>OX459006.1:4919798-6255947 GCA_949774965.1 Diarsia brunnea
CGTTAAAATTCGCAAAATGTCACAGACGCAGTTATTATTATGAAAAGTTCCTTCATGATCCGCTAAAGTGGCCATTTTAGACGCCCTGACTTGAAATATAAGATCCTGAGTTCCAAGTCAGCCTGTATTGTGCGGTTTACTACAGTTACTCGCAATTATTGTGATTCAAGCAACCCGCAGCCCCGACGGGGAAAAGCGGTACCTTGTATATACTTTCTCACAGAAAAAAAAAATAACAAGAATTATTATTATTTATATTCTTTTTATACAAAGATATTCCATCAGCGCTTCAGTGTATCATCTGTAATATACTAATCTAACGAAATTATTTATTGAACAGAAAAAAAAGAATTTCAAATAGCAGTATTTGGTTAACTGGACCCGCTGGCTACTGAACCTGCGAGTCCAGTAACCTATTTCTTATATAAATAAAAAAACAGTTATCAATAATATACCGCAAAATGTGAGGTTCCACTCCAAATAATTAACAAAAAAACAATAAAATAGTAAATCACATCGGAAACTAAACACAGTATGGCTGGCTGACAGGAAATTCATTAATAAAACAGGTCCTACATCAGAATAGCCATTTTAATCCCATTTAGTGATTATTTCATAAAAAATAAATACAAAAGTTGTTACATTAGGGTCGTGAATCATATTTTTATTAATAAATAGATACCACTCACTGTCTCTTAAAATACAGGTCTCCTAGTTTAAGAGGCAGGGTTCATTATTATTTTGTGTACTACGCGGTCACATTAACTTGACGCATCTCTGGAATCCCTACTACTTTTTATACGAGTACTAACACAAATGTTATTAGTATGTGTATTTAGGTATTTGTCTATGGGTGTTTATTACCTGAAAATAAATGTATTCTATTCTATTCTATTATATTTGATACTGATTACACATTTAAAGTTTAGGTGCTGAGCAGACGAGGGACTATGTCGGCCGTACAGACACGGACAAATTGGCATAACAATAACAACATTATTTCATTTCAGACTACAATGGCCCACCAAGATGAAAATACAGCAACTAAATAAATGCGGCAACCAAAAAGCAGGATACATCGTTTCAGTACGGTGCGCGGTGGCGGACAAATAGTTCATCGTCTGCTCAGCGGTTAATCATAACTAATCATGTTCATGAACGATTTCGTCCATGTTTTTTTTGTTTGTAACCATACTTAGTGCTTCCCCCTTTTTTTTTTTTGGGGGGGTGGGAAATCATCAAATAACCCCGTCCGCTCTTGGGCAGAGCGAAAGGGAGTGTCAGACTTCTACTGACTAAAAACCACCCATGTTCCTTCATGTCGAGGCCGCGGTATCTCTTGCGAACAACCCGCAGCCCCTAGTGCTTCCCCCTTAAATAATCCTTGGTTTAGAATGGTTATGACCAAAATTTTTCTTCACAACTCTTCCATTGACGGTCGTTATGAAGGCCTTACAGTTGTTCCGCTTCCCGCTACCACAATACCACCTTGTCTTCAAGCCAGCAGTCCTCTGTTTGTGAAAACGGAAACCATTCGCTACTAACATTGGGTTTCTGTGACTTGATATGCAACATACCACTGAAAGAATTGAGCAGAAATATTATTTACCTATACCTAGTAGATTCATCAATCAAACTAGAATAGAACCTGAATAAGAAGAGATAAAACCAAGTTATTTCAAATTCATTAGCATCCTTACAGAGGGGGAGGAGTGACAAAACCTATTATTTAAACCATTCTAGATTATGAAATCTAAACATTATAGAGTAGTAATAACTGTCTGCATAGAACACTAGTTCTATGTTATTTTCTATGCTTTAGACACTTTCCCAGATAATGTCCAGATAGACTTTCACTGAAAATTACCGCGAGAAACACGACCAAGGACTAAATAAAACGACAACGTAGAAAATCATAAGTTATAATCGTGTTTAAATCTTATCTTAAGTAGTAAACTGTTGAAGATAAACATTACTCATTAAATACTGCTTAGATGGTTATCCCATTTTGTTCGCCACTGACATCTAAGTAATATTTATGTTAGTACGTAATAATAATTGTAGTAAGTACCAAAGCCTATACTTATGAAGTTAGTCGATGCTACGAATTTATCATAAAACTATATTGTAACACATATTTACTAAAACTTACCCTAAAACAAAATACAAAACATCTGCTTACAATATTAACTTCAATCAAAAATCGTTTATTTCATCCACAAAAAAAAATATATAAAGCCTCACTAAGTACATTATTGTCAATAGCAACATCTATTGGAAACACAGATATAGATAGACCTAGATAACGTATCACGATTTGTATGAAAACCAAGCGTGCCATTTCTTGACTATCTTTAGTATATTATGACGTCACAAGCACTATTTACTAAGTGATGGAAATCGAAAAATCAAATCGATTAATCGATCGGCGCTTCCTTCGCCCCAACCCCCGCCTTTTGCACCAGGCAGCGCCAACATCCGACTAGCGCTATACACCGATGCAGGCTGAGTGCGAAAGTGGTCACTTACGATTTTTGTACGTAAGCTAGGCACGCGAAATGGCACGCGAAGTGTTGCTCTTGCGTTTGTCTAGGTCTATCTATATCTGTGATTGGGAAGCACCTTTTGTCATTATTATTTTCATTGATTCGAGAAGAATTGCTTTCGGAATGCAGGATAAGTCATATTTTGAGTTTGATTGGTACTACAATAAATTAACAACGATTAATTACTTACGCTAAATCAGACATCGATAGACAACCGATGTTTTATTTTCCGAAATCTTAATTTGTTCCTAGTACAAAGGCACTATCAATTATAGCGTAGTTTGAACGATATAGGCTGTCAGCATCAGTTTTAATATTAATAAGACCAGAGCCGAGAAGAGCAGAGGTTTTTAATATTAATAAAACCTAAGTCTCAATTCATGCAAAAGAATAAGAATATCTTAACAACAACAACGTCAATATAAAACTTAAATAAATTTTGCTAAGTTACGACCGATTTTTTGTTGGAGTAACCCGTGGGAACTACTAAACCGTCAATTTCAATATCCTATCCAATACTGGAATTTCCACAGTATCGGAATATGTAAAACACCTAAACATCTACATAGAGCAACGAAATAAGGTCTAATTATATCTAATTTAAACCGCTGTTTCGCTCCCCAGTCCGGTCAATTTAGACAAAAAAATAACAAAAAATACCGGAGAGCCAAATATTGCTGGAGACCATCACAATCATCAACAAATAAAACGCGCCAAGTACACTACCTTAAAGGTGGCGTGGAATTTTTTGACGGCCCGGTTGGCGCAGTGGCTGACTGCTGCGCTGCGTGTCGCGGGTTCGATCCCCGCACGGAACAGTAAAAAAACGCGCCAAATACATTACCTCACAGGTGGCGTGGAAATGTGTGCATATCATGTATAATGTGACTCTTAGAATCGCGATATCTCTGGAATGGTAACTCTTAGGAGAAAATCATGAAAACCATTTTGTAGAGAATTTTAAGATCTACAACTTTGAGTTAAGGTTCTTTTGCTAAAACTTACCGTTTCCGAGAAAAATCCAAAAAACCTCAAATTTAGACCTTTGACCCCGAATAACTATTGTAGCAAACATAGGATCGATGGGAATTTTAAAACTTTATTTGTAACGGTAAACCCCAGCTCTTCACCAATATTTGGCTCTCCGGATTTTTTTTGTTATTTTAAATGTCTTAATTGACCGCACAACACGTCGAGTTAAGTAGTTATTCTGTGTCCATATCTACATTCATCCTTACCAACTTTCACACTTTATAATCGAATTAGTAAGAAAGATTTATTGCAAAAAACCAAACACGTCTTAATAAACACAGGACCGTATAGCCCCAATAGCGATCGAGTCAGATTCCGTACTAGACTCTATTAGCAGTAGTGTGAGCTAGAGGATTATGTAACCCCCACACTCGGATGACGGCGTTGTCCATGGTGTGCAGGGACGCTCTGCAGCCACTCTTAGCTTTGACGCACACCCATCTTGTTCTGTTGCCGTGTTTATTAACTCGGTTAAATCGGTACGGACCGATAATGATGACCGGGTTACCTCGCTGAGATTGCGCAAAAACAGGGTTTAGATCTGAAAACATAAATTGTTTTAGTACCTAGTGAATGGTTAAATTAAATTAGATATTAACAGACATAATTACATCATCATCATCATTCTCTTATCCTAATTCATTTGAGCTCAGCGCAGCATGTCTTCTTCTGACATACTTCTCTGTTTCTCGTCACCAAATACATCAAACATAATTTGAATGTTGAAATTTATGATAACATAAATTCATCATTCCCATGCAAATGCAACCCGAGCTGTGTCTACGTGCACCGAGCACTTGGAGACAATCGTTGATGTACTGGATGAGTCTGGATGCCAACAAGTAAGAATGGTTGAATTAGTATTGCGTATTTTACTAGACACGTTTGACAGCTGTCAGAATATAATAATATAATAGATGATTATTTTTGTTTAGGGTAGGTATATCTTCACAGGTTATTGGCCAAGTGCAAGTCGGACTTGCACATGAAGGGTTCCGTACCATCGTAGTAGGAAAGTCCCTTTTAACTTGTATTTTTCTTGTTAAAGCGGCAACAGAAAAACATATGTTGTGATAAGTTTGTTTTTCATAGTTTTTGTATGAATGACAAAGGTATATTTGCGGTTTTTTAAATGTGCTATATCTCTAAAACTATTAACTATATATCGTTCAAACCAATTTTGGTTGAAAGTTTTTATTGCGATGTATAGCATATATTTTTTTAAGATTTTTCACTCTCTTAGTTTAAAACCACCACCACCAATACCATACAGACAGACTGACAGACGAACGGACGGACGGACGGACAGGCTATCTATAAGGGTTTCGTTTTTTGCCATTCGGCTACGAAACCCTAAAAAGCTAAGAAGAAATTGGGATCACTAGACAAAGCGTAAACTCTGTTTATGGGAAGTATCTACAAAATGTAATCAAGAAACAGTTCTGAAATGTACTTGGCTACTACACTTACATTTATTACTTGTATTATTTCTATGAACATTAGGAAAGCTAATTGACCGCTAGTAAACCTATAGAAAATATTAAAACTAAAAACAGTTCAGTTAAATAAGCTATTTATTAAATGTCTACATAATGCGAATACCTACTACGTACCGTTTAAGTATTTACTTAAAAAATATAACTAACTACCACAACATTCAAATATTTAATCATGAAATGGATACACAGCAAAGCTTGTTAAAAGAGTCAGTCTATTTTACTACTTCATAATAATAAAACAGTAAATCTTAACTTTAAACCACAAGTCTTACTGCGGTACTCAGAGATATTTAATGATCACTTAAGCCGTCATTTAGTAAAGATTTGAGATACTTTTGTATGACAAAACTGTCAAAACCTTTACTGAGTGATAGCCTAAGTAATCATTAAAGCTCTCTGAGTGCGGCAGTTAGTTTCTGAAGTTAACTAACTTTAATTTAGGGTCCCGGTTTTATTATGTGGCAGAATCTCGGTTTCGCATGACCTAATATAAAAAATCATTCTGACCGTTTTCGGTCACGGCGGCCAATCTTAGCGGAGATTAGCCATCGGCGCGGGAGATATTAAACTGGACAAGTGTGCGCACAGGCACAGATGCACTCTCTGTTCCTTTTCTCTCATAGTCCGATGGGACGACAATCCGACACGACCAAAGAGAGATGAGGCGCAGGACCAACAGTTTTACGTGTTTTCCGAGGGGTATTATTTCGCCAACTTCCAAACTCCGGGCTAACTAACAATTTCTAACGAAAAACCCAATATCCGCTTTTTGTCCGACTCGGGAGCAGTCGCGCTTTGTGACCACAAGACCAACGAATCCTACCCTACATGCATGTATTAGCAGACTGGATGTAAAACTACAGATATATGTATATATAATGTATACTATTCCCTAATTATCAAGCTTTGAGTGTCAGGATGGTTACTGTTCGCGTCAAATAACTGTGCCCCTCTGAAGTTGGCTACGAGTGGCTCAAAATTACGAACAAAACTGCAACTGCGCATGCGCGAGTCATGGGGGCGGGACAGACATGACATTATGGCATTATAAAACTATGTTTTCTTTTAAAAATATGTATTTATTTTGTTCAAATAATTTTCTACGTGACTGCACTTGCGCGATCTTTGCAAATGGCTAACTGCAGAGGGGCAAAGTTATTTGACATGAACTATACTAGTTATTTACTTTGAAAGTATTTCTAATCTGGTGCGTAGGGAATAGAGTTTTATGAAGAGAAACCAGACAAGACTATTCATTTCACTAAATGAATTCACGAACACTTTCGTGAAATAACACAATTCTTAATGATTGTGTTTGCCAAGAGTCTTGACGATGACATTGTCCTCAGTAGTAATGGCTGCAGTACAGCCGTTCTTCTTCTTGATGCAAGTCCAGCGAACCTTGGACCCCCAACACGCATGTTTATTGAACCGCCACGGCCCAATTTGTACTACGAGGTTTCCGCGGTTAGATAGGTCAAATGTTGGCTCTGATTGCTCTGAAACATATCAGAAACAGCACCATCTTTAATATAATTTTGAGTTTGTAATTAATCTTTATGCAGCCACATAAGTACACTGTCCAAGGTATGCAAATACAAATCCTACAGGGATAAAGAGAGAAAAAAAAAAAAAAATCTTCTATTAACTAATAAGGATTAGGTACCACTTTTATATAAATTAAAATACAGATTACATGAAATTATAATAATTTTATTAAAATATAAATAAATAAAATCTTTATTCAGAATTCTAGAAAGGTAAAATAATCACCCTTCCACAGATAGTTCCTGTGGAACTTTTCAAGCTGCCCCTTAGTCGTCGTGAAGAACTCAAGAATTCCTAAAACTTTATTTCATGTTATTTTTGTTTTTATTTATAAATACGAGTTCTTACAAAAATATTTCTCTATAACGTAACACAGATTGTATACAAACATTAACACAAAAATTACATACACTGGTTACTCAGATATGCAGGGCTATTGCGTATCTTTTTAAATGTCAGTGGCTATCATAGTGTCCATCGATTAAAGTCCATTTCACGAAAGAAGTCCCGCAGACGCAGCGCTGTATGTCGCGCGACATAATGTTGTTTCACAACTTTTGACATCGTAAATAAACCTTATAACGCACTAATCCAATAATAAACTCACAAAATATCTACCACAACAAACGCACCTTGATAACATCGACAAACGACAACATGGCCGATCTGTTAAATTTAGTTCCACAATTGTCCGCGGGACTTCTTTCGTGAAATGGACTTTAACTGTGAAATGGTTCCATTTTGTACCAAACCATAACCATTTGACAGTTAATCGATGGACACTATGATAGCCACTGACATTTAAAAAGATACGCAATAGCCCTGCATGGTGTCTAAAATGGCCACTATAGCAGATAGCATATATACAAATGCCTTTCTTTTATTAGGTACCCTATTACAAAGATTTCTTAATTAAAGTTACTCCTACCGCGAAAGTTATGTCTCAAGTCTCAAGGGTTTTAAATCCACCTCAATACATTCAAGTGAATGCCCGTTGTTAGATATGAAGATAATATTACGTCCCTTGGTTTTGATCCGACGGTTACATACATGCTTGTTGCGACAGATCCATGACACCGTTCCGTCACTCCCCTGGTAGTTCTTGTAGAATTTCTGACCATTGAACACTGCCCCAGTCTGACCACGACACGTAATGTAAAACTCCACCGTTTCTAAAAGCAAAACATTTATATTATTTCAATTCCAACTGATCATCACTACATAAAATTACACGCACCTAAAGCTCCTCATTAATTACTATTTCTATTCTTAAAAAATGATATGCGTATTTGATCATCCCAGGGCTTTTAAGAAAACTTTTCACTCATTCTTTTAGTACCCCCATCCTAGGCTCTCTCCTACAAATAATAACATTTTCTTTTCAGAACCAAAACAAATAAACTTCTAGTCTAAAATCAAAAACAATTTGATAAAAAATAGGTACTATTCCCTTGTAAGTTGTTAAGTAAACAAAATTAAACATTCCATTTACACACAACATTCCTTACGAATTTGAGGGGATATTGTTTTCTGGAAAATGTTATAAAAAAACTCAATAGTATCTGTAATTTTATTAAATTTTTGAATTTTATTGTATATCCTTAAACTAAATGCATTTAAAAAAACCTCTGAATTGAGTATGAATGGCCAGTTGCCAATGGTTTTTTAGGCCCATGGCTATGAATATAATTTATCTTTAAAATGTCCTGATATGCAACTTTTATGGTGATGAGTAGAACAGTACCATCGGCATTTGTCACCGTTCTTACGTTACAAAAAGTAATTACAGCCACATCGGGAAATCATTATCTGGTCCATGTATAGATACGCCATATTTTATACACTTTGGTTTACTTTTTAGGGTTCCGAAGCCGAATGGCAAAAAACGTAACCCTTAGATTCGTCATGACTGTCTGACTGTCTTTTCGTTCGTATGTCACAGCCACTTTATTCGGAAACTATTAAGACTACACAGTTGAAACTTGGTAGGTAGGTGTATTCTGTGAACCGCTTTACGATTTTTATACAAAAATAAAAAATAAAACAGATTGAGAGGGGGCTCCCCCCCATACATGGAATTGAAACGTAAAAAAATAAAATAATCAAACCTTTACGTGTGGGGTGTCTATAGATAGGTATTTAAAAATGACATTAAAGTGTCAATGGCTATTTTTTTTAAGTCAATCGTTTAAAAAATAGACACTTCCAAAGCGGTAAAATGTGTGTGTGTTTCCTTTAACTTTTAAACTAAGAGAGTGAAAAATCTAAAATAAATATTATGCTGTAGATCGTAATAAAAAATATCAACCAAAATTAGTTTAATTGAGATAATTATAGCACTTTTAAAAAACCGCAAAAGTAACTTTGTCATTCATACAAACATTATGAAAAACAAAGTTAAGTAAGTAAGTCATCACACAATGTGTATTTCTGTTGTCGCTATAACATTACAACAAATAACACAAAATAAAGGGGGTTTCGGGGTCTGACTCGCATTTAGTCAGATTTTTTTATAACTTGAGTGGGGAAGAAGAAAAAAAACGCGTTTCGTAACAGTAAAAGTTTTTATAAAAAAATGTTCGTAACAACACTATTCATTTCTTCAAATCAAAACTAAACATTACAATACTCTCTAAATACTAAAAAAAAGTAAAAAAAAAAGAAAAGTAATCTAAGAAAAAGTTTTTTTTTTACATTGTAGGGGGGGAAATCGTTTACAAAGGTAACAGCGGGTAGAAAGTGGCATTACCCTAGGTAGTAGTAGTATAGTTTTATAACCCCCATACTGGAGAAAGCAAGAAGTCATTCATTGGTGAAAGAAAAAAAACTGCCAACATGGGCGAAAGTAACAACTGACGACTTGTTTTTAAGTCTCTGTAATTCAGACAAAATATATTAGAATTAAGATAGTAATGTAAAGAACAATACCATATTTTTTATAAAATAATGGCTACTTTAAATTCATCAAAAATCGAACAATTAACCAGAAAAAAAACGTAAAAGTACAAAATGTTACCCGGTCTCCGCTGCAATCAAAATTTACAGTCAGTTCTGGCAGAGTCAAATAATTTAAGTCTACATTGAAGACTTGCGTAGGATTCTCATTAGCAATAATAATTAATGGTTATGCTGATTATTCATTTTGATGATTTCATCAGTACCACTGATGGAGACAATTGATGCCCGGCACCCTTTACCGCTGTATGTGGCGCAGGTCCACCGGGTTATATAACCACGGACACGTTGTCGATAGAATCTGTACCCTTTTACAACAATAATGCGAGCTCCTCGTTTAGTTTGCAAGAACACCGCTCCTAAAACATAGGAAAAGACATTCAGATATTAGTTTGGTCAATCTACGAGAGCACCGTGACTGCATGGATCCTCGTCTTTAGAAGAGGAAGTGGACTACAACCTACCACTCCGGTGCGGGGTGGTGGATGTCCCTACGTGTCTTCGAGATTATGGTTCTAGGACATGTATGAAAAAGAAATGACGCTATTGCTAATGAAAAGTTACATTTCTTTCTTGCACTGTAATGGTGATGGTTTTCAAAAGTCATACTCCACCACCAGGGTGCTGGTGCTGCGCATAGAGATGTCAATTCAAATCACCAAGTTAGTTTCTGAAATATATATTTAGTTGTTATTACAATAATAATAATCGTTTTATTGCAGGCATCTAAGGCCCATAGGTAAAACACACAAATAATATAAAACAATAATAACAAACTAATACATATTAAAAAACCTTGAAAACTATTACTACACACGTAACGTTTTCGGCGTCGTGATATATTATATTAAATTTTATTAAAATATATTAAAATATTTTCACACACAGTCGAACAAGCTAATAAGTATACAGGTAGAGATTTTTATCTATACTAATATTATAAAGCTGAAGAGTTTGTTTGTTTGTTTGAACGGGGTAAACTCAGAGACTACTGGTTGGAATTGAAAAATTCTTTTAGTGTTGGATAGTCCATTTATCGAGGAAGGCTTTAGGCTATATAACATCACGCCACAATCAATAGGAGCGGAGCATAAATGAAAAATGTTGCAAAAACGGGAAAAGATATTCCTTTTTGAGAGCTTCCGTTGCGTGCGCTGCGAAAACGGTTTAAGTTACGTAAATATCATGTATGAAGGAATTGTTCCTCTTTAAAAGTTCTAAAAAAAAGTCCACGACAGCATATGTTTATCTTTTACGATTGACACACTGTAACCATTTTTTTACATTAAAATGTTAGGTTTAAAATAATTATATTTTGCGAAGCTTATTTAACCCATATGGTATTAATCTATATCTAAATAAATATGTTTGCTAGCACGGAAATTTAATATAGAATATTTGTGCCCTTTTCTCTATATAGTTTAAATAAATATCTTAGAAGATATCGCAATGTAAAAATATACGGGCGACAAAATAATTAGCGCGTGGCAGTCATGCGGTCCGGTGCGGTAGGTACGTGGGGTTTCTGGCCTCTGGGGGCTCCGGAGAAATTCAAATTCAAAATATTTACTGCACCATAATGTTTATCAGTACAAGGTGTTACTACTGTATATTAAACAGTAAGTGATACCTATAGTAATTGTTACTTTAATAATATAATCGAAGTCAATCTAAACTAATAGGTATTTTAAAGAGGAAAGGTAAGATTTTTTGTTTGCTATGAGTACGATTTAGCTCAATTTAATAAGTTGGATCGGCGATTTATCTAGAAAGGTCATAAGCTATATTATGTGTTGCAGACGAAGTTGCGTGGGTCAGCTAGTAATTCTATAAAACTTCAAATATTGATTGTTATTTGTTTTATTAAGTGTTTCCCATAAAGTGACTGATATCAAACGCTGTATCGTTTGATATCAGTCTCTAAATGTATCCGTATAATCATCATATGCCTAGCCTTTTTTTCCCAACTATGTTGGGGTCGGCTTCCAGTCTAACCGGATGCAGCTGAACTTTTAGTTGTGTTAACATACCTCCGATGCCGAAGTTAGAAGCATCGCAATGTACGGAGAAAGGGAGATCGTAATCGGGACAAGCTAGTATAGGAGTAGTTACAAGAGCTTCTTTTAATTTATTATAAGCCAGAGTAGCATCTTTATCCCAAATGAATTTAGGAGCATTTTACATGGAGCGACTGTCTATCTGACCTCCACAACCCAGTTAATACTAGGTAATACGATACTCTTTGGAAAGACTGGATGTCTGAATTTCAGGTCACTGACTACCTGTAACGACTGCCAAAGATCCATATATGGCAGCCGGGACCAACAGCTTAACGTGCTTTCCGAGGCACGGAGGAAACTCAGTATGTCGGGCGGTCACCCATCCACAGACCGACCTATGCAAGCACAGCTTTTCCTAAAGATCGACCCAAGTAAATACAAGTTAGCTGGTTGTATAATACTTATTAGCTTGTTCGACTGTACCTTGGCCAGAGTGGAACTTTATAGAAACGTTTCAACTAACTGAAAAAATACCTCAATGATCTCTAAATTTTGAATGGTTATGATTATTATTGAAACTAAGAATTTCATCGTCCACAGTAAATATCACTGCACTGCACCGTTTACTGTGATGTGAGGAGCAATGCCAACGAGTCTTGCATCCATGGTCGCGATGGCGGGTGAACCGGTACCCACCGAGTATTAACATACGGGTCCCTTTTCGGGACAGAGAGAACACAGCTCCTGTAAGACAAAACAGAAACTTAGCAGGTGCAGTTGAAGGAGACAATAGGTATGTTTACTGAGTTTAAAAAATATGATTCTAATCAGTCCGTCGGTTTGATTATCGAAAAATATTGGAAACGTATTTTTTGTTTTTTCAAATCAATAAAAATTGACGAAAATAAAACGCGTCAAAGATTTGAGTGGGGGGTCGCGACGTCACTCACCGGTAAAAAATGTCATACTAATGTCTTAGAATATGACGTCACACGAGTTTTCAAAGCACTGTATCGTCTTCATTGTTTGTTTACGTGAAAAAAGAAAAAATACGTGTCCAATATTTTTTGGAAATCTATCTGACGGACTAATTAGATTTTTTTAGTTAACTACCCTATTGTGGAGACAAATTTAACTAGAAACAACACGATGCTTAGAATATCCATATTTTATTGTACCTAATTAAAAAAGTATACAATCGTAAAGTTTTCATTAAAAATATCAATAGTAAAAAATAACATTTCCATCAACAGTAAGGTTCTCGTTTTTAGCATCTAGACGATGGTTGGTAGTCATCATCATTCTCTTGCCCTTAGGTATCCCAATTCTTTTGGGGTCGGTGCAGCATTTCTTCCTCTTCCATACCTCTCTGTTTTTCGTCATCTCATGAGACACCTCCTTTCTTACCATATCATTCTTAACACAGTCCATCCATCGTTTCTTTGGTATTCCTCTTCTCGTATACCCATCCACATCCATATTCAAAACCTTCCTCACGACATTTTCCTCATTCCTCCGCATCACATGCCCATACCACGGTTGGTAGTCTATACTAATATATAAAGAGATAAAGCTTGCAGGCTTGTAAGCTTAATAGATTATGCTTTTAAGCTACATTATGTTCGAGTGTTAGGTATAAGCTATATTTTAAACATTCCCGTGGGTAAATTTCCGAACGTAACGGGAGCGAAGCCGCAAGCAAAAATTGGTAAAAAACTTTGTTTGCATCCGTCTTCTGGTAAAATTTATCCAGGTTTTTTCCTAATTTTCTTAAAAAAAATAATGATGCTGACAATGTCAATGACTGTCACTGAGCGTAATCAGTGATCATGCACAGTGAAGAGCGCAGCTCTGCAAGTGCGGTGTTTGTTGCAGTACCACCTAGCCGTAGCTCCAGTACTGCGGTGCCGGATGAACTTGTACCCACCTACTATGAACATACGGCTTCCACTTCTGAATCAAGTAAACACAGCATATTCTGTTGGTAAAAAGTTAGTTTTCGGGTACCTATAATAATACGGGTCGTGCCCAATGGGTTGTATTAATGCATGCTTTCTTTCTTTAGTGTACTTGCGGTACTCAGAGATATTTAATGATTACTTAAGCCGTCACTTAGTAATAATTTGACATACTTTTGTATGACAAAACTGTCAAAACCTTTACTAAGTGATGGCCTAAGTAATCATTAAAGCTCTCTGAGTGCAGCAGTAAGTGCCTAACCTGGTGTAAGCGTTTTTACCGCCCATGGTACCCCCCAAAGACATATTGTACACGAAACTGGTTTACCTACTCAATAAAAAGCAAATACAATTTTCGAAGTGTTTATCTATAATATAAAAATACATAAGTAATGATTCAACTCCAACCTTAACATTGAATACAAATTTATAAATAATTTTAGACAAGACACTTAACTGGAACAAAAACACCGAACTAACTATCAGTAAAGGCACTAAAGCCCTTTTTTTGTTGGGTGGAAAATCATCAAATAACCCAACCTTTCTTGGGCAGAGCGAAAGTGAGTGTCAGACTTCTACTGACTAAAAACCACCCATGTTCCTTCTTAGCCCTTGCACCGGGGTCGCGGTATCTCTTTCGAACAACCCGCAGCCCTGACGGGTGAGGACATTGCCTTACGCTCGAACATACAATCGATATCGACTCCCCCATCACTACTTCCTCCGTGACCTATCGTGAAGCCGACGACGTCGCGCATCGCTTGGCCGGCCTTGTACCTTTGCACAAAACTACCCGCTACCTTCTTGATATTTTTATTTATAAATTAGTTTAGAAGGTAAAATGTACATTTTGTATGTAACTCTATCTAAAGTCCATTTCACGAAAGAAGTCCCGCAGACGCAGTGCTGTATGTCGCGCGACATAATGTTGTTTCACAACTTTTGGCATCGTAAACGTAAATAAACCTTATAACGCACTAATCCAATAATAAACTCACAAAATATCTACCACAACAAACGCACCTTGATAACATCGACAAACGACAACATGGCCGATCTGATAAATTTAGTTCCACAATTGTCCGCGGGACTTCTTTCGTGAAATGGACTTTAAATATTATGTGGGTCCTTACTAAGACCTGCACATACTTTGAAATACATCATCAGCCTATAATGTTCCCACTGCAGAGACTCAGGCCTCCTATCTAGAAGAGGGATGGGCTATAATCCACCACGCGGGCCCAGTGCAGGTTGGCAGATGTCACATGTCTTCGAATTTATTGGTTCCAAGACATGCCGGTTTCCTCAATATGTTTTCCTTCACCGTTTTGAGGGCAGCGGTGTTGAAATAAATTACACACAAAGTAATGCGCCTGCCTGGGTTCAAACCCACGACCTATATACTGTTTGTAAGCCGGGACCGACACCACTGGGCCACTGCTGCTCACTTTGAAATTATTAGATGTAAATCAATAAGTTAAGTTAACGTATAAATAAAGTAATAACAACTTGTTTTGATGTTTATAAAGGCGATATGTTTAGCATATGTAACAAAATAAATCCTTATTTGTGAGCAAATAGAGTAAGATCATTTGTATGCAGCTTGTATCAAATTATGTAATAATAAAGACCTTGAAAATCGAAATTAATCAAATCAATGAATACAGTCTCAATAATTGCTACAAAAAAGTATGAAAAACTATAAATAAATTTAAATGGCGGAGTAGGTAATTTTATTTAATATAATAATTTTTAAATATTATATTAATTGTATTAAAAAATATTTTTTTAACAACGATATACAAAATAATAAATTAAGTAAAGTATAATTACACTATGCACAGAAATGAGTAGAAAAGAATGGTAATATTAATACGGCAGTTACAAGGTATCAATTTACTGAGAGATACGCAATGCTCCATTTCCTTTAAAAAAAAACAACTAAATAACTTCCTCTAGACCTATGTACGTTATTTCACAACCGGATGGTTATGTGTGTTATCAATTTTGACTAATTGATCGTTGATGGTGAATATTTTTGCTCGACAGCCTCTGCTTTGGTGAGTGGCACATCGCCACCGTGTCTTCACTCCCAAGAAGCAATGTCGGGAGAATCTGTACCCAGCTAGGAGGATCACACGAGTACCCCGGTTGGAATCTGTAAATACTGCTCCTGGAATTTAATAAAACGGGAATGAGACGAGTTTACTTATTTATTATGAGATGGAAATTAAAATTATCGACACTTAGAGAATAGAGCCATGATGTCATGACGATAATGTTATTAAAACGTTTTATATGAGCTTAAAACAGAGTTAACTTGACTTTTTGGTTTTTTCATATTAAGACATTTAAAAAAAAAACAAGTTTTTCAGTTTATCACGATCTACTTACCTTCTAAGTCCTATTACTACATCCATATTATATTCTGAGGCCGTGATCTAGAAACAAAACTTAGGTTAAGCTCTATTCCTATCGCTGTTATACTTCAAACGTCAGGTAACATCTGACAACACGTGGTTTAAGTTAAAACACAGGTATTCTTCTAATTATTTCAATCGAACGACGCACAAAACTGCAGATACAAGCCGAACCTACTTGATGTTAGCAAGCGGGCCTCGAAATGAGATTTAATATTATTGGTTATGACTATTTTTAACTTGGATTATGAAATTCTTCAGTGTGAAGACTACTGCTTTGCAGCCTTTAGAATGGTGAGTCGAGCAGAACCAGCGCGTTTTCAGCCCACTGACTCTTCTGCGGGTAAAGTTGTATCCATCGAGGACTAATACTGTAGCCCCTTTCCGACTATGAGAGAATACAGCTACCTGCATACCTAGATAAATCATAAAAAATAATATTGCATAAGAACAAACAGCTGCTGTTTGCTTCTAATTTAAAAAAAAACCATGTCATTGCAGCCATCTTAGATCATGGTTAGTTATACAAGTAAGATACCTTGTATGTACTTGAGATACCTAGTACTACCGCCTTTTTGAACACCGTTGGGAATAGTCCAGACGTAAGCGCAAGGTTGAAGACGTGGCAGATAACCGGGACAAGAGTGCCTCTAGCACTATAAATTACAGTGGCGGGGATACCATCCCAACCCGTAGCACTAGTTAGACGTAAGCCACGAATGAGATAATCTATCTCTTCGTTGTCCGTGCCAAAAATAGCCATCGAGTTAGAGTGGACATTCAAAGTGCCAGAGTCAGATGTGTTACCAGAGCTATAGTTTGGCGAGTTAACGATTTTAGATGCCAGTTTCATTCCCACATTTGCGAAAAACTCGTTAACAGAGTCAAGTGATTGAGTTGGATCTCGAGATATAGTCAACAACTCATTGGCAGTGGCCCTGCTCTTTTGAAGATTGGAGATAGTCCTAATGAGATTCCAGGTAGCTTTTGGGTTCTTGCGATGTTTTTCATATAACAGTTATTATTGTTATAAAATAAAAAAAAGGGAACTAAAATCGATGAAATTAGGTACAACACCATTATGCTAGTCTATAAGTTCTTTTAATAGCAAATATTTAAAATATTTAAACACCTTTTTGCAATATTTTTTTTAGTAGGTACTTGAATCATCTATGGCGTCAACAGGTGAATGGTTATGGAAATTCCTGTTTGTGACGATCGTATCATCGTCCATGGTAAAAATTTTAGCCTTGCATCCCTTATTCATGTGTGTGGAGCACCGCCATCTTGTTTTTCCGTGATTTGAGTATTGCAGTGTTAGTCTGTGTCCTGACAAACGAAGAATCCGCCTTCCTCGAGAGGATACCGAAAATATTGGTCCTGAAAACGACAGAATCTAAGTAAAAATGATAAAAACAAATGATTTAGTAGTCGTGACCGCAACATAAGTAACAAATTATTTAAAGGAAAAGATACTAATACGCATATGAATTTTAGGTTTCTTTATTGTGATTTGCAAAAGTCACCAATATTATTGACAGACATGGTTATGCAAATGATTGTTTCCGATGATGGTATTATCGTTGAGGGTGAAGATAAATGCTTTGCATCCCTTATTCATGCAACGCCATCTTGTTTTGCCGCACTTTGATCGCTGTTGTTTATATCGTTTTCCTGATAAATGAAGAGTCCGTCCCCCTCTGGCGGACATCGTGAATATTGCTCCTGAAAACGACGATAAATGAGTTAAGTAGCACATATGTTTGATTTTAGTGGCATAACACGGGGTACGCGAGGTACGCGCGTTGTCCTCAACATAAACAATATTTTAATAATATTTAAAGCAAATATAAGACGTACTCGTATACGTAATTTCAGGTTTCTTTTTTATTGGTTTCATTTATATTAGTCACTGGTAATAATTTTATTTTTGATTGGAAAATGAATAATTATCATTTTTATCATGCTCCGTAAACGTTGTATCCATTCACATTTAATAAGGCTTGGTCCAAAAGTACCTATGTGATGAAAGTGTAAATAATCTGGGTTCACAACTCTTTTTCGAAAATCACTCATATAAAGAAATTAGTAACATTTATCTGTATTAAGGTTTAATAGTAGATTGTATCAGAAGGGAGCAAAATAACAGTTTTACGGCGAGGGCGCTTTTTTGAATTCAGAGCGTAGTGAAGAATCCCTCTTTAGTAGAAACCTGAACGTAGCGAGGGATTCAAAGTACGTCGCCTGAGCCAAAAATATATTTTTCGCCCGAGTGATACACTCTACGTTTCATCACCCTCTATGAGAAAATAAAAGCGCCTCATATTTTATTGCGATATTATTATTTAATAAAACATAGAGTAACAATTAAATTGAAATTCAATAGTAGCTAATAATAAAACAGCTAAACACTTATATTTACATTTGAGACATTTTCAATGGCAATTTAAAATGGCAATGGCTAATAATTACGTTTGAGCTTTGGATTAATTGTTATTCTGTAATCCCACATATACGCATGTCCCCATTTTTCTTTATAACCGGCACTATTGGCGTTCCGTAGTCGGAATAGTCGACGCGGTATATGGAGCCGTCGGACTGCAGGCGCGCCAGTTCGCGCTTGACGCGAGCGCGCAGCGCCAGTGGCACAGACCGCGCGCCAACCGGTTCGTCATCAGTCAGCTGTAGTCGAATGACTAGCTTACAAGTCCCTAACTTCGTCTGTGAATATCTCCAGAAATTCTGCACATAAACGGTTAACGAATCCATCGTAGGTTATCATAAACAGGTTTATTTGTCTTACTTTATGAGCACGCAGCCAAAAAAGGATACGCTCCGTTTCTAATTATGAAGTGGCAAGGACTTCACTTCATACACACATACTTCTACTACATCTCTTAACCTAACTTGCCGATTGGCATTTTTATAACAATAATAACGATACTGCACGCGTAATGTGACACACTTAAAAAACTTTAAAAATCCTATTCTCGTCGCCAATGCAGCGTCAATGAAAGGCGGAAGTTAGCTACATACTGGTTTATTCAATAACTTATAGTGTCTACCCGCCACCGTACAATAATCATACCCGCAATCCTCCAATATCGGTACAATAATAATCATTTATTTATTTAGACAACTAACATCCATTTGGTTAGTAACAATATTCTTAACCTATGTTAGTACTTAACTAAAAACAAAGACAGTGTACAGGTGACTAATGACCTCACCATCGGGCTGTCATGCCCCCCGACTATGGCTCTCAGAATGCTGTTGGGGCTCCCACGGATTCTGTTTAGCAGCGGGGCCATTTTCTTACGCCGTACCGCCGTACGTGCCTCAACGAACATAGATGACGCGCTACAGAACCGAAGCAGACGCAACAGCACCCTAAACGCGTTGTTGTATCCGCAGAGCATTGTTGGCCTTTTGTTTAGTAAGTCGCGTCACACTATCTACTTAAGTATGTCATCTGTTACTGTTAACAAAAAAAGTAGCTTTTCTAAAAAAGTTCCTGTTGTGTCTTGATTCCAAGTGTTTCATTAATCCTGCTGTACTACCACCCTTGCATTTTATCACTTTGTGACACAATTTGCATTTAGCACAGGTTTTATCTCGGCTTCTGAGGTAATCCTTCCAGACTGTGGAAACCTTTTTTTTCTTTCGAATGTAAACGATTTCGGAAAATTCCATATCTGTAAATAGAAGTCAGAGATTATAGTCGATTCAGAGTTTTGCACTTATGTCACCACTGAGGTAGTGGTAAACCATGAAGGAGGTAGGAAGACAACTAGAAGTTATAAAATCGCGTTCAGTTCAGAAATGAAACTGCAACGACAGTTTTGCTTGTTTTAATGATCCAACGCAACACCACTGTGATTTACAGTAATCATCAGAAGAGTACCTTCATATTTTTCAACGTACGATAGTCGTGTCGACCAATGTCTTAATACACAGGTCAACGATGAAAAAACTTTTTCAATCATTTTAGCTGAACTTTATGTAATTCGATGTGCTGATACCGAAAACTAATGAAAAAGTTGTATCACCCACCGATTTTCCACAACATTCTATATAAATATAAAGAGAAGTCCCGATTGACTGACTCATCAACGCTCAGCCCAAACTCTTGAACCTAGAAAGCTGGAATTTTGCAAAGAGGTTCCCTATATAATGTAGACAAGGAATAAAGAAGGGTTTTCGAAATTCAACCCCATAAGGAGTAAAATAGGGGATGTAAGTTTTATGAGGCTAGTGATTCAATATTTTTTCTAAAAAAATTGTAAGTCATTAAAAAAAGGTTAATTTTTAACCGACTTCGCTTAAAAAGGAGGAGGTTTTCAATTTTTAAATATCAATTTTCCCCTTATTTTTTAAATTACAATGATTTATTAGTATAGCATGATGATATAAAACATAAATTCTTGCCTTTATCCCGTGAGGGCAAGCTGAAACTATAGAACGTCATCTGCTACAATCCAAAGATACTCGTTTTGCAAATACAACGTTCATACAAACGTTCTATTCAAATTTACTTCCAGAAACATGAAGAGAAGGCTCCAGTGAGAATCGCTGCCCGTTTGGAGGATGATTGTGTTGTTCCTTAACGTAGACAATGTGTTCCTCTACCGTGTGGACGACTGCCTTGCATCCCTTCATGCGGCTTGTGGAACACATCCACAGCGTCTTTTTATTTTTAAACGTCTTGTGCCGGTAATAAGTGTATCCCGATAGTAGGATTAGCTTCTTGCCTTGCCGTGAGGAGATGTAATTTGCAAATCCTGTAATAAATAAATACATTTTGTGATCCTAGTAGAATGTACGTACTAACTAAATAAATATATACTAACTACTGAGGACTTCTCTGTATTGTGCATTTTTGCCGTGTTTTGCAGGTTTCATAATTATATTTCTTAGTAATCAAAAACTATAATGTAACAATCAAATGATTTGTCGTCATTTGTTAAAAAAAAAATTTGATAAGTTGACGGAATCTCATTTCGCTGGGTTCGTATTTTATGTCCAAAGGTAGGAGTGGAACAAACCGCAAGAAAAGAAAAAACAGAGATCCAACTGCCTCGATAAGGAACAATAACCTAACCTGTCTAATTCTCAGTAGATCCATCATGGATCTAACCAATGGATCTACTGAGAATGATCCTAAAATGAAGTTTCCTTAACTACCAAGTTTATTAAGCAATAAACCAAATCCGTTAAAATGCAATTATACGATAATTTATTCTTCTGTTTCCAACAAGGTCGTCGGTTCAACGCATCGGTTGCCTGCCTACATTTCTATGTCCTACTCTAGGCCTCCACTCAAGCACACGATTACCCCACCTGTTGTCCTGACTACGGCATATATGGCCCGCCCACTTCCATTTTCTGCTAGCGATCACATTCTATCTCTGTCTATCTGCTTAGCATATTTATTAATTATTAATAATAACCATTTGCCATCGAATCCTCTTAAATTGTGAAAATTTGAGTAAGATAAACTGTTTGTTAAAAATCCCTTTTTTGTATGTAGATATGTAAAAAAAAACCCGTGGTAGTGGTAAATGAAAAAAAAAATATTACCAATTACTTTACAACAAAACATATTTTTATTCCAGTTTTACTACATAATGCAAATCAACAAAACAACAGAACAAAACACAAATCTATACGTGAGGATTTGTAATTGGCTTTCTGGCGACTATGGTCTATTTTCCTTTTTTTTCTTTGTTTTTAACAGCCGTAAGTCCTCCAAGTACTAAATAAATAATTTAATTATTTATAACTAATTTATATTAACAGTTACACCACACACATAAGTTAATATAATCAGCCCCCAGCACATAACATAACACAACAACGTTACAACACAATCAGCTCTTTAAGAAAATATGGAAACCGTAATCCATCACGCGAGCCTAATGCGGGTTGGTACACGTCACATGTCTTCGATTATTGTTTTTAGAACATGCCAGTTTCATCACGATAGGTACATATTTCCCTTTACGGTTTTTAAGTCGTATAAAAATACATGTGACGAATTGAGAACCTCTTCATTATGTTTTCAAAAAATAAAATACATGACTTTTTTATAATAAGTGAAAGGTTCGGAAGCAACAATGATCTCTATTGAAGCAAAGATCAAGTTTACATTTTTCGCACGATATATGAGTTTTTCCTCTGCACCCAGGATTTTTACAACGTTGCCGTGTTCGATTCCAAACAGGATAATGCATAAACCCATCAAATCTGACATCATGAGGTGGTATCTCCACCCTTCTGTGACCCTTTTTACTCCTGGTATCATTTTCATGAAGCTCTGACGGACTTCCTACGTCCTTGTTAATTGACATGTCAAATTCTTTCGAGTTAATGATTCTATTAGCTTTTTTGGGGTATTCGTTTGTATTTGCTGTCGTAACTCTTTTGCTCCGTAGCCAGATACCTGAAAATCAAAGAGACAAGTGATCATCTTTATTTTTGGTGGGAGTGGGAGTCCATCTCTGAATGACGAGTTGAAAATTAAATTAAATATTTTATAACCTAAGTAAAAAATGGGTTTACAATTAAGTATCAAGAAAATACTTTTGTTATTTTTACTTTTATTGGTTATTAAAGGAGCGTAGTTCTAATTAAATTCAGATTAATAGAACTTTTGCAGACTAGTGTTACTTATAATAAATAGGCTATTTTATTTACCAAGACAAATACAATCATGATAAACACAATCATTAAATTTAATGCAAAATTATTGGCAATAGGTTCGCCCCCAGTTACGTGGGACCTTAACATAACTGGCGAAATGTGGGTGGACTACTAGGTACACCTCTGCCTAATCCTTTGGGGATAGCGGGAGTGATGTTATCATGTTATGTATAATTATTAGAAATATGTTGCCTTTTCTTTAATTAACAGGATGCACTTGCTAACTAAACTTGTTTCTCTTTTACATATAGGTAAAGGTATTTCAATGATTATGATTATTTTTTAAAGCGATAACTTATTTTCCTACAGTAAACAGCAATGCTTTACAGTCATGGTTGTAATGGGTTGAACAACGCGGCAACGCCATCGTTTTTCCGATGTCTCTGCTGTTTTGTACCTTGCAGTCATGCAATATCGGTAAATATTGTATAATAGTTTTAATAATTATCAGTATTTTTATGTTTTTGCTATTTAATAAATGTGTTCCGCATGCCACAAGTACAACATTTTGACATTATTTAATATTTCTATTTCTACTATTCTTTTTATTTTTTATTGACATGGCATCACCATTATTGAGTGCTATTTAATCTAATTGATAATTATTATTTTAAATGAATAGATTTGTATTTAATTGTTTCAAGTAATTGTATTGTAATCTAAATTTAAATGATTATCAGTACTTTTATGTAATAGCTAATTCATAAATGTATAATGCATGCTACGTGTAAAGCCAAAACATGTAAAATCGAAATATTTGTATGGCTGAAATGCCGAATATAGTGAAATAAATATATATTATGTATATCAAGAACTTATGTAAAAAACTTATATTCTCGCAACTAAATCATTAATTCATTCAATAACAATGGATTTCCGTTGGTATTTGTGCCGTATGAAAATTTCAAGCCAACTTTATTTCAAGAAACAAAAAGAAAAAGTTTCTTGATTAAAAACGACAGGAACAATTATTCATCCAATAAATAACTTTTAGCTAAATAAAAAGAAATAATTTTTATGTATTGGAAATCTTAGGACCTTTAAAGTTTTTTTCTGTTAAGTGGCTGCCACCAGCATTGATACTCATTTGTGATTATAATAGAAAAGAGAAAGAACTACTTTATATCTTTACATGATTATGTTCGTTATAAATGGCAATAATTTTGTCATCCATTACGTGAATACACGCCCTACAATATTTATTCTGAGTGCAGCACCACCTCTTCTTATCCGTCTTGTAGTTTCCAGGTTTCAAGTAAAATGTGTTATCACCCACTTTTATATTTGTCTTTCCTTTCTTCGTTCTGATCAGGGTGACTGAAATGCAAATAGGCAGGTTAATAACTTAAAAATTACAGACCTCAACAAGATCAGTAGGTACCTACAGCTCTTCCTACTCTCATAGAAGATACTTAAGCTGTACGTTATCATTTGATAAAATATTTCAATAAGGTCAGATGTCATAAGAAGTGCTAAGTGATATTAACCCTTATCACTGCAATTATGACTATCAGTTTGGTCTGCCCAGCGGTAAACGGTTTTGGTACATCCCTGTTTTTTTATTCTCGGTGTGCTGGACATAATTTACTCTTTAGATTAATGCCACCTCATATTGGTATCCTTTATATCTCTAATATAATATTGTACTCCAAGTTAGTAAAGAAAGTATTATGATTTATAGTTTAAGATTTAAAACATTCAATGAAGATTAAATATTATGTCTGAAATAATTTATCTTTGTAGAGTTACCATCATCTTTATGATAAATAACATAATAATTATTTATCACCACCATCATCATCTTCAGCCTGGGGCAAGCGGGAGATACAAGTACATTCGCGTGCAACCCCGACTGGTATCAGCCCTCCTTTCCCGGCAGGCCTCATCACGTTCTTAATAAAGGCGCACAGAGTCCACTGCGCGGATTTTCTTTGGGCCTGGCTGGTCGGGCGACATCTCAGCCCTAAGTTTGCCACCCCCAGGCCCCCCACCTTAAGGTGGCCGGAGATCTTTAAGCGCCCTTCGATTCTCGGCTGCCCTTCTGGTGCGGGTAGAGTGAGAAACATGCTCTCTTTCCCTCTCAACCCCTCCTTTGCACGCATAACCTCCTCGCAAAAAGACGAGACTATCATTCCACGCGTTTTCGCTTATAGGCATAAAATGAACCACAGTCGGAAGTGATAGATCACCCGTACATCGTTAACCTAACTTACCACGTGGGCTCAGTGCGGAATGGTAGATGCCACAAGTCTTCGAATGTTTGTTTCAGGACATTCCGGATTCCTCACGATGTTTTCCTTCGCCGTTTTTGAGAGCAGTGGTTATGAAATAAATTACAGGGCAGCCACCACTGGGCCCCCGCTGCTCTCAATAAAATGTACATTTAATGGCTTTTAAGCTATAAATTGTGCAGAAGGTTTCAGTGTTCAATTCAGTAGGATCAGGCACAAATGACAACCAATTATTTCGAATATTGGGCAATATAATATCTGATGATCATGATAATTATGTGTTAAAAAAGAAAAGACAAAGTTTTACAAAGAACGATTTTATTCAAGAGGTAACAAATCATTTTGTTTGATTTCTTAACTCTTTACTTCGTCTTAGATTCTAACACCTAAATTAATTTAAAGGAGATGGTTAAATACAGTTTGGACGATTGCCTCCTGCAATGTATAAACATGGTACCTAGCAATATGCAACGCTGAATATTAGTATTTCATAAAAAAGACCTTTCGGAAGTTGATTGAATCTTGACAATCCTGAAAATAAAATCGTGTGACGCCTACGTCAATATAAAAAAATGTGAATTATTTTATTATATTCTGTTATTCTTAAAAGAACATTATCTAAAAATGAAACCGGAGCGGATAGCGTGTTCTGGTGTCTCGCCCATCCCAGATACCAGATCACTGTCATTACATGACAGCAACAACCCAGAGTTCTGTTCCCCACAATACAGCTGCAATAATATTATGACATTGTGTCATCCAGAGGATTATTTGTAGTTTGGCTTTCATATAAAATATACACGTAGTATATTTTTTGACTTATATTCCTTGATCTTATTCGGCCTCTTAAAAGTTGAGGTCTTGATTCCTCTAAATGTATTAATCTTTCAAAATCTGGGCACACTTCGATATCACAAGTACCATTGCATTATGCTCTCCGTAGTATGACCGGCCTTGTTTAACCTGATATGGTCCTAATGCCATCAACAATAACTGGTTATGCGCCAATATTGCAAAATTTTCCAATTGGGTTTCCATTCACTCCTAAACACATTGATCTTTGCCTGTTTAAATTATTTTCTCTTACAAAGGAACTTAAATAATTAGGCTGATTCATATACCGTGCCACTCGTTTGTAGTATTGCACCAGAGTTTGAACCATCCTCTTTTAAAACGTGATATTTATTCATTAAAGCTGCAGCTATTTTAAAATCTTCCATCAGGTAGGGTGAAGCTAGACCAAAAAACAAAATAAAGATTCAATAGAAAAAAAAACAGTTATTCAATGGTAAGGTAACGATTGACAAACAAATAAATGAAAACCATTAAATGACTACGAGTCTGTGGACAGCTCTTGGAGCCTCGGAGGATGGTTGTGATCTTCAAGAGCGTACACGATAAGGTCCGAAATAGTATGGATCCGAGATGAACATTTTTTGGTTGTACATCGCCACCTGGTCTTGTGTGCGTTAGGCCCATTATGTCGATTATACGTATAGCCATTTAGCAGCAACAACTTATGTCCTCTTTGCGAAGTAACAAAATTAGCTGAAACATAAATTTTATTTTTAGAAATATATTTACTAATGGAAAAACCAATAAAAATACCAATAAGACTAAGTAAAAGAATGTCAATGAAAAATAAAACGGAAGTTTAAAATTTCAGAAAGATTTTAATTAAACATAAATATATTAAAATACAATGTCATGTATTGGTTTTTTTTACCCGACTGCAAGGAAAGGGTTATGTTTTTCACGGGTCCATTACAATAATAAGAAAAACTTTATTCCGACATTCACAAATACGAATTTCAAAATACCGATTTTACCGATTCGGAATTATGACCGAATGATTCAATATTCCTAATCTAACAACTCCAATGATAGCATTTTTTAAAATAAAAATGCGATCCATAAACTATGTAACTATGTAAACTAGTATGTATGTCTGTGTAGTAGTAGTTAATATGTAGTTAATGGATCGCATCAAGTGCTATGCTGTATTTTCTGCCCATACACTACACACTTATACACACACACAGTTATACTAACCTGTTTGTTGTTAAAACCATACTTGGGTTCACCAGCCGGTATTAATGCTCATTGTATTGAAAAACTTATGTGTGCGGAGTCCTGGTGTCCTGAAATACAGGCTTGCAGCCTAGCTTAGGCACCAGTCTCCCACGAAATTAAAACTGATACATAAAATGTAAAAACAATGTATTGTAAAATATTGTGGTGAGAAAATAAACATTTTTATTATTATTATTATACGTATAGAAAAACAGGGGTAAGTTTGTGTCTGTTTCTAATTAATGAATATGCCTGTTGATCATTTTAACAATTGTTCCATTCACTGTGTAGATCGAAGCCCCGCAGCCTTTGTTATGGTGTGTCGAACAAACCCACCTGATTTTATCCTTATAAGATTTTTTTATATAGTAAGTGTAAGAGCCTACTCCAATCAATGGCTTTCCTTTCTGTGATCGCAAGAGGAGAATTTCTGTAAAAATTATAATTATTAATTACGCACATCACACTTGAGCACTATAGTATATCCCACGTCTATGGGCTTATCCAATCTCATTTTTATGTTTTATACTCTTTTGAAAAAAAAACGGGCACCTAAACAAATAAACGTTCTAAGGTCGATTTGAGTTAATTAAATTAAATTTCATTGTTTGACGTAGTCGGTATACTTATAATCGTGTAAATTAATACGCGTGAAGTGAATTCTGTCATTAAAAAAAAACCATGAATTCTTTAAAACCGTTTTACACGGCCAAATAATAAAAAGTGGTTGGCAATAGGGACAAGAATTTTTTTTTTACTTTTTTTAATTAAATAAAGTTACAAATTAATGTAAAAACTTTATAACGAATGTGACCACGTCTTGCCAAAATCATAGCTTGAATCCTTCTGAGCATGTTATCCACGATATTTTTAATAACGTTTTGAGGAATGCCTTTCCACTCTTCTGCGATGACTCTTTTTAGCTCCCTGATGTTTTGTGGAGCAGATTGCACTAATCTTACCCGTCTCTTTAGAACATCCCAGACATGCTCAATTGGATTGAGGTCAGGACTTCGAGCTGGCCAATCTAAAAGACGGATCCCAACTTTTTGCATGTTCGCTTCCACGTCGCCAGAACGGTGCGAGCGAGCATTGTCGTCCATAAAAATGGAATCTTCCCCAAGTGCAGTCAATGCAGGTTGTACATATGGAATTAGGACTTCCATTGTATACCGCATTTAATGTTCCATTTTCTATGAAAAATAACCTCGTATGCTCCGCTGAATTAATTGCTACCCAAAACATCCATAAGGAGTGATTTCTTCGAAACGCACTTCGACATAGCATTCTCGTGGCATCGGTCCTCTCCACACAAAGAGATTTTAGCTTCATTAGAAAACAATACTATATTCTAGTCCTCCAGAGTCCATGAAGCATAGTTTCGAGCAAACTGAAGTTGAGCAACACGATGCTCACGGAGTATTTTAGGGCCTCGAGCCGGGCGGTAACTCCTGATGACAAAAGCCTCCTACTGACCGTCCATAGGCTAACTTCTACTACTCTTACTTCTTCAAGGCTCTTCTTCAGATCGACACTTGACGCCTTACGATTCCGCAATACCTGACTCATCAAAAAGCGGTGATCTCTTGGTTTTGTGCATTGTTTTCTTCCCAAACCGTTTTGTTTTGACCGAACCGGTCTCTTGTTACCGTTGCCAAATCCTCTGTACAGTTGAACGACTCACATTTAGCCGCTGAGACATGTAAGTTTGCGAACAACGTTCTTCAATTAGGGCTATAATTTTACCGGCCCTTATCGCTTTATCACTCACATCAAAAATTGGTATTTAATGTAAAGAGAAAGATTCAATGTTTAATTTGCAGAAAATATCCGAAAAGTTTTAAAATTTTAGTAATCAGTAAAAAAATCGTTTCATCAATTTGCGCCATTAGTTCAATTTTATCCATAATAATCAATATTTTTATAATATCCTATATAATATTTCAAATCCTGGCATGATTCTTTAATCATGCCAGGATAATAAATAGCATGCCAATACATCGTCAAATTAATAAAACCTCTTTCTTCTTCTTAATTGAAGTAGACAAAAAGTGCCCGTAACGTAGCTAAAGTGAGTAACATAAGTAACACTGCAATTATCACGACCACGACTCACAAGGCCGAGATAAATAAATATAACTTAATATGGTCGACGGTTAACATTATTGTTGTACTGACTCCTAAACCGTATCGTGATTTGAAAGCGATCATTTGTTGAACAAATCCGAACGCGCTCTCCGTAAAGAAGACGTTCGTGTTTGCCAAAAATTAGACGAGCGATTGCGTGAATATGTTTCCACACCGATAAGCATATGAATTAAATGTAAACAACGGTAAAATATATTGAATTATCTAACTACAACCTATTTTAAGTTAATTTGTGCTCATTCACAAAATAAACAACATCGTTATGGACTGTGTGTAGTCTTGCTGGGCATCCAAAGCGCTCGTGTGTCGCACACCGCCATCTTACTTTATCTGAACATATTCTATTAATTCTGTACTTTACGTCACCAATCAAAAGCATGTCTTTTCCTCGGCTGCTTCGAAAAAAATATGGTGTGAGGGAGAGACCTGAAAACGATAATATAAAATATCTTTAGTAAATATAACATAATACATCCTTTTAAAATTAATATCGTCAAACATACTAACTAGACGAAAAATAATTAAAACACAAAATAAATTAAATTTTGTATTCGTCGCTCTCAAAATGGTGAAGGAAAACATCGTGAGGAAACCGGCGTGTCTTAGAACCAAAAAATTCGAAGACATGTGACATCTGCCAACCCGCACTAAACCCGCGTGGTGGATTATAGCCCATCCCTCCTAAAGAGAAGGCCTGAGTCCCTGCAGTGGGAACATTATAGGCTGATGATGATTCGTCATGAAAATGAGCGTGTCTACAAGCAACTTACAGAGAGACTGACTGTTATAAATAAACCATCATAAGTAGTGACTTATGATGGTTTATTTATAACAGTCAAAATAATTAATAAAAAGTAAATTCAATCTTCTTTTTTGTCATGATGGCTCTTGGTTATATAATATAAAGAGCAGGTAAAAATACTTTCATGTTCATGGTATAGTACCACAAGATTAAAATTATATTAGGCATTTTACTGCTTTACCTTAATGAACTAAACATTATTCCATTTATTTATATCTTTACAAACATTCATATTTTTTTTTTAATATTCCTTTAAAAATACAATTTAAAATATTTAAAAATATAATAAACTCGCTAGTCAGGTCAAAATTCTTGTTTTACTTATCTTTCTTGGTTTTCATAAATATTATGATTATCACGGCAATTGATTTTCCGAGCAGACAAATCTTAAAATATTTTGATGCCAAGTATTTTTATTTAAGTACTTAAACACATATGTTAATGTTTTTGCATTATAGCTATGCCCACAATCGTAACTTGTCAACGACTGGACACTGTGACTGTGACAACTGCTCTTGACAACAACTTGTGTCACACAGCAAAACAAGCAGTTCTTTCTCAGTTACTTTATCTCTGACAGTTGCAGTTCAACAGCAAGCGTGTGGTCATGAAAATAAAGATCTTTATAATTTTGTCAGATTTGTCAGTGACCTAACAGCAACCTTATTGTACCGAGCGTAAAGATCACTGTGATTTTGCCCGCGATGCGAGAGGAGGGGTAAGGTAAGCTCTATATCATGGTGTCTTGAGACTATACACTGATACCAAAATCAAAATAAAAAAAATAATTATGTTTGATTTCAGACAAAAACACCTATAATTAGAGAATTACACTAATTTTAAAAAGCACAATCAATAATGTCACATGTCGCTTTGCGTGGCGCAATTTCTGTAAAGGTTTGGTTAATTTAGTACGAACAGATAGTGTACCAACTGCAGATATCGGGCACTGATACTTCAATATCTGTCAGGATCGGAGTCGTGTCCACAATTTGTCCGTAACGGCTTAATCAAAGCTGAAAAGCGTAACTTTGGACAGTGTGTGTCTAATAGTGGTTATGTTTACCAGTATAGAGTACGGTTTTGTTATCATAGGTGGCCAGAGACACGTCACAAGCGGTGTATTGCCTGTGCTTGCAATACCATTTCACGCGCGGCCCATTGTTCCTTTTGCAGTAAAACACGAACCCGTCCCTTTCTAAACTCCATTTGTTTGCTGAAAAAGTTAAAAATGAATGTAAACATTTAGGTCCTTGTAATTAATGGTGGAATCCTGGACGTAGTTAATTTTTATACAAAAATGCGACAAGATGGGTTTGTTATTTAAATTCAATAATGTTAAATTTATAATGTATTTAATCAAATTTGAAACTACTCAGAGACAATACTGTTAGTTACACTTAATATATTATTATCATTCTCACTCAAACTTGGGTTGAACGTAAATTAATGAGATTTAAACCCTCGGTGTTGCGCTGAATTGAAACTACATTTACATTAGTGCGCTTGTAATTAAATTTAGACGTTCATATAAGTGTCGCTTAGTGTTAGTGAAAATGCATACCTACTAGCATTCTTATTCAGTGGATGAGGCATGTGCTTGTTTTGCTGGGTTTTTTTTCTGGTCTCTAGCTAGATCGATTTATCGCCCCCAATACCCCCTGCATACTAAATTTTATGAAAATCGTTGAAGCCGTTTGCGAGATTCAGATTATATATTTATATGTATACCTACTTAATAGTCGCTCCATGTAAAATACTGGTACTCAGCTGCATCCGGTTAGTACCTACTTACAAGAATTGCTCGTTTACAGGTACATTAGATTATTATTAGATTGATACATAATTTTTGGTTCTTATTGGTGGTTTATTTCACAAACCATTACATTTATATTTAAACAGAGGTACGATATTTCATAACATTCACTTTTGAATAACTGGTATCGGAAAGCACACGGTGACACATCAAACCATACGTATATAGTACATATAATATGGCCCCGTTTTGTATAGATTTAACGTGCAATGAGAAATCTGCATAAACTGAATGTAACTAACATTCAGTTTCAAAGTTAGTTAATAATGAAAAAACACCAATAGTAATGATCACAATGTACATTTTAATTCAAATGATTGTCAAAAAGATATAACTTATTCAAACATTTTTAGACAATTTAACATAATTCCCGTTGAGAATATAATGTTCTGGTGGCGGATGACTATGATGACTGTTGACAGAAATAATGTTCTGATAACGATCAAGTACCAGTCTTGCTTTGCATTTCTTTCTGTCATGCGCTGGACATCTCCAATTCTGAGAACCTTTCTTAACGGAACGGTAAAGGCTGAAATTGTATCCTTTAAACAGTAAAACATCCCTGCCTGATTGGGTTTTTATGAATCTGTATTCTGAAACAGAAATTAAAATAAGAATACACAATGTATAGGTTGTGACAGTCGTATGAAGTGAGCTAAGGGAATGTTTTTATCAGTTCAATTTTCAGTCGTTGTAGAAACTAGGGTTACTGATTGATACAACAAAAACCCCCGACTCAATTATTTTTTTGATATCTTAATAAATATGATTGTTAGAAAGGAAATTCAATATAGAATATTTGAACCCTTTATTCTATATAGTTTAAACAAATATCTTAGAAGATATCGCAATGTGAAAATATTCGCGCGACTAAATAATTACGCGCACGGCAGTCATTCGCTGAGAAGCAATAAAGATTAAACATTGATTTTCCACTTTTACTCCCTTTAAATCAAACTTGGTCACCAAAAAATAAATTTTTAAGCTTTTAGTTTTTTTTTCGTTAATTTATTTATATCATTTTTTATTTCTTTTTTTTTTCAAGAACCAGTTTGAAAATTAAATTTTAGTATATTTTTTCTGTCTTCAACTAACAAATCAATAAAAAGTAGAAAAAAATATGTTGTTCGTTTAAAACGGTCAAATCAACCTTTGTGCAGCGCTTGGTTGTACTGACCGCGCATCGAGAAAGAGGTAAGTATGGTATGGCTCGTGGGGTTCGGAAAATGAGACTGTACAATGGTGAAATTAAATTGATACTGAAAGATTATTATAATAGATACCGAATTTTATAGATTGCATGTTGTTCCACATTTTCGGTGAAAAAAATTATAACGATAAATGGATTTCAGTAGTTCACTAATACACTTGGGAGCAAATAAATCGAGCCACTACCTTTTTTCACGTAAAATGGTAAATATTTTTGGTAATATGGAACGTATCAATTCGAACTATATATCGCCTAAAAGTTTAGTTAATAACCTTTACAATGAGGGTAAATTATTGAATAATAACCTTATTGAATGATAAATTATTGGCTCTGCAAGAAAAATGGTAATTTTGATAGAAAATTTAGTAGGGCTAAAACAGTCCATAAAAACAATAAAAAACAAAATTATTGCAAAAAAAATATTCTTAATAACTGGTATTACCCCCCCGTGCCCTGATACATTCTTGTAGCCTATTAGTCATCGATCTGATCAGCGTTACGATGACATATTGTGGTATGTTCTCCCACTCTTCAAGCACAGCGACTTTAAGCTCGGGAATGGATGAAACAGCGGGAACCCTGGCTCGGACTCTCCGTTTTAGCTCGTCCCATAGGTGTTCGATCGGGTTCAAATCGGGACTTCGTGCTGGCCATACCATTTGTTGAATCCCGATCGCAGACAAGTATTCCGTAACGATCTGCGCGGTATGAGGTCTCGCATTGTCATGCATAAACAAGAAATTTTCTCCGACAAAACCAGCATACGGCATTACGTGGTTTTCAAGAATGTCAGTTATGTATCGGTCAGCTGTTAATCCACGTCTACCACTGCCATCGTTGGCGGGGTCGACGAAGACAAGTTCCGTTTTTCCGTCTAGAGAACTTCCTCCCCACACCATACAAGAACCACCACCAAAACTCACAGTTTCTCGAATGCAACATTGGGCAAATCTTTCACCAGGACGTCTATACACTCGGTTTCTCCCGTCATTGCTAAAAAGACAGATTCTTGACTCGTCAGAAAACAAAACTGACCTCCAGTCTTCTAACGTCCAATTAATGTGTTCTCGAGCAAACTCCAAGCGAGATCGGCGATGAGCTACAGTCAATTTTGGGCCAGTTGCTGGTTTGTGTGATGTTAAATTTCGTTCTTTTAGTCTTCGTCTCACTGTCCACCTACTGATTGAGACTCCTCGAACGTCACGTAACGCTTGCTGTAGCTGAACAGCATTAAGTCCACGGTCGCGCAACGAATTGGTTGCAATAAAGCGGTCGTCACGTTCTGTTGTTGCCCGTGGTCGGCCAGTTCCAGGTCGCCGAACAAAAGCACCAGTCTCCAGATACCTGCGGTATACCCGCTGTACCTTTGAACGACTCAAATGAAGTCTGCGTGCCACTTCACGTTGTCCGTGTCCAACCTCAAGTAAAGCTACAACTTGGGCAGCTTCCGTCGGTGTAGTATCCATTTTATCAGGTTATTTTGATTACACAGACACAGATAAAGACAACAATAACAAGTAATATGGGTATGATTAACAAAAACCTCAAATTTAATCTTTTCTTAACAGAGTACAATAAAAATGTCATAAGCAAATTAAATGCGATAATTTTATTCTACCCTTTAAACTTTAATTTAAATTAAAAAAAAATGAAATTTTGACAACTAACTACCCTCTTTGTAAAGGTTATTAAATACCCTTTTAGGCGATATATGTTTCGAATCGATGCGTTCCATAATACCAAAAATAATTACCATAATGCGTGAAAAAGGAAGTGGCTCGATTTATTTGCTCCCAAGTGTAGTTATAATTTTGGCAGAAGATACAACAGAAGAGTACACAGTCTTAAATATAAATTTCTAATAGCACATTAAAACTAAGGTTGGGCGTTAGAAACCAGGGCCAAAAAAGCGCGTTGGGTGGATGACATCGTCAGGAGCGCAGGAACGGATGGAGAAGAGTGGCAGAAGAAAGGAGAGGCCTATACCCAACAGTGGGTGATTCTGGGCTGAAATAATGATGAATAGCATAACATTATAACTAGTTGACTAGTAAAAAAGAGTTTTAAACATAGAAATAGTTTTTTTTTATTTCAGCTAGCAGAAAGAGAGAGCTAGCAGAGTATAAAGAAGGTCTATCACACATTTAATAAAAGGTACACTAAGTTAAGTTCTAAACATATTCAGATGGAAGTACATCAATTGCATATTGAAAAGTTTGTAACTTCTGATTGATCTGATGAAATGTGAGTGCCGGATGACTGTGGTTAGAGTGAGCATAGACAACTTTATGATCGCCATCTAACACTATTCTTGCTCGACATTTCTTGGAGTTACAACAGGAACACCGCCAATGGTATGTGTCTTTCTGTGGGTTATGCGTACCACGGCAGTAGCAGAAACCATTGTGCAGTATCAAATCTTTTCCTTTTTTTGACTTGACAAACATGAATTCTGAAACAAAAGTTTCCTTTACTAATTACCCAAGTTCCGTGGTAAGGGGGGAGGGGTCTATGAGAAATAAAACAAAAGCAAAAAATATTTCAAATTATCATGATTTATTGTGGTGCCCCATAAAACTAGTATAATACGCATTATAATTAAAATCACTAGCCGCAGGTAACCCAAGCAAAAATTATTTTTAAATACCAAATATTAAACCCTAAACATAATTTTCTAATTACCATGTTACCTTGAATGCAGTTCATTTATAATATATCCGTAATATATCCGCACTAATAAAAATAAAGATTAAACCTAAAAAACATAATTTATTCAAAAAAAAATGCTCATTTACAATAGATCAATAATTAGATTTTAGAGGATCAAAAAATATTGCCTCAAAGAAAACTGTCAAGGTGTTAGTCAAAAACTTAAGACTACTTTGTGTATTTATTTCATCACCATTGCTCTCAAAATATTGCAGCAAAACATCGTGAGGTAACAGACATATAAATAAAAAATCTAAAACATTCATGTGATATCCACCAACCAGTAATGGGCTCGCGTGGTGGATAACGGCCAATTCTCGCGGCTTGTTTCCCAGCATCACTGCTGCTATAGGTTATAGTTAATCTATACTAATATTATAAAGCTGAAGAGTTTGTTTGTTTGTTTGTTTGTTTGATTGTTTGTTTGAACGCGGTAAACTCTGGGACTACTGGTTGGAATTGAAAAAATCTTTTAGTGCTGGATAGTCCATTTATCGAGGAAGGCTTTAGGGTACATAACATCACGCTACGATCAATAGGAGCGGAGCATAAATAAAAAATGTTGCAAAAACGGGAAAAGATATTCCTTTTTGAGAGCTTCCGTTGCGTGCGTTGCGAAAACGGTTTAAGTTACGTAAATATCATGTATGACGGAATTGTTCCTCTTTAAAAGTTCTAAAAAAAAGTCCGTGACAGCATATGTTTATCTTTTAAGATTGACTCACTGTAACCATTTTTTAATATTAAAATGTTAGGTTTAAAAGAATGATATTTTGCGAAGCTTATTTAACCCATATGGTATTAATCTATATCTAAATAAATGTGTTTGTTAGCACGGAAATTTAATATAGGATATTTGTGCCCTTTACTTTATACAGTTTAAACAAATATCTTAGAAGATATCGCAATGTAAAAATATACGGGCGACAAAATAATTAAGCGCGTGGCAGTCATTCGGTTCGGTGCGGTAGGTAGGTACGTGGGGATTCTGGCCTCTGGGGGCTCCGGAGAAATTCAAATTCAAAATATTTACTGTGCAGTAAATATTTTGAATTTGAGTTTCATAATGTTTACAAGTACAAGGTGTTACTGTATACTAAACAGTAAGAGATACCTATAGTAATTGTTACTTTAATAATATAATCGAAGCCAATCTAAACTAATAGGTATTATAAAGAGGAAAGGTAAGATGTTTTGTTTGTTACGAGTACGATTTAACTCAATTTAATATGTTAGATAGTCGATTTATCGAGAAAGGTTATAAGCTATATTATGTGACGCAGACGAAGTTGTGTGGGTCAGCTAGTGTTGATATAAGTTGACTAACTTATGCGACTATACTAATATTAGGTTCTATTAAATTCTGAAATATTGTCCATCTCTGATGTAAAATTGTGGTGGCGGATGTGTGTGCTGGTCCTGGTTCCCAGGTATACTTATTTGACCATAATCGTCAACTACAAGTTTAGCTTTGCATTGATGCGCAGTCTTTCCCGTGCATTGCCAGCCTGTAGTTCCTTTTCTAGCAGACTGATGATGAAAGCTGTATGTGTAATCTTTATACAGAACCAACTGCTTGCCCTTTACTGACATGATGTACTTGAAATCTGAAAAAGAGAATTTTTATGAATATTAATATGAAGCAGAGTCGGATGATGTATCGGTTTCTCGTCTAATACTAGTCAAATAGAAATCGCCAAACACATCTACGTTCTAAAATATTTTGAAAATTGGAAACAAATATGTACTTTTATACAAAGTACATATTTGTTAAAACCAAATTACAAAAATAAATATTAAAGTGGGACTTCTCTGTTAAACGTTGTGTATACATAAAAATATGAAATTACTATTTAAGAACCTCCTCCTTTTTTAACGCCAGTTAACAAACATCCTTTAAAATAATACATCTATGTAGTACAAAATTTCACATTATGTAGGAAAGTATGAAAAAAGGATTTGAATAGTTATATCTACGTTACTACTCAAATCCTTAAACCGACTTCTTTTAGACTTTAATTGAAAAAAAATGTATGCTGGGACACATAGTAGAAGTGAAACTTCTACAAAAGAAATAAAATAAAACAAAAAAAAAATTCAAGAAAAAACATTTAAAAAAAATGCAAAAAAATAAAATTAAGTAAACTTTCAAAAACTGAACCGCCCGCGCCGTCGACCAAGTTGTCTTGTTATTAATTTGTTTCCATAACAAACTCTATTTCGCCGGTAGCCTTTCTCTCCCTCCGTCGCGGCCGCCTCTCACCACGCGATATAGAATTTGAACAAAATGTTGTGTACTATCTGTGTAGAACTAACTGCTTGCCATTACTCGAATTGATCTTTTTGAAATTTGTAACAAAATTACATAACATAGTAAACAAAATCAAATTAATTAAGATGGATTATTTTAGTTCGGGCATGGGAAAAATTCAACCACTGCGAAACCGCAATACATTTAAAGGGTCTAGTAGCAGTAGTCCGGTTGGTAGTCCGGTTGACCGAACTAGTGCAACTTTTCAGTAGCAGTAGATCGATCGAAATATAGCACCGAACTACCGAAACTCTTTAGTAGCAACGGTTCGGTTTGTAATATTAGGAATTAAACATTTTTGTACAATAAAAAAAAAATACTTTCTTACCTTATAGTTATTTCAAAATAAACACGTAAAGAAAGTCACTATGTATATAAATATCAGCTACTAGACCATTTAAAGATCTTATATTTTATTATTAAACAAATAAAATTACAATATCATAAATTATAACAAGAGAAACTACAACTTAATTTTTTAAAGACATTTTATTATAATGTTGCGCCGAAGCCAAATAAATTGGGATAAGGGCAGCAGAATGATAATTATCATCATTCTGCTGATAGTGTTTTTATTATAATTTCAAATTCTGACATATTGGCCAGCAGGGTTAATACAAAATCGTGGTGTTGGATGGCTATGTTCTAGGTCACCAGATATGATTTCGCGACGATTATGAACTACTATTTTTGCCTTGCAGTGTTTGCTGGTTCTTAATGAACATTGCCACTGGACAGTTCCTTTGATAGATGACTCATAATTGAAACAATACGTATATCCTCTGTGTAGAATTAATTGCTTTCCCTTCATTGTATTTATGTACTTGAAATCTGAAATAAAGCTGTATGTCAAGATGAAAAGAACATAATTCATTTGGAGTAGGCATAAATAAAAAAACAAACTATTCAACAATTAAGAAAAAACACGTGAGTATTTAAAGAATTGTATTGGTATTAAACTATAATGCTTTTGTAGTATTCATAAATAGATCTAAAGAAGATATCAAATCCCTGGGTTCTACAACATGAAATACGAGTTTCTGGATACAATTTTTTAGCACAGACAAGTCAATACGGATCGGTACCAATTGCACAAAAACAATCAGGTGCATAGCCATGCATATCTTTACGTGTGTCTTTGACTATTATCCCGGCACCAGTCGGGATATCTGTATTTTTAACTCTATAATATGCAAGCAGACTAACTACGTCACAAATAGATATAATAATTCAATGAACATTCCTTTGTGTTTGAAAATAAATGAAACATAAAATGTAGCAACGTTGGCTATCAGCTGACGGCAAATAACATTAACATATTTTGGTGATGTTTCAACAATATTGTTAAAATTAACAATCTTCGTAAGTTATTATTACCTATTATTTTCGTTCGTTCTTCAGCAAATTATCACTTGTCGATCAAATTTGCTCTAATCTACATTCTGATATACTTTCCATTGTTGATGAAAAATTTTGGCGGCTGGTGGTTGTGTTGATCTCGCTTACCAGGTACAATCTTACCATCATCATCAACTATAAGTTTTGCTCCACATTTATTTGTTGAGCATGATGAACATTTCCAGTAGCTAGTTCGATTCTTTTTAGAGTAACTATTCAAGTTGTATGTGTACTCTTTGTACAGAATTAATTTCTTGCTTCTCCCCGAAGTTATGTACTTGAATTCTAAAATAAATAAAAATTATGATTAGGTCAAAAGTACCTTTTTTATTATTATTAATATATAGTATGGAGGCAATTCAGTAAGCAAGAATTGGCTTTATTGTAACAGAAGTATAAAAAAAAATATCTACAAGACGTAAACCAACATAGGGGTCAATAAGACTGCATAAATTAATTTACATTATGTTTATCAAATTAATTGTTCCTTTTGATTCAGGTTTAGGTTACCTATTAATTAAGCTAGCTTTTGTAACAGTTTCAGGATTTCGTAGCCATTTCAAGATTTCATTATCATCATCTTTCTGCCCTTTTTACTTGAAGACGGCACAACAAATTTTCTTCTGCTGTTCTCCCCTGTCAGCTCTTCTGCTCTCCCTCTCCATTCATAAATATTAATATCTACCACCTATATTTATTTTTAGTAACATGCGTTTCATCCCTGCTCATTACATGTTCATACCCAAACAGGCGGTTTCCTTTCAATTTGTCTGTATCACGCGCTGTCTTTAAACTTTTTGTAATATACCTAAGCATAAAAAATGCGTACTGTATCCCTTTTTGTCACACTAAAAAAAAACGTTAGTTAAGAATAAAAGCTAAAAGTGGTGGTGGATCGATCACAGCGGTGCGCAATGGTTGTTGACATAATGGTCTCGCATGACGAGAACCTCGTGAAAGTCAAGAAAGTTAAGCAAATCAAGGAGGTTGTCGATATGTGGGGTGTGATTTCAGCGATCGTTGAGCCTATAGACGTTTCAGCCAATGGCTTAATTGCCAAGAGCCTCGCCCAACACCTGAGGAGCCATTTGCTAGGCAGCTGGATCAAGCGGTACTAGGAGGTTCCTTTTACTCTGACCGCCGGTAACTTGGAGTCTGTTGCCACACCGGCGGGCTAAAATATTTTATATTTTTAAATTTATTTTGTTGACAAATATTTAAAAATGTATTAAGTAAAAAAATAAATAAAGAATGAAATCAGTTAGTCGCAGGCTCGATCCCCACTACGGGATATACTTTTTGTGATTTGTTTTGAATATTTTTTTGATGCCCTTTACATTTCTTTTTCCCATTTTTTTAAATATTATATTTAATTTGTTCCACAATAAAGATACAATATAAAAAGAAGATGCTGATATTAAAAGTGTTACAGAAGAAATTATCATCATTACAGAAGATACATGCAGCGACATCTATTGAAAAAAAACGTTACTAATAAATAAATGTGCTCACAAGTTAACTTTTGAATCGAGTTTTTCGAAACTTAGCGTACACTGGATTCGTTCAGAAGACGCTTCTATGAAAATCTACATTGCATAAAGTGTGTGTTCTTGTTCCATGCATTATATTTTTGCATTTTATCTTTGAGCTCGATAGATGACGATGTTCATTTCACACCATTTAGGTAGTAGGTAGGTAGGTAGTTAGGTAGTAAGTTATTAGGTAGGAAAAAGTGCATTGCAAACGCATGCCGGGTACATACAGCTACTTTTAATATCAGCATCTTCTTTTTATATTGTATCTTTATTGTGGAACAGATTAAATATAATATTTAAAAAAAAAATTGGTTGCCTGTAAAGTCGGTATACGGGCGAAAGTTTTACGTGACAACGAAAATAGAAGCGCAAGACATGAACCGGTGTGTATGCCTATCTCTCTCACTCTCTCTCTCTCGCTCTGGACGCGTGCCTCTCACTCGCTCTCATTGTGAGCGCATAACGTGAGCGGAGCGTAACGCAGTTTCTTGAAGTGTCACCCGGCAAACCAATTTATAAGACGTTGTCACGTCAAAATGGGGAAAAGAAATGTAAAGGGCATCAAAAAAATATTCAAAACAAATCACAAAAAGTATATCCCGTAGTGGGGATCGAGCCTGCGACTAACTGATTGAATAGCGGTCGCACAACCGCCAGGCTATTTCCTCCGTCGATACTGGTTCTAAATAACCTTTCTAATGCTCGTCATGACTGAAAGTTAAAACTACCTGCCTACCTACTGCTGCCAACTTTCTTCTTTTTTTATTTCATTAGAACCTTATTTCATCCTTATTTCATTACAATTACAAACAACAAAAAAAGAATTAGCGAAATCGGTCCAGCCGTTCAGGCGTGATGCGATGACCAAGGAAATATGGATTCATTTTTATATATAGAGATAGTAGGTAGGTAAGAAGAAGGTAGGTAGGTAGGTAGTAGGTATGTAGGTAGAAGGTACTCTCTGATTTTATGGGTAATTTATTGTACAGCCAAACCCCCTCATAATGTATAATTTTTCTGCCACACAGGGTTCTCACTCTTTGAGAGTGGCGGTACGGAGGCTTAAGGCCAAAAATACCGCCCCGGGACCCGACGGCTTGCCTGGCAAAGCCTGGGTCCTGGCCTCAGAGGCTCTTGGGCCCCGACTGGAGGGGTTCTTAAGCGCGTGCATGGAAAGAGGCCAGTTTCCGCTTCGTTGGAAGACGGGGAAGCTGGTCCTCATCCAGAAGCCGGGGCGCCCGGCGGACTCGCCGTCCGCATACCGGCCCATTGTGCTGCTCGACGAGGTGGGCAAGCTCTTTGAAAGAGTAATTGCAAACCGCCTCGCCGAGCACCTTGAGGGGATGGGTCCGGATCTTGCGGAACACCAGTTTGGTTTCCGCAAGAGGCGCTCGACGGTGGACGCCATCGCGCGCGTGAGAGCCCTCACGACGGGGGTTGCGGTCTCTCGGGGCGGTGTGGTCTTGGCGGTGTCTCTCGACATCGCCAACGCCTTCAACACCATGCCCTGGAGCTGCATTAGGGAGGCACTCCGGTATCACCGGGTGCCGGCCTACCTTCGTCGTGTAGTCGGGGACTACTTGACAGACAGGGCTGTCATCTACCCCGGTCAAGACGGAGAATGGAACCGGCGAGAGATGTCGTGCGGTGTTCCACAGGGATCGGTTCTGGGGCCGCCCCTGTGGAACATCGGTTACGACTGGGTGCTGCGTGCCGACCTTCCTAGCGGCGTCAGCGTCGTCTGCTACGCTGACGACACGCTGGTGCTAGCACAGGGGGGGTCGCACGAGGCGGCGGCCGACAATATGACACGCGGGGTTGCGATAGTCGTTGAGAGGATCCGGCAGCTGGGTCTCGAGGTGGCACTTCACAAGTCCGAAGCAATGTGTTTCTATGGGCGTGGGAATGTGCCACCGTCGGGATCGCAGCTAACGGTGGGAGGGGTTCCCATCGCCGTCGAGTGTACTTTGAAGTACCTAGGACTCGTCCTCGACAGCCGGTGGAACTTCGTGGAGCATTTCCGACGTTTGGCTCCCAGACTGGAGCGGGCGGCGGCTGCCTTTAGGTGGCTCCTGCCCAATCTGGGGGGGCCAAACGCCTCCTGCCGGAGGCTCTATGCGGGGATCGTGCGGTCCATGGCCCTTTACGGGGCCCCGGTGTGGGCGAGTGCTTTGAGGAAGCGGGCCGCCCACTACCTGAACGCGCCCCAAAAGGTGATGGCCGTAAGGCTAGTCCGTGGGTACCGCACGATCTCCCGCGAGGCGGCGAACCTCCTCGCCGGATTGCCGCCGTGGGATCTAGAGGCAATAGTCCTCGCGCGCCTGCATGAATGGCGCGCTGAGGCGCTGCACCGGGGGGTCACTCCGTTGCCGCGGCAAATTGCTGCGCAGCGGACAGACCTCCGGTGCGATCTCATGGCGGCATGGAGACAGCGACTGTCGCAACCCCGTGCAGGGCACGCCACGATAGTGGCGGTAAGTCCCCTCTTTGAGGAGTGGCTGGAGAGGCGCCACGGCGCCCTCACCTTCCGTCTGACGCAGGTACTCACCGGACACGGTTGTTTCGGGAGGTACCTGCACCGAATCAGGCGGGAGGAAACGCCCGGTTGTCACCATTGTGAGGATCGGCCGGAGGACACGGTGGAGCACACCGTGGAAGTGTGTCCCGCTTGGGCGGAGCCCCGCCGTGTTCTCGTAGCGGCGATCGGCGGCGGCGACCTCTCGCGTCCGGCCCTGGTGCAAGCCATGGTCCGGGGCGAGGAGGAATGGGACGCCGTCGCCTCCTTCTGCGAAGCAGTGATGCTAGCGAAGGAGGTGGCGGAACGTGAGAGGGAGAGAACCTCTCGTCCCAGCCGCCGCGGGAGGCGCTCCGGGCGTCGGGGGCCACGTGATGGCTTCCGGCCACCGTAGACGCGGGCCTGTGGACGGTGAGTGATGGGTAAGCTCGCCGTCCGTCCGTCTTACGACGACAACAGGCCGTGTCGACGGCGCGTTCGTGTTCCACGCGCGCCTCAAAGAGATGTCAGCAACACGGAAGGGGCCCACAAGGGCCGACGCCTGTCGAGGCTGCGGGATGTCCGCAAGGGATACCGAGGCCTCGACATGAAGGGCGAAGAAGGAACATGGGTGGTTTTTAGTCAGTAGAAGTCTGACACTCCCTCTCGCTCTGCCCAAGAGCGGGAGGGGTTATTTGATGATTTCCCACCCCCCCCAAAAAAAAAAAAAAAAAAAAGGGTTCTCACTCTTGGTACTTCTAGGTCGTCTTGATTACGGGTATTATACGAGTATCTACGAGTCTTTTGTGTCAATGAAATATTTGTGTGTATGTTGATCTTAAGGATCTTTCGGATAGTCATGCATGTATGGTATGTATACAATTGTTCTAGGTTAAATAATTTTGTTTTTTTGTAGAGTAATTCTGTAGGAGTAGAGTAGTTAAAATTAAAGAGGACTTTGATGATTTTATTTTGAAATGAAATGAGCTTTATTTGCTAGAATTGTAGTACAATATTGATGGTCAGGTTTTAGTAACAGAAGCTCACACAATTCGCTAAAACTAGCATGCAAAATTAAATAATAGGTACATTAGAAGTAAACATAATAATATTGGCATGTTTTAAAATTAAGAATGTATTGACGGCGCTGTTTAAAAACTTATATTTTTACTATTGACATCAATAGTAAAAATATAAGTTTTTAAACAGCGCCGAAATATCAGGAACTCGAAACTAAAGTAAACATGGTAAATGTCCCGGTTTCAGCATTAATAATAATAATAGTAAAAATGTCAATAAGTTTGCAGTAAATTAATTAGAATAGGAATACGTAACGTAAATTTATTAGAATTCACAGAATAAAATGTTTTATCAATAAGCAATCTCAATAATGCCGTTTTAAAACGATTGTTGGCAGTTCCCTATATGACTTTGGTAACTTATTGAATAATCTTACAACCATTGGAAAGCAACTCCTGTGATATAAGTGGCATTTCATTGGTGGAATAATAAGTCTATCAGGATATCTTGTTTTAAATGTTAGTGTCTCCAAGACGTTGAAATAATTCGGAGTGTGTTTTAACAAACGGTTTGTGTTCGTTGTTGGTGTTGTTGATTTGTTTTTGCAGCTTGTCCCCATACTTGGATTAGAATTAGAATAACAATTGTAAGGTGATTAATATCTGAATATGAGAGCATCACATCCAGCCAATCAACCAGATATTCAAAGACGTGAACAATGAACATTCTAAAAGATTTTATTAAAACTTAAAACGTATGAAACTAGGAGTTCCAAAAATAATTTACTACAAAGGTTTTACCATAAATTATAGAAGTCGAAACTTATACGTACAAATACCATGTATCATAATTACTGTATCATAAACAATGCTGACAACGACAACGTTATAGGCCCAAAACGAGATGGCAGGATGAGCTGTAGTTATTGTAATAGTAGGATTGTGAAAAGTAGAAAGAGAGAAGAGAGGGACCTTCCAGTAGGATAAGAATAACATAGGTTCATATTTTAATAACAATATTAAATGTAAGATCATCTCTCACATCTTAATTGTTTATACACACATACATACATAAACTCACGCCCTTTTCCCATGGGGGTAGGCAGAAACAACAGAACGCCACTTGCTACGATCCTTACATACTCCTTTTGCCTCGTCCACATTCATACATCTGGTCATACACGCACGCCGGTTACGAGTACTACGCACCTGTCCTTAATTGTTTATATTTTATTAAATTCTGAAATATATTCCATCTTTGACGTAATGTTGTGGCGATGGATGGCTGTGGTCTGGGTTGCCAGATATAATTTTACCATGAGCATCAAATATTAATTTTGCTTTACAATCCCTTGATGTTCGTGATGTACATTGCCAATAGGTAGTTTTTTTGTTGAAATTAAATCTCGTTAAATTGTAAGTGTACTCTTTGTGTAGAACTAATTGCTTGCCTTGTCTTGATTTGATGTACGTATAATCTGGAATGAAACAATATTATTAACAAAAATACTTTTTTTAGTATTCGATTGATTTATAAAAAGGCAACATCAAATCATCATCATCATCATCATCATCATTGTATATGAAGCATTATGTTTAAATAAAAATATTTCTTTTTTAATCAAATCCCTCGAACGAAATCACGAAATCAGTTAAACATATTTTATTGCACCATTTTACATTAAACCTCTTTAAAACTTTTTAGACTGAGATGATCACTAACACTATCATTACCAGTAAAAACGGGATTTTAACCATATTTATATTTTATTTTTCAATAAATATCCCGTTTTCATCGTTAATGATAAAAAGAATCTAATAGTATTTTAGTAATAAACATCTTATTATTATTATTTTGCTAGCCCATATTGTCCCACTGCAAGGCAAAGGCCTCCCTCCATTCCTGCCAACGATCACGATTCCGTGTAACTTCTTTCCAATTCTCAAGGAAGACATCCAGTTCGTCCAGCCATCTCCGTGGTCTGCCCCAACCCCGTGTCACTGTTTCAGGGCACCAATCCTTGCGATAGTCGTATAGAGGATCCGGCAGCTGGGTCTCGAGGTGGCACTTCACAAGTCCGAGGTCATGTGCTGTCATGGGCGTGGGAATGTGCTGCCGTCGGGATCCCAGCTATCAGTGGGATAGGTTCCAGTCGGCGTCGAATTGACTTTGAAGTACCTAGAACTCTTCCTCGACCGCCGGTGGAACTTCGTGGAACACTTCCGACGTTTGACTCCCAGACTGAAGCAGGTCGGGGCTGCCTTCAGGTGGCTCTTTCCCAATCTGGGGGTGCTAAACACCTTCTGCCAGAGGCTCTATGCGAGGATCGTGCGGTCCATGGCCCTTTACGGGGCCCCGGCGTGGGCACGTCTTTTGAGGCGGCGAGCCGCCCACTACTTACCTGAACGCGCCCCAAAAGGTGGTAGCCGTAAGGCTGGTCCGGGGGTACAGCACGATCTCCAGTGAGGCGGCGAGCCTCCTTGCTGGATTGCCGCCATGGAATCTGAAGGTGATAGTACTCGCGCGTCTGCATTAATGGCGCGCGGAGGCGCTGCACCGGGGGGTAACTCCACTGCTGCGGCAAATCGCCGCTCAGGGGACAGACCTCTCATGGCGACATGGAGAGAGCGACTGTAGCAACCCCGTGCAGGGCTTGCCAAGATAGTGGCGATAAGTCCCGTCTTCGAGGAGTGGCTGGAGAGACGCTACGGCACCCTCACCGTCCATTTGACGCAGGTCATCTTATGACGACGACAGGCCGTCTTACAGCGACGAACCGATTTAAAATGCGATTCGGTATCTATGATTCAGTGAAAGTAGATGCCAAACTGCTGTTAGGCACGAGCCAGATGAAAGTCGCGTAGTGACAGCTTTAAGTCGGCCTAGTTGTTAAGATATAGGTACTGCTGAATATATCAAAGAGAACAAGAGTGCAGTACCTCTAACAACATCTTTTAAAACCATAGCGTCATTAATTTGCATTAGCAGACTTGGCGGGTGCGTCATTTCAATTGTTTTTATTCTTGGTTGATTCTATAATATTCTCCATTGCTAATAATAAATCGTGGTGGTAGATGGGTGTGGTTTAAGTGGCTCCATTTAATTCTGTGTTGATGATCTACTTCTATTCTCGCTGTACAGCGTTTTGAAGACCGCGCTGTGCATTGCCAGTAGGAAGACTCTTTTGTTCTATAGTACTTAGTGCAACTGAACGTGTGGCCTTTCAGTAGAATTAAAGGCTTGCCTCTCTTCGAATTTATGAACTGGATAGCTAAAAAACGTTTTAATATTAGTGTAACTGTAAATACTCGTAGTAGGTTGGTTGTATTAGTAATACACGGTAACACTTTACTACATATATTATTGTAAAACAAAACCCTCCGCCGCGTCTGTCTGTCCGTCTGTGTATTTTCGATAAACTCTAAAACTACTGCACCTATTTTCACGCTGTTTTCACCAATTAATAGAATGGTTCCCGAGGAAGGTTTTAGTATATAATTTTGCGGGCGAAGCCGCGCACATCAGTTGGTAAATAATAAACTAGCTGATGCCTGCGGCTTCACCCGCGTGGATGTCAGTCAAATTATATACTAAAACCTTCCTTGAGAACCACTATATCCGTTGGTGAAAACAGCATGAAAATCAGTGCAGCGGTTTTTGAGTTAATCACGAACAGGCAGACAGACAGACGCGACGAAGGACTTCTTTGTATAATGTGCAGTGAAGTGATGTGAAAGCAAAATGGATTTCGATGAAATACGTCATACATGTAAATCAGATTCGGGCAAACCAAAAATAAAAAATGTTTCTGCCGTCCCGGTACAACACGATCCACTGGAACCATTTCCAATCTCTACGAAGGATTTAAACCGTAGAGAAAAGTTAGTAAAATACATTGTAGATGATTCTTTATATTTTTATTATGATTAATTTGATCACAAACTTTCACAAATTAAAAGATTGAAATTTAAAACTAAACTAACACACACTTTATCGAAACTTAACAAAAATAATAAATACCTCGTTAGTTTCGTGGTTGTAAACACTACTGCTAAGCATAAGCAAGTCTCGAGGTCTCGAGTTAAATTTCAAGCTGTTCGTTTTTTTTAATCAGTAATATAGGGTGTAAAAGTACCCTTAACGCAAACGAAGGGCATTTGTTCTCCCCACCACTGCGATATTTTTTTTTGTTCTAGACCATACCTGGGAACCTCCTAGTTACGGAGATATTGGGGGTCAAAGTTCCAAATTTTTTACAGCTGTTTTTGTAAATACTAGTATTTCAGGTTATAACTTTACTTAAATTACCTCCATGACCCGTTTACTATTCAAAGCATCCACTAGCACAATGTTTTAACCGTGCTACATTGAGTTTTACCGTAAAATGTGATTTTTGACCCAAAAAACAAAAGTGGTTTCCCAGCAAAAGTTTTTGCGTAGGGGTACTTAGTTTGATGTACAGAATGCTTGGTTGACGGCTGTGTGGTGGGTTGATTTACACCCTGTATACATAAAAGCAGCTCGATCGATAGATAGTTTTTAGAGCCGTCCTGTAATTGTTGCTTATTTGATTAAATTTTTATTTCAAATGGACGAGTAAGTAACTGTTTTTTGTACTGCACCCGACTGTTGTTCAGCTCCATTCAACTATTGCCTTGTTGCTCTCACCTCTTACACTGCAGTTGGAGTATTCTTTTTTTCTTATCTTTTTGATTTCGTTTTTGTTCCCGCCATAGCTTACGCCTAGTTTTTTTGTCCTCTTCAGTTAGCTCATTTATTTTCTTTAAATGTTTCATTACTCTTTTTATCGCCTTTCTTTTATGAAGTTCATGCTTTTCTGGGTCCTGTTTTATTTTTTCTCTGTACCTTTTAGACCGCTCGGCAGCCGTTAATGGCATTGTGAGTTCTAAAAAAGAGAAGCTAGATTTAGGTTAGCTTGCAATTTGAGGGGATGATACAGGCCAACTTGGACCAAAACTCACTGAATACGTTTAACGCTTTATACTTATTTATTAAAAATATCGTGTTGTGTTTGTCATCATTTAACGATTAATAGAAATAAAACATTGTTTTATATTCGTTTACCGCTAAATGTGTTTAGTGAGTTTTGATGCAAGTTGGCCTATTTAGTCTAAATTTCTAGACATCTTTCTCTCGAAAATGTACGCGTATTTTTTATAGTAATAATATATATTTAATATTAATATATTTATTAAAAAATTAGAGTTGGCACAATAAATTTAATACAATTTAATATTTAAACTAATGTAGGTATAACAAAGTTCGATGCCTGTACTAGGTTAAACCTGTATCACAGGCGGCATATTTCTAACACTTAAGATTTGGAAAATAGATTTCTTATTAACCCCCCACGCAAAATCGACGGGGTGTTATAAGTTTGACGTGTCTGTGTGTGTGTGCGTGTGTTTGTCTGTGGCATCGTCGCACCCGAACGCATGAACCGATTTTGATTTTGTTTTTTTCGTTTGAAAGGTAAATTAGTCGGAAGTGTTTTTAGCTATGTTTGAAAAAAAATTATTTAAAACTTTAATAGTTATGGAGGGTAGAAGACGGGATGAACAAATGATGGTAAAAGAATAAAACCGAGTGTTGTATCAAATTAAAAGATTTGATTTGTTTATTTAAATAAACCTAAAACTTAGTTTAAAAAGTAGCAAAGGGCAAAGGCCTCCCCCATTTCTTCCCAGCTCTCCCGGTGTTGTGCCTTCTCTGGACAATCAGTCACGAACGAGTCCAAATCGTCACGCCAACTTCCCTTGGGTCTGCCTCGGTGGCGACGATCGCCCTCAGGCACCCAGTATGTGACGACTCTGGCCCATCCGTTCTGACCTCTCCTGGAAATGTGACCTGCCCAGTCTCATGTCATAGCTTAAACTCTAATATATTCTCCTTCACGAAAATGAAACTTTGGCTTCGGATGGTTATGGTTATGAGCGACGTTTACAATATAGCCGCTACTGTGCAGTGTGAGCCTAGCCTTACAGCATTTACTAGTGCCTGACGAACATTTCCAGTGGACATTGTACTTTGTCGTTCTTTCACGGCAGTAGGTGTAGCCGTCATACAGTACTAAAGGTTTGCCTTTTTTTGATGTTATGTACTCGTATTTGTACTCTGAAAAACATAATATAGGTCAGTTTAGAGTTTAGGTGAGGCGTTTCGACTACTAAGCAATAGCATAATCGTAATGATCTGGAAAACCGGTTTATCATATCATAGGAGTACAATACAGTGGTAAATAAAACAAATGTAATGTTTACTTGCGTTGGAATAGACCAATAATGAAATAAAAATACAATTATTGCTTTTTTAATTACTCATTTTCTTTTTTCTGTTCTAACAATACTGTGGTATCCTGTTATTAAATCATAATCGAGGGGTGAAAGGCAAAAAGGTTTAGGCGTCATTTTATGAACTTTATAGGAAATTCATTTAAAGTTACAAAATTTCGAAAAAAAATAATTGTAAAAAATCAACTGATCATACTTTAAAGATGATAATTACTTTTTACTGAAAAATAATCTTGTGATATTTTAGTATAGTTGTTAATAAAATAGCAGCTAGAGGTTCCAAGATAAATGTCGCTTGATTAAACATGTTCTGTATCGCCTTTTTTCTGGAGTAATGAAAAATGATTTAAGTACTTACACTGTTAACAATCAGCAGCAGGCAAAATGGTTTAAGTAACGTCACTCATTTATAATAGAAGCAGGCTATTTTGTTTAACCACCAATTAGGTTTTGCAGCGAGACAGGCAATTTAAATTAACTGTGAAAATTCTTAATACCTACGTTGTTTGATGTCTCATGTTTCAAAATTATTTTATAAAACTTGGTTGGTACAAGATAATAATGTCAAATTTATGAGTAAGTTAAAAAGTTATAGTATTTAAACGAGTAAATCATTGCTATCGGTAAATTAGTTGAAGTGACATTGCATTGTGTTACTAGTGGCAAGCAAAATGTATAAAGTGACATATCATCCAATTTAAGCGATAACGAAAAACGCATTATTATATTACATTATTCAACTGCAATTTTGGGAATAAAAAAATAGTTTATGCTCCAATTTTCTATTTTTGTGTATAGCTTAACTGAAGTCTCAAAAATAAATAGCAAATTAGATATCGGATCATACATTGTATAACGGCGTTGAGCCCAAAAAGTGGGTTGTTTTAAGCGCCAAACAAGTGCTCCGATTTGAATGAAACCCGGTTCAATCGATGGAGCAAAAATCACTGATTCCGAATGTGTATATACTCAATATTGGCCAGAATGTCGCTTGAACCTTTTTTCCTTTCACCCCTCGATATACTGATTTAGAATAAATGTGCATAAAGCGGGCAGTGAGGGCAACCGCGGCGGGTCCGTGGCTTAGGCCCCCAGTGGTCGACGCACCTGTGGCCGACGCCCCCGATACGATTAATTTAATTCAAAGTAATTTTTGATCAAATGTACTGTCAGGCACAAAAATTGTTTTACAAAAATATTAAATGTACTTATATTAAAACATATTATAACATATTAAAATATGCTTCTAATGGGGAAAAAGGTGTGTAAGGATTTGGTTAAGTGGCGATCTATTCTCTCTGCTATTTGATAAATAACTTTTGTTTAGCAAGGAAAAATACTTTATTATTAGGGTGAAACATTTTTCTCATTTACTGTACTAAGTGAAAAAGCACAAAAAAAAAGATATTAAATTAATCGTATCGGGGGCGTCGGCCACAGGTGCGTCAACCACTGGGGGCCTAAGCCACGAACCCAGCGCGGCAAGGTGGGTGGGGGACACTCCGCTGTCAAAGAGGACGGTCGTTGCGATCACTGGGCGTTGGATGACCCCAAAATACAAACCCTGTGTTTTATTTCTATTATACGAACTTTTATTATTTACCTTAAACCTTACCTTACCTATAGTAATAATTATTTATAGACATTTACAAGCGTGATACCAATGTTATGCGCGTTACCCCAGCAGGAAAGTGGTTCCTAGAGTGTAAGTGGAACTCATAATTTATGTGTGCTAACTGATGTACTTTTATGTTTATCTACTAAACCTACCTATGAATCTTATCTTACTCTTAACTTTATGCGAAAGTTTCGTTTTCGTTTTTTTTAATTGATGTACATTTGAAATCTTAAAACAAAATGTCATTTTGTAAAGTTTAAACTCCATTATCTAGTTGCGAAAAAGTATATTCTGTACGGCACTAATTCTGTTTAATAAGTTGCCTAAACTTTGGAGGGAATAATAGTACAAAAAAATTAAAAAATAAATTAAAAAGCCTTTTGTTAGAGAAAGTCTATTGCTGTAATAGACTTTCTCTAACAAAAGGCTTTTTAATTTATTTTTAATTTTTACTGACGAATTCCTAACTGACGAATTAATTTGGCTTGTATAATGACATCCTAATTTTATTAATACCTGTTTTTTTATAGTATTATTATGAGATGAGCTTATGACATTATTTACCGTTTCATTTCAAGTTATGCTCTAAATTGGATTATTAATTATAAATGTGTGTAATGGAAAAAATTAAAATTAATTGATACTGTCTAGCGTCAGACAGACAATACATGTCTACTTATATAATTTGATGTAACATCTTATAAGCCATATGTATGTATAGTCATGTTTTGGACAAATAAAATTATCTTTATCTTCAAAGAGTCACCCATCTCCTGGTGTAACAGGCTCAAGTTAATCCAGTTTTTATTGAACAAAAACAAAATGGCTAGACCAAAGAGAAAACATTTTTTATTTGCAATTATTTAATTAAATAAGCAATCACTACCAGTATACACAGCAAGACAATACACAAATACAATTCAACACTCAACACACAAAATACACAATAGATAGATATTTATCTGATATGATGCAGGGTCAGGTTACCGTTTATTATGCAGTCTTAATTATACGGTTTCTAGGATGGTTGTGGTCATAAGACACTCTTACAATGTAGCCGCTACTGTGCAGTATGAGTCTAGCCTTACAGTTTCTATGGCGTTGTGACGTACACGCCCAGTGGACATTATCCTTTGTCGTGCGGTGACGGCTGTACGTGTAGCCGTCGTGCAGTACTAACGGGCTTCCTCTTATTGATGTTATTAACTCGTAGTTGTAAGCTGAAACAAAGGTATATTTAGTGAGTGAAGCGCGTTCAAAACATTGTTTAAATTGTTTTAAATTTTGATATGTTTTCTATCTTTGATAAAAAAAGTTGTTGCTATAGTCTGGTGAACAGACATATTGTAACCTTAAGTATCAAATATTAAACTTGTATTTAACTTGTAACCTTAAGAGATACAGTTGTTGTATGCACGTCACGTTGTACATCGCCAGTAGGCAGGTTTTTTCTGTAGAAGCAGATCTAGTGAAGTAGAACGTGAAGTGTTTGAGTTCAACTGACAGCTTGCTTTGCTTTAAATTGTACATCAATTTAAAGCAAACGTATCAACTAAATAATAAAACAACATCCACTTTTCTTCTTTTTATTCTCGAAATACATGTAGCAATTTACATCTAAACATCCGGATAGTACAATTTGCTTATAAAAGACAAGAACAAGTTTTTACAAAATTATTAGGCTATTCTGGTAAGTAGGTACTGATCATAAAAATCTGAAGAGGATTTTGTAATGAACCAAAGTGTTCAAACAGTACCAAAGAAATATAAACCAAAATTAAATTAAGACGTTCACATGAAGATGCTGGAAAAAAATATTCAAGAGATAAACAGTCCCTTTGCACTCTCATGTTTTTTTACTAAACCTACCCATGAATTCTTACTCTTGCTACTATTATAAATATTTAAGTTACATTTTATTACAAAAACTACTGAATGGATTTGTATGAAATTTAGATTAATTAACTCATAAAATACTTTTTATCCCGATTTTACGATCCCGTGGGAGTATTGCCGTAATCCAGACAGACGAAACCGGGGGGGGGGGGGCATTAGCTAGTAAAACAATCATATTAAAACAATTTCATCAAGCATTCGTATGAAATGTTCTGTAATATGAACATGTTCCACAACTGATGTGAAGTATTTGGGTGAGGAATGTGTGTGGTCTAGTTTAGCAGATATGATTTTACCATAACCATCTGCAACCATTTCAGCGATGCAGTTCTATGAGGTTCCCCTCTGAATTGCCAGAGGGTAGTTTTATTTGATAAATATTTTCTAGTGAAGTCGCATCAATGTGTACTCTTAGTGCAAAATGAGCAGCTGGCCTTTCTTCGAATTTATAATCTTAATAATTCTATTATTTGAAATCACAGAACAAGACATCCATGACGGTATCAACAGGAAAAATCAGTCCTTCTTCTTTAAATACTGATGTACTGTCCATTACTGAAGATATATTGGGGCGAGGGATGGGTGTGGTCCCCAGACACAGATTTAATGTTACCCAGATCATCTATAACCAGTTTCGCCTTGCAATTCTTACTGATGCGTCCAGAACACTTCCAGATTGTGTGACCTTTGGTAGCTGAATAATTATTAAAGCAGTATGTGTAATTTTCATGCAGAACTAGCTTCTTGCCTTTCTTCGAATTGATGTATTTGAAATCTGAAATCAACTAAATTTTTTAAAATTTTAACGATTGACCCATATTGTGGTTGCACAGGCTCAAGATATCCCAAGTTGTTGATAAAAAAAAGGCTAGTCAAATAGAAAACACTTTTATATTTGCAATTTTACTTAATTAAACAAGCATTCATTGCCAGTCTACGAAACAAGACAATCCACAAATACAATACAACACATAATAGACACAATAAAAACATATTTATCTGATATGATACAGGGTCAGGGCCGAGGAGCCCCTTCTCGGTGGCGGCCGAGAACATGCGGGGATGCGATAGTCGTTGTGAGGATCGCAGCTGGGTCTCGAGGTGACACTTCACAAGTCGGAGGCAATGTGCGTCCTTGGACGTGGGAATATGCCACCGTGTCGGGATCCCAGCTAAAGGTGGGAAGGGTTCCAATCGGCGGCGTCGAGTCGACTTTGAAGTACCTAGGATTCGTCCTCGACAGCCGGTGGAACTTCGTGGAGCATTTCCGACGTTTGGCTCCTTGACTGGAGCGGGCCGGGCCGCCTTTAGGTGGCTCTTGCCCAATCCGGGGGGGGGCAAACGCCTCCTGCCGGAGGCCTTATGCGGGGATCGTGCGGTCCATGGTCCTTTACGGGCCCCGGTGTGGGCGCGTTCTTTGAGGAAGCGAACCGCCGCGGGAGGAGTCATTTAATGATTTCGGGTTGCGGGACTTGCGGGTTGTTCAAAAGACATACCGCGGCCTCGGCACAAAGGCTAAGAAGGAACATGGGTGGTTTTTAATCAGTAGAAGTCTGACACTCCCTACCGCTCTGCCTAGAGCGGGAGGAGTCATTTGATGATTTCCCACCACCCACAAAAAGGCAGTACACACTCTATTTATAAATAAAAGGCTTATTACAATTCTACTAGCTATTTTTCCAATTTTAAATGTACGTGTGTAGATTTTATATTGTAATAATTAGGTTGTGTAACATTGGTCTTGCAAAAACATATATTTTTCATTTTAGTCTTGTACTATAGTCCTTCAACTAGACACAATTTTATAACATACTAATTATCACGCTCAAATGCTTAAATACATATTTATTACATCATTCTGAACCTGCACATAAAATGTTTGATTGTTCCTTCCATCTATAAAACACATAAAAGTAAATAGTTATATTCGAACATATTTTCCATTACACACAACATATTTGCCTGGAGGATGATTATGTTCATAATTAGCAGCAATAATTTTATTTTTGTCGGTGGCGAGCATAGCCTTGCACTTCCTATTATTATGGGTAGAACAACACCAACGCGTAATATTTTTGGTATTTGCAGTACTATGGCGACAATAGGTGTAGTCATTCAATAAAATTAACTGCGTCCCTTTCCGGGACTCGACGTACTTGAAATCTTCTGAAAATTAACACAAATAATTGTAGATTTATTAAAGTTTCAAATCTCTACTATGAACACAAAACAAACAAAAAATAAGGTAGAAAAAACAACAAAATAATAATAACTTTAAAGTAAGTATAATATTTATTTTCTCTTCACAAATGATCAGAGTAAGTGCTTAAAAACTATCGCAAGGAAATGTTTTATATTAATTTGTGAAAGACTGGTGCCTGAACTAGGCATTGCGAGCAACTCCTGCGGTACATGTCACCAGGACCCCACGAAGCTATTTTGAGTGATTTTAGGAGACTCATAATAATTATTCACATTACATAGGTACACGAGTATATTTTTATTAACACACAATGCCTGAAGGATGGTTATGGTCATATTAACAGACGCTGATACCCGCGGCTTCGCCCGCGTTGATGTCGGTTTTGGCGACCAGAAGTAATCATAAAATTATATTAAAACCTTACTCGATTACCACTCTATCCATAGGTGACCGACAGACAGACTCGGCGGAAGACGTTTTTGAGTTAAAATGGTACAAACAAACAAATAAATCTGTCCTCTTTATAATATTAGTTAGGATGGGGTTTCCCTACGTTACTTTGAAATACTATTCTGCGAAAATTGTCTCACCGAAAACTATACACCGAAGCCTTCATACTGCGACGTTATGTTTGGTCTACGCCTTTTTTGTTCGACGTTACTTTACACCGACAACTTTACATCGACTTTTGTTTCACCGACGTTTGTTTGTTCGATGTGATGTTACTTCGAAAATATTTAGCCAACATAATAATACCTTCTTTTTGGCTTAACGTTTTTTTTTGAAGCATTGGTTATAACTGGCACTCAGGTCGATCTTTATGTTAAGCCGCACTTGCTTAGGTTGGTCTGTGGATGAGTGACCTCCCGTTACATACCGAGTTTCCTCCGTGCCTTGGATAGCCCGTTAAGCTGTTGGTCCCAGCTGTCATATATAGATCTTATCTTTTGCTACAAAAAAAAAACGCCTAAACCGCCAAACGCCAAACCCTTGCGAGTGTCGAAAATTTGCGGAAAGCGGCATAAACGGCTGTACGAGTATCTTTTGGTTGCGTTGGCTAAGAAGTTTGATTTTTTCACAGCTTTAAGGGCAGTAGACATAAATTTCAGCTTGATACCTCGACGCGTTTCTGAGAAAATGGGTCGTGACAGACAGACAGGCACAGTCTCTCTGAACAGAGGGTATCTGCCAGAGTGGCCATTTTTAGTTCGCCAACTAAAGTTGATGTTATAATTTTACATTAAAAAAAAATAACACACGCCATGACACTTCAATACAAAAAATACAAAAAAGTTAAAAAAAAACTTCAGCATAAAAATCGGCTTCTAAAGTTGGTCGTTTCTAAAGGCCATCGTCCGGGGCGAGAGGGAATGGGACGCCGTCGCCTCCTTCTGCGAAGCAGTCATGCTAGCGAAGGAGGTGGCGGAACGTGAGAGGGAAAGAATACAACCATTTATACCCATAATATTTTATTAAAGAATTATTCTTATACCTACTTCTAACCGTTAAGGAGTTATACATTCCATCATCAGCTCATTAACATGAAGTGATAACTGCTAGATGCAAATACTTGAATAGTTTTAGATAAAGCACGAAACACATGGTCAGTAATCGGTCTACATACATTAAAAAAAATCCGACAAAATAAGAACCTCCTTTTTTTTTAAAGTCAGTTAATGAGAATTACCTTCTTTCAGGTCAACCAAATAGCCTAGAGGGTCACCTTCGATTTCCCTAGGATTCCATCATCAGATCCTGACTCGATGACAATGTGTGGGGGGGACAATGGGACCACTCGGGAGTATACTTTGTCGAATACAAAAAGAATTTTGAAAATATTGGTCTACACTTGACGGAGATATCAGTAAACATACAAATTTTTATTAAGTAAAAACCTACATACACACGAAGAGAGAACCTTTTTTGGAAGTCGGTTAAAAACGGAAGTTAGCTACGAACTTCACTATGCTTTTGAGATATACATACTACCTACCTACGTTTGCGCAGTTCGATCGATCGCGCAGTCTTAGGCCACCCGCGCAGTTCGATCGACCGCGCAGTCTTAGGCCACCCGCGCAGTTCGATCGACCGCGCAGTCTGAGGCCACGGACCTTACAGCAAAACCAGCATGCCATTAAATTTTAACATAGTATCCATGTGATATGACAAATGATGGCGGCGCATGGGCGTGATCCAACGTAGCTGATACGATCTTACGATACGATGCTCTAGCGTCATTGCTGATAGTGAGTCTAGCTCTGCAAGTACCTCCATTAGTGCATCTCCAAGCCTTCGTCTTCACATAGCTCGTGTGGCAATAGAAAGTATAGCCGTTGACAACAGCCAGGTCCTTTCCATCTTGCTTTTTTACCCACTGCAGCACTGGAAATAAATTAGGTATGTTAATGATATTCTGGAATGTACATGGGTAAATAATACAGTTACCAGCTAAGTTGTGTGGTTGAAATCAGACGGCGCGGCGGCGTTAGATCTAATAAGACTTGTATTCCAGACTCGTTAGATAAGCTATCGTAGTTTGACTGTGTCTTGTCGTATTATGGCTATTGAATGAACGTGTTGGAATACAGAAAAACTAATTTACGATTTTTGGATTTTAGAGCAATTTTCTGTATAGCTGATAAAATTGCTATCTAGAAAAAAAAAGTAGATTGAACCAAGTATATTTCGGAGGTTTTATAGAGAGCAAGGAACGGGGAAATAAAAACAAACATTATTCACATATTCAGGTTTATTGATTTAGCACTAGACATAAATAGAAATCAATGCAAAATGGAGGACAGGGAAAACGAGTTTCTATTGATACTTCATTCGTAGGTACTTAAGACATGGCATGGCATCGTCACATGACATGGTCTAGAACCTATCGTTAATTTATTTTTATAATAACATTACTTTATTGATCAGACACGTACACGAACACAAAACTCAATAATATACAAATGTGAGATCATTTAAACAGTAATTTGAAAACATTTTACATACAATAAAGGGTACTTTAATATTTAAGTATATCTAATTTTGTTTAATGTATGACTAGGCTCTTAATTTTACATGTAAGAAAAATAGTTAATTCGGACATAATTATTATGAAACATAGCTTTAATAAAAACTAGATGTTGTGTACATATTTTGTTAACATGACTTGTTTTTTTCACTACGCGTTACTAAAACAGTTTATTTTTAATCATTTAAATATAATTTGACTTGATTGTGGCTCAAGTTGCATTCATATAGTGTATCGCTTAGGCACGCGACCGCGGGACGCTCTGATTTGTCGCGTCGTTGGGCTTTGGGTTGCTACAAGTTTAATATTCAATGTAATGGGACATCTACCAACCTGCACAGGACCTGTGTGGTAAATTAGTCAAACTGGTCAAATGCATAACCTGCTCCTTTCTTTTTTGCAGATGGCATGTGACATCTACAGCTTTTTATAATCTAACATTCCTATCAGCGGAAGGGTGGCAATGTCGTTGCCGTCACATGCGGAGTTGTGGTTCAAATACATATTTCAAACGTAATTATAAGATATAGCCACTAATTACAATTTATAATAATACCCATTACTGATACAATACTTAGAAGGTTCGTGTTTGTGTTCCAGTTTCGCTGACAGCACAGTCCGACGCGATGGTTTCGCGTGCTTGGTGATCTCCATCCTGGCATGACACTCCCCTCCATAGGTACAGTTCCAGATCTTTGTAGACTTCTTCAAACTCTGCTTGCGACAGTAGTAAGTGTAGCCGTTCACTAGTGCCACTTCTTTTCCGTTGAGTCTCTTCATGAATGTTACTGTAACATTATTCAGTGTTAATAACGACTGGAAGAATTTGATCAGCACACACTTGAGTTTGTTTCAACCATAATAAACAGCATAAACGGTAAAGGAAACTTCTCTGGTGCAATGAACAGACATCAAAAATTCTCAGAAACATAATGAATGCTGTTCTTTTTGAATGAATGAATTAACTATCTTGATTTAACCGATACGGTTCATTGTTGAGACACGGATTGCCACGATTTGTCACCATATACTGTACCCATATTTGCAAAATAAAAACTTACTTACTTTAAAGCCCATCCGCATCAGGTACTACGATACGTATTAAAAAATCTTATTATGTATTTTCAAACCTTTACTGAATACAATTAAATGGTAGTGTTCATACTTAATACTAACTATTAATTCATCATTGACGGTGATCAAAGATCATAATTATTTAAATCTGCTCAATGTTAGTTGATTGATGTACTAGTGTATACAGGGTGTAAACGAACCCTTCACGCATCCGACAATCAAGCATTCTGTACATCAAACTAAGTACCCATACGCAAAAATTTTTGCTGGGAAACGATTTTTTTTTGGGTCAAAAATCACATTTTACGGTAAAACTCAATGTAGCACTGTTAAAACATTGTGCTACTAGATGCTTTGAATAGTAAACGGGTCATGGAGGTAATTTAAGTAAAGTTAAAACCTGAAAAACTAGTATTTACAAAAACAGCTGTGAAAAATTTGGAACTTTGACCCCTAATATCTCCGTAACTAGGAGGTTCCCGGGTATGGTCTAGAACAAGAAAATGATCGCAGTGGTGGGAACAACAAGTGCCCCTCGTTTGCGTTAAGGGTAGTTTTACACCCTATACATCGCCATCGAATTGATCTTTTGCCGATACATGCTTGATTGTATCAACAGGTATTGGTACCTATTGATACAACATAACATAATATCACGCCTGTAATCCCCGAAGGGTTAGGCAGAGGTGTACCCAATAGCACATTTCGCCAGTTATATTTAAGTCCCATGTAATAAGGGGCGAGCCTATTGCCATCAACCGGGCACAAATCCAGACTCCGTGGCTGTTACTGATAAATTCCGATGGAAAAAGCCACTAACACTTTGCCCGACCCGGGAATCGAACCCAGGACCTCATGCTCAGCAGTCGCGCTTGCGACCAATAGACCAACGAGGCAGTCCTATTGATACAATCAATCATAAATCGGCACGGAAATCCTTTAACCATCATTGGTGATGATTAAAGGATTTCCGGTTCCTTGATGTGTAATGCAAGTGTAAAATGTATTAATATATTCCTAATCTTAACTTCAATTCCAACCATTATTATTTCAACAGGATTTACTATTTCATTTGATTCGATTTGACTGCGAGTATATTTTGACATTTTAATCTTTAGTTGTTTAGTAGCATGATTTTTTAATTGTATGTACTCTTAATTTTAATTTCTATTATATTATATAATATAGGTACTAAGAGCATGTGTACTCGATAATGTGTAAGCTGTGATTACCTGTAATTGAGTGTACGTTTCAGGACCATTTGTATTCTTTGGTAGTATGACATTTGAATAAGATTGAATTGTAATGTAACTCGTTGGTAATCTAAATAAATAAATAAATATAATTCCTTAAAACTGTCTGTGTTCTGTGTACAAGTTTATCGTACAAAAAAAACGAGTGTGTTAGAAAAAAAGCAACAGAAATTTAAATTTTAGTGGTTATGTTCATTCCTGGTTAACATCACAATTCCATTGAATGTTACTACGACGCATTTACATCCAGAATCTTTTCTGCCACATCTCCATCGCATTTTACCCATGATATCGCCAGGTGTGGCCTGATGATATCGATGTCCACCAACGTGCAGCCGGGAATTGCCACTCTTCGTCGTCGTAAAAGTTGCCTCTGTAAATAAACCCTTCATGAAGTTATAATCGCCTAGTACAACTTGTACATGTAATGGTTTAAAACAGAAAACAGACTTGATCAGATGAAATGAAAACAATAATTTAAGACAAATATTTACTTGTGCTCAAACAAACAGTAAGTACAGAATTACAAGACAATAAATCATCTCTATTAACTACCGAATAAATAAATCGCTGGTTCTTGGTAGTGAAAACAAAAGTGTAATAAGTCAATCAGAAATCCATAAACAATAAGTATCAAAAAATAGACAAAAGGTATAAAAAAGAGGCTTCAAAACATAAAGCCTAGGGCAGACTTGCACAATCTCAATGATTATGTTCAGTCTTATGAGTAATAATTGCACTGTTAAAAGTAAAGATAGTCGATTGGCACCCGGTTGCGTACCGAGTACATGTCCAACGCACTCTATGCCCTTTGTATCTTAAATCCTGATTATATCGATAAGGACCAAGAATGATGACAGGGTTACCATTAAGCGTCGTGCTAAAAACTGGCACCAAATCTGCAATAACACAGACAAGAACTATAACAAAAATACTTGAAACGATTTTATAGTATTTATTGTGACTAGTACGGGTGGAATATTTGTTAAAATGAAAGATATATCTATAAGAAATCGTTTATTTATAGATACAAGCTAATTTTTCAATACAGCATGAATAATTCACAATAAACAGGAATCTATGCAGGTTATCTGATGGGTACATCGCCAATTTCAGATTTTCTACAAAAAGTTCCGGAAATGATAATTTTTGTCACTTCACAGACACAATTTGAGTTAATCGTGTTTTATTTATTATTGTTGTGATTCTCATAACCACAGAAAGAGTAAAAACAACAAGCGTTGCATTTTGTATAAAAATATTTTATAATCCACACACGAACAAATATCTTAAAATTTAAAATCCTCTAACGAAAATCATTTTTTGAAATAAAATAATGTGAGTGTTTAACTTTTATCTCACGTATTAGGACACAGGTCCGCAGCGGGATCAGCATCGTCGAAATCAAGCCATTATGGATTCTATATGAAAATTGGCATCGCCTTTTTTTTATGGTGGGTGGAAAATCATCAAATAACCCCTCCCACTCTTGGGCAGAGCGAAAGGGAGTGTCAGACTTCTACTGACTTAAAACCACCCATGTTCCTTCTTAGCCCTTCATGTCGAGGCCGCGGTATCTCTTGCGAACATCCCGCAGCCCCGACGGGCAATTGGCATCGCCTGGGCTCGGAATCAACTTGTAGGTAAACAGCAGTCATCGAGCATAGCGATACAGGTCATAACGTCGTCAGGTGTTCATGTTTAAACAGTTATTCTTAATGGTTATGTTCACTTTTATGGCTAGCAATCACTCTGTCAACAGTGACGATAGTAGATCGGCATCCAGATGGCGTTCGTGTACATGTCCATCGCACTTTGACCCCTTTGTAACGATTAACCCGATTGTATCGATAGGGACCAAGGATGATGACGTCGTTACCGGTCTTTGTCTTACTGAAAACTGGCTGCCCATCTGTTTTAAAACACACAGTTTTACGTTAATTAAACATACATACTTGTATCCACCTATCCTTACGATTACTATTGAGTTGTTAAAGTAAATAAAACACGAACATTTTATTCAAAACACTAAAAGTAATGATTAAGTATGTTCAGTCCAATCATTGGCAATCACATTGTCCATGTAACAATAAGATTAATATCGATAACCAAGTTTAATAGAAACTTTTTGAATTTGTTTTTTCTTTTGTTTTCACAGTATAGGTCTGCTTTGACCAGGATAGTTTAGTTTAAAAAATTACATGTCAGGTTGAAAATTAAGAATAAAAAACACAAATAATTCTCCGCTACAACGAGCATTTAACTCAAAAGTAAATCATACATTAAGGCAAAAATAATAATAATTAATCAGGTCATGAAAATAATCGAGAACACAGAAAAATAATGATATAATCATAGAAACAAGTCAGTAAAAATTAAGTAGGTAAGTATCTAAAACCATTCATCGTATAAGTTCATGATTCTTTACGATAATGCTCGTTTTAAGCATGTTCTGATGTCTCATTTAAACATGATGACACTTATGTAATAGTCATTGTCAACCGTCTACATACAGGGTGGTGCCGACAATACGACAATAAATGAAACCACTGGTAGTTCTAGTCCATAGGAACATTATTAAACTATCAAAAAAGTTTTAACACCAAAATAAAAAAAATTAAAAAAAAACAATAAAACTAAGTAGCATAAAACTGTTAACGAAATACATTACAATTTACAAACAAATATTGGTTTACTAACCTTGGTAATAATTTGCACCGATTAACGAGTGGAAATAAAATGTAACAAAAGAATTTGGCAAAGACATTTAGGTAGTTTGTTGTCGTATCGTCGGCACTACGAAGGTGTTAGGATTTATTTGATAGTTTAAAAATATTCCTATGAACTAGAACTACCACTGGTTTCATTTATTGTCGTATCGTCGGAACCACCCAGTATACCTAAATATAAAAAACGGAATCTCTTACATAATCAGATTCATGGAAAAGATTCCGGCACAACCTGCTATGCGGTGTCACTACAACATTTTTGCAACTAGCCTTTTCCCACTTCTTTTTTTTATCGTTGTATCTTTAGAAAATAAATGTACGCAGAGGTTAGTACATCCTTGTACAGCACAAAGAGGCATGTTACGAGACAATTTAAATACACCGTGAAATTTTAATAGTTGTTTTCCCGTGGCCGAACAACTTGCCATAAGGAGTACTTTTGAAGGATGGAGTAAAAGTAAAAAAAATAGGATGTTTTTGTTTTAAAATAATTAAAAAAATATTCATCAACTCGAAAAGCTGAGAATCAATAGTAACACTAAACGTAACTTGTAGGTAGTACTCGAATCACACGTAAAAGTATGAAGAGGAAATTGGAATAACTTGTAGGGCTAAAGCTTATTATTATCAAGAATAAGATATCAGCTGATTGAAAACCACGCGGGTCAACGGCCGCGCGGCGGGTGCACCCGGCTTGCGCCTAGCGTAGGTATTGGGAGGTGCCTACTATTGGCTCGTGGTAGCTTTCGAGTTTTGTTTTTCACAATGGTTAATCTGCCATTTTTGGTTTCTAATGTTTTATTTGTTTATAAAACGATTGTATTACCAAGACAAAACCATTTTGCTGTGGGAAAACAACGATTTAGATTTCACGGTGTATACTGTATAATACGTTTTAAAATGTATTCAACGACCATTCCGACGATGCGCCACCTATCGTGATAAAATGGCAGTGTGAATCCCCATTATTATAACTTCGAATTGATAATATTGTACCGTATGTTATACCTTGACGTAGGTACCTAAACAGAAAGAACTTATTTTAAAAAAAGACCAATGAGATTTTTAAAATACCGCATAGTTTTATTCATTCAATGGTTGTGCGAAGGACATTGTCCAATTAAGACACCATTGAGTGTGTAGATGGTCGCTTTACATCCGTAATTCCGTCTAGTACAAGACCAGCGTTGCTTAGTATGTTGAGATAATTTATTTCTCGACGAGCCATTGAACCGATAAGAACCTCTGATAATAACCGGATTGCCGGATCTTGTAGTACCAAAAATTATTTCTGCAAAAAAAAATACAATTATCTTTCTATACTGTAAACAAATATAAAATTCTCTAAAACTATTAAAATATATTAGGTTATAAAATATAAACAAACAAAGTTAAAATCTTGTGGTTTATTAAATGTATAATAATATGTTAAATGTCTACTTATATTTGTCAACATTTTCAAATTTAGAAATAACTTAAGATATCTCTGGACTTATTCTTAACATATTAAGCTTATTTATTTACAAACAATATTGTTTGTAAAAAAATAAGTTTAAGCTTACGAATACTAAACACACAAAAACAAAGAATATACATATTAAAAAAATACAGTTATTCATACACAGAATAAGTTTTTAATTGCTGTCACCTCATTATTGCTACCATAAATTGTTTCTGATAATAAACAAGGTGGTTCAGAGCCAAAAATATTAAAGACAGTTTTGAATGAAACTAGTATTACTAACTAGTATTAACTAAGTCCAACAACGTCTTATCAAATCACAAAAAAAAAGTAAATGAAAGTCAGGCAATTAGGCTAGATGGAACATAGTTTGAGAACAATTCATTCAATGGTTGTGCTCATTATTCTGGCTAATTATGACATTGTCAAAAGTGAAGATGATAGCTTTACATCCATTCATCTTTCTAGTACAGGCCCAGCGTAATTTGGACCCTCTATAGCCTGTGGTTAGGTTGTACCGACAAGAGCCTATGATGAGAACAGGATTGCCAGCTTTCGTTGTGCTAAAAAAAGGCTCTGAAATAGCAAGAGCAGTTTAAACAGTATGCTACAAGTTCGACCAAATAATCTTAATTTTAAATTAAATGTTGACCACGTTAGAGGAGTATGTTATTATTTTTTCGATTTGTGTTCAGTATTAGACTGAATTCACTGAATACAACTACTACATATAGAAACAAAAACAAATTTGATATTCGTGCACATTATGTATGATCTTGAACTTTAAATAAATTGTAAGTATTTGTTTCCTAATATAATAAAAATAATAATAAAAGAAACACTGTTTTGTTAAAATTTGACACTATCAAATCTTCGTAAACAAAAACACGTCATCTACAAATTAATCAATCATAAACAATGGTTCATGAATGAAGGGCTATTTTTACTTAAACGTTTGTGAAATTGTATTAAAAACAAGATAGTGGTGATATTTCATATTATTGCTACACGCAAAATGATTCATGTACATTTATGCCAACTAATGGTTGTGCTCAGCTCTATGGGTAATAATAACATTGTCGAAAGTGAATATTGCCGACCGACAACCTGAATGGTACCTGGTACAGTACCAGCGCACTTTGGGCCCGTTGCAGCCACTGGCCTTATTGTACCGGTAGCTACCCAGCTTGATCACTGGATTCCCTTGTCTTGTGGTGCTGAAAACTAGCTCTGAAATACAAAACATCTGTTCAGTTTATAGTCCGGTCAATTTAGACATCCAAGGTTACACTAATTCCCACCCGGCTGAAAATTGGTAGGATTGTTCAAAACACCATTTGTAAATGAAATGTAAAAAGTTCTCATCGATCCGACACCTGGAAAAAAAAATATTCGGGGTTAAAGGTCACAAAAACGGGTTTCAGCAAAACGGTAAGTTTTATTATAAAATTTGCAAAGTCTGAACACTTACCTTTCTAAATACCACCGTTTTTTAGATATATCGATTCAAAAAGTTTAAAGAGTTGTAACCTAAGCACGTAGTTTGGTGTACATTTAAAGATTATTATCTGATCTATAATTCTGTCTTTGCAAATTTTATGATAAAACTTACCGTTTTGCTGAAAATCGCTAAAAACCCGTATTTGTGACCTTTGACCTCGAATATATTTTTTTTCCAGTTGTCGAATCGATGGGGACTTTTTACATTTAATTTATAATGGTGTTTTGAACAATCCTACCAATTTTCAGCCGGGTGGGAATTAATGTAACCTTACCCCTATTTTTTTTGGTCTAATTTGACCGGACTATTAGTTTATTTTGGAGTTGGTTGTAACCAGGAGCTACGATGATCATTAGTTTTGCCAAAATACCAATGGTTTGAAGGAAAATCGTTTTTTTAATGACTTGTTTTAATTTACATATTCTTACTAACAATAATATTTAATTAAGTTGACTAATTAGTACCAAGCACATAAAGTTTAAAAAATCATGAATTGAAAACAGGCTATACTTTATTATAAATCAAATGGTTTCATAGTTTTACGTCACACAAAATCCTGTTACATCATATAAGTTACATGATAATAAGTATCAGTAGATACAATACTTGGGTAAAAAACGATAATCACCACACTTTTAACATGGAAAAAATAAACAAGCATTTCGGGTCCGACGAATATTATTTATTCTTTGCACAATGACATGTTCAACAAACGCTTCGCATCACATGGTAACGAAGGAACTTGTCATGCTACTCGCAGCAATACTACTTGTAGCAATAGGTACTAGTGAACACGAGTGAAAGCGGCACGATCTTCACTAATCGCAACAGTTGTATCTACCGTGTGGGGTGAATACTTGCATTCATCATCATCATCAGCATCAGCCTATAATGTTCACACTGCAGGGACTCAGGCCTCCTCTCTAGGAGAGGGATGATCTATAATCCACCACGCGGGCCCAGTGTGGATTGGTAGATGTCACATGTCTTCGAAGTTTTTAGTTCTAAGACATGCCGGTTTCCTCACGATGTTTTCCTTCACCGTTTTGAGAACTGTGGTGATGAAATAAATTACACAAAGTAATGTGCCTGACTGGGATCGAACCCACGACTCACTGTTCGTAAGTCGGGGCCGCTACCACTGAGCCACTACTGCTGTTCTTGCATTACTGCTAGTTATCTAATACTAGCTCCTGCCCGCGGCTTCACCCGCGTGGATGTCGGTTAAATAATATACTAAAACCTTCCACTTGAATCATTCTATCTATTAAAAAAAACCGCTTTAAAATCCGTTGCGTAGTTTTAAAGATTTAAGCATACATAGGAACGGACAGACAGCGATAGCGACTTTGTTTTATACTATGTAGTGATAGTGATATGTAGTGATAGTGATTTCTGTTCTTTGACTTGTCTGGTAGGTTCACCTTCCTTTATTAAGTCTTTTATATTTGTAGCATAAATATAAAATCTATCAAAAAGCTATACAAGACACTTGACTAGGTGTAGAGAGGGCATAGAGAGACATTTATATATATGTCGCCGCGAGAGTGTCTATCTGCTGGGATCATTAGGCAATCTAATTAATAACCAGCTTATAATAATAGCTTAGCTTAGTTTTTTATAATCAACCTGCAATCTGCAATGAACCTGCCATCTCTGAGATATTTGTACAGTAATTATTACGGGATCGATATTGAAAGACATGAGCGACAGTGCCATCTGTTAGCTTTTGTGTTAACTACTACAGAGATGGTTTGTAATTGAATGGTCGATGGCTCGAATAATGATTTATTAAACAGAGGTCTTTAACTAGAACTATAGTTAAAATTAAGAGAAGCTAATTGATTATGAATATTGGGATTTTAATGATTGCTCACTTGAAATTAGGCTGTATAAGAGACGTCATTGCACATTGTTGTGAAGATGGCGGCGAATACGATTTTAATGATCAATAACTCAATTTATAATCTGAAACCACGACTAAATCAGTTTCTTTATGTAATTATAAACTAAAAAGTCATAAGATTATTTTGTAGAGCAATTTATTAGTAGAAAACCTGTTCTTTGTATTAAATCCTTTAATTAGCCGGAAATGGCGTAAGTAACATTCTGTTGTAAAAAGTAATGAACCTATTAATTAGACATTAACTTAATAACACCTTCGCATTAATATTGGTATTGTTTTATTGTTAAATAATTATTACAATCAATTGTGAACTATTTTAGTATTGTTTATTAGTTTTAACTGATTAAAAGTAATTAATAACAATACTGAGTACGTGGTACTTCCGCTAGACGGACTAGACAAGTAGACACGCGTGTGACGAAAGATGCACATTATCTCGCGTTTAGCAAATAATGTAAATGAAAGTGGTTTTTGATGTGATTAACATTAATTAGTGCAAACGAGAATTGTAACATGATTTAAATGGAGTTTCTTCAACCCATTCTTCTCCATAGTAACAATGATTCATGTGAATGGGTCTCAACCCCTGAAAAGTTTATAAGTGCCTGTAAATGGACTATTGTAAATAAACGTTTGGTGTTTGAGTCAAGTATTGTGTGTGATTTCAACTACCCTTAAACCCATCTACCACGAAGAGGAATCTAAGGCGAAGACAATATGGCGGAGGCCATTGATGTTTAGGAGCAGCGTTCCATAAGTGGTTTTCCCGCCTTAACATCAGAAGAAAGGGATTTTATCTGCGCTTTGCTCATGAATATGCGCCGGAACATCCAAATAATGACATACAGGAAAATATTGAACTGAAGACTATGACGTCTAAGATTTGGCTGTATTTTCATCCTAGTGGTTGACAGATACCAACATGATAAATAAGGCTTAGTTCAACTTGAACACACATGACCCAGTCAGACAATAAGTTGACACATGGGAAAACAAACAATGAAGTTTTATGTGACAGAAAACTTCATAGTCCAATCAAAATGACAAACATACAGTACAGCACAGAATGACCGAAGCAGCAAAATAAAAGAAACATGAACACTTGGAAAGCATATCAATAAAAATGAACCTACGGGATGAAACATCAAACCCGGGAAGTATTTTATTTTATTCATTTTAGTAACTGTAGTGCAGTTAACAATATTTTAACTTATCACATTACACACTGGCTAGGTTAATGCCACCTTAAATTGACACCCGTGGGATTAAAATGTTAAGACATTTTTAATCACTTGAGGAGTGATAAGGTCATTACCCGTTCAAAGTTATGATTAAAATATAAATCAGTACTTAATGTGTCACAAACTGAACTCATGAATCAAATGATAGTTAGTTACTTGCATTCACACATTAATTAATTAACCAAGTATTAACTAGTATTAAATCTTGTTGTGTTTTGAAATGTCATTCAGAATAAAACATTTAATAGAAATAATTCTTATTAGAAATCCCTCCTAATTGACATTCAAGTGAGGAATTACAATTAAATACTTTATACAAACTTGTAAACATTTGTATTGGATAACATGTTTCAAGATTCATTAAAAACAAACAAAGTTGTCCGTCACTGGACACCCGGCAGATGTGAATCTTTGTATTGTAATGACACAATATGTCATGATAAATATTACAATAATTATTTATTTATTCAATATCTATCAATCGAATCTACATCTGACCTTACTACATCTCTAATTGATTAGCTTAAAGTTTTAATTAAAAAAAATAAATAAATAGATAAACAATTGATCCACAATAAACATTATTTTAATGGGAAAACGCAATGATAACATCATACTATTTCCCATTATAGCATATGAGTTGGATTCAATGCACATGTTTTACATTAGTAATGCTTTGTTATGTAACTGGTACTTATGTGTGTTTTATAACAAAACAATTAACGAAACATCAACGTTGTTCAACAAATTGTGACAATGAAATTCAGTGCGATAATTCAACAGAAAGCAAAGCTTTAAAGAAGTTAAATTGTGAATGTTTCACTAGTACAGTAACACAACCAATAGTGTTTTTAAAGTTGTTTTAATCAGATTAACTTTCCCATCTTAGTTTATTACCATCTAAGTATGATAACTATTTAAAAACAATTGATTACCAAATTTTCATTACTAATTTAAACATTTAGTCAGACTACTTTGAGGGCCTAGTAGTAATGCACCATACAATTAAAGCGTGTGGGCCTGGATTCAATTCCCGAGTCTAACAATGTTGTTGAGTTTCTCCATCAGGAATTTCTCAGTAGCAGTCCAGACAATAATATTAATGGCAAACAGTCTTGCCCTTTAACAAGAGCCTTAAGCATTACTGGCAAAGTGATGATGTACACTTCTGCCTAACCCTTCTGGGATAGCAGGTGTGATGTACATTTACATAACATCTTTTCTTGTTCTATTATTTACCTGCATGACTTTTACATTCCAGATTCGAGGCAATTATCTTATAAAAGAGGAAATGATAGTAGAGCAAATTCACTACAAATATAAACAACATCAAGTACTACAGCCTGGTGAACAAATGACCGTGTCGCCGGCTATGAAGCTAACAAATGAGAAACAGCATGAGGACAGCCAACCCAGAATGACTGTTTCAGTGTTTACACACCATAAGTTAACATAAAAGGTGAGAAGTTTTCAAACTACTTCAAACACTTCACCACTGATATCAAACAGTGTTGCATTAAAAGGCTCAATACAATCGCCAATCAACCTACCTACCTACATGATGCTCATGTGTGATGAGTATCAGGTATTCCATTTTCATTATTTTAATGTTTTTGCAATCCTGCCAGTTGTAAGCAACAACTATTAACAAAAACAAAGTACTAACAGTAACTAATGAAGTATAAAATAATAATACTCACAAAAAGCTAATGGTATCCGTGGAGGAAACAACTAGCGCAATAAGTAATACTCACAATGAATCACACAAATAATCTATCAGCAGCCGTGGAGGCAACTGGTAAAGAACCAACACAACAAATTATCTATCAACAGCCGTGTAGGCACTTGATAATGAACCCACACAACAAATGATCTATCAGAAGCCGTGGAGGTGACTGGTAATGAACCAACACAACAAATGATCTATCAGCAGCCGTGGAGGGAACTGATAAAATAATACTCTCATGTTATCCTGCTGGGTCCACGGCGTATTAAACGCCCAGAGCCTGGTTCCTTATATCCTGTCAAATCAAAGACTTCGTGCCTGTCACGGAGCAATGGTCCTAAACTCCTTATCCTTTAATCCTGTCAAATCAAAGACTTTGTGTCTATCACAGAGCGGTGTTCCTGATCCTATCCTTTTATCCTGTCAAATCCAAGACTTTGTGTCTATCACAGAGCATTACCTTCCCGTGAGAATGAACAAATAAAAACATACTACTCACACTACATTTACCAAATACAAATCACAATGTCTAAAGCTATCAATAATTTTATTTAAAACAAATCTAGTAGACAGTAGACCTATTATACAAGGTTGCAAAGTCAAGTCATAGTAAGCAACAATATTATCTGTTTGCTGAAAAAGCAAACAGCTTATCAAACAATATCAATGAAATCAATAAAATCAATGATGTTCGATAATTTTGACAAAAATATTCTATTTAGCTAGTAGCTAATCAAACAATATTTTATTCAACTAGTAGCTGATCAAACAATATCAATAAATTCAACTAATGTCGTTGATAATTTTGCCAACAATGTTCTATTTAGCTAGTAGCTTATCAAACAATATTCTATTCAGCTAGTAGCTGATCAAACAACATCAATAAATTCAATTAATGTTGTTGAATAATGTTGCCAACAATATTCTATTTAGCTAGTAGCTAATCAAACAATATTCTATTTAGCTAGTAGCTAATCAAACAATATTTTATTCAACTAGTAGCTGATCAAACAATATCAATAAATTAAATTAATGTTGTTGAATAATTTTGCCATCAATATTCTATTATGCTAGTAGCTAATCAAACAATATTCTATTCAGCTAGTAGCTGATCAAACAATATAAAATAATTCAATTAATGTTGTTGAATAATTTTTCCAACAATATTCTATTTAGCTAGTAGCTAATCAAACAATATTCTATTCAGCTAGTAGCTGATCAAACTATCAATGAATTCAATTAATGCTGTTGAATAATTTTGCCAACAAAATTCTTGTGAGCTAGAAGTTGATCAAACAATATCAATAAACTCAATTCAATTAATGTAATTGAATCATTCAGGCAACAATTGTTTTATTAAGCTAACAGCTTAGCATCTAATAACTTGAATAAAAATTCCAAACAGCTATAAATGTCTGTAACTGTGCATGTGTGTCTAGCAAGGTGATACAAAAATGCATTGAATGTCAGATCTATTACAAGGTTTCTATGTTGAATAAACCAATGAATGAATGTTACTAAATCCTACAATTGAATAAACATTGTAGGATAATAAAAGCAACAATAATCTGCCGACAAAATTTATCTCCACTATTTCAGATAACAACCACGAGACTACACTTAGGACAACGGACGGACGACCGGACGGCAACGGCAAGTGCAGAGCGCGCACCGCCGATCAGAATGGCCGTGTCGCCGCGAGAGTGTCTATCTGCTGGGATCATTAGGCAATCTAATTAATAACCAGCTTATAATAATAGCTTAGCTTAGTTTTTTATAATCAACCTGCAATCTGCAATGAACCTGCCATCTCTGAGATATTTGTACAGTAATTATTACGGGATCGATATTGAAAGACATGAGCGACAGTGCCATCTGTTAGCTTTTGTGTTAACTACTACAGAGATGGTTTGTAATTGAATGGTCGATGGCTCGAATAATGATTTATTAAACAGAGGTCTTTAACTAGAACTATAGTTAAAATTAAGAGAAGCTAATTGATTATGAATATTGGGATTTTAATGATTGCTCACTTGAAATTAGGCTGTATAAGAGACGTCATTGCACATTGTTGTGAAGATGGCGGCGAATACGATTTTAATGATCAATAACTCAATTTATAATCTGAAACCACGACTAAATCAGTTTCTTTATGTAATTATAAACTAAAAAGTCATAAGATTATTTTGTAGAGCAATTTATTAGTAGAAAACCTGTTCTTTGTATTAAATCCTTTAATTAGCCGGAAATGGCGTTAGTAACATTCTGTTGTAAAAAGTAATGAACCTATTAATTAGACATTAACTTAATAACACCTTCGCATTAATATTGGTATTGTTTTATTGTTAAATAATTATTACAATCAATTGTGAACTATTTTAGTATTGTTTATTAGTTTTAACTGATTAAAAGTAATTAATAACAATACTGAGTACGTGGTACTTCCGCTAGACGGACTAGACAAGTAGACACGCGTGTGACGAAAGATGCACATTATCTCGCGTTTAGCAAATAATGTAAATGAAAGTGGTTTTTGATGTGATTAACATTAATTAGTGCAAACGAGAATTGTAACATGATTTAAATGGAGTTTCTTCAACCCATTCTTCTCCATAGTAACAATGATTCATGTGAATGGGTCTCAACCCCTGAAAAGTTTATAAGTGCCTGTAAATGGACTATTGTAAATAAACGTTTGGTGTTTGAGTCAAGTATTGTGTGTGATTTCAACTACCCTTAAACCCATCTACCACGAAGAGGAATCTAAGGCGAAGACAATATGGCGGAGGCCATTGATGTTTAGGAGCAGCGTTCCGTAAGTGGTTTTCCCGCCTTAACATATATAATTTTGTTTAAAACTACTCAAAGTTTCTACGACTGTTACTAGAATTGACATGTAACATTACGCTTTGTGATAGCGTCAGTCATCAGTCCAACACACTTTTTATACTAGAATATATTTCCATCGCAGATAGAATGACACTGTATGTATCCTGATTACAATAACCGTACAGTTTTACAAGTACTTACTGCATATTTGCCCTGGTTTAGACTGACTTACATCATCTGCCTAGCCTTTTCCCAACTGTGTTGGGGTCGGCTTCCAGTCTAACCGGATGCAGCTGAGTACCAGTATTTTCCATGGAGCGACTGCCTATCTGACCTCCACAACCCAGGTAATACTGGGTAACACGATACCCTTTGGTAAGACTGGTTGTTAGACTTTCAGGTCACTGACTACCTGTAACGACTGCCAAAGATCTATATATGGCAGCCGGGACCAACAGCTTAACGTGTTTTCCGAGGCACGGAGGAAACTCGGTATGTAATGGGCGGTCACCCATCCACAGACCAACCTAGGCAAGCGCGGCTTAACCTAAAGATCGACCCGAATGGCAGTTATTATTAAACCACGAGCTTCTCCTCCTGGTTTAGACTGACTTACAATGATCATTAAATTCTAATAAAAACACCATTACGAATTACATAACCAGGTGAGGGATGACAATGTTCCATATTATAAGATTTAATGACTCTTCTGTCTCTTGTGATGACAAAGCGACCTTTGCAGTTTCTTGATGTGCATCTAAACACATTATTTGCCTTACTTTGACCGACGAGATAGAATGTGTATTCTTGTAAAATAGCGATCTCTTTTCCATTCTGCTTTTGACACCATTTTATTGCTGAAAATAAACGATTATGATTATGAGTAGGTATGTGTTAAAAAAATATATATATAATTAAGGGAAATAAATAAACGGAATCGTAATTGATAAATTTTATTTGAGGCTACACAAAACATGCATAATTTGAAACATATTCCCATTACATATGTTAGTACTTACCTCAATTAAAACCAAAAAGAGATTTCCCAAATCAGAAACAGAAACTTACAAAATAAACTGTTATTAGTTAGTTAATGATTAGGGTCCTCAACCTACATCTAAATCTGTTTTATTTCTAACTCGCTTGTCGTGCCTGTATGTGTCACCGCGTTGCTCTTTACATTTATTTCTGAAACTAGTTGTGTAATTATTAAACAATAATAATATTTAAATTAGACATAATAAATAAACCTTTATATTTATCAAGTCCTACAACCCGGGCAAAGCCGAAGTTGTGGCCTCCAAAGAGAATAATTTTATTATAATTATTATATTGGAAAACAATCAGTTGAATAAGAAAACAACACTTGCAAAACCACATAAGAATTTAATCGTATTCGGAACAAAACATGTTTTTGTATACATTAAATAACCAAAGAACAGTTATCGGAACTGAACAAGCGATGTGAATGTTACAATAAAATTCATAAACGATTCTAAGGCGGGAGTCCTCGGCGGTGACCTCTCACGTCTGGCCCTTGTTCAAGCCGTGGTCCGGGGCGAGAGGGAATGGGACGTCGTCGCCTCCTTCTGCGAAGCAGTGATGTTAGCGACGGAGGTGGCGGAACGTGTGATGGAGAGAACCACCGCGGGAGGCGCTCCGGGCGTCGGGGGCCACGTGATGGCTTCTGGACTAAGATTTTTTATCAGCACAATTTTCTGGTAGGCATTCCCCTTCCATTAAATGATTTCCCAAATTCAAAATTTCATTTGATGATTTCCCAAATTACAAAAAAATATTTATTTATTTAAACTTCATGTACCTACAAAAGTGGTACATAGGCGGACTTAATGCCACAAGGCATTCTCTACCAGTCAACCTTTGGGTCAAATAGGTTTGATTTTTTTGTACTCTAGTACAAAAAAATAAATAATAATAAGGATAAAACCATTTTGTAAACATAATACATAAACAGGTGCATACCAGTACATATATATATATACAGATAGGAAAAAATGGGGCTGTTTGCACCAAACTACATAGTTCCGTTTCAGATGAAGATGATGATGATGATGAATGGGTTCTTAAAGTTTAATATAAACACCTTTATGTATAACATGGTTAGGGGGTGGATGGCAGTGTTCCAGGTGGTGGGATTTCATTCGTTCCCTGTCTTTTGTAAGAATGAAGCGAGCTTTACATTTGTCTACACCTCTGCCAAAGGTGCACATGTACACATCAGTTGACTTTTTCCGGCCATCACAATAGAACGTGTATCCTTGCAGCATGGCTACCTCTTTCCCATTCTGCTTTTGGTACCAATTGACTAGAAAATAAAACAAATATAATATTATTTACATGTTTTAGGCTAACTTTCTGAGACACTAATGGGCCTACCACACGGTCAAGCTTCACCACACTTACACGTATTGGTAATACAGTTGTACCAAACACACGCGCGATGTACCGTGTGCACCGTGTAATAACAACCTGTTGTCTTAAAATGAAACAACTTTAACTTAAGCATTGGCGTATCTATGTACGGACAAATTAAAATAAATAAACAGTCGCTGACATAATGAGCCACTGTTCAAAATAAGACAACTGTTTCTTTAAATACACTTCCCATCAAAAACTCGAAACACCTTGCAAGTTTATGTTTTGTAAGGATTATAAGAAAAATGTATATATTTAGTAATATATGCTAAATGTCGTTTAATAGTAAATAAAATGAGGTTTTCAAATCCTAATTTTGATGTTCAAATTAATTTTTTATAGGTTTCTTATTCTGTTTAACAAGTCATTTTTACCCTGCATCGAGTACGAAGGAAATTGATAAAACAACACACGTAAATGAAAAAAAAAGCTAATAAACGTTTATTTAATAACTTGTATTCCCTCCCCGAGCTCTTATTACTGCTTCCTTACGGTTCTATATCGATCGAATGAGAGTCACGATCAAATGTTGTGGCATTCCATTCTATTCCTCTTGGATTGCATTTTGCAGCTGTCTAAGTGTTTCTTGGGCAGGATCTCTTGCATGAATTCATCTCTTTTATTCATCCCATAGATGTTCAATTGGATTCATGTCCGAGCTTCTTGGTGGCCATTCCATAACGGAGATCCCGACTTCGGTAACATAATCTCGTACAACGCTCGCGGTGTGAGCACTAGCATTGTTGTGCATGAATATGAAACCATTTTCAATAAAATGTGTATAGGGCATCACGTGAGGCTCAAGACACTATTCCATGTACCGATGACTAGTGCAGGCAGACATGGCCCAGACACAAAGACAAGCTCTATCTTACCGTCGACACTAATTACTCCCGACACCGTCCACGAACCGCCACCATAGCTGACCTATTCTTCAATGCAGCATTGAGCAAAGCGTTCTCCATCTCTTCTGTAGACCTTATTCCTTCTTTTGTTAACATACAGCATAATTTTACACTCATCAAAAAAGAGGACTTTGTTCCACTGGAGGTATGACCAATTTAAGTGCTCACGTGCAAAGTTAGGCGCGCTCTTCGATGGTTTGCAGTTAATTTCGGCCCATTTACTAGCTCGTGCGGTACCAGCTCACGTTCCTTTAACCTTCTTCTAACTGTAGAGTCTGCATCAGTCTGCTGCTGCGGTTGAAAAGCATGAAGGCGTCGATTTCGTAAAGAAGTCGTTACAATAAATCGATCATCTCGCTCAGAAGTGACCCGATTCCAGACAGATTCTGAACGGCGCGTGAACAAACCAGTCTCCTGATAGCGTTTGTAGACTCTATGAACAGGCTTAAATGCAATATTTCAGCCACAACACGCTGACTAATTCCAGAATCCAGCAATGCCACCACTTGGGTGGCTTCTGCAGGCGAAGTATCCTTATGTTTTAGAAAAAAATACTTTTTCAGACGTCCCAAAGTCACATTTTTAAGATAAGCGCTAATTTTTAGTTTTAAAAGGTGAAATATACTCCAACTTAAACACACATTTGTCACAAAACAGTGAATCATTTCATTTATAGGACAAACAAATGAAATTCTAATTTAACATTTTCGCTTATCAATACAATCTTAAAAAGATATAGATATATACAATCATCATCATCATCATTCTCTTGCCCTTATCCCAATTCATTTGAGGTCGGCGCAGCATGTCTTTCTCTTCCATACTTCTCTGTTTCTCGTCATCTCATGAGATGCTGAGAGACTGCCAGCTATACAATCATGTTATTTAATTTCATGGAATGAAAACTCTTTTGTGTTAAATTAGGACAGAAACCATAAAAACGGAAGTGTTTCGATTTTTCTGATGAGAAGTGTAGGTATTTACAAGATTAAAATAATATAATTCTCTTTTTAAATTATTTACTTAAGGATGGCCATAAATATCGAAAAATATAAGGCATAATAATAGTATGTTTGTGATCAGTCGCTTATTGGTGACTTATTAAAAAAAATAGAATGTTAAGGAATTGTGGTTTATTAAAACATCTAAATTATGTTATATAAAGATTTAAATACATTTTCAAATCCGGAAAGTACTTATAAAGTCACTACTACTACTATTTCAATATACAGGGTGGTGCCTACCATACAACAATAAATGAAACCACTAGTAGTTCTAGTTCATAGGAACATTATTAAACTATCAAATAAATCCTAACACCGTTGTGGTGCCGACGATACGACAATAAACTACCTAACTGTCTTTGCCAAATTCGTTTGTTACATTTTATTTTCACACGTTAATCGGTGCAAATTATTCCTAAGGTTAGTAAACCAATATTTGTTTGTAAATTGTAATGTATTTCGTTTACAGTTTTATGCTATTTAGTTTTATTGATTTAAAAAAAAAAAATATTTTGGTGTTAAGATTTATTTGATAGTTTAATAATGTTCTTATGAACTAGAACTACCAATGGTTTCATATATTGTCGTATGGTCGGCACCACCCTGTATGTTTGAAAATGGTACGAACACATAAAGAAAGAAGAATATAAAAAAATACACACGAATAGAGAACCTCCTCCTTTTTGGAAGTCGCTTAAAAATAAAGGAAAAACGAATGACATATTGAAATATGTATTCAGCTATATTCATACTTATTTGTAGACAGATCAACATTACTGCCGTAACCTCTTAAAGATCTTAATTCCTTGTGTATGGGTTCTTTTACACTGTTACATCAAAATAATTTAGTCAGTTATGTAATGTACTAAAGTAATAAAATTCACTATTTCAATACTCATTAAAGAAGAAAAAGTATATGAAAGTAGATATATCTTTCTATAACCCAGAACTTAGTCATTTCCAGGGAGTCGTCGACGGCAGCACGGAGGTCACTAAATACATAGTATAAGAACAGTTTTTGACTTCAATGGTTGTGTTCATTATCCTGGCTAATGATCTCATTGTGATATGTATAGATGTTCGCTTTACAACCACTCCTCTTTTTAATACAGGTATAGCGCCTTTTGGGCCCTCTGTACTTTGTGGTCAGATTGTATCGGGGCCTATGATGAGAACAGGGTTGCCACCTTACATTTCGGGCACAATAAAATGTATTTATTCTTTCTTATTCAACACGCGCTTTGCATCGCTCAAGGTAACGAACGGACTAACTATACAACAGTCTTTGCAATACGAGTAACCACGAGTGACAGCTGCACGACCACTACCAATTACAACAGTTGTATGTACAGTGGGGTGAATGGAAGCAGCCCCTACAAGTTTGTGTAACGTTACCCTACCTGCATTATTACTAGTAGGCTATTATTATCGTATTTTGACGTGTCTGGTAGGTTAAGTAGGTCAAGTGCTGAATGTTTGTAGAACCAATAATAATTCTACTAAAAACCTCTTCTAGACATGTTACTAGGCATAGAGATAGCAGAGAAAAGACATTTCTTCATTTAGACAAGTGTCAATTGCTTTTAAAGTTTCTCAAAGTTTCAAAATCCTTTACCACAATTGAAATACATTACGCCTTGTGGTAGCGTCAGTCGCTGATAGAACGAAACCATATTCAGCTAGGCCCTGGGATATAAAATTATCCTGATTACGATAGCCGCGTTTAACATTGGACCTTACTGCATATTTGCCCTTTAAATTGACTTAGGTATAATTATCGTTAAATTTTAATAAAAACACCATTACGAATGACATAATTAGGTGGTGGATGACAATGTTCCAGGTTACACGATTTAATTACTCTTTTGTCTTTTGTGATGACGAATCGAGCTTTGCAGGTTTGTGATCGCGAGCACCTAAATACATCATGTGCTAAGCTTTGACCGTTGTGATAGAATGTGTATCCTTGTGTGATGGCTATTTCTTTTCCATTCTGCTTTCGATACCATTTTATAGCTGAAAATTAAACAATATGTTATAAGTAAAACAATAAAAAAGGTATCACACATAATATTTTGAAACGAAAAAATAACTAAACGGAATAGTAATTGACTACTATTAATTTATTTGAGACTACTCGAAAAACATATTACAAAAAGCATCTCATTACCTGTACTCGTACTAAAATTGCAACAATATTGTTTAAAATAATCTTACAAATTAAGCTTGCAATGTAATTAATTAACTGCGTCCTCTTCCTACTTCTAAATCTATGGTGTTGTGTCTGTTTGTGACACCGCTTTGCTCTTTGTCGTAAAATAGTTGAGTAACTATACAACATTAACAAATAAATTAGATAGAACAAAGATATATTTACATTTATTCAAGTCATAAAAACCGCGCAAAGCTGGAGAGGGTAGACCATTTAATGAGTAATTTCATCTCGAAATGAACATGAGCTATCATGGCAGACTAGAGTCATCACGTATTATAATTATGTATAAGAAGGGGGTACGTGGCAGTGTTCCAGGTGAAAGGATTATTTCTACCATGTCTTTTGATATTCTGAAAAGTGAGCTCTGCATTTTCTTCCAAAGGAGCACGCATACAAGTAAGTAGTCTTACTTCGGTCACCACACCAGTCCGACGAATGTGTATCCTTGCAGAAAACAAACAAAACTTACAAAACCTTCAATATATTGTCAAAATACTTTTGTGTGACAAAACTGTCAAAACCTTTACTAAGTGTGAGTAAGAGTGCAGCAGTTACTCTCGTGTCTTCAGTAATCCTGAAGCGAGTTTTACATACTCTTAGCCTGGAGTACGAATACATATAAGTTGTGTTAGTTTAGTGACAACGACCAAATATCCATCTTTGACATTTACTGCCGCACTCAGAGAGCTTTATTGATTACTTAGGCCATCACATGGTAAAGTTTTGGACAGTTTTGGCGTACAAAAGTATGTCAAATCTTTACTAAGTAACGGCTTAACTAATCATTAAATATCTCTGAGTACCGCAGTATGACAATCTCTCTCCCGTTGCAATGTTGGTACCATTTAACTGTAAACCGCTATAATTATGTTAGAAAAACAATAATTTGAGACTGAAAAAAGCAGTCATAAGAACATGAAAGTATACGTATTTGACAGTGGAGAACAGAGTTCTTATTTAAAATCATGGAATGTTTAAAAAAATCTATTACAATTTTGAATCCACTCTTCTTCGTCTGTAACCTTCGACCACCCAATGCTGAGTATAGGTTTTTTCTAAATCTCTCCACAGAAACTACTCACCCAAGAACAAAACAATCACATTTATTTATGTATTCTTAAGCCGCGGGCATCAGCTAGTAAGTAATAAGATAACATAACAAGAACAGAAAAGCCTTGACATTGACTATCTAGAACAGACTTCATGCGTAAAGGGTTGCATTGCTCTTGTTTAAAAATATGGTGTGTGATAAATTATGTTTATGTTATTCGAAATAAAAGAACTGTTACAAGTATTTTTTTTTATTTTCCACACAAGTGCTGAAAGTTGAAACCCTAGAGTATGTTTGGCGTCACCGCTGACATAATGTTGAATTTTTACTTATGTGTCACAAATAAAGAAGATAAGAAGAAAATTTTGAGAATTTTTTTTTTCTAAAAACCTACATCAGGCACTAGTCTCTCACAAAGTTGGTTTAGAGTTTACCCATTTTTCTTGTACTCTTTAATATCAACTTTAGTCAACTTTGTGAAGAGAAAATAAATGATGATGATAATGATAAAGATTTTTGAATTTGAACTAACATATTAATTGTAATAGTATAAATATTGTTTTGTATTAAAAAAGTTTGAAATAAATACCATTACGTATTATATTCTTAGGGGGTGGATGATTGTGTTCCAGAGTACTTGATTTGACAAAATCTTTGTTCTTTGTGACACTGAAGCGCGCTTTACACTTTCTGCTGTTGGAGGAACACTTATAACAAATGGTTGACTGATATATATGGTCGACAGAGAATGTATATCCTTGTATCACTGCTATCTCTGCTCCATTCGATTTACGATACCATTTAACTGTAAAAAAAAATAACATAATATAAAGTCTTACGCGATGAAAACACATACCTACAACAAACAAGTCTCGCAATAAATAGAAAACCTGTTCTTTTAAAATAACTGTTACTTCTATAGTCTATTTTGATAGATAAAAAGGTCGTTAATAAAATACGTGTCACTGTTTGAACTAAATATTCTTTTCTTTGAATATTTATTTACAAGCAATAACCATAATTATCCTCTTCACAGGTACTATAAATCGCGTGATATTTGATTATACTTAAAGATGATACTATAATCATAAAGTGCTATTCAAGATTCTTAATTATTTATTTAGCCTTAATTTGCCTTACAATTAATTAACTTTCTAACAATACATGAATTCATTAATTTTACATTACTTATTTTATTTTCAATTAGCATTTAATTAAACCTTTTATTTAACAATACCTTAAGCACTTAATTAAACGTTACTTTTATATATTTCTTTACCATATTTGTAACATGTGATCTCCTTTTAGGAACACATTTATCATTTCATTTCTTTAAATCATTTTTTGTTACATTACATAAAACATACATTTATCATTTAAATGTACCAAAATGTTTTATATTTTATCTTATATCTACTAGGTTTTAGTTAGTATTTCATTTCATTTAAAAAAAAAAACATTTCATCCAACGACTAACATATTTTCATATTTGTTATCACATTTATCATTGAATTGAACAAAAAATATTAAACATTTCATGAAACAGAAACATATTTTGTATTTGTTTAAATTGAATTTATCATTCCATTAATTTTAACATGTATTTAATTTTTTTATTTCACTTTGGAGGATCATGGTTATGGTTCAGCTGAGCTGATTTGACTCCTCCGGAGTTATCTTTGCTGAACTTTGCACGGCACTTCGCCCATCTTCAAGTTGAACGAATGACTTTGAAACAATGCTAGCTCCTTGCCAAGAGCGTTACGCAGAACTACACCAGGGAAACATAATTTCAGTTTTAAATTAATTTGAGATTTGGAAAATACTACCAAGATTACCACCGAACTCTGTGGATCAACGTAATTTTCTGAATAAAGATAAAATATATTTTTGGAATTGTCACGTTTATTTAAAAAAAAAAAAATTGTTATCAAAGTACCGACTTTTTCTACCATGGGTTATCTTAACTTAGTACAAGTTTATACATGAAACATAAATAAGATGAAAAAGAAACTCTAGCATATTTAGGATTTATACAATAACTTTCTTAATTAACTACGCTACAAATCTCGCCTACAATATGATAAATCCCGGCGGCAGTACGTAACAACTTCGGCGGGTTATGTCGATGTTCGCCAATATGATCCGTGACTACATAGGTGACAGTAGTGAGTACCGCCGCCCTGCATCCCTGGTGGTAGCGAGTGCAGTACCATCGCAGTTTGTTGTCCTTCGCACTCTTCATCCGATTGTAAATGTACCCGAGAGCGTACAGGAACTGGGCTCCTCTGGTCATTTTTATGATTTTTCCTAGACGATACAGAAATGATTAGCTACTCTGGATCATAAATGTCAAAAGAGAACTTTTTAAAAATGTTTGCATGCGAGGATAAAGGTATAGACTCAACAGCACTTAGATGTGTACTAGCACTTACAAATAACGTCCATAAATCAAAGAACGAAATAATGATTTAAAATGTTTATTTTGAAAATACTCAGAAAACATTGCTAGAACACTAATGTCACACATATGGTGGTGAAGTTAGCTCTACAGCTTACGGTTTTACGTTTCGAGCCCTTCAACTCAATTATATGTTCTCTCTGCCTTTTGGCTTCGAGCACCTCCACTCAATTCTATGTTCTCTCTGCCTTTTGTTATGAAACTTGTGATTGTTCACCATAAGGAAACAGCCTCGGTTTGTCGGCATCTCCTTCTTGGCTTCCCTAGAGCATTCAGCTCCTTCTACTATTTCCACTGCTCTTGACAAACTACACGCTGAGGCATCCTGCTCAAGCAATTTGTCGCACTCGAGCCCAGATCCCAGGCCAAGGACGAAACGATCAGTAAGGTTTGTGTCTAAGGCAGCTCCAAACTAGCAGTAGCTCGCCAGATCCCGCAAATCCGCGGCCCAATCGCCCAACGATTCGCTTCTGTTCCTTTTCACCCCGTAAAACTACGCTTTGTCTGCAAAAGAACATTGCTTCCGTTTAAAATGAGTATCGAGTAACTCCACCAGCTTCTTGAAGTCCAGCTCTTCCAAATCTTGCGGGTATACCAGATTACGCATCAATCGATACGAGTTATCTGACAAATGCGTGATCAAAACGGCACTTTTATTGTCTTCTTGTTGTTGTTGATGATGAAACTCTGTATTATAAGAACACTACAAGTGGCAATACTTAAATTATAATATCTTTTTTGCACGCTACGTACTTAGGCCCATTTTGCTGAATTGTAACACCGTGACAAGACAACCTAACAAGCATTTTTTTTACTAAAACTGGCTGGTAGGGTTTAAAGACTTACAATTCATCTTTACAGAATGATCTTTTATTTACAGTAAACATTATTTTATAAAAAACAGTAGTACGTAGTACATATCCACCAAAATCATAGCAGATACATGATTGCAGAATTTACAAGAATTGAAGTTTTTACTCTGCTGTCAGTAGCAGAGTATCGTCAACTCGACCGCTGCGGCAACGCGTGGCTTACGAAGGGTCGCCGTCATCTTCGCGCAACAAACACGGTGGTCAGTGTTTATTATGTGTGCATAACATAACATCACGCCTGTAATCTCCGAAGGGTTAGGCAGAGGTGTACCCACATTTCGCTAGTTATGTTTTAAGTCTCATGTAATAGGGGGGCGAGCCTATTGCCATCAACCGGGCACAAATCCAGACTCCGTGGCTGTTACTGATAAATTCCTGATGGAAAAAGCCAATACCACTTTGCTCGACCCGGGAATCGAACCCAGGACCTCAGGCTCAGCAGTCGCGCTTGCGACCACTAGACCAACGAGGCAGTCAGTACTGTGTGCAATGTTCTCCATAGTTACTGAATGAAATTAACATGACTTCTATTATTGAATTCTATGCACTTTCAGTAAACAAACATGTCAGTTATGGTTATGGTGAATCTGGATTCGCCATAACCATAACTGACATGTTTGACACTGTAATGCTGGACACTGCAGACACACCGCCAGCTCGAACGAGGCCAGGGTCTGTCTGTACCGCTTGTTGTACCTGTAACCGCTTAGTTCTAAGACCGGATGTCCGAACCTTGATGACAAGAACACTGGCAGTAATTCCGAATCTGAAAAATAGAATGGCAATCTTCAATGCATATATAGGGGTTAAAAAAAAAAAAAAAAACAACCCATCACACAGCCATCAACCAAACATTCTGTACATCAAACTAAGTACCACTACGCAAAAATTTTGCTGGGAAACGACTTTTTTTTTTGGGCCAAAAATCACATTTTACGGTAAAACTCAATGTAGCACTATTAAAACATTGTGCTAGTGGATGCTTTGAATAGTAAACCGGTCATGGAGGTAATTTAAGTAAAGTTATAACCTGAAAAACTAGTATTTACAAAAACAGCTGTGAAAAATTTGGAACTTTGACCCCCAATATCTCCGTAACTAGGAGGTTCCCAGGTATGGTCTAGAACAAAAAACTAAACGCAGTGGTGGGGAGAACAAGTGCTCTTCGTTTGCGTTAAGGGTATTTTTACACCCTATATTAATGCGTGTTGGAACACCAGCCTTGTTAATGACTTTGTCGTTGTTTTGAATTGTTTGATTACATTTCCACCAATCTTCGTCATCTGGGCGACTGTATACCCTGAAGTACCTACGATCCAACATTTACATTTAAAAAAAACACCAATAACACGATAAAAAACATTCAAACGTTTACGCATGTATTTTATATTTTAAAACAATCAATTGAAACACATTTGATTGACAAGAAATCACAACATACTTACTATACAACATAATCTAGAGCAACAAATAAATTGTGGTATTTAATTAAACAGCATAGTCCATTGGAAAGAAGTGAAAGATCGACTCTGCCTACGTTTCTACAGAATCCTAAACAACATATTTATTATAGGCTTGGAACACAGAACTGCACTGAGGTGAAGTCTGCATCATTCATGATAACAGTTTTTTGTTTCCGCGATCTGAATATTTAAGGCACATACAATTTAATACTAAAACAATAATAAAGCTCTTGCGACAGTAAACTGACTTCTTCAATTCATCAGATCATCTAATCAAAGACATTTCTGTTTCGGTCAACCTGTGTAATTAACAGAAGGTTATTTCACAGGCAACCAACGTTTGCAGCTTACGGTAACATTTTTCTATTCTGTAGAATAGGGATGTTTCCTGACTAAAAAAATATGATTCTAATTAGTCCGTCTGATTATCGAAAAATATTAGATACGTATTTTCTGTTATAAGTAATCAAATACAAATTGACGAAGATGAAACGCGTCAAAGATTTGAGGGGGGCTTGTGACGTCACCCACCGGTAAAAAATGTCATACTAGTGTCTTAGAATATGACGTCACACGAGTTTTCAAAGCACTGTTTCGTCTTCATTGTTTACGTAAACAAAGAAAAAATATGTGTCTAATATTTTTTTTTGGAAATCTATCTGACTGAAGGACTAATTAGATTTTTTTTGTTAACTACCCTATTTACATAAAAACCTGTCTCGCGTTAATAGCCATTAAAGCGTAGGTAAAGGTTAAAACTAATGTTTATTATGAAAAACTTAAGAACAGGTCTTATTAAGATCTGTTCTAAACAGTCATACAAAATCGTATTTGTCTTTAAAAATACTTAAAAGCTACTTAATCAGACTTAAAAATGTAGCATTACGAATTGATGTGATGGTGGTTGTATGAATTCTAGATGTAAAATGTTTCACTATTAAGTAATACAACGTATTAAAAACTTTAGAGCATATACTCAGACAAAGCGCCAGTGTACATTATAACACGTCAGAACACCTTAATTCATCGGAACCTGCCATCACGCAGTAATCTCTCCATTTAAGTCCAAAACTAGTGAAGTGATTCTGCAATATTGCTATACGTCAAACAGTAAAAAAATCCGTACAACAAAAATAAACTAAAAAATGCTATCTAAATAATACAATTTAGATCAGAAGCCCATTAAAGACTTCCAGCCAAATGTTCTGCTCATGGGAGTGACGAGTGACAAGTTTCAGTTTCCCTTCATCTGTGATGATGGAGCCGATGCACTTCAACGAGGATTTCTTGTAGCAGATCCACCAGATAGTAGTGCCTAACTCCTTGTTCTTTCGGTACCAGAAACCTTTGTACCAAAGATAGGTCCTACCGCAGCAGTTTTGGTAGAAAACTGTAAGAGATTGATGAATTGGTGGTTAGGAGAGATTCAGAAAAGAGTGAAGTCATCTATTACGTATTTTAAAAAATAACCTAATACGTACACACCACAAATTGACTGACACAGCTGAAATTTAATTATTCGCCTGAGTAACTTACAACAAAGGATACTGTGTTCAATTGGTCTATGCGCCGTAAGATTTATGTATCGGAATCCAGGACCGGTCAATGAATCTTCTTAGAAACTATTGGACTGCATTGTCAAAAGCCAAAAAAATAAATAAAAGAGTATTGCGCGCTCTTCTTTTTTTTATTACAACAATTTACTGAAAAGTGAGAGGGATAAGAGAAAAAAATGTTTAGTGCTAATAAATAATATTTTTATAGTAACTTCAAGGTTAATTTAACTCCGAGCATAGCCCTCTCCGTTTCTCTTTGGGTGACTTTGAGCTTTCTGATGAGGCCCATTGTGAGCGACCACGTTTCGGTCCCGTATGTAATCACTGGCAATTCATACTGGTCACAGCCTTTCGTCTGGAGACACTATGGTAAGTTGGACGAGAAGGTCCTGAAGTCGGACTGACATGGTGGCGTTTTTGTACAAACACTTCAACACCTCGATGTATCGGTAGTCGATTTGGCACCGTTGGAGAGCCTGCAGTACAGCGCAAGTCTCGATCGAAACAAAGGCTTTCTCGTAGTCCACAAACGCTAAGTAAAGAGGCAGGTTATACTCTTCGGTCTTCTATTTAACCTGCCGCAGTGTATGTATGTGGTCTACGGTACCAAAGCCTTTTCGGAATCGGGCTTGTTCGGGAGGCTGGAAATCGTCAAACCTGCGTGCGAGACGATTTATGATGACTCTTCAAAACAACTTGTAGACATGGCTTAGAAGTGAGATGGGCCTATAGTTCTTCAACCGGGCATTGTCACCCTTTTTGAAGAAGAGCACCACCACACCCCTGCACCAAGCCTGTGGCGTTTTCCCTTTGAGCATGACGGAATCAAACAACTTCTGGAAGGCCTTAAGGACTGATTTTCACCTATGGTCTAGAAGAAAAAAAAATTCGCAGTGACTGGGAGAACAAGTACGTTTCGACTTCGTTAAGGGTACTTTTACACCCTTTATAAATCGGCACTCATATTAGTGTAAACCATCACGAGAACGGAAACATTATCAGTATTAAATTTAATTTAATGATTATGATTCAAATAACCACTTCTAACTAAATTGTCGACGGTTGTGACGAACGCTTTGCATCTAGTTTGGAACTTTTGTGAACATGCCCAACGAATTTTGTTAGTGAAGCTCCTCGACCTGTTAAACGCGTATCTTCTTATTTTCACCATCGGATATCAGCATCTGTTTTGTATCCATTCAACTAAAATAAATTAAGCGTTTTGCTTTCATTTCAACCAAAATTGAATTAGAAGAATCCATAAGCACCTGTGCGTCAAATAATCATTTTTCTTCAGTCAAACAGTAACTAAAGAAAGCTTCAAGAATGAATTACCATTATAGGTATAAGTTATTATTAATGCAAAGAATAAAACAGGTACACCACCCAATATTTTACGGAGACAGTTGCAGTATACGACATAAACAAGTAAATTTAAAAAATATTTTATTCGTAATACTTTTTATTTCCTTCATTCAACGTATATGTCGCCGCGAGAGTGTCTATCTGCTGGGATCATTAGGCAATCTAATTAATAACCAGCTTATAATAATAGCTTAGCTTAGTTTTTTATAATCATTAATGAACCTGCCATCTCTGAGATATTTGTACAGTAATTATTACGGGATCGATATTGAAAGACATGAGCGACAGTGCCATCTGTTAGCTTTTGTGTTAACTACTACAGAGATGGTTTGTAATTGAATGGTCGAGGGCTCGAATAATGATTTATTAAACAGAGGTCTTTAACTAGAACTATAGTTAAAATTAAGATAAGCTAATTGATTATGAATATTGGGATTTTAATGATTGCTCACTTGAAATTAGGCTGTATAAGAGACGTCATTGCACATTGTTGTGAAGATGGCGGCGAATACGATTTTAATGATCAATAACTCAATTTATAATCTGAAACCACGACTAAATCAGTTTCTTTATGTTATTATAAACTAAAAAGTCATAAGATTATTTTGTAGAGCAATTTATTAGTAGAAAACCTGTTCTTTGTATTAAATCCTTTAATTAGCCGGAAATGGCGTAAGTAACATTCTGTTGTAAAAAGTAATGAACCTATTAATTAGACATTAACTTAATAACACCTTCGCATTAATGTTGGTATTGTTTTATTGTTAAATAATTATTACAATCAATTGTGAACTATTTTAGTATTGTTTATTAGTTTTAACTGATTAAAAGTAATTAATAACAATACTGAGTACGTGGTACTTCCGCTAGACGGACTAGACAAGTAGACACGCGTGTGACGAAAGATGCACAATAACTCGCGTTTAGCAAATAATGTAAATGAAAGTGGTTTTTGATGTGATTAACATTAATTAGTGCAAACGAGAATTGTAACATGATTTAAATGGAGTTTCTTCAACCCATTCTTCTCCATAGTAACAATGATTCATGTGAATGGGTCTCAACCCCTGAAAAGTTTATAAGTGCCTGTAAATGGACTATTGTAAATAAACGTTTGGTGTTTGAGTCAAGTATTGTGTGTGATTTCAACTACCCATATACCCATCTACCACGAAGAGGAATCTAAGGCGAAGACAATATGGCGGAGGCCATTGATGTTTAGGAGCAGCATTCCTCAAGTGGTTTTCCCGCCGTAACATCAGAAGAAAGGGATTTTATCTGCGCTTTGCTCATGAATATGCGCCGGAACATCCAAATGATGACATACAGGAAAATATTGAACTGAAGACTGATCGTCTAAAATTTGGCTGTATTTTCATCTTATTGGTTGACAGATACCAACATGATAATTATGGCTTATTTCAACTTGAACACACATGACCCAGTAAGACAATAAGTTCACATGAAAATACTTTTTACATGGGAAAACAAACAATGAAGTTTTATGTGCCAGAAAACTGCATAGTCCAATCAAAATGACAAACATACAGTACAGCACAGAATGACCGAAGCAGCAAAATAAAAGAAACATGAACACTTGGAAAGCATATCAATAAAAATGAACCTACGGGATGAAACATCAAACCCGGGAAGTATTTTATTCATTTTAGTAACTGTAGTGCAGTTAACAATATTTTAACTTATCACATTACACACTGGCTAGGTTAATGCCACCTTAAATTGACACCCGTGGGATTAAAATATTAAGACATCTTTAATCACTTAAGGAGTGATAAGGTTATTACCCGTTCAAAGTTATGATTAAAATATAAATCAGTACTTAATGTGTCTCAAACTGAACTCATGAATCAAATGATAGTTAGTTACTTGCATTCACACATTAATTAATTAACCAAGTATTAACTAGTATTAAATCTTGTTGTGTTTTGAAATGTCATTCAGAATAAAACATTTAATAGAAATAATTCTTATTAGAAATCCCTCCTAATTGACATTCAAGTGAGGAATTACAATTAAATACTTTATACAAACTTGTAAACATTTGTATTGGATAACATGTTTCAAGATTCATTAAAAACAAACAAACTTGTCCGTCACTGGACACCCGGCAGATGTGAATCTTTGTATTGTAATGACACAATATGTCATGATAAATATTACAATAATTATTTATTTATTCAATATCTATCAATCGAATCTACATCTGACCTTACTACATCTCTAATTGATTAGCTTAAAGTTTTAAAAAAATAAATAAATAGATAAACAATTGATCCACAATAAACATTATTTTAATGGGAAAACGCAATGATAACATCATACTATTTCCCATTATAGCATACGAGTTGGATTCAATGCCAGGGTGCACATGTTTTACATTAGTAATGCTTTGTTATGTAACTGGTACTTATGTGTGTTTTATAACAAAACAATTAACGAAACATCAACGTTGTTCAACAAATTGTGACAATGAAATTCAGTGCGATAATTCAACAGAAAGCAAAGCTTTAAAGAAGTTAAATTGTGAATGTTTCACTAGTACAGTAACACAACCAATAGTGTTTTTAAAGTAGTTTTAATCAGATTAACTTTCCCATCTTAGTTTAATTACCATCTAAGTATGATAACTATTTAAAAACAATTGATTACCAAATTTTCATTACTAATTTAAACATTTAGTCAGACTACTTTGAGGGCCTAGTAGTAATGCACCATACAATTAAAGCGTGTGGGCCTGGATTCAATTCCCGAGTCTAACAATGTTGTTGAGTTTCTCCATCAGGAATTTCTCAGTAGCAGTCCAGACAATAATATTGATGCAAACAGTCTTGCCCTTTAACAAGAGCCTTAAGCATTACTGGCAAAGTGATGATGTACACTTCTGCCTAACCCTTCTGGGATAGCAGGTGTGATGTTTACATAACATCTTTTCTTGTTCTATTATTTACCTGCATGACTTTTACATTCCAGATTCGAGGCAATTATCTTATAAAAGAGGAAATGATAGTAGAGCAAATTCACTACAAATATAAACAACATCAAGTACTACAGCCTGGTGAACAAATGACCGTGTCGCCGGCTATGAAGCTAACAAATGAGAAACAGCATGAGGACAGCCAACCCAGAATGACTGTTTCAGTGTTGACACACCATAAGTTAACATAAAAGGTGAGAAGTTTTCAAACTACTTCAAACACTTCATCACTGATATCAAACAGTGTTGCATTAAAAGGCTCAATACAATCGCCAATCAACCTACCTACCTACATGATGCTCATGTGTGATGAGTATCAGGTATTCCATTTTCATTATTTTAATGTTTTTGCAATCCTGCCAGTTGTAAGCAACAACTATTAACAAAAGAAAGTATTAGTACTAACAGTAACTAATGAAGTATAAAATAATAATACTCACAAAAAGCTAATGGTATCCGTGGAGGAAACAACTAGCGCAATAAGTAATACTCACAATGAATCACACAAATAATCTATCAGCAGCCGTGGAGGCAACTGGTAAAGAACCAACACAACAAATTATCTATCAACAGCCGTGTAGGCACTTGATAATGAACCCACACAACAAATGATCTATCAGAAGCCGTGGAGGTGACTGATAATGAACAAACACAACAAATGATCTATCAGCAGCCGTGGAGGGAACTGATAAAATAATACTCTCATGTTATCCTGCTGGGTCCACGGCGTATTAAACGCCCAGAGCCTGGTTCCTTATATCCTGTCAAATCAAAGACTTCGTGCCTGTCACGGAGCAATGGTCCTAAACTCCTTATCCTTTAATCCTGTCAAATCAAAGACTTTGTGTCTATCACAGAGCGGTGTTCCTGATCCTATCCTTTTATCCTGTCAAATCCAAGACTTTGTGTCTATCACAGAGCATTACCTTCCCGTGAGAATGAACAAATAAAAACATACTACTCACACTACATTTACCAAATACAAATCACAATGTCTAAAGCTATCAATAATTTTATTTAAAACAAATCTAGTAGACAGTAGACCTATTATACAAGGTTGCAAAGTCAAGTCATAGTAAGCAACAATATTATCTGTTTGCTGAAAAAGCAAACAGCTTATCAAACAATATCAATGAAATCAATAAAATCAATGATGTTCGATAATTTTGTCAAAAATATTCTATTTAGCTAGTAGCTAATCAAACAATATTTTATTCAACTAGTAGCTGATCAAACAATATCAATAAATTCAACCAATGTCGTTGATAATTTTGCCAACAATGTTCTATTTAGCTAGTAGCTTATCAAACAATATTCTATTCAGCTAGTAGCTGATCAAACAACATCAATAAATTCAATTAATGTTGTTGAATAATGTTGCCAACAATATTCTATTTAGCTAGTAGCTAATCAAACAATATTCTATTTAGCTAGTAGCTAATCAAACAATATTTTATTCAACTAGTAGCTGATCAAACAATATCAATAAATTAAATTAATGTTGTTGATAATTTTGCCAACAATATTCTATTTAGCTAGTAGCAATCAAACAATATTCTATTCAGCTAGTAGCTGATCAAACATCATCAATAAATTCAATTAATGTTGTTGAATAATTTTGCCAACAATATTCTATTAAGCTAGTAGCTAATCAAACAATATTCTATTCAGCTAGTAGCTGATCAAACAATATAAAATAATTCAATTAATGTTGTTGAATAATTTTTCCAACAATATTCTATTTAGCTAGTAGCTAATCAAACAATATTCTATTCAGCTAGTAGCTGATCAAACTATCAATGAATTCAATTAATGCTGTTGAATAATTTTGCCAACAAAATTCTTGTGAGCTAGAAGTTGATCAAACAATATCAATAAACTCAATTCAATTAATGTAATTGAATCATTCAGGCAACAATTGTTTTATTAAGCTAACAGCTTAGCATCCAATAACTTGAATAAAAATTCCAAACAGCTATAAATGTCTGTAACTGTGCATGTGTGTCTAGCAAGGTGATACAAAAATGCATTGAATGTCAGATCTATTACAAGGTTTCTATGTTGAATAAACCAATGAATGAATGTTACTAAATCCTACAATTGAATAAACATTGTAGGATAATAAAAGCAACAATAATCTGCCGACAAAATTTATCTCCACTATTTTAGATAACAACCACGAGACTACACTTAGGACAACGGACGGACGAGCGGACGGCAACGGCAAGTGCAGAGCGCGCACCGCCGATCAGAATGGCCGTGTCGCCGCGAGAGTGTCTATCTGCTGGGATCATTAGGCAATCTAATTAATAACCAGCTTATAATAATAGCTTAGCTTAGTTTTTTATAATCATTAATGAACCTGCCATCTCTGAGATATTTGTACAGTAATTATTACGGGATCGATATTGAAAGACATGAGCGACAGTGCCATCTGTTAGCTTTTGTGTTAACTACTACAGAGATGGTTTGTAATTGAATGGTCGAGGGCTCGAATAATGATTTATTAAACAGAGGTCTTTAACTAGAACTATAGTTAAAATTAAGATAAGCTAATTGATTATGAATATTGGGATTTTAATGATTGCTCACTTGAAATTAGGCTGTATAAGAGACGTCATTGCACATTGTTGTGAAGATGGCGGCGAATACGATTTTAATGATCAATAACTCAATTTATAATCTGAAACCACGACTAAATCAGTTTCTTTATGTTATTATAAACTAAAAAGTCATAAGATTATTTTGTAGAGCAATTTATTAGTAGAAAACCTGTTCTTTGTATTAAATCCTTTAATTAGCCGGAAATGGCGTAAGTAACATTCTGTTGTAAAAAGTAATGAACCTATTAATTAGACATTAACTTAATAACACCTTCGCATTAATGTTGGTATTGTTTTATTGTTAAATAATTATTACAATCAATTGTGAACTATTTTAGTATTGTTTATTAGTTTTAACTGATTAAAAGTAATTAATAACAATACTGAGTACGTGGTACTTCCGCTAGACGGACTAGACAAGTAGACACGCGTGTGACGAAAGATGCACAATAACTCGCGTTTAGCAAATAATGTAAATGAAAGTGGTTTTTGATGTGATTAACATTAATTAGTGCAAACGAGAATTGTAACATGATTTAAATGGAGTTTCTTCAACCCATTCTTCTCCATAGTAACAATGATTCATGTGAATGGGTCTCAACCCCTGAAAAGTTTATAAGTGCCTGTAAATGGACTATTGTAAATAAACGTTTGGTGTTTGAGTCAAGTATTGTGTGTGATTTCAACTACCCATATACCCATCTACCACGAAGAGGAATCTAAGGCGAAGACAATATGGCGGAGGCCATTGATGTTTAGGAGCAGCATTCCTCAAGTGGTTTTCCCGCCGTAACATATATGATCCAAAAAGCTCTTTACTATATAATTTTCAACTGTTATGACAGACGTTTTGCATCTAGTTCTGGTCTTTCTGCAGGAACATACCCAAGGAGTTTTATTGCTCCAACATTTAGCTTTACTAATGACCTCCTACTCGCAACATAAAACCACCTCTTGTTTGAAGACATTCCACTGAAAAAATATACAGATTCAACCGTTTCAAGAGTAGATAGAACAGAACTGATATATATGTATATATATATATATATATATAAGATAACTGGATAAGTACTTGAAAGTATGTCAGATACCCACAATATCGTGCAGTACCGGTAACAGTCAGAAACTCTGGAAGAAAAATAGTGAGGCAAGAGTCCGTAATGGCCTACTATGAAGTTATAAAATGAACTATCACAATGTTGTCTTATTTAACCCCAAAGTAGCGTAGGACAAGGCAGAGCAAAAGGGAAATAAAAGCTTCTATTTAAGCAAATTATTATAGATAATTATTATTATTATTTATTTAGATTTAAGCATTATTTATTTATTGGAGCACAGAATAAAAGCTACAGCATAATATTTACGAGTTTATTATAAAAGTTCACTGTACTTACACAGGTATTTTAGAGCATTTTACACTTTCATAGTTTAGAAAACAATGTCCTGCTAAAATGGCGCCCCGGACCTATTAAAACATTTTTACCAGACTGCATTAATCAACTGACATTGTAATACCGTTGGCGCCATTTTAGCATTTCAAGTAAATCAAAAAACTTACTTATTTATACAAAACAATTCTGTAATTTTTAAAAAATTCTGTAAATATCTTAAAACTACTTATTAATGTATTTAAATAGCTAACAATATACACACCAACTTGTAGAACTATATGTATATCTTTAACTTTGTCATTACGGGCGGCGCGCTAACCTTTTACAAGTTTTGGCGGGAGCAAGCCGCGGTTAGACGATAACGTTTCGGGCGCGCGCAAGCCGCGATCTTATACATTAAAACTAAGTAAGTATAAATGTATTTAAATAGCTAACAGTAGACTGGTCGAGAATACATTGTGGCTTTAAGTTCGCCTTTGTACCACTATAATTATTGTACATGAAGTTTAAAAAAAAAAGTTGTTTTTTTTCATTGTGTGCCAACTGCCAGCGCAGAACAATGATCACTTCTCACGAGAAGGAATGGTCTTTGATTACCAAGTGCTCAAATGTAAGGTTTAATTTTGAGTCGGAGACCCTAGGCTAGGCTGGTGATGATTTTCTAAATAATACATCAGAAACACTTGTTAATCTATTACTTATAATAATAAATTAATTTGATAAATGATGCCCTCGAGAGTTATAAAAAACGCCGAGCATTTTGTACGACTCGTTGTAGTAGGTACACTGCCATCTGATCTCCCATTTTTGTTTCAAAATCGGTCTCCAGCTAGGGAATCTTTCGCATCCATTTTGTAGCTAAAGCTGTTTGCATGTAAAAGTCATATAGTTACAAGTTATGTTTTCGTAATTTAAACTTCCATTTTAAGTTCCTCATAACTGTCATGAATGGAGTGTGTGAGGAGTGATATGAAGGAAAAAGGAAAAAATGATAACGTGACGACGGACAGGGCAGAATGGAAGAAAAAAACGTGTTGCGACGACCCCAAATGACATGGGATAAGGGCAGGAAGATGATGATAACTATTATCTATTAAGTTTATATGAAGCGAATAATGAAGCGACACATTCACTCAGTTCCAGCCTATTCTCTTACTGTCCTCCCCCAGGGACGTCCTAAGCCGAGGTTCGCACCCCACAGGGGGTGCCCTTAGCGATTTGTCATTTAGTTTATAAGTTATTTACCCCTGGCTGGAGCCTTTAAAGTCGAGGGATCCACAGGGATTTGCCCGATTAAGCAGAAGACAGTCTCCTAGACCGAACTGCGAGATGCCATAAAAAAAAAATGAAGCGACACAGTTGCTCTTCTACTTTCAAGGCGTTAACATCTAAGGTATGAATTATTCTAAATAATGTTGAATTTATTGTTGATATTATGTGATATATGTTCTGTATAATATATTTATATTGTGTTTATGAAATTTATGGGTAATGTAATTTAATGTTAGTAAGATGGCTGGTGTATTTAAAATAAGGGTCATAATAACTTGTTTATCAATTATGAATAATGGGTGATATAATGTTGTGTTGTATTGTATATACACTACTAAGTTGTTATGTACCTACTACAAGATAAATATAATGTTATTTTGAATTGAATCCTTTTTTTTATATTTTTGCCCTTTAATACGAAATAAGTAAAGAAGATTAAATATTGACACACATCTCAGTTACATTTCTACATAATTATAATATACACAATTTCTAACACGCGTATCTAACAACGCGATCGGCCATAGCCCAAGGATTTTTCTTTCTTTTTTTAGGTTTTCGCTGATAGCATTTTAAACACGTACAAAAGAGGGAATTCAAAGTTTTCTTTACTTCACTCAAACATAACTTTTGTTTTTTCTGTAGAAAAAACAAAAGTTATGTTTGAGTGAATGTTTTATTTATTAAACGTACAGACCTACAAGATGAAATTATCTATTTTGAAGTTGCATGAAATGAGCAAGCAATAGCAACCTACGTTAATTTATTTTCAACACACTTGCTCATAAAGTGGCTCTAATTTCACCGCAATTAGGCATATAATGACACCTGTAATCAAACTGTGATTTTTTCATTACCATTATTCACAAGTGAGTTATAGGTTTTTTTTTATTTTTTTGGTTGAGTTGCTCTGTTCAAAAAGTTTCGATACTAAAAAGATTGTGTTCAATACTACAAATAAATTAATGTACCTATTCCTTGCTCATTTCATGCAACTTCGAATTTAAATATAAAATTTCAAGTTATACATACGTTTTTAATAAATAAAACTTTTGTTTTCTCTGTAATAATAAAAACTTTGAATTCCCCATTTTGTACGTGACTGCAACACTATCCGCGGAAAGCCAAAAAAAAAACTTAATCTTTTAGTCTATAGCCGATCGCCATTGTTAGATGCGCGCTCAGGATAATTTATTAATTTATAAATAGATAATTTCAACTTGTGTATACGTTTTCAATAAATAAAACTTTTGTTTTCTCTGTAATAAAAAAACTTTGAAATCCTCATTTTTTACGTGGCTAAAACACTATCCGCAAAAAGCAAAAAAAAGAAACCTCATCCTTTTAGTCTATGGCCGATCGCCATTGTTAGATGCGTCATTTTAACTGTTGAAAACATGTTAAAAATGATTTTTTTGTGTTATTTTCTTCACAAGTGTGTTGAAAAACGTCGTATGATACACGTGTGTATTGATGATTACCGTCCTCGGCTCTCTTAAGACCCTCACCTAACGGCTCGGGTCTCAATGGCGCCTCAGCGGTAATCACCAACGTTACACACTTATACCATAATGTACTATTGTAAAAGCATCCACGATACAGTAGATATTTATAAAAGGGCAACGTTTACATAAGAGAATGAACTGCTTTTGTTCCAATAAATTATTTGTAAATATTTGTAACTTTCGCTCTATTTGTCTGTAATCTTCAAGCTATACAACCAGAGACATACAAAATACGGTTAAAGAATTTATTTTCTCAAAAAGTTCTCAAAAAATTACAATTATTTCACTTACTTGAGAACAATTTGGAACTTAAAAGTATGGTAAAACATAAAATCAAGCTTACACAATTATTTTCATGTCATTAAACAATTCGTAATTCGAACTAGATGTTCCTAAATAACGTCTTCTTATGATTGTGTTCAAGACAAGTATTGACAATGATGTTATCTTCATTCGTGACGACGAAGGCCTTGCACTTAGTGCGGTGTCTGACTGAACAGCGCCATCTTGTTTTGGATCCGGAAATTCTGTTTATGGAAAAGCGGTACCCGCCCAAATACATCAGCAATGTTCCACTTTCCGTCTGAAAAACTAAATAAAAATAACGATTTAGTTATAAATATATTGATGAAAATAATTATTGCTAAGTTAATGTAGTACACCAAAACCATATTAACTGTGTAATAATAACTAATATTTGTAATACCTGTCAGGTTTTTGTTAGTCGTTTGTGTCTTATAGTGGTGACCACTATTTAAAATGAAAAAGTATATTGTTTTGTAATAATATTTTATTTCAATTATCAATAGTTCTAATTTAAACTTAACTTCATATTATAAAATAAAAAACTGTAGCTATCCTCTCACCATTAAAATTATCATTGAACTCATTCATTGTTCTAAAGTAATAGTACTTTATCAGGATAAAATCAACAAAAATGTAAAGCTTGTATATCAAAATATACTCTTCTAAATATATTAATACTTACGAGTTACAAAATAACTGTTGTGTGTAAATTTCACAAGTGCGAATGTACATTGCGATCCTTGAATGAAAGCATTCCCGTTCTGTTTCATCAGTCAATACATATAAGGCACTTCTAAAATGTATTTTTTTTTATCATGAGAAGAAGAAGAAGGATAAGCCCCTGGCCCCGTTTGTAGAGAGTATTTGGAGAAAATATTGCTTTAAATTCTAAAATGTACTTGTACAGTTGGTTCCATTGTATAAGTTTCATGAGTCCCGACTTGAAATATAAGATCATGAGTTCCAAGTCAGCGTATTTAGTGTTGTTAACTACAGTTATTCGAAATGATTGTGATTCAAACAACTCTTCAGGATCTGGTCTTCGACAGTAGTGAGAAACGCTTTACACTTCGTCCGGTATCGCACGGAACACTGCCATCGAATCTTCACACCCATGATTTTCTCCTTTGAAAAGCGATATCCTCCAACCAGCAACATCTCCGTGCCTCTATTTGTAATGTACTTTGTCACTGAAAATAAAAAAAAAACAAGAATTATTATTATTTATATTTTTATACAAAGATATTCCTTCAGCGCTTCAGTGTATCATCTGCTTCATACCAATCTGACAGGAGATAACCGAGAAATGCAACACCACGCACTGTGGTATGAAAATAAGTGTTTTTTTAATTATTTATAGAATTGAAAACATTACATTTAACCCTATTTGTAACATAAATAAAAAACAGAAAAATTAGCAAATGAAAGCTTCCACTCCAAATAATTAACTAAAAACAATAAATTATTAAATAATTTCGGAAACTAGACATAATTATGGCTCCAACATCAGAACAGCCATTGAATCCCATTGAATGACTATTTCATATAAAATAAATGAAAAATTTGTAACATTACGGTCGTGATACTATTTTTATTAATATATGCAACCCGACACTGACCTACAAATTGCACAAAAACTTAATAAAAAGAATTTTGCGCTACCCTTCTTCCTTCATCATAAGTAGTAGAAGCTAGTAATGATTACTCAAATATTTATCACCGAAAACAAAAAAATAATACAGATTTCATTAATTTTAAAACTCCGTAAACAAACATCATAATTATTAAATGTTAAAAAATAACCTCATCCAAAATATTTTAACACAACATGGCTGTCTGACCAGAAACTCTTTAAATGGATAAGATAGTTTCTAACATAAGACCCGCAATTTTGTCAACATCCAGAATTACCCACAACTTATATTTGGTATTGATACTCGTACATATACCTACTTGGTGTATCTTCAGCACAATTGCAAGAAACAATTAAAGTTTAGGTGCTGTGCAGACGAGGGAGTACGAGTATGTCGGCCGTACAGACACGGACAAATTGGAATAACTAATAAAAGGATGAGAATACAGCAACTGAATATAAATGCGGAAACCAATAGGCAGGCTACTATTCAAATAGTCCATCGTCATATTCATGAACGATTTTGTCGATGTGTTTTTGTTTGTAATCATACTTATCTCTTCTATTCCTCCTTAAACAATTCTTGAATATGGATGGTTATGACTAAAACTTTTCTTTACAACTATTCCATCGATGGTCGTGATGAAGGCCTAACACTTGTATCGCTTCCCGCTACCACAATACCACCTTGTCTGCAAGCCAGAGGTCCACTGTTTGTGAAAACGGAAACCATTCGCCACCAATTGAGTGATAAGAATAATTATTATTTAGGTACCTATTGTAAATAATTCAAAGTCACATCTGTATATTCCTTGTCACGATTCTGTCTGTGAAAGTAGGACCGAGGATTTAATAAAACGACAAAGTAAAAATAATTAATTTAATTGATTTAAATTGTATGGTCCAAAGTTGATTGAAATATACTAACAATAATAATGACTCGTGATTACATTCTGAATAAATGTTCCTTCCATTTCATCCACCACCGAAACTTAAGTAGGTAAATATTATGTTACTCGTAGTAACTGAAATGCGAGAGTAACAAAATGCAAATTCATCTTAAACTATGTAATACTTATATACTAAAACCCACCCTCGAACAATCTCCAATTATAAACTATTTGATTGTATTCACTAAAAATCATTATACTCGTAAGTCTCATAATGTACTATGCTAGCCAACTAAGAATAGGATCGCGCTTGCTGCAACTTCACACGGTAGCAGTACTTATCTGACAGATAAGTACTGCCAGCAAAAAAAGAAATGCGAATAAGGAATGTTATGTTTTTTTAATCATAGATTTAATTATTATAATATATGTTCATTTTTATAAAATATTATTTGTCGAATTCTATAAATAAATTTTCAACTCAATATGAGTTCAAAAAGAGGTGCGGTGCTCCATCCTAGAGCACGAGAAATCGTTTTAATGTGCACAAGTAGGGAAAGTTAAAAAAATCGTGTAATAACTTTATTAATATGCTTTTTCTCATATCCTACTCATGTATAACTAATTTGACATAAAATTAAGAAAATACCAAAAAAGTGAGCATTAAATAATTAAACTGAGTATAAGTTCTTCATTGATTTTTTGCACACCGTACGCTTTGGTAATGAAGTTCGCGAGTTTTGCTGAACAAAATGGCGTCTTGACAGCGCTATTCTTAGTTGGCTGGCATAGTATACTTTTTGCAACTAGCATTATCTAAACTAATACTGTCACCTAAGGGATTACTTCCGTGATTATCCATTATTATGAGGTTCCGATATAGTATTATCTACGTAGAAACCGTGAAACCTTAATATAAATTAATCTCATCTAAATTATTGGGAAGCACCTTGTTGTGGCATAATTATTTTATAGATTTGAGAAAAATTGCTTTCTATTCCATTTCTGGGAATGCAGGATAAGTCATGTCTCGACTTTGGTCGAGAATATAATAAAGTCAATAAACTAACAAACGATTAACTTTCGCTAAAACTACTACTATACTAGAAAACTAAGAATAGGATCGAGCTTGCTGCAACTTCACACGGTAGCAGTACTTATCTGACAGATAAGCACACCGTACGCTTTGGTAATGAAGTTCGCGAGTTTTGCTAAACAAAATGGCGTCATGACAGCGCTATTCTTAGTTGGCTCGCATAGTAGAGACCAATGTCTTAATTTTTTGAAATACATCTCAGATCCGAGATCTTATTCTGTTCCCAGTTCAAAGGAACGATCAATGATAAGTACAGCTTAGTTAGAACTGCACAGACTGGCAGTGCATTGCTATTTGTTATTATAATAAGTCACGGCCGATTTGTTACTAATGTGGCCCACCCATAGGAACTAATATACCGTCGATTTAAATATCCGATGCTAGAATATCTAAATGTTAAAATATCCTATAATTATCTCTACGTACAGCAACGTATATAAGGCTCTAAGAATTATTGCGGATATGATTGCATCATGACTGTCATGATCATCTGGGGACGGTAGCCCCGACAACGTTCTATACAGATTCTGTACTAGACTCTATTAGCAGTAGTGTGAGCTTGAGGATTATGTAACCCCCACACTCGGATGATGGCGTTGTCCACGGTGTGCAGGGACGCTCTGCAGCCACTCTTAGCTTTGACGCACACCCATCTTGTTCTGTTACCGCGTTTATTGACTCGATTAAATCGGTACGGACCGATTATTATGACCGGGTTACCTCGCTGAGATGGCGCAAAAACAGGATTTAGATCTGAAAACAATCTTTATTTTAGTTCCTAGTGCATGATTCAATATTTATACACGGTACAATAATAATTAATAGACGGGAAAATACCAATGATTTTCACATAATTATTACACTATGGGAATTATACTAGTACATCACACATGCATCACTCACATACAAATGCAGCCCGAGCCGCGTCCACGTACACCGATATGACATAAACGCAATCACTGGTGTACACGGGATGCCAAGAAGTTAGAGTGGTAGAATAAGTATCGTGCATTTTTCTCCTACTACTCTTTGTAAGTATACAGATCTACGTTTGACAGCTGTCAAATATGACAGACGATTATTACTATTGTACTTAGGCGTTACATTAGTGTATCTTCACTGGTTTAGATAGAAATGACGATTTAAAATTCCTGTTAGTTAAGTTAGAACTATAAACAAGACATCTTAGAAGAACCGGTGGCAAAAAAAAATATCAAAGAAACAAAAGTCACCGACTTCAGTAACTGTTTTTTTCACTTTTTTGTGTTTTATTTTTTGTTGAAGTCGGTTTTATTTTTTGTTAAAAAGTTTTTATTTTTCACTTTTTAGTGGTTCACATGTGCCCTTCACAGCGTACCGGCGTGATGTTATGTTATGAACTGGTGTAAACAATAGACAGACATGAGATTTTAGCAATCCCAGTCCATTTGCTATCATTTATTGAGGAGTTCCGTTGCTTATCTCCGAAGTTCTTTATCAGATCTTCACCAAATTGAAATGGGACCACTCCGAGAAAGTACTCTTCCAAAAACTACTCAAATCACTTCAAGTGTGCCTATAAAATTTGAAGACTTCTCTCTATTTCTCCAGAATTCCATCATCAGATCCTTTTTTTTTTGGGGGTTGGAAAATCATCAAATAACCCCCCCCGGTCTTGGGCAGAGCGAAAGGGAGTGTCAGACTTCTATTGACTAAAAACCACCCATGTTCCTTCTTAGCCCTTTATGTCGAGGCCGCGGTATCTCTTGCGAACAACCCGCAGCCCCGACGGGGAGTGTAGTTACTTACTGATAAAGTAACACTTGGAAATGGAAGCAACTGTTTTACTAATGGAAGAAATATATGCATAAAGCTCTGGCGGGAAAATATCATAGTCGTAACACTCATGCACTACCTCACATAAGTTCTCATTTTAACTCGAATAAAAAACTAACACACAACCTAATGGTTATGTTTGTCTTGACGATGACATTGTCTTTAGTAGTAATTAATGGCTGCAGTACCACCGTTCTTCTTCTTGATGCAAGACCAGCGAACCTTGGACCCCCAACACGCATGTTTTGAACCGCCACGGTCCTATTTGTACTCCGAGGTTCCCGCGGTTAGATAGGTCAAATGTTGGCTCTGATTGCTATGAAATATATCAGAATTGTTAGCCTCTTTCATAATATTTTATGTCAGTGATAATCTACATGCAGCCAGTATAGGTATCCTAATAAGTGCATTGTTCTAGGTATGAAAATACAAAATCATACAGGGATAAGAGAAAAAACAAATATTCAAAAAAACTTTAATATTAAGAATTACCAATTTTTTATATAAATGAAAATACAGATTACATAAAATATTAATAATTTTATTAAATAGAACTGTGATTTCAGTAAGTAGTAAATATATTTATTTCTTATAATATAAATATGAATCGCTATACAAGAAATTTAGCTATGTCCACTTTACACATTGACGACCTATTAATATTTTCATTAAAAAATTTGGATCACTTTGTCCCCATGGACAACATTTATGGTAAAGATTAATCGAACTATGATAAAATTATAACGTTAGATAAATCATCATCCCCCCTGCCTTTATCCTTATGTATATCTACTTAAGATATTTTAGAGCTACATGAATGTTAGTCACTTAAATCATTACATAAATTTATATAATATATAGTACTTCATAAATCTATTTCTTATAATGTTATGTTACTATGATGTCAGTAACATAAAAGCAATTGCAACTAGATTTTGTCTTAGAATATTTCTGGAACTTTTCTGTCAAATAAATATATTATCTTATAACCCAGTCTGACACACCGCCACAACAATAATTAGGATTATAAGTTATATTATGCACTTAGCACATTGCGTCAACTACACCAAATAAAACAACCACGATTTTCAAATCAAATCAAATAATCCACTGAAACGCTAAAGAAATCATCAATTAATGACATTGTTTGTCCACCTTTATATGAGTTTCGATCGACTATAGTAATAGAAAACAATACTATAAAACACCTCTTTTGTACCCACTTTTGTACTCACCGTAGTCAGGTATGAAACAAAATTATAAATGATGTTTATTTTGCAACACTTCACAAGTAATTTTTTTTAAACTAGATGGGGCCGCCATCTAATTAAAAAAAAAGTGACTTGTGAAAGTGTTGCAAAATAAACATCATTTATCACTTTGTCATCATTATAAAATTCAAGCTACAACCACCATTTTTTTCTTTTGTTTTTATATATTCGCACATTATTGGATTTACTTCAGCTAGGTGTTATCCTAGTGGTTGTGCCATCCATTGAGCTTCACCAGTCGATCGTTGACAGTGACAGCAACGCATCGACAACCACAGCTCTTCCTCGCCGAACACTCCCACCAGGTCTTCACACGTCGTTCCAGCTTCTTGGTAAACCGATACCTGCCCCAAGTTATAATAGGGTTGCCAAACCTTGTAACCCCAAATATAAGACGATTTACTGATGCCGCTGAAAAATTAACACATGGTTTAATCTATGCTTACAACTCGGATTAATGTAATATTGTTAATAAGCTTAAATAAATAAAACTTACCATTTAATACGGGGTACAAATAAAAAAATAAAAAAAGTGTAAATTTTATGAAAACAATTTATATATTTCTTGAAATTTAGTTAGCTTTCTACAAATTCTGAGTTTCGTACAATACATTCATGCTACCAATGTGTACAAATATTATTTTACTATCTTTTGCCCGTGGTGTCGCCCGCGTGAAAATGACGATTTTCCATACAAACTTTCATCCCTTTTGGGTTTGAATTTAAAAAAATCCTTTCTTAGTGGATGCTTGCGTCATAAGAGGAATACGTATGCGAAATTAAAAGTTTCTAGCTCTAAGGGCTTTTTTTTTGGCGTGTGGAGAATCATCAAATAACCCCCCTCCCGCTCTTGGGCAGAGCGAAAGGGAAAGTCAGACTTCTACTAACTAAAAACCACCCATGTTCCTTCTTAGCTCATCATGTCTAGGCCGCGGTATCTCTTGCGAACCCCCGCAGCCCCGACGGGAATATACGGTACCCTCGATGCACGAATCTGACTCGCTCTTTAGCGGTTCTTGTTCTTAATTCCTGAGCATGTCTAATATTCATTCTAACAACGTTTTCGTCTTGATGTAGATTCTTCGTCTATAATTCGGGTAATTCCCCAAGTACCTCATCAGTTTATAACGGTAACCATTGTACTCATAGCAAAATTAATTCTTCTATATGCTCGGATCCATCAGAGTCCAAGCCTTTACAAATGATGAAGCAACGATGAAAAGATAAATATTTCAAAGACGTAACACAGACTTTATGTATAAATATCATACAAACTTCATATTACATATTATGATTTAATTACTATTAAAGTTTTTTTTAGATCGATTACATAGTTTCGTTATCGATTGCGGGAGCAATCAGATAATTAGATACATTTTAATTACTTAAATCTACATACACTGGCTACTCAAATCTGGTTAAAATTATATATATTTAATATCTATTAGATAGATTTATTAACTAAAGAATAAGGTATTAAATACCATGTTTATGAGTTATTAGGTATGACATTTTTAATGCAGTAAAATAAAATAAAATTCATTATGGCAGATAACAAATTCAATTAAGTTCACTATCGACCAGTTTAATTTCATTGTCAATCAACATAGGTAAGTTATTTTATATAAAGTAGGTAGGTGCTCAATTTAATATACCTGCCTGCTTAACTTCAAAGACCTTAAGATCTAAAAGCAATAAGATTGTGATGAACGGATTTGTCATTAGCGAGAAAGTATTTAAAATGAATAACATTGAACAAACCAATACAACGAAATAATAAATAGGTTTTGGACCCTTTAACTGCTATACAGGAGTTTAGCGACTATACTCCGCAAAAGTTACGTCTCAAGTGTCTCATAGGTTTTTAAATCTGCCTCAATACATTCCAGTGAATGCCCGTTGTTAGATATGAAGATAATATTACGTCCTTTGGTTTTGATGCGACGGTTACAAACATGCTTGTTGTGACAGATCCATGACACCGTTCCACCACTCCCCTGGTAGCTCTTGTAGAATTTCTGTCCATTAAACAGTGCCCCAGTCTGACCACGTCCCGTAGTGTAAAACTCCACCGTTTCTGAAAGCAGAAAATTTATGTAATTTCAATTCCAACTGATTACGATTAAATTAAAGATGGCTAAAGATACAGATGAATAAATAAATGTTAACAAGGAAAAGCAAGTCACAATAAAATATAGTTTTAATAACACTGCCAAATCCATAGTAAAAGATATAAACCTCTATGGATGCAGAAGATACAATCTCACGCCTTTTTCTCATGGGGGCAGGCACCACAGAACGCCAAAACGCGCCTCAATTTACCCTTTGTGCCTCATGAGATTCAAGGCACTGAGGACAGCTCGCCACGCGCTTCGTTGCCATCTCGGCTCCTTGCCTTCACAACTGCAGTAAATTTTGACCTCAAGGTGGCGTTGCTTGCTTTTTTTTAGGTTGGGAAATCTTCAAATGACTCCTCCCGCTCTGGGCAGAGAGCGGTACGGAGTGTCAAACTTCTACTAACTAAAAACTACCCAAGTTCCTTCTTAACCGTTTATGTCTGAGCCCGCGGTATCTCTTTCGAACAACCCGCAGCCCCAACAGGCGTCGGCCCTTGCAAGTAGGATTGCCTCTTTTGAAGCAAAACAAATATTATATTATCCAGATAATATTTATTTCTAAGTGTTGTTGTGTGTACTACCTATTTAACATTAGTAGTTTGCACGTTCATAATAATTATTAATCACCACTCCCGCAGGGGGATGACTATGGGAATGTTTAGAACCAATAAACTCATTTTCTACTGTAATAACAGTTGTGTTACAATTTTTAGATCTTTGTTTTGAACATCGCCATCTTTTTTTATCAGTTAGTTTCCGATCTTTGTTCCAAACAAGAATGTACTTATATACGTGAAGGATAAGGTTTTCTTCAGGGCACGCCACGATAGTGGCGGTAAGTCCCCTCTTTGAGGAGTGGCTGGAGAGGCGCCACGGCGCCCTCACCTTCCGTCTGACGCAGGTACTCACCGGACACGGTTGTTTTGGGAGGTACCTGCACCGAATCAGGCGGGAGGAAACGCCCGGATGCCACCATTGCGAGGATCGGCCGGAGGACACGGTGGAGCACACTGTGGAGGTGTGTCCCGCTTGAGGGGAGCCCCGCCGTGTTCTCGTAGCGGCGATCGGCGGCGGCGACCTCTCGCGTCCGGCCCTGGTGCAAGCCATGGTCCGGGGCGAGGAGGAATGGGACGCCGTCGCCTCCTTCTGCGAAGCAGTGATGCTAGCGAAGGAGGTGGCGGAACGTGAGAGGGAGAGAACCTCTCGTCCCAGCCGCCGCGGGAGGCGCTCCGGGCGTCGGGGGCCACGTGATGGCTTCCGGCCACCGTAGACGCGGGCCTGTGGACGGTGAGTGATGGGTAAGCTCGCCGTCCGTCCGTCTTATGACGACGACAGGCCATGTTGACGGCGCGTTCGTGTTCCACGCGCGCCTCAAAGAGATGTCAGCAACATGGAAGGGGCCCGCAAGGGCCGACGCCTGTCGAGGCTGCGGGTTGTCCGCAAGGGATACCGAGGCCTCGACATGAAGGGCGAAGAAGGAACATGGGTGGTTTTTAGTCAGTAGAAGTCTGACACTCCCTTTTTCGCTCTGCCCAAGAGCGGGAGGGGTTATTTGATGATTTCCCACCCCCCAAAAAAAAAAAAAAAAAAGAAAGGATAAGGTTTTCTTTTCCTTGCATTGACTTTGTGAATATCGGTCCATCTGTAAAATCAATATTAGGTATCTTACTATATTTAGTAAGTCCGAAAGTCTAACAAGTAACTTTACCAAAGGGTATAATATTAATTAGGAACCGGATAATTGGCAGTCTCTTCATGGTCACTACAGGCGCAGCTGGTTAGACTGTAAGCCAACCCCAACATACTACCATAGGCAGATGATGATGGTAATTAAATGTCCTGAATTAAAAAAAAAACAAAATAGTGGATCGAATATATTTCAAATATTGGAGCGAGTAGTAGATATTATTAAATGTTTTTACCAAACAGAAACCAAGATAAAAATTGGCTAAGTCTATCATAGTATTCCCCTGTATATAAAGTTTATTTTTATGTTTTGTATAGCGGCAACAGAAATACATGTTCTAAAATTTCAACTGTCTGCAACTACAGATCATAAGATACAACCTACTGTCAAAATAAATATTAATGTCACAAGCACAATGTTACTTTTTCACGCAATTTTGAGACTTTGAAACGATCACCTCCAAAGTATTTTAGTGAAACCTATTCCAAAACACATCTCATATTATTTGTAGCATTTCTGGTTGGTAGTTTTTATTTTAAAATGGAATAGGAATATCGAATCTATCACAGTTGTACCATTATATCGATAGGAAGTATAGACTATCCTCGGGAGTGATCGACAGAGCTCTGCAGCCATGCAATTAAATCAAACAGACTGACGCGGTGTGAATTCTCGTTAACCGAACAGGAACGAGATGCATTTGATAGATTATTCCAGGTGATTGGGCACAAAGAAAACCCCTATAATAATTATAACCTTGTTTACATGTGAAACACAACATAACAACAGTTTCTTATCAACATCTTTTAAATACTATTACAAAATACGTTTATAACTTAAGTTTAAACTGACGTAGCAACGTCAGCTGCCAGATGTCAAATAACATTGACGTATGGCGATGTTGCGTCAAGTATATTGTTGATTTAATAATCATCGTAAATATCTTGAAAACAAAGGTTCTTATTTCAAATAAACCTAATTTACATTATTCTAATGATATTTTATAGCTTGTCGTATTTTTTATAGAAGTAGCTTTTATTGTGGCTTAAAAGACTTGGTTTCCGAACCAAAGATAGTAAATGTGCTATTTAAATAGTTAAGTCAAGTTAAATGTTTATTTATTATAAATTGTCCCACACGGTTCTTTCGGTGCATGGCTATGAATTTCATTTATCATTAAAATTTCGTCCTGATATGTATGTATGTTCGCTTTGCAACCCTTATGGTGGTGAGTAGAACAGTGCCAACGGCATCTACCACCACCTGCCTTTCGATGAAAACAGTAGTTAAAGGCGCCTCGGGATATCATTATATTTCCCTTATTAGATGTAATGTACTTGAAACCTGAAAAATAAATCCTGTTATAATCATAGGTTCACCGATGCCTAGGAAAAGAGATAGAGAAAAAATGCGTTTCGTATATGAGTAATAAGTAGGTAAAGGTATGCAAAAATGTTTTTAACAGTTTATTTCTTCAGATAAATACTAAACTTTACGTTATGTTGTAAATAACAAGATTACTCGTAATTTAAAAAAGTTTTTTTATTCATTGAACAATTAAAATTACAGTCAGTTCTGGCAGAGTCAAATAATTTAAGTCCACATTGCAGAACAAGAATTCTTGTTAGCAATAATTTATAATGTATGGTTATGCTGATTACTTATTTTGATGACTTCATCAGTACCACTGATAGATACTATTAATGCTCGGCACCCTTTTCCGCTGTGTGTGGCGCAGAACCACCGAGTTTTAAAACCACGGTTACTGTGGCGATAGAATTTGTACCCTCTTATAGTAATAACGCGAGCTCCTCGTTTAGTCTGCGAGAACACCGCTCCTGAAATATAGAAAAAAACATTCAGATATTAGTTTGGTTAACCTACAAGATAGCAACGTGACTCCTGGGGTTCTCCTCTCCGCGAGAGGAAATGAACTACAACCTACTACTCCGATATGGTGGATGTACCTACATGTCTTCGGAATTATGGTTCTAGGATAAATGTCGGCCGTATATACTGGGGTCGTATTATGATAAACTTAATTCATCATGGTTACAGCCCGAAAAAGAGCTAACGCTTTTGTTAGCATACAGTTTGTTGCTCTTTCTTGCATTGTAATCATGATAGTTTTCAAACGTCATACTCCGCCAGGGTGCTGCGTATAGGGATGTCCATTCAAATCACCAAGTTAGTATCTGAAATATATATTTAGTTGTGATAGAATTAAGATACACACATCAAAAGTGTCTAGGGATCAAGCATTTTTATGCAGATTTCTTGAGATTGAGATGTGGCTTTGTAATAAATTTATGATTTTATAAATTTATATGGATCCTTTTTGGTGCATTTCATAATTTGAATCAGGAACTGTGAATCAAATTCGAGTAAAAGATGAAAATCAGCTGTCAATATTTTCCCTATAAAAACATACAACGCATTGAAGACATTATTAGTGCTACTGTTTCCCTACTACTGATTAAAACCAACGTTATTATGGAGCGGCGACGTCATTTAAGCAGGGAAGAAATGCTCAGAGCCGTGGGAATGATAGAAGCTGGTTCCCGGCAACGTACTGTGGCTTTAGCTCTGAATACAAGTCAGAGTGTTATCAGTCGACTTTGGACACGTTACCGAAGCACTGGTACCGTGGCTGAGCGCCATGGAGGACGGTATCGCTGCACCACACGGAGACAAGACCGATACATTCAAATCTTAACTCGAAGAGCTCCAACAATAACCGCCATGATGTTAGCCGTGAGGCTTCATCACTCTTCAGGGAACTTAATTAGCGACCAAACAGTCAGAAACCGCTTGCATGAAGTGAACCTTCATTCCCGAAGACCGCTACGGGTACCACCTATAGCAATGCACAATCGTAGGATTCGATATTAATGGGCTCTTGAACACAGAAATTGGGCAGAAGAACAATGGCGTTTCGTGTGCTTTTCTGATGAGTCTCGTTTTGGTATGAGACCGGATACAAGACGTATACGACACTGGAGAACCCCTGGACGCCAACAGCGATTAAAATCCTGCCAGGAAGTCCATCCTTATAGTGGTGGAACCATCATGGTATGGGCGGGTATTTGGATCGGCGGAAGAACTGAGTTGATTTGGATCAGAGGCAACCTCAACGCTCAAATTTATGCTGAGACGATTGTATCAGACGTCATCGTTCCTCTACAAGTGCAAATCGGTCCCTTATTTCAGTTAATGCATGATAATGCACGACCGCACACCGCAAGAGTTGTAAGACAGACTCTCGCCGCAGCTAACATCAATGTCCTGCCCTGGCCTGCTCAGTCGCCAGACTTGAACCCGATTGAGCATGCATGGGATATGCTACAGAGAAGAGCTCTGCCGAATATGGAGGGTATCCAGTCGCAAGAAGACCTTTTTTTGTTGTTGCAACGAACATGGGCGGCCATTCCACAGCGTGATTTGGATGAACTCATTTTGAGTATGCCAAACCGATGTTCTTGTGTTGTTAGTGTTCGCGGTAGAAACACGGATTATTAATTGTTTAAGTTACCCAATAAAATTTTAAAGAAAACTGTTATTTCAGTCTTTTTTTCGAACTTTAATGTTAGTGGTTCAAATGTCAAAAATCCCTTTATTAGGAAAATGGCAAATTTCTTTATTAATGCAAAGGTGACTTGGTTTATCGTTACTGTGACAAACGAAAACACTTTATTTGATGAATCCTTAAAGAAAATTTTAATTAATATCAATCAGGAGAAAAGTTATTGTAAAAATATATGGTGATCCCTAGACACTTTTGATGTGTGTATTTTCTTACGTCAAAACACATAATATTTACTGGTACCTTGGCCAGAGTGGAACTTTATATAACTAAGAAACATGTCAAATAACTGAAAAAATACCTCAATGATCTCTAAATTTTAAATGGTTGACTTTATTATTGATACTAACAATTTCATCGTCCACAGTAAATATCACTGCACTGCACCCTTTACTGTGATGTGAGGAGCAATGCCAACGAGTCTTGCGTCAATGGTTGTGATGGCGGGTGAACCGGTTACCAGGGAGTATTAACATAGGGGTCCCTTTTCAACCGACTTCCAAAAAGAAGGAGGTTCTCAATTCGTCTGTATGTTTTTTTTTAGGATAGAAAGAACACAGATTTTGTAAGACAGAACATTAACTTAGAAGTTGTAGTTGAAGGAGACAAAAAAAATTATCCATCTTTTATTGTGTCGTTAAGTTTTCGTTAAAAATATCATCATCATCTGCCTAACCTTTTCCCAACTATGTTGGGGTCAGCTTCCAGTCTAACCGGATGCAGCTGAATACCAGTATTTAACATGAAGCGACTGCCTATCTGACCTCCACAACCCAGTTAATACTAGGTAATATGATACTCTTTGGTAAGACTGGATGTCAGAATTACAGGTCACTGACTACCTGTAACGACTGCCAAAGATTTATATATAACGAAATACATTACAATTTACAAACAAAATATTGGTTTATCAACTTTAGGAATAATTTGCACCGATATACGTATGGAAATACAATGTAACAAACGAATTTGGCAAAGACATTTATAAGTAGTTTATTGTCGTATCGTCGGCACCACGACGCGACGGTGTAAGGATTTATTTGATAGTTTAAAAATGTTTCTATGAACTAGAACTACCAGTGGTTTCATTTATTGTCGTATTGTCGGCACCACCCTGTATACCTACTTAAATAAAAAAAATACATGGCTCCATCCTTTAACGCAACTTTGGCCCCTCATCGCGTGCGCTCGGACATTCATCCGAAGTGTAATAATAATGTTCTTCAAACTTTTATTACTTGTTATTAAAATTAACTAAAAAGTTAAAAATTATTGAATTGTCATAAGCATAAAAGCGTGTTATATTTTATAAGTTTTCAGCATCACATATTTAATTATCATAAGTTGTATCGGGTTCAGTAAGGAGGTTCCTCTTTATTAGGATAAACAGGATTATAAGTACAACCCGTCCGAATTAACTGTGCACCTGGCGCTGTGACGTCATTCAGACTCTATCGGTACTGTTAGCGAAAGGTATCAAAGATGGAGAACGCGGGGCGTCGCACGGAGAACCGGGAGACGGGTCGCATTCCAGCGAGGTGCACCGTTAATTCGTACGGGTTGTAGCTATAAAGCATGTTACGCAATCTTAAGGTTTAATGATTGAAATGGATTTTCTGAGTAGTAGTTTTTACTTTCTAGTTTGTTTAACGGAATTCTGTTTCATAAAGTATTGTTACAAGGTCCACACTGAACTCAAACTGTAAAGTTTCTACTCCTCCGCTATTCTTTTCTGATTAATTTCGTTGCGGGATCCAAGACAGTTAAATCGTTTCTCTGGGACTTCGTCGAGCTGCATTGTCTTGGCGCTTTTCTTGTGGTCGCCACTGTTGATTCTGGCTTACAGGAGTTACAGTGGTTTGGGAATAGTGTGGCGGGCTTGTCCCAAATTAAACTGTAAAGTTATCTATCTATACTCCTACTTCTGATTGTTACTACCGATATGTGGTTGGCTACACGCATGTACTTACTATTTACTATACTGCTATGCCTTTTTAGGAATATTAATGTGTTTATTATTGACTCTCTTAGATGTTGTGAAGACTGCATTAGCTGAAAATATTAACAACTAGCTGATGACTGCGGCTTCGTCCGCGTGGATGTAGGTTATCGCGACCAAAAGTAATCCCTTCATTCCCCCCTTTCAACCCTTTTTCGCGTTCAAATGTAGCCTATGTCCTTTGGCAGGCTCTAGACTATCTGTGTACCAAATTTCATGTAAATTGGTTCAGTAGTTTTGGCGTGAAAGCGTGACAGACAGAGCTACTTTCGCATTTATAATATTATTATATAAAGTAAGGGTAATTGTTAGCAGTAGCAGAATACAAACCGCAGCTACAATGTGAATGTGACAGATACAAGAAACCAGAAATGTTACTGAGTACTCTATGAATATCATCATTGCTTCGGAATTGTATCTCAAGAAAAGAAGAAAGATGAAAGGTTTTTGTGCATATTCCGATAAAATAATAAAACAAAAAGGTTTCAGCATTTTTTTTATTTAAAACTCCAAACTACCAACTTATCAAAAACTCGTAGTGTAGGTATTAATAAAACACATAAATAAAAACATTATTTTCTTTTTCTGAGTTTATTTTAGAGCACAAGATGACTTATAGGGTGTAAAAGTTCCTGTTGGAGCTGCGTTAATGATTTTCCACCCGCCAAAAAAAAAGGGTGTAAAAGTTCCCTTAACATTTTTTTATTTTAAACCATACCTGGGAACCCCCTAGTTACGGCGACATTGGGGGTCAAAAATCATCAATTTCCAACTGTTTTTTATTACTAGCTTTCAAGTTTTAAACTTTACTTAAATTACCTCCATGACCCGTTTACTATTTACAGCATCCACCAGCAGAATGTTTTAAGAGTGCTACATTGAGTTTTACCCTAAAATGTGATTTTTCAAAAAGTTTCTTAGCAACCTCAATTTTTTTGAGTACTTGGTTTGATGTACATAATGCTTGTTTGATGGATTCGTGAAGAGTTCGTTTACACTCTGAGGAGAAAGATATTGATTGCTCGACTTGGCGGGGACACTGCCGTGCCCCTAGATGCAGCATATACCAGATATTATTGCTCAGAGTCACAAGGCAAAAAGCAGTAAGAAAAAGGCAATTGTAACTTTGATATTTGATTTTATTAAAGCACCAATGAACAGCCAGAATGACACAGCATTATACTGTAATTGCGGTCCTTAATTGACGTACCCATTTAATAATAAGGCTTGTTACAAAAGTAGATATGTGATGAAAAAGTAAATAATCTGGGATCAGAATTATTTTTTCTAAATTACTCATTTAAGTAAAATTAGTAACATTTATCCGTGTTTTGTTTAAATAACATTATTTAAATGTGAATGAAATCATCGAAGTAAATTAACCTCAACTATGTATAAATGAAAAACATCTTTCACGTGACTCGAGAATGGAATTTACGGTTTAAGGATTAATACCAATACACTACCTCGTTGGTCTAGTGGTCGCAAGCGCGACTCCTGAGCATGAGGTCCTGCGTTCGATTCCCGGGTCGGGCAAAGTGTTATTGGTTTTTCTATCAGGAATTTATCAGTAACAGCCACGGAGTCTGGATTTGTGCCCGGTTGATGGCAATAGGCTCGCCCCCTATTACATGGGACCTAAACATAACTGGCGAAACGTGGATGTACTACTAGGTACACCTCTGCCTAACCCTTCGGGGATTAGAGGCGTGATGTTCTGTTATGTGTTACCAATAAACCAGTGAAGTACTCGTACGTCAGTGGCGCTACAAGTTATTGATGAGATACCTATGGGACAGGCGTTTAGTTAATAACGTGTTAATTATTAACTTGCGCCACACAACTTACTTAGGTTTGTTACGTATATCTGTATCTTTTAACACAAGAGAATTTTCTGATAACGTTCTTGTGGTATTTTGTATCCAAGTGATTCGTTAATCCTGTTGTACTATAACCCTCGCATTTTAGCACTTTATGACACAATTTGCATTTAGCACGCGATTTATCTCTGCTTCTGAGGAAATTCTTCCAGACTGCGGAAACCTTTTTATTCTTTCGAATATATACGTGTTCAGCAAACCCCATATCTGTAAACAGAAGGAAAATACAATCTTGTAAAGATACAATATAGTCTTATCAAATTTTACACCTACGCCGACTTTATGCCACAGTACGAAGTTGCGGTACACTTACTTTACAAAACCGAGGTAGGAAGGCAAATATGGGGAAAAAAACTAAGTACGTATTAAATTATAATTTATTTGGCAATATAACGTACAAAAAAATAAATCGTGCATCAGTAGCCCAACTAGGTAAAGCCTGTATTTCGGTTATATCAGCGCCAATGGCCCCGATAGATTTTAAATTAATAACAGCCAGCCAAGTGTACCTCATGAGTTGCACATTTCTAAACATTCTATGGCTAAATACTAAAAAAGTTAGTAAATTGTAGGTATGTCCTCTTTGTTGTATCGAATGAAATGTCTAAGACCAGGAGTAGGACAGTTACGGCTTTTTTAAACAAATTGTTAAAAATGTGCGATACAGACACTTTGTCGCACCACAGAGATACATTCTGAAAATATGTCGTAGGAGAGCATTATTATTTATAAAGTAACACATTAAAATTAAAAATTATAAGAACGACGACATAATTTATGTCTAAACTCAATTTCAACAACGAACAAGAAACTAAAACAAATATGGTCTAAGTTTAACTTTGTTCCTTAGAAGTACGATTTGTTTGTTTAATATTTAATCCGCATGATTTCTTATAATTATCGCATGACTATACTATACAAGAAGATTTTTTAGTCACCGTCCAATTTTTTTCTGGATATCATTCACTAACACCATTTTTGAAAAAAAATCGATACGTAAAATTTTCACATAGAAAATGATTTATTTTCTCGAAAGTATTATCCGCTCCCCGTGAAACGCTAAAATTTTGTGATGTGATATCTCAATATTTTTTGTATTGAGTGATACTAAAAAAAAACACGTATTAAATGATTTTCGCCAAAGATGTATATCAGAATTTGGACAGTGACAAAAAAATCATCTTGTATACCGGTTGATGGCTACAGGCTCGCCCCATATTACAATTAGGCACAACTCTGCGTAACCCTTCCAGGATTACAGGCGTGATGTTTTGTTATGTAATGTGACCACACAAGTATACACCTACATAAGTGGTATTACCTCTTTGGAAAATGATTGCGGAGTTCGAATAGACAATGTGATCGCCTACTGTATGCATGTAGTGCATGATTATATCACACAGCCATCCTTGTTTGTTTTTTGCAAATTCAAAAATTTTTATTTGTGATACATAGTTATAAGATATCACAGTGTTATTAAAGAGTAGTTTTATATCACTATGTGCTTTGTTTGTTGATTCCAAGTTACCTACTCCGAATAGGGATGTATACTGACTAAAAAAAATATGTTTCTAATTAGTCCGTCTGTTAGATTATCGAAAAAGATTGGATAGGTATTTTTTGTTTTATCAAATCAATAAAAATTGAAGAAGATAAAACGCGTCAAAGATTTGAGTGGGGTGTTGTGACATCACTCACCGGTAAAAAATTACATTCTAATGTAATGTAATATGACGTCACACGAGTTTTCAAAGCACTGTATCGTCTTCATTGTTTGTTTAGGTGAAAAAAGAAAAAAATACGGGTCCAATATTTTTTGATAATCTATCTTACGGACTAATTGGTTTTTTTTGTTAACTACCCTATTGTGCGTGGAAAACAGCCATCACGCCTTTTGATTCTTGAAAGTCATCTTCAGGCAATAGGTGTATCTTGATATACGGATTACCTTACGGGGTGAGATGATGCTGATCCGTTGCAAAGCTTATAAATGTGTCATTAACTTTTTTTAGTTAACAAAAAAAATCAAATTAGTCCGTCAGATAGATTACCAAAAAATATGGACACGTATTTTTTCTTGTTTCACGTAAACAAACAATGAAGACGATACAGTGCTTTGAAAACTCGTGTGACGTCATATTCTAAGACATTAGTATGCCATTTTTAGCGGTGAGTGACGTCACAAACCCTCACTCAAATATTAGACGCGTTTTATCTTTGTCAATTTTTATTGATTTGATAAAACAAAAAATACGTATCCAATATTTTTCGATAATCTAACCGACAGAATAATTAGAAAGAAATTTTTTTTTGTCAGGAAACATCCCTATTTTTTGAATCGACAATACATTCTATTGATGGTATTGGTAGAGCCCCTTAGGAGGGTGATTGTGAATTGTTTTAGAGAAGACTATTTGATCCCGTACTGTGTGGACAATAGCCTTACATCCTTTCCTATGGTGAGTTGAACACATCCACTTCGTGTTACGATTGTTGGATTCGATCGTGAATCCGGGCCGGTAATAGGTATATCCCGATAATAGGATTAGCTTCTTGCCTCGCTGTGAGGAGACGTAATTTGCAAAGCCTGTAATATATTAATCAATTTTATGATCTTAGTAGAATGAACATAGACTTTATGTTTCATATATTCCATGTTAATCAGAAACGATTATGACAAATAAATAATTTGTCGTCATGTGTTTGAAATGAAACCAATATTAAACAAGTTGACGGAAGTTCATTTCGCTGGGTTCGTATTTCTATATCCAAAGGCAAGAATTGAACCAACCGCAGAAAAGGGGATAGCAAAGGTCCTGCTGCCTCGATAAGTAACAATAATCTAACCTGTCTAAACAGAAGTTAAAAAAAAACCATACCGATCGAATTGAGAACCTCCTCCTTTTTGGGAAGTCGGTTAAAAATAACTTTAACTTCGTTTATGGCAACATGTTTAATGAAAAGAAAAAAAAATGCTTGTTATCGGTATTTCCGCTCTTTAATAATCCACAAGCGAGAAATTTTACAAAAAAAACAATTAAAATCAAAAACTTAAAAAGATGTTAAAGACAAAATTAAAATCAATATTAAATAAAATTTAAATCAATGCCAACGTCAAATTTATGTTAACAAAAATATCAAAATCATAATCAACAATAGGAATAAGAACCAAAATCGAATTTTAAATCAAAATTAAATAAACATTTAAATATCAAAATCAAAATGAAAATTACAAATAATATGTATTGTATTTGAGGGTATGTGTGTCTGTATTATGTGTTTGTGTCAATGTGTTTCTCACGAATTATGTGATTGTGTGTAGGATTGGCTTATAAAAATGTTAAAAACACTCGCTCACTGGAGCGAGTGTTTCTTTGTAGTCGCGGTATGTCACAGTATAAATGTTTTGCCGTTTAAAAAGCAATACTTTAATCATGAGTACAAACGGAGTGTATATTATTAATCTTTACAAACTTATCAAACCTATTTTTTTGGGTCTTTCTAGGTCTTTCGTGAAACCAATTAATTCTCGGCAAATGTAGATGTTTCAAGTTTGTGGTACCTGATAAATCTACGCAATCTCCTTTTGTCCATAGAGCAGCTTTACATCCTTTATTTGCATGCGTGGAGCATGCCCATCTGGTCTTGTTTCTGGCTTCCACTTGACGGTAAAATGAATACCCTGCTATTAGGAGCATCTTATTGCCTCGCTTCGAATAAGCGTAACTTATAGCAAAGTCTGAAAAAAGTAGAAGACATCAGTCATGCAAGTCATAGACATTAGTTTCACAGTCTGTCAGATTAAAAAATATATTTTGAGTAATTTATCTATTAACAGTCTGCTGAAAATCTACTGAACTGCTGAAAAAAAAGAAATTCTCCAAGCCCCTGTGGAGAATTCGTAGGTTTTTTCTTTACCCAATTATTGACTTTAGGTGCATGATTATGTTCTAAATAGTTTCTTCTTATTTATATTGTGTAGACAACTGCTCTGTATCCGTGTCAGAAAGAAAGAAAGAAAAAAGTATTTATTGGTTTCACATAGGACAAAACAAATTGACAAAAAATAAACATAAAAAAGTAAACATAAGAGAAACACTTAAAATTACGACGTACGGGACTAATTGTCAATTATTGTGAAGCCAAAAGGCCACTATCTCAGCATGGTGCTGTAACATTTATGACAAATGTCACAGCGCTGGTATTCTGCGGTGACGCCACGGTCACGGAAAAACAAAAATAAAAATATATAATAAAAACAATAAGGAAGTACCTAAGTAGTGTGCGAAGATAAACATTAATATAATGTACTTATATTAAATATTACAAAAATATTTCCACATCCAACGAACTACAATGTTTGTCTATGCCAAAAGCGTAAATGGCAACACATAAATAAAAGGACGCCAGCGCAGCATATCTATCTAGCGCGGTATATATCTATCTGGGCACAAAAGTAAGATGTCAGCGAAGAAAAAAAAAACAAAGCAACACATTGGACTGCAGAGTGCAGGTATTAGTTATTAACTAATGGTGTATAGTGTTCATGTAATATATACGTAGATACTGAGGCGGTCAAAAACATGAAATAAGAAGTGGTGACAAAATACTCATTATCATTTACTAGTTCGTGAAAAGGGAAAAAAGTGTGTTAATGCGTGACACATTACATTTATTATTATTATTGATATTTTATGTATAAACAATCTGTTATTATTAATTAATTAATTATTACTAACACTAGTTTACTCTAGTCACTAGTCTAATAACAAATATGGATGTAATCTTAGGATGAATCTGAAATAAATGATTATTATTATTATATATTTCCTTTATTCATTTTCTTACATACTAATTACATTTTTAAATATTTCTTAAAAAAAAAAGATAAAAAAAACATTTAAAAATATACAAAGTAGTGGCCCACCGGCATTGGGAACAGGGTCCGAGCTACCGGTGGTCAGGGCTCTTGAGAGAGGAACCTCCTGACAATGCGCGCCGTGTCCAGAAGTACTGCCTTCTGGATCAAGCCCTTGATCCAGCTACCTACCAAGCGAGAGCCTCGTTAGATGTTCGTCGAGGCTCTTGGCTATTAAGCCATTGGCAGACACGACTATCGGCATAATGATTGCCGTATTATTATTATTATAGCAATCTTGTTTTCTTATTGAAAAAAGTCAGATAATTGTAGAAAGAGTAGGCTCATTAATAGGATAATTATGTTTATTTCTATGCTTGGTATAATAGGCGTAATCTGAATTTTTTATAGCATAAACTGTTGGAAGGAGATTTTTTTTTGAATCTTTAGATAATTGGTGATAAAAAATTAAAAAATGTTTTCAGTTCTGTAAAATAAAAAAAACTAACATAAATTGTAGTCAACAATTTATACAAAGCTATAGAGGAGAGCAGACAATGACAGACACAATTACTAAAGTAAGAAATATTTATTGATTACATTATTAAGTTACAGCATAAGCATGATTAATTTTCGTAAAAAGTAAAAGTTGACAGTGAAGACGCTAAACATAGCTCGGTTTACGGTTAAAACTCAATCTTCGATATCGACTCAAGCAAAGTTTAAGGCAATACGAGTTTCGTATTGTGATTGTTAAATATTCTGTCGTCAGTAAAAGTAGTTAATTGTAAGCAGAAACCGTTTTTTGAGCCACGTTTAAGACCCTTACTTTGTATTGCGACCTTATTTTTTACGACACCAAACTTGTTTTGTAAGATCTCTTTTATTCTTGTTATTTTCTGAGGGTCACAAGTACGCAGTCCATATTATTATGTTAAAAAGGCTTATAAATCGTCTAGGCTAGTATGTTTGTTATTATTATGATTTGTAATATAATAGCGGTCAAGCTTCATTTAATTTAAATGGAGCAGTTATATTCAAACTGAGAATCTTTTAAAGGAACCCCTCATATATATTCTCTTCCAAAAAAAAGTATGTATTTGAACAGACTATTGTCGTCGCACTAGGTCAAACCTGTCCCCGTAGAGTGCGATAGGGACAGCTGCAGCTCAAACCGATAATGTCACAAACATTTAATGAGATCCACGTTTCGTATTCTTCACCTTTTCTCTTAACTGAAACGATAAAACTGAACCGATGTAATTATTTTTAACATTAAAATGTAATGAAAGAATAATTATGTCTGGGTTTCTATTAATTTCTTTAAAATGTTAAAACTTTTCGAAATTGTTTGGTAGTCCTCTAATCCCAGCCGTACAAATGGGGCAACTTTTGTCATTTTTGAAGGGTCATAATATTTTTTTTACTTACACATTGTTGAACAAAAAGGAAATGACAATAATCTACAATAGACCTTGATTTTATAAAAATAGATTACTTTGTAGGTAACTTTTATGAAGAAAAAAGGGAATACATTTGTATGGAAAATTCCACTAGCGTGTTTCTTAAGAATCTACAATTTTAGGAATACAATATTACTAACCTTTTGGTTTAATATCAATGTATTTTCATGGCTCCTCTTGTCACTAATGTTACATATAGGTACACAGGAATTTCTGCAAATAGTTGCATATGTCAGTCACTACACACGTTACCGAAAATAATCCATTTTTATGGTCCGGTTGCACAACTAAGACACGCACGTCCTGCTCCGACGAGCAAACGACCGTTAATGCACTTCACGGTAGTGTTGTTGATACGGAATAACATGTGTTGCCAGCCTTTAATATTCGTCGGCCCTGTTTTCCGTTCGGTATAATTCGTGTAAGTATTCTATTCTTTGAGTTACTGATCATTTTACGGTCAGTTTTTTCACCAGTCGCATGTGTTATGATGGCAAACAACAAACGTCAAGATCATCAAGGTCGTATGACGTTTAGATGATTTAAGATTTGTCGATATTTATTTTCTGTAATATTTTACATTTGGTGCTAGGATTACAATCTTATGGGTCTTGGTATTACAATTACCGAGGTGTCTTTGTGTAAAAAAAAAAAGTATGTTTATCACGCATCGCACTTACTAAAACCGTGCCAGATATTTTAGTGGGTCCTAGATGTACACATCTAGTACCCACTAGTACTTAATCCTTGGTGTGTAGTTTAGTTGATCAATCTTTGGTAGTAACCGAGTACCTTAACATCATATAGAATTTTCAAAAACCCACAGTGCCAGTTTTGGCTCTCAGTATAGAAATTGATAAATCTATTAAAAAGGATGAAAATAAACATAGTGTGACTAGTAAGCGAATATAATCCCTAAATGACATAATTATATTATAGCTACTGTTGGCCAAGAAAATTAATACAAACACATAATTTTACTTATGAACTAACAATAATAATATCAAGAAAGAATAACAAAAAAATAATAACTAAAACATTACATATATTATATATTTAATAAATTAACAACTTATTCCTATAGTAGCAAAGACAAGACTCATAATGACCCGTAAACATTCTAAAATTTATATTTATACATTTTTAATAAAAGCGATAACAATTATACAATTATTTAAGATCAGCAATAGGTACATCTACTTCGTTGTGTCTACTAATATACCTACAACTAATTATTTTTCCAAACCCACCTAGCCGATTTCAATAAAATTATCTGAATGATTGCTTCCAGCTTTAAAATATTAAAGATAGTTTGAAACCCGAAAGGTGACGCCGGCACCGCTAATATCGTGTTACCTAGTAACTAAGTTAATTGTTGAGGTCGCATAGGCAGTCCCGCCAAGTTAGGCAGCTGCAACCGGTTAGAATGGAACCTTGTAGACAAAAAGCTAGGCAGATGTGTAACGTGATATTATTTATACATGAACTTTTAGAATGCATGCGACACTAGCGAATATACTTTGGAGGATGCGTATGACTCTCGTTCACATTTATGACGTGATCTTCGTAAGTATATACTGTAGCCTTGCATCCATTCTGGCTGAAACAACGCCAGCAAATCTTAGGTCCCATTGAAGTAGCATGGTATGTATAGAAGTTGAATTTCAGCATAAGGTTGCCGTCCACAGATATGTCGAATATTGGTCCTTTTTCCTCGTCTGTACCTGAGAACAAAGTTGTGTATAAGTGTCTGTCTTACATATTGTCTTGAATGACTAGGGATGGAATAGTCTTTGGTATAATATCTTCTAACTTACGTATAATTTGTTACCCGCGAACACCCGTACCACCTATAGAAGGAAGGGAAAAAGTGAATGAAACACTGGGACAGGTGAAGTAATACCAGATTTCTTTCATACAACTTAGATTTTATTGATGACATTTAAATATGAAGATAATAGGAGGAGTTAACAATAAAATATTTATTCCCTAGTTCACATGACAAGAAACCTGCTCCCCAAATCAGCCCCAACGTTGAGCTCCCGGCGACAGGACTAACGCAGAGACCCAATTCCGCAAAATCCATTTATTCACATTAATTATATTCTTGTGTTTAGATCTGGACATCAAAAGCTACAAAAGGCTTCGCATTCGGTGCATGATTGTGTACGTCACTTATTTTTACAATATCTTCGTCCACGGTGACGACGGCATCCTCGCGATAAGTGTGTAGAACATCGCCATTGTCGTTTACTAGACATCGTATGCCTTCCATAGTACGTGTACCCTCCATACTGGATCAGACGATTACCTTTCTGCGATTTTATGAATACCGCTGTAAACAATGAAAAAAAAATGGATTTCAATTGGTTGATTCATTCAATTCACATCTTTCTGAAAGTGAGTACAAAGTTATTGATTTGTATAATTGTACGAGATGGGTCGTACACGATGCAGCTAATGTGATATTAGTAGTAAATTAAATTATTCCAGTGTTCCAACATTATAGATATCTTTAATACAGAATAATTATACTTAGTATTGTAATTATAAACCTTAGAGTACATAAAGCTTATAGATGTAAATCTAAGTCTGCTTAATATTTCCTTAATATTTCTTCTAAATACTCGTAAATAAAGATATCAAAATGTTTTAATATAATAAAAATTATGGTTATTATCGTCGCTTATTTTCAAAATCGTGCAGAAAAAAAACAATCTATGGTAAAACCACCCTCTATATTATATCTAGCCCATACTGTCCCACTGCAGGGCAAAGGTCTCCCTCCATTCCTTCCAATGATTACGACTCCGTGCAACTTCTATCCAATTCTTAAGGAAGACATCCAGTTCGTCACGCCATCTCCTTCGTGGTCTCTCGCGACCCCGCGTCTCTGTTTCAGGGCACCAATCTTGAACTTTACGAGCCCACAGCTCGTTCGGTATGTGACAGACATGTCCTGCCCAGTCCCATTTACAAATGGCAGCCTTTTGAGCCACGTCAACAATTTGCGATTTGGAGCGCAGTATAGTGTTTCGAACACGATCACGCGGTGCGCTCCTTAGCACGTTGGACGTACAATATGTAAAATTTTATTATAACAGGTTTTTTGCACATTCAGTTCCCACATTACTGAAACAGGTTATATGACATGTTATGTTATTTGATCTGTACGCACCTTAAGAGTAATATAGTTTTATAAAATAAGAACTTTTTATATTATTTGATGTAAATCACTGATTTGAATAATCAAGTATGTAGATTATGATATTATATTAGGATGGAAATTGATAATAATGTCAACCAACCAGTAGAGCAGATGAAAAACAACTTTCAATTGTTCCACAAAATAAATATTGTGGATTTGGGTGTGAAACTAAATCTAGAATTATAAATAACAATTAACTACGCATCATAAGTTAAAGTGAATTAGTGGTAAGTGAGTGTCAGTTAAAGTTAGTGTCTTTAAATGTTTATTATTATTAATTAAATGTAAATTGCCATTTTCTTTGTAAAGTGTTTCGTTATATATGATCTAAATGGTAAGTACCTGTCTTTAGCCCTCTCTGTCTGTGTGTTCTTGACCGCATTTTCTTCGTGCGAATGTTTTACCTGAAAAAAAAACCTTAATTAGCGTTTACATTTAAGTCTAGCACATTTATTATTTTAATAACCGTTTGCCATTAGTACCTTTTAATTTGAGTAGGTATTTTTTTAATTATTATCTCCTTTATTGATTATTCCACACATTTTAAATATTTCTTAAAATTAGATATAAAAAACATTAAAAATATAAAAAAATTGAATTTTATATGTATAGATAGTGGTCCGCCGGTATCGGGAGCAGGGTCCATCCAAGCTACCAGTGGTTAGGGCTCCAGGGACAATGCGGGCCGGCACGATCGGGCCAACAAGGGCCGACGCCTGCGGGGTGGGGGTTAGTACACTAATGTTCAAAGTTCAAACTACGAGTACGTCACTAATCAAATTTTATTTCAGAATAATATGCATTTGACAAAAATGCTGATATGATTCCTGCTGATATGGAGGGAAGTGGAAATTTTGTTTTTTCCTACTCCTCCGCTATTCTTTTCTGATTTATTTCGTTGCGGGATTCAAGACAGTTAAATCGTTTTTCTTAGACTTCGTCGAGCTTCATTGTCTCGGCGCTTTTTTGTGGTCGCCACTGTTGATTCTAGCTAACAGGAGTTACAGTGGTTTGGGAATAGTGTGACGAGCTTGTCCCATTAAAAAAAAAAGGTAATCATGAATAATTGTATTTATTAGTATTAACTAGAACACACAAAAATGACTAGACCATCTAAGTTTACAATTAAGTGTCAATATCAATTTAAACATTTCAGGTGCAACACAGAACTACGGATGAAGTAGACAAATATTCCGACTAGAAAATGGATTATAATACATAGTTCATAGTATTTACGTTTATAGGTTGGTTATAGGTTTATTATTTTTATTATAATAATACCTAATTGTTTCTTAAAACTACATAAGGATTATAATGTGTTCCTAATAATTAATTAATCAAGAAAAACTACTATTGACACGAATGACAATAATTTTATGACTAATAATTTTAATGTAGTGGCGGGTTATCTGTTACATCATAAATTATGTCTGAAAAGATCTGCGGGTCGACAACGTAACTTACGCAATGGATAGGAAATATCAAAACCAAAAGCATTGTGATTGTTACACCCGATTCCTCAATTAAAAAATGTTTATAGTACCCGGCGATAAATATTGCACATCATACCTTTGGTGAATTTTGTACAAAGGTGCATTTCATACAAAGAATAAAAAGAATTATCAAAAGCAGCAAATCATAATTGTTTTAACAGCTCCTTATAGATAGGTACCGGACTGTTTGTATTTCGTGCGACAGAGATAACGCTCTACGAAGCCTCTTGTCTCTTTCCAAAGGTCGATGTGCAATATTTATCGACGGGTACTGTAGTTCTTCTTCTTAGTGTGTTGATGACAATATTTAAATTGAGTTAGCCATAAATTACATTTTCAGTTCCTACCATTAGCTCCTGTGATGTGCAAGTAACGGAACAGGCCGGACACGATGCCAAGTGTCCCTTTGTATAACTAGTCGAACTACAGAACTTTGATGATTTCTGTGAATTCTAAATTAGAGAAAGAGTCGATTCGAGTTAGACAGCGGATGTGAATATCGTCATCATCTGCCTACCCTTTTCCCAACTATGTTGGGGTCGGCTTCCAGTCTAACCGGATGCAGCTGCATCCGGTTCAGCCGCTGCATTCGTATTCGAGTGCCGTCGCAGCTGCGACGGCACTCGAATACGAATGTTTTGTCGAATGTTCGTCGCGTGACGAGGCGAATGGCGAACACGCATGTGTAAATGCGGTATCAGTTTATGTTCAAAATGAAACATATCTCTCGCCTATGAAACTGCGGGGCATAGGATGACTATGAATATTTTTTATCGAAACCATAACATCATCGATGGTGTAAATAACAGCCTTACATCCCCTGCCGAAATGAGTAGAACACACCCATCGCTTTTTGATGCCGGACCCATCACCAGTCTTCATGCAATAGAAGGTGTAACCATTGAGTCTGATCAAAGTTTTTCCTTTTTGTGACGTCACGAAGATTGCTGGAAAATAGGAGAAATTGATTTTAATATATTAAATGCCCATTTTTGTTCCCTCTACGACAGCATGCATCTTCCAAGTTTAATTACTTAGTGTGTTCATCACAAAGATGTATTTATTTCAAGTAACTATTCAATAATTGAACACAACAACTTGATTTACATCAAGTGGATTACATCAAATATTTACAAATAGATCAAGTAAAATATTATTGCACGGTTTGACTAATTGATTCACTTTGAAAGATATGGCCGACAACAAGCACGGGTTACACTGACACTCGATACGGAACAACATTCACAATGGTGTCATCTAACTTATATGGAGGTGTACAAACTGGCGCGAAAAGTCGCATGTCTTGCTAATCCATTTCACAACAATGAACGCGTGCAATTGAAGCTTCTGTTACGCGTGGGATGTCCCTCAGTGTAGCCCGAGCTTTAGGTTGCTTTATCTAAATTGGAATATTACTACAAAGATTCCATTTTTTGACAACGTAATTTATTCAAACATGGCAAGCAATAGTGCCATAGTAAAAAAGTACCAATCAATTTGGGAAACTCCTCATTTTTGAAGTCGGCTAAAAAAGATTGGACTTGCTCATACATAGAATATTGTTTTGTTTTGTTCGCAAATGAAAAACATTATTCCTTGTTAAACAAAGCACTGTATTAGAAATATATTTTTTTAACATCTAAAACATCTTACTACTACATTGAATAACATAGGTAGGTACTCGTTTTTTTTACTTAGATACATTCCGTTAATGTAAAAAAAATAAATTATATCATTACCTTGAGACCAACTATTAATGAATGAAGCCTTTATTATAAACTGAATAAGTACGTGTCGTCTTGACATAATTAGATAAATAACAACAAATCTTTGATCCTTAATAACATCTTTAAAACCTTTTGTTTGCAAGAACCATAACCGCAAGTGATACGCAGGTAGCATCTAACTGCGGTACTCAAAGATATTTAATGATTACTTAGTAAAGATTTAATATACTTGTGTATGACAAAACTGTCAAAACCTTTACTAAGTGATGGCCTAAGTAATCATTAAAACTCTCTGAGTGCGGCAGTAAGTCGTGAACAAGCCTAAGGCTCATGAGTATGGATATTATTACAAGAAACAATGGTATCGTCTACTAGCATTAGTTTCGCTCTACAACAGTGTCTGGACGCGCTTTTTGTACAAACCCATCGGCTCATCTTATCTTCTTTTTTTCGCCATCGAAAGTCATTTTTCTTGTAAAATTTAAAATCACCGACAACTACGTTCACGTTTCCTTTTTTCGATACAATGAATTGTGCTTTTGTACCTGCAAGTAATATATAATTAATGAAAAGGTAGCTTTCACACATTTGGATCTCCTTTTCACTTTGGACTACACGACAAAATTAGTTATAAAGTAATAAATATATCTTATTCTAAAACAAATTTTCAAAGACTTTAAAAAAATAAAATATCTTTTTAAATATAAATTTCTTTAAAAATACTCACGGTACTAGAAATGATTAAAACGCAAAAGTAAATTAAATTTTGTATTCGCAAAATTCATAAAAAACTCAGAACAGGCAAGTTTTAGAGAAAGTAATGTAAGGACACTTCTCTTCCCCGTCGGGGCTGCGGGTTGTACCCGTCGGGGCTGCGGGCTGTTCGCAAGAGATACCGCGGCCTCGGAACAAGGGCTCAGAAGGAACATGGGTGGTTTTTAGTCAGTAGAAGTCTGACACTCCCTTTCGCTCTGCCCAAGAGCGGGAGGGGTTATTTGATGATGAAAATCAACCCGCCAAAAAAAAAAAAGACACTTCTTTTATGAAAAATATATTTCAATCAGTCGAAATAATTCAAAGTTAGATTCCAATTTCGTTTTTTTTTCGAGTCTCATGATGGATGGTTGTGGTTCCCCAGAAAAAGCTCCATGACGTCATCAACTGAAAGAATTTCGGCATAACAAGACGTATTTAAACACCTCCACTTGATCTTAATATCGCGAGCAAATAAAATGAACTGAAGGTAACATTTTATTCATAATTAATTATGTATTATACCATTTACAGAATTCACGGATACCTACTAATATGTTAAAATGGCAAAGAGGTTTGAACAATTAAATGAATTGAAAAGGAAAACGTTATTTTGGCTAATATTACACATACCATAACAAAGTATTGAAAAATCTGTTGTTAATTAACATTTAAAAAGCAGGTTGCCTAAAAAGTGGAATTCTGTAGGAGAGGTCTTTTAACAGCGGTGAAAGAATATAAAGATTTAATATGAAAAAACAGTTATTCAATACATAAGGTAAGGTAAGGTTACATTATGGTAACAATTGACATAAAAAACCGGCCAAGTGCATATCAGACCATGCACAGTGCAGGGTTCGAACAATGTGGGGAACGAAAACTTTAATAGCCCGCAAGTTTGTCGAAATCTCTCGGAGGATGGTTGTGACGTTCAAGAGCGAACACGAGGCTGTTCTCAATAGTATGGATCCTAGATGAACATGATCTGGTTGTACATCGCCACCTGATCTTGTCTGTAGATTTAGTCCCATAACGTCGATTATACGTATAGCCATTCAGTAATACTAACTTATGTCCTCTTTGCGAAGTAACAAAATTAACTGAAACATCAAATTTTATTCATAGAAACATAATAACGATTGAAAACAACAATAAACTTACCAACGAGACTAACTGACGCACTCAAGTCTCAAAGAGGTTTAATGATTACTTAAGCCATCACTTAGTAAAGGTTTTGACAGTTTACTGAAGGTTTTATAATGTCAAATCTTTAAAGTGACGGCTTAAGAAATCATTAAATTAATCTGAGTAACGCAGTGAGTATAAGAAACTGCATTAAAGAGAAAACGATTATTTAAAATTTCAAAAAATATTTTAATTAATCATGAAAAATATACATCAATAGATAAAAAATCAAGCCAGCTATGGATCATCATAATTTTCTTGAAGATCAACGAGTTTGTTGGTCCATCTCTCGGTTGATGGTTGTGGTCTTCAAGAGCATACACGATGACTTCTTCAATGGTATGGTTCTAAGACATGCCGATTTCCTAACGATGTTTTCCTTCACCCTTTTTGAGAGCAGCGGTGATGATATAAATTACACAAAGAAATGCGCCTGCCTGGGTCCGAACCCATGACTTACTGTTCGTAAGTCGGGGCCGCCACCACTGGGCCACCGCTGCTCTTATCGAAATATAATTATATGCTACTACCATGATTTTTTCACACGCCCAAACACAACCGTTTAGTTGGTGAAGGTGGCCACACTTGAGTGTAATAATTTGCACTTTAAATCTTAATATTACACAAACGAAAAAGTATTTTTACTGTAAAAAAGATTGCGAGTTTAACTCACAATCTTTTTGACGACTTATCCAACGACATCCCACACAATGGGGCTTTGCAAGAAAAAAACTCTACTTTTATATTTATGTACTGGAGATACCCTAAAAAAATAATTTTCGAGATTTAATTTTACCATTATACATAAGTCATCTGTATATTCATTCCAAATTACGTCTTTCTACTATTAAGAGCCTGTAAACAATAGTGCGGACACACGGACAGACGGATATGGCGGAACTATATGGGTTCCTTGTGACTACGGAATCCTAAAAGTGAACGCAAACTTTAAAAGTCCTCGCTTTTGTCGACATCTCTCGGAGGATGGTTGTGATCTTCAAGAGCGAACACGAGGCCGTTCTCAACAGTATGGATCCTAGATGAACATGATCTTCTTGTACATCGCCACCTGATCTTGTCTCTAGATTTAGTCCCGGCATGTCGATTATACGTATAGCCATTCAGTAGTACTAATTTATGTCCTCTTTGCGAAGTAACAAAATTAACTGAAACATCAAAAATATAATTTATTTCATAGAAACATAAAAACGATTGAAAACACCAATCATATTATCAGCAACACTAACTGCCGCACTCAGAGAGCTTTAATGATTACTTTGGCAATCCCTTAGTAAAGGTTTTGACAGTTTTGTCATACAAAAGTATGTCAAATTTTTACTAAGTGACGGCTTAAGTAATCATTTAATATCTCTGAGTACCGCAGTAAGTATAAGAAGCTGCATTAAAAACAAAACGATTACTAAAAATTTCAAGAATATTTTAATATCAAAAATATACATCGTTAGATAACAAATCAAGCCAGCTATGGATCATCAGAATTTTCTTGAAGATGAACGAGTTTGTTGCCATCTCTCGATGGATGGTTGTGGTCTTCAAGAGCGTATTCGATGACATCTTCTATGGTATGGATCCTAGCTGAACACGAGCGCATTGAACATCACCACCTGATTTTATTATGTTCTGACACACAATTTCGACGAAACGTGTAACAATGCAGAAGTAAGTACTCCTTTGGAGGATTATTCTTATAAAAAGACGTTATAAGACACTCCCTACCGCTCTGCCCAGAGCTGAGTCAGATTTCCCACCATCCAAAAAAAAGGTACGATAGTTTTATGGCATTCACTTGCGAAAAACTGGTATCGGAAAGCACACGGTGACACATCAAACTGTACGTAAGTATAATATAATATGGCCTCGTTTTATATAGATTTAACACGTATAATGAGAAATCTGCATAAACCGGTTTGCCGTGCATACTACTAGTATTAAAGTTAGTTAATAATGAAAAAACCGATAGTAATGATCACAGTGTATATTTTATTTCGAATAATTTGTCAATAAGATATAACTTATTCAAACATTTTAAGTCAATTTCACATAATTTCCGTTGAGAATATAATGTTCTGGTGGCGGATGACTATGATGACTGTTGTCAGAAATAATGTTCTGATAACGATCAAGTACCAGTCTTGCTTTGCATTTCTTTCTGTCATGCGCTGGACACCTCCAAGTCTGAGAACCTTTCTTACCGGAACGGTAAAGGCTAAAATTGTAACCTTTATACAGTAAAACATCCTTGCCCGAGTGAGTTTTCGTTAACATGTATTCTGAAACAGAAATGAAAACAACAATACATAATGTATACTTGTGACAGTCGGATGAAGTCAACTACGGCAAAGTTTATAATAATAATAAGATGGACTAGACTTAGCACACGAGGTTGTCGATATGTGGCATGTGAACTCGGCTATCATTGTGCCGGTAGTCGTAACGGCCAATGGCTTGATAGCCAAAAGCATGGATCAACATCTTTCTAAGCTTTCGCTTGGCGGTTGAATCAAATGCCTGATTCAGAAGGCAGTACTTCTCGATACGGCCCGTATTGTGAGGAGGTTCCTGTCTCTGGAGCCCTAACCACCGGTAGCTTGGACTCTGCTCCCGACACCGGCGGACTACAATTTTTTTATATTTTTAAATGTTTTTTGATATCTTTTTTTAAGAAATATTTAAAAATGTAAATTAGTATGTAAGAAAAATGAATAAGATGGACTATTATTATTATTACTTCACTTCGCTTTCACTTTCACTTCACTTAACTTTTTATTATTATTACTATTTTATAAGGACTCAGCGATCATTGTGCCGATAGTCGTTACAGCCAATGGCTTAATTGCCAAGAGCCTCGACCAACACCTGAGGAGGCTCTCGTTAGGCAGCTGGATCAAGGGCTTGATGCAGAGAGCGGTACTCCTGGACACGGCTCGTATTGTTAGGAGGTTCCTTTCTCTGGAGCCCTGACCGCCGCCGGCAACTTGGACCCTGTTCCCGATACCGATAGGCTAATTTTTTTAAATAATATATAATAATAATAATATAATAATTTTTAAATTATTTTTTTTTTTGTAATAAGAAATATTTAAAAATGTATAAAGTTTGTTTACAAATAAATAAAGGGAATAATAGTAATAATTTATTTATTGTCAGACAACAATAATCCATAATGGTTAGTAACAATTTGAACTTATAAACTATGTTAGTAGGCACAGATTCACAAAATAAATATTACAAAATTATAATTAAAACATTCAATCAATCAATTCAGTCAATTTTATTTACAGTCGTTGTAGGAATACGAAACGCTTTGCAAGCGATCGCCACGTTTGTTTTGCGCCTCGCGTACTGACTGATACGATAAAAACAAAATAACTTCTAAATATAGTCCTTATTCTTTAAGATACAAGCCTCCTTTTTGTGCGTCCATCCCAACCAAGCAGGTTGACAGATGTCACAACCATATCTAAAAAAATTTGGTGCTAGAAAAAATCGAGTATTCCCGTTTGAACTGGGCTCTAATGGGAATACCGTTGGTGCTCATAGCATAGATGCTCTAAAAATAGGTACTCAAACGGGATAATTCGGAAAAACGCCTTAATTTATCCTTAATTGTTTTACAATCAGCAGGGCTATTACGTATCTTTTCAAATGTCAGTGGCTATCAAAGTGTCCATCGATTAACTGTCAAATGGTTATGGTTTGGTACAAAATGGAACCATGTGACAGTTAATCGATGGACACTTTGATGACCCTGGAGAGGTAATGTAAGAAATAATTTAATTTTCAAGTAGCAATAGAAATACCTTATTAATATTTAGTTTTCATCATTTACTCACTTAATACACTGGTGGTACAATGAACTTAACATAAAAAATTAATCGTTTATCTTATAGTTAAAACCTAATATTTTGTATTAAGGTGTGGATATACGTGAATTAGATGAGAGCAGTGGTGGCCCAGTGGTTGCGGCCCCGACTTACGAACAGTGAGTCGTGGGTTCGAACCCAGGCAGGCACATAACTTTGTGTAATTTATTTCATCACTGCTGCTCTCAAAACGGTGAAGGAAAACGTCGTGAGGAAACCGGCATGTCTTAGAACCAAAAAATTCGAAGACATGTGACATCTACCAACCCGCACTGGGCCCGCGTGGTGGATTATAGCCCATCCCTCTCCTAGTGAGGAGGTCGGAGTCCGTGCAGTGGGAACATTATAGGCTGATGATAAAAAAAAATACGTGAATTGGCCTTTTTTAGGATACATTAGAACCTTTTTTTTCCGCAACCATCATCGGATTTATTTCAAAGAAATATATATCAATCTACACAATCTAGACCATATTGTCCTTTTCGCTTCAGAAAAAAAAAAAAATTAAACATCATAAATAAATATGCAAAGTAGCCTCTGTTTTTGTAACTAACTACCTACCATTTTTCTCCTAAACTATCGATCATAGGATCTTTTTATTGCCATCAATTTATATAAAGTCATGCCGAAGGGACTTCAGCTTATTTTTGCCAATATTTTTTTTATTATTTATACGGATTTTTTACGTAATCGCCACTCGCAAATCGCGTAGCTATTACCCCTCTGGCGCCCAATAAATCGGGTACGGGGTAAGTGGCGTATATCCAGCTCTTAATCCGTCTATCTTTGCGTATAATTATAAAACAAAGGCCGTGAATGTGTATGCTCATATGTCCCTGTTATAATTGTAGTATTGTTACTATCCAGCAATAATGATGCTTTACAGCGTTTGCTTTTCATAGACGAACACCTCCAGCGGTTCAACCCAGTCTTTGATTGGTGAGTATTGTAATACGTGAACCCATCGAGCAGTATTAACCATGAGGTCCCCTTTTGTGATTTGATGAACTTGAAAGCTGAAAAAAGATTAATATTAGCATATTTTTTTTTACTGATAAATGCGACTGAACTATCGGCGGAAGGCATTCCTTCCGCCGATAGTTCAGTCGCAGTGTTTCATCGTTCAGTGGTTCCTTGTTAACGCAGCTCTTAACATAACCACGTCAACCAAAAGAAACGTGTTCAAAACCAAGATCACCAATATAAGTAACCGTAGTAGTTGCGAGTAGTATTCAAGTGGCGGTTCTTACAGCAACTAATCAATTGCAAATCTACTAACTTCGGACATTACGGATTCTTGGTTCTAAATAGGACCTATAAATTAAGTCTCATTGCACTTAAAATATAACAAACCACGTTTGTTTATGTTGAGATTTTAAGTTTCATGATTGTTATTTTATTGTAAAGAATAAAATAAATCCCGTCGGGGCGGGTTGTTCGCAAGAGATATCGTGGCCTCGACATAAAGGGCTAAGAAGGAACATGGGTGGTTTTTAGTCAGTAGAAGTCTGACACTCCCTTTCGCTCTGCCCAAGAGCGGGAGGGGCTATTCGATGATTTTCCAACCGCCAAAAAAAAAAAGGAATAGAATAAATGGTGAATGTGTTGATTGGACATTTTTTTAATCATTATATTTGAAATACACACACATTTGTAAAAATCGGAAAGCTAGATAAACCGTAGTTGGTCCCAGCCTTCATTTGTAGATTTTTGACAGCCGTGACCCGAAATTCTGACAACTAGTCTTACCCAGTACTAACTGGGTTGTGGACGTTAGACAGGCAGTCGCCCCATGGAAACTACAGGTATTAGGTTGGAAAAAGGCTAAGCATATGATGACAAATTTGTATCACTACATGATTTGTATATATATTTTTAATAATATATATATGTAGTGATACAATATTTGTCATCAAATGCTTAGCCTTTTATATATTGTAAAATATCGCGAACAGACTTATAGACAGACGCGACGGGTAAAATAAAGTCCTCCGCCGCGTCTGTCTGTCTGTCTGTTCGCGATAAACTCAAACACTACTGCATCGATTTTCATGCTGCAATGGATGGAGTGGTTCTTGAGGAAGGTTTTAGTGTATAATTTGTCACGCAGCAATTTGTGTCAGTCTAATACATGCTAATACATCATCGGTATCGCTGATAGAATGAGAATGGGGAAAATGTCGTCAGGAAAGTTGCAATTATGAATGACGGTAGCTATATCAGTCGGGGCAAGACCAAAGAAACGATCGTTAGACTGTGTGAAAGATATTGATACAAAAAGGGAGAATTATGTTACAGCTGAAAGAGTCACTATTATAGGCCCACAAGTCACTATTAGCGTTTGCCTCCCCAGACAGTATAAATATACTGATCGTTAGGTACTGAAATCTGTTCATATTGTGAAGGATTCAGATAAGGTGGCGGATGAGTGTGTTTCATATCCGGGCTCACAATCTTATTTCAAAATCAAAAGTCATTTATTCAAACTAGGCTGATAACCAGCACTTTTCGAACGTCAAAATTTACTTTACTTTACTTTACTCATTTACAAGTGACAGTCCCCCAAAACGCCCACCCTTCGACACTTCCTAGTGTTTTTTGCTGGAAAGAAGAAGTGGCGGAACAAACTCCCCAGCAACACATCTGTCTGTTTGGTTAGATTTGTAGTCAAGTCTAGTTCTAAGGTTGCTTTGCATTTCTTACTGTCCAAACATTTCCAAATTGTTGTTTTCTTTTTAATACTTCTTCGTACATATCAGTATGTGTCTACTATGCTGTGATTTTAAAAACGCGTAGTCTTAAAAAAACATGATGTGGTTGTAAGTTCTATTTTTAAGCAAATGGAAAATTGGTACGATGAAAATAGGTTACCAATTCCACCACAGTTTTTCAGCAACAATGATTGCAGCATTGACGAAACAAATATATTATCACACTAATATTATAAAGGCGAAAGTTTGTGAATGTGTATGTTTGTTACTCTTTCACGCAAAAACTACTTAACCTTACCTTGTTTAACTTTTTTTGTGTTGTAATTGGCGTATTGTTTTGTAATAATTATAAGTTATTTTACTGTAAGCTGTGAAGCTACCTTTCATAAATAAATAAACGGATTTGGATAAAATTTGGTATACAGATAGTTTATAACCTGGATTAACACATAGGATAGATCCCGATTTTATCTTCCCGTGGGATAATTTTCGAGTTGTAGCGGGCGAAGCCGCTGGCAACATCTAGTCAAAGATAAACTTTATGTAGATTTAGAAATAAAAGTCATCTTATTTGGTTAAAATTAACCGAAATATATTAAATAAATATAGTAACATAGAATCTAGCACTAAACCTATAATTTTAATTGTGCCAAGGTGACTTGCACGCTTTCCGAGACACTCCGAGGCAGGGCGAGATGCGAGAGTGTACACAGGCTAACACGCCTACCACACGCTCATGCTTCACTACAGCCCCGGCCTGCGCAAACTGGCTTGAATAGACTTGCTAGAAATTTTACCTGCGCAAGCCCGGCCTGCGCGTACTTGTCTGTGCGTGTGGTTGGGCGTTCAGTGTTCACGCCACAGTCGAGGCTAGTCGTCGGTCGATGTGGTACGTTTTGTCGTACATCAAAAATGTCATTAAAAAATGGCAGACTTACGTATGTATGATCGCGACTTTTTAACTGAATATTTAAGTCTATATAAATCTCTGCCTGCAATTTGGAAAATTAAATCGAACGATTAAAAAAATAGTTCTGGCAAACATTGTTTATACGTCGACGATTTCGACAAAAATGACGCCTGCGCGTACTTAACTGAGCGTGTGGTAGCGCCGTCCGTGTTTAGTTTTTTCGTGCGAGAACTTCGCGTAGGCCGAAACTGCGGTGAAGCATGAGCGTGGAATAGGCCCATAACGCGGGACGCTAAACGAACGCACCTCTCGCACTCGCGCTGTCAGAGTGTACAACCAATAAGATATTATTAACTTCAGGGGAATCATTTGAAAAAACAAATCTTAAACCTTTATGTAAATTCCGTTAGAAAATATATATTTCCTAGGATGATTATGATTGTCATCTGCAGATATAATTTGATTTTTATTTAAGTTCAGCACTAGTTTTGCCCTGCAGCTCTTATGAGCACATAATGTACATCTCCAATGGTGGCCATCCTTGCTCAAACGAGCATAGCAGTAAGTATGTCCCTTGTGTAGTGTCAATTCCGTCCGTCGTTGCGAATTGATGATCTCGAAATCTGTGAAAAGTGACACTTTATTGTATAATTTTTTAGCAAACCATATAATATATGGTTATATATTATATGATTGTCATCATATTATGATGACAATCGCGTTTTAAAGAGTTTCGTATTCAGAAGTTTGTTGACAGCTTATGTCAAACGCTTTGTCAAAGCCCACACAAAAACAAAACTAGATTTTCAGAATGGTAGGCAAATACAACATCAAATCAATTTATGGTTGAACAGGTTTGAATAATTTTTATATTTAAGAAAATACGTGAAATATCAGAAGAATTTATTTATTTTATCACTTACTAGCTGATGCTGGTTTCCGGTCGGATGTCGGTTAATTAATTACTAAAACATTCCTCGAGAACCACTCTGTTCATTGGTTAAAACAGCTCTGCAATCGGTGCAGTCGTTTTTGAGTTTACAGCGAACAGACTGACAGACAGACGCGGAGGAGGACTTTGTTTTATAATTATGTACATACGAGAAAGAACATAATGAAACATATTAACATAAGTTAGAGAATAAAGGAACAGCTTATTTCAAAAGTTTCTACCAGTAAGTCTGGGAGAGGAAATAAAAAATCTGTACCTATTGCAAAAATCCAAAACCGATTTCAAAAAAACACCAAATCGTGAAAAATAACTTTAGCTTCAGAAATCGACTAAAAAAGGATTTATTAGAATTTAACTACGATTCGAGGGATGAATGTAAATGTAAACAAAACGAAGGTTATGATATTTGAAAGGTTATGATATCGGTGTGTGATGTGGAAATAAATGATAAGAGTGTGGAACAAGTGAATGAGCCTGTATATTTGGGCAGTATGTTTACAAGAGATGGAAAGATTGACGCAGATGTAGAAAGGAGAGTAAACGGGGGAAATAGAGTAAATGGTGCTATGCATGCGGTGGTGACCAACCAAGCGATGTCAAAAGAGGCTCGGCTGGCTGTTCACAATGGTGTGCTGGTGCCTACTCTTAGGTATGGCAGTGAATGTTGGGTGTGGCAAACGAAGCATGAAAGTAGGATTAATGCTGTGGAAATGCGTTCTTTGCGAAGCATGTGTGGTGTTACTCTGAATGATAAATTGAGAAATGAGGTTATACGAGATCGTTGCGGTTTAAAAGAAGATGTATGAATGTGTTTAATTATTTAGCGGACGTCACGCGGTTTCACCCGCGTAGTTCCCGTTCCCGTGGGAATACAGGGATAAAAAATAGCCTATGTCACCCGCGGACAGTGTAGAATTTTTGAAATCGGTCCAGTAGTTTCGGAGCCTATTCGTTATAAACAAACAAACAACCAAATCTTTCCTCTTTATAATATTAGTGTAGATGTTGAAAAACAATGTAACATAATGACCTGTTTTAAAATACAAGAGACACAGCATGTTATTTAAATTGTACGCACCTGCAGGGACATGGCACGAGCTACTGCCAACAATGAAATAAGTAAGTACATGATTCGAAACCACCCAGAGCAGACAGCATTGATATAAAAACTAAAGATACGGTCGTCCGAACATTTGCTCGACGCGTTAGCCATACAGAGAATCGGTGTAGTCTGCTCGTTAATGTAACCTTGTATAAGCGGCGTGGTATTTTCGAGGTTTAAAGAACATTAATAAAGCTTTTAATAAAATTTACGACCGCACCCGATGAGAGCCGATCGTGGACTAGTTCACTTCGGCTTAGGAAAGACCATATTGGGACCACGTTTGAGGCGTCATTTTAACATGCCATCCGCCCAGTCCTTACGCAGTAATATATAAGTCAATGGCAGACAGTTACTATTTTCGTTCGTTATTCAGAAGATTATCAGTTGTCACGCGGTTCAACTTGTTCTAATCTAAATTCTGACATACTTTCCATTGCTGATGTAAAATGATGGCGGCTGATGGTTGTGCTGATCTCGCTTACCAGTTACAATCTTACCATCATCATCGACTATAAGTTTTGCCCTACATTTATTTGTTGTGCGTGCTGAACATTGCCAATAGCTAGTTCGCTTCGTTGAAGAGTAACTGTTAAAGTTGTATGTGTACTCCTTGTATAGAATTAATTTCTTGCCTCGAATCGAAGTAATGTATTTGAATTCTGAAATAAAGTAAAGTTATTATTGAGTTCAAAACTATCATTATACTAACATTTTTTTTTACTGAAAATGAAACATTAACCCATTTCAACAACTTATTGAAAAAACACGAGCAAACATTGATTTTATTAGAATAGAAATAACAAAAAATTACTACAAGACAACATAGCTTCAGCAGAACCTTAGACAACTTTCCTTTAATCATTCGCTCAATAATACTGCATAAAATAGTTTTTGATCTTTTTATTAAATGAAAATATTTTTATATTTCTTCAGGTTCAGCGGAACCAGAGGGTCCAGAGGCTGGTTGACTTCATGGAAAAGGAGGGACTCTACTCGATGAACTCTTTTTTTCCGAAGCGCCCGACTAAAAAGTGGAACTGGATAAGCCCTGATGGTTCCATCAAAAAAGAGATCGACTTCATCATGACGACCAAAAAGCAAATATCCAATGATGTCTCAGTGATCGGTAGGGTGAAAACCGGTAGCACCCTTTAATAAGGCTAGCTTTTGTAACAGTTTCAGATTTTCGGAGCCACTTGAGGATCACCGTCATCATCATCTTCCTGCCCTTGTTCATTTTTACTTGGGGTCGGCGCAAAAGGTTTTCTTCTTCAATTCTCCCCTGTCAGACTCTCAGTTTATTTAATATCCCAATGGATTTCTTTAGTTTTTATATCCATATATAAAAACTAAAGATACGGTCGTCCGAACATTTGCTCGACGCGTTCGCTATACAGAGAATCGGTGTAGTCTGCTCGTTAACGTAACCTTGTATAAGCGGCCTGGTATTTTCGAGGTATAAATAACATAAATAAAGCTTTTAATAAAATTTACGACTGCACCCGAAGAGAGCCGATCGTGGACTAGTTCACTTCGGCTTAGGAAATACCGTTTTAGGACCAAGTTCGAGGCGTCATTGTAACATGCGGTCCGCCCAGTCCTTACGCAGTAATATATAAGTCATTGTTAATATCATTCCTCCCTCACACAACCCACCTATATTTTCTTTTTCAACAAACACACGCACACACACTACTATTTTTAATTTAAGTAACATGCGTTATCCATAGTGTTGGGATTGTATCCGGATAAATACTCAAAATGGATAAATACTCATAAATGTCCGTTTTTACTTGAGTATTTATCCAAAACAGCGGATAAATACTATCTCCATTTTTTGTAACGTAAACGTTCGGGGTCACCAGTTTTGGGGGGGTATGAGGAAATGGGTGTAAAGTTCCTCATCCCCTATAGAAAAGGGAAGATCCTCCGACCAGACAGGTGTTGTCTGGTGGGCTAACTGCCCGACATATATAAGTATACACATATGTATAGACATCAGTCGCAGCGCAGCCTTCGTGCCGCTACTACAAACGTCATCATCACTTCCTCAAGCCTTCGAGCAGCGAGTCATACCGCCACCCAGCAACCACAGCTTCATCGGGTATCCTGACCCCCAGCTTGCAGCGGAAGCTCATACCTGGTCATCATCCTCAGCCACATCAGCGACCTTGGCACAGCACACTGCACTTCAGCCGGTCAGCAAGCAGAGACTCACTGGAGCATAATGCAGCATCACCCCGACACACTGGGGCATCACTGCAGACAGTTCCGAGTCACCGTGAACTATGCGGCATTCGGTTCCGACTCACTGGAACCTTCCACTGGCCTGGCAAGCATCAAGACTCAACCTGCTATCGACCTCCGGTTTCGGAGGGGAGTGATGTGGCGACAACGACATCTATCGCAACACATGAGAACTAAAATGACAAATCCTGCATCGCGCTATCAAAGTTATCCGCGACATTCGCCTATATAGAAAATCCCGACTTACAGTTGTCGGGCAGTTAGCCCACCAGACACAACACCCGTCTGGTCGGAGGATCCTCCCTTTTCTATTGGGGATGAGGAACTTTACACCCTGTTCCTCACACCCCCCCAAAGACCATAAGCATCGAAATCTTTTTCGTCAAAAACTGTCAACATAATATGAAAATATAGATAAGTAGTGCGCTACTTTACTCACTTTAACAATAACAAAATCTTAGTTTTCACTACAATTATGAATATGTCGTCTATTTCTGTCAATATGAGAAGTTTGTTTACTACAATCATGAATCCAGTCAATCACTATAATCATAATTATGTTTTTCTGAAATCAATTACTATCACTATAAGATGCTTGTTCATCATTATTAGAATTCATCAATTCACAAACTGGAACACGCTTCTTGATTCTCTCAAATCCACTGATTCTTCATCAGTATTTGTCTGTACTGGACATGGTGATGGAACATCTTCATCATAACTGTCCCTGTCTGCCTTAACTTTCACGCTCTTTAACTTTGTCGTAGAACATATTCCTTTCCACCAGGTTAAAGGGCTGATTTCGTTACTGTTTTCCAAATAACGTAATTTTAATGTAATGTTTTGGAAAGCCCAACTAAATATACTAGCCATTCAATACGAAAAACCAACCCATGCGCAAAAATAATATTTATCCATCATTTTAAGTAAATATCCGATAAAAACGAGTAATAACGAGTATTTATCCATTTCTGATAAATACTCGAGTTTTTATCCACCGAGAATTTATCCTCCGCCCATCACTAGTTATCCATCCTCATTTCGTGTCTATACCGAAATAGGCAGTTTCCTCTCAATTTGTTCGCAACAGGCGCTGCTTTCAAACTTCTTTTAATATACGTATTTCTTACTTTATACATTCTTGGCATACTCAAGAAAACAATTTAGCTACCCAATAAAAGACTGGTACAGTTTCAAGGAATGTATTAAGATATTAATAAGACCAGTGCAAAATATAAGAGATTGTACTGAATTATACATATAGTAATGGAATAAACGCCTGCTGCGTAAATATTCACAAATTATTAATCTTAGAAACTACATCATACAATAATTCGTAAAGACCAGTTTACACAGGATCTCCTACAAAATATACCTACAATTAAAAAGTACACAAATTATGACAACGCCTATGAAGGTAATGGTCACCAAGAAGTATAACAGAGGTACTGTTTCAATTATAAATTGTATTACATAGATACACAGTAAGGCAGAGCTAGCAGAATCATTTTAACACCTTATTTTTTTTAAAGGGGGTAGGAAATCATCAAATGACTCCTCCCACTCTGGGCAGAGCGGTAGGGAGTGTCAGACTTCTTCTGACTAAAAACCACTCATGTTCCTTCTTAGCCCTTGTGCCGTGGCCGCGGTATCTCTTTCGAAAAACCCGCCACGACAGGACCAGCAGCCCATTAAGTAATAATAAAATATAATATAACGAATTAAGATAATACACAAACTTTGGTAAGATTTTAAAATCATTAAATAACGTTTAAAGTAAGAAAAAATAGGAACAACAACTTGACTTGACTTGATTAAAAAAAACTAGACAAAAGAGCAAAACATCAACCCATAAAACATCTTTAAAAAAATCGAAGAATCATCAGCCAGTTCTATTTATTTAATGAATCTAATTACGGGCACACTGTTAACCAGAACGGATTTATCTTATAAACAACGCTTTATACAGGGTGTAAACGAACCCTTCACGCATCCGTCAACCAAGCATTCTGTACATCAAACTAAGTACCCCTATGCAAAATATTTTGCTGGGAAATGACTTTTTTTTTGGGGGACCAAAAATCACATTTTACAGTAAAACTCAAAGTAGCACTCTTAAAACATTGTGCTAGTGGATGCTTTGAATAGTAAACGGGTCATGGAGGTAATTTAAGTAAAGTTAAAACCTGAAATACTAGTACTTACAAAAACAGCTGTGAAAAATTTGGAACTTTGACCCCCAATATCTCCGTAACTAGGAGGTTCCCAGGTATGGTCTAGAACAAAAATATGATCGCAGTGGTGGGGAGAACAAGTGCCCTTCGTTTGCGTTAAGGGTACTTTTACACCCTATATATGAAGAAGACTTATAAGGATTTAACTACAATTATTATTTCTTTTATTTTAAATTATGTTTTTATTCCTCTATTAGATTTACGGGATCTATGGGTCTTTGCGTGAAAAATTGAAAATACAGATAGAAAATTCATAGAGAAAAAACCAAATCCAGTCAAGACAAGTCGGTATGGGTCTGTACCGATCGGTGCTGGTAACATAATTTTATAATGTCTGTGACGTGTGCACTCACATATTAAAAACAAATGATGACACAATTGGTCTGACTATTTTATACGCACTAATCGGTATCAATCCGTTAAGACTCACTACACTGTAAACATTTATGTAAACACCCTAATACGGTTCATTAATGAACCGGTTTTTAAAATTCTTTTTGAATTCGAAAGAGTATACTATCGAGGTGGTCCCATTGTCGCCAAGACAGGATCCGATGATGGGATACCAGAAAATCGAGAGCAACCCTCACATTTTATAGGCACTTGCTACGTTTTCCATATATTTTCTAAAGCTGTTGTATTTGCGTCTGATAATCATACTCTCATGAGGATGCGCTGATGATGAAAGGTACAACTGCTCAACGGTTAGGAGTTGAAAGAAAATTCTTTCAATTTGTACTACGAAACTATGGCGGTATGTCAGGTGACGTCACATTTCTGTGGCGTTGTGTTTGTTTAGCACGCCATTTAACATCAGTTAAAACTAAGCCATTTTTTTGATCGATTTTATTACTTTTTTCACATATCGTGTTATTTCTGTAAGTTCTTTGAAATAACATTGCATGTTCGTAAATTTTCAACAGTAGTTAAATAGCTAAATGTAGGTCTGTGTATCCATGAGCGAGAAGACATTCAACTCTGTCCACTGTAATGATCTGTCCTGCAATGTAGGTACAATACGATGCTCATTATTTTCTGTCTATGTCATAGTTTTATTAGAGTAGGTACACCTGCTTTTGCGAGCAGAATAATATATATACGTATGTACACTAAATACCTGATAGAAGAGAGATTTTTTTTCAAATGTTAAAGCGGTATTTTTTGAACGTAAGTTTTTATTTGAGCAGCGGGATATGTCAATATAAAAAAAGACAGATTATAGAAGTTTTTGCACCAGGTCAACTTTTCCTAATGGTGATCAATGATTATGATGTCCTCCTAACTTGACTATAACATTTTCTACAGTAGTGATCGATGCCAGACAGTTGTAGTTTTTCTTAGAACAGCGCCATCTTGTTTTGCCGTTGTCCCTGTTGCGGTCCTTAATAAACTTATAGCGTCCAAGCAGCAGTTTCGGTTGACCATGAGGAGGGGTCATGAACACGGGCTCGTATTTGTCTGAAAATGTTGTTGATTTCTATATTATGATAAGAACGTTAGCGCAGTGGACAACAATCATGCTAATATGGACAACAAGCAAAATATTAAAAATGTGTGGGTATAAATATGTTAGATAAATGATACACGGACAAGGTGACACTACTATTATATAAGGAGAAATAAAACATGGATGATCTTATTAAATACATTTTATCTTCACAAAGTGTTTCGGATGTCCTATAAACTAAATATCTGTCTTAAACAACTACGCTTAATTCCAACTCTCGCCCACAATATAATAAACCCGGTAGTACGTCTCAAGTTCGGCGGGTTATGTTGATGTTTGCCAATATGATCCGTTACTACATAGGTGGCAGTAGTGAGTACCGCCGCCCTGCATCTCTGGTGGTAGCGAGTACAGTAAGTACCATCGCAGTTTGTTGCCCTTCGCACTCGCCATACGATTGTAAATGTACCCGAGAGCGAACAGGAACTGAGTTGCTTTAGTCATTTTTATGATTTTTCCTAGACGATACAAAAGGAGTTGCGACCAACGCTGTTTTTTTGTGGTGTTAAATTATTCATTCAAAAAAACACAAAGAAGTGAAAAATGAACTTCAGAAGAAAATTCACCTTTTGAAGTCGGTGAATATTTTGTTTGTTTCATTTCGTTTTTTTTTTTTGTCATCGGCTTTAGAAACTGAATTTTCCTTTGAAGTTTATTTTTCACTTTTTGTGTTTTTGAAGTCGGTTTTCTTTTTTGCATAAAAGTTTTGAATAAATATAATTATTAGTATTTTAGGCAATGGGATTATGAAATTAAACGATATTCTACTTTGTTATAGAAGTGGTTGCTGAAGGGTTTTGAGCAAAACAAACAATTGAGAGCATCTTCCAACAGTGTTGGCAAAAAACTAAAACTCGACCAATGATAAAATCACAGACTAATAAAACCGTGGTCTTACAAGGATAAGACTTTCGTCAAATAACCACAAGAACCTACCCACATGCTCAGTTAAATCACAAATCAGTAACATTATAACTTAATAATTATACATTTAGCGCTAAACCAATTTTAAACATTCTATCGTCACTGTAGAATGATAACCTCGTATGTCCAGAATCCAAACTTTACAGGAAACAAAAAAAATGTTTCATTTCCTCAATGTTTTTGTAGTATATTATATTTTTTTTGGCATTAGTAGTCATTTATAGTGCCAAAAAAAATATAATATACTACAAAAACACTGAGGAAATAAAACATTTTTTTTGTGTCCTGTGAAGTTTGGATTCTGGACATACGAGGTTATCATTCTACAGTGACGCTATGTATTTACCTATGTCAATCGCTTGAAGCTCATAACACCAGAATGAAAGAATAGGATAAACAATAAATTGAGTATATTTAGTACTTGTGTTGTAAGTAAACATAAATGTAATTCAGTATAGTTTATTTTAACATAATAATAACTATAATTATATTGTTTTATTCATTTAATGTTGGATTACAAGTGTAGTCTACGAAACGAACGAAATAAGTAGGTATGTATAAAATTCGAAACCCCCTAGAGTAGATAGTTAAGATTTTCGTTCGTTATTCAGAAAATGATGGAGCCATAGCGCTAGATGGGCGTGCTTCTTCCAGTTTGCTCCGACTTTCGGTATCTCGGTTCTCTCGTGCAAAGCGATGGCGAAATAGATCGTAGTGTAAAGCATAGAATTAGCACTGGGTGGATGAAATGGTGGCAGGTCACGGGAACAATTTGCGACTCCCGCATTCCCCTTAAACTCAAGGGGAAGATTTATAACACCATGGTTAGACCTGCTGTCGTGTATGGATCAGAATGTTGGGCCACAAAAGGGATAAATGAAAGGCAATTGCATGTGGCTGAGATGAGAATGCTTAGGGGGATGTGTGGTGTGACGCGAATGGATAAAATAAGGAATGAGTACATAAGAGGAAGTCTGAAAGTGGCGCCGGTAAATGAAAAGTTGTGCGGTAATCGATTGTCGTGGTATGAACATGTGATGCGAAGGAATGAAGAAAATGTTGTGAGAAAAATGTTGAGTATGAATGTAGATGGTTATAAGAGTAGAGGAAGACCAAAGAAACGATGGATGGACTGTGTGAAGGATGATATGGCTAGAAAGGAGGTGACTCCTGACATGACGAGAAATAGAGAAGTATGGAAGAAGAAGACATGTTTCGCCGACCCCAAATAAATTGGGATAAGAGCAGGAGAATGATGATTCAGAAATTGATCAGTTATCACGCGATTCAACTTGGTTTAATCTAAACTCTGACATACTTTCTATTGCTGATGAAAAACGATGGCGGCTGATGGTTGTGCTGATCTCGCTTACCATGTAAAATCATATCATCATCATCGACTACAAGTTTCGCCTTACATTGCCTCCTGGTGCTTGCTGAACATTGCCAGTAGCTAGTTAGTTTCGTTTTAGAGTAACAGACCAAGCAATATCTGTACTCTTTGTACAGAATTAATTTCTTGCCTCTATCCGAAGTTACGTACCTAATTGAATTCTGAAATAAATGAAAGTTATCATGTAAAGTATCTTTATTTGTGATAAAAATGTGGCATGGAGCCAAACCAACAACATGTAAAACAATATAATTATAGTTATCTTAAAAATAACCTTATACAATTTTTCTGTAAGCATTCGCTCATTATAACTACGTAAATTAGTTTTCATTATTTTTATTGAATAAATTGAACATATTTCCAGATTTATTCTGGTTTAGGTAGGTAGGGGAAGGTAGGTAGGCTTTCGCAACAGTTTCAGGTTTTCAGAAATAATTCAGGGTCAACATCATTGTATTCCTACCCTTGTCCCATTTTACTCGGGGTCAGGGCAAGAGGTTTTCTACTTCCATTCTCCCGTGTCAGACGTCACGACAATTTCTACTCCTGTTCGTTTTATATCATTCCTCACACAATTCATCCATGTTTCCTTTGGTTTTCCTCTCCCGGTCCATCCAGCAAAAGACTCACTTTACTGTAAACCTTCATGCAAACACCCTATTACGTGAAAGAAATAAATAACTACTTAGTTACACTACTACTTAGGGAGTAAGTAGTAGTGTAACTAAGTAGTTATTTATTTCTTTCACGTAATAGGGTGTTTGCATTTCGCTCTCCTTCTTACTTTTTACTGCTACTCTTATGATTCCTGATGTAGTATTTGGTAGGGGGATGGCAGTGCTCTTGGTTGCCATATACAATAGTATTCTGACTATCTATAACCAGTTTTGCTTTGCAATTTTTTAAGGGGCATTGCCAATGCAGTTTTGGTGGTGCGAGCCTTGTATCGTAGTCTGTATGTATATTTTTTGTGCAGAATCAACTGCTTGCCTTCTCTAGATTTTATGTACTCGAAACCTGAAAACAAACAATTTTACAAGTTTTATTAAAATCAAAGTGACTAAATAGTTGCCACTACTATTGAATAAATATATTAGTATTTTAGGCAATAGGATAACGAAATGAAACGATATTATACTTTGTAATAGAAGTGGTCGCTAAAAGGTATTAAGCAAAACACAAACAAGATTCTTGTAGTTATACAGGGATTTAATTAAACCGTAAACAGAAAACAATTAAGTATCCTCTTGCAAAGATGGTGGTGAAACGAGTGACAGAGAGAGTATTTGAAAGAGACAGACAATACCTATCAATTGTTGATGTTGACAATCTATTCATCTGTCAATGTCATGGTTTGTGTAACGCGTACGTCATGCTATGAATACCACAGATCATATTGGGTTTAACTGTTTATCATCTTCAACAGTCGCACAAGCGCTCGACTCGAGGTCTGTTATTTAACTAGTAAACAGCTCCCACTATTAAAGATAATAACTTATTGAATACTACAATAGTTATTATTTCAATTAACTTAAAAAATGTTGTAGTTAATATTATAGTTAGAGGTAATTACATATTTTTTTAGGTCCGTTTAAATGTTTGTTAAAAGTTATTTACTGACATAACATCATTAATCATAATTTATTCATTTAAAAGGATATTTTTAACTTAATTAAACTTTCGTCAAATAATCACAAGAATCACCACCTATATACAATTATAAATGATATTTATACATTTAGCATTTCCTCATTTTATGTAAATCTGTAAATCACTTGAAGGTGACAACAACAGAATGAATAAATACGTTAAACAATTAAATAATTTTAAGTAGAACTGTGAAATGTGATTTAGTTTAGTTTACTTTAACATAATTCTAATTATAATTTAATTGTTTAACATATTTAATCTTAGGTCACAAATGTAAGGAACATGGAGCAAGCTGCTGTCATAAATAATAAAGGGCAGACAGTTACTGTTTTCGTTCGTTATTCAGAAGATTATCAGTTGTCACACGATCCAATTTGTTCCTGTCTAGATTTTGATATACTTTCCATCGCTGATGTAAAATGATGGCGGCTGATGGTTGTGCTGCTCTCGCTTACCAGGTACAATTTTATCACCATCATCGACTACAAGTTTCGCCTTACATTTACTTGTTGCCCTTCCTGAACATTTCCAGTAGCTAGTTAGTTTCTTTTAAGAATAACCAAAGCTGTATGTATACTTTTTGTACAGAATTAATTTCTTGCCTCTATCCGAAGTTATGTAGGTACTTGAATTCTGAATTAAAGAAAAGTTATTATTAGGTTATAATTATCTTTTTTATGATGAAAATGTAGGAACGAGCCAGTTTATTCACTTATTAAAAGACACGAGCACTAATAGATTATATTAATATATATTATTTTAGAAGAGATAATAGATTATAAAGCAACCTAGGGTTAGTTTCAACAGAACCGTGTACAATTTTACTTTAAGCATTTGCTCAATAAAACTACATGAATTTCAAGTTTTCGTTGTTTTTATTTTATCCATTAAATAGGTATAGTTTTAGATTTATTCAGGTGTAGTAGCTTTTGTAACAGTTTTCGTCTCCCATTCTCTCCTGTCAGACGTCACGGCATCGTTTACTCCTGTCTCTATTGTATCATTCCTCACCAGGGACTGAAAGCGGTTACGGCTAAAGGTTAAGATACCTCAAAAATATACCGGTACCGGTTTAAAATAAAGGTTGAACTATACCGGTACCTTTATGAAGGTTGGGCTAAACCGTTATTTAACCCTTACACGATTTCAGTACCGAAATGTGTGCGAAACGGGGTGCGACGCGCGTGTGTGCGGTGGAAAACGTTAGAACTTGTGTATTTTGTACATTTTGTTTGCTACTCTTTTACTTATCTCTTTGTTGTGTGAACAAAAAACGAAAACCCCTATTTATTAAGGTTTAGGTACCGCTACCGATAAATTTATAACGGTTATGGTACTTTTACCGAAATATACAACAAAAAAAATCCGTTACCGGAAAAAATAACGGTATCGAAATATTTCGGAAACCCTTATTTAACGGTATGACGTCAAGCCGAAATTTAAAGGTAGGTACCGTAATTTTTGAGTAATTCAGTCCCTGTTCCTCACACAATCCATCCATATTTACTTTGACTTTCCTCTCCATCCATCCATATACATTAATATCTGCCACCCACTTTTAGTAACATGCGTGTCATCCCTCTTCAATACATGATGTCTATATCAAAATAGGCGGTTTCCTTCCAATTTGTCTGTAACAGGCGCTGCTTTCAAACTTCTTCTAATAATACCGATTCCTTCTTTATCCATTCTTGTCACACACAAGGAAAAACCTTAGCTAAATAATAAAAGGCTGATAGAGTTTTAAGAATTTTATTTATATATAAAGTAGACAAGTGCAAGATATACGAGATCGTAATGAAATAAACGCCTGCAGCGTAGTTATCCTGGAAGCTTTAATTAAAAATCTAATTTAAACTTTTTAAATATTAGTTCTTATAAATTACATTATACAATCCGTAAAGATTGATTTAAATAGGATACCTATCAATTCATATAATAATATATAATCATGACACCTAAAAAAATAATGGTCACAAAAAAGTAATACGGGGGTAGGTACTGCTTCACTTGTATATTTTTTAGATCCACAATAAAGCATAGCTTGCACAATTATGTTAACAATAATTATGTAAATTGAGTAATAATAAAATCAAATTTAACTATTTAACATAATACTCCATCTTTGGTACGATTTTGAAAAATAAAATAACATTAAAAGTAAAAAAAAATCTACAAACAACAACTTGATTTGACTAGATTCGAGACTAGGTAAAAGAGTAAAACATCAACCCGCTATCGATGAAAACCTTTACTCTCTCACATAATCTACACAAATTTTTTAAAGAGGTAAGATTTGTTTGTTTGTTTGTAACGAATAGACTCTGAAACTACTGGACCGATTTCAAACATTCTTTCACCGTTGGGAAGCCACACTATCCCTGAGTGACATAGGCTACTTTTTATCCCTGTATTCCCACGGGAACGGGAACTACGCGGGCGAAACCCCGTGACGTCCGCTAGTCATCAATAAGTTAGATATTAAGTAGACGCGTGTAAATTACTATTGTACTAAAATAGATAATAATGGAATAATCGCCTATTATTAAAAAACATTTTTAATACTTGTTCTTATAAACTACATCATACAATCCGTAAAGACGTTTATGTAGGATCTCCAACAAAAGATATACACAAATCATAACAACAAATGTATTAATAATAGTCACCAAAAAGTATAACGGCAATAGCAAATATTACCTTACACAAAAATGTTAACACCTAACCTTGTAAATTCAGTAATAATAAAATATAATTTAACGATTTAAGAAAATACACACTTTGGTTAGATTTTAAAACATAAAATAAGTGTAAAATATAGGAGATCGTTCTTAAATTGCTAATAATAAAATAAACGCTTAGTGCGTAAATATCTATTATTCTATTTTTAGATAATACTTTTTTTAAATATATGAATAATAAAAAACTTTTTAAATACTTGTTCTTAGAAACTACATCCTTAATTTCGTAAAAAATCATCATCATTTTCCTGCCCTTATCCCAATTTATTTGGGGTCGGCGCAATGTCAATTTCCAAAAAACTATTTATTAAATATACTCAACAAAAGATAATCATAACAATTTCATATAACTGTCTAAAATTACATTACACACTACAATTAACAACTAACCAAACAAATTAAGTATCCAATAACAAAAAATATTTCGATAATTTAAGATAAAACACAAACTTTGGTACAATTTTAAAACTTATGTTTTAAAATATAAATATATAAATAAATTAACATTTTAAGTAAAAAATCAAGAAAAACTTGATTTGACTAGATGCAAGACTAGACAAAAGAACAAAAAATCCACCCACCGTCGATGAACATCTTCACCAAAACTCTCGAAGAATCATAGCAAGTTCTATTTCTTAAATTATTCTAATTGCGGGTACCTTCACTGTAATAATCCTAAGGAATTAGTCCCAGCAGGCCATGGGCTGAGAATGAGATCTTTAAACGTTCTTACCAAGTGCTTTCATTTAGATAATTATGCTCCCGTGCACGGCAAGGACTTGAACTTGTAGACTGACAGGTTTGGAATAGGGGCACGCAATCAGGTATACCACATAACCCGAATGTTCGTGCTAAGTAACATTTAATTGGCCTCAGATTAAAATTTATAAATTATAATTGTACGAATATTTAGTACATCGCTACAATCATGTTCGACTATTAGTTGATGAATTACCTAAAAGCTAGATAGAGACACCGATAGAAACGGGGAAAGAATTAATCAAAATAAGCCACTTGAACTAATTTCTAATTAGAAAGAGACATTTCACACCTCTCTTGGATATATTCTAACGTATTCTCCATTTTTGATGTAGAATTTGGACGCTGGATGGTTGTGATCCTGCATAGACGTAATTATGCCATCATCATCAACGAGTATTGCCGCCTTGCAGTTATCTGTAGTGCGGTTTGAGCATCGCCAGTAGGAGGTATCTTCCACAAAAGAGTAATTACTACAGAAGAATGGATACCCTTTGTAAAGAATTAATTTCTTACGTTTCTTCATAAAGATTAACTGGAAATCTGCAATAAATAAAACCCTTTATAAAATCGGATGGCGGTTGATATCATATCATGAACTCAAAACATAGAAGCAAGATAGTCATACTGTTTATTCTGCGGAAATATACAATAAGCTGGTAAACATGTGTTCAGGTGATGACGACCCAGTGCAGCACATAATGTTAAAAGCTTTATATAAAAAAGACACAACAAACCTATCTAACCAGTTAGTAAAAGACGCAAGCAGTTTTAAAGATTTTATTACGGAAAAGGACAAAACATACCAAAAGAATTTCAAGAAATAGGCTATAATGTTAACCACACAAGTTTCAATACAAAAGTAAATTAATCATATTATTTGCCTATTACTGTCGGTAATGACTATAATATCATTAAGCCAATTCAACCACTTATTCAAAGACATTAAAAATGTATAAGATTTTATTAACTTCAAAAATACAGCACACATAAAAATACCTTTATTTTAAAATAGGTAGTAATCCAAAATAATCTAAATACATTATCAAAATATCATGTTTTGCAAGCTCTCTCACTTAACACACAAGTCCTTATCTACCAATATCTAAAAGTATTAAAAAATAGAGTGACTGATCGTCTATGTCCGTGTGACGCAGGTCGTTCTTCTAAACTATGCGCCGGATTTAGATGCGATCTTTATAGTTTTTCAAATCTTAGTCCCTAACACAACATAATTATCACCTGTAATACCCGAAAGGTTAGACAGAGGTGTCCCTAACAGTACACCCACATCACATCACACTCATAACACAAACACACATACACAATATCATCACCATCACAATACATCGTCACATCATCATCGTCACTCACTCACTCACTTTTATTATGGCAAGTTTATTTGTATAAAACATTTATATCAAACTTATGTAACTATTATATTTATTATTACTAAAATAAATACAACCGTGTGAACCAATGCTGCGGGGTGGTCGCAAGTACTTTTCTTTTATTAAGATTCAGATTTGATAATATCGTCCATCGTTGTGCAGTTTGGATGGTGGATAAGAATTTTCTAATTAAAGGGGGTAAAACTTTACCATAATCAGTATCAGCCATTTCCCTGGGCATATTCTTTAAATAGATTAGAAATTCTTGTAGCAATATAAGTACTTTTAACTTGATATTTTTTATTACTTGATTGAATGTAGTTGAAATCTGAAAAATAAAACAGTTCATTACCTAAGTATGTTATTGAAAGTTGTTTAAAATCCATAACTCCACACTAATGACAAATTTACAAATATTTTCAAATTTTATTGAAAATACGAAAGTTTTTGTCGGTCTTTCTGTCTGTAATTTTAATGCATTAACGGCTGATTGGGTTTTGTTATTTAAAACAAGGTTAAAGGACTCCACGAGGGTAAACTTAACGTAAATAATTATGACACATCAAGTGAATTCAATAAATAAAAGGGTTTATTTGGTTGAAAGTGCAAACATTTTTGTAAAACACAAAAGATTCAGCATAAAGTATTTTACAATTAGTAGCCTTAAACTTACTCAAAAATCTGTGTACCAATACTTAGAAAATATCAAGGTTATTGTAAGAACAAACCGCACCTTTAATGACAAACCGTTACTAAACGAAATTTTTCAAGAATTGAGTATCTACTGCCATCTTTCTTAAAATTACATAAATATTATATTACGATTTTTTTTATTATTATTATCTTCGTCTATAATCTAAAATCTTAAACCACTTTTAATTATGAAATATTTTTATTAAAATCAATGTTACACATGAAGCTTACGACGGGCACACTATTAAACTTAAGGAATTTGTCACAACATGCCATAGGTAAGAAATGAGATCTATAAACGTTACTTAGCACGTCTTACAGTTAGAACTTGCTTCCGTACAAGACAGGGTCCTAGTGAACTTGTAAATTAATAGATACGAGACAATACAGATATACCTATAACTTAGCCAAAGATCTAACTATTTGTTGATAGATTTCTTATAAGCTTCTCTTAAAGGAGATCCTTGGAAACAAGAAAACATCTTTTCATTGATAGGTTCTGATATATTCTCCATTTTTGACATAGAACTTGTGTGGTGGATGGTTGTGGTACCGATTAGTCGTAATTTTGTTACTATCATCAACAGCTATTGTTGCCTTGCAGTTATTTGCGTTGCGGCTTGAGCATCGCCAGCGAGTGGTGCATTTAACAGAAGAGTATCGTTCAAAGAAGTATGGATACTCTTTGTACAGAAGTAACTTCTTGCCTCTGTTCGAAGTGACGTACTGGAATTCTGTAAGAAAGCAACTTGATTACCAAATTGAAATATTCAGTCACGATAACCTCTGAGGCAACTCACTATTGTGAGCGACACGAAAAAGAAGAATTGAAAGGTGATTAATATCTCAGTATGAAAGTATCACGTCAAGCCATTCTAACACGATACTAAAAGATGTGAACATTCTTAAAGATTTTATTTAAATTAGACTTAAAATAAAGGACTACTTGTTACAGAATTACTTACTACAAAGTTTTTAACATAAAAGTAAAGAAGTAAAAACTTATAAGTACAAATAAATACCTATTTATCATAATGATTGTGTAATAAAACATGTTTACAACGACAACGTGGTGAGTCCAGAAGGAGATGGCGGGATGAGCTGAAAGGATAAATGGATAATTGTTGTAGGCTGAGGAGAGTTTTAAAAGATTGGCTTACTAAAGTAGGATTGTAAAAAGAAGAAAGAGAGAAGTTAGGTCGTTACCCTGCAGTAGTGTAAGGTTATTATTGGTTTAAACTTTTATAACAATATTAAATTAGAGGTACTGACTTCTTAATTATTGTTTCTATTTTATTAAATTCTGGAATACATGCCATCTTTGACGAAATATTGTGGCGATAAATGAGTGAGTGGTCTTGGTTGCCAGATATAATTTTACCATGAGTATTAAATCAAAAAAAAAAAAAAAATTTTGCTTTGCAATTCCTTGTTGACCGTGATGCTCATACATGAGACGAAAATATTGGTATTGGAACATGATGTGCGGTATATGCGTTGCCGCTTACAACAAGTTTCAGAGGGACGCGGCGACGATTTGTCTCGATATATCTTTGATCGATTATATCTTAATCCTGATGATATTTGTAAATCAGCCATAATCACACCTTTTGGGTTCTTTGAATTCCCTTATATGACCTTTGGTTTGCCAAATACCGGGCAGACATTGTAAAGTTGACCGATAAACAGTTTTAGTGGCCTGCTTATTATAGGGAACTTCTAGCCGTGTACGAGAGCATTCAACACTTTTGGCACATACTAGAAGGGCAAAACACAACTATTTTTGTTAAGTTAAAGTTGGAATGTTACTGTCTTATTTTATTCGTATGCATAATGAAAGAATAGTAAAACAATTAGATCAAGTATTCTTAACATACATTGTGTAATATGTTCCACTATTGATGAAATATTGGGGTGATGAATGTGTATGGTCTAGTTTACCAGATGTGATGTTACCATAACCGTCTACAACCATTTCAGCCATGCAGTTCTTTGAGGTTACCTCTGTGCATTGCCAGAGGGTAGTTTTATTTGATAAATATCTTCTAGTGAAGCCGTATGTATACTTTTTATACAAAATCAACTGCTTGCCTTTCTCCGAATTTATGATCTTGATCCTATCATCTGAAATGTAAGTGTCAGATAAGAAATAAGAGTAAAATAAAAGGTTAACAAACGTTTAGGATATCAAAAAAAACCAATCGTAAAAAAGTAAATAATGGAAAGAGTTGAAATAAATTTAGATTTCGTATCCTGCTCTCGGCCAAATGCAGTTAGAGGAACATCGTCTGATTTAATTATTTACGCTCTTCTCATTATGAAACGACTTGTCACTTTATTTCAAGTTTCATTAAACCTTTCTTGTGACAGCTCTACTCCACTGTGAGAGGGGTTGTGTAATGTAGGTCACTGACTGTACAAATCCAAGATCCAGTGGACTAATGAGGATTTCTACAGGAAAGAACAGCCTTTCATCTTCAAATACGGATGAACTGTCTTTTACAGTTGACATATTAGGGCAGGAGATAGGTGTGGAGGTGTGTCCCGCTTGGGCGGAGCCCCGCCGTGTTCTCGTAGCGGCGATCGGCGGCGGCGACCTCTCGCGTCCGGCCCTGGTGCAAGCCATGGTCCGGGGCGAGGAGGAATGGGACGCCGTCGCCTCCTTCTGCGAAGCAGTGATGCTAGCGAAGGAGGTGGCGGAACGTGAGAGGGAGAGAACCTCTCGTCCCAGCCGCCGCGGGAGGCACTCCGGGCGTCGGGGGCCACGTGATGGCTTCCGGCCACCGTAGACGCGGGCCTGTGGACGGTGAGTGATGGGTAAGCTCGCCGTCCGTCCGTCTTATGAAGACAACAGGCCGTGTCGACGGCGCGTTCGTGTTCCACGCGCGCCTCAAAGAGATGTCAGCAACATGGAAGGGGCCCGTAAGGGCCGACGCCTGTCGAGGCTGCGGGTTGTCCGCAAGGGATACCGAGGCCTCGACATGAAGGGCGAAGAAGGAACATGGGTGGTTTTTAGTCAGTAGAAGTCTGACACTCCCTTTCGCTCTGCCCAAGAGCGGGAGGGGTTATTAGATGATTTCCCACACCCAAAAAAAAAAAAAAAAAAAAAAAAAGGGCTGGAGATAGGTGTGGTTTTCGTCTACAGGTTTAATGTTAACCATCGTCTGAATAATTATTTAAGCAGCATATTATTATATAGTCTATAAGCAGAACTATTCTCTTGCCTCTCTTCCAATTGATATACATAATTCGAATTTGAAAACAACGTCATTTTTAAAAATGTAAACCAACCATTATCTAGTCAAAAAGTGACCCTTTTGGGGGATTTTGGGGAAAAAAAAAACAAAATGGCAAGGCCAAAGAGAAAACATTTTTTATTTGCAATTCTATTTAATTGAACAAACAATCATCACCAGTTTACACAACAAGACAATACTCAAATACAATACAACACACAACACACAAAATACACAAAATGCAGATATTTATCTAATATGATGCATGGTCAGGTTACCATTTATTATGCAGTCTTAATTATACGGTTTCTTGGATGGTTGTGGTCATAAGACACTCTTACAATGTAGCCGCTACTGTGCAGTATGAGTCTAGCCTTACAGTTTCTATGGCGTTGTGACGTACACGCCCAGTGGACATTATCCTTTGTCGTGCGGTGACGGCTGTAGGTGTAGCCGTCGTGCAGTACTAACGGGCTTCCTCTTATTGATGTTATTAACTCGTAGTTGTAAGCTGAAATAAAATTTATATTTAGTGAGTGAATCGTGTCCTCAACATTGTTTAAATTATTTTTAATTTTGATATGTTTGATAAGATCTGGTGACCAGATATAATGTAACCTTAAGCATCAAATATTAAACTTGTTTTGGGTACAGAAGTTGTATGCACGTCACGTTTTATATCGCTAGTAGGCAGTTTTTTTTCCGTACAAGCAGATCTAGTGATGTTGAACGTGAAAAGTTTAATTTCAACTAACAGCTTGCTTTGCTATAAATTGATGTACCTATTATCTAAGTAATAAAACAAAATCTAAATTTTTTTTTATTCTCGAAATGTATGTAGATAATAATATTTACATCTAAACATCAGGATCGTCTAATCTGCTTACAAAATACGTGAACAAATTTTACAAAATGATTACTCTACAGGGAAGTAGCGTAGCGGTAAGCGAGGTGTGTAGTGTGCCTTGTGAAAGGATTTATTTTCACAGGTAAGTCCAAAAACCTTAAAATACTAATGATATTTGTAATTATTACAATAGCATTATGTAGTTAGTAGACAAAAATGATACTGTCGCAAACAGATACAAAATTATGTACATTGCTAGCAATACGTGGGCACCATTTTGTACTCCGTGGGTGATTGCGCGATGTATGTCGTTCACTGTGAACGTCGCGTGCGACGAGCCAAAGCTTGAGTTCTGCTATTTCTATGCGTTTCGTTAGTGTTGTACCAAGTTGTAAGCTATGTCGATATTTTGTATGTGTGAATGTTTTCAAATTATTAAAATAACTTTGTTTATTACTGTCAATTATTGTTTATTGTGGGTTATTAATTTTGTTTTTCGTTTAAAATTTGGTTTGAGGTTAGCCAATTATAATGGATGTTTCCATTACATTTAAAATTTTATTTTTACGTTTTCCAACAGATCCAGATACAAGAAAACTATGGATAGAGGCAACCGGTACAATTTAATGGATAACTACTAAATGTTATTTGCTCACAACATTTTACAGAAAATTACGACATGAAAAATTGTATTATTTACTTGTATTTATTTATTTATTTTACTATTTATACACTATGTACTATGTACACACAGTAGACCACACAGGAAAAATATCATAATATAACATATGAGTACAAAGGTACCATCATTGTATCGGTGTATCATTTATTTACTAACTAGTTTTATACACTACGCATGAATAGCGTTTACTTTTTATTTTTTATTCTTTAATTTTATATCTGTGTGTGACCAATAAGTAAATTTTATTTCTTATTATTATATATTGCAAAACTTAAAGTTACAAAACTAAAGTAATTTTATCGAAATAAACTATCGACCTTTTGGTAGCCGTAACATGTATGAGAAATAAACGCGTGTGTCAGTGTACGTCAAACGCAGTGTTTGCGCTAGAGTGACAACTATTAGCAAACTCACGATCTTAGTGAGTGCGGTTTATTTGTGTGCGTTATGCGCGTACGTATTAGCCTCTTGCTTGTAGTGGATATAGAGAGTGGGAGACAAGCGGCGACACGCGTTCTAATACAAATCAGGAACTATTTCCTTTCTAACCTCTTTTATCTGTTCTGTGGCGTAAGTGCATCGTTTCTGAAGGAGCATACTTTGAAGCTGAAAAAAAAAATGGATGAATAACAAACATTTTGTGTATCATTGATCTTTTACAGATACTTTCTTGACAAAGCAGTATATTTTATCTGTTTATATAATTTATCTTAGCACTATGTATTTATATCCATATTTACTTAGATGTGTATTTATTATTATGGCTTAAGTTAGTAAAAGCACATAAAATCATTATTTATTTCCTTGTTTTTTTGTTTTAATTTCTCCTTTTGCAGGTCTGCTGTCAGAAATTTCATAAGAAATAAGCAGTATTTTTGTACTCTAATATTGTATTATAATATTTTCTTGTGCTATCTAAAGTGTATACAAAATAGTAAATTAAAATAAAATAAAAACATTTTTATAGTAATTGCAACTCTATTTAATTAAACAAGCAACCATCATCAGTCTACGCAACAAGACAATATACAAATACAATACAACACACAATACACAACAGACCGATATTTATCTGATATGATGCATGGTTACCGTTTTTAAGCAGACCTAATTATACGGTTTCTTTGATGGTTATGGTCATTAGACACTCTTACAATGTAGCCGCTACTGTGCAGTATGAGTCTAGCCTTACAGTTTCTATGGCGTTGTGACGTACACGCCCAGTGGACATTATCCTTTGTCGTGCGGTGACGGCTGTAGGTGTAGCCGTCGTGCAGTACTAACGGGCTTCCTCTTATTGATGTTATTAACTCGTAGTTATAAGCTGGAAAAGAAAGCTACATTTAGTAGATGAAACGCGTTCACACATTTTTAACGTTTTAAATTTTGAAATGTTTTTCATCTTTGATGAAATAAAAACTTTTTAACTTAAAGTAGAACCTACGAAAACTCGAACTGAAAAGCGAAACATTTTTGAAGTACATAAATGAAATTAAGATAAATCAAACCCATCAATAAAACGCTCTTATACTTAAAAATATTATATAATACATATCCTTTATTTTATTAACAGTCGCCAGAATATAAAGCTTCAACAAAGGAGAATGGGCAAATTTGTATGGAGCCCGGGTGGTCCGCGGCCAAGATTGACTTTGTTATAAATTTATGTGGGTTAGTCCTACAATTATTTTGCAGAAGTTTACTTACTGTGGTGTACTTCAAAAACATAAAATCAATTTTTGTTACTAAACAGTTAGTGTAGTTATCTATTATAAAAATATTACTACGGCGAAAGAACCAATGAAATGTACCTTCATCGTCATCTTTACCTTCAAATATCTCGATAACGTGACACTTTGGGGTACCATGTTCAATGACATTTTTTGTTCGTCTAAGTGTCCTCTACCCATATGTATACCAATTTCATCGTGGGCCGTGATTTCTAAAAAAAAAACGAAATGGCGGTGGTTCGATATGCCAGCTTTCATACAAAAAACTTCAAACCCCTTTAATTATGCTGCTGTAGTTTCTTTAAATATACAAATAATTTATATGATGACTGTAAAAGTTTATTTTATTTATATTTCTAGGTAGGGTTAAAAGTAAAATTGCCTTGTGGTAGAAAAAAAAACAATTAAACTTCTGCCACCTACAAGTGACACTGGGAATTGAAGAGTTAATACGTTTCATAAATTATTCATAGTTGTAAAGAAACCAACGCCATCTAGTTATTATTTTCAAAAACTTGAACTCAACGCTCACGCTAAAATGGACACTAAGATATCCATGCAATTTTGCAGATGAAATAGAAATTAATATTGTCTTAATGTTTTTTTTTTGGTTAAACATATCAAATTATTACTATGACTCATAGAACGCGCGTAAGCAGCAGGTATCTATTGTTAATGTTTCACAAGATTCTAAAAGTTTATAATTTACATAAATTTTAAAATTCAAGTACAAGTACCACATTTGATTCGGGATGTATTTCACACGTTGAGATAATGTGTTGAGTGTAGTGTGAATGGGAGTGTGGGTGAGCGGTTATGGGGTGTGTGAGAGGTGTTTGTAGCATGTGTGTTGTGTGTGGTTGTAGGTGTGTAAGGGAGAGCTAAGTATTTTACACTTCCACGAATATCTCTGTTTCCTCATAACTTTAAGATTTTAACTACGAGTCAAGTTTCGTTTCGTTTTGCATTTGGTCTTGGTTAGTGGGTACATAATTATGAAAGCTTTGTTTTATTTATTATACATTTTCCAACTTACGCGTTTGTAATGACGACTTGCTGCTTCAGTTCTACGATACTCAGTGTTGCAACCCTATTTGAACGATTGCAATATTATTCGAGTGCACATTTTTATCACTCACACGAACTCAATGGTTAGGTATCTTTTGCGTGACAAGTCTAGTAATATGTAATTTACTGTGGTAGTTCTATTTTTGTATAAGAGTATTATTAACATGAATAAAAAACTAACTTGCAGTAGAGCAATAGCTTTATATTGAGCATTTGTGGCATTTTATTCAAAAATCCACCACCAACCACTGACCGATTACACAAAACACACATTTGTCGGTTTTATGCCATATCCAACATAATCCAGTTTCCCTTTAAACAGAATCAAGTCCAAAAACGTATGACAAAGTGATCACGTTGGGAGTAAATAAAAGAACAGTGTGCAAGCCGAACTCATAAGATTTATAAAAACACAAAGTAAATCGATGAACACTCGTACAGTACAGAACGACTCAAGGGTAACCGAAGGACTGAGCGAAAGGGGCGCGCGAGCCGCCGCAGGTTGCTTTGTTCTTGCACGAAGCTGATTGGTCCTTCACAAAAGCAGGTAGTCGAGTCGAACCGGCGAATTTTGTTGTGTGATGGTAATACCGAGTAAAACGGGGTGAATAGAAATGCAGGGGTGAATCGAGACAAAACTTTGAAATGGATTTTAACATTGAATTAATATGATATGTTACCAACGAGTAATCTATTATGTTCGTCTAATTTTAATTTACTATTTAGGTATTTTTTTGGCCACATAACAAATTAAATTCAATGTTAAAATCCCTCTCAAAGTTTTGTCTCGATTCACCTCTGCGTTTCTATTCACCCCGTTGTACGGTAAGTAAAAATAACATGACGATACGGTTTGAAGTGAAGAATAACACATATTACACACATTAATTATGCGACATTTGTGACGGTCTTGTTTATTTTATTGGCCCAAACTAGCGATGAAATGATCACACACGCGCACATCCGATCACTTTAGTTAGGACACGAAGTCAGGATGCCATTTTATTTACGCAGGTTTCGTTTTAGTTTTGTTATAGCTTAACAGTCTAGTATATTCTCCATTGCTATAATGAAACACTGGTTTTGAATGGTCATGGACACTAGCGACTTTTACAATTTTGCCGCTGTGCAGTGTGAGCCTAGCCTTACAGCTTGCTCGGCGTTTTGACGTACACTCCCAGTGGACAGTATCCTTTCTAGTGAAGTGATGACTGTAGGTGTACCCGTCGTACAATACCAAAGGTTTTCCTTTTGTTGATGTTATGTACTCGTATTTGATATCTGAAAAAAATATTATACATCAATATTTTTGAGCGTAGGTGAGACGAGTCCACTAATATTATGCAAAACCATAATCGTAACGTTCCCACTGCTGGCACACAGGGATAATTTTCTAACTTATTAATGTATTGTTAGGAGAAAGTTTTTAAAACCTTATCAAACGAATTCGTTAGGTTGACAATTATAAACAATTTAGTTAAACCACACACCACCATTAGTTGTTATGTTTAGGCTGTTGATTAATAAATGTAAACTTTTGGAAAAACTTACTTTATTGATAACAAACTAAAAGTGTTTAAAAATATATATATTTGACAATAGATACTCAAAATGTTCAGATTACTGGTACATAATAGAATAAACCCACTTGCAAACTAAATAAATAAAAAGCATATATTATTTTTATTATTATTTCATTATAAAACCTCCATACAAATTAGTAAGCACTGTTACCGCGAGCAGTTTAGTGCCGCATCCCGCGTGAGATTCACTACAGTTTGGCGGGAGCTTCATAGCTCCATGACATACACAATTTTATGTAATCCTAATATATACTCCTCCATTATGATTGATCGATTGCTGAAGTAATTTTTATTTCAGCAATCCCAGTCTATTTTGCTATCATTTATTGAGGAGTTCCGTTGCCTATCTCCGAAGTTCTTCATGAGATCTTCACCAAATTGAAATGGGATCACTCTGAGAAGGTACTCTTTCAAAAACTATTCAAATCACTTCAAGTGTGCCTGTTAAATTTGAAGAGTTCTCTATATTTCTCCAGGATCCCATCATCAGATCCTGACTTGATGATCATGGGACCACCTGGGAAGTATACCCTTTCAAACAAAACAAAAGAAAACGAAATCGGTCTAGCCATCTTCGAGTAATCGGGGAACATACATAAAAAAAGATCCGAAGAATTGAGAACTACCTCCTTTTGGAAAAACAACAAATAAAAGGACATTCTCACATTCGAATATATTTTCCTTTACACATAACGTATTTGGCTGGGGGATGCGTATGTTCAAAATTAGCAGAAATTATTTTATTTCTGCCATTAATGACGACAACCGCCTTGCACTTCGTAACGTGGCGAGTGGTACAGCACCAACGAGTCGCATTATTGGTCTTGTAACTATGGCGACCATACGTGTAGTCATGAATTAGAATTAACTGCGTCCCTATCCGGGACTCGACGAACTTGTAGTCCTCTGAAAAAACAATACAATTACAGATTTTATTATTAAAGTTTGTAAGCTCCACTATGTTCACAAAACAAAGAAAATTATGGAAGAAAAAGCGACAAATAAAAATAATTGTGTGAGTGAGTATGATATTTATTTTCTCTCTATAAATGTTCAGAATAAATGCTAAATATATAAAGTTAATGTATACATTCATCACTTGTGGAAACTGGTGCCTGAACTTGTGTGAACGCGAACGAACCACGCTTACGATACAAGTCATCAGAGCCCCACAACGCTATAATATTATAGGCCCGAGGGCCTGGGAACTTCAAGAACATAGAAAAAAGCTGAAAGCTAAAAAAAAGCTAAGTCGATTTGTCAATAATGTTGAATTATTTTTGTGAAACTCAAACAGAGTTTCCAGCCCCGACTCTATAATAGGGATGTTTACTGACTAAATAAAATATGATTCTAATTAGTCCGTCTGTTAGATTACCGAAAAATATTGGGTACGTATTTTTTATTTTATCAAATAAATAGAAATTGACGAAGATAAAACGCGTCAAAGATTTGAGTGGGGGGTTGTGACATCACTCACCGGTAAAAATTGTCATACTAATGTCTTAGAATATGACGTCACACGAGTTTTCAAATCACTGTATCGTCTTCATTGTTTGTTTACGTGAAAAAAGAAAAAATACGTGTCGAATATTTTTGGAAATCTATCTGACGGACTAATTCGATTTTTTTAGTTAACTACCCTATTATGTCGATTTTTGCATTTACATCATACAGACAAAGACTGACGGGAACAAAAAGTGTTTTTCTTCGCGATCTTTTTACTATAAGCTGTGTAAGTGTGTATGTTTATTTCCACTTAAAAAACTAACTACAGTAAACTTACGGAGGCGTTTATTTACTTCTTTATTTTATCAAACAATGTAATTGCTCCGTATGTTGAAACTTTGCTATATTTAAAGATTTTTTAAATTTTATTTAAGTATGATAAATATACCTACAGTTATATAGAAAAACATTCTACAATTGATCGGCACGAGTAACAGAAATTGTATGTTATCAAAGTTTAAAATAGAGTCCATTACGTATAATAAATGCTGGTGGTTCGTGTACATGTTCCAGTTTAGCAGTCACCACCTTCCTACGCGATGCACTAGCGTCGTTGGTGGTGATGAGCCTTGCTTTACAATGCCCCGCTTTAGTGCAGCTCCAAATCTGTGTCTTCACATTATTCTTGTGACAATAGAAAGTATAGCCGTTGATAATCGCCAGTTCTTTTCCATCTTGCTTTTTCACCTACTTTAACACTGGAAAGAAAGTAGGATTTGTATGATCTAGAATGTACGTACGGGTGGATACGGTTATCGTTAGACAGTCAGCCTACTATAGCGAATCAAACTTGTCTATTACAGACTGACTGTATCATGCAGTATTAGGTTAATGTATAAAAGTATAGGACACTATAGGGGGTCGTGGTTAAGTATTATCCACACGTTAATTGATCACGGTTTAGTTACGCTCGCCGCCGTTCGGTTTGTGAGTAAGTGATTCTCCAGTTGGTATCTAGACCCTCGCAGTATCTCAGAAAGCATGTTTATCTACAAATGAGAACGGCCACGACAGATCATAGATCTCTTTGGTTGTTGTAGCTGCATTCAAAAGTGTGACAACCTGTCTTATCAGAGGTTTCGTCGATTCCAGTAAATACTGGTAAACACTTAAGCACTTACTGCCGCACTCAGAGAGCTTTAATGATTACTTAGGCCATCTCTTACTAAAGGTTTTGACAGTTTTGTCACACAAAAGTATGTCAAATCTTTACTAAGTAGCGGCTTAAGTAATCATTAAATATCTCTGAGTACCGCAGTTAATGATGATTTGTGTTGAGGTATCGTTCCTAGTGCAGTGCACAAGTTAGTTTCAATCGGCAATATACGAAGCCTTTTGTACAGTCCACTGCCATTTTATTTACCTCAACGAGCAAGTCGAACAATGTTGCATCAACCAAAAACAAAATCCAAGTGACGTTTTAAAAATAGAACTCGTGTTTTTACTATAAAGGAATAACAAAAAAAGTGAAGTTACTTAATTTTATCACATTTTTACAGGGTTCAGTGTTTTGATCAAACACTATAATAAATAAATACAATGTTTTATTTTAATAGTTTTTTACATTCACTACCATAATACACGGACACAATCTTTTAATTCGATTTATTTGTCATTTTCTGCACTCGATAAGCTAAAATTTTAAGGAAAAAACCGTTTCTAATCATAAACTTTGGTAGAAAATGTGCATGAGTGGCTGAACTGATCGCATATAACGCTCCGGGTGAGGATGTGGCGTTGTTCGTAAAGGTCAGCCTGGCTTTACAAGAGACGCCTTTCGCACCAGACACTTATCCTCAAATAACGACTTTAACAGTAAAACGTGTAGCCGTTCATTATAATAGCAAGCTCCTTGTTGCTATCGTTAGTCTTTTTTACCCAATGAACTGTAAAAAATGAACTTGTTGTAAAATATGTGAAAATGATAAGATAATTTATAAGTCACATTCTTAGGAGCAAAAATAAAAAAAAAATACGTTAAATCATATTTTTATAGATTTTTTTCTTTACTAATTACACAATCTTTTATTTACTAGCATTTACATTTTAATATGACAGACACGGAATATAAAGTAAAAATCTTAAATAGAGTCCTAAGTTACAGACCACCTGAATAAGAATAATAAATTATGTTTATGTATTTATTTAATGTACCTATTACAAACCTAAACACTACTACACTACTTTATGTCAAGTTATAACGGGTTATAGTTGTAATCAAGACACATTTTTTCGCTGATCTACTCATCGCTGTCACTGTGGTGAAGGTGTCAACCAACAGCCTCGGTAACCACGGCCTGTCATGCTGCCGTAGTGCTGGCTGTTTTGTGCGGCACGCGAACTTATCGACATCATCCGACGAGCTCTTGTGACCGTCGGCGTTCCAGCTGTTTTAGAACCTAATGGCATGGCACGCGACGATTGCTAAAGACCGTACGGCATGTTTTTGTTTCCTTGGAAGATGGGTAGGCCTGTAGTGTGGGATGCAACATGTGTCGATACTCTTGCGCCATCACATCTTCCAAGCTTATCGTGCTGTGCTGGTGGTGCCGCTGCGGCTGCAGATAACCTCAAGCGGCGTAAATATAGTTTTTGTGGAAACTATATTTTCGAGCTGTTTGGGGTTGAAATTCTGGGCCCCAGAATTTCAACTATGCTATGTAATGAGCACTTGGACCCACGGGTCCGAGTGCTCATTACATAGCCTGTTCAAGGAAATTACAAAACGCTTATTTAAAGCTTCTTCTTTTGTTCCAGAGGCTAAGTGCTGCCATACAACATAGCAATGCCGCCAGTCTCTTGGGCACATTACCAGCTGTCAGCGTTGAGGAGCAGTTTATAATGCCCTTTTATTGTTTCTTGTTATTTTTTTTATAGTTATTACACAATATTTTATGTCAAGTTTTAACGGGTTAAAGCTTGACATAAAATCCTTGAAGAATGACAAATTTTGGAGGTGCATGTTTGTGTTCTAATTTAGCTCTGACCGGGACCCGAGCCTCATTGTTGGTGGTGAACAGCTGAGCTTTGCAATTGCGTCCGGCAGTGCAACTCCAAGTATCTGTGAGCTGATTACGCCGTTGATGGAAGAATGAGTATCCGTTTACAATAGCAAGCTCTCTGCCGTCCTTTTTCTTCACCCATGACACTGCAAATAAGAAAAAAAACATTCTAAGTGTCCTGCTCTTGTAATGGTATTTCACGTCATGGTAACATTATTTGTTTATTAACATGGAGGTAGTAGGGGTGTGTGTAGTACTGCGCTATAATGGGTTTGCACTGAGCGCTTTGCACGCTGGGAATTTGTCTATGGCGGTGGATGCGTCTAAGAATAATAATTGATTGGAAACTTACGAAAAATCACAAGCTACTTACAATATAATTACTACAAAAACAAAAAGATAATGGAAATAAAATTACTATTTGGCTGAAATTGGTACCCAGATAAGTCAAAACAAAGTTTTATTGTTATAACTAATACACTCGCTACAATGCAAATGACTAGATGTACTCATGTTAATCTAAGGCCCGCGTATTTTAAACGCGCAGTAGATGCCGACGCGCGTCTGTAGCACGTTTGGAGCGCGTACAAAGGGTTGCAAGTAGCTGGTAGATCAGATGCAAGCGCGTAGACGCGTGTTTCACGATCGGCCCGACCGCTTAAAGTTGCATTCAAATCTCGTTTGAAGCGCGTATAAGCGTGTTATCAGCGTGTCGTCGGCGCGTTTAAAATACGCCGTGGGCTTTTTGGGGGGGGGGGGGGGAATATTTGTTAATGGACATATCTATCTAACTCTTCCGGAAATACAGTGTCAATGTTATAAATTGGATTTAGCTTCACATAAAGCCCGTCAGTAATTATGAAAGTTGGCGGCTTATGATTACGCTCAAGTTTAGCTGTCAGGACCGTTCGTTGTGCTGGGTCGGATCTGTAAGTGATCATCATCGTCGGTTTGCACCTCATTGCGTTGGTACAAGTCCAGGTGCTCATAATCATATTCTGTTTGTGTTTTAGTAGAAGGTATACCCGTTCACAATGACCAGTTCCTTGATGTTAGATATTTTTACTCATTGCAGTTGTCCTAAAAATAAACACTTTACTGATTAATATCACAGGTGCTTGTTTTACATGCTATAAATAGAATAACAAAGAGATCCTATGAAACATTTCCAAAGTATTGGTCTTGTTATTATAAGAGTATTGCAATTAAATGATTGTGTAGCTTTTTTGTTTTGTGTCCCAAGTTACTGAAATTGAGCAATGCAGTCGTAACAAATTTTCGATTCTTGGCTTGTAAAGTAATTTTCAGTGTAGCTGAGAGATGTAAGAAGTAGATTAAACCAAGTTTATTTTGGAGGTTTTAAAGAGAGCAAGGAACGGAGAAATAAAAACAAACATTATTCACACATTCAAAGTTTACTGACTTAGCACTAAACATAAAAAGAAAACAAAGCAAGTGAAGGTTTCATACATAGGAACTAAAATGCCATTCTGATCACATGCATGATCTATAAACCCTCATTAATTGTTATTTATTTTTAAATTAAAATTATTTATTGATAATACACGCACACGAACACAAAACTTAATAATATACAAATGTGAGATCATTTAAATAGTAATTTGCAAACATTTAACATACAATACAGTATAGTTAAACATGTTTAAATGTGTGACTAGGCTCTTAATTCTAAATATTTATAAGGACAATAGTTAATTCATACATATGTGTTACATAGCTTTAATGAAAACTAGCTTAAGTAAATTGTGTAACATGACTAGATTATTATCACTACATTGAAACCTCTAGTGTCGTTGTGAATGGACGGCAATTGTCACTGCCGTCACATGTGGAGTTGAAATTACAATTTACAATAATACCCATTACTGATACAATACTTAGGAGGTTCGTGCTTGTGTTCCAGTTTCGCTGACAGCACAGTCCGTCGCGATGGTTTCGCGTGCTTGGTGATCTCCATCTTGGCATGACACTCCCCTCCATAGGTACAGTTCCAGATCTTTGTAGACTTCTTCAAACTCTGCTTGCGACAGTAGTAAGTGTAGCCGTTCACTAGTGCCACTTCTTTTCCGTTGAGTCTCTTCATGAATGTTACTGTAACATTATTCAGTGTTAATAACTACGGGAAGAATTTGATCAGCGCACACTTGAGTTAGTTTCATGCATACAAATAAATCGTGCTAGGATAATAACGGTGGCTATTACTACGTGTTACAGGTGAATCTTAATTATGTACATCTAGAGTGATTATACTTAAAACATAATGCGAGGTCAGCAAACTGGATATAAGTAGATTTTAAAACGAAGTTGTAATAAAAAAAGTTTAATATTCAAACATTTATATTTTCCGGTTGTAGACAGAAACCAAACTAAAACATACCATTTGTTTAAAAAAGTTTGATTTATTGTTAAAACCAATAAACGGTCTGATTTTTTACACAGAGACCATATACCACCATATTACAACCGGTAATTTGATTTACAATACAAAATGTACATAACGTAAAATAATTATTCGATGCAAATAAATAAAATTGAAGTGTCAGTTTGTAATCTCAAAATTCAACTTTAGAGACGTCGACTGGTAAGTCGAGGCGGGCGGTGTCGCTCCATTCGTTTCTCTGTCTATCACCTCCACCGCGCCCGGACCGCGACCCTAGTATTAGGTCTTTACATAATAATATGAAAAAATTAGTGTTTTGTCGTACTGACCACTTTGATCTGAAATATCTGCTCTTTGGTTAAGAATTCCAAATTCAAATTTACAAATTCATATAACTGGTAGATTTGAGTTTTGAAAACAGTCATTCTTTTGTTTTTTCCTAATTATTTTTTTCTTTGGCGTCGCTTATTACCACACAATGGAAAACATGAAATATCGGTATATTATATATTATGAGCGCACTACCATTTATTCTTAAAGAAAATGTAGATGCGGCGCTTGTGCACCCACGCTATGACGCCGCGCCGCGCGCCGCCTCGACTTTAGTTCGTGTATCAATTACTTAATTTGTGCGAATATTGCGATGTTATGTCGTGCCTAACAGTTATGGATTTGGATGCCGGGAACGATACCGGTAAAGTAAAACATTATTCTGCATAATATATTCAAGGGTTGTTTACAAAATATTTTCAACATTAAGTTAGACGGATTCAATTTTAATATGCTTAGATTAAACGACAACCAACCATCACAAAAAAAGTTATTTTTATTTATTTAGTACTTGAAGGACTTACAGCTGCTCTACCAGAAAGCCAATTACAAATCGTCACGTACCGATTTGTAATAAAATGATTTATAGTGTGAGCACAAAACAAAAACGCCTTATTTAAATTAATAAATACAATTTAAAAACTGAGTTTTCAATTTAAAATATAAACCAAAAAAATAATAGTAGATTATTAACCAAGGGCTGTATGACATCAATTGCATACGAGGTTTTTGGCGCCTGAGCGAAGCGAAGGCGCTAATTAACCCGAGTATGCAATTGATGCTTACGCCCGAGATAAATACTCTGCTTTACATATCGATTGTGAGGTAAGTAAACAACAAGACAGCAGGTTTCAATGAACATTTATTAAGAAGAAAAAAATGTGTATTTAAATTAATTATTTTCGCGATGCTTTCGCGCCTACTAGTAGACTGCCTTTTTTTTTCACGCACGCAAGCGCGTCAAATCTTGCTGGCCAGTTTGATTTTTAAATCGATTCCATCTAACATACGATGTGGAAACAAATAGTTCCATATTTAAAATAAAATCTTTATAAAATAAATTGTCTAGATTCCGATTCGAGTAATTAATCGATACCGAGAAAAAAAAAATAACTTTTTAAAAATATTCTTCGTGCAGTATGAGTATGACAGTTCTTTTTTCAAATTCCAAAACCTATGCTGTAATGATAGTCATACACCCCGGCATTCAGGGGTGTAAGGGTGTACTTACAGAGCAAGAGATATGTAAAAACAAATAAAATAACCTACCGCTACTTAAACCAATTGAGGCTTAAGCTCCTTCTAGCCGAATTCACACTAGTTGTGAATGGATCTAAATCGCACTCCTTACATTATCATTACAATGTCTGCTTGCACGCACAATATAACTATTCTGCCTATAATTCGAAGATGAATGAGGTACACGTATTGGTGGATTAAAACGAAATACTTCACATGGCACATTAACATAAAATTTTGACAATAATTCAGAGTTATCAATATGCCCGTCGTGGCTGCGGGTTGTTCACAAGAGATACCGCTGCCTCGACATGAAGGGCTAAGAAGGAACATAGGTAGTTTTTAATCAGTAGAAGTCTGACACTACCTTTCGCTCTGCCCAAGAGCGGGAGGGGGTCTCTTAATGATTTTCCACACGACAAAAAAAAAAGGGTTATCAATATTGGATTCCATATCTGAGACGCATACAAAATTCAAGCAGTCTAAAAGCTTTTTTGACAATTGCATCAATGTGTGTGTCAAAAAAACTAACTTACTGTTTTGATGGACACCCAAATCACGAATAGTACTGCACCTTGGCAAGATCTGGCCCGCCAAAGTGTAAGTAGTAGCTAGGGCTGCACGTTTTCTAGTGTAAGTGGTCACCATACTGGATGGGTTAAGATCAAGTCTATGAGCCCGACAATACTCTTCAAACTGATACAAGTCAGCTTGAAGTGCTAGTCTATCTTCGAGCGTAGAAATAGTGGTCAAGATTTTCATGTCAACAGCGAAACATAATAGTTTGGACGAGTTTGAATAGTTTTTAATGGTTATGCTGTTTTTTGTAGAGAATTATGGCACCATCGATGGTATATACAAATGATTTGCACCCGAAAGTTCTCCGAATACAACGCCAGCGTATTTTGTGTCCTGTCACCGGACGATCTTGATTGAACCGATACCGTCCTATGTTGAGACATGGATTGCCACGACTTGTTGACCCGAATATCGCCTCAAATTCTGAAAAGTGAAGAAAAGAAAATATTAATTTTCTTTACCTGTTTCTAAAAAGTTATTAATAGTTTACAAAATCATTTATATCTATTGATGTTCAAAAACAAAAATATTGTATTCGAAACAGCCGCGGTGTTGGAACCTTCGGTAGTTGGTTGGAGAAGGATGTAAAATGAAATCACAGAGTCCAATATAAAGTCTATTTATAGATCAGGAGTTATGTTACAGTAACTTTTCTTATTATATATCGATAACACACAAGTATATGCTATGGCGGCGGAGAGGACTGCCGCTCGCCTGTATGCGGGCGGCACATTGCATTTTGCCACGCTTGCATTATAACTGTAGTTCCTACACGCGGAGATTTTATTTTTCTATGATAATAAGGGTGTTCATCAATTAGAAATTCATTATAGTATCTCCTATTCAGATAAACCAAATAATAAATAATATGTAGTAATAAAAAAACACGATTTCGTATTGTGTTGTTGAGATACTATTTCATCATTGACTGTTTTACACTAGAGCCGTCCGTGGATACACGACTACGGCATTTTGGATTCCTTGCACCTCCCCGCCAGGTCATACCGATAGCTAAGTAATCAGAACCAACACAGGATTACCAATCTACGTCACACCATTAAAGATGAGTCCTTGTTTAATTAACTAAAATAGAAAATAATTAACTGTTTGTGGACATTTGAAAGTGCCCTAGGTAAGAAGACGATTAGTTTCATTTTAAATAAAGGTAATTAGTATTAGTAAAAAAAAAAAGGAATATTGTTGTTAAGCAACAGTAACTTCATTAACGTCATAAAATCATAAAATAATTATAAAAACAACACATACGAAATACCAGTATATCTTTCCCTCATTATACATTATTTTGTGAACTACTTAGTGGAGTGCCGTAAGATTTATACCTCGGAATCCAGGGCCGGTCAATGAATCTTCATAAAAACTTTTGGACTGCATTGGTAAAAGCCCAAATAAAGAAGTTAAAAAAAAAAATGCGCGCTCTTATTTTTTTTATTTTTTTATTTAAAAATGTACTGAAAATGAGAGGGACAAGGGAAGAAGAAATGTTTAGAGCTAATAAATAATATTTTCACCGTAGCTTTATTGTTAATTTATTAATATTTCGTAAAAAATAACGAGTTACAACAAAAAAAAATTAAAACGTATCTATCTAATACCTTTATACGAGTAATTCTTGTAATATAGTATTATCTGAATCTCGGATACGGCTCCAATGATTTTTATGAAATTTAGTATGCAGGAGGTTTTGGGGGCGATAAATCGATCAAGCTAGGTTTCATTCCCAAAAAAACACGATGTACCAAAACAACCAAGCTAATTTCGGTCATCTAGGTACTATACATTTTAACATTATTGGTGTATTGTTGGTGAAGGATTAGTACCGCTGCATCGCCAAAGCATTCTAAATAAAAAACAATCCTGTGGATGCCCTGAGTTTAAGGCCTCCTGCCAGAGGCATATCTTACTTATATATTATTATAATTGCGAAAGTTTGATACTCGTCCACGCAAAATCCACTGAACGGATTTGGTAGAAAAATATCGCTTATTAAAGATGGTTTACAACCTGGATTAAAACGTAGTATACGATTTTACCTCGGTAGTATGATCCGCGGGGCCATTATCGAACTTTACGCGGGAGAAGCCGCGGTCATAAGCTAGTAACTGATATACTTTATGTGACTAATCGCTAAGTGCACCTCCTGTGGGGTACGGAGCTCAAAGTAATAGGGAAACCAGTACACTTAGAAATAAGAAATATAGATATCCGTCATTCAGATCGCGCAGCCGCGGTCTGACCCTTGCTAGAGCAAGCCTGCGATGCTGAGACACTAGTATTAAACCAGCCCCTAAATAAACTGTCTCAGATTCAGCCTGTCCCTTTGCTGCCCCCCCCCCCCCCTCAGTGGCGTCCTAATGTATAGTACCACACGATCGAAATTTGCTTGGTTGTTTTGGTACATCGTGTTTTTTTGGGAATGAAACCTAGCTTGATCGATTTATCGCCCCCAAAACCCCCTGCATACTAAATTTCATGAAAATCATTGGAGCCGTATCCGAGATTCAGATAATACTATATTACAAGAATTGCTCGTATAAAGGTATTAGATAGATACGTTTTAATTTTTTTTTTTTTTGTAACTCGTTATTTTTTGCGAAATATTAATAAATTAACATTAAAGCTACGGTGAAAATATTATTTATTAGCTCTAAACATTTCTTCTTCCCTTGTCCCTCTCATTTTCAGTACATTTTTAAATTAAAAAAAAAAAAAAATTAAGAGCGCGCAAATTTTTTTTTTTAACTTCTTTATTTGGGCTTTTACCAATGCAGTCCAAAAGTTTTATGAAGATTCATTGACCGGCCCTGGATTCCAAGATTTTTCAATATTTATGCTTTACGGCACTCCACTAACTATAAAAATGTTATATCAAACAAAAAAGACAATAATTCTTAGTTTACATTACCATTACAGTTTAACTACAGTAACATATTACATTATAATATTAAATGATGAGTAAAGTTTTAAGCATGGTTATGTTCTTTCTTATGTAAAACTATAACATTTTCAACAGTGACAATAACTGATTTACATCCCACCGCCGTCCGAGTGCAGTGCCATCGCTGCTTGGACCCTTTATACTGACTAGCGCGATTATATCGATAGGAACCGTAGATGATAACAGCGTTCCCAGTTCTCGTCGTGCTGAACACTGGCTGTAATTCTGTAGCTGTAATAAATCGTAAATACACTGTAATATTTTATTAACAAGGACAATGGTACGGTATGGTATAGGAGCTCGTAGCTTAATAAGAACTGCCACTCGGGTCGATCTTTAGGTAAAGCTGTGCTTAACTAGGTCGGTCATACCGAGTTTCCTCCGTGCCTCAGAAAGCACGTTAAGCTGTTGGTCCCGGCTACCATATATAGATCTTTGGCAATCGTTACAGGTAGTCAGTGACCTGAAATTCTGACATCCAGTCTTACAGAAGAGTATCGTATTACCTAGTATTAACTGAGTTGTGGAGGTCAGATAGGCAGTCGCTCCGTGTAAAATACTGGTACTCAGCTGCATCCGGTTAGACTGGAAGCCGACCCTAACATAGTTGGGAAAAGGCTAGGCAGATGATGAATGGTATGAACAAGCTGAAAAAGTTTCAAGGCAACTGACCTGCTGTGTGCACCACCACTAGACCAGGGTAGAAGCCTTTAAAAATAATAAAAAGTGAAAAAAAATAATAGTAGAACGAAACCCATTAGAAAAGGAGGGAAATATTATAAAAATTAAAGGAAAAATAATTTACGGGCGATCTGAGGTCGGGAAGGGGATGGGGCTGAGTTTTTAAGGGCAAAAAACGGTTTTTCTCGATTTCTGGCAAAACTAAAAGTCCTATCGAAAAAAGTCAAATGGCAAAGTTGTAGGTAATAAAAAGATCTAAAACTTTTGTATTTACACTTTTTTCACATAACCTCAAAATTTATGTGAAAAATTCAAAAAACCAAGTTTTTGGTTTTTTATTTTTATCTTTTACAATTTTTTTTTATTTTAACGATATTTGGTGAAAACTTACCTTTTTATGTCCCAAATACGCTGTAATTTATTTGATTAAAAATATTTATTTTTTCACCTTAAAATACACGTGCACGCTGAGTTTCTTAAAGATAATTGTGACAAGTTTATTTAAAAAAAAAAAAAACTTTTCGAATCTGCATAGGAAGGTAAATACTATCTCTATTTTTATCTGTATCAATCAACTCAAACATAAAAATCGTAATATTTTCTTTAAAAAATAGTATGCTTAACGATGTATGAAGTATGATTTTTTGCATTTTCTGAGAAGATTTACTGTAGTAACATATATTTTTTTTTCACCATCGGAAAGTAGAGATTTCAACGAACAGAAACCATACCAACTTTTTGAAAAAACCTGATATTTTGACGGGTGAATTTTCGATTGAAAATTAGGGTGTTTTTTCGATATTAATTCAAAATAAGGTGAAAAAATAAATATTTTAAACCAAATAAATTACAGCGTATTTGGGACATAAAAAGGTAAGTTTTCACCAAATTTCGTTAAAAAAAAAACAAAAATTGTAAAAGATAAAAATAAAAAACCAAAAACTTGGTTTTTTGAATTTTTCACATAAATTTTGAGGTTATGTGAAAAAAGTGTAAATGCAAAAGTTTTAGATCTTTTTATTACCTACAACTTTGCCATTTGACTTTTTTCGATAGGACTTTTAGTTTTGCCAGAAATCGAGAAAAACCGTTTTTTACCCTTAAAAACTCACCCCCATCCCCTTCCCGACCTCAGATCGCCCGTAAATTATTTTTCCTTTTATTTTTATAATATTCCCCTTCTTTTCTAATGGGTTTCATCCTACTATTATTTTTTTTGGTTTTAAAAATTATCGACCCTGGTCTACACGTATCAGTCAGCATAATTGTTTGCAGGAGCAAATGATAGTGTTCTTCATGAGCGCTTTTTGATTTGAACTAATTTATTTGTTAATAAACTAGCAAATACTTTTATGAACAAAACAAAAATAATTATATCCCAATGAAATCAATACAACGATTAATTATTATAAAATACATTTTATTACAAGCCTTAACACTAGTGATTATGTTCAGACCTATGGCTAACAATCTCGCTGTCAATAGTTACGATGGCAGATCGGCATCCCGTTGCGATTCGGGAACATGTCCATCGCACTCTGGCTCCTTTACAAGTACTAACCCGATTATATCGGTGGAGACCAAGGATGATCACAGGGTTACCACGCTGTGACGTACTGAACACAGGACGTGTATCTGTAAAACATACACGTATTGTATAGTTTTGTGTTTAGTACAAGAGATATAAGAACATAGTTAGAATCGTACTTTCTATTATGGCAAGAGAACCTCGACAGCCTTAAGAGTATCAGGCCCAACCTGGGACTGAAAGCGGTTACGGTTAAAGGTTAAGATACCCCAAAAATATACCGGTACCGGTTTAAAATAAAGGTTGAGTTATACCGGTACCTTTATAAATAAAGGTTCGGCTAAACCGTTATTTAATCCTTACACGATTTCGGTACCGAAATGCATGCGAGACGGGGCACGTCGCGCAGTCGTGTCCTTCCGATCGGAAATAAAAACCAATACTGAGTTATAATATAATAATGTGCAACAATCGGCAAGTGAACGACAGACAGAGTGGCGAGGCGGTGCGTCAAAGAAAACCCCTATTTATTCAGGTTTAGGTACCGCTACCGATACATTTATAACGGTTATGGTGCTGCTACCGAAATATACCGGTATATATTTCCAACCTCAAAATTCCGCTACAGAAAAAATAACGGTATCGAAATATTTCGGTAACCCTTATTTAACGGTATGACGTCATACCGAAATTTAAAGGTACCGTAATTTTTGGGTAATTCAGTCCCTGGGCCCAATTACATTTTAGTCTGCACAAAGTAGTTGTATATTTATATTATACCAGTATGGTCCAATGGCCCAGGGTTTAATAGTTGCGCTGAAAATTGGATCTGAAACTACGAAATAAAAGATACGATATTGACTACATAAGTTTAATAATTAAAATTAGTTTAGTAGACATTTATATGTGTTACATAAAAACAGAACTTCAGATTTCCTGAAAAACAATGTATGTCACAGCATAAATGCATGGCCAAATGCACATTAAAACACATATTTGAGTAAATCAAATTTCTTATTTTTATTCTTAAACATTAAGTAAAATAAATGTTTTGTGTGCATATTATACACTTCTGGACACATCTATTGGCCCACCTTGTATTTTCAGTTTCGTTTGGTCCTAGCTAAAATTTTATATTAGGTCGAGCAAAAAGTTTTTATGCAGTTTTGAACCTGGCACATTCACAATTTCATTCAATAGTCTTTTTTTGAATTTCGAACACAGAATTTAAAGAAACAAAAGACAATTTGGAGCCTGTTTGTTGATATCAAACAATCGAATACTAAGAAAACTTGGTTTTATTGGTTTACTTGGATTTAATTCTTGAAAAAGTGATTGATATCTTTGGTTTTGCAACAAACATTACTTATTCTCAACATTAAGGTGAGGTTCTATCAATAATCTATGGATACTTCACCTGAAGTCGCCGCCCAAGCTGTGGCACTTATTCAGGCCGGACACAGCCAAAGAAACGTGAGTGCTCAACTTAATTTAAGTCGATCTGCGGTCCGAAATGTTTATCGGAGGTACCTAGAGACTGGCTTTGTTCGTCGCCAAGGAAGGCCACGATCTCGGGTCACAACTGAAAGGCAGGATCGATTCATCGTGATGACCAGCTTGAGAAATCGTCACCTTACCTCCATTGAGATACAAAACCAACTTCGCGACTTCCACGGAGTATCTGTGAGCGCTCGAACTGTTCGGAGAAGGTTAAAAGAACGCGATATGGTACCACACAAGCCAGCTAATGGGCCCAAACTAACGCGAGCCCACCGAACAGCGCGCCTTCATTTCGCACGCAGTCATTTAAATTGAACACAGCAAGATTGGAGCCGTGTACTCTTTTCTGATGAGTCTAAAATTGTGTTACATGGCAATAATGGAAGGAAGAAGGTCTACCGACGTAAGGGAGAGCGTTTCGCACAATGCTGCTTTGAAGAGAGGGTTGCTTATGGCGGTGGCTCATGGACTGTCTGGGGCGGTATATCCGCGAGCGGCAAAACTCAACTTGAGGTTGTTACAGGACCACGGCTGCCAACATTAAATGCTGAAAGGTACATTCGTGAGTGCTTAGAACCTCACGTGATACCATACGCGGACTATGTGGGCCCAAATTTCCTTTTTATGCATGATAATGCAAGAGCCCATGCGGCCGGCATCGTCAGGAAATATCTTCGGGATGTGAACATCACAGTTATGGACTGGCCAGCCAGAAGCCCAGACATGAACCCCATTGAGCACATGTGGGACGAGCTAAAAAGACGTGTTAGGGCTCGTCAGCCAGTTGCCCAGACGATGCAGGAGTTGAAAACTGCCATAGAAGAGGAATGGGAGATGATCCCTCAAAATTTCATAGAGCGGTTGATAAACTCTATGCCTAATCGTATGAGAGCTGTGGTAGATGCCCATGGAAGCAACACGCGTTATTAAATTAAACCTTTATTTGATAAAACATGTTTTTTATTCAAAAATCAATTGCCTTTAACAAGGCGCATATCCGACTTGTTAGGCGTAGCTCCATGTCGTATGGTATTCTGAATTCAAATTTAAAACAATACGATCGAAAAAGATGGTAAAATGTATCAGGTTTAAAACTGCAATAACAGTTTTTGTTCAATCTAGCAATCATACACACATCAAAAGTGTCTAGGGATCAAGCATTTTTATGCGGATTTCTTGAGATTGAGATGTGGCTTTGTAATAAATTTATGATTTTATAAATTTATATGGATCCTTATTGGTGCATTTCATAATTTGAATCAGGAACTGTGAATCAAAATCGAGTAAAAGATGAAAATCAGCTGTCAATATTTTCCCTATAAAAACATACAACGCATTGAAGACATTATTAGTGCTACTGTTTCCCTACTACTGATTAAAACCAACGTTATTATGGAGCGGCGACGTCATTTAAGCAGGGAAGAAATGCTCAGAGCCGTGGGAATGATAGAAGCTGGTTCCCGGCAACGTACTGTGGCTTTAGCTCTGAATACAAGTCAGAGTGTTATCAGTCGACTTTGGACACGTTACCGAAGCACTGGTACCGTGGCTGAGCGCCATGGAGGACGGTATCGCTGCACCACACGGAGACAAGACCGATACATTCAAATCTTAACTCGAAGAGCTCCAACAATAACCGCCATGATGTTAGCCGTGAGGCTTCATCACTCTTCAGGGAACTTAATTAGCGACCAAACAGTCAGAAACCGCTTGCATGAAGTGAACCTTCATTCCCGAAGACCGCTACGGGTACCACCTTTAGCAATGCACAATCGTAGGATTCGATATCAATGGGCTCTTGAACACAGAAATTGGGCAGAAGAACAATGGCGTTTCGTGTGCTTTTCTGATGAGTCTCGTTTTGGTATGAGACCGGATACAAGACGTATACGACACTGGAGAACCCCTGGACGCCAACAGCGATTAAAATCCTGCCAGGAAGTCCATCCTTATAGTGGTGGAACCATCATGGTATGGGCGGGTATTTGAATCGGCGGAAGAACTGAGTTGATTTGGATCAGAGGCAACCTCAACGCTTAAATTTATGCTGAGACGATTGTATCAGACGTTATCGTTCCTCTACAAGTGCAAATCGGTCCCTTATTTCAGTTAATGCATGACAATGCACGACCGCACACCGCAAGAGTTGTAAGACAGACTCTCGCCGCAGCTAACATCAATGTCCTGCCCTGGCCTGCTCAGTCGCCAGACTTGAACCCGATTGAGCATGCATGGGATATGCTACAGAGAAGAGCTCTGCCGAATATGGAGGGTATCCAGTCGCAAGAAGACCTTTTTTTGTTGTTGCAACGAACATGGGCGGCCATTCCACAGCGTGATTTGGATGAACTCATTTTGAGTATGCCAAACCGATGTTCTTGTGTTGTTAGTGTTCGCGGTAGAAACACGGATTATTAATTGTTTAAGTTACCCAATAAAATTTTAAAGAAAACTGTTATTTCAGTCTTTTTTTCGAACTTTAATGTTAGTGGTTCAAATGTCAAAAATCCCTTTATTAGGAAAATGGCAAATTTCTTTATTAATGCAAAGGTGACTTTGGTTTATCGTTACTGTGACAAACGAAAACACTTTATTTGATGAATCCTTAAAGAAAATTTTAAATAATATCAATCAGGAGAAAAGTTATTGCAAAAATATATGTTGATCCCTAGACACTTTTGATGTGTGTATTTCGGTAGGGGCCATCGAAACCTAAACTCTAAGGTGGGCCAATAGATGTATCCAGAAGTGTATATACATCGTCAATTACAGTATAAAGATAATACAGAAAAAAAACAAGGGGACAACACCTAGAAATTGCCAGATTTACTAAACACGCATATGGTAGTCGAGTTTTTTTTTTTTTTTTTTTTTTTTTTTTTTTTTTTTTTTTTTTTTTGGGACAAGCCCGCCACACTATTCCCAAACCACTGTAACTCCTGTTAGCCAGAATCAACAGTGGCGACCACAAGAAAAGCGCCGAGACAATGAAGCTCGACGAAGTCCCAGGGAAACGATTTAACTGTCTTGGATCCCGCAACGAAATTAATCAGAAAAGAATAGCGGAGGAGTAGGAAAAACATAATTTCCACTTCCCTCCATATCAGCAGGAGACAGAACAGAACAAGGCCAATAGGCATACAGGGACGTATACAACTGGGATAGGCCCAGTTGCCTAGCACCACGGATATTATTGTCATTAATATTACTGGGTCCTAAGTTGTGAGCTGTTATATTTGATTCCAATAATAGGTATGACAAAAATGCTTGAACGCACGGAAATTTGTTCTAGTTTCTACAAGGTCCGTATAGTAAATAACTCCGGATGTAACCCGTACACTATTTAACATAATATTACGTTCATTCATGGTAGTCGAGTTGACAATTCCTAGGAATTTTACCGGTTACGAAGCACAGACGAACTTTGCATTTCATGCATAACACTGTCGTATGCTTGGAGCAAACCCTACATCGGCCTTGACTGGTCATCGTCATAAAATGGCCTACATTATCATAACGTGACGATTCTACCGGGTTAGTTTGTAGTACACGCTTTATGTGTTTATGGGTCTTCCTTGGTTTGTGCAATTTTGAACAATCTGTCGGTTTAAAAGCCACGCATTATTGATACATACATATCTTCTTATCTCTAATTATGTATAGAATTCGCGCATATATAATTATACCAACGCTGTATCAAGGCCGGGTATTGAATGGGGTTTTGTAAAGAGCCCCGCAATTTAACGTTGGTCAAGTCAAGAGAGCGTCCAGTTTATACGCGACTGCGGCGAAGCCCATATAGGAGGGTTATGCATATTGCGTGTGCGTTTGTTTGCTCGACAATATCTGCTAAAATATGTGACGAAAATAATTTGTAGAAATAACCGAGTGAAGTTTAGATGGTGTCCACCATCTGCCCAAAACTAAAACTAAATAAAATTTAAGATAATTTGATTACACACCAATTTTGTAAGTGATGGATAACAAAGTTATCTTCTAAAGCTTAACAAATACTACTTTTTTGTTGACTATAATTCAAGCGTTAATTTAGAATACTGATAAATAGTTACATACATTGTCTACACATTTAATTAAAATAGTAATACTGCTACTGTGATGATAATGAAAGCACTCTAAGCCACTCTTGTGATACAGCCTGATAATCATTTAAATTATTATTTATTGATGATTATGTTCTTTCTTATGGCTAACGACGATACCATCGAAAGTAAGGATACTCGATCGGCAGCCACGGGGGTACTTATTACAATACCACCATATTTTAGAACCTTTACTATTTTTATTATTTATCCGGTTATATCGATAAGGTCCAAAAAAGATAACAGGATTTCCATGCATAGTCGTGCCAAAAACTGGCTTTGGATCTGAAATAAAAGTCTAGTGTGAGTCTCAGTAGTGTGGTCTCAATAGGATTCTAATTAGTCCGTCTGTTAGATTATCGAAAAATATTGGATACGCATTTTTTGTTTTATCAAATCAATAAAAATTGACGAAGACAAAACGCGTCCAAGATTTGAGTGGGGTGTCGTGACGTCACTCACCGGTAAAAAATGTCCTAGTAATGTCTTAGAATATGACGTCACACGAGTTTTCAAAGCACTGTATCGTCTTCATTGCGTGTTTACGTGAAAAAAGAAAAAATACGTATCCAATATTTTTTGGAAATCTATCTGACGGTCTAATTAGATTTTTTTCACACCACCTGCTCGAAAATGTCAAATTATATGTCAAGCAACCTTAACCTAAAGTGAGTCATTAGTGGCCGGGGGCACAGCCGGTCAATAATGTTGTACTGGATTTCATTATGACCCGCTGGTCAATAATGTGATTTGAATTTGGAATCTCACATGCTCAGCTAAATTGGCAGTATAGTACTAATAAACACCCAGAAAGAGGAAAGCTATTCTCGATACCCTTACTACGCGTGGATGATATTCTCGATTTCCTACAAAATCATAACGACTGCTTCTTCATATCGTTGCCATGTTTTCGAAGACATAATATTGTAAGAATAATTAGATAACTACGAACCATTTTTTAAAAGGAATGGAATAACATTATAACTGGCATTAATAATAACAAATACCGTACCGCGCCGTAATACCGTTATAGTACTTGGCTGTAACATTAGTTAAAAGTTGTTTGTGATAATGTTACCATTCACCCGTTTGTGCATATAACTAACTAGTTCTAAATATGTTATTCTTACTGTTTGTTTATTTAATAAATACTTTGTTTTTCGTACTATGGCTATTATTTTCTCACAGTAGGTGTAAAAAGTAGAGTATCCTCCACTGGGCTAAAGGTGTCTTTGCCTTGGGCTAGCTTGAATCCCTTGCTGCATTCAGGATTCTTGTATTAACTCCCTCGCTTCGCTCGTGAGTTAAACTCTTAACTCCCTCCCTGCGGTCGGGAGTTAAATCCCGAATCCTTCATTGCGCTCGAGATTCAATATGACGCCCGTGACATAAGACACAACTTTAGCCCCTCGGTGCATAATCTACTATTTAGTTAACTACCCTATTCTTCTTTTTTTCGTATCGACTTTACATTCATAATTATTATTATACAGTTTTGGTCCCGTGAGTGACCACGTTTATTGCAGTGTCAGAGGGGTTGTTCACAAGTCAAGGGTTTAGTCTCAATAATTATGTCAACTGAATTATTTAACTTCGACAAACACTGACAATACTACTTTTGTTTACTCCATAAACCTTTTTAAATGGATTAACAGAAAAATAATTACAAATGTTATCATCTATTTAATGATTATGCACGGACTTATTGCTGATTAAATCCTACCCAATCCCATCCCATCAATAGTAACAATCCTAGACCGACATCCACAGTACAATACAATTACCACACCACTGAGCTTTAGCCCCTTTACGATAGCCTTGAATATATGATACTAGCTGACCCACGCAACTTCGTCCGCGTCACATAATATAGCTTATAAAGGTTCGATAAATCGACTATCCAACATATTAAATTGAGTTACAATTGAGTAACAAAAAATCTTACCTTTACTCTTTATAATACCTTTTAGTTTAGATTGGCTTCGATTATATTATTAAAGTAACAATTACTATAGGTATCTCTTACTATTTAATAAACAGTAACACCTTGTACTTGTAAACATTATGGTGCAGTAAATATTTTGAATTTGAATTTCTCCGGAGCCCCCAGAGGCCAGAATCCCCACGTACATACCTACCGCACCGGATCGAATGACTGCCACGCGCTTAATTATTTTGTCGCCCGTATATTTTTACATTGCTATATCTTCTAAGATATTTGTTTAAACTGTATAGAGTAAAAGGCACAATTATTCTATATTAAATTTCCGTGCTAACAAACACATTTATATAGATATAGATTAATACCATATGGGTTAAATAAGCTTCGCAATATATCATTATTTTTAATCAAGCATTTAATTATTAAAAAATGGTTACAGTAAGTCAATCTTAAAAGATAAACATATGCTATCGCGGACTTTTTTTTAGAACTTAAGTCCCACAAACTACCAGTAGAACAGAAGTAGGAAGGAGGCTGCGGGTTGTTCGCAAGGGATACCGCGACCTCGACATGAAGGGCTAAGAAGGAACATGGGTGGTTTTTAGTCAGTAGAAGTCTGACACTCCCTTTCGCTCTGCCCAAGAGCGGGAGGGGTTATTTGAAGATTTCCCACCCCCAAAAAAAAAAAAAAGGTATTGGAATCTTTGAATCAAATCTAAATTATTCCTTTCTAATAGCATGCACTTTTTTTTTGTTGGAAATAGGAAACCAAGATAGTAAAGTCCCACGCACTACCAGTAGAATAGAAGTAGGCATGAAAAAAAAAGTAGAAAAGTTACTGCATGATTTATTAGAAAGGAATGTGTAATTTAGATTTGATTCAAAGATTCCTATACCTCCTTCTTACTCCTGTTCTCCTGGTAGTTTGTGGGACTTTACTACTTTTTGTGAATGATCCATTTTAATGGTTATGGTCAGGTTTACAGCTAACTATTACATTATCAATTGTAAGGACACTGGAGCGGCACCTTCTGTTGTACTGATTACAATACCACCGCGCTTGGGACCCTTTCGATTGATTCGATCGATTGTATCGGTAGGGTCCTAGAGTCATCACAAGATTCCCTTTACTTGTTGTGGTAAAATTTGGTCTTGGACCTGAAACAATACTTAAGTGTTAGTAAAAGAAAAAAAAAATGTAACAATGGTGATCTGGACAACGCGAACAGAGCCATAATCTACTTGCAAGTGGCAACTGATTGCTGTTGCTACCAGAGTAACGTGTCAAACTTGATCTACTTGAGATTCCCATTCCTCGTCGTTGTGAAAGTTGGCCTTGGACCCGAAATGAAACCTCGGTGTAAGTCAACCTTGATCTAATTGCGAGAGCTCTGAGACATAGATAATTTTTTAACGTTGTTTCTTTTGATAACTAATTCTCCATGTTAAATAACCACATTTTTCAAATAAGAATCACTATTTTGAATCCTACTATAATATTAAAAACGTGAAAGTTTATAAGTATGTACGTATGGATGGATGTTTGTTACTCTTTCACGCAAAAACTACTGGACGGATTTGGATAAAATTTGGTACACAGATAGTTTGAAAAATGCCTTGGTAAGTAAATAAATCCTTCATGAAGTCACATACCATAGAAAATAAATAAAACATACCATATTAACGAACTTACAATCGCCAAAATTTACGGTAAACCTGAACAAAATTACTATGGTTTAAAATATAATAACAGATGATAAGATAAAAATAAACAATCATTTAAGATAATTATTTACTAATGCACCAACAGTAAGACAAACATTAAATGATACATATTCAAATAAAAATGTTCTAAGAAATCGTCTCAATGATTATGTTCAGTTTTATGGCTAATGATTTTACGGTCAAAGGTACAGATAGTCGATCGGCACCCGGTCCGGTGCCGGGTACATGTCCATCGCTCTTTGGGCCCTTTGCACCTTAAAACCCGATTATACCGATAGGGACCAAGAATGATGACAGCATTGCCACTCCTCGCCGTGCTGTAAACTGGCTCCAAGTCTGCAATAACACATACAAGGTATTACAAAATGCTTGAAACTATTTTGTAGTATTTATTGTGACTCGGACGGGTGGAATAATATTTATTGTTAAAATGAAAGTTATATCTCATAAGACATATTTATTTATAGCTACAAACTTATTTTTTAACACAGTGAATAATTCACAGTAAGCAAGAATCAACCTAGTGGTTATGTTCACTTCTATGGCTAACAATGACACTGTCAACAGTTACGATAGTAGACCGGCATCCCAGTGAAACCCGGGAACATGTCCATCGCACTTTGCTCCCTTTACAAGTATTAACCCGATTATACCGATAGGGACCCAACACAATGACGTCTTTACCAAATCTTGACTTGCTGAAAATTGGCACGTAATCTGTAATTAAACAAAACCGTTTTATGAAGTGTACTAAAACACAATAGTACAATATATAATTTCATTTTATTTTTCAACAAACTAATTTTAACAGCGACGATTTCGGATTGTCACGTCCACGGAAAGAGTAAAAACAACAAGTTTTTAATTTTTAGAAATCTTTATTTATCCACACAGTAAACAATTAATATTGTCTAATTATAATAGTTAAGATTATATAAACACAAGCTATCTACAGGATTTAGTTCAACGCACAGTTCAGGTCAACGCGGAACCAGCATCGTTGAACTAGTCCGGATTCTAAATAATAATATATTGAATTTACAAACGCACACTTATGAAAATCTGAATTGAATTAACTCCGAATCAACCAATAAACAGAGGTCCCAAGTTTTGCGATACTGATCTAATGTAGTGTTTCGAAGTGTGTTGATCTTTACAGAGTTAATTCTAATGGTTATGTTCAGACCTATGGCTAACAATCTCGCTGTCAATAGTTACGATGGTAGATCGGCATCCCGTTGCGATTCGGGAACATGTCCATCGCACTTTGGCCCCTTTACAACGATTCACCCGATTATACCGATAGGGACCAAGGATGATGACATCATTACCGGACTTTGTTTTACTGAAAACTGCCTGCCAATCTGTAGTAAATCACAAAGTTTACGTTATTTTAACATATACTACGTGAGTCTCGACAAATGGATGTGCGAATAACACTTGTGCGACAAAACTGTACTGCGACTCACCATAGTTCGAATGCACGCTTGTGCAACACACTGAAGCTCGACATCACGCTAGTGCGACACTACGGTTTTGCGACAAACAGTTGTGCGTCACAGTGTTAACCTTACCTAGCCTTTTTAGGGTTCTGTATCCAAAGGGCAAAACCTAGACCCTATTACTAAGAATTCGCTGTCTTTCCGTCCATCTGTCTCTCACCAGGCTGTCTGTCTCAAGAACTGCGATAGCTAGACAGTTAAAATTTTCAAAAAGTATGTATTTCTGTTGTCGCTATAACAACAAATACTAAAAACAAAATAGAATAAATATTTAACAAACGTAATTATTATACACGCACATGCTGTACTCTTAGCAATGTATTGTGTAGTTACTAAATTGTAAATTCATAATTGGCTGTAAGTTTAGTTTATATTCTTAAGATAAAATTTCAAAGACCTGTAGATTTTGTAAACAGTAAATAGATAAAAAAAAATACCCGGAAAACGGAAGAGATCACATAACTCACATTTTTGTTGAATTGCAATGCAATAGTTTTCCTACCAACTAAATGCTTTTAAAAATACCAAATAGCAGATTTAAATAAAATCTGCTTGAATTATTTAAAACCACAGAATATGATAATAATAGTCAAATATGTATGCTTAAATATGCTTAAATCATGCAACCATGCATGCATGTAAGGAAAAAATATTGTTTTGCTTATTTTTTATGAATTTAATTAATGGTAATATTCGGACTTATGACTAATTATCATTCTATTGTTGGTGCCACCAATAGATTAAAATCCATAGCTATATCTATTACAATACCATCAATCTTTATCCCCTTAGCAAATAAGTGCTCAAGTATACCGGTACGATCCTAAAATCAGTACAGAACTTGCATACCTTGACATACTGAATATTGGAAATTAATAGATCTGAAACAAAACGTCAGAGCTAGATGAGACATTTTGGAGATGACTGTGATACATACATAACGCAACCGCTGTGCGTTTATAATACAATTTACTTACGAACGTGGATGAAAGCAAAAGGCACATATTGCTGTTCCTAAACCATCTCATCGGTAAGTCAACATAAAATGAATCCCTACACGAAAGAATACGTACATTCATTACGTACAAAATCAGACGTGCTTTTTCTGGGTTACGAACTTTAGACCGATGACTTGTCACACCACCAGGTTATCACAGTTCTCTGTCAAAATTCATAAAGATTACGGAAATCACGAAAAGCAATCAGTTGTTTGTTATACTTAAACAAATAAAACAACTGCCATTATTGAATACATTGCAGTTATTTTAATGGTTATGCTCAGACTTACAGTTAACAATTACATTATCAAAAGTAACTACACTGGAGCGGCATCCACTGTTGTACTTATTACAATACCACCGCGCTTGGGGCCCTTTACATATTCTATGTGCCCGATTGTACCGATAGGGTCCTAGAGTCATCACAAGATTCCCTTTCTTTGTTGTGGTAAAATTCGGTCTTGGACCTGAAACAATACTTAAATGTTAGTAAAGAAAAAAAATGTAACAATGGTGATCCGGAAAACGCGACCAGAGTCATAATCTACTCGCAAGCGGCAACTGGTTGCTGTTGGTACCAGAGTAACGTGTCAAACTTGATCAACTTGACATTTTGCTTTAAGACGTCACTGAAACCGAAATGAAACCTCAGTGTTAGTCAACCGTAATCTACTTGCGAGAGGTCTGAGACATAGGTCACTGTTTCAACGTTGTTTCTTTTGATTACGTCTGTTCGGTACTTTTGTATATTGTTATGTACGCACAAATACTACGTATTATCTATTCATTCTTTTTAAACCGATTAAAACTTAATCGACTAGCATATTCCAAACGGGACATGCCTAAAACGAAACGTTTTTGAAAGCGCGCAACACTGAACGCTCAGATGTTGCCACATTCTCTTCTCAACGGAAAAAGTAACCCGCACGTTTGCTAAGAGCTCGCCCCGGAAGCTTGAGCCTATAAAGCCAATCATCACAATTATCAATCGTTCAGCACAATAGCAGATTCTATATCGACTCCAGCCTACGCGATTGCTACATTCATCATCGAAGGACAGGGGCCCCTGAAGAAGATTGCTTCGTCACACCAGGTCAGTCCCAAAATTTACGGTCTATGCTAGCCAACTATCTACATTTATTCGACATAAATGAGTTCGAGCCGGATATCACCATCTGGTATTGATTTATACGTATTAATTGTGCTGTACAATAACAATTTCAAGTAAATTCATTTGTCTTTGTTCGTAAGTTGCGAGAACCTACCTCCACTTACAAATTATTAATATCGAGTTTCCGACAACGTCGTGCGATATTTCTCAAAAATACCTTTACGTACAGTTAGATCTCAACGAGATCATTCTAATTATATATGGTTTTATATGCTTTTGATCACTTTAGGCGAAATTACATTCGTCTATAATTTTCCGGAACCGGGCGGTATTTAGACATACCCACTTGGAGCGGGCGCGCGTGAAGTCATTTGCCTAGTATTCATAGGTCTAAATACTCTAAATATAGTTTGTTGCAACTCATTTCTTTATTTTGTACAACGTACATAATATTACATTTAGTATTTACGTACTTATGTGTAATCTAAGGTTCAGGTATTACATACCGGAAAACCAAATTATCGCTTACTGTCATAATTGCAGTATTGAATAAACTGTAGCTCGTATTGCATACGGCACAGTGTTCAAGTTTCTTTAGCTCGGGTTCTACCGACGGGAAATATTATCCTTGTATTTAACATTACATGTTATATTACAACTTACCTTTAACTTGCGACAAATTATAGAACTCTTTTATTAAACAACTAACATTTTTCTTTAATCTCGTGATAACATTGTTATTCTCCACAGTATAACAACTCAATTTCTTACAAAATGTCCGCTATGGAGATTGAACAATTGATATTTGAACGTGATTTAGCGATTAACAATATTCAAAAGATTGTAGACTGTTCGAATAATGTAGCCGAATTTCGAGTTCGAGTTAAAGAGTTAGCCTCAATAAAAAAATCATTTTTTCAAGTTCAAGCGAAAATTGAAAAATTATCAGCAAAGAGTGAGACATTTAACCGCGATGACAATTTAGCCGTGAGAAATCAATTCGATTCTTTGTACTTTAAGGTCCAAGTTGCCTTAGACACGTTTAAGGAGGAGCGTAAACAAAGCATTACGTCCGTCTGCGGCGGATTTAATGGGGTATCACATTCGAACTGTTGCGCTCAACAATCAACGCAATCACATATTCGTTTACCGCGCTTATCGCTTCAAACATTCACTGGTGTTTTAACTGATTGGAATGCTTTCTACGATTTGTTTAAATCACTTGTACATGACAACGTCACCTTAAAAAATGTCGAACGCTTCCGATATTTGTTATTATCTTTAAAAGATGAACCGTATAATCTTATCAAATCTATTCCCGTTACGGATTCTAATTACGAAAATGCCTTACAGGTATTAGTTTCACGTTATGAAAACAAACGAATCATTTCAACAAAACATTTTGACAACATTTTTGACTGTGAGTCGGTTAACGAGAAAAATGTTGAATCAAGTTTACGTAATTTGATAAATTGTTATCACGAGAATATTACTGCTTTGAAATCATTAGGTTTACCAGTTGACGACTGGAGTTTCGTACTATTAAATATTCTGCTACGAAAAATTACCCCTAATATTCGTAGGCGTTTTGAATTGTCATTAAAAACTTCATGTGAAATTCCTGACGTGACTGAATTTCTCGATTTCCTCGATAAGGAATTGGCGGCATCTGAAGTGATGACTGCATCCGCGCGTACTGCAAATACATCCGCGGGGTCTGCGCAACGCGCGGCGCCCGCCCGCACTGCTGCTGGCGGAGCGGCCGGCTCGGCCCGGTCAGCTGCGGTGACGTCATCGCGCCATGCTATGGCGGGAAAGCGTGCGATGTCGCTTACTCACGCGCATTCTGACGTGCAACATAATGCACCGCGTGCTATGAGCGTACATGCAACAACTGCAGTGGATGACTTAAATAAAGTTAAATGCGCGTATTGTAAGGACAATTCACATCCTTTATATAAATGTGAGAAGTTCCATACGCTCACTTTAAAGGAACGAAAACTTTTCGTGGAACAAAATAAACTTTGTACCAATTGTTTATTTTCTGGTCATGAACAAAGGGACTGCAAGTCGCGCCATACATGCCGCGTCTGCACTCAAAGGCACCATTCATTACTACATGTTGATGCGCCTACTCCAAACGTCTTGCTGGCTACGGAGTCATCTTCTTCCCCTGAGTTGCGCTCAGTAGCGGAAACCTTCACGCCCCCTCCATTACATGGAGGTACGGGGCATCCTTCGAGTCAGAACTGTACAGTCTTACTCACGACTGCGCTTGTAAATGTACGACCCTTGAACCAAGGGCCTTACACGCCGAGGTCCGTTCGCACCCTTGTGGATCAAGGTGCGCAGATTACGCTCATCTCTGAGTCGTGCGTCCAACGTCTCGGCCTGCCGCGGTACTCCGCGCGGGCAGGCACCACTCTCACCGGTATTGGTGGCGAAGTCCAACCACGCGGTTACGTGTTGTGCGAGGTCACACCTCACAACAAACCCGAACCGAAGCTTCATATCGAAGCTTTTATCCTACCTAACCTGACTAGCTACACTGCCAATCTTCCTAAATCAATTGGGAATATTCAGAAGTTTCAACACCTACAAAATCTTGATCTAGCAGACCCAGAATTACGCTCAACGCGGCCTGTTGAACTGCTACTGGGATCTGACTATCTGGATAGCATACTGCTCCTGGATAATATCAAGGGTCCACCGGGGACACCCGTGGCCATCAACAGCATTTTTGGTTATCTGATAGGTGGTAGAATTTCATATGAAAGTATGAAACGACTAAGTGTCAACTCGACTACTTGTCAACTTGACATGAAACTTCAAAGGTTCTGGGAGTTGGAATCCATAGCAGAACATCCACATCTTACAAAAGATGAATTACGCTGTGAGTCGATCTTCGTCGATACTCACACACGAGATGCAAATGGGAAATATATAGTTTCTCTACCCTTCAAGGAGAATGCTACACCCTTGGGCGATTCTCGTGCTATAGCTCTCTCGCGTTTAACTAAACTAGAGGCACGCCTGTCTCGCGACCCTGCCTTACGAGAGAATTATAATAAAGGTATCCAAGAATATTTAGACTTGGGACATATGGAGCCAGTGACAGACTCTGCGAGTCCGGGCACTCCCCCCTACTATCTACCCCACCACGTTGTGGTGAAGAGTTCCGCAACCACTACGAAATATCGTATTGTGTACGACGCTTCATGCAAGACTACGTCAGGTCGCTCTCTTAACGATAATCTCCTCACTGGTCAGAAATTGCATCAAGACATTTCTGAAATCTTGCTGAAGTACAGACTTCATAAAATAGTCTTTACGGCCGATCTCAAGATGATGTATCGCTACATCGGTCTTTGTAAAGAACACCGGGACTTCCATCGGATTCTTTGGAGATTCTCTCCCCATGATCCCGTAAAGGAGTATCGTATGTGCTCTGTCACATTCGGCGTCGCTTCTGCACCTTTCCTAGCTTTGCGAACACTTCGTCAATTAGCAATTGATGAAGCTGATAATTTCCCACTTGCCTCGCAAGTACTTCTTAACGAAGTCTTCGTTGATGATGTTGTTACTGGAGTTGATACGGTTGAAGATGCTATCACTCTTCAGCACCAGCTAACTTCCATTTGTAAAGCAGGAACCTTCGAACTCCGCAAATGGACCAGTAATAGTTCCGAGTTTTTATCGCACTTAAACAATGAAGCTTCCGATCATGATGACGCTCTTATTTTGTCAGCACTCGACACTGACACTTCTGTCAAGGTCTTGGGGCTCAAGTGGAACCCTAAATCTGACGTCTTTTCCTATCAAACGAATGAAGTGGCTAACTCACGCAAATGTACAAAGCGCATAATGTTGGCAGAAATCGCAAAGATTTACGATCCCCTCGGATTCCTAAGCCCAGTGACAGTATTCGTGAAACATTTAATTCAACTTCTATGGGTATCAGGCACAGGTTGGGATGCTACCCCTCCACAGGGTATCTGTGACTTGTGGTTTCGGTTCATCGACGAGCTACCGTTACTACAAGACATCGCGTTACCTCGGCATGTGCTTCCTAGCACACATCAAGTGTCACTTCATGGCTTCTCCGACGCATCTGAAAAGGCGTACGCTGCCTGCGTCTACATTCGCGTTATTGACTCGAACGGTGCCATCAGCACACACCTTCTCATAGGGAAAACAAAAATTGCGCCTTTGAAACGGCTTACCATCCCGAGATTGGAGCTGTGCGGTGCTCATCTATTGTCAAAATTGATAAAAAAGGTCATCACTGCTTACAGCAGTAGATTGTGTTTCGACCAAGTCTACGCTTGGTCTGATTCCACTATAACTCTTGCCTGGTTACGTTCATCTCCAGACAAGTGGCGGACATACGTGTCCAACCGCATAGCGGATACAACAAGCAACGTGCCTGCCTCGCAGTGGCGCCACGTTCAATCCGCAGACAACCCCGCAGACCCCGCGTCTCGTGGTGTTCTCCCCTCTCAGTTGAACCATCAACTATGGTTCACGGGACCCGGTTGGCTCAGTAAAAACGAGTCTGAGTGGCCTAAGACTAACGTCGTATGTCACACCGACGAAGAACGTCGCAATCACGTTCTTCTCACACAAACCAATGACCCTAATAGCTTAGAGTTCATCGAGCGATTTTCATCGCTTCCAAGGATGCTACGCGTAATTTCGTATATGTTACGATTCATAAATAAATGCCGTAAATCCAATAGCCCTACGACTAAACATGTCACAGTTCCTGAGACAAAACAAGCTCTCAATAGAATTATATCACTTGTCCAAAGTGAATGCTTTTTTGAAGACATCTCGCGTCTCAAGGACGACGATAGATGTACAAAACGTCTTCAAAAATTAAAACCTTTCTTGGACGATGCCGGACTCCTCAGGGTCGGCGGCAGAATAAGTCAGGCCAACGTACCGTATGATGCCAAGCATCAGATTCTGTTACCCAAGAAACACCATTTCACTAATCTTCTCATTGATGTCTATCATAAAACACATTTACATGTGGGACCCCAAACTTTGCAGTTTGCCCTCGCACAGACCTACTGGATCATGTGTGCTCGCGATGCTGTTCGTATGCGAACACGACGCTGCGTATCGTGTGTTCGTGCACGACCGGTCCCGCCACAGCCATCAATGGCTCAATTACCTACTACTAGGGTTCGATCACTTCGTCCCTTCTTAAATACGTCTGTTGACTTTGCGGGACACTTCTTTCTTAAATCGAGTAAACTTCGTAACGCGAAAATTTACAAATCGTACGTATGCGTCTTCGTTTGCCAATCAACGAAAGCAATCCATTTGGAATTAGTTCCCGATCTCTCAACCGAATCTTTTCTGAACGCATTGCGTAGGTTCATATCCCGGCGCGGGTATTGCAAAACAATCCGTTCCGATTGCGGACGGAATTTTGTAGGTTGTGACAGGTATCTTTCCGAACTTTACACGTTTCTGCGAAACGAGTCAAATCAGACTGCTATAAACAACCAGCTGACAAACATGCAAATCACCTGGCTGTTTAATCCTCCGTATGCTCCGCATTTCGCCGGTCTCGTCGAACGAGCCGTAGGTAGTCTGAAACGACACTTACATCGTGTCATAGGTACATTAAAATTAACTCAGGACGAATTCAATACTCTACTCTGTCAAATTGAAGCTGTCTGTAATTCACGACCTCTCTGTCAACTTAGTAATGATCCTACTGATCCATTACCCCTTACTCCTGGACATTTCCTCATCGGGGAACCATTAACGTCTTTACCTGAATTTAACTTGTCTAACGACAATCCCCATCGCCTCGCTAGATGGCAGGTTATTCAACAAGCCGTTCAACATTTCTGGAAACGCTGGAGCGTAGAATATTTACACCAGCTACAACCAAGAGGTAAATGGTTCCACGACAATACTAACACCCCCCTTAGGGAGGGTTCTGTAGTCGTGTTGATCGACAACACACTACCACCACTGCAATGGCGTCTCGCGCGCGTGCATCAACTGCATCCCGGCGCCGACGGTAATACCAGAGTCGTAACTGTACGCATCGGTAGCACTCTTACTAAGCGACCTGTAGTTAAGGTCTGCCCATTGCCTGTAGAATAGGCATCTCTTAAGTAAATAGCATTACATGTTTTTAGTCTTAAGTTAGTATAGCATTATGTATGATAGTTCTTAGATAAAATAAGCATTATTTTATCGCCGGCAGCATGTTCGGTACTTTTGTATATTGTTATGTACGCACAAATACTACGTATTATCTATTCATTCTTTTTAAACCGATTAAAACTTAATCGACTAGCATATTCCAAACGGGACATGCCTAAAACGAAACGTTTTTTGAAAGCGCGCAACACTGAACGCTCAGATGTTGCCACATTCTCTTCTCAACGGAAAAAGTAACCCGCACGTTTGCTAAGAGCTCGCCCCGGAAGCTTGAGCCTATAAAGCCAATCATCACAATTATCAATCGTTCAGCACAATAGCAGATTCTATATCGACTCCAGCCTACGCGATTGCTACATTCATCATCGAAGGACAGGGGCCCCTGAAGAAGATTGCTTCGTCACACCAGGTCAGTCCCAAAATTTACGGTCTATGCTAGCCAACTATCTACATTTATTCGACAACGTCTTTGAGTTATATAACCGTATTTTTGAAAAAAGAATCTGTTTTTGAATTATTTATACATTGAATATGCACACCCGGGTGATATCCCCGTGTAATATAATAATTAAAGTACAATAATTTACGCGTGAACAAAATTATTTTGATTTAAAATATAATAATAGATGTTAGGATGAGAATTAAACAATAATTTAAGATAACTATTTACTAATGCACCAACAAACAGTAAGTATACGACATTAAATGATACATGTTCAGTTAAAAATGTTCTAGGAAATCATCTCAATGATTATGTTCAGTCTTATGGCTAATCATTTTGCGGTTAATGGTATAGATAGTCGATCGGCACCCGGTTGAGTACCGGGTACATGTCCATCGCTCTTTGGGTCTTTTGCAACTTAAAACCCGATTATATCGATAAGGACCAAGAATGGTCACAGAATTGCCACTCCATATGGTGCTGAAAACTGGCTTTATAACTAGGTATTGCTAAAATGCTTGAAACTATGTATTTTGTAGTATTTATTGGGACTCAAACCGGTGGAATAATATTTATTGTTAAAATTAAAGTTATATCTCTTGAAATCTTTCTTTAACACAGTATTAATAATTCACACTTCACAGTAAACAAGAATAATCCCAGTGGTTATGTTCACTTTTATGACTAACAATGATACTGTCAATAGTAACGATAGTAGATCGACATCCCAGTGAAACCCGGGAACATGTCCATCGCACTTTGCTCCCTTTATAACTATTCACCCGTTTATACCGATAGGGACCAAGCACGATCACATTTTTACCAAATCTTGACTTGCTGAAAATTGTCACGTAATCACAGATACAATACAATACGTATATTATTTACGTACAAATTCAGAGTTGCTTGTCCTGGGTTTCGAACTTCAGACCGATGACCTGTCACCAGGTTATCACTGGTTTTTGCCAAGATTCATAAAGATTACGGAAATCACGAAAAGCCATCAGTTGTTTGTTATACGGAAACAAATAAAACAACTGCCATTTTTGAATACATTGCAGTTATTTTAATGGTTATGCTCAGACTTACAGTTAACAATTACATTATCGAAAGTAACGCCACTGGAGCGGCATCCACTGTTGCACTTATTACAATACCACCGCGCTTGGGGCCCTTTACATATTCTATGTGCACAAAATTATTTTGGTTTAAAATATAATAATAGATGATAAGATGAGAGTTAAACAATAATTTAAGATAACTATTTACTAATGCACCAACAAACAGTAAGTATACGACATTAAATGATACATGTTCAGATAAAAATGTTCTAGAAAATCATCTCTATGATTATATTCAGTCTTATGGCTAATAATTTTGCGGTTAATGGTATAGATAGTCGATCGGCACCCGGTTGAGTACCGGGTACATGTTCATCGCTCTTTGGGTCTTTTGCAACTTAAAACCCGATTATATCGATAAAGACCAAGAATGATGACAGAATTGCCACTTCTTGTGGTGCTGAAAACTGGCTTTATAACTAGGTATTATAAAAATTGCTTGAAATTATTTTGTTTTATTTATTGGGACTCGGACCACTGGAATAATATTTATTGTTAAAATGAAAGTTATATCTCATAAGAAATCTTTATTTATAGCTACAAACTTATTTTTCAACACAGCATCAATAATTCACACTTCACAGTAAACGTGCCCTGCCTGTCCTGCTAGTTGTTCACTACAGGAACTGATGGACGCTACCGAAAGCGCCCAATTCTGGGCCAACACAATTTAGATTGCCATCGACACGCTAAGAAGAAGAAAAAGTAAACAGGAATCATCCTAGTGGTTAATGTTCACTTCTATGACTAACAATGATACTGTCAATAGTTACGATAGTAGATCGGCATCCCAATGAAACCCGGGAACATGTCCATCGCACTTGGCTCCCTTTACAACTATTGACCCGATTATACCGATAGGGACCAAGCACGATCACATCTTTACCAAATCTTGACTTGCTGAAAATTGGCACGTAATCACAGATACAATACAATACGTATATTATTTACGTACAAAATCAGAGGTGCTTGTCCTGGGTTACGAACTTCAGACCGATGACTGGTCACACCACCAGATTATCACTGGTTTTTGCCAAGATTCATAAATATTACGGAAATCACGAAAAGCAATCAGTTGTTTGTTACACTGAAACAAATAATACAACTGCCATTTTTGAATACATTGCACTTATTTTAATGGTTATGATCAGACTTACTAACAACTACATTATCAAAAGTAACTACACTGGAGCGACAACCACTGTTGTACTTATTGCAATACCACCGCGCTTGGGGCCCTTTACATACTCTATTTGCCCGATTGTACCGGTAGGGTCCTAGAGTCATCACAAGATTCCCTTTCCTTGTTGTGGTAAAATTTGGTCTTGGACCTGAAACAAAACATAAGTGTTAGTAAAAAAAAAAATGTTACAATGGTGATCTGGACAACGCTACCAGAGTCATAATCTACTTGCAAGCGGCAACTGGTTGCTGTTGGTACCAAAGTAACGTCAGACTGGACCAACTTGACCTTTTGCTTTAAGACGTCACTGAAACCGAAATTAAACCTCAGTGTTCGTCAACCGTAATCTACTTGAAACTCCTCCAAGTTATGTAACCGTCTTTTTAAATAAGAATCTGTTTTTGAATTATTTATAAATTGAAAATGCACACCCGGGTGATATCCCCGGGTGTGACCTAATGATAATAATGATAATGATATCGGTGTCCACCTAAGTGCAGCACAGAATTGCCACTCTTCGTTATCGCGAAAGTTGCCTTGGTAAGGAAATAAATCCTTCATGAAGTCACATACTATATTAACGAACTTACAATTGCCTAGTTATAGTAATTTACGCGTGAACAAAATTATTTTGGTTTAAAATATAATAACAGATGATAGGATGAGAATTAAACAATAATTTAAGATAAATATTTACTAATGCACCAACAAACAGTAAGTATAACAAACATTAAATGATACATATTCAGATAAAAATGTTCTAGGAAATCGTCTCAATGATTATGTTCATTCTTATGGCTAATAATTTTGCGATTAAAGGTATAGATAGTCGATCGGCACCCGTTTGAGTACCGGCTACATGTCCATCGCTCTTTGGGCCCTTTGGACTTTAAAACCCGATTATATCGATAGGGACTAAGAATGATGACAGAATTGCCACTCCACGTGGTGCTGAAAACTGGCTCCAAGTCTGCAATAACACATACAATAACTAGGTATTACAAAAATGCTTGAAACTATTTTGTAGTATTTATTGAGACTCGGACGGGTGGAATAATATTTATTGTTAAAATGAAAGTTATACCTTATAAGAAATCATTTATTTATAGCCACAACCTAATTTTCATCACAGCATGAATATTTCACAGTAAATAGGAATAATTCTAGTGATTATGTTCATTTTTATGGCTAAAAATGTCATTGTCAATAGTTACGATAGTAGATCGGCATCCCAATGAAACCCGGGAACATGTCCATCGCACTTTGCTCCCTTTATAACGATTAATCCGATTATACCGATAGGGACCAATCACGATGACATCTTTACCAAATCTTGATTTACTGAAAACTGGCACGTAATCTGTAATTAAACATAATAGTTTTATAAGGCGTGCACAATGGTATAATATAAATATATTGTATTTGTCAACAAACTGATGGTAACTTCGAAAATTTCGGAATTTCTGCAAAAAGTTCCGGAAATTTAATTTTTTGTATCATCAAAAAAACTATTTAAGCTAATCGGGTTGTATATCGTCGGAAAAAGTAAAAGCATCAAGCGCTTCATATATATAAAACATTTATTTATCCACACACACTAATATTTCCAATTAAAAATCCTATAATGAAAATCTTATTTTGAAATAAAATAAGGCAACTATTAAGGGACAATGTATCGTTCAACAGGGCTATTGCGTATCTTTTTAAATGTCAGTGGATAACATAGTGTCCATCGATTAACTGTCAAATGGTTATAATTTGGTACAAAATGGAACCATTAGACAGTTAATCGATGGACACTATGATAGCCACTGACATTTAAAAAGATAACAATAGCCCTGCAGGTTTGCGCAGGATCAGCATTGTCAAACTTGAGCCATTCTGAATTTTATATATTAAATCTCCGTTATACCGTAACACACAATTATGAAAATTGGCGTCCCTTGGGCTCCGAATCAACTAGTAAACAGCCAAACTCGTTGCCAAACTTTGGCCCGACTCAACTTAAATTGCCATCGACACGCCAAGAAGAAGATCGAGCATAGCGAGTGTTTCGACGTGTGTGTTGGTCTTTAAAGAGTTATTCTTAATGGTTATGTTCACTTCTATGGGTAGCAATCATTCTGTCAACAGTGACGATAGTAGATCGGCACCCCGTTGGCGTTCGTGTACATGTCCATCGCACTTTGGGCCCTTTACAACTATTAACCCGATTATATCGATAGGGACCAACGATGATGACATCATTACCGGTCTTTGTCTTACTGAAAACTGGCTGCCAGTCTGTAATAAAACAAAAAGTTTTACGTTAATCAAACATATCTACCTAGCCTTACAAATAAAACAGCATCAAAACTAGTTACATACTCCATAATAACATATTTATGGATAAAATAAATATAACAGTTACGAGCTGGGTATAGGATAAATAAAAACACTATCTACCAATTAAACACACAAAATAACTGTATTGATCACTCTTTAATAGTGAAACACAAGACAATAAGTAAATATAAAAAAAAAATCATCAAAAAACCTTTGATTTTAACCATCAATGGTTATGAATATCATTCACACGACTAATGAGGAGGTTGTTGAAAGTAACCACACTTGCTCGGAACCCACTGCTGTGTCTCGTACAGTACCACCGGATTCTGTACCCATTACTTCCATGTCTTCGATTATACCGGTAGTTTCCCAGAAGGATCACAGGATTCCCGTTTTTAGTCACACTGAAAACTGGCACTGATTCTGAAATACAAATCCTAGTATTATATCTTTTGGCGTTGTGGTATTTGGTAACAAAATTTTAACGTGGAGAGGAATGTTCCGCTAAACGAGAACCACTTTAAGTTCCTTTGTGAAAGTTTTCACGTGTACCACGTTCTTTTAAAAAGTAGGACACAGGAGTGATCACCGTATTCACGTTTTTGTCGAATTGAATGCAACAGATTTTCCTACAAACGGTATGTTTTTTGAAAAGATCAAGTAGTCAATTAATGAATAGCTTTTATTGAGGTACAACACTATTAAATAATTGCGGTTTTATTATTCATGATTATGCTCAGGCTGGTGGCGAATGATTACATTATTGAAAGTGAGGATTCTTGATCGGCATCCTCTGGGATACTTATTACAATACCAACGCATTGTAGATCCTCTACAGTTATTTGTGCGATTATACCGGTAGGGTCCCAGATAGATTACAGGGTTGCCATGCCTAGTCGTGCCGAAAACTGGCTTTGGACCTGAAATAAAAGCTTTGTGTGAATCTTTGTGGCGTTGTCTAAATAATCATGGTGTTATGAATATGTTGCTAGATAACTTCATCATCACTACATAGTATAAAACAAAGCCGCTGTTGCTGCCCCTCCGTCCCTATGTATCCTTAAATCTCTAAAACTACGCAACGGATTTTGAAGCGGTTTTTTTAATAGATAGAGTGATTCAAGAGGAAAGTTTTAGTATATAATTTGACCGACATCCACGTGGGTAAAGCTGCGGGTATCAGCTAGTGATAAATAATTCACTTTCTTAATTATTTATAGTATATAAGCACACTTGACCGACAAGCACGCGAAGTGCGTCTGTTACAATACCACCGGACTTTGGCCCCTTTGCACCAAGTTGCCTTATTGTACCGATAGGATCCTATCGCGACAACACGATTACCCTTGCTTGTGTAGCCGAACATAAATAAGTTTTTGGACAGTACTGACAATCGCTCGACATTTGGAAGAATTTCTAGCACAGGTCCAACGCAGTTTGGGTCCCTTGTAACTGGGTGACAGATTGTGCCGGTGGCAGCATGTGATGAGATTAGTTTGCCAGATCTTGTCGTACTAAAAACGGATCTGCAAGACTTATTTAGGTACCACTTTTTATATTTTTAATTGGTTTGAATAAGTTGATTGAAACAATAATAAAATGAATATTTTGTTTATTATAAAATAGAAAAATTCACAAAACAACTTAACAATAGGATAAAATCAACCTGCACTGTAAAGGCACAATAATGTAGCAATTAAACAGTCACTAAAAATAATTTTAATCTTTTAAGAATCTGTACTTACTCGCCCTTATTATTCTTATCTTTATATTAATAAAAAACAATGAAAGTCAGAAACCAACAACTCATTTCATAGTCATTGCATTTGCATCTTCAAGAATGATTAATATATATTCGTTTAATGATTGTGTTCATAATTAACGGCTACAATGACATTTTTAATTGTATGGATGGTCGCTTTACATGCATGATTCCGTCTAGTGCAGTGCCAGCGCATCTTGGGCCCTTTGTAGCCTGACGTGAAGTTATACTGATGAGATCCTACGAAGAGAACGGGATTGCCGGATTTTGTTTTACCAAAATATATCTCTGCAAAAAATCCAAAAACGTTATGTTATTTCTTTTATTATTTACATAATAACGTACATCGTTAAGAATTAAATAAAAACACACAATTAGAAATACAATAATTCGATACAATACATTCAATAAATTTAATTGACTGCAAAAGCATTTGTATGTTATTCATATTATCAAAAGTCAAGATTAAATACATTCAAAAGTTTTTGCGTGAATAAGTACATAAAAAACATTCATACATTCTTACTAAGTCCCCCGTTTAAAATAAAAAGAAAGATACATTTTAATTAATTATGACTTCGTATTGTTAATACATTTTACCATCTATTTTGATCGAATGAGATTTTTGAAATAACGCAATGTATGATTAATTCAATGGTTGTGCGAATGACATTGGCTCATGAAGACATCATTGAGTGTGTAGATGGTCGCTTTACATCCGTAATTCCGTCTAGTGCAAGCCCATCGTAGTTTGGGCCCGTTGTAGCCCGACGTGCGATTGTACCGATAACAACCTCTGTTAATAACCGGATTGCCGGATTTTGTTGCACCGAAAAACAATATTTCTGCAAATAATTAACCTAATTAGGTTTATTTTTCTACACTGAAATAAAATCTAAATTCTCTCAAATTCTCTTTTAGTTTTGGTTACTAATACAAACAATTATTTTCTTGTGGTTTATCTTACACCGAATGTTTAATTGTGTACATATTTATGCATCTATTTGTTAGGTATTTGTTAACATTTTCAAATAATTATATAGACAACTTAAGATGTCTCTGGACTTATTCTAGATAAAAACTAGATATTCTAGATAGAAACTAGAAAAGTACAATCACTTAATTATGAGGTTTAATACAATATCCATTTATTACGCTCTCGTACACAAACATGACAATTTCTATTACACAAAAAATGTAAGACTTCAGAACTATTACAATATTCTACATTAAAAAGTTTATGTCTCAAAAAAATCAACTTGACATTTAATTTTTTTGACATTTGACACACACGCACATTTGCGCAAGCGCCCTGCGCCGTCTTACGAATTCCAAATCAGGACACGTGACCACCAGGGCACGTGTCCTGACGCAAGTTTAACATTCTTTACCAATCCCAAAAAAAGTGCACAACGCCGCTAAAGAAGTAAAAACTGCTATACATATTAAAGAATGGGTTTTTAATTGGGGTCAGCTCAGCATTGCTACCAGAAATTGTATCTGATAATAAACCCGTGTTTATTATCAGATACATTTTTTGGCAGTTTTAGTTCTAGCTCTAAATTAAATGTTGACTACGTTAGAGGAGCAACTAATACTGAACACAAATAGAAATAAAACTAACTACAATTCAAAAAGCTATTATTTTTATTCGATCCACACACACAACAAAACACGTCATCTTAAAATTAAACAATCATAAACAGTGTTCACTGGATCTTTTGCCATTTGAATTACATTGTCAGGAGGGCGCTATCGGTAAGCGTTTGTGAAATGAATTGTAAAAAACAAGATGGCGCTACTTCACATTATCCATCCTCATCATCATTTCAGCCAAAAGACGTCCACTGCTGGACATAGGCCTCCCCCAGGTGTCGCCAAATTTAACGTGCGTCTCGCATCCAGCGGGTCCCCGCAACCTTCACCAGGTCATCGGTTCACCTAGGCCTTCCAACGCAACGTTTTCCGGTTCACATTATTTCTACGTGCCGAAAGATCCATGTGCAACCATACTAATGGTTATGCATAGGTCTATGGGTAATAATAACATTGTCGAAAGTGAATATTACCGACCGGCAACCAGTCATATACCTGGTACAGTACCAGCGTACTTTGGGCCCCTTGCAACCACTGGCTTTGTTGTACCGGTAGCTACCCAGCTTGATCACAGGGTTCCCTTTTCTTGTGGTGCTGAAAACTAGCTCTGAAATATAAAATAGGTACCTGTTTAGTTTAATAGATTTTGAAGATCGTAGTTAATGTAAAGATCATTTCTTTTGCTAGAAATACCAATGTGATGTTACAAGAAAATCGGTTTTATTTCATGTTTTTTTATTTAATTTACATACTGTTGAAAAGAACGTTGCGCCGACCATAAATAGAATGGGATATGGGCAGGAAGATGATGACTGTTGAAAAGAAAAACAAATGCGCTTGAAACTAGCAATAGTTTATTATAAGTAAAATGGTTTTACAGATAAAGATATACTAAATACAGGTTACGCCATAGAAATGACAAATAAAAAGTAATATAAGTGAATAATTTTTTTTTTCTTAATCTAATGGGACAACCCATTGCTGGGCAAAAGCCTCCCCCATAGCATTACACTCTTCTCTTTGTGACAAGTGGGTACAATACTTGGGTAAAACCCAGTTGAGACTCACGTGGACTAGGGAGCAGGACACAAATGGGAAGCGGCCTGAATGAGCACAGGCAGTGAGTGAAGCAAGGTTGCCAATGATCACGATTTTTCAGATATACACCTTTATAAATTCATGGAGGTATTCTTATTATTATCACTAACTTTCGTTCTGTGTAAACATGTCATTTAAAGTTTGATTTGTTGAAAAGCTTTTTTTTTTAAGTTTCAATGAGACGCTCACCCTTCGCCACTTCCTAGTGACGGAGCTGAGAAGAACAATTGGCGGAACAAACTCATCAGCAAACAATATATTCAAGCATATATTTTAGCATCATCATGTGATGCTAAAATATATTGTTTTGTTCATGTACTGCAAAGTTTTATGAAGTAAAGAAAATCTACACATAGTTTAAACTATGTCTAATTATTTCAGAAATATAGACGCAACTACTTTACTCGAGTTAAGAACATTAGTGTTAAAGCGTTTATTTCTATCTAAGGGTCATATTCTTCCCGTTGGGACTACGGGTTGTTCGATAGAGATACCACGGCCTCGGTACAAAGAGCTAAGAAAGAACATGGGTGGTTTATAGTCAATAGAAGTCTGACACTCCCTACCGCTCTGCCCACAGTCATTTGATGTCCCACGGTCCAAAAAAAAAAAGACGTGTGGCACTTTGAGACTGCCGCGGTAAAGCTATTGCATAGCATTTTTTATCAACTTATGCAATTATAATTATTTATTTATTTTATTAATGCAGTATTTAAATATAGTATTTATACTTACACTTTTACTAATCATCCTCATCTTTTATAAAATGTCCTTTTACGTCTCATGTCGCGCCTTGGCGACAACTATTTTTGTTGGCAGCCTTATAATCGATCTTATTCGATTTATTAACTTTGATTTTGCTGTTTTAAAATATTAAATCTAATAATTTTTCAATGTTTACTTTTCATCTGACATTACGTCAGTTGTCAAGATGTCATTTACTTTTTCTTTTATTTTGTGTCATAGTTTTTCTTAGTGGTTAGAGCTATGAAGGTTACATTTGATTTATATAATTTAATTTATTTTTATTAATATGTTAGCTCAAATAATGTAATTTATTGATAATTTCTATTAATAGTATCTTATCTTACGCTTATAAAATTAATTAACACGCTCACAGAAATTCTTTGAGGAAGTTTTTGATTGAATAATACAGGCCGTTTTAAATACAGGCAACTCACAATTTTTGATTTCAAGAAATTGTCAAGTATCAATTTGTCAAGTGTCAGTTCGTTAGGTTTTTATTTTCGTTACGGAATTTCTGGATTCGGTCCCCACGCTCAAGGCCCGCGATAGAAGCTATGCAATAGCTTAAAAAGGTCATAATTCTTATGAATCGCACTCTATTCTTAGCTACATGATCTCGCTCTTAGTCGAGAGACTACTTTCTAAATTGTTATAATATAACTAACAAGGTTTTCAGCAGTGTAAAACAATCGAGTAGGTTTATGGGCATCACTAAGATTTTTTATCAGCACAATTTTCTGGTAGGCATTCCCTTTCCTATATCAAGTTCTGGATGTTTGTAGAACCAATAATAATTCTACCAAAAAGCTCGACAAGACACGTTATTTAGCATAGAGAGAGAAACATTTAGACAATTAACAATAGGGATGTTTACTAACTAAAAAACTATGATTCTAATTAGTCCGTCTGTTAGATTATCGAAAAATATTGGATACGTATTTTTTGTTTTTATCAAATCATTAATACGCGTCAAAGATTTGAGTGGGGGGGTCGTGACGTCACTCACCGGTAAATAATGTCATACTAATGTCTTAGAATATGATGTCACACTACTTTTCAAAGCACTGTATCGTCATCATTGTTTGTTTACGTAAAAAAGAAAAAAAATCGTGTCCAATATTTTTTGGAAATCCATCTGACGGACTAATTAGTTTTTTTTAGTTAACTACCCTATCGCGTTTAAAGCTTCTCAAAGAGACTATGGCTTTAGAGTGAGTCAGTGACACTATAAATAGCTAGGTAGGTTGACAAAATTATACTGATTACAATAGCCGCACTGTTTTACAAGAACTTACTGCATATTTGCCCTGACTTAAATTGACTTACAATGATCATCAAGTTTTAATAAAAACACCATTACAAATTACATAACTAGAAGGTGGATGACAATGTTCCAGATTATAAGATTTAATGACTCTTCTGTCATTTGTGATGACAAATCGAGCATTGCAGGTTTTTGATCGTGTGCACCTAAATACATCATTTGCTACACTTTGACCTTTGAGGTAGAATGTGTATCCTTGTACGATGGCTATTTCTTTTCCATTCTGCTTTCGGTACCATTCTATACCTGGAAATCAAACAATTACGTTTATAAGTAAAGCAATAAAATATTATGTACACTATAATATTTTAAGACGATACTAAATTAATTAAAGAAAACAAACGGAATAGTTTTTGATTAATTTATTTGAGACTACTGAGCTAGCAACCAGTCCCGGCCTCGCACGGGTGGAATGTACAAAGCCTTTTTTTTTTGAGGGGTGGATAATCATCAAATAACCCCTCCCGATCTTGAGCAGAGCGAAAGGGAGTGTCAGACTTCTACTGATTAAAAACCACCCATGTTCCTTCTTAGCCCTTCATGTCGAGGCCGCGGTATCTCTTGCGAACAACCCGCAGCCCCGACGGGAGCATTTAATTATCTAAATTCTAAAATACGAGTAACTCGTTCTTAAATAAATATTTTAATTCTTAAGAAGACTTACATCTAGGATACAGATAATCGACAGTTAGTGAAAGAAGACAAAATAAAAGTTGTCACTGACATAAGGGTAGCACAAGAAACAGTAGACATGCAAGAGAAAGTAGAAGTAAGCACTCATAGAGAATTAAGAAAACATTGCACAGATATGTAACGTGAAGCTGTTTTTAAAGTTTAAAATAAACACCATCACGTATAATATATTTAGAGGGAAGATGACAGTGTTCCAGGTGGTAGGATTTCATTTGACTCCTGTCTTTTGTGACGATGAAGCGAGCTTTACACCTGCCAATGGAGCACTGATACAAATCAGTTGACTTTTTCCGACTATCACACCAGAATGTGTATCCTTGAAGCAGGGCTATCTCTTTCCCATTCTGCTTTCGGTACCATCTGACTGTAGAAAATAAAACAAACATTATTGTTGTTTGTAGGTTAGTACTACTATATCTTAAAGCTAAGCATTGAAGTAAGGTGTAAATATTTACGTGGCACTGTTTTTAAAGACTCTAAGGGGAATAAATAATAAGATAATATATCAAGGAGAGGAAAGCCTTGTTATTGGCAATGAAGAGCAGAATTTTTGCTTAAAAAGGGTAGCATCACGATTGTCCAAAATAATTGTTATGCTATTCCAAATAAGATAACTTTTACAAGTAAAGTTTTTATTTGTAGCACAAGCGTGGAAAGTTGGATGCCTACAGCTAGGTATTTTTGTCGCACTTCGATAATTAATTAATTACTTTTTTATTGACATTATTTTAAAAATATTTTTTTATATTATTCCTAAATTTTAAAATAAACACCATTACGTATTATATACTTATGGGGTGGATGATTGTGTTCCAGAATACTTGATTTGATAAAACATCTGTTCTTTGTGATACTGAAGCGCGCTTTACACTTTCTGCTGTGGTAGGAGCACTTATAACTATCGCTTGACTGATATATATGGTCGACAGTGAATGTGTATCCTTGTATCACTGCTATCTCAATTCCATTAGATTTTCGATACCATTCGACTGTAAAAAAATTAAACATGTAGTCTTTGTTATTTTAAAATAAAAATTATAAATTAATATTAAATTATATGGACACAAGAACAAAGTGACTTCACCTTAATAGACGCTAAGTAAACGCAATGGACGTGCTCTTAGATATACTTTTGCTTTTAGCAAATTAAGTTAGATTAAAATTGCTTATTAGCCTTATTAGGCTAGATTGTAATATAATAAACAAATAAAAAAAAATACATACACTCACGCCCTTTTCCCATGGGGGTAGGCAGAAACCACAGAACGCCACTTGTTACGATCCTTATCTTTGAAAATAATATTAATAAAGTCATTTATTGAGGTAACTTACACCCATTTTACAGACAAAAAAGTTGTTGGTAAAATACCTATCACTGTTTAAAATAAATTAATGTTTGCTATATTTAATACCCCATTTTGTGTTAGTGATCACGTCAGTTTAAAAACTTTAATATTATTTTACTTTTAATTTTTCGCAGAAAAAAAATATAAAATATAGGGGATATTTTATCATTTTTGTATTTTTACTGCCATTATTATTCGCGTAATATTTGATTATACCCAAAGCTGATAGTATCATCATAAAGTACTACTTAACACATTTACGACATTGTCATCGCAAATTAGCTGTTTGTATAATCCCTTGTCCGGCTGTATGATTGGCCAAGTAAAGCAAATATTTTTATTGGAAAGTCAATGTCAATGTTCTTAATGCTAAAGTCAAGTTTGACAAGTTCACAATTCATAAGCCGGGTGTCACTGTGGTATATGTATGTAGCAAAAGGACACTCTGTACTATGACTAGTTAATGTAGTATTTAGAAATTAGAGTTTATCAATGCAAATGTCTTTGATAAACTTCAACTTTATATTTGTACTGTTAACAAAACTAATTTTCTCAAACCAAAAAAATAGTTACTTAAATAAAAAAAAGTTAAAAAAAACTTTTTTTTTATTTGATCTAAAATAAACACCGTTACGTATTTATTATATGTAGGAGGTTGATGATTGAGTTCCAGACGAGAGGATTTTAACTCTCTGTCATAGTGACGATGAAGTGAGCGTTGCATTTTCTTCCAAGCGAGCACATACACGAATCCGTTGTCAAATTACGACTGTCACAAAAAAATGTGTTTCCATGAAGCACGGCAAGGTCTGTCCCACTCACCCTGTGATACCAATCGACTATAGGAATTAAAAGACTAACATTATCACTGTTATAAAAATATACTTTCAACCACGGAATTTTATTATGGATTTAAATAAAACTTAAACCGTTATTGAAATGTCAAATAGATGGAATTACCATTGCAAATGTGTAACGTTATAACATCTTCGTCATTGATGACGAATCGTAGTGCCGTAAATAAAAATTGGACAGGTTTAAATTTTTTTTTACATTTACACGTTAAATACCAGCTAAAGTACAGATAGTAACTCTCAGAGTACGTGTTGGTTACTCCAAATTACAATGATGTACTACACTGTATAAATAATTTACTATAGAAATTAGTATTACCTCAAAATACGAAATAGAACCTTACGTCTTAAAAATTATCTCATAATTAAGATAAGTATTAATTTACGAATATTTTTTTAAATGTTTTTATAAGAAATATTTAAAAATGTATAAAGAGGTTTGAACTTTTTTGTATGGAAGCTGGCATATGATGATGGCCATTATGATTATTTTTAGAAATCACGGTCCACGATGATATTGGTATGTTTGGATAGAGGACACCTAAACGAACAATAAATGCCATGGAATATGGTACCCCAAAGTGTCACGTTATCGAGATATTTAAAGGTAACGGTCGACATAAATGAGTACAATGACCACTTACAAAATAGACCTTTTACGTGTCTAAAAAAATCAAAATGGCGGGCAGGTTGATATGTCACATCGGTTCCCTTTGTTTACAAATAAATATAAGATAAATTAATTAATAAAGTTAATCTACAACAATAGGAAACAAGTAGTCAAGCGCCTTATATCTTGTAAAAGTTCATAATTTAGTTTAGGCCTTCACTTACTATTATTTAATTGTTGTATTGTCTAAACGTAAGGAGAGAACGAAAACCCACAGATCCACATATTATAATTCAATATTTTTCTTAACTACACTTGTTTTAACTCTAACTTTCGCCTACAATATGATAAACCCCGGCGGCAGAACGTATCAAGTTCGGCGGGTTATGTCGATGTTCGCGAATATGATCCGTGACTACATAGGTGACAGTAGTGAGTACCGCCGCCCTGCATCCCTGGTGGTAGCGAGTGCAGTACCATCGCAGTTTTTTGTCCTTCGCACTCTTCATCCGATTGTAAATGAACCCGAGAGCGTACAGGAACTGGGCTCCTCTGGTCATTTTAATGATTTTTCCTGAAATACATAAGTAATTAGCTATGTTGGGTTATCAAATGTGAACAATTTAAGAATGTTTGCTTGCTGGAATAATTAATGTTTTGCACTATATTTTAATTAAAGAAGTTATTTAAAATATTTATTTGAAAATAGGTACTCTTAAGTTTTGTACAATCATTAATAATATTGAAACATTTATCACATTAATGTGGCCTTTCTAAGAAAACATCAAATCGGACGTGCTAAATAATTAAAGAAAAGCTATAGTCTAGTCAACAAGTCCAAAAACGTGTTAAATAGAAGTAAAGCTCCTACAAATATGTGCGATAGCTCATTCGATTCGGAATGACGCCTAGAAAAATGTTTTTTAAGGGTTTTATAGCACATAAAAAATTGCAATTGTTATTAACTAAAGAAGAAAAAAAATTAAAGTATTTAATTTTTTGTTAATAATTTCAACAATAACTTTTAAGAAATTTTAAAAAAAGATCCTGAAAGAGGAGGAAATTTCTCATAAAAAAAATCCCTACTCCCGGAACTCTATCTCTATTATTATTAAAAAAAAAATAAGGCTGAAATAAATTATTTTTTATATAATATTAAATAACGATTTAAAAACCTGAATAAATTATGGTGTAATCTGAACACTTGAACGAAAAAACCTTGGTGAAAAAAAAAAATTATGTCGATTTTTCAAAAAGTTACACCATTCTTAATTCATTATTTTCCAATCTCTGTTTTATAAATTACGGCGTAAAAGTTTTAACAGTTGGTCTAAAATCTTTTCGCTTCGTGGAGCTCTAATCGTTTAGGTACTTAAAAAAACATTATTAAAAATTATTATTTTGTGAATTAGAATTTAGCATCTTATATAGGTATTAATAAACATTGGAAAAAAAAAAAATTAAAATTGTTTATAAACAAACAGACTATTTTAGGATTTTCAATTTTTTTTATTTTACCATCTTAATGCATTTTGTTTATTGTTTATGATCTTTTTTTTATGTTTCAATTGTTAAAATAATTAGTTAAAAACATATTTTATTCTTGAAAATCATCATTAATTCTTTTCAATGGATTAACAGAGTTTATTTTTAAATTAAATAATTTCATTGTTTATTAAGTTAACAATTTGTTATAAACAAATAATATTAACTGATATTTTTGTCTAAATAGTCAAAAAATTACAAAAACAACCATATATAACAAAGTGTTGAGATGTGAATAAAAGATTGGTTTTATATGAAACACGTAAAAATGTAATCGACTATTTTCTAGCCTAGTTACCACAGTTGTTATAAAGTGACATGACAGTCTTTACTTATAAAGAGTACATAGTGTATATTTGTATCAAAAGAGTTTATGACTTCGGAATAAATCCTCGTCCAACACCTCCCCTCGAAGTCATAAGCTTCTTTCACGCATCATCACGATCATGCTGTTCTGTTATGCCTAAGCCACGCAAGCATTCTCGATGTTTCGGTCCATTCAAAGCCTTGGTCAAAACATCAGCTGGCATTTTATCTGTACTCATATACTTCAGATCAATCACGCTTCGTTCCAACATATCTCGAATAAAGTGGTGTCTCACATCAATATGTTTCGTTCGTGCGTGATAGCACCTGCTCTGAGCAAGCTTAATTGCACTCTGACTGTCGTCGAATAATGTCACACATTCACACTTAACACCAACATTAATCAACATATCACGCAGATAAATAGCTTCTTTGGTAGCTTCCGAAAGTGCCATATATTCTGTTATAAAGTGACATGACAGTCTTTACTTATAAAGAGTACATAGTGTATATTTGTATCAAAAGAGTTTATGACTTCGGAATAAATCCTCGTCCAACACAAAGTACAGAAAAAAAAAATACTTTGTTATTAATATGTGGTTGTTTTTGTAATTATTTGAATATTTTGAAAAAAGAATATAATACTTAATATTATTTGTTTATAGGATCTCTCTTTCAGCATCTTTTTTTTTTAAATTTCTTACTTTGATCTGATACTCTTTAGTTTTCCTATTTTATATGTTTTTTTATCGTGCTGTCACCTTTTTGATGTTTACTGTCAGTGTATTCAATAAAGAACTGTAAAAGCTGCGTCCCCACTAACGTCACCCGAAACGTGCCTCGCCGAACCGCGCGGCCTAAGTGGGAACGCCACTAAACGTTCCTGTAAGGCCGCGCGGTTCAGGCCTCGCTCACGTTCACGCTCACGTGGCACAGCCGCAGAGCTCAGCCTAACGGAGCCGCACGGCGCTAGTGGAGACGTGGCTTAAGATAATGTCACTCAGACGTGCTAAAAAGAATTAGTATGATCGTAAAAAGTATGGTTTTGAGGTCTGTGCTTTAGAGCAAATGAGCACACTCGAAAAGCATGCTACAAATGAGCATACTACCTAGTAGCAAACAAGAATGCTTTTTTTAGTAGCATGTGTATTCCAGACTTACCGTCAGTGACCAAGTGTGCTGGGTACATGATGATCTTGTTCACGCACCACCACTTCACCCGCCTGCCTTTTTTTTTTGGAGGGTAAAATCATCAAATGACTCCTCCCGCTCTGGGCAGAGCGGTAGAGAGTGTCAGACTTGAATTGACTAAAACCACCCATGCTTCTTAGCCCTTTGTGTCGAGGCCGCGGTATCTCTTTCGAACAACCCGTGGTCCCGACGGGACCCGCAGCCCCAACGGAGGACCCGTCTGCCTCTCCTGTCGTTGCTCATGCTGTACCGGTGTCACCCTATGATCACAGGTTTCCCATTGTTTACTAGCAGCAAAATAAGCACCTAAAATAAACAGCATTTACTTCATTCACGACTTACTATTTTTCATCAGATATGTACTACAGAGGAAAGTATTTTTTTTAAGAAAAGCCTCTCAATCAAAAAATCAATATTTATTTTATAACCTAACCAAATAATTACATATGAAGAGTAACAATGAAACACACATACATACATACATAAACTCACGCCCTTTTCCCATGGAGGTAGGCAGAAACAACAGAACGCCACTTGCTACGATCCTTACATACTCCTTTTGCCTCACAAAACACACAAACAACAAACAAAAACACACAAAAACAAAACAAAACAAAAAAACACAAAACACAAAAAAAACAAAAAAAAAAACATGACACACAAAACACGAAACATGAAACATGTTTTTAAACATTTAAAAAAATATAAATATAAGCATGCAATAAAAAATTGCTTAGTTAATTATCATGGTGACTGTAGGCCATCTACACCAAAAATTCCGACAAGTGAAACATTACTCAATGATTGTGTTCACCCCTAATTTTCAGTATAGTATTACCGATAGAAATTATGGTCACTTTGCAACCATCACACCTTTTTCTACAAATCCAATACTCTCTGTCACCTCGCACTTTATTTCTGTAGAATTGTCTTCCATCGTGTAAGAGAGAACAGGCACCTCGCTTAGTTAACACGAAATCAAGAGTACTTTCTGAAAAAAATAATAAGATTATAAACGCTACAAAAAAGAAAATTCTTCTGTGCTGGCTGGCACTTGGCTGGTGGAAAATCATCAAATAACTCTCTAGGGCAGAGTGAAAGGGTGTGTCAGACTTCTACTGACTAAACACCACCCATGTTCCTTCTTAGCCCTTGTGCTGCGGCCGCGGTATCTCTTGCGAACAACCCGCAGCCTCGACGGGACATGGGTCAACCTTTCTTTAGGCTTTGACCTAAAGAATCACAATATTCTAAACGCGCTTGCACCGCAAAACTCTTAACTAAAACACGTCGAACGAAATTAAAAACATTTAGTAAGTGCTAAAAGGAAAACTAGGTATTAATATAACAAAAATATGTATTTAATACACAGCATTATTCTTAACACATCACAATTACTCTAATGTAACTTACTTCTTTCGTTCAAAATAAAAATGAACTACTGAAAACTTAAAGTTATACGGCCAGTCGTATACCAAAAACAGGTGTTTCGGTACCTAACTAAACTTAATTTGTGGTGTTACGCAAATAAGATGCAATTTACAGAAACATTATTTTGTACAGTTAAGAACATCAAGATCAGCGCTTAATTAGTAAATGCGTGTTTATTCGGGGAAACAGCAATACAGCGGAATTGGAGCGCCAAAAGAATCTTGTGTCACTCTATCTCATATTATTATGTCTAGTATATCAGTGGTTACTATGCTCGCCTTTAATTTTGATGACATACAATCCATTCGTATGAACAGTGACCCTGCAGCCGTGGGTCTTCCTTCTGCACACCCAGTAAGAGTTCTCTCCCATCGTCTTATTCCTAATGTATACTTCATTTCCCAACAGAAGTTTCAGTCCTCCTCGGGATGATGGTATAATTACATGGTCTAGAAATGAATAAAACTAGTATTATGTCTTAGCAGAATTAACTACATTTATTTTTTTAACTGCACCTTTATAATAAACAGTCTCACTGCCGCACTCAGAGAGCTTTAATGGTTACTTATGGCTAGGCCATCACTTAGTAAAGGTTTTGACAGTTTTGTCATACAAAAGTATGTCAAATCTTCACTAAGTGACGGGTTAAGTAATCATTAAATATCTCTGAGTACCGCAGTCACTGTATTTACACACATCAACACCGTCTAGGGATATTTTGTATAAAGTTCTTAAACTCAAAAAATACTGGCCACTTTTAAATTCTTTTGAAGAGAGTTTATTTTGTAAGCCTTATTGAACGATTCTAAATTTGAATTTGAAAAAATACATTAAAAACAAAAGATTTACGCGGCATAATGGTAGCGAAGTCCGAAGGTTTCATTTACCTACAGTAGTTTGTGGCTACTTTTTTGTGTCCAATTTAAGTTTTATAACAAGTTATCGGTTAATTCCGAATTAATGTTATTGTGTGCATCATGCAGCGGCGCCATTTAACTAGAGAAGAAATGTTAAGGGCAGTAGGCATGCTCCAAGCTGGGGCTACTCAACGGAGTATTGCTGAGGAGTTTGGAACAAGACAAAACGTGATATCAAGGTTATGGTCACGTTATCGTGCTACTGGCGAAGTGGCTGAAAGACACCCAGGCGGGAAGCGCATAACCACTCAACGACAAGACCGATTTTTGCAAGTTGCCGCGAGAAGACAACCAAATGTTACGGCCATGCAGTTGGTTCAGAGGCTCCAGTCAGAGCACCAGTTGCTTGTGAGTGACCAAACTGTGAGGAGAAGGCTGCATGAAGCTAACCTTCATGCTCGCAGACCGCTTCGTACTCCAGCACTACGCCGAGGAAATCGTGGACGACGACTAGAGTGGGCTCGTGAACATTTGCTCTGGGAAGAAAACCAGTGGTCTGTAGTGCTGTTTACCGATGAGTCCCGGTTCGGTTTCCATCCCGATACACGTAGAGTGCGTGTTTGGCGAGTTCCTGGTCGTGCGAGCCGTCTGCAACATCCTCAGGAAGTCCATTCATACCACGGCGGGACAATTATGGTTTGGGCGGGAATTCGTGTTGGTGGAAGAACAGACCTCGTTTGGATCAGAAACACCATGACGGCTGAAAAATACCGTAACGAGGTGCTAGTACCAATAATCTACGCCCATCGACTACAAATGGGCCAAGAATTCACGCTCATGCACGATAACGCTCGTCCGCACACAGCGAGAGTGGTGACGAGCTGGTTGCAGGAGCACGACGTATCGGTCTTAGGCTGGCCCGCTCAATCGCATGACCTAAACCCCATAGAACACGCGTGGGACATGCTCCAAAGAAGGGCTTTGAGGAATTTCCCTGCAAACGTTGCGACGGAAGAGCAACTTTTTTTGCATCTTAGCCGGACCTGGGACAATATACCGCAGCAAGACTTGGATAACTTAATCCAAAGCATGAAAAACCGTTGCAGGACCGTTATTAACGTCATGGGTGGTTTTACTGACTACTGATTTTTCACAGAACTGTTAAAAACAAATTATTTTTTCCTTATTTGTAAATTTTTCTTGAGAAACACATTCGTTGTTAGATTTACCATTATTTCATGTTTTTTCTTTATTTGAATAAAAATTTGTTTACGCAAAAAAACATTGTTTTCTTTTATTCTGGAGTGTAGTCTGATAAATGGGCTTTATAAAAATATATACATGTTGTATGCTATTTTTAATACATTTTGAGTAAATTGAGTAAATCCAAAATATCCCTAGACAGTGTTGATGTGTGTATTTTATTTTTTTTATAAACCCTCATGTTTATTTATTTTATGTGTAGGTAAGTTACAACTTATTTATAAAAATCGGGCACTTAAAAAAAAATGTTTATTCCAGATTTAGACATTAAAATATTTATTGAACAAATCAAAATTACATTAATAATTGTTTATTTTTATAATAATTAATATCTTATTTTAATCTTATCTGTAATGTTGCTATAATGAATGGTAAATCCTACTAATATTATAAATGAGAAAGTTTGTGAGAATGGATGTGTGGATGTTTGTTACTCTTTCACGCATAAACGGCTGGACCGATTTGGTTGAAATTTGGTATGTAGATAGGTTATACCCTGGATTAACACATAGGAGTTTTTATCCCGATTTTATCTTCCAGTGGGATAATTTTCGAGTTGTAGCGGGCGAAGCCGCTGGCAACAGCTAGTAAATAAATAAACTTTAATAGTTACAGTTAACATTAACAAAAATGTAGTAAAAGCTTTAAATAAGCACGACTGCCTGTAAGGGCAAACGCACTTATTTAAATCTATATTAGTTTTAATAGGCTAATTTCATACATATTCTAAAACCAATTGTAATACGACAACACATTGACAATATAATGGTATTGTCTCGAGATATTATCCAAATATGCCATTATGATTTCCAATAGGCACTCTTATGATATAATTAAATATTTAATTGTACATCAATCCCGACAAAAACACATATTAAGGTACATTGATTTTGTGAGTAAAGTTAGTCCATTAGTAAGTACTATAAAGGGTGTAAAAGTACCCTTAACGCAAACGAAGGGCATTTGTTCTAGACCATACCTGGGAACCTCCTAGTTCCGGAGATATTGGGGGTCAGTCCCAAATTTTTCACAGCTGTTTTTGTAAATACTAGTATTTCAGGTTTTAACTTTACTTAAATTACCTCCATGACCCGTTTACTATTCAAAGCATCCACGAGCACAATGTTTTAAGAGTGCTACTTTGAGTTTTACCGTAAAATGTGATTTTTGACCCAAAAAAAAAGTCATTTCCCAGCAAACATTTTTGCGTAGGGGTACTTGGTTTGATGTACAGAATGCTTGGTTGTCGGATGCGTGAAGGGTTCGTTTACACCTTGTATAGTAACTCATGATTAGAATGTTCTCCTTTAACTTTGGTGACATTGTTGCCTTTGGTGAGTACCGTCATCTTGCAGCCATAGGCTCTCCGGCGACATATCCAGTAAGCGCTGTCACCCCAATATTTGTTTCTGATGAACACGTCATTGTCCATTAATAGTTTCATACCCCCTCTTTTAGTTGGAATAATAAAAGCATCTGAAATTGAATGAAATTATAAAGTACCTATTTAATGTACAAGTGCCTATACTTAAATTTTATACCTACGTTTGCACCCTTCGTAATCAGGCACCCGCAACACCCCGCAGATTCGTTGAGACAAAAAATAGGTTGGTACCAATTTGTATTAAAACTGGCTGGTTGGGTTCAATTAAACTCAATTGATTAGAACTATCTAGAATTATATTTTATTTATTTGACACATTAGAACAAAACGTTGTGGTAGACGTTCATTATACGCTTTTCGTTATCAAACTTGTCAGTTATGGTTATGACGATTCCTAATATCAATAACTTCTTTATCCAGAGTTATAATAAATGCTGGACACAGCAGTCTACCTTTCTTGACACACCGCCACCTCGCATGAAAACCGGGTCTATCTGACCGCTTGTTGTATCTGTACCCGCCTAGTTCTAAGACCGGACGCCCGAACCTTGATTTCAAGAACACTGGAAGTAATTCTGAATCTGAAATTTAAAACTAAAATCTTTAGTCCGCCTATTAATATCACAAAAAAGTAACACCAGTCTTGATAAAAACGTAGCATAAGAAAATAAAAAACGATTGTCTATTTCTTTGTTTTATTTTTAATAAAGGCAAATTAACACAAACATTAACAATGAAAGCGTCTATGTAGCTAATTGGTTAAAGTGAGAAAGCGCGTGCAAGTCGCCTGTGACGAGACTCCGATCATGTACTTTCTCATGCCAATGACAGGGGTCGCATCTAACGACAGAACTTCCAAAATAATAGATATATTTGGATTTGGTATATATGTCTTCATCTAACGGGCTAATCTATACACATACTGATAATAAGCAAATACAATTTATTGCGATTAAACGACGAGCTTATTATCGACAGTAATGTGCCTTTACAGTGTCATCTTTTTTTAAAGCACACCTAATTAACTCGGGTTCCACTCGCGTTCTTCTATCAAAGCGATGAGGTTCTACTAACTTCGAGGAAGTTCCAAAACAGGTCGTCGAGATTACTGGCGACGCCAGTTGCGGAAAGTCTAAAATATGGAAGAAAAAAGATTAAATGAAGATTGGTAAATTACTGATATTTGATATTTTTGTAATTTCCATTACCTTATGACGAGATTCATAAAGCATTAGTCTTCCTTTAAAGACAATACATTTGTTTTCGCAGACACCATTCAATTAATTATTTGAAGAAAGAAGGTGGGTGTAACATTTCAAAACTAGAAATAATAAAACTATATATTTATTATAATGCTTAAACACAAACTTGACAATATTCATTTAACAGCCTAGCAATCTTTACAAACCAATAACTCACAAATATTTATCATGACAAATCACACCATTTAATAAAATATAATTTTACAAGTTATTTTCTAATCATATTATGGTCTAGTTTACAAATCATTATTCATGATTATGTACTCCATTAGTACTGATGATGACTCCATCCACCGTCATCAGTGATGCCGTACATCTAAGTCTTCTTCGCCTGGCACAGGACCACCGAGTCTTACTGCCAGTGCTGCGTTCCTTGTTGAATCGAAAATGTCCGACCACGATCACTGGATTCCCTCTTAAGGATCTCCCGAATATGGGTACTGAAATAATAATAGTGAGTTCTTATCTGTGCTAGTTACTTCTCAAATCTTCTAAAGTTTACCACATTTAAGCCTTATTATATTTTGTTACAACTGTGAGTGAATATTTTCGACCACATTTACCTTTTCAGAAGGTTTTACCTTCACTGGAATATAATTCGCAGAAAATATCTTATTTATCTGACTACACAAATAAATTAAAGTAAATTTTGTATAATTTTATAATACACAACAATAACAATGAACAGACGCCTGAAATCATCAAAGGGTAAGGCAGAGGTGTAGGTAGGTACCCAATAATGCACCCACAATTTGCCAGTTATATTAAAGTCCAATTTTATAGTGGCAATTGCCTTTAACTGGGCAAAGGACAGTACCGTGCAAATGGTGCAACCAGCTTGGAGGGAAACTTAAGGAACCATAAACCTTCCCACACTCATTTACTTATTAATATATTTTATGTTGCCGAGGTTCATGGATTTACAATTATAAAATCCGTCACGAAAACACTTTCCGTCATAGCCTAAATCTGTACTTATAATACTTACGAAACGACGCTCAAACATCACGCGTCGGGGGCCACGTGATGACTTTTGGCCACCGTAAGCGCAGGCCTGTGGACGGTGAGTAATTGGCTAGCTCACCGTCCGTCGTGCGTCTTATGCCGATGACAGGCCGTGTTGACGGCGCGTTCGTATCCTACGCGCGCCTCAAAGAGATGTCAGCAACATTGCAGATGCCCGCAAGAGTCGACGCCTGCCGGGGCTGCGGGTTGTTCGAAAGAGATACCGCGGCCCCGGACATAAAGGGCTATAAAGGAACATGGGTGGTTTTTAGGCAATAGAAGTCTGACACTCCCTTCTGCCCCACCCAGAGCGGGAAGAGTCATTTCATGATTACCAAACCTCAAAAAAAAATTCTAACTTGTAAAATTCTTGTCGCTGCCTATTTCTAAGCGTAGATCAATATGAAGTGTAACATCATCTGCCTCGCCTTTTCCTGTGTAAGTGTAACGTTTCACAGTAATACTTCAGTTGTAATTATCTGAAAATATTATAATAATCAAATGTCCTATTTTTTAACCCCCGACCAGAATAACTCCACAAAGGTGTATGGCATCTACCTTGTGATTGGGCTCATGCGTTTTGACGAGCTCGTTGGTAGCGTGCCAACCAGTAACGTAAGTATAAAAAAATAAAAGAGCCGACGAATTGAGAACCTTTTGAAGTCGATTAAAAACAGAAGCATCTACACAAAAAACATTGAGGAATCGCAAGAATAATGCTGTTGTAGTAAGGATACATAAATGTCTTTCCTCTTTACTACTATTTTCTGTACTTAGCGGTCCTCCGGGCGACGCTGGGGTTGGAATATTTTACCTCTATATAACTAAACTTAAGGGCCCGCAAGGGCCGACGCCCGCCGGGGCTGCGGGATGTTCGCAAGAGATACCGCGGCCTCGACATGAAGGGCTAAGAAGGAACATGGGTGGTTTTTAGTCAGTAGAAGTCTGACACTCCCTTTCGCTCTGACCAAGAGCGGGAGGTGTTATTTGATGATTTCCCACCCCCCCCAAAAAAAAAAAAGGGGAGCTGCTCGTGGTTAATCGTGGTCGATCTTCAGGTTAAGCTGTGCTTGCCTGGATTGGACAGCGGATGGGTGATCATCCGTTACTAAGTCAGTGACTTAAATGTCTAAATACTAGCCTTACAAAGGAGTATCGTACTACCCAGTACTAACTGGGTTATGGAGGTAAATAGTCAGTCACTCCTTTTAAAATTTCCGACGTAGCTGGGAAACGCTACCCAGATGAGTACACGTAAAAGAACAATATTTTGATATATATTTCCTCTGACGTTTTTTTAAACTAAAGAAATATGTATTGTGGTTTGCTAAGCCCCATCCTAAAGAGCTCATTTTCCAAACCTAAAATGTTTCTTTTCAGAAATCGAGTGTAATAAAATAAAATAAAATGTAATAATTATTTAATAGTTGAATAAAGAGCGATTACATTTCATAATATATTTTGGAAAATGCATTATAATTGGTACATTCTACGTGTGTTAGTGTATGCTACGAGGTTTATTCTTACACATTTAAGTTAAAATAAATGATGATTGGAGACCTTTAAATGTCAAATGTAAGGTCATACAGTGGTATGACCTTACATTTGTCGACATTTAAAGGTCTCTTTTAGTACGACAATTGGCCCTCAGGAGGTTGACATTGACAAGTATCTAATGTTAAGAAGTTCTTAAGTAATAATCATACAATACTAACATTGATTGCGTACATAGGCTGGAATACATCAAAGCAGAATTTGTTTCTTAAGAGATTTTTGAACCTACTTATCTTCATTTTCGATTGTAAAAAGCAATGTGTTTATTATGGTCAAGGTATAATATTTCATTATAAATTACTTAATAACAATCTAAATAGTGGCTCCAATTATTAGTAAGTGCTACATCTTTGTAAGTAATATGAATATTAAAGAGATGCCTAAGTATCATTAAAGGACTACGTTAGAACAACACATTAATAATTTTAAGGACATACACTTGTCTTAAAGCTACATACATGCTAGACATTTGAATATATTTTGAGAACTTAGAGAATACGACAATCCGTAGCAACATTCTTTAATATTAAAACATTCTAAAATACGTTGGTGGGTTTGTTATATAATTGCTTTTACTCTAAGTCTACACTAATATGTTTTAGGTAAATTATTTATTTACGCTGTTCTTCGCATTGCAGCAGTCAATTTTCTTTGTTCTGCTGTTATCACGGTTTCGACTAAACAGGCAAACTCGTTATGATCGTCGCGTCGGGTACTTAGCCTTGATATATTATTTATTTAAACTTTATGCGCAATAGTTAATAATAGTTTAGCACTAACCAATTGGTGATTACATTTAATAAAATATTTTGGAAAACGCTTATAATTCACTCTTTGCACGCTCTTTACTATTTTGAAGGATCCATGTGCTCCTAACTACCTGAAAAAATATTTCAAAGTGTTGGGCAGTTCGCACAGTCGTAATCTTCGAGCTTCTGATAATCTACTCCTTGAAATTCCCTCACACCGTACTGGTTTCATGTCATCTTCTTACGCTGTGTCAGCCATAAAACTCTGGAACGCGCTACCCCTTGGCATTAAAAGGGCGGAAAGCAAAATGGCTTTCAAAAGAACTGTGCGGAAGCACTTTTTAAAATCGGACTGAATCACTCTTAATGTGTGGTGGTCATGGTAATTATTGTTTGGTTTCTCGTTTTTTGAATTATTTGTATTATAAAATATATTAGTTTATTTAATTCCATCTTAATATATATGTATTAGTATGTACCATTTATGTAGGTATATTGATTTATGTTAACAAAATAGTATTCTCCTAATTTATTTATATTTGTACTCTACCACAGTGCTGTCCTATTTGACCCTAAGGTTGACTGGTAGAGAATGCCTTGTGGCATTAAGTCCGCCTATGTACCACGTTTGTGCATGAAGTTTAAATAAATAAATAAATAAATAAATAATTAGTACATTCTACGTGTGTTAGTGTATGCTACGAGGTTTATTCTTATACGTTTAAGTTACAATAAATTTTGATTAGCCACTGTATGACCATTACATTTGTCGACATTTAAAGGTCTCTTTTAGTACGACAATTGGCCTTCAGGAGGTTGACATTGACCTAATATTAAGAAGTTCTTAAGTAATAATCATACAATACTAACATTGATTGTGTACATAGGGTGGAATACATCAATGCAGAATTTGTTTCTTAAGAGATTTTTGAACCTACTTATCTTCATTTTCGATTGTAAAAAGCAATGTGTTTATTATGGTCAAGGTATAATATTTTATTATAAATTACCTAATACCAATCTAAATAGTGGCTTAAATTACATTATTAGTAAGTGCTACATCTTTGTAAGTAATATGAATATTAAAGAGATGCCTAAGTATCATTAAAGGACTACATTAGAACAACACATTTAAGGATATACACTTGTCTTAAAGCTACACACTTACTAGACATTTGAATATATTTTGAGAACCTAAAGAATACGACAATCCGTAGCAACATTCTTTAATATTAAATTATTCTAAAATATGTTGGTGGGTTGAGTGGCGCAAGATTAAAAAGGCCTATATCCAGCAGTGGATTGCAATAGGCTGATGATGATGATGATGACGTTGGTGGGTTTATTATATAATTGTAGAACTCTAAATCTACACTAATATGTTTTAGGTAAATTATTTATTTACGCTTTTCTTCGCGTTGCAGCAGTTAATTTTCTTTGTTCTGCTGTTATCGCGGTTTCGACTAAAAAGGCAAACTCGTTCTGATCGTCGGGTACATAGCCTTGATATATCTTTAGTTTAGACAGGTACTTTAGCATTAACCAATTGGCGTCGTCAGCAGGCGGAGATTTGAATTTTACATATGCGATCATACCATTCTCCATAACCTCAGTGAGTTCAATGAGATGGGGTGATGAACTTATTTCAAACATCACTAACTCACAGCCTGTAACAAAATGTCTTCCGATTACATTGATTGTTTCCGCCGGTAATACAACTAGATCTAACAAATGTGGCCAAGTCTGTAACGGCAGCACTTCTATTATACTTTCATCAGCTAAAATTTTACAATCCATTATTGGCACGACGTCACCTGGTCGATGATTAAGTCGTGTCCATTTTATAGCACCTGTCCACAATACGGTAAGCCAATCGGGATAGGGAGGGGCCGATGAAGGTACTGCGACTGCCAAGGCCGATGAAGGGCCTGCGACCGCTGTAACAAAATATAATTACTAAGATAAATACCCTATATACTGTATGCCTTTGTACTCATATGTTATATTATGATATTTTTCCTGTGCTGTCTACTGTGTGTACATAAATAAAATAAAAAATAAAAAAAAAATAAAAAAATAGTAAAATAAATAAATAAATGTCCACGTAGTTCGTTATTACGAACGATACACTATCTACATTGCAATACAGTTAGTCATTTGTTTGAGTTACTCGTCATTAAGGAAAAGGAAGGTAAAGTAAACCATAGAATTAATTTCTACTTATTTAATTTTTCATACAAATAATAAAGAGTAGGCAAGTATAATATTTTATTACATAACACAGGTTACAGTCACGACAAAATGTAGAATAGTAATAATAATAATTCTTTATTCAAAACACAGAAGGTAAATACAGTAAAAATAAATCTAACATTATAGGTCTTATAATGTTAGATGCCTGTACTTCCTAGTACAGGCATCTAACATTATTCCTGTATCACAGGCTGCAGGAGCTCTAACATAGCATACTATATGGAGGTAGGACAGTAGTGTGAACCAATAAAATAAAATAATTGTGTCATTAAGTCACTTAATGGCACAATTATTTTAATTTACTTAAACTCTATTAACTTAGAAGTAAACACATAATTATTACACGAAAATAATAAACGATTCGTGTAATATTTCGGTGTAATTTTCGTGTTATAAACTACAAGAACAAGAATGATAATTACGTTATATTAATTCGCACAATAGAAGTGCCTCGTTACACTCCGTGCTACGCCGTAGCTCAGCGCTACGAACGCTACGGCCGCCTCTTGTGTCTCTTTGAGGACCTCAGAGCCCTCGCGTCCGGCCCTGGTGCAAGCCATGGTCCGGGGCGAGGAGGAATGGGACGCCGTCGCCTCCTTCTGCGAAGCAGTGATGCTAGCGAAGGAGGTGGCGGAACGTGAGAGGGAGAGAACCTCTCGTCCCAGCCGCCGCGGGAGGCGCTCCGGGCGTCGGGGGCCACGTGATGGCTTCCGCCCACCGTAGACGCGGGCCTGTGGACGGTGAGTGATGATGGGTAAGCTCGCCGTCCGTCCGTCTTATGACGACGACAGGCCGTGTCGACGGCGCGTTCGTGTTCCACGGGCGCCTCAAAGAGATGTCAGCAACATGGAAGGGGCCCGCAAGGGCCGACGCCCGTCGGGGCTGCGGGTTGTTCGCAAGAGATACCGCGGCCTCGACATGAAGGGCTAAGAAGGAACATGGTTGGTTGTTAGTCAGTAGAAGTCTGACACTCCCTTTCGCTCTGCCCAAGAGCGGGAGGGGTTGTTTGATGATTTACCACCCCCCAAAAAAAAGGATGTAACGAAATTCACGATATTCATAAAGTATTGCCGGATAATTTCTATTTTACAGTTGCCCTGCAGTTTCAAAAGCTATACTTAATCACTACAGTACACTCACTTAATGCAAAAACAATTATCCCAGATTAACGAAATTGTATTGAACACTTACGAATGGATTTGATTTTACAAATAAAACTAGTATTTTATACATGACAACAGAATGTCCTTATGGATGGTTGTGTTTATTCTTGACCCTGACAATGACGTCATCGTAGGTAACGATGGAGACCCTGCAGCCCTGTGGCGCCTTATTGCATACCCAGTAGATCCTTCCACCTAGTTTCCGTTTACAATTGTACCTGTTCTCTTGTATCTGAAGAAGCGGAGTACCTCTAATAGTGTGCAAAATTTTAGCCCCTGAAAAATATATTTTTATAATAAACAAATTTAAAAAAAGATTAAACCAATTTTATTTATCAAGAATATAATTATAAATTCTTAACGTCGACAGACACGCAACATTTATTTTCTAATCAGTTCTGCCGAAACTACGGATACGAGTTTTGGGAAAGTCGCACAAAGAACAATACGTAATCTACATAGTTTCGACCTTGGTAAGTACGCGGGCGGTGGCGAGCGATGCGCTGCTGTCCTATCACTAGAAAGCCGTTAACTGACAAATGGTAATTTTTTACTTGTTGATACAGCTTGATAGAGTTCAAAATTCTCTCTCTTTCTGTCTAAAAACACTTCTAGAATATGAATAGTTCAAGAGATATCAAAATTTTCCAGTCCGTTTAATATTAGAATTTATGATGATTCCACCTCTTGAAAGCGTCTAACGCACACTTCTTCGCTAAATATACGTCAAAATACCTTAACTGCCTAATTTGACAATTATTTTTTGTTTTTTTACTTAACTATAAATAAGTTATCTGATTTTGTACAAACAACGATTCGAGTATTTTTCGCCATTATCTCACAAACTACTTTACTAAAGATCGGCAGTGCGTGTGCTCGCTGCCGTGATTATATCGCAACTGATCGATAGCGGGGTGGAGTGGGTGCTGCTGCGTTGGACACGTATTCTACAAATTTCTGCTCGTGACAGAGAAAGAGTAGCGTTATCTAATTTGAAATTGCAATTTGTGCAAACAGTAACACAATCCAATTTTAATTTCGGTTAAATAATTCATTAGCACCACATTTCTTGAAACCAATAGGTTGAGCAATACATTTTCATGTTTGAAACAAATGTGAGTTTATTCGCATGCATGTTTATCGTAAACAATAGTCCCGTCCCATCCACAGTAATGACATATGCTTTACATCGAACATTGTCCCTACCTCTCGTCCACTGCTTCGTATGCAACACCTATTGTTCTTATAGTATCGATAATTGCCTTAAACAACATCAGTAGACCTGTCTTTTGTAGGCGAAAAAAGGTAGTGTCCCAAATTATTTTATTCTCAAAAATTCTAGACGTAGGTAGAAACAAACGAGTGGTGATAATATTAGGTAAAACTCTGGTTGTATATTATAAAATCTCATTTATTTCTTATATGATTATGGGATCCTTTAACCTTGTAGATAACGTTGTCGATCGTGGTGATGGAAGCCTTGCAGCCACTGCTCCTTGTTCTACTACAGACCCACCACGCAATGTGGCCATTTTGTTTTTTTCGATTGAACCGATGCTCACCGAGCAAGATGACAGGCTTGCCGAAGCGGGACGTCGTAAAAACCACTGTAATTAAGAATAGAATTACTTTGTGGACAAAATAGGTTTAATAATGTCGTAAATGAAAACAAAATGTTAACATTTTGGTGTTTATTTTAAGTTTAAGTCAAGTAAGATCGTCTTCATAAAAATCTTCTCTGTTCAGTAGCTGCTACAACGCTATTAAGCATAATGGACGTACTTAGGTTATCCAAAACTAAACTAACGGTTTTTACAGTTGGTTAGTAAAAACTAGCTGATAAGATAAATATATCATTATTCATAAATCATGATTATGTCTATTCTTAACATGCACGATAGTTCCATCAGCTGTGAAGACGGACGCTCGACAACCAGCGCTCCTCCTGCTGCAGAACCACGCGGCTTTGATTCCTCTGCTTCTGTTGTTCTTGTAGTAGCGACAGTTGCCTATATGCAGCACAGGATTACCGAGTCTTGTCAACGCAAGCCTGGGCGCCAGGTACTCCAAAGAACTTAAACCTAAACAGAAATCAAATGTCATAACATGATATTATGCCACTTCTGTGCCTTGACTGGCACAATAAGCAGATTTATCATTTCAGCCATAAAACGTCCACTGCTGGACATAGGCCTCCCCCAGAAGGGGGCGGGGGATTTGCCATAATCGCCACGCTTGGCAGGTGGGTTGGCGATCGCAGTATCGTTGTTAGGAAGGCACAGAGAACGCTGCTGCCCATTCTCTGGTAAGTCTCTTAGTCGCCTTTTACGACACCCACGGGAAGATATGGGATGATATTCTTTACGTCCGACACCATACGGGCATAAGCAGAGTGTATAGCACCAATTTGCTTGAAACTAAATAATAAATATTTTATGTAAATATAAAAAATAAACCAAAATGTGTTCAAACAAACAAACTCCATTCAATATAAAAGCAAATGTTCAAATAAATAATATATTGTCAGCAATAATACTATAAGAAATACAAACGACATTACGACTTATTTAAAATACTATAAGTAACAACACGGTACCAAATTTGATCCTGATAGAATTCACAGTACACGCACTATTCTACTAGTGTTGAAATCACACTTAATTATTTATTGGATTATTCTCATAACGATATTTTTTACAAAAATATACATCTCACTAGCAATTTCGCTATTTCTGCCTTTAAATCTTGATTGCATAGTCAAACGACATGGATAATCACAGGAGAGCTGTTACTTTTATAATAACTGGTATAAATGTAAATAACAGTTTCAATTCCATCTGTTCTACATGTCCCTACTCGTATCACTATATATTTCTGAGTCTTCTCCTAACAGTTATAATACTTATAATCAGTAGCATTCCGCTGGCGCTGATGTTTGTGCTCGCCGTTCATGCTGATGACCTCATCGTTGTAGGTCTTGATAGAAGCCCTGCAACCAGAACCCCACTTGAAGCAGACCCACAACACCTTCAGGTTCCCCTCGCGGTTCGAGCTGTGCTGGTAGTAGCGGTTCTCACCCATCTGGAGCACTGGTTTGCCTCTCCTTGATTCTGTGTATGTTATCTCTGTCCCTAAAAGAACAACCTCGAAATAATTTATTTTCACACACAACACACACAAACAAAACAACAACAAACATCAAACACACACACACACACACACATGTTCTAAACATCTTTAGAAACAATGTAGTGCACTTACTAGTTGAACTGAAATTATATAAGTTGAATTTAAATTGTAATTAACTGTCAGTCGGGCTATTTAATAATACAACAGCTGTTAAATTCTTCTTTATTTTATGTTACATATAAAATTCTAAAATGTGATACACAGTTTTGCGCCTATTATTTGTAAAATATGACCTTACACACTTTTGTTTTTCACTAAAATTGGTAGTTATATAGGTGAAAATTTCATCATTATGTGTTATCATGGTCGCCCTGCAGCCCGTCCCCTACTTGACACAAACGAAGAAGGGGTTTCTTCGTCTTCGTTCTCTCGCTTACTGTTGCTATGCTAGTAAAAACGGAAGACATCGTACCAGATCATTGGCCAACCATACTTCAATTTTGCGTAAATGTTGTATGGATAATGAACATGGTGAGAAAGTCAAAAAAATTGTACACAAATGGCTTGTGTGGACTCTTTGATTATTATTATTTTTATAAGCAAATCTTGAATTTATATAAAGCTAGTCACGTAACAGATCATAACCGCAATAAATAGATTTGCGATTAGCTATGGTCTGGTACGCGGTTAGTTATCGCAATCATTTATGATACTCGTAGTAATCACAAAATCAATATACATAGGAAAGAAGATGAACTCGCTGAAGTAGTAAAAAATGGATTCATATATAACTTTTTATTTTTTTTAAATCATACAATTTATGGAACATAGATAATAATATAGACTATCTAAACTTTTCCACATTTTCTATTATTAAAAATATACAAAGCATGTACATTTACCACAGCCAAATAGTCTTCCTCTCTCCACACTGAGAACACCATGAAGAGCTATTGGTCGATGTAGCAAATAATGAAGGGACCACTCCCTCTCTCCCTGAAGAGACAACTTATGGACTTGCGCATTATTTCTACCCCATAATTATGGAGCGCAGACATGGTCACTAACCATTGCGAGGATCGGCCGGAGGACACGGTGGAGCACACTGTGGAGGTGTGTCCCGCTTGGGCGGAGCCGTGTTCTCGTAGCGGCGATCGGCGGCGGCGACCTCTCGCGTCCGGCCCTGGTGCAAGCCATGGTCCGGGGCGAGGAGGAATGGGACGCCGTCGCCTCCTTCTGCGAAGCAGTGATGCTAGCGAAGGACGTGGCGGAACGTGAGAGGGAGAGAACCTCTCGTCCCAGCCGCCGCGGGAGGCGCTCCGGGCGTCGGGGGCCACGTGATGGCTTCCGCCCACCGTAGACGCGGGCCTGTGGACGGTGAGTGATGGGTAAGCTCGCCGTCCGTCCGTCTTATGACGACGACAGGCCGTGTCGACGGCGCGTTCGTGTTCCACGCGCGCCTCAAAGAGATGTCAGCAACATGGGTGGTTTTTAGTCAGTAGAAGTCTGACACTCCCTTTCGCTCTGCCCAAGAGCGGGACTTATTTGATGATTTCCCACCACCCAAAAAAAAAAAAAAAAGACATGGTCACTAACCAAGCTTCAAAAGACCTGACAGCGAGCAATGGAGCGTAGTATCCTTGGAGTTAAGCTTACTGATTGTAAAAGAAACTCGATACTGCGTTCCCGATGCCAATGTGGGCCACACGACTGCCAAACTCAAATGGCATCATATGTCTATGGGCTAAAGTAAGCACACAATGGAGCAGCAAACGACAACGCGGCAGACCCAGAAGGAGATGGCGGGACGAACTTGACTCTTCTCGCAGGGATTGGAAAACAGCTTTGGATAAGGATAAATGGAAAGAGGGAATGGAGGCTTTTGCTCTGAAGTGATACACAAATGTCTAATAATAATAATGTACCAATGACTATTAATTCATAGGTGCATAGATAAAGCCCTTTTTTTTTTGGAGACTGGGAAATCATCAAACGTCTCCTCCCGCTCTGGGCAGAGCGGTAGGGGGTGACAGACTTCTACTGACTAAAAACCACCCATGTTCCTTCTTAGCTCTTCGTATCGAGGTCGCGGTATCTCTTTCGAACAATTCGCAACTCATAGATACAGCCTATGATTATTTCGAGCGACTTACTTAAGATATAACTAGAATTTTAAGATTCTACCAAAGCAAAATTATATTATTTTATTGTATGATTATTCTTATCAATTATTATAAGCAAAATTGTGTCCTTATTCGAGCTCACTCAGGTGATTATGGTAATTGAGATGCTTAATGAATTGTTTTTCACAAAGTACGAGAGTAGCTTTACATCCGATGTTTTTCTTGCTACATTTCCACCACGTTTTGTCGTTGTGCGTAACCTGCTTGCTGAATCGATATCCGGAGTATACTGCAATAGGCCGACCTTGTCTGGACATCTCGAATTTTACTTCTTCTGTAATAAAAAAAACGAATTTTCAATAATGTATTTATAAATTGTCAAGCTAGCGTTCAAATTTCACTAAACGAACTCTCTTCTATAGAGATTTTTAACTACATCGCCTGTTTTATCTAACGGCTTCATATAGAAAAATAAAACAAATAAAAAGACGAGCTTGTGTCCTCAAATGCTTCTGGTGTTTTCGGTTCTTAAGTCGATATCATAGAATAGGTAAAAGGTTTGAAATTTTTTGTATGGAAGCTGGCATATCGACCCACCGCCATTTTGATTTTTTTTCGAAATGAAAGTGGTATGTGTGATAGAGGACATTTATTTATTTATTTACAGAAATACATTTAAGCTCACAGTTTTTCACCAAAACGCTTAACAGCTAACAATATTACAATGCCAATTACATCTTATATTCTATTGTGTGCTTACTTTAGCCCATAGACATATATTATATTGGGTGTAAAAGTACCCTTAACGCAAACGAAGGGCACTTGTTCTCCCCACCACTGCGATAATTTTTTTGTTCTAGACCATACCTGGGAACCTCCTAGTTACGGAGATATTGGGGGTCACAGTTCCAAATTTTTCACAGCTGTTTTTGTAAACACAAGTTTTTCAGGTTATTTATTTACTTAAATAACCTCCATGACCCGTTTACTATTCAAAGCATCCACTAGCACAATGTTTTAACAGTGCTACATTGAGTTTTACCGTAAAATGTTTTTTTTTACCCAAAAAAAAAAGTCGTTTCCCAGCAAAAAAGTTTGCGTAGGGGTACTTAGTTTGATGTACAGAATGCTTGGTTGACGGCTGTGTGATGGGTTGATTTACACCCTGTATATAGACGAACAAAAAATGTCATGAAATATGGTACCCCAAAGTGTATTATATTATTCTTTAAACATTACATTATGCTGAGAATGAGACATACTCCATTTCACAGTAAACAATACAAGTTAAATTAACTGTGCCCTAACTAGAACTTTAACTGGAGGAGGTAAACTTCAACATGAGATATGTAGACTGTAGTCAATTTTTTAAACTGTTATTTAGCCATTAGGCAAATTAATATAATTCCTTATTTCTAGTCATGAGTGTGTTTTCTAGTTTCAACAATATCATTGTCGATGGTCCCGAGCATGCCGCGACAGCGGTACACTGAGGACCACTTCACACAGCGCCACACTTTCTTACCGCCACAGTTTGGATTAGACAGGTTGTACTCTTGTCCTTGATACACCAATTTTGGTTTCCCGTATCTTGACGACGTCAAAAATATTGCTGGAAAACAAATTGGTACACTGTTTGAATCCTAATGTTATATTTTTAACCGACTTCAAATATGGAGGAGGTTGTCAATTCGTCGTATCTTTTTTTTATGTATGTTCCCCGATTACTCGAAGATGGCTGGACCGATTTAGATTTTTTTTATTTTGTTTGAAAGGGTATACTTCTCAGGTAGTCCCATGATCATCAAGTCAGGATCTGGTGATGGGATCCTGGAGAATAGAGAGAACTCTTTAAACTCTATATGCACTCTTGAAGCGATTTGTTTAGTTTTTGGAAGAGTACTTTCTCGGAGTGGTCCCATTTCAATTTGGTGTAGATCTGATGAAGAACTTTGGAGATAGGCAACGGAACTCCTCAATAAATTATAGCAAGTGGACTGGGATTGTTGAAATCTCATGTTTGTCTATTGTTTACACCAGTTCATAACATAACATCACGCCGGTACGCTTTAAAGGGGTAAGCACATGTGAATCAGTAAAAAGTGAAAAATTAAAACTTTTTAATACTTATGTATTTCTTTATTTTAAATCTAATAGTGTGTAATCATACTCAACAGTCTCAGAATTTAAACATTACATGGACAACTCCTTAATGATGGTACCCTTTTTTTTGGGTTTGGGAAATCATCAAATAACCCCTCCCGCTCTTGGGCAGAGCGGAAGGGATATCAGACTTCTACTGACTAAAAACCACCCATGTTCCTTCTTAGCCCTTGCGCCGAGGCCGCGTATCTCTTTCGAACAACCCGCAGCCCCGACAGGATGATGGTACTCTTAACTTGTCTTTACTTTAGGAAGGTCACCTCACCACACCACCTCACCACCGCCACCGGCTCACCTTGACCATCGATTTGGGAATTGAAAAATTTTTATCAAATAAAAATCTCAAATAAACTCTTGTCAACTTTAATTTTATTGAGTTACCGATTGAGTATAACTATACACAATTCAAATTCAACTTTTTTAGGTGACATTCATGATATAATTTAAATCTGTACAAAATATCTTATGACTATCCAACCACATAAACACATTGAAGTCACCCGTGAATATATGACGGATTGGTATACGCCTAAAAGTTGCATCCGGGTGGGCCGCGTACTATACAGTTGTTTGAATGGAGCAGAAATCAATGTGTATGATCATGTTTAACCGATATTATAACGTCATCAATGGTGACTAGTGATGCAGGGCAGCCGCCAGACCTCGCCTTCACACAGTACCACCTGGCCCTAGAACCAATAGTTCGCCAGTACTGGTTGTATCTATAACGTCCAATTTTAATTACCGGTTTTCCACGTCTTGACACGCCAAATTCTATTTGCTCTGGAACAAAAACTCTACGTAAAACTGCGTTTGAAAGTAGGAAGACATAATATGATTAGCATTTAAATACAAGGTGTGAACGAAACCGTCACCCAAGCATTCTGTACACGAAACTAAGTGACCGTGAAAGTGCTGGAACATTTGGATGTTTACGAAATTTCAGATTGTAATGGGGGGTTCGATCACGGGATTGTGGGATGGCCTGATATTTATAATTTTTTACTTAGAAGCAAGGTTTTTGCAATGACCGAAGTAGTGTTGCCCAAATTCAGTCTTGGTCTTGCAGTCTTGGTCTTGTTCTTGCGTTTTTGCAAGACCAAGACCAAGAACAAGACCGCGTATTTTTAGCAAGACCAAGACCAAGACTGACCGTGCAAGACTTGAGCAAGAACAAGACATAGCCTGCAAGACTCTTGCGTCTTGCAGCTAGGACTTAGCGCTATTTCACTGAGTAGTTAGGTGTAACAGTTCGGTGTATAGGTAGGTACGCTTAGGAATTCTATGAGACGCAAAAAACTGTATCAAAGAATATGAAAAACTGGACCTATGCGCATTACGACTAATACCATAAACATAGCGAATAAAAAAATATCTATTAAAATCAAACTGAGTGCATCTATAGTTATGTTTTAACCATCGGCACTTTGATAATGCGGCATCAAAGGTTTTGTACTTACTTCTCAAAGAAATTTGCCGCTTTTCGGAAGTACATGGTTATGATACACGCGCCGCCGCCGGCTTCTTTTGAAATCTAAAACAACCGTTGCCGCCACGCCGAAATCATAACATTTGACACTATTTGATTGCCGCCATAGGGCGTAGGTATACTCATGCAAAATAATATCCTAGTAGAGTACCTACAGGTGTTTTTATCTGCTTGATCTTTACTATGGCTATGTTAATTCAAGCTCACAATGTTCCAATTCTAATACGTTTTTCTAAGATTTAAAGTAAACTTTAATAAATAGTAATAGACTAATAGGTAATTGCAAGACTTGCAAGACTCTTGCTGCAAGACCAAGACCAAGACCAAGACTGGGAGCGCAAGACCAAGACCAAGACCAAGACCAGGTGTATTGGCGCAAGACCAAGACCAAGACTGGCTAAGTCTCGTCTTGTTCTTGCATTTGGGCAACACTAGACCGAAGCAATTATAAATAGTCACGAGACCCAAGACTAGACACTTTAGTACAAATTGACAAAATAAACACACAAATACATGTGACAGCAACGATATTTATATTTATTTATATACTCAATGGTTACTAAATCATTTGAATAAATAAAATAGTAAATGTTTCAACAATAAAGGACTTTAGAATCAACTTTAAGGCATTTGTCAATACTAAAGGGTTTTATCACATGGCAATACGATCGTTACCTTCATCAGTCAAAGAGAAGCATACAATTTAAATCTAATTAAATATTCGTGTATATAATAATAATAATAATCATTTATTTCAGATTCATCATAAGATTACATCCATATTTGTTAGTAGAATTGCAAGCTTACAAACTAGTGTTAGTAATAATTAATTAATTAATAAATAATAACAGATTGTTTATACATAAAATATCAATAATAATAATAAATACATCCTAAATGACAGGTCCGGGTGGACTACCCGATGATGGTGGCGAATCACTATACGACTGCGTGCAGCCGTATCCAACGAGCCAGCATCGGAGAGTCCCACCGGTCCGCCAGCGCGCGTAGAATGGTGTTGGGACTGTCACGCGTGCGGCGCATGATAGATGCGCACCGTTTGCGCATGATGGCCGTGAAGCCCGTGTCAGCCGCCGCGAACATCGCGGAGGCGCTGCAGTAGCGCGGCAGTCCCATCAGCACCCGAAACGCGTTATTGTATTGAACGCGCAGATCGCTGTATGTCCGCTGTGTATAGTTAGTTAACCCACAGGCTGCAGGCGTAAAAGGACTGACAGTACGCTTTAAAAAGCGCAACCTTGACAGTCCTCGTGCACCGTGCAAACCTGCGGGCCAACATGTTGCATCGGACAGACAGCGCTCTGCGCTCCCTTTCGATATCCACACAGTCCTTAAGGTCCTCGGTGACCCAGTGGCCCAAATACTTAAATTGCTCGACTTTATTTAACGCAGTACCACTAAGAGTGAAATTCGGCACGAATGTGTATCTCTTGTTGTCCGGCCTGAAAATCATGATTTCACTTTTTTTCGCGTTGTATTTGAGCCCATGGGCCACCGCGTAGGACTCACACATTTTCAGGAGCCTCCGTAAGGCACCAATTGATGGGCTCAGCAACACCATATCGTCTGCGTAGCTGATGTTGTTTACGCACACTCCATCTATATGACAACCTACGCCGGTGTTGCTGAGCTCATCGATCAGTCGGTTGATGTACAGGTTGAAAAGCGTGGGGGAGGTCAGCCCCCCCTGCCTCACCCCGCATTCCAGCCCATACTCACCCGAGTATATGTTCAAACAAATTACGTAACATATATTATGATTTGAATTTTTTAAATTCACTTCAGAAACCAGATCATATTAAAGACTATAAACGAAGATGAGTAAATAAAGTTAATGATTATGATCGTGATTATAACTGACGATAACATCATCCAAGGTGAAGATGGTAGCTCGGCATCCATTACAAGCCTTGACACAAGGCCATCTAGCGCGAGGACCCTTGCTGCGACTCCATTTGTTAAAACGATATTTTCCTATTAATATTACTGGCTTCCCGAATCGAGACGTTGAAAATACTGCATTAATGTCATCTGCAATTAAGATACACAATTCGTTTATTACCTCTTTTTTATTGAAAGTAAAGCAAATAAAGAAAGAAAGAAAGAAAATATATTTATTTGTCGCAGAAACATGACGAGCATACAATAAGACAATAAAAAGCAATAGGTACCACAAATGATAATTATACAATAATATTATACAATTCTTGTTAGTTTATTTATTTATTAGTTTTTAATTAATGTACATAGTTAGTTTATTATACAATATACGTAACGTATGTAAAGATGTGTCAAACAATTTCAGTACAACTTGGGGGGCCAATTATTACATTTTCATAGTTTCTTGAAACTATGAAAATATAATAATTGGCCTTCAAATGCTTATTATTTAAGTACTGTTTGTCTGTATTAGCTGTAAGTTTCCCAAAAAGAATAAAATAAATATTTAAAAATTACCATCGATTTTACATTCGCTTATTACAATACAATACAAATATTTATTGGAACAAAAAACATTACAACAATTGTTGTGTACGTTAATACTGCGTTAGTTTAGTAACTGTGTCGCAGTTATTAGCGCCCACCCCTGGAACGAAAGGCAACAGAAGTTCCATAACAATAATTTTGGTGCTTATAATATAAGGGGGTGTGTGAGTGAGTAAGTGAGTGTGTGTGTTACGGTAGAGTGTGAAAGTGCGTGCGTCAGTGTGTGTGTGTGTGGGAAGGGTATGTATGCGGAGGATGTGAACGAATATAATTTAAATTTTTATGAGGCTCTCTGTTACCTCGTAAGTCATGTTTTGGAGCCATTTTAAAATTTTTAGTTTACACTCTAAAAAACTGTTTCTGAAGTCAGTGACTTTTGTTTGATTTCGTTTTTTTGCCACCGATTTCAGAAGCAGTTTTTTTATTATAAAGTTTATTTTTCGCTTTTTTGTGTTTTTTTTTTCGTTGAAGTCGGTTTTATTTTTTGTCAAAAAGTTTTTATTTTTCACTTTTTTATGGTTCACATGTGCTTACCCCTTTACAGCGTACCGGCGTTATGTTATGTTATCAACTGGTGTAAACAATAAACATGAGATTTTGGCAATCCCAGTCCATTTGCTATCATTTATTGAGGAGTTCCGTTGCCTTCCTCCGAAGTTCTTCATCGGATCTTCACTAAATAAAAATGGGACCACTCCGAGAAAATACTCTTCCCAAAACTACCCAAATCGCTTCAAGAGTGCGTATAAATTTTTAAAAGTTTTCTCTATTTCTCCAGGTTCCCATCATCAGATACTGACTTAGTGATCATGGGACTACCTGGAAAGTATACCCTTTCAAATAAGATTAAAAAAAACAAATCGGTCCAGCCATCTTTGAGTAATCGGGGAACATTCATAAAAAAAGATCCCGACGAATTGATAACCTCCTCTTTTTTGAAGTCGGTTAAAAATCGACGATGATTATCATTTACATAATCATGGATCTTATAATTATGTACCTATATCATATATGTCATAAGCAAGTGACTCACACATAGATATATAAAATACTCACACATAGTTTTAATGTTTAAATTCAGTCTCAAGTAACAATACAATTAAAACAATATTTCAATTTTTTTTGTAAAATGTCAATTTAAATAAGATTACTTTTTAATACTGAGAAAATTTCACCTAAACATAAAGCTGCTTTCGTTCCCATACTAGAAAAAAACATGAAAACGATTTCCAGCTATGGAAAAACTTTTAGTGACAACACAAGTTATTCAGCTAAGTTCCTGAAAGATGATATTTGAGTCACTATAACTTAGTTTTATAACATGAACAGTATGAATAAGCAAGGCACGTGTAACACATCTGACAGATTTTTACATCGTAGAATGCACACGAAACTTTACGTCATAGTTACACAGATCTGGATGGAAAACAAAGCTAACTAACAATTAACTATATGGAGTTATGTTCGTGTAACATCTATAGGATTCTATTGGTTTTATCAGACCAGTGTTCAATGATTGTGTTCAGTCATGCTGCTGACAATTACGTTGTCGATAGTGATTATTTTTGCTCGACACTTTTTCTTGTTTCCAGCACACACCCAGCGGATTTTCGGCTCCTTGCTTCTAGACCAACGGTAAAACCGATGTGGACCCATAAGAAGGCACGCGGTACCCGTTCGGGATTTCACGAACATTATTTCTGTAAAACAATTATTAGATTAAACGAATTACCTATAAATGGCAAGTTTGTACAGCTTTCGAACATATTCGTTTCCTTTAAGTAGTTATAAATAAAAAGAAAAGGATTTAAAAAAAAAAATTAAATATTTAAAAAAAATATATTTAATTTGTTTTATTTAATGAAACGACACTTTACTTGTGGAAGAACTATATTAGAAATAATATTCGTAAACAGGTATGTCAGTAGAGGGAAGCTAACGATAGCTTGATTTCTAATCGAGCAACGCCATCTATCAAGCCGTGAGGAACTAAATTACACAAACATTCCTGCCGGCCAAGGACTGTGTAAGTCCTTTAGAAGAGGCTCAATTTAAAGTTAAGTTGTACACAAAATAAAACAATATGACTAAACTATAAGGTAAAACACAACAAGTATACAGTATAATTGACTTAAGGTAATGCACACAGTTTGGTGATTGGTCGCTTAGTGATATGATTTTTGATTTTTAAAGAGACAACACGTATCACCCATCTTTACCTGGATGTCTTTCAATTATACGACCCAGCAGCCATTTACCTGGCGGTAATCGTTCGTCTTTGACCAACACAATGGTGCCTATCTCAAATCTGCCTGTTGTTTGTTCCCTTTATATCTATGTTGCAAACTAGTCAAATAATCAGCTTGCCAACGTCGCCAGAGTATTTGTAGCATACGCTGGACAAGTTGCCATCCATTAAGGTGAGTAGTGGGAGTATTTCGCAGTCTTTCGTCAGGAACTACAACCGGAGTTTCCCCTATGAGGAAGTGACCAGGAGTTAATGGAGGTTCACTTATAGATGAATCCATTAAGGTAAGAGGACGTGAATTTACGCATGCTTCTACCTGTGTGAGGAGAGTATAAAACTCATTGAAAGTGAAACAACTTTGACCAATAACACGTTTAAGGTGACCCTTTACTGATTTTACGCCGGCCTCCCATAATCCTCCGAAGTGTGGAGCTCCAGGAGGAATGAAATGCCAGGTAGTGTGATCGTTAGCGAGTATTTCTGCTATCTCGTGAACCAAATCAACTTGAGCGTTTTTAAATTGGAGTGCCATTTCTCTGGAGGCACCTTGAATAAATTTCTTCGGTTTCATCAAAATTTGCAATAGGATCAAACTTTAATTTTTCGAGAACCTCAGGGGAAACATTCTTCATAATCTGGTTGTGTTGTCTATTATACGTATCCCAATATTCAGTCAATGTGTCTAATCTCGTTTCTAAATAACCTCTGGTATAATGTGACTTTGAAGATTTCTTTGTGTTGTTAAAAAATTTGCAATCCGCTCACTCAACTGTTTTTGTGGCGCACACAATTGCGACATGTTTGTAACTAAATCAAACAGTTTTCTTCAAAAAATAGTTAAAGACACCGGTGTAAATGTTCAATGTTCTTAAAACAGAAGAATTGGCTCAGTCACTATAGTTAAAGTTTTCAAATGTCCAAAACACAATATCACAACAAAGTTTTTAAAGAGATTTTTGTAAGTTAAATTCACTAATCTCAATATTTCTAAGTTTTTTAACTGAATTTACTAAGTCCACACAACAACAGTAATTTCACTAAGTTCCTGATATAAAATGTTTACAGGCCTACCCATCAGAGTCCTAAAACATTCCAATCCAATGTCACTGTACTTATTCACTATCACTCACAACTTACTGTCACATCACTTTATTACGCACTGAACTTAAAGCACTTTACTTTTTACCCGACTTCGAAGGACCAAATGTTTAATGAAACGACACTTTGTTTACCTTTGGATGAAACAGATTAGAAATAATATTCGTAAACAAGTATGTCAGTAGAGGGAACCTAACGATAGCTTGCTTTTTAATCGAGCAACGCCATCTATCGAGCCGTGAGGAACTAAATTACACAAACAAATTTTATATTTTTTAATATAAGTACCTAATACTATTTAAAAAGTATAATACTAGTTCCTACCGTTTCTATAATATATTTGCTCGATTTATAGGGACTGGCTAGAGGCGTAGCATGATGCGGCAAATTAACACCAAAGATATTGGTTAACAATTTTATTGCAAACAATGTAACTGCACCGTGCACTATTATTTAAATCATCAAATAAAAACAGTAAATAAATTGAAATGTTGTCAGTGTTTTCTTTCATTAATGTTTACAATCAGTGTTCAGGTGTGATTATGATCAGTCATGGCCTTGACAACTTGGTAGTTGATAGTGGTCACTTTCGCTCGGCACTTGTTCGGGATGCTCCTGGCACAAATCCAGTGGATCTTGGGCTCCTTGCTGCCGGCCCATTTGTTGAACCGATGCCCACCCATGAGGAGCAGTGGAAAACCACGTTGAGATGTCGCGAACCTTATTTCTGAAAATTAATGTCGATTATAAATGGCATGTTTATGTTTAAAGATGTGATTTCTCGGGGCTGCGGGTTGTTCGCAAGAGATACCGCGGCCTCGACATGAAGGGCTAAGAAGGAACATGGGTCGTTTTTAGTCAGTAGAAGTCTGACACTCCCATTCTGCTCTGCCTCTCTCTCAGCGGGAGGGGTTATTTGATGATTTCCCAACCCAACAAAATAAAAAAATTCTGTATACCGGGAGGTACCGGGGGTTTGTGTTTTGTGTATGCGGCGGAGGGGACGCCCTAGAAAGACATACACTGATCTTATTGGTGCCGTTCTTCTGAAAGGACAGGTGCGTAGTACTCGTAACCGGCGTGCGTGTATGACCAGATGTATGAATGTGGACGAGGCAAAAGGAGTATGTAAGGATCGTAGCAAGTGGCGTTCTGTAGTTTCTGTCTACCCCCATGGGAAAAGGGCGTGAGTTTATGTATGTGTGTATTTCTGTATACTTGGTTTCTAAGGTTTTTTGTGAAGCTATTTTCAAATCGCAGTCTTCAGCTACCAGCATGACGTACCAAAATAAATAAGTAAAAAAAATCAGAAGATGTTTCATTTAGTTAATGTTTAAATGATAAATTCGTACTTTTCGTAAATATTTTGAATATTTCAAAACGTCGTTTTTACTTTACTGTCTACATTATATTCTCGAAAGTTAATATTTCTTCACATAAACTGCATCATTTTATTTCAAACAATAGAAATAAAACAAAACAAAGTTATATTGAGGAAGACTCTTTATTCTCTTAAAAAAAAACAAGGAAACAAAAAACACAACGAATGAACTAAAATAGGTAAGATACACACACGCAGCAAAGCACATAATATTCACAGCCTGTATCACAAAAATTTTCGCAATATGACCAACATCGTAATAACCAGTGTGTCTCACACAATGTCAGTACCTATTCCACTCAAAGTTTTGGTACTGCTGATTATTTCTGTGTGCTTACGATGTGAGTCGCATGGAGTAACTTGCTCAGTTAGATGGTCTGCACCACATCCTTGATTATGGTCACACCTTTCTGATACATGCTGTATGACCATTCGAAATGTAAACGTACCAAACAAACGTACTGTAGTTAACAGATTATTGTTGCGCTGCTGCTGGTAAAGTCCATTTCACGAAAGAAGTCCCGCAGACGCAGCGCTGTATGTCGCGCGACATAATGTTGTTTCACAACTTTTGGCATCGTAAATAAACCTTATAACGCACTAATCCAATAATAAACTCACAAAATATCTACCACAACAAACGCACCTTGATAACATCGACAAACGACAACATGGCCGATCTGTTAAATTTAGTTCCACAATTGTCCGCGGGACTTCTTTCGTGAAATGGACTTTATAAGCACTTTGTCAACATACACTAGTATCTTCACGTCATATCATAGGCGAGAAACCATGAAGTTCTGATGTATGGATATGCTCGTTTAAAATTTTAAGGATTCTATTTTCGAAAACTACAAGGGTCCTCCTACAGCCCTTCGTTGCCCTCGAACAGATCCATCGAGTCCTAGGAGGTCTACTGGAACTGTGCTTCCTGTACTTATGTCCTTCATACCACAATACTGTTGTTCCTTGCTGAGACAACGCGTAATGAAGACCTATAAAGACAAAAAACGACGATGGGTTTTAAATATTCATTGTTAAAAACCAAGTGTAATATTATACCTAAGTATACCTTTGATAAATTATTGCAATTATACAAAGACAAATATTTTTTGCTTAAGAATAATTAATTACTTATGAAACATTACAGTTGTACAGTTATTAGTAGTAAAGTAAATTAGTCTTTAATTTCAAATCAGTAAACTTTTGATGGAAATAACAACGTAGAAATAAATATAATAGATTCAGTGATTATGTTCATTCAAAATCCTCGCAACTTGGTCATCCACTAGAACTATGGTAGCCCTGCAGCCACCTTGATACTTGTTGCAGATCCATCTAGACATAGGCGGGTTACTGCTACTATGTCTCGAATAGCGGTGACCACGCCAACAAAGAGATTTCCCACCTCGCCGAGACCTCTCGTAATGTAGATCTTGGAGAAACATGGGGAATAAAAAATATAGATAGTCAACGAATTCAACATAAAATTCATTTGTATTACATTTAAGCACACGAGTAAATTAACTATATTACTAATAAAATAAAAAAATAGTATTTCAGAAAAAAATGTCTTTATTTCAAATAGCCTGTGGTTTTTAGCACAAGAATATATTCAAACATAAAACCATGCTTACTAATTGTATTGTCGTTTAACGGACGAAACCCGCGCATATATATTTTTTACAACGTTATCTACAGTAACGGTAATAAAACATAAAAAAATATTAAAATTCAGGAAAGTGATATGGCAGTCGAAAATATGAAAAAAATACTGTCACAGGTCTTGACAAAAAAAAAGAAAAGGAATGCTTAACTAAGTCACAAACCGCCACATAATGCTGGCAGACCATAGCTTACTAAACTACATATAGGTACAAGAATCTTTTGACGCCGAATGACGTTGACAGGAGCGCAGTTTGTAAACATTTGTGCGATTGTTTGGTAATACATATTGAAAAAATAAGGCGAGATTTCGGCATTATGTCAAAAGATTCTTGTACAGCTTCAATCGGCTGCTCAATGAACTGATATGATGATGATGTGATTCATTATCATCATCATTTCAGCCATAAGACGTCCACTGCTGGACACAGGCCTCCCCCAGAAGGGGGGATTTGCCCTAATCGCCACGCTTGGCAGGGGTCTGGCGCTTGGATGTGATAACCTTATCCATATAAAACGATTTCTTTGGGATTTTCCCTATTAAGTCGCGAAAAACACTTAAGACTAACTACTAATATTACCTTGCTAGGTAGTTGACAATAAAGTTTTTTCAACAATAAAATGACGTTATCTACCCATACCATACCAACACAATAATTAATAAAATAATAACATAACACTCAAAAATCAACGATTTCCTCATAAACTTAAATCTTCTCAGTAACAAAAATGCTATTCATAACTGCATAACACAGACTATACTTGTCTTAAAACTAAATACTGTGATTTCAGGCACCACCGTGAATATTTATACTTTTTGGTTAAGTTATGTAAGGCCACAAGTTCCTAATCTAAGCACAACGCATGAAGGATTACGACATGCGTAATTTAAATAATTATATTATTTTTAGAACTTAAACTAATAATAAAACTATTATTTATGAAGATATAATGATAATGGAATCACCACTAACTTATTCATAAAATTTGACAATGACAAAAAAACAACGGAGCGATTATCATAATAATAGACTCGCTCAACAACAATTAATTAAAATTATATTTTATTTACTAAAGTTCGAAATAATGTAAAAATATTTTGGTTTTGTTGATTATACTGAAATCTTTTCAATAATTCTTATACTTAACATCAAAACTTATTTTCTGATCCTCTGCATTACCTTGTGAAAATTGGCCTGTTTCTAACTCTAAGTATAATATTAATTTACACAGTACACGGGGACAAACTATGTTCAGACGTGGCTCAGACTTACTGTAATGCGAAAAACCTGAATCAATAAAAATAAACTTTTACTTTTAACAGTTATTACCTACGTAAATACTCTATGCCCCTTATGTAACCAGGTAGCCGGGCACCATAGTAACTGGTAGCATAATATTATTGCACGACTGGAAGACATAATATGTAAAGGCTCTTTTATAATACTAAAGTAATAATACTAATGCGTAATTACATACGCTCCGTCCTTAAAAGGTTAAATTATTGGTTATAATACGAGGTTTACGCTAAGCATCAATATTGACTAAGGAACGAGCCGAGAACGTCAGTTTTTGTCACACCTCAATATGACTTAAACCTTAGGATTTAAAAAACATCATTGGCACTTGTATCGGTAACCTTGACGTAAAAAACCGTCATTCGAAACATCAAGGATGATTATGTTCCCCGGCAGTTCTGATGATAACGTCTCCTTTGGTGTAGAATGTGGCCTTGCACTTCTTCCAGCTACAGTGCCAACGCTGACCAGTTTTCTTGGTTACCCCGTGCGCCCAGAACTTGTGTGTCCCCACCAGGATCATCGGCTTGCCCCACCGGCTCTTGCCAAACACCGGTACTGAAATAAATCACATGCAAACACAAGTTCAGGTAGGAAAATATGAAAAAATGGGTATGACTGATAATTTAAATGAAGTGTATCTAGAAGTTTAGTTTAAAACATAGTACAATGGGTCTATAATCAACTGTACATACAAATAAAACATCGTTCTCTAAAATGAGTTAATTATAATGTAATAAAACTTGAAGCAAAATTAAAATCAAATTATTTGGCCTTTGCATAAAGTGGGAAATTAAACATGCTTTGAACATTTTTAGCAAATTATACATGATTACGTAAAACCTCTACTACTTCATAGAGAAAAAACTCTAAAGCTTAAACATCAGTTATGCCATGCTGTCATGCAATTAATCAATCAATCAAAAGCCATTTATTCAAACTAGACTGATAATCAGCACTTTTCCAACGTCAAAATTTACTTCACTTTACTTATTCAGAAGTGACAGTCCCCCAAAACGCCCACCCTTCGACACTTCCTAGTGTTTTTGCTGGAAAGAAGAAGTGGCGGAACAAACTCCCCAGCAACAAATCTGTCTGTTTGGTTAGAAGAACCAGACTCGATACAATAGTAAGGTGTAAGTTAATATTACGATTGACTACAATCAATAATAAAAAGTATATAATAATAAAACATAAAAAAGACATAACATATCAGTAAACTAATTTTGGAGAAAGAACATAAATTACAAACATTGTCTTGTGTTCAATACAACGACCAGCTATTCTTCTCATTTAAGTAGTCATTAATGGAATAGTAAGCTTTTGAACAAAGATTAGATTTTACTTTGGCTTGCTAATGCTACTTGACAACTTATAAATGGAATACACATACAATGCAATATTCGAAAATCAATCAGGAAATAAACAAAACACGTTCAATTAGTATATTAGGAAGAATAAGAACAAAATAGAACGCGCTTACGAACTATGAAATAGGAAATGACATCTTATGCTGATACTCATTGGTTGTCTTGACGATGACGTCATTGAGAGTAACGATGGTGGCCCGACAGCCAGATGATACCTTTTTGGAACACGTTTAGCGCCACCGACGGCCACACAAAGAAACTGTTAATCTCGTAAGCCGATAAGGTCCCAACTCTATTACAGACTTTCTATATCGACTTTCACTGAACACAGGTACTGCGAGTAAAATTACCATTAAAGAGTCAATATCTGCCTGAGCAGCGGTGGCCCAGTGGTGGTCGGTCCCGACTTACGAACAGGAGGTCGTGGGTTCGAACCCAGGCAGGCGCATTACTTTGTGTAATTTATTTCATCACCGCTGCTCTCAAAACGGTGAAGGAAAACATCGGGAGGAAACCGACATGTCTTAGAACCAAAAAATTCGAAGACATGTGACATCTGCCATATCGCACTGGGCCCGCGTGGTGGATTATGGCCCTTCGCTCTCCTAGAGAGGAGGCCTGAGTCCCTCCAGTGGGAACATTATAGGCTGATAATGATGATCTGCCTGCATTTTTGTTTTAAACTATGTGATAATTTAATTGGTTGAATGGTTACAAAAATGAAACAGAATAAAAATGTACCATTTTAATATACAAAATATCAACATTGTCCAGCCACCGGGCTATAACATTTTGCTAGTAAAAGTGGTTGTGGTTTAAATTAGACTTGACTATTAATTCCCCGAGGGTAGTGATCCTGGCTTTGCACTTGGTTCTCGTCTTCGTGGTGCACTGCCATCGGACATGGCCGTTCCGTCCAGTGACCCCAGAGCGAGCAAAGCGAAATCCATTCACGACCAGAAGCTCTGTTTTCTTATGAGTCAGTATTCTGTGGACTGGCGGAATAAAAGTACAGTTAAAGCACAGTTTTCTTTAGACTATCACAGATATTATGAACTTCTTGTTAAAGGTTGGTAAAGAAATAAAAAACGACGTTTAAAACTATATTATATTAATATAAGTAGGTACCTAGATATTTTTCTAAAGAATGATGCTAGTTTTTTTAGATATTTTGTACCCTATCACAATGTTGTCTTATTTAACCCTAAGGTTGACTAGCAGAGAATGTCCTGTGGCATTAAGTCCGCCTTTGTACTATATACATGAAGAAGTTTAAATAAATAATTATTTTGATTCAGTGATTATGCTTCAAGTAACTCTTTACAACTAAGTTGTCGACGGTTGTGACGAATGCCTTGCATTTATTCGTTCGGGATTTTCTGGAACATGCCCAACGAATTGTGTTAATACAGGACCTAGACCTGCTAAATTTATACCTTCCTATTTTGACCATTGGATAACCCCTTTCGTTCTGTATCCACTCAACTGAAATTACAAAAAAATCTTTAAGTACCTGTGCGATAAATAATAATCGTCTTTTTTAGAGAAGCCTACTTGAGTTAAAATAACTCTTCATTCACCAATGAACCGATCATTTTATGAAGACTAAAAGTTATTTAACGATGACATTTGGGTCGATCTTTAGGTTAAGCCGCGCTTGTCTAGGTTGGTCTGTGGATGGGTGACCACCCATTACATACCGCGTTAGTAAAAGCTTTTTTTTTAATCTGATCAATAGTTCCGAAGATTTCATTATAGACTAATTAGTTTCAAAATAAATAAAGAACAACACAAGGGTTGAAACATTATGAGTATATTAAATTCAATGATTATGATTCAAAAACCTACGTTGTTGACGGTTGTGACGAACGCTTTGCATCTAGTGGAACATACCCAACGAATTTTGTTAGCGATGGTCTTAGACTTGGTAAATGTGTCTCTTCCTATTTTCACCATCGGATATCCGCATCTGTTCAGTGTCCATTCAACTGAAATTGAATTAGAAGAATCCATAAGTATATACCCGTGCGTCAAATAATCATTTTTCTTCAGTCAAGCCGTAAATAAAGAAATCGAAAGTTAGGATTCATCAAACAATGACAAGTAAAGTTAATATGAATGCAATGAATAAAACACACACACACACACGGTACACCACTCACCATTTCACGGAGATAGTTGACATAACAACAAAAACAAGTGATTTTTCAAAATATTTTATTTATACCATACCTACTCTAAAAAGCTTATTTTATTCACGCAACATGAATATTCGAATATTTTCGTAACAGTGAATAAAAAGGCCTTTTATTCACTGTTTTGTTTTTATTCACTATTTTGGTGTTTGAATTTGGAACACAAAAATATATCCGGTCTCTATTTCAATGCTTACACAAACTCCTTGCGCTAAGATTCGAAATTCAAAACTCTTTGGTGCAAATAAATTCTCGAGATTTGATTGGTCGATATTTGCGACAAGGAGTTTGGCATTAGAATACAAATATTGTTTCACAACTTGACCACCCTAATGATAATAATAAGAAAATTACGCTTAATTTTCAGTCATTGCTCTAATTTTAATGTCCATTTCAATTAACGTAACAATTCTTATTTCTTGATTAAATTTCTATTTTCGCTTAAATTATGTCTTTTCTCGTAGTCATGATATAAAGTATAGTATGCAACTCCTGAATAAAGTACGAATTTATTTCGAGGGCCATGAATCACTCGCGTCGTTCAGGATTCTAACAGTTGAATCCTTCACTTGCTCGTGACTCATCTACGGCCCTCGCTTTAAATCCGTCCTTTATTCACTAGTTACATAATATACTATTAAGAAACATTTTCTTGATTCAATGACTATGTTCCAAAAAGGTCTTAACTATATAATTTTCAACTGTTATGACAGACGCTTTGCATCTAGTTCTGGTCTTTGTGGAACATACCCAACGAGTTTTATTGCTCCAACATTTAGCTTTACTATACTTGTGATCTCCTATTCGCAACATGTAACCCCCTCTTGTTTGAAGCCATTCCGCTGAAAAAATAAACAGATTGAACCGATTACACTAGAACTTAAACAACTGTCATTTAATATTTGAGATATACGGATGAGCACCTGAAAGTATCTCAGATACCCACAATATCGTACAGTACCGGGAGCAGTCAGAAACTCATGAAAAAAGATAGTGAGGCAAGAGTACAAAATGGTTTGAAAGGAAGCGTGAATGTAATTGTGTGCCAACTGCTCGTGTAGAGAACGATGAATTATCTTCTCATGCATAAAAGGAACGGTCATTGATTACCAAGTGCTCAAATCTTAGGCTTAGTACTGAATTCGAGACCCAAAAAGAATTAAAAAGAACATCAGACATACTTGTTAATCTTTTATTTCGAAAAATACAATAATTACACAAGTGCACATTATTAATTTGAAAGCGTGCTTTATTGTGATCCATAATGGACGGATGGATGACCCCTATAACACAGGTTTTACCTAGCATGGGGGTCATTGATCATTTATTTGGTTTTATGTGAACATTGATTTTGTATTTTCCATTTATGTGTGGTTTTTTGTGTCAAATAAATTATAATTATTATTAATTTATCTCAATACTCATGATTGTGTTTTAAATTGGACCTTGAAATGATGCCTTCAGTGGTTATGATAAATGCCGAGCATTTTGTACGACTCCTTGTGGTACACTGCCATCTGGTCTTCCTACCATTATTGTAGGATTTGGTGAATCGAAAGCCATCCGCCGTCAGCATAAGAGTCCCTCTTTGCGTTATCATTTCCATCACTGCAAGTATTTAAAAAGCGTTTTAGATAGGTAAATAGAATAAGAATAAATCTTAGTAATTCTTGTGGGTACCGCCGTTGTCTTTCAGCCATAGAAATAAGTTTCGTAGCAATTCCTTACCTAACATATAATATTCATATTGAGTAAAACTCCCAGTTAAATTAGGTTCCTCACTATGTTCTACGCCACTTTTCAATATTGTGTTTGTCTCAAGTGGTGATAAAAACGTTCAATCCTAGACTTTACTGTAGACTGTAGATCACTAAAAGAAACTCCAAGTATAGCCCTCTCAATCGACCTTTTTTTTTTTTGGTGGGTGGAAAATCATCAAATAACCCCTCCCGCTCTTGGGCAGAGCGAAAGGGAGTGTCAGACTTATCTACTGACTAAAAACCACCCAAGTTCCTTCTTAGCCCTTTATGTCGAGGCCGCGGTATCTCTTGCGAACCAGACGCAGCCCCGACGGGCGTCGGCCCTTCCATGTTGCTGACATCTCTTTGAGGCGAGCGTGGAACACGAACGCGCCGTCGACACGGCCTGTCGTCGTCATAAGTTGGACGGACGGCGAGCCAGCCCATTACTCACCGTCCACAGGCCCTCTCAATTGACCATTGGGTGACTTTAAGGCAATTTTTTTTTCGGAGGGTGGAAAATCATTAAATGACTGCTCCCGCTCTGGACGGAGCGTAAGGAAGTGTTATCTACTAACTAAAAACGACCCATGTTCCTTCTTAGCTCTTTGTATCCGAGGTCGCGGTATCTCTTTCGAACAACCCGCAACTGTAACTTTAAGCCTTCTGATGATAACCATTGTGAGCGTCCACGTTGCGGTCCCGTGTGTAGTCATACATTTTCGGTCTTTACTGCGGTAAGTTGAAGGAGAAGATACTAATCAACTTCCCAAACGCTACTCAGCCGAGTCGAATTCAATAATTGACCTTTTTCTAGAAGTTGGACCTAGCTAACTGGACCATTGTCCCATCACCCGGGCTGCGGGTTGTTCGAAAGAGATACAGCGGCCTCGACATGAAGGGTTAAGAAGGAACATGGGTGGTTTTTAGTCAGTAGAAGTCTGACACTCCTTTTCGCTCTGCCTAAGAGCGGGAGGGGGTTATTTGATGATTTTCCACCCGCCAAAAAAAAAAAGGTATGCATTATTATTACTTGTTGAGTCTCCGATCTTGATAGGAGTGGGTGTTACATGGGCATTCAACGACTTTGGTTCGGCATTAAACATGACCTTAGTAAATTAAAACCCACGTTCATATAATCAGATTGGTCCCGGCTCCCATCTTTGGCAGTCGTTATAGGTAGCCAGTGACCTGAAAGTCTGACAACCAGTGATACCAAAGGGTATCGTATTACCCAGTATTAACTGGGTTGTGGAGGCCAGATAGGCAGTCGCTCCTTGTAAAATACTGGTATTCAGCTGCATTCGGTTAGACTGGAAGCCGACCCCAACATAGTTGGAAAAAGGCTAGGCAGATGATGACAGAGTCATTTTAAAATTGTTCCACATTTTTTGTTAAATATAGTATTTAATCATGAAAACATAGTATTATTTATGGAAAGTTGTACTAGTTGTATTTAGTGAATGCAGATGAATCGTTTATTTGAAATAATAAACTATCCGTATAGAAATTTCAGCCGAAACCATCCAGCCTAATTGATAAATTATTAATAATGTCATGGTTATATTGTAAGCCGCATCTCTCGACGAGTTTTCCGTACGTGATGATAAAAGCTGTAGACTAGGTACATCTAGTCCTGCGAGGTTATTGCGTATCTTTTTGAATGTCAGTGGCTATCATAGTGTCCATCGATTAACTGTCAAATGGTTCCATTTTGTACCAAACCATAACCATTTGACAGTTAATCGATGGACACTATGATAGCCACTGACATTTAAAAAGATACGCAATAGCCCGTTGGTGTTGGTGGAACATTGCCACCTCACCTGGCCGTTGCCTTAAACCTTCTTCTGCTGGGAGAATCTGTGTCCTTGTCCTTTTTTTTTGGTAACTAAATAAAAAATCCGATTTTTTTTTATCTAAAATACTTATGCTATTACTTTTTCTTTTATTTTCATCCATCTATTCCATCAATTCTTACTTCTTCTTAGTCTTGAGCGCAAATGGGTTTCATGCCAAAAAAGAGTTCGCCGTTAACACCTTTTGGTTCTCCCATAAAACGTCTGGTCATGGTTGTGATCGATACAGGACCTGATGATGATATTATCTTCAATCGTGATGAGAAAGGCCCTGCAGCCGGTGCTGTGTCTAACTGAACAGCGCCATCTAGTTTTGGGGCCAGTAATGCTGTCTTTAGAAAAACGGAACCCGTCCAAATACAAATACAAAGTTCTCTTTTCTGTCTGTAAAACTGAAAAAAAAAATAAGAATTAAGTTACAGAATGTAGTGAATAAAAGAATTATTGTTAGGTTTATGTAGTAACATCAAAATCACGCTAACTGTGTGATAATTACTGATATTTGCTTTTATTTTTATTTAAGCCTATCAGTTTTCTTCTAGCCATTTTTGTTTATCGGTAGGTATAAAAAAAAAAGTTTTTTTTTTGTAAAAATACTTTATTTCCTTCATTTATTATTAGGTAAAAAACTAATAATTATAAGTAACAACTTCATGAAAAATTTCCATTTTTTATATATTTTTTTTAAAGTATATAACTATACTTATTTTTTTCTTGGTTGGTTGGGAAATCATCAAATGAATCCTCCCGCTCTGGGCAGAGCGGTAGGGAGTGTCCGACTTCTACAGACCAAAAACCACCCATGTTCCTTCTTAACCCTATGTGTCGCTCTTTCGAACAACCCGCAGTCCCGACGGGCGTCGGCCTTCCATGTTGCTGACATCTCTTTGAGGCGCACGTGGAAAACGAACGCGCCGTCGACACGGCCTGTCATCGACATAAAACGGACAGACAGTGAGCTAGCCCATTACTCACCGTCTACAGGCCCGTGCCTACGGTGGCCGGAAGCCATCACGTGGCCCGCGACGCGGAGCGTCTCCCGCGTCGGCTGGGACGAGAGGTTCTCACCCGCTCACGTTCCGCCACCTCCTTCGCTAGCATCACTGCTTCGCAGAAGGAGGCGACGGCGTCCCATTCCCTCTCTCCCCGGAAAATGACTTGCACCAGGGCCGGACGCGAGAGGTCACCGCCGCCGAGAAACCTATACCTTTGTTAACCTTTCGTAATCCTCTCAAATAAAAGAAAGTAATGTATTATAAGTTCAATATGATTAATGTACAAATGATACTTTTTCAATAACACTGAAAACAGCATATTTACCATGTTGAGTGTTTATTTTGAGCTTCCGATATTTTAGCGCTGTTGCATGATCATGGATAAACTAAAGTTGCGATCAATGCGATCCTTAAATGAGACCATTCCCATTCTGCGTCAACCATCAACACACATTAAGGCACATCAAATTTTTTTTAAATTCATCTATAAAATATGACCTCCTACCGCGGTTAGTATTGACTATTTGGAAAACATACTTGCCAGGCAATTACTGCACTTATTTATTTTAAATGAAGACCTATTTTAACGGAAACAGTAAATCAATTTCTTATCAAATACATAGGTACCATTGCAGCATTAGGGCGAGAAACTAATTAAATAATTATACTGAATATTTATATTAGCCGTCACTAATCTTAATAATTGGCATTAATATATAAAGTTGACAATTTGAAATTATTTACAACTTTGGGGTCAATAAATAGATAGACTTAGCTGACACATAGAGTGCTGAGTCTGTTCCGTGCTTGTTACCACCTGACCACGCTGTTATGTAGGTACGTTTACATACAGTTGGACTTTAGAGTTAGTCTCACTCATCATCTGCCTAGCCTTTTCCCAACTATGTTGGGGTCGGCTTCCAGTCTAACCGGATGCAGCTGAATACCAGTATTTTACATGGAGCGACTGCCTATCTGACCTCCACAACCCAGTTAATACTAGGTAATACAATACCCATGTCACTGTAGAAGTTTTAATATATAAGTGCTGTCTCTGCCTGTAAGTGCCTGAGTTCCAAGTCTGCCTGTATAGTGACGTAAACTACAGTTATTCGGAATGATTGTGATTAAAACAACTCTTCAGGATCTGGTCGTTGATAGTAGTGAGAAACGCTTTACACTTCGTCCGGTACCGCACGGAACACTGCCATCGAATCTTCACACCCATGATTTTCTCCTTTGAAAAGCGATACCCTTCAACCAACAACATCTCCGTGCCTCTATTTGTCCTGAATTTTGTCACTGAAAAGAAAAAGAAATATATTATATAAATACAAATAACTTTCTTCAGCACTTCAGTGGGTCTGAAACATTTCAATCTGATGGAGGATAATTATATATGCTGTGAATATAATGTACTAATAATGTATAATAATTTATTAAATCAAATAGATTCTTCTAGCTATTTCTTATATTATAAACACATCAATTTGTTCCGCAACAAAAGGTCCTGCAATAATTAACTAATGACAAGAAAATATTAAATCTCATTCGAGACTAATCTCCTTAATTAATAAATTAGTGTCTAGTGACTTCCAACATCAGAACAACCTATTTCGTTAATCGTTATCACTTGTTTAGCCATGGTTTTAATTGGCTGTTTGACTATATACTGTTAAAAATTCGTATTAACGTATAATAAGAAATAAAATTGTGTGAAAAAAGTAATAAAATCGATCAAGAAATAGCTAAGTATTAACTGATTTTCAATAACGCGTTAGACAAAGACAGCGCAACGCGCGCGCGCGCCATGACGTGCAACTATCTTTATATTATCCCTGCTTGTTGTATTTTTTAATATCTGTTATCCGTTGTATGTGTATTTTTTTTCCTGTATGTCTCTTTGTATGCTCGTTATGTTTCTGCGACAAATAAATATTTTATGTGGTTTGACATTGAAAGGAAAAAATAAATATTAGTAGAATAATTAATTTTTCAAAGATAGACTACTCGTTGTTTCTGCTCGCGGCTTCTATTAATATTAGTGTTATTCAAGTACATACTAACAGTTAAGAGTATTTTACTATTAGTGTCTGGTTTTGGTAATAAAGGGCTTGTTTAATTTATGTATTTATTTACAACCGTGATTATGACAAAAACTGTTTTAAACAACTACTCCGTCGACGGTTGTGATGAACGCCTTACACTTGTATCGCTTCCTGTATCCACAATTCCATCTTATCTTTGAGTCGACAGCCTTCTCCTTGTGAAAACGAAAACCATTTGCTACCAATACTGGATTGCCTCTGATTGATGTGCAGCTTAACACTGAAATTATTGAGAAGAAATATCTTAACATAATAATTTTAACTGTGTAACAATGTCAAGAAAACTTCAAATTCATTACAATCCTTCCAGCATGGGAGTAGTGAACAGTATAATAATATGTTATTGAGACCACTCTAAAAGATGAAACTATAAGTTTTTTTTACAGTTAAAATTAAATAATAATAGAACGAATTCAACCCCTACAAAATGTATGAAACACATACTATTTTAGAATGATTGGATGGTTAAAGTTGCTCGCATTAATGTGATTTTTTTATTTTTTAAAGTCAGCTTGGAAATTTCTTAAGATGAAATTATCCAGATAATTGTAGATATTCAGTGAAAAGGGCCGAGGACTGAATAAAACGACAAAATAAAAAAAAACGTTAATTATAAACGTTTAATCTTATGTAAAAAAGTAAAACATTACTTACTCATAAAATATTCTCCCATTTTATCCACCACCACAACCTAAGTAATAATTTATGGTAGTAAAGCGCGAGTTAATACTAATTTAAATTACAACAAGTTCATCTTAAAGCTATATTGTAACACTTATTTGCTAAAACCTACCCTGAAACGTAACACAATGTTACTTAAATGATATAAAATTCAATTTTAATTCATTTGATTTCATTCAACGAAAAAAGTAGGTATAAGCTTCACTCTCGCTACGTAAACTTCTGCAACTAGCAACATGATCACATCTACTGGGAAGCACCTTTTGTCATTAGTATTATTTTCATTAATTTGAGAAGAATTTCTTTTCAACTTTCGTTACAACTTCTGAGAATGCAGGATATATAAACCAAGTCTCGATTTAAAAAAATCGGTTCTTGATTTATCCTATTTTTTAATTATTTACACTAAATCAGTAACCATTTGCCTTAAGGCATTAAAACTCTTAGTAAAGAGTGTATCCTTATTTTGTACCTATTTTATCTTTATCTGAGATCCGAGATTTAGCTTAGTTCCCAATTCATAGAAATTAGTGAAAACAGTACGTATAGATGAGTTACAACCTCAGACTGACAGTGTCAGTGTGAAGTAAACTACAAAATTAAGTCTTAAATTAGGTATAAATATATTAACATCTTCCGAATCAACAACGTCATGATAAAAGTAAAAATAAATTTCGCTAAGTCACGGCCGATTTTTTGTTGGAGTTACCCATAGGAACTGCCAAACTGTTAATTTAACTATTCGAAACTGAATGTGTTCAGTATCGGGATATAAAAATAACCTTACCTCTAAGTTATGCTCTAAGAGTTATTGCTTATATAATTATTGCAGAAACGAGGCATGTCTTATTCAAGGACCGAAACCCCGACAACGTCACAAATCCTATACTAAAATCTATCAACACTAGTGTGAGCTAGCGGGTTATGAAACCCCCATACTCGGATGATGGCGTTGTCCATAGTATGCAGGGTCGCTCTACAGCCAGCCTTAGCTTTGACGCACACCCATCTTGTTTTGTTACCGTATTTATTTACTCGGTTAAACCGGTACCGACCGATCATGATGACCGGGTTACCTCGCTGAGATTGCGCAAAAATAGGGTTCAGCTCTGAAAAACAGTATTGTTTTAGTACCTGGTGACTGAATAGGTAATTAAGTAAATTTCAAACTACTGTTTTAAACCGCCAGTTTCAGAAAAGTTGAAAGAAAAGCGGCGGTAGTGGTACGGGCATGTGATGAAGGATGAATCGCATGTAACTAAAAGATTAATGAATATTTATATAATATTTTCTCTCTTTAGGATGGAGTGGGATACGAAAACTAAAGTGAACATTTTTAGCTTTCTTCTCTTTCTTCAACAATAAAAAAATCTTATAAAACTGAAAATGTGAACAAAAACTATTCAGCTAACGAAAGACTTTGTTTACTTATTATTCGCTTTTTATTGTAAAACTAGTTACGTCACAGATCTTCCGAAAATTAAATTAGAATTTATATAAACACGAACACCAACCAGAATGTTAAAACAGTACTTACCTAACCTTGAATAAGATTTTGAAATAAAATTTTGCCACTATACTTACCAACATTAAAGTAACAATTTTAGGAACTTCAGGGAATCTAATTTTATTCACCGCTAGCTAAACAACAATTTTACACCTAAAGATAACACCGAATAATTTATCCTTTTATTCAATCTATACATAATCAGGACCTACATACGTACCTACATACCTACATAAAAATTTCTAATAACTACAACATTTGAATATTTTTCAAAATTACATTGAAGTTTCATAATAAATAAATAAAATGTTTATTTCAATTACATAAAGTTTTAACAAACACGATTTGGATTATAGGATCATTATAATTTCGTATTTTATTTTATACGAATAAAACATAACGTAACGTCACGTCTGTAATCCCCGGGGGGCTAGGCAGAGGTGAACAGAAACATTTTGCCAGTTATGTTTGAGCCCCATGTCGTAGGATACGGGCCTAGTGCCATCAACCGGGCACAAATTCTGTTACTGAAATTCGTGATGGAACCAGGATTTTTTTTTTTTTTTTAAACTTTGTCCCACACTAGGAATTTTTCCTGTATCGTGGGTGCGTTCACAAACAATTAAACTCACATACACAAATACCCAGACCCGGAACTACTATCTGTAGGCCATACATATTTGTTCCGTGCGGGGATCGAACCCGCGACACGCAGCGCAGCAGTCCAGTCGCCCAGCCACTGCGCCAACCGTGTCGTCAAAATTGAACCCAAGCCCTCGTTCTCAGCAGTCACATTTGCGACCACTAGGGCCAAGTGATATTGGGTTTTTCAGACCAGTGGTGGCAACTATGAGTTTTTTGTTTCAGAATATTTCTATCATAAAATTATAATCTTAGTACTCAATCTGACATAATTATGTTGCCACCGAAATCATGAGTATTTAAAGTCATAAGGCCACTTTGCCACTACGTACTAAACAAAAATGGGGCAACCATGATGTCCAAACAACGACAACAAATGGTGCGCTGAAACACACTATCATCAATTAATGGCATTATTGGTCCACCTTTGTATGAATGTTGATAAACTATTGCAATAGAAAACAATACTATAAAACATTGCTTTTGTACCCAAGATAAAACTCAAGTTCCATCCACTATTTTCTTTAAAAAATTAATATAATATTCACACTGTCTAGTGTCTACTTTAACAAAGTGGTATCTTAGTGGTTGTGCCATCCAATGAGCTTCACCAGTCGATCGTTGACAGTGACAGCAACGCATCGACAACCACAGCTCTTCCTCCCCGAACACTCCCACCAGGTCTTCACACGTCGTTCCAGCTTCTTGGTAAACCGATACCTGCCCCAAGTTATAATAGGGTTGCCAAACCTTGTAACCCCAAATATAAGAGGATTTACTGATGCCGCTGAAATATGTAAACCTAGTTAAGTCTATGCATTGGGACTGTCATGTAATATTTTTAGGTAAGCTTAAATAAGGAAACATTAGGTACGAGAACACGCAGGAAAAGAAATCTTGGAAAGAATTGGAGGAGACCTTTGCTCAGCTGCTCTTTCAATAGTGACTAGTAACGCCATCTAGTACACTAAATGTAAAACATTCAGTGTGGATACAGTTTTGTCTGTGCGAACAGTTAACGTGTTTTAATAAATTGTCTATTTGAAATCACACTCAATAAAACACCCAAAATGAAAGTGCTTGTGAATATTATTGTTATTTATTGCATCATTATAAATAAGAGCTACATAAAGAAGAACCAGTGATAATTATTTTAGAAATAAAATGGTTGTACTTCGCTGAGTACACTGGGTGAATTCGGAGTGAAATTGTTCAAAACGTGGTCGTTCAATACACAGCGTTTTCAAACAGATCTCGGCCGTAGCAAATAACAAATCGTAATTGACTTTCGATGCGTTCCAGATTGTGGCCGTTATTTTCTGTCGCCAAAAAATTCATCCTGAGTTGATCCGGTGCGTTACGTCGCATTTTACTTCGCCATCCTCTTGGACAAGCGATCCGAGGTACCAAAAATCGAAGCAGATCGTTATGGGCGTTCTGGCAAGGGTTTATAGACACAGAACTGGAGAGACCATCTAAATCACAAAACAAGTATTCAGTTTTAGTTGTACTTAATTTCAGGCCAACATTCTGAAGTCTTTGCCACCACATTTCCAATCTGCAGTTACATCTCATAGGTATATAATTATATAGTATTGCACCTCGTAAGCTTCTTAATTCAATTTAAAACATTCAAGTGAATGCCCTTTTTTAGACATAGAGACAATATTTTGTCCTTTGGTTTTGATCCGACGGTAACAAAGACGCTTGTTGCAACAGATCCATGTCACCGTTCCATCTTTGCCCTGGTAGTGCTTGTAAAATTTCTGATCGTTGAACAGTGCCCCAATATGACCACGTTCCGTAGTGTAAAACTCCACTTTTTCTAAAAGCACAACATTTATAGAATTTCAACTCCAATTCATTAGGACTAAATTAAAAACGGCAAAAGAATCAGATGAATTTTAAAGGTTTACAATGAAAAGCAAGGCACAATAAAATATGGTTTATAATAACACTTCAAAATCCATAGTACTTAAAGATTTTCGGTAGTTTATGTTAATTCAATATAATATGTGAGCGCGAGAAGCGGCCTGTGGTAACTAACTAATTTATTTTCATCACCACTGCTATCGAAACGGTGAAGAAAGACATCATAAGAACCGGTTTGTCCTAGAACCAAACAAAGGTATGTGACATCAACCCTACCAGGGCCTGCGTGGTGAACTACAGCCCATTTCATCTCATAGAGGAAGCCTACAATGGGAACATTATAGGAACTATTGATAGATTTTCCCTTTGTTTAAAGGGAAAATAAAAGGTTGAGAACTTTCAAAGTTAACATGATAGATCTCTTCAGAAGTTTTTGGTGAAATGTACATTGCACCAATGTGATATATGTCCCGATCGTCACCAGGTAGCTCGATAAGTACGTGCACTACAGGGATTTCTAGCAAATTCCATCGGTACGCATACGACGTTAAGCTTTTTAAGGACAGCCACGAGTACTTCCCCTTCTTTATTATTTGTGGCTAAGCGATTACGGTCGCATCTAAAAACGGCATAGGTAACGCTCGTATTCACTGTACAAAAGTATAAGGGGAGCCTAGTCTCAGTTAAAATCTGGGGGCACGGCAGTGCCCCCGCCAAGTCGAGCAATATAATCATATCGTAGCAGTTACTTAAAATATTCATAACTAAAATATTGAGTTTGGTTCTGATGCCCCTGCAATTTTGATAAATAATAGATATAGGAAATACTGATTTAAAATAGAATACTTTAAAAAAAATAGAGATTTGTGCTTCTCGTAAAACTGACCAGTTAATAACTTCTACTTAAAATATATTTATAGAAAGATTTGTAATAATTATAATAAATACAACTGCACCCTTAAAGGACTGAAAGCCCAAAATATTATTCTATGCCTAAAAATACAAAAAATAAGTATAACTATTTATTTAAAAAATAAGTTAACATACATAAATATAAACTAAAATAAAAGTTTCAGAAAACACTTCAATTCTACTTTTAGTTCTGTTGGTTACGCTGGTCGATGGAGCCAGTGCCAGGCCTAATCTTTGTGATGTCATGAGATGACCGTATTGCCAGAGCTGGAACGGCATCAAGCAATATTCGAATGCGCAACTAGCCCTCAGCCAGTTGTGGCCAAACTTAACACAAAAACATACTAGTCGGACCTTCTGCGGCCAAGATTGAGAGCACTACCAGACGAAGACCGCAACGTAAATAAGTAGTTACTGACGGACGGCTGCAGCCATTATAGTAGTTATATTTTTATTATGCAGTCCTCGTTCACGTCAGTGGTTATGAGAGTACTTGGTGCACAGCAGTTCATCATTGACAGTCATGGCAGTAGCCGGGCAGCCTCTCTTGGAACACCTCCACGACACTCTGGCTCCTGAGGAGTACTCCTTCCTGAAGCTGTAGCCTTCGATGAGCAAGCTTGTGGAACCCCTTTTGTTCGTTGTGAATCGTGCACCTAAAGCATAAACGGATTTGTATTAGGTATGTTGTGTTGGTCTATCGTGCTAAAATAACATGGAAAATCTCTCAATACCTAGTAAAATGGTAGGAGACCCTTCATGTGAAGTCCGACTTGCACTTGGCCAGTTTTTATCGAACATCGCTATCATTTTATATCCATTAGTTTTGGGCCTATGTTACAGATAAGGATGTATACGTACTTGTATCCGATTAGGATAAGGTTCTGTTTTCCACGTATTGTAGTAAAGAAAATCAGTCCACCATAACAGCTGCAGCAGTAATTTATTTGTGTAAGCGGAAAAAATCAAATATATAATAAATTTACTAACTTTGACACATTTCAATGCTAAAATTTTACTCGACAAGCAGCGCCACCCCGAAAAAAATTACTCTTAATAATTATAAAAAGGGTAAGTATGTGGCTTCAAAATATTCTACCCAGCGCAAGGTCATCTTACCCCTTTCCTTCATGTTAACTGCGGGTCCCGTCAAAAAAAAGGCACGTGTTGGCCACACGCCCTCATCATACGTGAGCACTGCCCAGCCGCGGAAACCTGTTTGGCTTACCTCATCTCGGACACCGCACCACCTACCACAGCCCCCTCCAGTCCAGCCGCAGTCAGCTAGACGCCTTCATTGCGAATCCACGTCGCTTTACTTAGCTACCGTGGCTCTTACCTATCGTAATATCATTTTCATTATTTACTCTCACTACATCTTTAATATATTATTCTTCTTTACTCTAAATCTTTTCTATCCTTTCTATAACTTCTATTGCCTTTGTAAACCTTCGCCTGCACCTTACTTATTATAAACAATACGAAGTTTAATGTCGAGTATCGTTCCACACAGCTCCTGTCATCATCTGCCTAGCCTTTTCCCAACTATGTTAGGGTCATCATCATAGGGTTATTTTTGGTCGTCATGGTAATTAATTTTGTTGAAAAAACCGCGTTTGATGGACGCAGCATGGCCAGAGACGAAGTAAATATTTGAGCGCGGGCGGTGCACGCTGATACGCTGTGATACGCTGGAATGTTCGGCAAATCTTGTTTCACAGAATTGGCAAAATTTTCCTCGCCTACGTAAGTTTATTATTCGTAGGACCTAGAACTTAACAGATAAGGGTCAGGATCAGGCTTGTAATTCTTAAAGGGTTAGGAAGACGTGTAACCATTAGTACAACTACATTTCACCAGTTATGCTTAAGTCCCATGTAATAAGGGGCGAGCCCATTGTCGTCAACCGGGCACAAATAGGGATGTTTACTGACTAAAAAAAATATAATTCTAATTTGTCCGTCTGTTAGATTATCGAAAAATATTGGATACGTATTTTTTGTTTTATCAAATCAATAAAAATTTACGAAGATAAAACGCGTCAAAGATTTGAGTGGCGGGTTGTTCCGTCACTCACCGGTAAAAAATGTCATACTAATGTCTTAGAAAATGACGTCACACGAGTTTTCAAAGCGCTGTATCGTCTTCATTGTTTGTTTGCGTGAAAAAAAGAAAAATACGTGTCCAATATTTTTTTGTAAATCTATCTGACGGACTAATTCGATTTTTTTTGTTAACTACCCTATATTGACTCCGTGGCTGCTACTGATACATTTCAGATGGAAAAACCCAATAACACTTTGACCGATCCGAGAACCGAACCTAGGACGTCATGCATACCAGTCGCGCTTTCGACCACTAGACCAACAACTGCCTCGTTGATCTATTACTGACTGGTATCGTAATTTAAACTGATTATTTATGTACTTTGTGACAACCTCCTGGAAGACGCAGATACAAAATCGCCTTGTGAAAAAAAAAGATTTAAAATATTAAAAAGGGCAAGCACAAAAAGTATAAAAAAGAAAGAGTATTAAAAACAGAATAAAAGAATTTGGTCGTCGTGGTAATTATTTTTGATGAAAGATAGAAATATTTCTGGGCATAACAGTAGATTCAAAACTACAATGGGGCTTACACATATCAAGCCTAGCGGGAAGGCTAAGTTCGGCCGCATACGCCGTCAGAAAAGTAAGACAATTCACTGACGTTGATACAGCACGGTTAGTCTACTTTAGTTATTTTCACAGCGTTATGTCCTACGGTATTCTGCTGTGGGGCAAAGCTGCTGATATTCAAAATATATTTGTTCTGCAGAAGCGAGCGGTTCGTGCAATTTATCAGCTGGGTGCCCGAATTTCTCTTAGAGATATTTTTAAGGAGATTGGTATTCTCACGGTTGCTTCTCAGTTCATCTTTGCCAACATTTTATATATTAGACAAAATATTCACCTGTACACTAAAAACAGTGATATTCACAATTTTAACACTAGAAATAAGCATAAACTACGCGCTCCTTTTCACCGGCTTCACAAAGTTCATAATTCATTCGTAGGGCTCGGTATAACATTTTATAACAAACTGCCATCTTCTTTTCTAGACTTGCCATTTAATGCATTTAAAGCCAAAGTAAAATCTAATCTTTGTTTAAAAGCTTACTATTCCATTAACGACTACTTAAATGATAGGAATAGTTGGTCGCTGAGTTGAACACAAGACAATGTTTGTTTGTTATTTATGTTCTTTCTCCAAAATTAGTTTACTGACATGTTATGTCTTTTTTATGTTTTTATTATTATATACATTTTTATTTTTGACTTGTGTCTGTAATCAATCGTAATATTAAGTTACACCTTTCTATTGTATCGAGTCTGGTTCTTCTAACCAAACAGACAGATGTGTTGCTGGGGAGTTTGTTCCCCAACTTCTTCTTTCCAGCAAAAAACACTAGGAAGTGTCGAAGGGTGGGCGTTTTGGGGGACTGTCACTTGTAAATGAGTAAAGTAAAGTAAAGTAAATTTTGACGTTCGAAAAGTGCTGATTATCAGCCTAGTTTGAATAAATGACTTTTGATTTTGATTTTGATTTTATTGTTATTAGATGATAGGAACGGTAAAAATCTATTTAAGCTTGATTTAAAACACATTAATTAAACACTACAAGTAAAACAGATTCAGATTTTCACTCGCGGACTACAAACTATAGGAAGTACCTAGTTAATTCCTATATCCTCTCCAGCTGGGCTATTGCGTATCTTTTTAAATGTCAGTGGCTATCATAGTGTCCATCGATTAACTGTCAAATGGTTCCATTTTGTACCAAACCATAACCATTTGACAGTTAATCGATGGACACTATGATAGCCACTAAGCGGAAAATTCTTCGACGGGTTCATCATCTGCCTAGCCTTTTTCCCAACTATGTTAGGGTCGGCTTCCAGTCTAACCGGATGAAGCTGAATACCAGTATTTTACATGGAGCGACTGCCTATCTGACCACCTAGTTAATACTAGGTAATACGATACTCTTTGGTAAGACTGGATGTCAGAATTTCAGGTCACTTACTACCTGTCACGACTGCCAAAGATCTATATATGGCAGCCGGGACCAACAGCTTAACGTGCTTTCCGAGGCACGGAGGAAACTCGGTATGTCGGGCGGTCACCCATCTACAGACCGACCTTGGCCAGCACAGCTTTACCTAAAGATCGACCCGAGTGGCAGTTCTTATTAAGCCAAATGATGATGAGTATCAAATGAAATAAAAATCATTTGCCATGTAGTAAATATCTTTATTCACTTATTTTTTGTTCAATATTAGAAGTTTATGCCAAAGCAGACTGAATGCCACGAAACATTCTAAATATATCAGTCAGCCAGCAACATGTTATTTTTTCAACTTTTTCCGCGGCTTACCCTGCGTTTGGTTAAAATTAATACTAACAGCTTATCTAGACATCATCACTTTCTTATGGGTAGGTACCTACTGCAAAAATTATCCTCATTGTCATTATTATACCTTTATTTATTTTTAAACAAACTTTATACATTTTTTAATATTTCTTATAAAAACAATAAAAAAAACATTTAAAAATATAAAAAATTGTAGCCCACCGGTATCGGGAACAGGGTCCAAGCTACGCTCCAAAGAAAGGAACCTCCTAACGATACGAGCCGTGTCCAGGAGTACCGCTTTCTGCATCAAGCCCTTGATCCAGCCGCCTAACGAGAGCCTCCTCAGGTGTTGGTAGAGGCTCTTGGCAATTAAGTCATTGGCTGTAACGACTATCGGCACAATGATCGCTGAGTCCACATCCCACATGTCGACAACCTCGCGAGCCAAGTCAAGATATTTGATTTGCTTATCTTTCTCGGCTTTCACGAGGTTCTCGTCATGCGGGACGGTTATGTCAACAAAAATTGCGCGCCGCTCTGATCGATCCACCACCACTATATCAGGCTTATTAGATATAATAGTCCTGTCAGTGATCATGGATTGATCCCAGTACAGTGTGATACTGCCATTTTCGAGAACTGGGTGGGGCACATACCTATAGTACGGCACTTCCGATTCCACAAGGTTGTATTTTAGAGCAAGTAGCTGATGAATAATCCTGGCTACTTGATTGTGCCTGTGCAAGTTCAGTGTCATTATTATTAATCTAACTAAAATCAGGAGGATGATTGTGAGAATCTTTAAAAAAAACAATCTTATTCCCAAGTGTAAGTACACTTGCAAAGCATTTCCTATAACTATGTTTTGTACATCTCCATCTCTTTCTAAATATCCCCGTAACACTTTTATACTTATAAGCAGGACTGTATTTGTACCCTTTAAGAAATAAGTTGTCGGTTCCATTTTTTGTTTTGGAAAAAATTGGTTCTTCTGAAAAAGAAACATTTGTACGTTAATAAATCATTCCGTTTCAATATATGATAATAAAATCAATTCAATACCTTTTAAATTAGATCTGTTTCAACTTCTCAAGACTATTTATTGTACTTTAACTTTTAAGAAAACTATGTCTGAAATCCAGCAATTACTTTTACTTATTTTAATAAGAAAATCTTTTAGAATAAATACTAATAAAATCCACACAGGCAATGAATGCTACCTACTTAGAACCAAAAATCCCACACTTAAATAAAAAACAGTTAGTTTGAAATTAAATGAGCTTTATTGGACATCATGAGCATAATATACAATTTATTTCCATACAAATTAATATCAAAGTGAGATCAGAAAAGTTTTTTAAATAAATATTCACTAGCCAATATTGAACCTTTAACATACCGTAGTCAGAATAAATATGTATTACATTTGGACCTGCATTTCCACAACCATTTAACTATAACATTATTTTATAATTAGGAAAATTATCACTTAAACAACTTATTGTATTCTATCGTAATTTATTATTATTAGCCATTTTTGTCCCACTGCGGGGCAAAAGTCTCTATGATTTGAGAGTGGTTAAATGTTAGAATTTAATATATAAAATAAATTAAAACCTACATATATTAATAAAAAAATACATTTAAATATAAATAGACATTCATTTATAAATCACTATTTAAGGAACATAACGCATAGTAACTTTTACCGGTTTCTTTTTGTATGTTAAAAGAAATAAGTCAATGTATTGTGGCGTAAGGAGACATACATATTGTCAACAGCTTATATACCCAAAAAAATAAAAATAAAAACATAATTACATGTATAATATAACGTCTGATGCTGGCGAAGTTAAGTCTAACTTTAATCCAAGTACCGATCATATCGGATGACGTCAGTACGGTTACCTACCATGGTTTTGCATAGGAACCAATTAGCTAGGAGGATGTGTATGCTTGTTCTGCTTGTCTACCATTGTGTGACCTATGGTGACCACGATAGCGTGACAGTCCCGTGACCTACTGTCCGCACACAACCATCTCACACGAGATGAGCAGACAGAATGACGTGTGTACCTGTAGCCCCGAATCTTCATAATTTTCGCGCCAGTCTCTGATTTGTAGAAAATCGGGCGATCCACTGAAAAGTAAATCTTTTGTAAAATAATTTATCATAAGATCACGTCTGTAATCCCCGAAGGGTTAGGCAGAGGTGTGCCTAATTGTGCACGCACATTTCGCCAGTTATTTTTAAGTCTCATGTAACAGGAGGCGAGCCTATTGCCATCACCCGAGCTTGAAGTAATATTATAAAAGCTGTTAAATAAATTTTCATGGGGTTCTGTAAAACCCGATAGATGCCCCGAATTCCAAATCGGAAAATTAAAACTGCGCAAAGTTTCTAATACATTTTTATTTCTTAAAGGCTTAATGACACTAAAATACAAAATAGTTGCAAAATTTTAATTACATTCTTTAATTTATTTTATTTACAAAAATATGTTAAGTAGGTACCTACTTTTAATTTATTGTTCACTGCAGACCAGTGTGGTCTTTCACTAAAAAGAGGCCATGAGTCCCAGTAATCAGGACGACTAGCTGTTGCCCGCAACTTTCATTCACGTTATAAAACAAGTATTACTTATCGATCTGATAACAATTTCAAGTGTTTAAATTAATAAAAGACCCGTGAAAATCGATTTTATATGAAAAAAGTGGTTAAATGTGTCCCCCTCCCTCTAACTTTTAAACTAAGAGTGAAAAATCTTAAACTAATATATGCTGTAGATCGCAATAAAAACTTTCAACCGAAATTGGTTTGAAATAGTTTCTGAGATATAGCACATTTAAAAAACAGCCAATATAACTTTGTCATTCATGCTGTTTGCATGAAAAACAAACTTATCACAAAATATTTTGTTGCCGCTTTAACAAGAAATAATACAAATTCTTGTACCTACTACGCTACTACGATGATACAGAACCCTTTTTTTATGGTGGGTGGAAAATCATCAAATGACCCCTCCCGCTCTTGGGCAGAGCGAAAGGGAGTGTCAGACTTCTACTGACTAAAAACCACCCATGTTCCTTCTTAGCCCTTCATGTCGAGGCCGCCGTATCTCTTGCGAACACCCGCAGCCCCGACGGGATACGGAACCCTTCATGTGCAAGTCCGACTTGCACTTGGCCAGTTTTTTATAAGTACCTACCTACAGTATTCGATTTCATATTATGCATTCAGTAAAAACCTGTTATTATGAAATTACAATCAGACACTTAAATTTAATTAATTTCTATAGATACAATTATGAAAACATTAGGGTAGTTCGGGTGGATGATTATGGTCCTTCTTGTACCGAACTATACAATCGTCGATCGTTACAGCAACGGCTGTGCAAGCTGGTTTCCGACAAACCCATCTGGTTTTACTATTATTAGAACTTTGCTTCGACAACCTGTAGCCATCAATATTAATTGCCGGACGACCCCGAGACGTCATTATGTATTGTACTGAAATTGAAAAATAACACAAGGTTAAAATGTTTTCCCGTCGGGGCTGCGGGTTGTTCGAAAGAGATACCGCGGCCTCGGCACTAAGGGCTAAGAAGGATATGGGTGGTTTTTAGTCAGTAGAAAAAAAAAGGTTAAAACATTTCGACATTCACGTTTAATTTTGATTAATTTATTATTTGATTCTCGTTTTCAGGCGTTTCGGGTTAGATAGAGTAAACAGAGTTCAATTGGATTTGTTTTTATTTCTTAATTAACAATGAAAAATACATTGACATCTACGTAAAACTTATACACGCAAGCATACATGCATAGATTATAGTTTTGCGAAAAACGTTTGTTAAAGTTTACAGGGTTTGCGTAGTTGGGCTATTTCAATGAGGTTCACAACGCTAGGCAGTAAAAAGTGTATTATATTATAAACGTAAAACATAGTGTATATGGGGGCATTAACAAAGATAATTAGCAATTTATTAGTGTAAAGTCACGTTCGCGCACGACTTCTTCAGGTGACGTTACAAATGTATTTTTAATTTTATGTGCTTCTTGCCATTTATTTTTATAATAAGGTAGTGTGACAAGTTCAATTTCAACATACTGTCAAATTATAGTACAGTCTCTAACACTAATATGTATACACGTTGTGACTTTTAAAAGTGATTTTCTCCTAATCCAGGTCAAGTAGAATTATGAAATAGATCTTTAATCAAAGTTGTATTAGTTATTCCGCGAAAAAATCATTCTCGAATATTCCTAAGTGTATACATTTTTGTGTTCGTGACTGTACAAGGTCAAAGTCAAATATCTATATTATAATCGCAGCAAAATAACCAACTTTCTGTCGTGTGAGTCAAATAGGTGCTGAAGATTTGAATGACGCGTGAACTGAAACGTGACAAAACCTGTCACGTTTTAAATGTTTGTGAGAGTTTGGGAAAATGGTGGTAATTTGGGACTAAAATTCATTCATTAATGTTTAATATGGTCAAGTCATCTATCTCCTACATAATTATTATGTCCCTTTCGGATCGGTCAAGGTTTTTCAAAATAATGTATATTTCTTTTGTGGTGGGTGGTTATGATTGTTATCACACTTCACGATCGTATTTTCGTAAGTGAAGGCCGAGGCAGTACAGCCAGATTTCCAGCACCACCACCGAGTTTTACCGCCATTTGACCGTTGTCTATATAATTGATAACCGCCAATAACAATCCGTGGAGCCCCTCGGGACGAAGTTACGAATACTGGCACTGAAATAATTAATAATTAAATGAAACATAGCTCAATACAAATCTATTTGATTCATATACCACAACTAGTGTGCCTCAAGATATAGACCAACTATCTAGCTAGGGATAATTATTAAATATGAAAATAAAAAAGAGTTTTAGACTTTATTCATTTCACTCACGTGGTTAGATCTATATTTCTATTCAAATAAATACGTTAATTAATAATGACTACTTCATTCTTACATACCTACTTTAATACTTATTTATACAGACACACATTACAAATACGTTACATACATTTTAAACACCATTCTGTCTCTGATATTTCTAAACGTTTGACAGAAACAGAACTATATTTTTTAGTAATTTGTAGCCGGTGGGCCTTGCAATATTTGTAAAGGATTTTCTCGAATTAACCTACACATGACACACACACATGATTAAGAAGACACAAATAACTACACATAAATGGCACTAAGTTCTAGTAAATTAAAAAATATTATAGTATATTTATATCATTCTTCTACGAATCAGTTCTGCGTAACTAAGGCGGATGGTTGTGAACATTATTGTAGCGAACAATGGTTTCTCCAACGGTGAACACGACTGCGGTACATCCTCGATGCACATTCCGGCACCACCAACGAGATTTCCCATAAAACGTCCGTTGCTTGTAAAATTTATGGCCACCAATTATGATGATTGTAGCCCCTCTAGACGTTATGGTGAATACGGGCTTTTCAACACCTGAAATCAAAACAAAAGTATTCATGTAGTGGTTTGCTCCCAAAGTACTCCATGTCCATTCTTTTAAGAAAATAAATCTCATACATTTATTCCCAAGTTATTCCAAGGAATTATTATTAATTCTTATTAGTAAGGACAGGGATTTATCTTTGCATTTCTTGGTTATGACACTAATAAATAATGTAATTTAGACTAGATAATTCGATTTTAGTGGTAGGAGAAATACCTTGTCTAATACTAACTAATAAGGTGTTGCATTTGCTGAATACCGTGGTACAGAGAGCATACCACAGGATAGGATGTAGGGCGTACAGGTCTTGGATTTCTTTTATTTATTTTTAAATAAGGGTAAATCTACTGACATAAACAAATAAAAAAAAAAGTATATATTTCACAGAATAATATATTATAATAAAAAAATCATGTCAAATGTCATGTTGGTTCCCAGGGTACCAGCAGTGTTGCTAAATTAAATATTAGGGTTAAGTACTAATCGCATTTTTTGTCATTTAATAAAAATAATATTGCTTAAATCAACATTACCAAAATCAGTTTTTTATTACCTTCCTGAAGTTCGCAATTTCACGTTATATTTGACACTATGCCAAGCACCCAGTACATGGTTCGAACAATATTTGTTTATGTGCTCACAACCCGCCTCCAAGTCGTCACTACACGTAGCTATAGATGACTTGGCAATATCAGGCATAGACAAATTAATGAACTAGGCAGAGTATGATTTAAATAAAGCAGTAAAAACACAAAAAGAAAAGAAGTACAAAGAAAAATTTAAGAAGACCCCGATCGAATCGGAAAGACAATTTGCTGTCATTATAAAATAACTTAAAAATAAGTGTAAGTAATTAATATACTTATTGTATGTGTATTGTTCAATCGTACACACGGAATTTATCCTAATAATTTATGTTTAGAAAAAACCTGTATTGGGCGATCCAAATCGAAAATAGGCCGAGAAGCAGATATTACTTAAGACACTCGTTCAAATCTCTTTTAAAGTGAAAGGAAAAAAAGATCAGCGGCACATATTTTAATAATTCAATTTGGCCACTTTATCATTTACAAAAAAAAGTAAAAAAATTTTTACTTCGAACACAAACAGTTGGCACAATTACAAAGAAAACGATAATAGCTTAAATAAATTCATTCTTTGCCTGAGTTGTGTTGAAACCCTAGTTTATTTGCAATCAAATCACAATTTAATTTAATTTATCTACGTAATTGCAATCGTAGTTACCATTTTCAAAAATAATCTACAAGTTCAACATAACCGGGACGGGGTGGGAATGCTCGTTGAAACAGCTGATGATCTCATTGTGTCCTCGGATGGTGTACATGAAGGCTCTGCATCCTCTAGTCCCATGTGTTCCGCAATGCCACCGCACTTTGAGCCCCGAAGTTCTGTGGCGAAGAAACTTGTACCCCTTCACAAGAATCGTCTGAGCCCCGCGTGTCGTTGTGATGAACTGGGCTTCTAGAAAATAACAAAAGGTAGTGGAGATTAGGGGATATAATATTATGATTATGAATCATTGTGATTTTCTTAATCAATATTATTAATATCAGCCATTTAGACCCCCTTTTTTATTTTTTGGCGGGTGGAAAATCATCAAATAACCCCTCCCGCTTTTGGAAAGAGTGAAAGGGAGTGTCAGACTTCTACTGACTAAAAACCACCTATGTTCCTTCTTAGCCCTTTATGTCGAGTCCGCGGTATCTCTTGCGAACAACCCGCAGCCCGCCATTTAGACCCCTGCAGTGAGACACTACTGCAGGGCAAAGGCCTCCGAAGGGAGGATAAGTGGAAAGAGGGAAGCCTCTTTCCACTTATCCCTATCCAGTGCTCCGGTTTGCCAATCCCTGCAAAAAGAATCCAGTTCGTACCGCCATCTCCTTCTGGGCCTGCCACGTTGTCGTTTGCTGCTGTTTGGGGCTTAATCACACTTAGTAAAAGAAACTGTCTTAAAAACAGATTTCTTTATTGCAGTATACACACACATAACCGTAACTTAAATAAAAAAAAAAGGTTATTTCGTGTTATCCTTGGTAACTAGGTACCTATTTCGTTTTACACTTATCAATAATGTCAAATGACATAATTATTAATATTGATAATATTATATATATAGATATTTACTATGTTTGCTTTTTGTTTCGAACTCCCGATATTTCGGCGCTGCAATATGATCACGGATGAACTGAAGTTATTGCGGGTTTAATGTGTATGAGCAGACAAAACGGTCTACTTTCTTTCTTGTTCGTTTTTGGCGTTCAGTACCATTGACACTGTCACTCACAAGTCACAACTCGATTCTGTTCCCGATATACGAAACTCGCTGTGTCCACTCGCGAAGTTTTTTCCGCACTTTTTCGGTTTTAACACAGTTCAATACCCAGCTTTCAGTGTTAGTGACCATGTCAGTTTAAAAACTTTAAATCTAATGACATTAACTTTCATCTAATATTCACTTTCACGCATCGCTTTTTTTTCCTGTATTTCTTTAACTTATTTTTTCAGTTTTCTCTGATTCTCGCTTGTTCTTCAGGTGAATAATCACATATGGTTTCAACTAAGCCTTGTTCTTTCTGTTTTCTGTATGACATTGCTCTTTTTACTTTGCGTTGCTTACGCTTAGATTCGTTTTCATCGTCCACAATAAAACTTAGCTTTCTCATTGCTGCCCAGCCTGTAACGTGAGTGGCTCATTATTAAAGTAATGTTACGTCCGTGTAGAAGAAAACAATTACGTAAATAGTAAGAATAATGTTTTTACTCCTGGCTCTGGAGCTCGTGGCTTAATAATAACTGCCACTCGGGTCGATCTGCAAGTTAAGCCGCGCTTGCCTAGGTTGATCTGTGGATGGGTGACCGATCATTACATACCGAGTTTCCTCCGTGCCTCGGATAGCACGTTAAACTGTTGGTCCCGGCAGCCATATATAGGTCTTTGGCAGTCGTTACAGGTAATCAGTGACCTGAAAGTCTGACAACCAGTCTTACCAAAAAGTATCGTATTACCTAGTATTAACTGGGTTGTGGAGGTCAGATAAGCAGTCGCTCCATGTAAAATACTGGTACTCAGCTGCATCCGGTTAGACTGGAAGCCGACCCTAACATAGTTGGGAAAAGGCTAGGCAGATGATGAATGTATTTACTCCTAAGTTTCCCTATATTCTAGTCATAAGCGTTCTCAGGGCAGTTTGTCACGCTGTAATCTGGCTAAACGTAAGAAACATTTGATACGAAAAGTGTTATTCACTTTAGTTCGGTTCGATGCTTCTAGTAACTCCATAATGCCGTAACGCCGCGTATGCGGGAGGGCACTTGCATATTATGGATGACGTCACGACGTAAGCTTTTCTGGAGCTAACGCAATCCATTATCTTTTTATTTATTTATTTAAACTTCATGTACAAAGGTGGTATTTAGGCGTGCTTAATGCGGGAATTGAACCCTCAACACGCAGCGCAGCAGTCCAATCGGTCAGCCACTGCACCAACCGTGCCGTCAAACAAAATGACAGCCGGGACCTACGGCTTAACGAGCTTTCCGAGGCACCGAGTAAACTCGGTATATAACAGGTGTTCACCCATCCATAGACCAACCCAGGCGAGCACGGCTTAACCCGAAAATTGACCCAAGTCACTGCTATTATTTAGCCACGAATTCCTCGAATGGCTACTTTTCTAAACGTGCTTAATGATCTGTGGTGCAAGTGCTGTGGTGTAAGATTTAAAAAAAACACTGCAATATTCTGTCACGTTGAAGTAGGTACCTGAAAAAGAAACACCGTTTTATTCACAAATCATTTTGTCTTCTACTGATATTATAGCAGGATAACCTTTTATCAATATTACCTTAGTGTAAAAAAAATCAAGGGTCCACAAAAATGTCAACTAAGAAACAGTAAACTGATTAAAATATTTTTATTATAATCATGATGCCATTGGCGTGTTAGAACTAAAATACTAAAAATATATTTATATTTATGCAAAGCTTCAGTATTAATTTTAAGTTTACTAACGCATAATAATGACACACTAACCATAATTTTTGATTGCGAATGACATCATTGGTTTTTACAAAAAAAAAAACACAAAAAAACAAATAGTATATTATAATCAATAAATTTTAATTTATCCTTTAAATCTAATTAATAATTTATCCTTTGAATGTTGTCAATAATTTAAAGAAACGATGGATGGACTGTGTGAAGGATAATTTATGGCAAGGAAAAAGGGGACTGCTGACGAGTAATAGGGAAGTATGGAAGAAGAAGACATGCTGCGCCGACCCCAAATAGATTGGGATAAGGGCAGGAGAATGATAGTGACAACCAATCATTAATTATTATTTTGGATAAATTATTACTAAAATAAAATAACCTCAAGCTGATGTCACCATTGACAGGTGTGATCACTTCATTAAAGAGAGGTTCCAGTACTTTTTAAGATTTTTGAACGTATGAAAATCTAATTAAATATGAGTTTTTTAATAAATAAAAAATATTACATAAAAATTGAACATACCCTTAAATAAATCGTAAAGATAGAAACGCGATTTAGAATGATCGGCTCGATAATATTTTTTACATATCTCTTGCTCTGTAAGTACACCCTTACACCCCTGAATGCCGGGGTGTATGACTATCATTACAGCATAGGTTTTGGAATTTGAAAAAAGAACTGTCATACTCATACTGCACGAAGAATATTTTTAAAAAGTTAATTTTTTTTTCTCGGTATCGATTAATTACTCGAATCGGAATCTAGACAATTTATTTTATAAAGATTTTATTTTAAATATGGAACTATTTGTTTCCACATCGTATGTTAGATGGAATCGATTTAAAAATCAAACTGGCCAGCAAGATTTGACGCGCTTGCGTGCGTGAAAAAAAAAAGGCAGTCTACTAGTAGGCGCGAAAGCATCGCGAAAATAATTAATTTTCTTGTTTGAGTTCTTTTTCAAAAGTTTTAAACATGTCTAGTGACGAAGACATAGATCTAACGCCCGATTTTATTAAAGAAAGGGCAAAAACAGTTGTCGAAAATAATTTTACTATTAATTTTAATTAAATACACATTTTTTTCTTCTTAATAAATGTTCATTGAAACCTGCTGTCTTGTTGTTTACTTACCTCACAATCGATATGTAAAGCAGAGTATTTATCTCGGGCGTAAGCATCAATTGCATACTCGGGTTCATTAGCGCCTTCGCTTCGCTCAGGCGCCAAAAACCTCGTATGCAATTGATGTCATACAGCCCTTGGTTAATAATCTACTATTATCAAACATGACACTAGATCACAATTTTAAAAGTGTAGGTACTGCTAAGAGATTATCATTTTTCTCCAAGAAGAAAAACAATCAAAATTTAGGCATTATATCGCTCGTCGGCCAGTCGCTGCCGTTCGTCAGTGCCCGCCTGGACGTGATTGTTAATAATATTTAAGTAAGTAAACTCCCGAGGCAATAACGACGGGGTGTTATAAGTTTGACGTCTCTGTGCTGTGGCATCGTAGCTCCCGAACGGATGAACCGATTTTGATTTTGTTTGTTTTTGTTTGAAAGGTGAATTAGTCGGAAATGCACTTAGCTGTGTTTGATGAAAATCGGTCCAAGATGGCCGCCGCCACAAAATGATGGATTATAAATATATGTTTTCACAACTCCTTCAATATGGGTATCAAATGAAAGGGCTTGACTAGTAGAGTACTATACACTGACACATTTTAAATCCAACATGGCCGCCACCACAAAATTGCGGATTACATAGTATTTCAGAAGTCCCTCAATGTGGGTATCAAATGAAAGGGTGTGTTTTGTGTATTACGAAATTGGTTGTTTGAAGGACCCCTTCAATCCCCTTCCCCAAAACTATTCTGCTACAATTTTATACTGTGGCTCAAAGCGCAGCGAGTTCATTTAAATGTTTGTTTAGGAGACTTGCAAAAGCGTAGATTACTAATAGCTAAATGCGTACTGCGCTACAACAACCCCGCCTTAAAACAGTTTTAAATTATTGATAATTCCACATGGTTCTTTACGAGCGTGGTTATGGTTCTCATTTATCTTGATAATGTCATCCCGATACGTATGTATGTTTGCTTTGCAACCCTTGTTGTGATGAGTAGAACAGTACCATCGGCATCTGTCACCATTCCTTAGTTGCACACAGTAGGTGTAGCCACCTCGGGATATCATCCTTCTTCCTTGGTTAGATGTTGTATAATCGAAACCTGAAAATTAAATCCCGTTTACAACGTTTGGTTTACCAATGACTGGGAAAGGAGAAAGATAATTGCGTTTCAAAAAAAAAATAGTGAAGGTTTGTACAAAAAAATATTTATAGCAATTTATTTCTTCCAATAAAAACCAAAAATACATTACGTATATCTAGACTGCTGGTAATCTAAATTAGTTTTTTATTATATTGCACAATAAAAATTACAGTCAGTGGTGGCAGAGTCAAATAAGTTACATAATTCTACAATCAAGAACTGTGCAAAGATTGTCATTAGAAATTAATGGTTATGCTGATTATTTACTTTGATGATGTCATTAGTAGAACTGATGGAGGTTATTGATGCTCGGCACCCTTTGGCGTGGTGTGTGGCGCAGTACCAGCGAGTTTTAACACCAAAGTCAGTCTGTCGATAGAAGTTGTAACCTCTTAAATTTATAATGCGAGCTCCACGTTTAGTCCTCGAAAACACCGCCCCTAGAACATAGAAAAATACATGATAATATTAGGTCCTTACATTATGAAATTGGCATTTTGTACGGGAGGAATATAAAGGCAATTTTTTTTCGCAGCCATTGCGACGAGCGCTTTTGATTATTGTACAGTATCCACTTTTCATCAAAAATAATTATTCGATTTAAAATCCCTTCATTATTGTGTAGGTAGAGTAAAGTAACACAGCAGTCGACGCGTGTTTGCAAGTTCGATTCACTCAATTCATGAGGTCATCGTTCAAGTTTTTTTACTTTCCCGAGTTGCTTCAAGTGGATTAATACAGTTTTATCACTTACCCCGAAGCCTGCAGTTGTCTCTGAAGTGCTTTGTGATGGATCCGCTTCCATAATAGCCTTTAATTTTTATTTTCCACTTTGGTCTCCGGCCGTCCACGGGGTTGGTTTTGAAGGTTGAAATTTCCAGAACGAAAACGTTGAAACCAAAAACGTACCGTACTTTCTTATGCGACACCAGCACCGTACATATCATTAATCCTTCGAGCTGTTTCTGCAGCACTGGTGCCAGAACTCGTACTCGTAAATATATCGATCGATATTTCATGATTTCCATTGTGCGGTAGTAAGTGACGCCAAAGAAAAAAATAATGAGGAAAAAACAAATGAATGATTGTTTGTAAAATTCAAATGTACCAACTAAATCTATACTAATATTATAAAGCTGAAGAGTTTGTTTGTTTGTTTGTTTGTTTGTTTGTTTGTTTGTTTGTTTGTTTGTTTGAACGCGGTAAACTCTGGGACTACTGGTTGGAATAGAAAAACTCTTTTTGTGTCGGATAGTCCATTTATCGAGGAAGGCTTTAGGCTATATAACATCACGCTACGACCAATAGGAGCGGAGCATAAATGAAAAATGTTGCAAAAACGGGAAAAGATATTCCTTTTTGAGAGCTTCCGTTGCGTGCGCTGCGAAAACGGTTTAAGTTACGCAAATACCATGTATGAAAGAATTGTTTCTCTTTAAAATTTCTAAAAAAAAGTCCGCGACAGCATATGTCTATCTTTTAAGATTGACTCGCTGTAACCATTTTTTACTATTAAAATGTTAGGTTAAAAAGAATGATATTTTGCGAAGCTTATTTAACCCATATGGTATTAATCTATATCTAAATAAATGTGTTTGTTAGCACAGAAATTTAATATAGAATATTTGTGTCCTTTACTCTATACAGTTTAAACAAATATCTTAGAAGATATCGCAATGTAAAAATATCCGCGCGACAAATAATTAAGCGCGCGGCAGTCATTCGGTCCGATGCGGTAGGTTAGTGGGGATTCTGGCCTCCGGGGACTCCGGAGAAATTCATATTCAAAATATTTACTGCACCATAATGTTTACAAGGTGTTACTGTATATTTAACAGTAAGAGATACCAATAGTAATTCACACTTTAATATAATCTAAACTAATATTATAAAGAGGAAAGATACGATTTTTTGTTTGTTACGATTTAACTCAATTTATGTTGACATTATTTGTTATAAGCTATATTATGTGACGCAGACGAAGTTGCATGGGTCAGCTAGTGAATTTATAAATTTGAATTTGGAAATCTTAACCAAAGAGGAGATATTTCAGATCAAAGTGGTCAGTACGACAAAACGCTAATTTCATATGTAATGACCTAATATTAACTTAATCAGCTTGCCTTAGCTGACGGTCTTTCCTCCGCTACCCATACAGCTGATTTTTGTTAACAAAAGAACAATGTAGCGCAAACTGTTGCAACTAGTTTCGTAGTACAACGTAAACTGTTACAAGAGTAATAAAAGTCGAAAAAGAAGATGTTTGTGTAAATATAATAAGCTTATATTAAATCAACAGACAAAATAATGCATGTTAAAGTATATTGTATATAATATCATTCTATTTTCCTAAATTACATGTATTAATAAGTACCTACACTGTATACTAGTTTAAGTGGTCAAGGGTAAAGAAAACAAGGTACATCAATGCAAGTAATGCTATTTTCTAAAGTATAAAAAAATCGAAAAACCAACAATGCAGTTTTTTTTATATAATATTCATATATAACTGTGCAAAATTTCAACAATTTCTGTCAAATCATGTCAAAGTTACAACCTTCAAAGTTGTAAAGTTGTGTTTTTGCACTTGAACTAGTATACATAGGACGTGTCGACAATATGGTTATGTGTATTATTGATGCGAACAATTTCATCGCCCACGGTAAATATCACTGCACTGCATCCTTTACTGTGATGTGAGGAGCAATGCCAACGAGTCTTGCATCCATGGTCGCGATGGCGGGTGAACCGGTACCCAGCGAGTACTAACATTCGGGTCCCTTTTTGAGATACAGTAAACATAGCTCCTGTAAGAATGAGTATAAACTTAAACGTTTTAGTTTGATGAGAAAGATGTGAAGATAATAATGATAAGATTAAAAACAAGTACAACAAAATGCTAAGGTTATTCATTTTATTTAAGTTATCATTTTAATATCTATAGTACGTGTTAAATAGGAGCAACGCTCCTAAAAATATGTGCGAAAGCTCATTCGATTCGGAATGACGCCTAGAAAAAATGTTTTTAAGGGTTTTTTAGCGTTCGTTTTTTTGGGTTTGTTCTTTTGTTTAGGTGATATACCGGCTTTTTAGACGCGACCTCGCGGAGCCCTATTTTCAGCGTTTTTTTAAATATTAGAGATAGAGTTCCGGGAGTCGAGACTTTTTTATTGGAAATTTTCTCCTCTTTCGAGATATTTTTTTAAAATTTCTTAAAAGTCATTATTTCTGAAATTATATTGCGATTGTTTTTTTTTTTATCGAATGAGCTATCGCACATATTTTTAGCAGCTTTACTTCTATTTAACACGTTTTTGAACTTGTTGCCTAGACTATAGTATGTACAAAAAAAAACTAAACTAAACTACAAGTCCACCAAGACTAATATTCATTCACGACTGGATGGTTATGTGTATTGTCTACTCTGACTAGTTCATCATTGATTGTCATTATCTTCGCTCGACAACCTTTATTATGGTGCGTGGCACAATGCCACCGTGTCTTCCCTCCCGAGAAGCAATGTCGGGAGAATCTATACCCAGCTAAGAGGATCATACGAAATCCTCTTTTAGAATAAATAAATTTTGCCCCTGAAAATTCAAAAGGTCTAAATATAATTTAAAAAATGGGAGTAAATATTTATTTATATTTAGTACAGAAGAAAAAGACAGAATTAATAATTTTGTGACCTGCCCGACCGACAATATCAGACAGAATATGGAAGGTCAAGGACAGGCAGAATATTATGACGCAACTTAGCAGGGACCAGCGCCCAAGAGTGTAATAGCTTTCTCCCGTCGGGGCTGCGGGTTGTTCGCAAGAGACACCGCGGCCTCGACATAAAGGGTTCAGAAGGAACATAGGTGGTTTTTAGTCAGTGGAAGTCTGACACTCCCTTTTGCTCTGCCCAAGAGCGGGAGGGGTTATTTGATGATTTTCCACACGCTAAAAAAAAAAAGGGGATAGAGCCATAATGTTATGAAGATGATGTTTTTGAAACAGTTGGATATGATGGGCATCAAAACGGGGTTTAAATTGTTTTTCAGAATCACAACTTTATTTACTTAAAGTATAGATTCAGGTGTGGTCCAGTAAACATCAATTAGTGAAATTAACTACTGTCTACCTTACGGTGTAAAAATTATAACATAAATTAATGACATCGACTACAGTCTACCTTGCGGTGTACAAATTATTACATAAATTAATGAGATCGAAAACAGCCTACCTTATGGTGTACAAATGATTACATAAATTAATTAGATTGACTAGAGTCTACCTTACATTACATATATTACCTTATATTACATTAATTAAAATATTAATACAAGTAAAACAATGTCAACAAATCAAATTGAAATTATTGCAAAATATTACATAAATTAAAACATTAATAAGAACTAAATAATAGCACAAAACAAAACAGAAATTAAAATATTTACCCCAGAATACAAGAATCATTCCCAATAGTTCTACTGCACAGTCCTACGATAGAACTAGTGGAACTTTTTGTTCCCACTAGTTCTACTATATAAGGGTGTTACAAAATCGTAAAACTAGCGGGACTCAAGTTTCTCATTCGTTCTATCACACAGTTTAGGGTACAACTACAGCGGATTGATTTCTCCTACTTTTCGATATGTTCCAGAATAGTAGAACTAGTTAGTATAACTTTAAGTTCCAAGTACTTCTTCTACGTCCCACAAACTATACCAAACCTTAAAACAGAGCCAGCTACCAAACCGCGATACGCAACCATTAATGTACTCGTATCAATGTTAACTTTCTTGGACAGATTGCAGAAAGCTTAAAACTTCTTCACCCTGCGGTTTCAAGTGAATTTACTGTCAATCAATATACCCATATATACGTATATATATATATATAATTAAATCTATTAGAAGAAAACATATTTATTTAGCACATGCCACAAGTGCACACAATAAAAATTAAAACAAAAATATAAAAATAAACTAAAAACTAAACAGAAAAAAACCAGTATGTGCATCTCACGGCTGCGCCAAATGGGACCAGTTCAGCAAACTGCCGAGCAGCTAGTGCCCGAAACTGGTTTTCATAGTATTAATAGTTTACATAACTACACATTCTTCAGAGCGAAATTAGTCCTAGTAGTATTAGTTACTTCTATAACTCTGTGCGCTATTTATTTATTTAAAGAATACACACTAAAACAATTCATACAATATTTCAAATGGTCCATGATTATGATTTTGTATATTTTTCTTTCTGTCGATCGCTTTATCGTCCAATTGGAGGGTTGCCGGGCAATCCGTCCTTCTACTAGTGCAACGCCAAGTCTGGGTCGGGTTATAATAGAACGTGTATCCACCTTGTACTGCAACTGTGGCCCCTTTTGGAGTCCGACCGAAGACTACTCCTAAGTACAACAAAATATGAACCTTATTAATTATATCTATCGTATCAATAGTTGTTTCAGTCCAACAAGGAGGTAGCTTAAGCCATAACATTCGCCATAGAGTATAAAATTAGTCAATTAGTCGGTATCTAAATTAGTCACAAAGAAACAACAGCATTAGGTTTTATTTAGGATTTTAATTGTTATCAAACAATTTTTGTTTTTGATATGCTATTTTTCTTATTTTACAGATGCTCTTTTTTTAAAACACAATTTTACAATTAAGACACACTACAGCATTGTGATGTATATAATAAACATTATGCTCAAGTGATTTTTAATGACAGTTATATTTCCACACTTTTCCTCCCGACAAATCAGACACATAGAATTAATCGTAGTGAACCATGAAATCATTCATTACCAAGCGACAAGCCCATAATTATAAAAGTACTGAAGGGTTAGGGGTTTGAAAGAGATACCGCGGCCTCGACACAAAGGGCTAAGAAGGAACATGGGTGGTTTTTAGTCAGTAGAAGACTGACGCTCCCTTTCGCTCTGCCCAAGAGTGGGGGGGGGGGTTAATCCCTACCACTCTACCCACACCCAAAAAAAAAAAATTACAATCCTACTAGGTATTATTGAAGAACTCCAAGCCTAAGGAACCCAAATAAGTAAATCGAGGAAAAAGCAGGTTTAACTGTTGGTACCGGCTGAAGACCGTAAGATTGTAAATGAAAACGGCATAATCCTACACGTCTCTTGGTGAGTGATAATGTATTTTATTTGCTTTGATGATTTCATCGGCAACAGTAAAGATAACAGCTTTGCAGCCCTTGTTGTGGTGGGTGGCACAGAACCATCGAGCCTTCCGCCCTGTGGTACGATGGTGGTAGAAAGAATATCCATTTAGTATGATGATACGGGCGCCTCTTTTAGATGTTGCATACACTGCACCTGAAATAAATAAGGTATTTTTGAACATAAAGTTAAAGTCAGAACCCGTCGGGGCTGCGGGTCCCGTCGGGGCTGCTGGTTGTTCGAAATAGATACCGCGGCCTCGGCGCAAGGTCTAAGAAGGAACATGGGTGGTTTTCAGTCAGTAGAAGTCTGACACTCCCTTTCGCTCTGCCCAAGAGCGGGAGGGTTTATTCGATGATTTTTAAGCTATTCTGACTTCAACTGTTTTTTTTTTTGGGGCGTGGGAAATCATCAAATAACCGCTACCGCTCTTGGGCAGAGCGCTTTCACTCTGCCCAAGAGCAGGAGTGTCAGACTTCAGATAAGATACTATAAGTCTGCTTGCAAGTAGCTATAAAGGGTGTAAAAGTACCCTTAACGAAACCGAAAAGCACTTGTTCTCCTCGTTACTGCAATATTTTTTTTGTTTTAGACCATACCTGGAAACCCCCTAGTTACGGAGATATAGGGGGTCAAAGTTCCAAATTGTTCACAGTTGTTTTTTTAAACTAGTTTTTCAGGTTATAACTTTAGTTAAATTACTTCCATGATCCGTTTACTATTCAAAACATCCACTAGCTCAATGTTTTAAGAGTTACATTATGTTTTATCGTAAAATATATTTTTTTACCCCAAAAGAAGTTGTTTCGCAGTAAAAAAATTGCGTAGGGCTACTTAGTTTGATGTACATAATGGTTGACGGCTTCGCCAAGGCTTCGTCTACGTCCTGTTTATCCTGCTATGCAATCTTAAGGGTTAGTAAAACCCCGCCGGGGCTGCTGGTTGTTCGTAAGAGATACCGCGGCCTCGACATGAAGGGCTAAGAAGGAACATGGGTGGTTTTTAGTCAGTAGAAGTCTGACACTCGCTTCCGCTCTGCCCAAGAGCGGTAGGGGTTATTTGATGATTTTACACCGCCAAAAAAAAAAACAGGTTAGTAAAACCAATTTTGTTGAACCTAACTCCAGATACAAACCGTACAATAATTATTGAAATATCTGGCAGAGTCCGGTGTCCGCAGCCTGTCTGCAATTCGTGTGTATCAGTTTCACTCATTCTTCATTCACTCAGAGTAACAACTGTGATTGAATCCACAAAACATTGAACATAACTCAAAGGACAAGAACGCAAGTAGAACTCACCTATTACAATAGTGTCACTATAAGAGTAAAATTTACACAATCGTTCAATAATTCTAAATAGGATCATGCACTAATAAAATAATTCAGTACTTCAATTTTAGAGTAACTTTATTTTGTCAAAAACGCCACTTAAAGTTTTTCTCGTCTACAATGTCATGGGAGTGTTCACTATTAATTTTTACGATTTCATTTCCGATGGTCATAATAACTGCCTTGCACCCTTTACTGTGATGTGTGGTGCAGTACCAACGAGTTTTTTCACCTAAAAAGTAATGGCGGCTAAATCTATACCCTTGTAGCATTATCATTGGAGCTCCTTTCACAGATTTTGTGAATACCGCTGAAACAAAACGTTTTTTTTTTGTTATTTTCTTGTATAACTGAGTTCTAACAGCGTTTGCGTGCTGCGTTCGATCTAAATTCGAGAAATAATTAAATAATAATTCCTATGCAGAAAATGTTTATTAAAAAAATGTAATTGTTGAATATGTAAATGACGATGAAAAACGTAAATCATAGGAATGATTTATCAGGGTGGTGAATGATGGTTTTCTGCTTTATTATTGTGAAGTAGGCCTTCAATGTATAGTGTTATTCTAGAGGAACTCCAAGTTCAAATTGTTACTACCGCGACGTGCAGTCGACTATCTATCTATATATATAAAAATGAAACCCGTTTTCCGTTGTCACGACTTGGCATGAAAACGACTTGACCGATTTGGCTGATTTTTTTTTTTAAATGTTCGTTGAAGTTCAAGGATGGTTCTTACGGCGAGAAAAATTCGAATAATGGCCGGAAAAGCCCTAAAAACAGCCCTTTTCTTTTTCCCATACAAACGTTTTCTAACTAAAACGTCAAATCAATTTGAGCTTTAATACCGTACCTATAAAGTTCAAGTGTTAGTGGAGAGGTTCCGGGAAGGCAAAACAATTGAGTGACGTTCAGTTGTTCAGTCAACGAATGACAACTTTAAATAGACCATACGACATTATCACAATAATCACAAATAATTACTGTTTCTTTCCCAATAGAAAAACGATTTTTCAAATGGTGTTTGCGTATAATATAAAAATTAATTGCTGTTCGTTAGTCTCGCTAAAACTCGAGAACGGCTGGACCGATTTGGCTAATTATAGTGTTGAATTATTCGTGGAAGTCCAGGGAAGGTTTTAAAGGTGAGAAAGTGGTAGGTAGGTAGGCAGGGTAGTAGGTAGGGTAGTAAGTAGGTAGGGTAGTAAGTAGGTAGGGTAGTAAGTAGGTAGGGTAGTAGGTAGGTCGGGTAGTAGGTAGGTAGGTAGGGTAGTAGGTAGGTAGGTAGGGTAGTAGGTAGGTAGGTAGGGTAGTAGGTAGGTAGGTAGGGTAGTAGGTAGGTAGGGTAGTAGGTAGGTAGGGTAGTAGGTAGGTAGGGTAGTAGGTAGGTAGGTAGGGTAGTAGGTAGGTAGGTAGGGTAGTAGGTAGGTAGGGTAGTAGGTAGGTAGGGTAGTAGGTAGGTAGGGTAGTAGGTAGGTAGGGTAGTAGGTAGGTAGGGTAGTAGGTAGGTAGGGTAGTAGGTAGGTAGGGTAGTAGGTACGTAGGGTAGTAGGTAGGTAGGGTAGAAGGTAGGTAGTTGGTACACAGGCAGGTAGTAGGTAGGAAAAAGGGCATTGCAACGCATGCCGGGAACAGCTAGTTTACTATATAACTGTGCATATTCAGGACATGATTGGGTGCGGGTCGAGTGCGGGTCGGGCGCGCGTCAGCGCGGGTCGGGTGCGTATCAGGTGCGCGTCGAGTCGGGCCCGTCACAGGACACGGGCTGTAAAGGTGAATGCTCCAACCACCCCGCGAAATTCAAATTTTCTTACGTTTTTTGTAATTTGCAGGTCAGTGTTAGTTTGTATGTTGATTAGAATATTAATTGCGGCTGTAAGACGTATGTACTTACAGAATTATAATCATCAAAATCATCAATACAAGCTTCCAAGTTCATAAAGGTGCAAAAATGACTTTTTCAAGTTCCTGCACCTTTATGAACTTGGAGGCTTGTATTGATGATTTTGGTGATTATATTTCTGTAACTACATACGTCTTACAGCCGCAATTAATATTCTAATCAACATACAAACTAACACTGACCTGCAAATTGCAAAAAACGTAAAAAAAATTGAATTTCGCGGGCTAGTTGGAGCATTCACCTTAATGGTCTTCACACAATGCGTGCGAGAGTCGGGCGCCGGTTGGGGGGATGCGTTCTTCTTTTCTTTTTACACTATTTCAGCGATGCACTACGTAATTACGCTGGTTACACTCTGGCCTACAACCTACCGAGATTTACATGTGCCTATGAGATAAAATTAACTAAAATTTAATTTTTTTACGTTTTAGACTGACGAATGGTTGTGTATATTCCTGCTTTTGATAATCGTGTCGTTGTCGTTGGTAAAAAGGATGGCTCTGCATCCCTTATTCATGTGCGTAGAGCACTGCCATCTTGTTTTCCCGTTCTTTGAGTAATGTTGCCCGAATCGATAACCTGACAAATGAAGAATTCGTCTCCCTCGAGTGGACACCGTGAACAAAGGTGCTGAAAAAGAATGTTAAGTCAGTAAACGGAGTTCAAAGAGTCTTACATCTCTGTACTCGATTTCAGTGACCCAAATTACGCTTGGTTGCGCTCCTCTGGCCTACACGGACCTGACGCGATACATGTGCTATTTTAATCTTTATTCTAGGAGAAAATGGGCCCCTGTTTAACACAAGTGACACAACAGGTACAAGTGCTGGTATTGTCATATACTCGTATCTCATTTTTGATTGCTTTCATTACAAGAAATTACATAGAACTTGTTTTTAAAGTGGGTTTTTCAATTCAAAAGTTACACCACAATGTTATGTCTTAAATTCATCGTATTATCATTGAGGGTTATGACGATGGCTTTGCATCCCCTATTCATATGTGTGAAGCACCACTACCTTTTTTTGCCGTTCCTTAAGGTACTGTTAACTGTATCCGTAACCTGACCAATGCAAAATTCATCGAATCTTTGACATCTTGAACATAATAATTATCCCGAACACAACGTGAAATGAGATAAAGAGCCAAAAAATTTACTTACACACAATACGCTGGCTTTCACGCTTCTGGCCTTAACCAAGACAATATGAAATTACAGGTAAAGCTGCTAAGACGAACATCAACCCTAGAATTCCGGTTTTTTGAAAAAAAAGATGAAAAAGAAAGAAAGTATATTTATTTGGCACAAGCCACAAGTAACTTCAACTTAAAAATACATTTAAAAAGAAAAAAAAATACTTAAGTCTAAAAAAAGGATTGTAGCGTCGTCACGGGTGAAGGCAAAGGCTTGTATCCTAAGCAACATGATATTTTATGTAAAGGTACTAAGATGAATACAAAATTTCAGATTTGTTTATCGAAATTAGGTACAAAAGTCGACCATATTTTTTCGACGGCCGAATGGTTATGCAAATTCTGGTTATGGAAAATCAGATCATCATTGTCTCGAGTGAAAACGAAGGCCTTGCAACCAGTATTCATGCGGGTGGAGCAACGCCACCTTGTTCTGCCGTTCCTAGAGTAATGCTGTGTGAGTCTGTGTCCTGACAAACGAAGAATCCGTCCACCTCTGGAGGACATCGTGAATATTGGTCCTGAAAACGACGTAATATAAGCAAGAAAGATAAAAACAACAAAGATTCGCTCATTGCTGCCTCAACAAAAGAAATAAGATATTATAGGTATAAAGATACAAACACGAATAAGCAATTTAGGGTTTGTTTATTGATGGAAATAAAAGTCATCATTATTTTCGACGGGTAAATGGTTATGCAAGGGATTGCTGCGGATGATCGTATTATCGTCAAGGGTAAATACAAAGGCTCTGCATCCCTTCTCCGTGTGCGTAGAGCAACGCCATCTTGTTTTGCCGTTCTTTGAGTACTGTTGTCTAAATCGGTGTCCTGACAATCGAAGAATGCGTCCCCCTCTGACGGACATCGTGAATATTGGTCCTGAAAACGTCTTATTATAAGCAAGAATGATAAAAATAATAAAGATTTGCTCATCTTGGCCTTAAAATAAGTAATTATAATATTATTATAGGTAAAGATACTAAGACACTTGAAAAACTGTTTTTTATTGTTAGTTATAAAAGTCTTCAATATTTTGTACAGGTTAATGGTTATGCAAAAGATTGCTGCGAATGATCGTATCATAGTCAATAGTGAATACAAAGGCCTTACAGCCCTTATCTATATGCGTGGAGCACCGCCATCTTGTTTTGCCGTTCCTTGAGTAGTGCATTCCGTATCGGTGACCAGACAAGTTAAGAATTCGGCCCCGTCGGGTGGACACCGAAAACGTAATTGGTCCTGAAAACGACGAAACAAGTTAATCCAATGAGAACAAGCTAACTGTTTAGAAACTTTTCAATTTTGAAGAACAAAAACCAAACGTTTTTCGTATGAAGTGACGGATAAATAACTATGTTTTCGACCTACTTATAAGTAGGTCACTTCATATGAAAAACGTTTGGCTTTTGTCTTGAGAGACATATTTCACATATTCCTGTTTTTCGAAGAAATCAAATTAAATAAAAAGATACCATAACTATGCCATAAAGGTAAGTCGGTTAGTAATACAACAAAACTTTTTGACAGTGATACGTATATTCACCAAGTTAAGTACAGCCACAAAGCATTTATTACATAACATAACATCCCGCCTGTATTTCCCGAAGAGTTAGGCAGAGGTGAACATTCTTATTTTCCTAGTTAAACCTATCCTAACTTCAATGCGAAACTTAAATTCAAAAGCCGTATCATCGAACTTCGTTTCTTCGCAAACCTTTCATCGATATTAGGTACTATACTGCGACGCCTTGTTACTGCAATGTTTCATTACATCGAAAAACTGTACTGCCAACGATTTTACTTCGTTCATATCATACTGCGAAGCCTAGCATAATCGAGGTCTTGTTACAGCGATTTTCTGTTGTTACTTAGGAAAACTTACATTGATTGATACAAGTGTTTTTTCCAAAACAATGCCTAAATTTTTTAACATTTCTTAAAGTAGGTATTGGCCTCTTGCCATCAACCGGGTACACACTAAGATTCACAATAGAAAAACTTAATTACAGTTTGCCCGACCCAGGAATAGAATATAGGACCACAGAAGCAGCAGTAGCGCTTGCCAACACTAAACCAACAAAGCAGTCCTGTTTCTAGTGATTTAAATTAAAAGTAAAGTACATTACAGTAGTAGTAAAGTACATTGGTATACAGGGAAACGAGAAGGTTGACATGTTTGCAAAAAAAGCAATTTTGGAAGGATTGGAAACTAACATCGCTCCATTCTACACAGAAATACTGAGCACATAAATATGCTACAATCATTTTAAAGAATCCCATGGTTTGCTGAAAGTCATACAAAGAGGTCGTATGTTGTCATGGCACATAGATTGCGTTCTGGTCATTTTCCATCCAGGAAGTTTGGATACCATAAGAAAAAAGTTAATTCCCTTATTTGTCAAGTCAAAGATGTCCAACATTTGCTGGTGGAATGTGAAAAGAACAAGAGAGAGAGGGAGATAGTGATGCGGCAATTAAAAATCAATGTGTATGAAATTGGGGCTTTTATTAGAATACTATCTTCACCAAATTCGGGAGACGCGAAACTGATTTATAAAATGGTCGCTGCATCACAATCTCCCTCGCTCACGCAATAATATTTATTTTTTGTACATTATATAATTACGGGTTTTTTGTGTATATAATAAGTTAGTGTATATATTAATTAACCAAGTAAGGTGGTGGATGATTATGACCAACAAAAGCCTTAGTAATAACACCTTCCTTGTTCGTAAATACTGCGGCGCAGCAACCCCCGTTACCTTGCTTAGAACACTGCCATCTCGTGTGATTTGTCGAAACTCTGTGCCTGGTAAATTTGTAACCTTGATAGCAGAGAAATCTTCGACCTTTGGATTCAAGGAAACAGCCTGAAAGGAAGGAATATTATTAGGTCCTAACAAGCTGGTTGTTGGAAAATAAATTAGAAGGTAAGTAAGTTTTCAGTATTTTGATCAGATGGAACCTTAAACCGTTCGTCCGGTCAAGCGTGATGCGAGTCCTTTCTTACCCGACTGCGGTGAAGCCCAAAAGAAGGGTTATTTCACGTGAGTATCGTGTTGAATGCTCTAAACAACTTTTTCAAACTATTTCTAAAGAAGATATTGAAACAAAATGACACTTTTGAATATAATTAATATAATTACTGAATATCAGAAGTAGTACAAAAATTTACGAGTTTTCCTTTTATGGAAGTACACTCATATCTCTTGTTTAATATAATATTATTATAATGCTCCCACACATTTCTGTGATTTAAAACCGAAACCACCAGCAATATTTTATGTTTTAATATTGTACTATCAACATTATTTTATAATATCATGCCCTACATTTTTTTTTACAAAATACTTCCTTTCTAACAATATCAACTAACTTATTACTTAACTTGCTGAAACCACTTCAAATTAACCAAAGTCTTTTTAGTGTTGTTTAGACTACAAATAATTTATTTATTTAGAATATCACTCCTATCTCAAACGATTAATAGACATCAATCGTTTGAAAATGACGATTGAAACAATGTTTTAGAGACGTTTAGCAGTAGAAAATGTATTAAGTTATTTATGGTGAAACCGATGTTAAAGATTTACGATCATCTTTTCCCAGTTAATAATTTACTTACGCTTTGTATCAGTGTCAAATTACAGTGAACTTAATTTTTTCTCTATTAGGTAAGTTTTGGGCTGTAGTCACAAGTCAACTGTGACTACAGCAATTAATGTAATTATATGTTATTGTTATGCATCTACCAGAAACATTTGCACGACTGATGAGTCGAATATAGTGAGACTAAAATTATTTTACCATCTTATTATGTATGAACCTATATTCTGGCAAATAAATTAATTTCATTTCATTTCAAAGGATTGTATTTTAAATTATTCATTATTCACCATTTCGTAGGCGGTGGATGATTATGTTCATGGTTGACTTTTATAATAGTTTTATCAAAAGTGTATACCATTGCGCTGCACCGAGCGTATCTCTGTTTAGAACATTGCCATCGTATCTTGTGACCCTTTACTTTATGCCGTGTGAACTTGTAACCTCCGTAACACAGAAATCTGCCATCTTTGTAGATTACAGAATCATCTGAAAATGAAGAAACCCGGTTTCAGTTTCTACAATTTGTCTGTACCCATAGTTTTGTGGCAACGACGAAGAGAATTAAACGAACAGAAATATGAAAGAAGAAGGTACTAAAGAGATGTGAATCAATCCTTTCTATACGACTTTTGATATAGAAAAAAAAAAAAAATTGGTAGTGATAAAAAACAAATATTTATTTCAATACTAAAAGGCACTTTTACATCTTTCAAATGACGATTGAAACAATGTTAGCAGTTATAGATGATGCATTGAGTGATTTATAGTGTAACCGATGTTCCAGATTCACGATCATGTTTTCTCAGTTATTTTACAATAGACTCATTTGAGTTTTCCCCTCCACGGAAATGTTTAGTAAAAGGCGAAAGATTTATGCGTTTTGAAGGGAAACCAGAGATATTAATTTACTTACACTTTCTACGAGTATCACTGTCAAATTACAGTGAACTTTATTTTTTTCTGTATTAGGTAAGTTTTGGGCTGTAGTCACAAGAATAATAACTGTGAAAGGATTGTATTTTAAATTATTCATTCTTCACCATTTCGTAGGCGGTGGATGATTATGCTCATGGTTGACCTTTATAATAGTTTTATCAAAAGTATATACCATTGCGCTGCACCGAGCGTTAGAGTGCTTAGAACATTTCCATCGTATTTTGGGACCCCTTACTTTATGTCGTGTGAACTTGTATCCTCTGTAAGACAGAAACCTGCCATCTTTGTAGATTACAGAATCATCTGAAAATGGAGAAACCCGGTATCAGTTTCTACAATTTGTCTGTACCCATCGTTTTGTGGCAACGACTTAGTGCAATATAATTGACATTGCGCATTTTAAATGTCTTATGTCAATCCATACATTATAGACTTTTTCATTTTCACCACCGCTGGTAGGATGCCACTTTGTCTCATCTCAAAGTTTAAAATTAAGCGAATGCAAAAATACAGCTAATGATAGAAGAGAAAATAATTAATATACTAGACAGGGATCTTGACTAAATATGACAGAAGAAGGTACTAAAAAGATGTGAATCAATCCTATAAAAACGACATTTAATATAGAAAAAAAAACAAGTAGGTAGTAATAAAAAACGAACATTTATTTCATTACTAAAAGGCACTTTTACATCTTTTGATTTATTTGTATTTAAAACTATACCCCACCTTTAAAACGTAAACTATGAATTGATAACAGCTGCAACATTCACCTATAGGTGACACAAACTGACTTGGCCGGACTCCGGACACCTGACTTTGATAAGGCACTGAGACATCTGTCAAAGTCCGTTTGCAACTATGCAGTGAATTGGCTAATCTGAAACCCACAGAGGGTTTTGTTCACATTCTTTGCAAGTAAAAACAAGGATTATTTGGCTAAAAAAGTAACTTCGATGTGCCTTAGGCAGCAACGGTGAACTTGACCCCGAAATCTCCTAACCTCCGCAACATGGGAATTTTTAATATATGATATAAGATTTTAAACTGAATTGGTCGCTAACACTATTAATTATACTGAAAACGGGATATTTACCATGTTTACTTACTGTTTCGAGTTCAAGAGTGCGAGAGTTGTTGTTATTATTATGGTTCTTACTTAGGTATAGGTACTTATATGTATAATTTTTTTTTAGGAATTTCATTTTAAAGGCCACCAGTCCAGCTCTAGAGCATAATGTACTCATCATTTAGTTAAAATAGTTGTAATAATATATTATTAATTTTTTTATAAACATTTTGTTACTATGGTCTTGAGGTTTATATATTACATTATCTTTAAATATTTGTCTTTGACACAGTAGTTCGTTTAACAAAATAACATTAATTATCATGAATATGTAATATTTACCCAACACAATATTATTAGTTCTTTTAATATAAATAATGTAATTATAAATACTCTACTACAGTCTGCAGATGACGACATAACTGCCAATCATCGGATCAACATGTTTAAATAGTGTCGACGTTGCAAGGCTTTTCGGACTACGTATCTCTAAAATACGAGTATGTACCCGGATGATTATGCTCGTTTTTGGACTTACAAACTCTATTATCTATAGTGGTCAGAGTTGCCCGACAACGGAATGAGCAATGTTGTGAACATCTCCAGGTTTTCTTCATATTTCTTGTGTACTTTAGATGGTATGTGTAGCCCCGGTAAGTTAGCATCACGTTGCCTTTCTTTGACATCATAAACATTAGCGGCTCATGGGCTGAAAAAAAAAATAGAATGGGTATTTTTCACAAAACCAATATGACCTTTACCTTTTTGTAATAATTAAAAACTTTTGCTGAGCAATAAATCATTATAATTTTCGCACACAATTAAATGACATGACTGCAACAAATCAATACAATTCGTAGTAGTTTTTTGTTACCTACTGTCGAATTTAACAAAAAAGGCAGTGGATAATACACCAACACAAGACAAGGATCATGCAAAACGTTACCTTAATAAAAATTAAGACAACGTTATACAGGTACTAGACAATCAATAATTTTAGTGGTTCACATATGCTTACCAGCACATGTGAACCACTAAAAAGTGAAAAATAAAAACTTTTTTACAAAAAATTAAACCGACTTCAACAAAAAATAAAACACAAAAAGTGAAAAATAAACTTCAGAACATAAATCAGTTTCTAAAGTCGGTGGCATAAAAATTCAATCAAACAAACAAAAGTCACCGACTTCTTGTAAAAAGTTTTTGTTACAACCGTGGCAGTACGGTTGTAACAAAAAAAAAAAAAAATACATACACACGAACATAGAACCTCCTCCTTTTTTGAAGTCGGTTAAAAAGCTAAGCATGTTATGGCAAAAAACCACCATGTCAGTGTCAGACTTTAGGACTAGATCGCGAAACCTTCTGCAGCGAGGTGTGAGACAAGGAGGCGTTATATCTCCAAAACTGTTCACCGCTGCACTGGAGGATGTGTTCAAGGTTCTGGACTGGAGAGGGCTAGGCATCAAGCATCAACGTCAATGGTGAGTACATCATTCAATTTTTTGTTTTCCGACGATGTAGGCCGGCTGAGACGATGTAGGATCTCAGTGCAAAGCTTAATGACCTCAGTAGAGTGTGGGTCATAAAATTAAAATGGGTAAAACCAAGGTCATGTTGAAAGCCCATGTTACATTTACTCCTATCAAGGAAGACCACACTCGAAGTTGTAGACGATTGGACAAATGGTCAAGTTAGGCAGGTTTAACTACGAGATAGAGGTCAAGAGAACCGAGGTTACCTACGTAGCCCAAAGAATTGCCTAAGTAGCAGTGTGCAGTGCATTGATTGATTGATTGGACATTGCTTGCAGAATGGATGGCCGATGGGGCCGAAAATTTCTAGAGTGGCGACAGCTTACCGGAAGACATTCCGGTGGAAGACCTCCCACTAGCTGGTCCGATGACCCAGTAAATGTAGCGAGGATCCGCTGGATGCGAGACGCACGAGACCGGTCAATGTGTGGCGACACTTGAGGGAGATCTATATCCAGCAGTGGACGTCTTTCGGCCATGATTTGAATGATTGATGAGAAAATAGTACCGATAATACTTTAGTACTTTTTATTTGGTAGTAAAAATGCTGATAATTTCTGTTACTTAAATACTGAATTTAGAATCAATGTTAATAATTAATACGTATTGCACTTTTTTCCTAAGACATTTTTCAAATAAATTAAATCACTAATTACAGATACTCTAGACTATCTTAGTTTGTTACTAGTCTAATTATTACAGTAAAATGAGATCATTTAATTACAAATTAAAGCAAAAGAAATAATAATATTATTTTGTATGCAAAGAATAGGGGAACGGACTGAGTCAAAAAAATATGAGTCTAATTAAATCGTCAGTTAGATTATCGAAAAATATTGGATACGTGTTTTAAAGTTTTTTATCAAATTATAAAAATTGACGAAGATAAAACGCGTCAAAGATCATGAGTGGGGGTTGTGACGTCATTTGTAGGTAAAAAATGTACTGACATGTGACGTTTTCGAGGAGTTCACGAGTTTTCGAAGCACTGTATCGTCTTAATTTTTTGTTTATGTGAAAAAATAAAAGATATGTGTTCAATATTTTTTGGAAATCTATCTGACGGACTAATTCGTTTTTTTTTGTCCGATCCCCTATAATATTTTATATTCTTCTACTATTCAACCCGAAAGCACCACTACAATACCTTCAACAATTTCGCTCAGAGTACCACTACCACAGCTACACCACATCACGGAGGCTGCTGACTTGCGAACGAACGATTGAGTATGAGCCTCAGCAACCATCCCTGATGCAAAACCGAGGCAGCCGGTACATCACTCTGGAGGCATTATATTGTATTGCAGTGTCGTAACTATATTATAAACAAAACTATTATCCACTATTTGTTCCCCGTCAGTATTTAAACAATTAAACAGTGGAGGTCAACTTCTTGCGAAGGTGATCTAGTTAAGTGATTAATCTTTAATGTAACTTATATAAAAGCAGTGTTCGAAATGCTTCCGTACTCGCGCAGTGCTACTGGCACAATTAAGCTCTTTGTAACACATTTTACATGTTGCCCTGCTGCGTTTGTTTCTGTTTGTAAAATAAAAAAAATATCGCCATTCTGAATAATCCAGATCAATTGTTGCGCTTGAAAACACATTCTTCTTACCTGTAAATAAAAGTTTAAGTTATAAATATTTAAACCTACATTCTTACAATATAGGTATGCCATGCAGTAACAATAATAATATGGTGATTCGGTCATGTTGAGAATATATAGGTACTAGGATAAATAATAACACAATTGAAAATGGTGTACGATATAAGAGCTTTTTATTTGAAAAAGCGGATAAATTTTCTGGTAGGTACTCTTGTACCAGGGCCAGCAGAAGGCGAGCGCTGGGTAGATCGCCGTCCGATTAGAACCAGGCCTGTATCGACGGGCTGTTGTGTTCCACGCACGCCTCAAAGAGATGTCAGCATAGTAGGCGGGCCCGCTAGTGCCCGTGCCTGCCAGGGTTACGGAATTTGTTCGAAAGAGTCCGCGGCCCTGGAACGCAAAGCTATTAGGAGGAACACGGATATATTTTAATCATTAGGAGGCTGACACTCCCTTCTTCGGTGCGGGTTGTTCGAAAGAGAGACCGGACACAAAGGGCTAAGAAGGAACATTAGTGGTTTTAATCGGTAGAAGTCTGGCACTCTCTTCCACTCCACCCAGAATGGGAGGAGTCATTTGATGATTTCCTACCCTCCAAAAAAAAGCTGTCCCTTTCTGTTCCGCTCGAAGTGAGAGGAGTCAAAAGTAAGTGTACCAAGGTTTACAATTTACTGCCTTTATAAGACTGGCTCCTTGGTTTAGTGGTTGCAAGCGCGCCTCGTGAGTATTAGGTCCTGGGTTCGATTCCCTGGTCGGGAAGTATCATTGGATTTTTCCATCAGGAATTGCTCATTAGCAGCCAAAGATAAAGATAGAGACAAAGTCTCGATTCGTGCCCGGTTGATGGCAACTGGCTCACCCCTATTACATGGGGCTTAAAGATAATTGGCGATATGAGGGTGTGGGTGCGTTTGTTAGCCCTCCTCCTACACCTCAGAGTAACCCTTCGGGGATGTTATGTTATGCTAAATAATATCCCAATTAAACATTTTAATAAAATTATGTATTTTTTTTAATTCATCATCATTATCATCTTCCTGCCCTTATCCCATTCTATTTGGGGTCGGCGCAACACGTTTTCTTCTTCCATTCTTCCCTGTTACACGTCAAGGTGGCATTTATTCCTTTCTCATTCATATCATTCCTCACACAATCAATCCATCTTTTCTTTGGCCTTCCTCTCCCTCTCCATCCATCAATATTTAGTATTTTTTGAATTAAGATAAATATATACAATGTTTTGATGCTAAATGTCTACGTAATCCCGAAGTTGTTTTGTCGCAGTTTAACACTTTGTCACAAATTTTACATTTCGCGCAACTTTTGTCTGCGCTTATGAGAAAATACTTCCAGGCTTGCGAAGGCTCCTTATTCGCGTGATCAGGTTTTCGTTCTGTAAACTCCTCATCTTCTGAAAATTAAAGGTGTATGTAACTACAAAATAAAACTACTTGGTACATAAATTACATTTAATTTGTTTGACGGCACGGTTGGTACAGTGGCTGAGCGATTGGACTGCTGCGCTGAGTGTCGCGGGTTCGATCCCCGCACGGAACACATATTTGTATGGCCTACAGATAGTTTTTTCAGGTCTGGGTATTTGTGCATGTGAGTTTAAATGTTTGTGAACGTACCCAGGATACAGGAGAAATTTCTAGTGTGGGGCAACGTTTTTAAATATGACAACATAAAACACAATAACACATAATATAATTATTTTAATTAAAATTTTGTCATGTCAGGGGACTGCAATATTACCATACCTCATACCTACTTACATTATCTTTACAAAATATAGAGCGGTCCCCCGACACGACAAAATTTTAATTAAAATAATTATATTATGTTGTCACACTATTTCATTTTTAAAGTTTTGTTTTACGATTTTGGACTTTTTACCAATTTTTTTTAGTAACGGGTTTTTTAAATTTTTAATTTAAGTTTTATTTTATCCTTTTAAAACTTAAATTTAGGTAGGATTTTTTGTTTCAATACACAAATCAAATCCTTTCATTTGATACCCCACTCAGATATATTCGCTTACTATCGTTTATTTATCCCCTTTTTACTCCCATAACTATTAAACTGCTGAATCAATTTTGTTCAAACATAGCTAAGAACACTTCCGACTTTTAAACAAAAAAACAACAAAATTAAAATTGGTTCATGCGTTCGGGAGCTACGATGCCACAGACAGACATACACACACCCAGACACGTCAAACTTAATAAAAATAAATAAAACTATTAAATAAAATCACCTTTCTCTCCGTCTTTCTTGGTTTCCACATTGACAAAAAGGACATTAACCTTTGGTTTTCTTTTTTGATCATGTGAATGTGATGGTAGATGTCTGAGTAACCCTGAAGTGGATCTGCCGGTACATTTTATCACTTTGTGACAAATTCTACATTTTGCCCGCAGTTTGTCTTTACTTTGCAGAAAATACTTCCAAACTGGAGAAGGCTCAGTATTAGGATGGTTGAGTTTTGGGAGTGTAAACTCGTCGTCTGAAAATAAAAGACGCAATTATTATTTTCTAAGCTTTTATTTAACTTGTCGTGTGTTAATTTTATTGTTATGTCAAATCTTGCAACTGAATTTTAAAAATTCCAACCGAATTAGTATATTTATTTTTCATTCGATAATTAAAGTACCTACTTTCATTTTAAAGTTCCTACTAAGACAAATAAAACACAATTGAATCAGTGTACATTGTAATAAAGTTACAGTTTACAGTTGTTTAGATTGCCTTTCAATTTAAATCATACACTTGACACACGATCAATTTTGGTACTGAGGCACCACCACCTAAAATTATGAAAACAAGACTATGTGATCGGAGATTAACCGATACTTTATAGAATAAAATTTATTTATTTTCAGGAAACAAAGACACATAGACAAATACCTTAACATAAGTATACATACTAATAACATTTGTGTTAGTTTATATTATGTAACTTAAAACTATGTTAACACTTCACTTGCATAATACTTAATGTAATCTTGTGGAATTTACGGAACACCTCATCCTGAGGCCAAATACTGTCTTCCATAGAGATAGCACAGTACGTGTGGTATATTAAGATTACATTTTTAAATGTATGTCATTTACATTTTTTTATGAATTGATGACAAATGTTGTTTTAATGATGAAGTGGAACCAGATTCGCATTTCATTATTTTATCGCATAGTGTACATTTAGCGTAAGATTTTAATGTGTCATCGCTCCGAAGAAAATATTGCCAGGCTATAGATTTTCCTTTTGATTTTGAAAACGATAGTTCTGTGAAAAAAAGGAAGATGTATTAGAAATCTGTTAAAAAGCAATAAATTCATAACCACACAATCATGCGGCTGTTATCCATAGCTACAAGCTCCTTTTAGAACCTAATGGACTCATTAGGTATGAAACAAAACAAATGTTTTATTAGCCATAGAGGTGCAGGTACCGCCCCCATATACTTACTCTCAATGTCATCCAAACACTCCTGATCCTGAGCTTTGGATGTTTTTTTCCTGGCTTTAGAAGCTTTCTTCCGAATATAAGTTTCCTCTCCGTCAGATGACTCCTTGTCTTCTGTAAAGACGAGGAAATAGTCACATTGGGTCAAGGTATTTCGTGAATAGTAATTCTTATTACGGCGGCGAGATGGGCAGTCGACATTATTGCCATTGCGGGAATATACCGGATGAGGTAGGGCTCAAATATCTTACGCTTGGCACAAGCAAAGAGAGGACCATACCCAGTAGTGGATGAAGTTGGGCTGAGGATGATGATTATCCTGTCGGGGCTGCGGGTTGTTCGCAAGAGATATCGCGGCCTCGACATGAAGGGCTAAGAAGGAACATGGGTGGTTTTTAGTCAGTAGAGTACGGATTTTACATAGAAAAAAAATGTCGCGGATACATTGCATAGACAGGCACTACTACACTAAGTGGTTAAAGTTTTTAACCAATACACGATAATACCAACTGAAACTTGAAAAAGGGACATTAAACTTATGTATAGAATTTTACTCTCAATGTCTAGACTACAAAATACAAAACAAATGGTTCATTTTAGTTTTCAGACATTTCAATTACGCCTTATAACTTTTATGTAATGGATACTCAGTACTCATTGCGAGAATAAGCTTCCTAAGAAATCAAAGGGATTGCAATGCTAATGGCATTTGTATAGTCTATATCGCTGTGGTAAAGACCGTAAAGTGCTTTTAAGAAAGAATAAAATACATTTACATGGACTGTGTAAAGGATGATATGGCCAGAAAGGACCAATGAGATGACGAGTAATAGTGAAGTTTAGTGTGAAAGAAGAAGACAATGATGGCCAAATAAATTAAATAAAATACATTTACATGCCTTCATTTTCGGTACTTTCAGACTCGGTTTCAACAAAATCCACAACCATTTCGGTTTCTTCTCGTAAGCTGTGTTTTACTTCCAAATGACGTCGTAATGACGAAGTACCATTGGTTTTGAACACTTTGTGACATAATGTACATTTCGCAAACTGTTTGTCTTTGCTTCTGAGAAATGCTTGCCAGACTGAAGACACATTCTTTCTATTATTTTTTGGCACGTCTGCAAAATCCATCTCTGTAAAAAAAAGAAAATACAAGGTGATTCAAAAAAACTAATGTCGATTTATGTGGATCTACTTACAGTTATTAAACCGTCGAAAAGATTCGCCAAAATACGTTTACACACCTTCACATTCGGTACTTTCGGACTCGACCTCGACCTCAACAAAATCCTCAATAATTTCGGTTACTTCTCGTATGTTGTGTTTTACTTCCAAATGACGTCGTAATGACGAAGTACCATTGGTTTTGAACACTTTGTGACATAATGTACATTTCGCAAACTGTTTGTCTTTGCTTCTGAGAAATGCTTGCCAGACTGAGGAGACATTCTTTCTTTTATTTTTTGATACGTCCGCAAAGCCTGTCTCTGTAAAAAGAAAGGAAAGATATTATGGTGAATTCAAAATAAGTGATGTTGAGTTTTATGAATCTAGAACTATAAGAAAACCTAAATATACGTCAAAAGTAAATAAACACAAGGAAGCTTTTAAGCTTTTTGTTTGAATTATTTATTTGTTTTTATTTTTCACCATTCTTATTATTTACAAGATAATATATGTTATGATTCAATGTATTTGCATGAGCTTTTTCTTCACCCCTCAGAAAAGTCTGTCAGACTACAGAAATTTCCATCCTGTTATTAGTTTGTTAGAAGTTCGAAAACTTTTTTTCTGAAAAAAAAGTATGTGTTAGTTTAATACATCGTATTACAAATTTAATTTGAAGTATTCCTCCAAATATCTTCAGTTAACTCCTTCCTCGCCATCTTGTGTAATAACTATATCTTATCTACGTGTTCTAGTAGAATGTACAAGTGTGAAAACACAAAATGTTCAGGAGAGCGGATTAAAGTTTCTATAGTTTATATGCGTATATGTATTGTTGTATTTAAATATGTAATGTAAAAGACTGCATTACTTATTTGTTTTATTTTTATTTTTTTATACTTTAGAAAAAAATACATACACACGAACATAGAACCTCCTCCTTTTTTGAAGTCGGTTAAAAATAGCATGACTTGCATTGGATGTAGCTTGTTTTCTTTATTATGATAGAACCGGTTCACTGGTACAAGTACCACTTACACTAGTCTATAGCGGACTTATTTAAATTTCAAAAAATCAAATAGTACGAGATTACCTTTTTACATACGTTATTATGTCTATTGAATAAAAATAAGCATATAATATTATCAAACACATTTTCTTTTATCGTTTTCTATACACTTGCAGCAGTTTACTTGGTACTGGAAAACTACTTGCAACAGTTTTCTATAATTATTGTTGTTTTGCTATTAACTTAAAATATTTGAATTTGACTTAGTAGTAAATAATAATAATAACATTAAAAAAATCTAAATTAAAGTTTATTTTATATAGTAACCTTACAAGACCTGTGCATTCTTTTTAATTTAATTTTAATTGTTTATTGATTTTTGTGCTCGTGGCTTAATAAGAACTGCCACTCGGGTCGATCTTTAGGTAAAGCTGTACTTGCCTAGGTCAGTCCGTGGATGGGTGACCGCCCGACATACCGAGTTTCCTCCGTGCCTCGCAAAGCACGTTAAGCTGTTGGTCCTGGCTGCCATATATAGATCTTTGGCAGTCGTAGTCATTGACCTGAAATTCTGACATCCAGTCTTACCAAAGAGTATCGTATTACCTAGTATTAACTGGGTTGTAGAGGTCAGACAGGCAGTCTCTCCATGTAAAATACTGGTATTCAGCTGCATCCGGTTAGACTGGCAGCCGACCCTAACATAGTTGGGAAAAGGCTAGGCAGATGATGACTTATTGGCTCTTCAGACATCATAAAATTATTGCCTAAACACACAGTTATCTATCGTAAAAACAATCAAAGACGGTTATAATAAGACATAACAACAAGTACAAATTAAAAATTTACAAAACCCTGACTCAATTATTTTTGTGCGAAGCTTTTTTAACCCATATGGTATTAATATGTATCTAAATAAATATGATTGTTCCGACGGAAATTCAATATAGAATATTTGTGCCCTTTATGTGATTTAAACAAATATTTTAGAAGATATTGCAATGTAAAAATATCCGCGCGACTAAATAATTACGCGCATGGCAGTCGTTCGCTGAGAAGCAATAAATATTAAACATTGGTTCTCCTCTTTTACTCCCTTTATATCAAACTTGGTCACCAAAAAATCTTTATTAATTTCGTTAATTTATATTCCTCATTCCCTTTCAATATAGTGTACATTATTTTACAATCCCTTTCATTTCTTGCTGCCCATACAGCTTTGATAATAAAATAATAAATATCTGCTGAAAATAAATCGTATGGTTTCTTTTCCAATTTTATTTTAAATCTGCACAAAAAAGATAATTATTTAGAATAATTAGGTATATTGATTGTTAGTTAGTTTTTGTTTTACAAATTACAGCTTCGATTCCAAAACATAGTGGAGGTAGTTTAGAAGCAAATGCACTGTGTTTATTTCTTATTTTATTTTATTTTTAATAAATATCACACAAAGAAATGACATCGAGATTTTCGAAAAGTCTGGCAGACGTGTATAACGTGTATTCAGTACGTCCACAACAATCGCGTAGTGTTTAAGTCCCACATAGGGAGATACACAGGGTGACTGGATCTGGAGCCGCCATAGCAAATTCATATACAGGCTGGTTCCGACGATACGACAATAAATGAAACCACTGGTAGTTCTAGTTCATAGGAACATTTTTAAACTATCAAATAAATCCTAACACCTTCGTGGTGCCGACGATACGACAATAACCTACGTAAATGTCTTTGCCAAATTCTTTTGTTACATTTTATTTCCGCTCGTTAATCCGTGCAAATTATTCCTAAGGTTAGTAAACCAATATTTGTTTGTAAATTGTAATGTAATCGTTAACAGTTTTATGCTACTTACTGTGGTACTCAGAGATATTTAATGATGAATCTTTACTAAGTGACGGCCTAAGTAAGGCCGTCACTTAGTAAAGATTTGACATACTTTTGTATGACAAAACTGTCAAATCCTTTACTAAGTGATGGCCTAAGTAATCATTAAAGCTCTCTGAGTACGGCAGTTAGTTTTATTGTTTTTTTTTTCAAACTTTTTATTTTTGTGTTAAAACTTTTTTGATAGTTTAATAATGTTCCTATGGACTAGAACTACCACTGGTTTCATTTATATATTAAGATTTTTTTTTCATTTATTTGTATACTCGTTAAAGCGCACTATTCTTTTACGTCTATTTTTACAGCTACTGGTTAGCGGTACATTAGAACATTGAAAGCATGATAAAATTGTCGTTATTTAGTAGCTTTTGACTGTGGTGACATGATCACACAGAAACATATATAATTATTAGGTAGTTACCGAGATAAATATGTAATAAAAACCGTGACCTAGGTTTAGAGTACATTATAACCCAGATCCTGGTCCAAACGTGTGCCAAACACTATATAACGTTCAGCACACAGCGTTTAAAATATCATGACTTCTCGATCAATGGGACGATAAGATTACTATTTTTTTATTTAGATTGAAAATTGATATCTAACAGTGGCCATAATGAAGGTTAATTATAATCAGTCTAATGCCTTTATTTATAAACTGCCACACATATACTCGTAGTTTAGAGACACCAAGTTTACATATAATTTAGAGAAAGCAAGTTATAATTAGGTATCCAAACACGGTTATAAGAGTACCTGCAGTCAAGCTGACATACTATTATAATTATCATGATTACTATAATAAAATTGTAACTCTTACATTTCTACGCCATCTTTATCTAACTTTCGAGTAAAGTCCATTTCACGAAAGAAGTCCCGCAGACGCAGCGCGGTATGTCGCGCGACATAATGTTGTTTCACAACTTTTGGCATCGTAAATAAACCTTATAACGCACTAATCCAATAATAAACTCACAAAATATCTACCACAACAAACGCACCTTGATAACATCGACAAACGACAACATGGCCGATCTGTTAAATTTAGTTCCACAATTGTCCGCGGGACTTCTTTCGTGAAATGGACTTTATTAAACCTAGGAAGTAGTAGTAGCTATCGTTAATCCTGAAGTGGAACCTTTATGTCATTTGTCACAAAACTTACATTCAGTGAGACTTACGTCTTCGCTTTCGAACAGATAAATAAAATGTTTGCACTTATCAAACAATAACAACAATTTTAGCTTATTGGCAAATAGGTCTGATATAGTGATGATGGGTCATAGTGATAGACCGAACAATGCGCCGCGTCATTACGTATTGACGCGTAATGACGCGGCGCACTGTTCGGTCTATCGCTCTCACATCTGTCGCTGACCTTTATACCCAATACACGACGATAACCGAATGATGGGCAATGTTACCAGGCCACATGACGAGAACCTCGTGAAAGCTGAGAAAGAGAAAACATAAAAACTCGGTTATCATCGTCTATTGGGTGTAAAGCTCAACGACAGAATACCCAATACCACAATACGCAAAAAAACTTGAGTCGCTGATGTGGGAAATAAAACTGCTGGCTTGAAGTGGGATTGGGCGGGCCATCTCTGTAGGATGGATCAGGACCAATGTCGTCGCCGAGGGAGGCCTAAAAATGCTTGCGTGACGACCTAGAAGCGTTTATGACAAATTGGTCGGAGAAAACCGCACAGAGGGAAGAGTGGAAGGCTTTTGCCCAGCAGTGGGACAATACAAGACAAGTAAAAAAAAACAACGTGTCGATTGCCGAGTAGCTAGGTAGATGCCCAACTCGGCATAATGCGAGACAACCCAAGCGTTGTTTTTACAAATATAAATGTATTGCCGAATTATGGCGAACCGAACATGTATTGTGTGGAGCACATAATCTTACTTAAACTACAGTAAAGTATTTTCTTCACTACAACAATTCACATTCACTAGAACGACAAAATTCATAAAAGCTTGGTTTTAGGTGGTTGTTTTGTGATTCCTCGCTAAATGTGAGGATAGTCCTGAAGTGGAACTCTTATGGCATGGTATCACTTTGCCACATAGTTTACATTGCGCGTAATTCTTGTCGTCGCTTCTTAAAAAACTCTTCCAGACTGGAGAAGTGTATCTCCGGAACAGTACCTGTTCATCGTCACATACTTCATCGGCTTCTGCAATTGAAAGTAAAATCTGTTTTTAAAACAGTTAGGTGGTAGATTTATGTGGTTGGCATTCAGCATTTCAATCTAAAAAGTTCGTTTCTGTCTATTTATTTTATTTTCTGGTATTGCATATAACTACGCGGGTTCAGTGTGGCTTGGTAGATTTGGTAGATGTCACGTCATGTCCTCAAAATAATTTTGCCTAAAAACCTACCTGTAAAGGTTAACTCAGCGAGATTTTTCTTCTTTATGGTAAGTTTTCCTTTTGGGTGGTGTTTTGTTATAAAATGATTTTTTAATCCTGACGTAGAACCTGTGTGACGTTTCAGCACTTTCAGACATATTTTACATTTTGCGTAAGTTTTGTCTTCGTTTACAAGAAAATACTGCCAAACTGCTGAACCGCCCTTTCTATCATGATTGAATTCATTAAACTTCATGTTTATAGTTAAATCTTTTTGTAACTTTTCCTTTTTTACTCTTTTTTCTTCTCCAGGTAAATAATCCTTATCATCATCGATTTCTCCTTCATCTTCTTCATTTGATAAATCTTCGTATTCCTCACATATTTTTTTCCCGTCTTCTACTTTAGGTGAGTCTGCTTTCTCTTCATCTTCTTCTTCTTCTTCAGGTAGCTCTTTATTCTCGGCTCCTTCGTCTGCAAATAAAATTGATACAATATTCTCTTTGCCACTTCAAAATAACTCGTATAATATCTTGTAAGCCTATGTTGTCCCACCTAAGGACATAGCCGTCCTTTTGTCCTGCTGTTTATTAAAGAATTCTCAGTTTGTTATTTGGTACGTAAACGTATAGATTAACCTAATATATTCATTCTTCTAAGCTGTTTTTCTTGTATTTTTCCCTAATATAAGATTTATAATTTTTTTTCAAACTAAAATTGTGTTTCTTACTCTTTTAATCAATTTATGATCAATTTAAATCACTTTTGATACGTTTACGTTTTTCCGTTTGCGGGGATCTGCTGGATGCGAAACGCACGGGATCGGTCAATATGGCAATACTTAGGGGAGGCCTATGTCCAGCAGTGGACGTCTTTCGGCTGAAATGATGATGACGATGACGTTTAAATCCCAGTTAATTCGTTAATACTGTTCAATTCATTGAGATTTTAGGACTGTATTTCGTTACTCCGAAGTTCGAAATACCGATGTACGGTATACAGAAAGTTTCTGAGTCCGAATTACGTGAGTCAGAATGTACGCTATGACGAAGTACGTTATTCAGAATGTTCGTTACTCCGATGTACTATCGTGTGCACTCCCGCCTGACCACCACTAAGCTCATATTTGCTTGCACTTACAACATGAAGCGCTCTCTAGCTCCGCCCCGCCTTTGTATAGAAATAATGAATGAAATACAATACCGTTCCACCGCACTGACGAGAGTTATTGTTATTTTTAAACTGCCATTATTAGAAAAAAAACTTTAACTGAATTTGACTTTCGTTACTAATAGTGCGTGTGTGTTGGTTTGGTAATTGTAAATTAAAAACTCAATGATTTCTGTGAGTAATTTTAAATTTATTATAAAAATCTTATAAAATCCCATGCTATTTAACAGGCAATTGTAAGCGTGTCCTCTAAATCGGCTTTAAAGATTTCGATAAAATTTGAAATAATGGGGCTTTAGGGCGGTGAAACGTTGATCTAGCCAGCGGGCCTAAAATGGCCGCTTTTGCAGAACATAATATGAATGACATTCAAAATTTAAATTTCTTAAAATGGACTTTATGTTTATGACAATAAATCCATTTTAAGAATTTAAACATTTTAATGTGATTCATATTGTTTTTTTTTTATTTTGGGACTCAGCTCAGCGATTTGACTGATGTTAAATCCTTGTCCATGCAAAATTATAATTTCATTTCGTTCTTCTTGTATGAGATTTCTGGAAGACATTATGCACAAAATGTTCTAGCACAGGTTCTCAGGAGTCCAATATTATTGCACAGGTTAACGTTTAGTCAATCAAAGGTCAGGTAAGCAGAGCAATGGTCAATGTTCAAAAGGTCCGGGAAGCGCGCCAAAGTTCGTCCGTAAAATTCGCAAAAGGTGTACAGAGGATACGTCACTAAGCTGCGCAGTGCAGATTGCAACTAATTACGTTGACGCTTCTCTAATAGGCCTAAACTTTGAGGGGCCGGGTTTGGCGCCTACGCATGATTTATGCGAAAAAAAATTTAACTGGGCAGGCGGAAAAGCTTTCGACTGTACGTTACTCCGAAAGTTTGCTACTACGAAGTACTGTGTTCAGAATGTTCGTCACTCTGATGTACGTTACTCCGAAAGTTTGCTACTACAAAGTACTGTATTCAGAATGTTCATTATCGCGAAGTACGGAACTACGAAAGTTTGCTATGAACAATTACTCAATAATAATTGAGAATATTCCTCATCGAGATTCTGAGAGAGTGTTTCGAATTAGTCGAGTATTATAAATGTACACGATGTGAGGATAAATGATCTATAACAGTGTACAAATAAAAAATCGTGATTTAAATAAGTAAAAGCAGTTTAATCAATTCAAAATAATCTTAAAACATAGGGTAATAAAAAACTAAATTAACTTTTCTATACACTAAAATTGAAAATAATATAATTTAATTGTTAAAATTAATAAAAAAATCTGAGTTTTAAAATAAATGATGTATGCCAGACCGATACCAATATTTCTTTAAAGACACGGTGTCTTTCTTGACCATAATTACGCTCTCTGATCTTGATGTGAGCTATTTTTTTTGCGTTTCGTAATGTTTGCCGTGATTCTTTCTATTTCCAAAATCGTATTTTATTGTTCTTTTAAAAATTCTTCTAATGTTTTTTTTTATGTATTCTGCTTTTTAGGGTTCCGTACCTCAAAAGGAAAAAAAACGGAACCCTTCTAAGATCACTCATGTGTCTGTCTGTATGCTCGACCATCCCCCTCTTATCTCCGAAACTACTGAGCCTAAAATTTTGAAAAAAATACAGAAATTAGTTCAACGCTTATAGATTACAGGAGATTTTTTTCTATGGTGCTAAAATAACATAGAAAATCTCTCAATATCTACTACAATGGTACGGAACCCTTCATGTGCAAGTCTGACTTACACTTGGCCAGTTTTTTCTGTTGAGCAGACTGTTTCAACGGTTGTGCCGATTTTCAATTGAATTCTGTGTTGTTGGTATATTCGGGTTTACGCAATCTAACACAGACCACATCCGAGGAGGGAATCTAAAATAATAATAATCATCAAATTTAAAAAAAAATACTTGTAAAACCTATTTGCACAATAACCATCATTTATAATACTTGACTAATTCGAAATACTCTCTCAGATTCTCGATGAGGAATATTTTCAATTATTATTGAGTAATTGGTCATAGCAAACTTTCGGAGTTCCATACTTCGCGATAATGAACATTCTGAATACAGTACTTCGTAGTAGCAAACTTTCGGAGTAACGTACATCGGAGTGACGAACATTCTGAATACAGTACTTCGTAGTAGCAAACTTTCGGAGTAACGTACATCGGAGTAACGAACATTCTGAATAACGTACTTCGTCATAGCGTACATTCTGACTCACGTAATTCGGACTCACAAACTTTCTGTATACCGTACATCGGCATTTCGAACTTCGGAATAACGTAATACAGTCAGATTTTAGGCGTGATCAGGATCCTTTTCCCTAAAACAATTGCAATCGCGAATAGACTAAAGCAAATTCCTATTGTAATACACAATCAAATTGACGTATTTTCCACGACTATCTTTGTTTTATATCCTTTTTATAAGTTTTGTATTTTTTCATATTATTATTTTAATTAAAATTTTATTTATCACTTTATCATTATATGAATTTTAAATTAAAAAAATTGATAAATAAAATTTTAATTATAATATCCGTTGCCGGAAATCAAGAGTTTTATTTATTTCACTACAGGTTGAATGAGTTTAATATTTATAATACTAACCTTCAATTTTGATGTCGACAAAATAAAGATTCTGTAAAGAAGTCACTATGATTTCGTGTTTTGTTTCCAAGTGTTTAAATAACTCGGACGTCGATCCACTCTTGTATTTGAAAACTTCATGACATATTTTACATTTTACTTTCGTTTTATCGTTGCCCATAATATAATACTGAAAAACGTCTAGGATACATTTTTTCTTCAACTCATCAACCGAACCGGTAACCCCCTTTTCTGTAAAAAAAAACTGTTTTGAAAAATAATATTATATTAGAAATTGTCAGAAGTTTCTGTACAAGGAATTATTACTTAAAGTTTAAAACTTGTTATAAATAAGAAAAAGACAATTGTTCTTATTTATTTTATTATTAACAGTTTGTTTCTAAGTACCGTTCTACAATCTCATATTATTAATAAGTAGCCAGAATGTCAAAAAACTATATTTCAATAACGGTTCCACATTATACATTTATAACATTATAAAAATGTAATTAAAAATTATTGATGAACATTGAGGTTATACAATTAATCGCAATCGTAATTGAAGAATATCTTTCAGGTAATCACCTGAAAGATATTCTAAAAGTGATATTACCGATTTATTGAAACTGATACACTCAATAATTCTAAGTGTCACTACAAGTTGCTTATTCAGATACAATTGTTTACTTATTCATCAGATACTCATGGAACAGTGCATAAAATTAATAACGCTACTAACACGTAATTAATTTTATGCACTGCGTAAAATTAATAACGCGTTAGTAAGTCGCATCGCACTATTTAAGTAAGTCATGTCACTCTTAAAAGTAGAGGTTTTTCTGAAAAATTTCTTGTGTAATTGTATTGGCAAGTGCTTCCGGAATCCTGTTGTTGCACCCCATATCTGTAATAACAAGTTTTTTTTTCACTTTATTTAATTTTTAAATGATTTTAAAACATTACGATTTTTTGTATAAAAAGCTGAGCGTTTCCGTTCCGTGGGCAGCCGCATACATGGCAGACCGCAGCGATTATACTGGTCTCTATGTTACTCTATGAAAAGCTTTCGCAGGTTGAGTATCGACCGCATACGTCTTACTAGTAACGTTGTGCAGTGGTTGTCACATGGAGCAGCTATTGCAGCAACTGGCAACTAGCTGTTTACATATATTTCAACCAGCTGGTGCCCGCGGCTTCACGATGTCAGTCAAATTATATACTAAAACCTTCCTTTTGAATCACTCTATCTATTAAAAAAAAACCGCTTCAAAATCCGTTGCGTAGTTTTTAAGATTTAAGCAAACATAGGGACGGACAGATAACTACAGCGACTTTGTTTTGTACTATGTAGTGATTGGACTGCGCATACATAGCAACTCAAGTTTCGAGTTCCAGTTGCTGTAATCAATGACTAAGTTAGGTCCTAATTGCATAAAATATGTAAACAGCTAGTTGCCAGTTGCTGCAATAGTTGCTCCATGTGCTAAGCGCATAACGCGTAAGAAACTATCTTACTGGAACGCCACACATAGCATCATCATAGTCTCCCTGCCCTTGTTCTATTTGGGGAAGGTGCAACACGTTTTGTTCTTCCATTTTCCCCTGTCAGACGTAATTTACTTCTTGCTCTGTCATATCATTCCTCTCACAATCCATTCATCTTTTCTTTGGCCTTCCTCTAGCTCTCCACCCACCAACGATGATACATCACACATAGGCATAACATCGATATGAATAATAAAAAAAAATATTTTATCCATCCTGTGCGTGGTCACGGTGGACATCCAACGGGCATCGTAGGGTCACACCGCCCGTAACAAAATTCAAACAGCAGCGGTATTGGTTAGTTAGCTAGTTAACGCGAAACAGTTAGTTACGGTAACTTACAAGAGAAACAAGATAGTATTAGTTTAATTGACTTTTTTTTTCTTTCTATTGACACACCCTGCAGACTTATTCTCACATAATTATTTTGTTAAAAATACTGTTCGCTGTTTCTCAAGACTTGAAAGACAGAGAAAAATATAGAACGCAAATTTTAAAAATTATTTATTTATTTCAATTACAATAAAAACATTAGGGCTATATGATATTCGAGAATTGTAACTGTAGACATTTAGGTCCTTCCCTCCCCGCGTGGCAAGTTGCACGAGAGCGCATATCAAATGAACTCAAACCATTTTAATCTTAAATACCACTATACTGAAGCTATAATTTTTGTAAACTTAGAACTTCTACTAAATTATTAACAACTTAACCAACAACAAACAATTCCAAATTCACATGATTGTCTTTTGTTTTCTGGTACTGAAACGCGTCTGACTCATGAAACGTTCCAGTACCACAAATTATTAGACAACAGCGCTGTATTATTATATCGCTAAAATATAACCCGAACAAGTAAAATGAAGTTTCACAATGCATGTATGTTACTCTTAGTCCGGTCAAATTAAACCAAAAAAATAGGGTTAAGGTTACATTAATTCCCACTCAGCTGAAAATTGGTAGGATTGCTCAAAACACCATTACAAATGAAATGTAAAAATTCCTCATTGATCCGATACCTGGAAAAAAAATTACTCAGGGTCAAAGGTCACAAAAATCGTTATTTTTGCAAATATCTCGTTTCTTATGGGTTTCTTGCTATTTGTATGTATGATCAATATTGTAGAGAATTAAATTCCTTATAACTTTTGTATCAATTTTTAAATTTAATTTATAATGGTGTATTGAACAATCCTACCAATTTTCAGCTGGGTGGGAATTAATGTAACCTCAGATGTCTGAATTGACCGGACTATTTGAGTTGATTGAATTTTGTATTAATTTGTTGTTGATTGAGTTGTCGGTATTATAATTTAGTAGAAGTTCTAAGTTTAAAAATATTATAGCTTCTCGTGACTTCCCAGTCATGTTTAAATAATATTAAAACTTTTAAAAATATCTACGTTCAATGATTAATACAAGAACATACAAAAATATTTATACACTGAAATCAAAAACTAATAAGCAAAAACAAGAAAAACAAAAATGTTCGATCGATTAGCGGGGGAACGCAGTGAGCTACTAAAACGAAACACGTGGGCCGCCTTATTATATATCTTATTTAAAACAAAATATCTTATTAAAACAATAAAACATTTTTTTGAGTATACTTCTAAATATAATTGCCTATACTACTACGACCACAAGTATGACTTGAAAAACGATCCAAAACTTAACGCTTTAACAGTTTTTTTTTTGTCAGGTGATGTTGTAAATATCGTGATTTAAACCGTAGAACAATCAAGAATGTTTATTCAACTACTATGTATATTATTATCAGACCAAAACAAACAACATTACTTAACAATGTTAGTTGAATAAAAAAAAATACTTTGTCAAAAAAAAACGACTTCAAAAGACTTCTTTTTTAAGTCGGTTTTTTTTTGTCAATTTTTGTATTTTTCCATTTTTAGTTGTAATATCCTATACCTACTTACAATTTATTTTTAAAGTCGGTTAATGAGATTTACCGTCTATCATCAGGTCAACTAAATAACCTGAAAGAATATTACTATCGATCCAAAGTACGTATAATATTGAAAGAATTTTGTTTCAACTCCGAACCGTTCAGGTGGAGGAGGAGTTGTACCTTCCATCATTAGCGCATGCATCCACATGAGATTATGATTATCAGACGCAAACAACTGAACAGCTTTAGAAAATATATTGAAAACGTTATAAGTGCTTATAAAATCTGGGGGTTGCCCTCAATTTCTTAATCCAAGCTGTAATATTGTTTCCCATTAGGGGAATGATTGTGTTCTCCCTTCCAGTAGATAAGACGATCGTTTTGTGTATGGACGACAGCCTTGCACCCTTTCCTGTGGTGCGTGGAACACATCCATCTCGCCTTCTGACTTGTGTTAATCTTGTGTAGGCAATAGGTGTATCCCGATAGTAGGATTAGCATACCGCCTTGTCTTGAGGTGACGTAGTGAGCAATCCCTGTGAATAATTCAAACAATTTATAATGATCATTTTATCTCAAGTACCTAAAGATGTACCCAACACCCAGTATGTACAATGCCTCTGATAGCGCACTTTTAAAGTTTTATTTGGTAAAGAACTTAAATTTGATAGGTAAAGAAACAAGATGCAAGTAATGTTGTAATAAATGTATATTCAAATAAATATGGAATAAATAAGTAATGATAAGAATCTTCCTGCATTAAACGTGAGTAGGTATGTTTCGTGAAATTGGTGTACGGTTATATAATTTAATGCTAAGAGTAGCCGGGTTTAGGACAGAACATGAATTTCGTTGCTTTCCTTGGATTGGTCACCATCTTCCTGCCCTTATACCATTCTATTTGGGGTCGGCGCAACACGTTTTCTTCTTCCATTCTTCCCTGTTACACGTCAAGGTGGCATTTACTCCTTTCTCATTCATATCATTCCTCAGACAATCCTTCCATATTTTCTTTGGCCTTCCTCTCCCTCTCCATCCGTCAATATTCATATCCATCACTTTTTTAGTCACATGAGTTTCATCCCTCCTCATTACATGACCATACCAAGATAAACCGTTGCGTTACGTCCCGGTCTACTTCACCGTCCCCTTGGATAAGCGACCCGAGATACCGGAAGTTGGAGCAGATCGGTATGGGAGTTCCGGCAAGAATTATAGGCACAGGAATGGAGAGACCGCCAAAATCGAAAAACAAGTACTCCGTTTTGGTTCTACTCAATTTCAGGCCAACATTATCCAATCTTTGCCACCACACCTCCAATCCGCTCTTGACCTCTGGGCTGCTCTCGGCAACCAGCACAATGTCATCGGCAAACAGCATACACAAGGTTGCCTCTTTCTGGATATCCTACGTGAGAGCGTCTATTATTATCAGGAAGAGGTAAGGGCTGAGGGCCGACCCTTGGTGCAAGCCGACAGCCACATTGAAGCTGCCGGTAGTGCCCGCTGTAGACCGTACTTGGGTACTGCATCGACTGTACATCGCACGGATCAACTGCACATACTTCCCAGGCACACCTTTATCCTTAAGGGCCCACCGCAGAACCTCACGGGGTACTCGGTCGTATGCCTTTTCGAGCATTGGTAACAGCTACTAAAACATATTGAGGTGAGATAAAGCTGATCCGTTGCAGCACTTATAAATCAGTTCGGCAACACACTCTATTAGTAGAATTGGTGCTGCTCACAAGGAGGATGGTTGTGGACAGTCTTCGAGAAGACTATTTGATCTTGTACTGTATGGACAACAGCCTTGCACCCCTTCTTGCGGTTAGTTGAACACATCCACCTCGTCTTGTGATTAGTGGGGGAAGTGAAGTGCGCGTTATAAGTGTGTCCAGATAATAGGATTAGTTTACCGCCTTTCCTTGACGTGACGTATTCGGCAAAATCTGTAAATAAAAATTGAAGAAAATTATGATCGATTTTATTTTGTACTTTCTGTAGTTTTTAGTACTTTGTTTGATATTTAAGTAATTTGAAAGTAAATGTTAAATAAATTTAATTATTTTATTGACATTTTGTTAATGTTGTTTTATTCATCAAATCAGCGAGTTATTTGACAGCTACCAACAATTACCTACTTTTAAGAATGCACGGCCTTGAAAGATTATACACAGTAAGGACAGAATAGCCGAAAAATTCACAAGATGATTGGAATGGATTGGGGAGGCTTTTTCCCAATAGTGGGATGGAACAAGCTAACAAAAAAAGAGACATCGCTCGTGACACAAGCTTATTTTCATGGATTAGTTATTAGAATAATGACATGATTCTAGAACTATTCGAGGTGAAATAAATAAAACGTCGGTTTCAAATTAAGGTCAAAGCGTACAACAACAGTTTTTTTTAAACCTCATTAAAATTCCAGCACAGGTTGGTCTAAACCCACGTTATGAATCTATACTTAATACTTTTACTTATATAATATTATAAAGCTGAAGAGTTTGTTTGTTTGTTTGTTTGTTTGTTTGAACGGGGTAAACTCTGGAACTACTGGTTGGAATTTAAAAAATCTTTTAGTGTTGGATAGTCCATTTATCGAGGAAGGCTTTAGGCTATATAACATCACGCTACAATCAAAAGGAGCGGAGCATAAATGAAAAATGTTGCAAAAACGGGAAAAGATATTCCTTTTTGAGAGCTTCCTTGGCGTGCGCTGCGAAAACGGTTTAAGTTACGTAAATACTATGTATGAAGAAATTGTTCCCCTTTAAAAGTTCTAAAAAAAAGTCCGCGATAGCATATGTTTATCTTTTAAGATTGACTCACTGTAACCATTTTTTAATAATTAAATGTTAGGTTAAAAATAATGATATTTTGCGAAGCTTATTTACCCCATATGGTATTAATCTATATCTATATAAATGTGTTTGTTAGCACGGAAATTTAATATAGAATATTTGTGCCTTTTACTCTATACAGTTTAAACAAATATCTTAGAAGATATCGCAATGTAAAAATATACGGGCGACAAAATAATTAAGCGCGTGGCAGTCATTCGGTCCGGTGCGGTAGGTACGTAGGGATTCTGGCCTCCGGGGGCTCCGGAGAAATTCAAATTCAATCAAAATATTTACTGCACCATCATGTTTACAAGTACAAGGTGTTACTATATATTAAACAGTAACTGCCGTACTCAGAGATATTTAATCATTACTTAAGCCGTCACCAAGTAAAGATTTGACATACTTTTGTATGACAAAACTGTCAAAACCTTTACTAAGTGATGGCCTAAGTAATCATTAAAGATCTCTGGGTGCGGCAGTAAGAGATACCTATAGTAATTGTTACTTTAATAATATAATCGAAGCCATTCTAAACTAATAGGTATTATAAAGAGGAAAGGTAAGATTTTTTTGTTTGTTACGAGTACGATTTAACTCAATTTAATATGTTGGATAGTCGATTTATCGAGAAAGGTTATAAGCTATATTATGTGACGCGGACGAAGTTTCGTGGGTCAGCTAGTCCATGATAAACGTAAAACGTTTAACACAAACTTTGTTCCACGATGTCCCCTAAAATCGCGTATAGGCAAGGATGAGCTGGGTCTAGGACAGAACATGACTTTGGCTTCTATAAATTTCTCTATGGCTCGACATACATATATATATTTACACTAGCTGACCCGCGCAACTTCGTCTGCGTAGCAGAGATAGAGCCGAAGAAATATTTTTCCCGCTTTCGCTACATTTTGGGGATAATTTACCAAGTGATAATTGATCAGCGACTATTAAAAAAGAGGGGTTGGTGATAGAAGGCTAAAAAAGGGTTGTATTTTTTACTGCCACATTAAAAATAAAAAAATTGTTCAAAAAAAAAATGTTAGGGGTGGACAAACCCTTATCACTTATGGGTACGAAAAATAGATAGTAGTCGATTCTCAGACGTACTGAACATACATATAAAATTTCATAAACATCGGTCAAGCCGTTTCGGAGGAGTATGGTTACTAACATTGTGACACGAGAATTTTATATTTATATTTATATTTATATTTATATTTATATTTATATTTATATTTATATTTATATTTATATTTATATTTATATTTATATTTATATTTATATTTATATTTATATTTATATTTATATTTATATTTATATTTATATTTATATTTATATTTATATTTATATTTATATTTATATTTATATTTATATTTATATTTATATTTATATTTATATTTATATTTATATTTATATTTATATTTATATTTATATTTATATTTATATTTATATTTATATTTATATTTATATTTATATTTATATTTATATTTATATTTATATTTATATTTATATTTATATTTATATTTATATTTATATTTATATTTATATTTATATTTATATTTATATTTATATTTATATTTATATTTATATTTATATTTATATTTATATTTATATTTATATTTATATTTATATTTATATTTATATTTATATTTATATTTATATTTATATTTATATTTATATTTATATTTATATTTATATTTATATTTATATTTATATTTATATTTATATTTATATTTATATTTATATTTATATTTATATTTTTATATATATATTATAAAGCTGAAGAGTTTGTTTGTTTGTTTGTTTGTTTGTTTGAACGCGGTAAACTCTGGGACTACTGGTTGGAATAGAAAAACTCTTTTTGTGTCGGATAGTCCATTTATCGAGGAAGGCTTTAGGCTATATAACATCACGCTACGACCAATAGGAGCGGAGCATAAATGAAAAATGTTGCAAAAACGGGAAAAGATATTCCTTTTTGAGAGCTTCCGTTGCGTGCGCTGCGAAAACGGTTTAAGTTACGCAAATACCATGTATGAAAGAATTGTTCCTCTTTAAAAGTTCTAAAAAAAAGTCCGCGACAGCATATGTCTATCTTTTAAGATTGACTCACTGTAACCATTTTTTACTATTAAAATGTTAGGTTAAAAAGAATGATATTTTGCGAAGCTTATTTAACCCATATGGTATTAATCTATATCTAAATAAATGTGTTTGTTAGCACAGAAATTTAATATAGAATATTTGTGCCCTTTACTCTATACAGTTTAAACAAATATCTTAGAAGATATCGCAATGTAAAAATATCCGCGCGACAAAATAATTAAGCGCGCGGCAGTCATTCGGTCCGGTGCGGTAGGTTAGTGGGGATTCTGGCCTCCGGGGACTCCGGAGAAATTCATATTCAAAATATTTACTGCACCATAATGTTTACAAGGTGTTACTGTATATTTAACAGTAAGAGATACCAATAGTAATTCACACTTTAATATAATCTAAACTAATATTATAAAGAGGAAAGATACGATTTTTTGTTTGTTACGATTGAACTCAATTTATGTTGACATTTTGTTATAAGCTATATTATGTGACGCAGACGAAGTTGCATGGGTCAGCTAGTTTTATATATATAGAGAAGAAGAAGATAAAACCTTTGTCAGAAGTAAGCAGAATCAGCAACATAGAAGGGAGCGCCGAAGCGTGCCGGGGCTGCGGGACTGTACGAAAGAGATACCGCGACCTCGGAACACAAGGGGCTAAGAAGGAACATGGGTGGGTTTTAGTCAGTAGAAGTCCGACAATCTCTTCTGCTTCGCCCATAGCATGAGGGGTCATTTGATGATTTACCATCTCATCTGCCTAGCCTTTTCCCTACTCTGTTGGGGTTGGCTTCCAGTCTAACTAGATGCAGCTGAGTACCAGTATTTTACATGGAGCGACTGCCTGTCTGACCTCCACAACCCAGTTAATACTGGGTAATACGATACCCTTTGGTAAGATTGGTTGCCGGAGTTTCAGGTCACTGACTACCTGTAACGACTGCCAAAGATCTATATATGGCAGCAGGGACCAACAGCTTAACGTGCTTTCCAAGGCACGGAGGAAACTCGGTATGTAATGGGCGGTCACCCATCCACAGACCAACCTAGGCAAGCTCGGCTTAACCTAAAGATCGACCCGAATGGCAGTTACTATTAAACTACGAGCTCCTGATGATTAACCAACTATCAAAAAAAAAAAAGAAATGAGCATAAACTAGAAAACGCCACCTTCTAGGTCTCTAGGACATTTACATGCTTCTTTTGCTTTGTCCATGTTCAAACATATTTATGAGGTATTCCCATCTGAGCACCGATTTTTAGAGCACCTATGCTTACAGCACCAAAGGTATTCCCATTAGGGCACCAATCAATATTTTGACGTGGTGCTCTAACGGGAACATACACGTACCACGAAATAAATCACAAACAAGGTGAGTGACATGGCAAAAGAAATGTTTCTACGTCAATGAGAGTGTATGCATTTTTTTAGTTGGCTAGCCAATACATTCTATTGGTAGTACTCATGAGGAGGATGATTGTGAACAGTCTTCGAGTAGACTATTTGATCTTGTACTGTATGGACAACAGCCTTGCATCCCTTGTTGCGGTGAGTTGAACACATCCACCTCGTCTTGTGATTGGTGGGAGAAGTGAAGAGCGCGTTGTAAGTGTATCCAGATAAGAGGATGAGCTTCCTCCCTCGCTGTGAGCTGATGAAATTTGCAATACCTGTAACAAGGAACTTATACAGGGTGTAAATCAACCCATCACAGAGCCGTCAACCAAGCATTCTGTACATCAAATTAAGTAACTAAAAAAAAGACTTTTTTTTTCGGTCAAAAATCACATTTTACTGTAAAACTCAATGTAGCACTGTTAAAACATTGTGCTAGTGGATGCTTTTAAATAGTAAACGGGTCATGGAGGTAATTTAAGTAAACTTATAACCTGAAAAACTAGTATTTACAAAAACAGCTGTGAAAAATTTGGAACTTTGACCCCCAATATCTTCGTAACTAGGAGGTTCCCAGGTATGGTCTAGAACAAAAAAAATATCGAAGTGGTGGGGAGAACAAGTGCCCTTCGTTTGCGTTAAGGGTACTTTAACACCCTATATAATTGTCGGTTGTTAATACGAAACACCAATTAAATAAGCGGGTGGGTAAGTAATTACAACATTGAGCTCATTTGCAAAGACAGTTATAGCATTTATTTAGGGTAACGCCCATAGTGTTCTTAATTCTTCTTAACAGTGGTCTTAATTACTTAACAGTGGTATTAATCACTAGTATTAGTAAACATACATATTTTATTCAGTGTGAAGTTTCATCCAATGTCGCAGCATTGGACACTCCTATCTAGCTGCAAATAAACTCAAGGTACTGCCAGGAGGACGAGGAAGCAGGAAAGCGCTTTTTATTTATTTGAATTATTTATTTAAAGCACAATGTACACAGCCATAGTTGCACGCTAGGCTCAAAACTAGTGAGTACATGACCCTGTTAGAGAACACCAAGATAACTTGAAACTAATAATATTTCACTGTCTATATTTAATCTTATATCACGTAGATTAGAAACTTTCCCAAAACATGCCTGACGGGTTACACGGCAGCCTCAACAATATCCTAATGCGTTATTATACTGGACTCATAGATCGCTGTATGCACGTAAACTAAAACTAGTCCACTAAAAGACGAGCAAAATGATTTATACAGAGTATTCTTGATCGCCACTGTACACCGCGCAAACCTGAGTGCCAGAATGCTACAACGTAGTGACAGCGATCTACGGTTCCTGTGAATGTCCTTGATATATCTCAAGTCATTGGTAACTGCCACCCAAGTAATCAAAGCTTAACTTCACCTTAATATTTTTATCATTATGTTATACGGAGTGTACATTATTTATCTTTAAAAACCTTTCGAACATATTATTATGAGGATTCTCGTACAGCCAATTTACTCTTCGCAGGTGTCGATGGTTCAATTGAATGGTACTCCGTAAATCTACGAAATCTCCTTGTGTATAGAGAGCAGCTTTGCATCCTTTACTTGAATGCGTTGAGCATGCCCATCTTGTCTTGTTATTGTAAGTCGTTTGACGGTAAAATGAATATCCTGCTACTAGGAGCAGCTTATTGCCTCGCTTCGAATAGACGTATCTTGCAGCAAAACCTGTAAAAATAGAAAAATTCTAGTCCATAAGTTCAAGTACTTGAAGAGGCTACAGTAAACAGAGGGAGTTAGTTTGACAATCCGTGATATTTATTAAAATAACAAACAATTTAATTATCCTTCTAAATATATATTTATTAACAACTATTTAAATGCTGAAAATTTTGCAGGTAATTTGTAGGTTAGGTTAGGAGCAGGTAGGTTAGGGTAGGTAGGCTTCACCCAATTGACTTTAGGCGCATGATTATGTTCTAACTTGCTGGATATAATTTCATCGTATATTGTGTAGACGACTGCTCTGCATCCATGTTGATGATGCGTCGCACACAGCCATCTTGTTTTCTGATTGAAGGCAGTCCGTTGACGATAGAAAGAGTAGCCTGATATTAAGATGAGTTTATTTCCTCGCTTTGAGAAGACGTATTGTGCAATGCCTGCAAAAAACTTACTTCTATTAAAACAGCAAAAAATCACACTTACGCTACGACTGTCCCGGCGTTCAATGGCTTTGACATGGCTCTCCAAAAACATGCAGCTATTTAATGCATGTACATCATCATCATCATTTCAGCCATAAGATGTCCACTGCTGGAAATAGGCCTCCCCCAGAAGGGGGATTTGCCATAGTCGCCACGCTTGGCAGGCGGGTTGGCGATCGCAGTATGGCTGTTACGAAAGCACAGAGAACGCTGCTGTCCATTCTCTGGTAAGTCCCTTAGTCGCCTCTTACGACACCCACGGGAAGATATGGGATGGCGCTATTCTTTACGTCCGACACCATACGGAACAACAATGCATTTAAATTAATGCCTTACTAGTAGAAATACACCAAAGCTCCGATGGAAAAGCTGGGTGAAAGATAATAATATGAGCAAGAAAGAGAAATAAATTGAAATAAGGACAGAGACTGAAACCTAAACCTATTTTTTTTTATAATGATGAACTGAATACATCTGTGGAAACCGTTATAAGTTACGACACAGTCGGATAAACACTTAACAAGCCAAAATGAACCCAATGTTTATCTAAATGTGCAGTGTCTGAGCGATTATACTGCTGCGCTGCGTGTCGCGGGTTAGATCCCCGCACGGAACAAACATTTGTATGACCCACAGATAGTTGTTCCGGGTCTGGGTGTTTGTGTATGTGACTTTAAATGTTTGTAAACGCACCCACGATACAGGAGAAATTCCTAGTGTGGGGCAACGTTTTATTTAAAAAAAAGAATATTATAACTTACTAATTTAATGTCAACTGTGTATAGACAACCGCTTTGCAAAGATAATTGCCTTATTCCCTTTATTACCTGTGGTGTTTTTATTACCTATTTAATTAATTAGAAGCCAGCGACTGAAGATACAGATTACCTAATAGTTTTACAAACAATATTCCCGATAGAATTTGATCTTTAATTGCATGTACAACAGCTTTGCATCCTTCCGAAAGGTGTGTGGTAATCCATCCATCTCGTTAGGAGTACCCCGACGTATGGATAAGATCTATATAGCCTCACGTATAGGTGACATAAATAATATTATCAGTAAAAGAACCAATTTTGTCGCAACAGTTTATCGAATAAAAAGTTTTTTTTTTAAACGACTATGTTCATTTTATTTAGGTACCTACATTAATTAAGTTAGTGACTTTCATGAAAAGCAATGAAAAGTCAGGACTGTTACTTTTAAAGTCGTTTTATTTTCTATATCAGTAACAAAAAAAACTTTAAAAAAAATACAAAACAAGTTATCGCTCTGAAGTACTGTGTAGCTTAATCCAAGCTGTAATATTGTTTCCCATTAGGGGAATGATTGTGTTCTCCCTTCCAGTAGACAAGACGATCGTTTTGTGTATGGACGACAGCCTTACACCCTTTCTTATGGTGCGTGGAACACATCCATCTCGCCTTCTGACTCATGTTAATCTTGTGTAGGCAATAGGTGTATCCCGATAGCAGGATTAGCTTACCGCCATGCCTTGAAGTGACGTAGTGTGCAATCCCTGTGAATAATTCGAACACTTTATTATGATGATTATATGAAGTATCTAAAGACATCCACAACACCCACCGATGTCTCTAATTTCGTGATTATTACCTTTTATTTATTTATTTATTTAAACTTGCACAAACGTGGTACATAGGCGGACTTAATGCCACAAGGCAATCTCTACCAGAATTGGCAGGTTTTTCATTCTTTTATTTGGTCATTTTAAATTTGATAGGTAAAGAAAAAATGATGCAAGTATATTGATGTAGTATTTTTAATGATTAAACGAACTTACCTGTACGTGAAGTTCTATCATAATTATACGAGCGCCGAGTCCGAAGAGATTAGTAATTTACACATGTAGTTACGCCTAGTTGTCACCACTCATGCACACAGTTGAGAAAAAAAAACATTTTTCCTTTATCTGTGGCAATTTAATTTGACATACCCACAAAACTTTTAACTTTTTTTTTTTTGTATTTATGTGGGTACCTCGTCCAGTTCCGTGCTCAGACGATGTCGCCAATCATTTAGTTTAGAGAAAAGATCTTGTGGTTCATTGATATATTTCCTAGACATTATAGGTAGCTTGGGTATGTGTGTAAAGCACTGGGAGGGTGGGATTACTAATCTCTTCGGACTCGGCGCTCGTATAATTATGATAGAACTTCACGTACAGGTAAGTTCGTTTAATCATTAATTATACTCGCGCCTCGTCCTCGAGATTAGTAATTTACACATGTAGACTTTGAGAGTATTTTGGGAATATCATCGATGAACAATAAATAATGTTTGTAAATATCAAAATAATTTTTATTTTGGTACGATCAGTAAACACAAAGAAAAACTTGTACTTTAGGATTAACAATAAGAGTAAAATTAATCACAGACATATGAATATAATTAGGTAACTAACTAAGGAATAGTTATTCTTATAATAGCTATTATAGTTAGCTTAGACAATTACGTATAATTACTATAAACTAATTAAGAATGTATGAAAATCGAATCATTATAATTAATGTTGATTGATTATCGTTTCTGCTAAGGTAGTACTATCATCGTAAATAATATCTCTCTGATAGAATTTAGCAAAAGTTGTTGAATTCCTACTCCAGCCTGCCGTTTTACGGATAGTATCTAGGCTGACGCCCAGTGAGTGCGCGCGCGATGATGATGCATGTCTCGTGCTATGTGCACTGAACACGCTCGTGTCGACCCCACACTCACTGATTGTTTGCTTTATCCATCGGCTAAGCGTTTGCGTTCCTACTGGTTTATGAGGATTTCTAGTTCCAACAAATAAATCGTCAGATGTTCTTAATAATGAGGTGCGTTCTATATAACATAGTATAGTCGTGGCTGGGCAGATGGCCGTTTTTTCAATGAAGAATGGTAAATGTATAATAGGTTGTTGAAACCCCGGTCTGGAAGTCTTGATAATATCTGAGATTTTAATTGTGATACGCTGAGAAAGGTTATGAATGTTACTAATTTTCATTTTAGAGAGAGTTTGAACTCTGTGTGCGGTTGACAGAGCCAGTAAGGTGATGGTTTTATTTGTGAGCTTGTCTAAGGTTAATTCCTCATTAGGATACCATGAAGTTAATTTATCCAATACTAGGTTGGTAACCCAGGTAACTTCATATTTAGGTGTTGGTGGTTTTAATCTAAAAACACCTTTAAGGTTGAACAAGCCGACGGCTCGAACTCGTTGCCGGGCGTGGCTAATATGCATGTTATTTGGTAATGTTTTTAATTTATCTAGTTTTATTCATTTAGTATTCATTTATCTAGTTTTTCTCTATTTATTTACATATTTATTTATTTATTTAGTGAACGTATAACGAAAATGAGCGCGTGAAATTTCATAAATTGACCTTTGGGCGTATAGATATTATGGAAAAACTACTGGATGTATCCACTTAAAACAATTTATTTGAACTTTTGAATAAATTATCTATCCCTGTATGGTTTCACTTTTTCCATTTTCATACTACATAAGTTATTTATTTCCGCTGAAAGATGAGTTCAAATAAGTGTTAAAATATGGAAGTTTCGACACTCATAACTTCTAAACCAATGATTTTTTTCCAATTCTGCTTCCATACAGGGCTAGATAATGACAAGACCAGTTAATATAATTTTTAGTTTTGAATCTTCACCGTGAAACAGACGAGTAATCACCATACTACGTTTGTATGGAAGAATGACCGGCTTGTTCAACCTTAAGGAACCTTTTTATTCTATCGTCACTAATTAGTACCGGGCTCAGCACCAGGGAAAGAGCAGATTTGCACGAATTTAGTGTAGCATATTTGCAACCGTCATTAAATAGTTGGGTTAAAAAGGAAATTACTGTGGGTACAGAAGCGTCATAAATATTTAACAATTCGTTAAACATTTTACAGAAGTACCACCATTTTTTCAAGTAAACGTCGTATTGTTTCATGGAATTAGGTGCTAATGATGCTAACATTATATCAAGTGATGATTCTGGTATGTTCCGCCTTGAAAATGCGTCCCGGATAATATGCCTGCCACCAGGGTAATCGATACTCGTGTATCCTTCGGGAGCTGGAATGAGACAGTAAGGCATGGCTTTTAGGTGGAAATGTAACAGTTTCCGAAATAAGGAGGGATTTAAACAAGGGGTACCATGGCTGTGTTGGCCATAAGGGTACGATCATGATACCCCGTGCCTTGTCTGTTATTATTTTCCTAAGAGTTTTCAGTATGATAGAAAATGGCGGGAATGCATAAAAATCATAATTTTCCCATGAAACCGTAAACGCGTCTATTACGAATGCGTCTGGGTCTCGTTGCCAGGATATGTATGTGGCACATTTGTTATTTATGCGACTAGCAAACAAATCAATTTCTGGACAACCGAATGCGCGTGTGAGACTGTCAAAGGCCCAATCAGACAGCTCCCATTCTGTCTGGGTGAGTTCTTCGTGATTCGTAATCAGCAATAACATTATCACTAGATTTTATGTACGAGGCAAATACGAAAAGCTTTTTGCTTTCGCACCAATTCCATATATCACGAGTTATTTTTGTGAGATGAGGGTATTGTATACCCCTTATTTTATTGTATTTGATTTATGTATGCCACTGCTGTTGAATTGTCAACGCGCAGTAATATTTGGCAATTAAAAAGGTTTTTAGCAAAAACTTTTAAGGCAATAAATGCGGCAAGCAGTTCGAGATAATTTATATGTCGTTCTCGTTCGGTATTCGACCACTGCCCGCTCGCAGACCGTCCATCACAGGCGGCCCCCCACCCCGTCGTTGAGGCGTCAGAAAATATCTCAACTTGGTAAACATCAATTTTTATTCGATGGACAGAATAATCTATTTTACTTAGCCACCAGTCAAAGTCAGGTTGTAGTGATTCAGGTAAGATCATCATGATCTTTCAAGTTGAGATATTTACATCTTTCCATTTCTTTAGTGTGCAGCCATCCATATTCGCTGGACAAGAAGAAACTAATAAGCCCAATAACTGAGCGAAACTCCTAATTTTACAACGTTTTAATTTTGAAAACATTACAAGTTGCGCTTTTATTCGTAACCTGTTATCTGTTGGTAAACTAATCTGAAACTCGTGTGAATTTATGATCATACCTAAGAATCTGCATTTTTTCGAAGGAAAAAGTGCACTTTTTTCCATATTTATAAGAAAACCAAGTGAAGTTAATAATCTTTTAGTAAGATCTATATTAGTTAGGCATTCCTGACGGGAATACCCAAACAATAACCAATCGTCTAAATATACTGTGGATAAAAGGCCTGCGGAACGCAATAATTTAGCTAGATAGGTTTGCATATTTTTGTGAAAACGAATGGGGCCGTACTTAATCCAAATGGTAATACGTTAAATTCGAACAATTTACCCTCAAAATAGAATCTTAGAAATTTCCGAGATTCTTTATGCATATTAATTAGGAAATATGCGTCTTTGAGGTCAATTGACGCCATTTGACAATTATGCGTTATCATTTTTAATGCCGTTCTTAAATCCTCTAACTTAAAATGATCTGTTTTAATGAATTTGTTAAGATTTTTTAGGTTTAAGATAAAGCGCATCTTGCCATTTGGTTTAGGTACCAAGAAAATACTGGAGATAAATTGATTGTCACATGGAGAACATTCTAATATTGCACCTATTTTGAGTAGGTTATTAATCGCTTCTAAATAATGTGGTCTTTCATTAAGCGAGTAAGCTGGTCTAGCAGGGAGTGTATGTTGTACAACGGGTGATGTAAATGGTATTTTATAACCTCTTATCCAAGATAGTATTGTTTGATCGTTTGTAATTGCAGCCCATTGTTGATAGAATTTAGATAACCGGCCTGCGTACTTAACTGTATCTAGAAGCGGCGACGGGGGTATTATTAAGGTGTTCCTTCACGTCATTTTTGAGGGCAAATAAAATAAAATTTCTACGTGTGATGGAATCTGCGTGTTGTAAATCGCATAAAATTCTGCTTATATCCATTAATTTTTCCAGCACGTCTTTGGTTATTGTTTTGGAATTCAATTGGGAATTTATAATGTCGGCCAAGCAAACAATTGCACTAGACATTTGTTTTTGTTTAGTTTCTATGCCTTTGTTGCGTTTAACTGCGGTATCAGCAATTGCTGCCTTAATTTCCAAATTTATTTTAGGGGCATCTAGTTGGATGCAATTCTTAGGTAACAGATATTTTGAAATCAAATTTTTAAGATTTTCCTTACTGAGACCGTCTTTAGCAATGTGTAATAAACGATTTGCAAGTTCGTTGCGTATTTCAGGCCCGTATTTGTCAGTGTTAGTGGGATCATCGAAAAAAATTTCTAGAATTTCCGTATCCAGTTCAGGAATATTAACATCTTGAGCAGTAGGCTCTTCGGGAGGTATATCCGTGGAAGTACTAGGGCCTGGCTGAGGTTCACAGGTTTCATTCGAATCCTGAACTGTTTCATCTTCAGGTGACCATTCCAATAACCAATCATCTGGCCGCAGTGCGGGGGTGTCTGAAAATTATCATAGATATGATAATTTTAAAACGTAAGTTAAATAACTTACAAATACGAAAAAGTGGACTTAAATAAGTCCATGACCATCTTTTTATTTATATAGGTAGGTAATCTTTCATCTTTAGACAAAGAATAGAAATCCCAGCTTAGTGGGTCGGTACATAATTACATTTTATTTGTAGATTGGTCATAATAATTACTAGGTTAGGTTACAATCCCCAGCAAGGAACGCCAACCGTATTTTGAATGCGTTGAATCAGCCCCAACGACTGTTCAGGTTGCATTAAAGTAACTTATATACGTAAATACGTAAGCATGGCGGTAAGAAAATAATTGACACTTCAAAATGAATAAATAGGTAAATACCTGCTCCAATATCCTCATTTTGTAGAAGAACAGCTTCCTCCAAGTCAGATACACTTTCCGAAGCACTAATTCGTCTTTCACGAATTTTGTTTTCTAACTTTCTTATTTTATTTTTATAACGATTAATTATTTCTTCACGAGACTTCTTACGTTTCGGCATTTTTATAACGAACTATGCGAAGACGCGAAATAAATGTAGAGTGGTTGAGCACTAGAAAGCGAATGATTGGCGACATCGTCTGAGCACGGAACTGGACGAGGTACCCACATAAATACAAAAATAAAAAAAGTTAAAAGTTTTGTGGGTATGTCAAATTAAATTGCCACAGATAAAGGAAAAATGTTTTTATTTTTTTCTCAACTAAGTGCATGAGTGGTGACAACTAGGCGTAACTACATGTGTAAATTACTAATCTCGAGGACGAGGCGCGAGTATAATATTTATTTATACAAATAAAAATGAAAAAAAAAGTAAGGATTGGTAACAACTGGTCCTAATCTTGATACTGGATATAGGTGTGGAGCCGGGTCTAGGACAGAACATGAGTTTTGGATTCTTTCTGCAAAACTCCATACCGCAAGGCACACTTTATAAGCACTGTAAAAGTGTCGTCTCGGATTGGGATCAGCTACTAAAACGACAAACAACAAAAACACTAACAACAACAACTATTTTGTGCACTTATCACATAACACGGTTTCTATATATAGAACATTATTATTATTTAATTTTTCTACTTAAAACTGTTAAAGATTGTCGGTTAATAATACAAAACATCAACGAAACAAGCAGGTGGGTTACTAGTCACAAAACACTTTATTAGTACCATAATCAATAATTACATTTATTTATTACCAATTACCACATACGGAGTGTACATTTTTAATTTTTACAAGCCCTTGAAACCTACGATTATTAGGTGTTTCGTTAAACCAATTAACTTTCGGCGTATGTGTATGGTCCAAGTTTGTGTTACTTGATAAATCTATGCAATCTTCTTTTGTATAGAGGGCAGCTTTACATCCTTTGTTTGCATGCGTTGAACATCCCCATCTTGTCTTGTTATTGAAAGACATTTGACGGTGAAATGAATATCCTGCCACGAGGAGTAGCGTATTGCCTCGTTTCGAATAGACGTAACTTGCATCAAAGCCTGCGAAAAAAATAACACATCAAATCCATAGGTTCAGATACCCGAAGAGATCAAATGAAACATAGGGCTTACAGACAGTAAACTTACCATTTGTACCAAAAAGTTTTGTTAAACATTCCTCAATATATTTTAGAAACATGAAATGCTTTAAAAACGATTATCTCTTATCTAGCCCTTTTTTTTTGGAGGCTGGAAAATCATCAAATAACCCCTCCCGCTCTTAGGCAGAGCGAAAGGGAGTGTCAGACTTCTACTGACTAAAAACCACCCATGTTCCTTCTTCGCCCTTCATGTCGTGTGTGAACAACCCGCAGCCTCGACAGGCGTCGGCCCTTGCGGGCCCCTTCCATGTTGCTGACATCTCTTTGAGGCGCGCGTGGAACACGAACGCGCCGTCGATACGGCCTGTCGTCGTCATAGAAAGTGTAACCTTGTATCAGGAGTTGCTGGGATTGCGAACTCTGTACACAAAGACAGCATTCACACGTAACGTGTACTTTACGACTTTGCTTCAAGTAGACTACTTTTAAACGTAATTTGCAAAATTGGGAAGTCATTGAACGTCATTATTTGCTCCATAGTTTTCCGGAGGGCTAATCATTAGGTACATAAATCAACCAGTCAGTCAAACTTGTGATTGTGCTGTCATTGGTTTACTAGAAATAACAATAGCCAATTAGATCACACTCCATGAAGTAACAATTCGTCAGATTTATCATAAATCAAACAATTGTCGGCACGGTTGGCGCAGTGGTTGAGCGATTGGACTGCTGCGCTCTGTGTCGTGGCTTGGATTCCCGCACGGAACAAATATTAGTATGACCTACAGATAGTTGTTTCGGGTCTGCGTATTTGTGTATGGGAGTTTAAATGTTTGTAAACGCACCCACGATACAGGAGAGATTCCTAGTGTGGGGCAAGGATTTTAAAAAAAAATACAAATACAATTAACACACATAATTTATTTAACAAACTACTATAAAACTATTGAATTGCTGAAAATCTTGCAGACAATTTGTGAGTTTCAACAAGTTGTTTGTCAGATTTATTATAACAAACAATTTAACTATACAGAATCTCATATTTATTAACAAATACTTAAAACTATTAAATTGCTAAAAAACTTGTAGACAATTTGTAAGTTTCTCTTACACCAATTTCCAAATAAATATCTAGTCCATAGATTCAGGTACCTGAAGAGCTCAAAGTAAACAGGAAATGAGTTTGAAATAACGTATTAAAATAACAAACAATTGATTTAACCTACATCATATAATATATTTAATAACAAACTACTTAAAAACCATGCCACTGTTGAAAATCTTGCATATAATTTGTCGGTTTTTCTTTCACCCAATTGACTTTAGGCGCATGATTATGTTCTAAATTACCGGAAACAATTTCATCATATATTGTGTAGACAACTGCTCTGCATCCGTGTCGTTGATGAGTAGAACACAGCCATCTTGTTTTCTTACTGAAAGAAGTTCTATGACGGTAGAAAGAGTACCCTGATAGCAGGATTAGCTTATTCCCCCGCTTTGAATAGACGTAATCTGCAATGCCTGTAAAAAGTATATATATTTAGACCGTTCTTTGAGCATACCAGAAAAACCTACACCACATATTTTTAGGTACTTGTGTATGTTACGCAAAAGCTTTCCATGGCTTTGGCACAGGATAACACTTTCCTATGACATACCTGCTACCTTACGAAAGAAGAGTTTGGTGATTAAGCATTTCAAAACTTTAATTTTGCACGCTAATTTTAGCGAAGTGTGTGAGCAACTGTCATTGTTTTGTAAATCTATCCAATCGACTATTTATAGATAATTGACCCACGGGATCATACTATCGGGTTAAGAAGTTTCATATGTGTTAATCCAGGTTATAAACTATCTGTGTTCTAAATTTCATCCACATCCGATCAGTAGTTTTTGCGTGAAAGAGTAACAAACATACACACTTGCAAACTTTCGCCTTTATAATATTAGTGTGATGTGATTATATACCATAAATATATATACCAAAAGAAACTCTTTTACGATTCTTGAAACAAAAAGAAACAGATTCTTTTACAACAGTAGACAGAATATTTCGATGCATTTATGAAGAGCCATATTTGTAGTCAAAAATGTATATGGGACTGAGAGAAGGGTAGAAAATGATACACACACATCTCTAAAGTAAGAAACATTTATTAATTATGATAGAGTTACAGGCTCAACATTATTTATTTTCGTAAAACTAACACACTCACTGTCAAAGACCAACGCTCTACTAAGTTGGATTAAAGGTTTCCAAAACTCAATGGGCCAAATAAACTCTAGCAAAGAAACTCATTAAACCAAGATTTTAATATGGATATGGCGACAGCGACATCTATCGCAACACATAAGAACTAATTGGCTAAATCCTACATCGCGCTATCTACTTTATCCGCGACATTAATCTATATAGAAAATCCCGACTTATATATGTTGGGCAGTTAGCCCACCATACCCGTCCCGTCTTTTTTCTATCAGGGATTTTTTTTTACTTTACACCCCGTTCCTCATACCCCCCCCCCCACCAAATGTATAACTAAATACATAAGTGTCTAGTACTAAACGTAAGGTCCTTTCATGTATGGCATGATTGCTAATGGATCTGTAACACAAAGTGGCATTCTGACAATGTTAACGATGGTGAAAAAGACAGAAATATATTAGGAGTGACATGCTACCGAAAAGCTCGTATCCTTCCTGATGAAAGTAGTTGAAGCGACGTGAGACGCTTATCAAGTGATTGCCACTGCTGGTTGTAATAATTATTGAAAAACGAATTAAGTATCGTGTTCATAAATTAAAATAAAGCAAAAAGGATCGATCATTAATATTATATACCTACCTTATTAGAAAATCGCAAAGGGCGTCGACTATATATATATAAAAGAAACCTACAAGTACACGTAAATAATAAATTGTATAATATATGTGTTTATAAACACAAGTACACACTTAATATCTAATTTTTATACTAATACAATAAAGTAACTCAGTAAGTACGTAATTTGCTTGGGTCTAACATAAGAGATGTTCTTATCTGCAAATATATCATGCATACAAAATTAATAAAAAATATATACGCAGTAGACGACATTTCTTTTGTACGGAAGTCATGAAAAATGTCTAAAATATGTATGTATTATATTACTTAATCAAATCTCTTGCGTTGGACATTTTGGATAAATCTGTCACATATTTTGTCGGTTCAAATGTACTTAAAAGACATTTTACCGTCTTCCTAGCTACTCCCAACTACTTTAGGGTCGGCTTCCAGTTGGTTCCAGTCTAACCGACTACCAGTGTTATACGTGGAGTGACTGACTATCGAACCTTCACAACCTAGTGAGTGTTTTTTTTAATGAAATGACTACCGTCATATTATTGCCACCTTCATAAATTAATCGGCCAAATTGTACTTATAATATTATATTTTTTTTTAATAATTTTAACGATTAAACCTTAGAGCTATTAACTCATATCAGATGCTTCACTCGAGGTAGTTTTATGGTCATTCTTGTTTCATTCCACATTCACTTTTGTGTCTACTTTTTCTCTTAGAGTGAACGATGCCGAATGAAAGTTATACTCGTAAAATGAGCAGAAAACGAAGCATCTGATGTCAACTAAGACTTTTTATATTTATCATCCAAAATATGCATTAAAGTATAAATTTTGGGTATAATACAATTTTACACTTATATAACATATACTTAAGCAGATTAATTTAACAAGCTTTAGAATTTCATATTTGAGGTATTTCACGTCATAAATGTCGTTGTAGATGTATCGTCAGGGAAATTTATTGCAGCTACATCATTTTGCCGTATTAAACAACTGTCACAAAATGATAGCTATCATTTGAGAATTCATATACAAGGTGCCGTTTTACATTCTCTTCCAAATTCAGGAGATTTTCGTACAATATTATTAATAATCAATTTAAATTACGGTACCTGTTTTATAATATACCTACGCTGCTTTCAGTTGTCAAAAATTTTATAGTATTTCATTACCTATATCTGCCCCGTGGTTTAACGAAAAAGAAATTATATTATCGAATAAATGTTTGCGTTACTTTGTCTAAGTGTTATCGCAATTATAGGGAATCAGTTGTGGCGCGTTTAATACAGGTGGTCCACTCTTACCGATATCCTTGTAAAAGAAAAAAATATCTGCACATTTTATTATTGATATATTATGAGTCTAGTGTCATTAGTATAGTGCGCTCCTTGACGAGGATGCTAAACGACAGCGTGAATATAAATTTAGTGTAAATAGGAAAAGTAGGCGTTTAGTTATCAGTAGCCTAGCAAAGAATTTTCCAACTTTTTTTTTGTTAGTGTAATTCCAAGATCTCAACCGCGTCGTCATTTGACAGATATTTGTTGTAACACCTGGTTTGCGGTTTCTCCTCAGTCCAATTCTTGGAAGGCTCATGGTGATGACCAAACTTCCTGGAAACAATGCGATCTCCAGATGTATGTACTCTAGCCTTGCACCCTTCTTTGTAGTGCGTTGAACAGGCCCAAGAAATCGTCCTGGTGCTGTACGTCCTCAAACGTTGGAAAGAGTACCCAGATACAAGAATATATGTCTCTCCCTGTACCATTGAGTAAACATATTTTACTGCGACAGCCTCATCCGTACCTAAAAAGATAATGCTCGTTAGTAAAAACAAACAAACCTTCACCATGTTTGCTGTTGTTAAAATGTATTCTAGAACTACGGTACCAGTTAAACCACTTTCGAGTTGTGGTTTTTTTGCTTATTCCGAACTATTAAAAGACAGACATATTTTAGGATTGGTTTGGTACATACGAGTAAATGAAAGAAGTTATGTAGGTATTTTATTTATTTGTCAGGGAAAATAAAACTCTTGACTGGTTTAATAATAAACTATATTTAGTATGATTAATATCTGCTATACATGTTATTGAACCAATAAAGGATTTGAATCCTACATAATAAAAAAAAATAATAGTACTTAATAATAAATTAAAATATATTTTATTATTATTATATTATTTAATATGCTGCACAAAAATTTGGGTTCAGTCGGCCTGCAAGCACGACATTTCTATTGATATTGCCGTCGGATGCATACAGAATCATGTCGAACCGATCATAAATTTGTGCAGCACGTCTCACTAGGTATACAATAATACGCCTAGATAGATCTTATTATTCAAAGGGTGCTTCGACAAAAAAAAAGACGGCCCCATTCTTAGAACGTCAGTTGGTTATTGTAAGTAGTTACCTGCACTTATAAACTACAAATACTTATTTGTATGGCGCCGGCGGTGTATGTATGGCTGTGGAGACCTTTTTTTACATCTTTTATTCTCGTTTTCTCCTAAGGGTCTGTCTCTCTACTGAGTTTCGTTAAATTACTATTATTATCAAAATCCTTATGAATCATCTAAGCAGAACATGTTTCTGAAATATATTTTGTTTTATAATGAGTATGAGTACACATAATTTTATTTATATGTACGTTGATTATACTAAAGGAGAATGACAACCAATGGGCCCCTTCATTTTGATGTCGTGTCAAGACTATTTACTTCTCAAAAATTAAATCGTATTTTTACATGTTCAAGTTATTTTTATCAACATTTCTTTTACCCTAGCATTGGAAAACATAATTAATATTTATTTTATTGAATTTATGTCAGTTCCGCCATTAAAACTTAACCTGAATGTTGCCAGACGACAGATTATGTCAATTGAATAATTGTAATCGATTGAAAATATCGATATTTTACTATTCTAAAATGAGCGGAAATAAGTTACAATAGCTTTTCTCCCGTCGTAATCTAGCTAACACTGCGACACAGTGAAATAGACGACGGACCAGCTCAAATAAAGAAAATAAAAGTAGTAAATAAACTAAAAAAAAAACACGAAGGAATTATTATTTGAGGGAGTGTATATTATACCCACAGATATATAATATTAAAACTAAGAGATTCTACCGGTCTTAGATCTGCGGTGCTTGAAGCTAAAGTACGATATTGAAATGATGTGGAGGTCCTCTGTCCGACAGCGAAAAACTAAGGAGGAAACGGACGCTCCGGTTGCCCTTCCGATTGTCTAATCGGACTATCGACTCGGATTAACTGCACACACGCTCCAGTTTTGCCGTCTGACACTTTTTTGAACACGGGTGGGCGCACCAACGTATCCGATTGTCAGATCCGATTCGGGTTGCCAGATTCTGGATGTTCTAAAACCGTAAAAAAATAAAAATTCACAAAATCTTATATATAATTAGAAATTACTTCTATGAATCATCCACATCTGACCTCAGAGAGACACAGATTCTCTTTCGATCTCTCAGAATCACATAATGCTAAATCACGTACTGTACGCGCTAGATTTCTTGTACGTCTGCAAGCCTTGATCTGACTATCGGAAGAGAAACCGGAGCGTTTGTTTCCAGCCAAAAAAGTCTGAAGCGGTTGGAAGACCAAAGACAAAATCTATATTCTCTATGATCAGATCCGATTATCGGAACGAAGCGTCTGCGCTGTGTAGAACAACGTATAAGGCAGCTACGCCTTCTAATAATCTGATCAGACAATCGGAAGAGCAACCGGAGCGTCTGCTTCCGCCCATAATCCCACATAATTATCATGTGTTCATGGTATTGCCTGCCGTCAGAAATATTCCGCTTCATTCATACCTGATTAATTTCTTTAAAAAACAAAAGTTAGTACCACAGACATTATTGTGAGTAGTACCTCCCATACATACAAATAAATAAATAGCGTTTATAATTATCTTTTTAATTATGTAAATAATATTATTTAAAACAAATCGATTTGGGAAATCGATTACTAAAATATTTAACATGGTCACACTTAGACAGATCTAACTGTCAAATCAATGCATCAATCAAATTGTTTCGTGCCGTTCGTTTTGCGTCGAGTTGAATTTATTCCTCCCTATTTACTTCTGTTCGTTACAATTTGAAGCTGTCAAGTAGAAAGAACGTTTACGTTCCTCCAGTGGATTTGTTTTGAGATATTGGACTCCTGTTTTAGTGATAAGCGAGCACATTGACTCTATTTAGTTTAAGTGAGCTTTGGACTCTTGTTTTAGTGTTAAGTGAGCAAATTAACTCTATTTTAGTTTTTAAGTGAGCCTTGGACTCTTGTTTTAGTGTTAAGTGAGCAAATTGACTCTATTTTAGTTTTTAAGTGAGCTTTGGACTATTTGTTTTACTCCTGAAAAATGTCTACACCTGGTAGAGGTCGAGTAAACCGCCCTCTCTCTCGCCGATGTGTCAATTGCTCCATAAGTTTGGCGCCTAATCTTCGTAGACGTCAAATCGAAGAATTAGATGAACCAATGCTTATCCTTCTGAGATCCTGGGTAACACCTACACCGGTAAGTTTATAATGTGTCATTAACAAGACTTACACGAACATTTAGGATTTTCTGTCAATCGAGGGGTCATCGTCAACTGTAAATCTCTATTTTTTCTGTTATAACAGAAATTAATGTTTTAGGCAGTGTAAAGTGATCTGTGAGAAAAACTAGACCATTGCAATGAGCACATGAATAAATGTACATATTATCTATTTAGGAATTCACTGATTTATTTTTGTTATCTTTTCAGATATCCTCTGATGACATTCTGTGTGTTGAATGTTTTGTATTATTACAAAACAGGACAGCATCAACCACAACACTATCCCTTGTGTCCCCTGCTCTTGGACACCTCAACATATGTTTTGCGTGTGGCATTTCAATTGCAAGTCGCAGAACTCATCGGGTTAGTCAAGACTGTCCTCAAAGGAACATTATACTAAGATGGACACCAGCTCATCACGTAAGTGTTTTAATCGTGGCATTATAACTATGATTGAACTAATTAAACAAAAATAAATAGCATAAATATAATATTTTCTTATTTTTAGGTCTTGAATTTGGAACGAGTTTGTCGTGCTTGTTGGGAGGCTGCATCGAGAGGAATACAGAACCAGGCTGTTGGTGGCGTTAACAGACACACCGTGGAGTCTGCGCCAGTGACTGATAACATGGACGATAACATCGCAGATGCTGTGATTCCTGTACCACCACCACTACCACTGCCGGTTCAACCACCTCAGGAACAACGATTACCTCGAACATATTCAAAAATTAATTCATTAAAGTACAAACGGGTTTCAGCAAGTTCACGACATTGCCTGTTCCCTGGTTGTGTGAACACTGAACGTCTGTTAGTACCAGGCACTATAAAAGAAGTTTTGTTGTTACATCATAAAGTATATATTCCCTTCACTGCAAGAATCTGCAGATATCATTTACGTAGCAATCGTTGGGATGAACTAGAAGCCCCATATTCAGATTTTACTGGATTTCAAGTAGATGATATTTTCACAAAACTTGAAAAAGCTACTGAGAGACAGTTAGACTTCAATAACATAAACTCAATGGATTCTTCTTTATGCCATTATTGGTTGGGACGTACTGCAGAGCAATTTAATGAGCTTCTAAATTGTAACCCTATGTTATATGATCACTTTCCAAATCCTTCTGTTGCTCTCAGCATATTCTTAGTAAAACTCAGAACAGGTGACAGTAATCAAAGACTGTCAACTCTTTTTAAAATGCCAAGATCCACTTTGGAAAGAAAAATGAATATTGTGAGAAATTGTTTAAATGATCACTTTGTTTCTCGACATTTAGGAATAAATCACACATCTATCCAAAATGTAGCATCACGGAATAGAATCATACCGGAGGGTTTTTATGGGGATGCCAACATGCCTTCAAATGTTAAACCTGCCATTGTAATATGTGATGGCACATATGTTTATGTGCAAAGCAGCAGCAATTATTTATATCAAAAACAAACTTATAGTCTGCATAAATATGCCAATCTTGTTAAACCATTTTTATTTGTTTGCTGCGATGGATATATCTTAGAGTGCGTGGGGCCATATGAAGCCACAAAAAATGACTCGTCAATTATGAGTGCCTTGTTTACAACTGAAAATGGTCCCATGCGCTCGTTTTTTAGATCTGGTGATGTATTCATTTTGGACAGAGGATTTAGAGATGTGATTCCTGAGTTAGAACGTTATAATTATAAAACTCATATGCCTGAGTCATTATCGGAAAACGAAAATCAATTAACCACCCTCCAGGCTAATAAATCTAGATGTGTAACAATGTGCCGGTGGGTGGTAGAGGTTGTAAATGGGAGAATCAAAAGAGATTTTAAACTTTTTCGCCAGGAATATTTTAATAGAGCGTCAAGTCACCTTATGACTGATTTCAAAATAGCTTGTTCTCTTTTGAATAAGTTCCATTCTACAATTGATGATAGACCCGATGCGGTAGAGTACCTAAATATTGCTCTGTCAAGATTAAATACAGTAAATTATTTATCGGAATTTATTCAAAGGGAACATATAAATAGAAGACGTACGATTTTCCAAAGCATAAACAGCAGTGCTCCCCATCTAAATAACTTCCCAAGATTATCGTTAATCGAATTAAGAAGATTTGCTTTAGGATCTTACCAATTAAAACAGGCGAGATCCTATTATGGGGAGCATGTGCGGGTGAATGGTACCTACAGTGTAGAAATAAGCAATGAGTTAATAGAAGACGATTTGCCCTTAATATTAGGTCAAAACAATTATTTAGTTAGGGCCAGAATTAAATCGAGACATGTGAGTAGCAGGATTTATTACACATACTTATTGATAAGTAGAGAAGAACATAGGGCAAATTCTTTAGAGAGTATCATTGCTTATTATTGTACTTGCTTAGTGGGAAATCGTACAGTAGGGTGCTGCGCTCATACTATGACCGTATTGTGGTATTTAAGCTGGGGTCGCTTTAATGATATAAGCGCCCCAGCGCAATTTCTAGACCACATATTCCTTGAAGAATAAATGTTTTACTTACTATTTATTGTTGTTTTTTTTTAAAGTAAGCAGCCGTAGAGCAGCTTACCATAACTTGAGGTGGATCTGTGCGGTTGTTGTAACTTAGCCATGAGCTCCTCTAACCTAAGGCTTTAGTCGTAGATAAGTATTTATTTTTAACAACACTATCAACTAGTGAGGGCACAGCCTACTTAACGCTGACTGCCGCATGGCACGACAAGGGATATTTGTAAGCGCAAGTACTTAACCTACATAATATCTAGCAAGAGAAGAAGTTATTTAGTGTTTTATCAATTCAGGAATCAATATTAATACTTAAACAATATTATTATTTTAATTTCAAATATGTTAAGAACAAAAAAAAACTTGTTTTATAACGTCAATTTCAGCATCCGAAAAAATAAGATTTCTCTTAAACCAGGGTGAAAAATTGAAAATCGATTTCAGGATATGAAAAGGTAATTCTAGGTCTACAAAACCAAGTTAAAATCACCGTGACACGCGAAGTTTTTTAGGGGCCTAAAACTCCTAACAAAATGGGCATTCTCCTTTAAGTTAATCTATGTTAATTAATTAATTAATTAATAACTAATTAGTATTAATTCCTATATCTAAATTAATTTAATTTAATGCTCGTTCGAAACGCCGCGCCGGGCAGAAAAACATTGTCTACAGCAATATAGTATTACATCAGTGTAATTTAGATTTAAAACCTAGCAAGTAAGTACAGGACTCGTTATTTAGGTGATATAGTGTGTTTCTTTCAAGTATTGTGGAAAAGAAAACAAATATGTTTGTGTTTAAATACTGAGTTTGGTTTTCTGTTGCAAAATCCTTTATTTCTGAGCTGTGGCTTACAGTTAAAAAAAAAGACGGCCCCATTCTTAGAACGTCAGTTGGTTATTGTAAGTAGTTCCCTGCACTTATAAACTACAAATACTTATTTGTATGGCGCCCCTATAATTACGGAACCGTGGAGACCTTTTTATATCTTTTATTCTCGTTTTCTCCTAAGGGTCTGTCTATCTACTGAGTTTCGTTAAATTACTATTATTATCAAAATCCTTATGAATCATCTAGGCAGAACATGTTTCTGAATTATATTTTGTTTTATAATGAGTATGAGTACACATAATTTTATTTATATGTACGTTGATTATACTAAATTTAAGTTAATTTAAGTTAATTAATTAATTAATAATTATATAATTAGTATTAATTACTGTATCTAAATTAATTTAATTTAATGCTCGTTCGAAACGCCGCGCCGGGCAGAAAAACATTGTCTACAGCAATATAGTATTACATCAGTGTAATTTAGATTTAAAATCTAGCAAGTAAGTACAGGACTCATTATTTAGGTGATATAGTGTGTTTCTTTCAAGTATTGTCGAAAAGAAAATAAATATGTTTGTGTATAAATACTGAGTTTGGTTTTCTGTTGCAAAATCCTTTATTTCTGAGCTGTGGCTTACAGTTAAAAAAAAAAGACGGCCCCATTCTTAGAACGTCAGTTGGTTATTGTAAGTAGTTACCTGCACTTATAAACTACAAATACTTATTTGTATGGCGCCCCTATAATTACGGAACCGTGGAGACCTTTTTTATATCTTTTATTCTCGTTTTCTCCTAAGGGTCTGTCTATCTACTGAGTGTCGTTAAATTACTATTATTATCAAAATCCTTATGAATCATCTAGGCAGAACATGTTTCTGAATTATATTTTGTTTTAAAATGAGTATGAGTATACATAATTTTATTTATATGTACGTTGATTATACTAATTTTAATTAATTTAAGTTTTTTTTTATATTATACTACAATTCTATAACTTTAGGAATATACGAAATTACTAACTAAATATGTTTCGGTTTAATATCAATACTTATCATAGCTCCCACATACTTAAAGACACTAGTCACAGGTTTTTCAACACTTCATTTTGCAATAATTATATCCATATATTTTGTTTTACAATGAGTATGAGTACACATAATTTTATTTATATGTACGTTGATTATCTTTAAAGTCTATAACTTTAGGAATATACGAAATTACTAACTAAATATGTTTCGGTTTAATTTCAACACTTTTCATAGCTCCCACATACTTAAAGACACTAGTCACAGGTTTTTTAAACACTTCATTTTGCAATAATTATATCCATATATTTTGTTTTACAATGAGTATGAGTACACATAATTTTATTTATATTTACGTTGATTATCATAAAAGTCTATAACTTTAGGAATATATAATACATTTCATAGCTCCCACAGACTTAAAGATACTAGTCACAGGTTTTTTAAACACTTCATTTTGCAATAATTATATCAATATATTTTGTTTTATAATGAGTATGAGTACACATAATTTTATTAATATTTACGTTGATTATCATAAAGTTACTTAATTTTGCAATATATCCAGTTATGGATACCGGTCACACAACTAAGTACACAGCACACGTCTTACTCTGGCGAGCAAGCGTCAGTTACTGATCATTTTCTGGTCGTTGTTTGTCACCCGTCGCATGCAACCCTTAAGCGTCGCCGCACCACAATCGTCACCCTATTACGTCACGTCACGTGGTGTATTATGTATTTCAAATACATAAACTGACATTTATGCATTTGGAATATCTCCGCAATAACATTCGGAAGACTGTTGGAGCTGCCCCGGGCCCTCTGCAGCAGCGACGCGGCATGCTTACGTCTGATCGCTCGGAAGCCATGTGTATGCATCAGCGAAAATTCCCTATGCACTGCGAGCACATAAGTGATATGAACTCGAAGAGCATTGATTGAGCTTGCCCAGAAGTTACAAGTGTAAAATGTCTGACAATATGTTTACAAGCGTCACTTTCATTTTACATGTGTAACGAGTCAACCTATGGATAAACATATTGCATCGCACCGCCAATGCTCATCGCTCCCTTTCTACATCCAGGTCATCTTTTAAGTCTACGGTAACAATACAGGCTAGTCAATCAAACACGATTTAAGATATTAGGTACCTGCTAGCTTGATAGAAGGAAACATATCTGAGGACTTTGCATCAAAAATAAGAACCTCACTCTTATGTATCTTAAACTGTGCTCAAGAGCACAGCCAATATTAGCACACAATATGGTCACACAAGTGAGACCATATTGTGTGCAAATATTGCCCTTTAGACGTGTAGTACTTTGTAGGTGGTGTGAAGTTCAGTCGGTTATAATTTGGTGGTATGCAGGTCACTTAAAATGGAATGGATTGTTTAAAAACCAATTTTTCTTTGGCGGGTGGGTGTGTTCCAACCTTTTTGACACTACCTTATGGTTTTTAGTATGAATGAGCGCCTTGCAGCCATTTCTATAATCAGTTGAACACAGCCATCTTGACTTCTTATTGGAATACGTTTCTTGGTGGTAGTAAGAATATCCCTCCATTAAGATCAGCTTAGAACCTCGCTTTGAGTAAACATATTTAAGGCCTGCAAAGATAAAAGACTAATTGTATGAAGGTTGTTTTAAGTAAGTATTAGCAATGGCCCAAGCATGCTGACTTGAGGTACTCTATATACATTTTTCTTAAACTTAATTAGTTCACTTTTTTTAAATGTATGGATGAACCTGAAGTTCCCATTTAAATTAAAAATAAAACACGTTATAGTCTAAAGGTTTGAAAGTGTGTTCAATAACATGCAAATTATATCAAACGTATTATTGCTACGAAAAATACGCAAAGAAAGATACGTATTTGATGTAATGAAAGCAAAAAACCCAAAATACCATGTTAGGGGAAATCAATATACGGCAATGATTAATATTTTTTATTGATTAATAAAACATTAATAGACATAAATACATGTTATGCATCATACTGATTCTTTTAAAACAACGTTTTGTTTACCACCACATACCAACAAAGTGCCACTTGTCAGTTTGGTAGAGAAATACTTCAGACAGCCAACTGCTTTCCGATTCCCAGCGTTACAATTTCGGAATAAATATAATAGAGAATAATGAGTTTAAATGTTCCATCACCAAAATACTGCAACAGATGCTTATTTTCATAATTTCTAAATGGGTATATTTATATTTATATCTTAGTATTAATTTAAAATATTTTCATGTAAACCTACCACATGTTTATCTCTGGATTACCCAAAAGTTGACTAGTAAAAAATGCTTATGGTATTAATGGCGCCACGGACGCCTGTGTACTTTGTGACTAAAATCCTACTAGTACATATATACATAATGAAATTAAATTATAAATGCGAAAGTTTGTGATGATGGATGAAAGTTTGTTACTCTTTCACGCAAAAACTACCGTTGGACTTGAACAAAATTTGGCACACAGATAGTTTATAACCTGGATTAACACATAGGATACTTTTTATTCCGGTAGTACGATCCCGTGGGACAATTACCAAATAACACGCGAGCCAAGTCACGGACATAAGCTAGTGTTATTTTTTTCAAGTCTATCTAGCAGGGTAGGGCTTTTGCAGAAACCAGTTTCTTTTCGGTGGATGGTTATGCTCCAACTTTGTGAAAACTATTTCATCTTCCTGAGTAACGAGAAGAGCCCTGCATCCATCTGCATAGTTACTGGAACAAAGCCATCTTCCCTTCTTGTTTGCGTTAATCAGTTGGCGGTAGAATGCATATCCATGTATTAAGATCAGCTTGTTTCCTCGCTTTGAGTAGACGTAGCTAGGGTTAAGACCTGGAAGAAGGAAATACATTTTATAACGGTTCACTTGTCAGTTTTCAGTGGCCATAACAATCATGGCACATTACGAACATTACAATTATTTTAGTTGTATGTACATAATATTTATTTATAAACAATTATAATTATGTATTACATTTGCAGATGATAAGACACTTAATGACGCAATCGGAAACATAATTAGCTGGCTAAAAGAGAACAATTTAAAATCAACATAGGTTAAACAAAAATCATACAATTTAAAAACTTATCAACCTAACTTTAATAATCTTAGGATAATCTTAATATAAAATACGAAGACAGTACCAACAACACAACAACTGGAAATCACAACATATCACTATTCAATATGACATTTAATCTTTTTTATATCTATTATGTATGACATTCAATTCCATTTCTTATATTTATTTTGTCATTCAATTTGAAATGTTTTTATATATTATTACTTTTAATTTTCTACGTTAGCTACAGTTGCTCCATATAAAATACTGGCAGAGTGGAGATAATGATTTACACGTAAATGAAGGACAACATTTTAATGAAATTCTTATCGTGTGGGTAGTAAGGTCTAACGACACCGCACCAACACATAAGAAGTTAAACTAAAGCTACTGTATCAAGGGTTGTGAACTTGTGACAGTTGTGGTCATAAAACGTGCGAGCAGGACGGCATGTAGCATCTAAGGGACTTCTAAAAACTCTATACTGAGTCTCGTGATATCTCACTTCCACGTTTTATAAACACAAATGCAATGCACGTTAATGTATACTGTTGAAAAACATAACAGAAAACAGTTTATTGTATTTTTGTTGAACCTACAATTATTTTACAAATGCCATTCACGTTTTGTAGGCCGATGTTTATGTTTGTTATTTGCTTTTATTAAGAAATTCCTATAAGTAAATGCTGTGGCTTTGCATCCCTTCTTCCTATGAGTTGCGCAGGTCCACCTGGCTCTATCATGCGGCATAATTCTCTGTCGGTGGAACATATATCCTGCAATCACCAATATATTCTGTCCACGTTGGCTCCTGACGAAGCTAAATGATTCTGTAAAGAAATGAGTACAAATTAATTTGGTTTCTTGAAGAAAATCGATACAATACCCAGAGTTTTAAGAAAACGTTCGGGGTTGTCGAACACCGTCTTTAACATAAATATTACCATCTCTTTTCTAAAACTTGATGTTTCATTGTAAAAGAACTTTCTTATTATTTTAATTTTGTTTCGTAAATTATTTACTTTGATGGATTAACGAGAATCTCATCTTTCAAGAGAAACACTATGGCATGATGGGTTAGCAAGTAGCAAATATACATTTCATTAAAACTAAATGTACGAATCAGGCCTTTATTTAAGATTACATGACTCATGTTAATAACTCTACTAAACCCATTAAATTAGATAGACAAAATACCGCTCAATGAAAAGGACAAAATGACAGCGTAGAATAATACAAATAATAATATATTATCTAAGTTCAAAATCCACATCCCTAACATAGAACATCTCAGCTTAGAACCAAATGAGCGCACAGGACTAGCTCAGCATAATTTGAAAACAGACTTTATTTTAATAGATTCAAGTGCCTTGCCCTCTAGAATTCCAAAGGCAAAGCTATATCTGCGTCGGTGTTCGTACAATTTCATGCTTTAAATCATTGACATATAGCGTATATTTCAATGCCGGGTGATTTGCTTCTTTTTGAAGGTGAAGATGTGACTTCTACGGGATTTTTAGGAAGCCAGTTCATCACAGGTTCATGGTTGTGTACATTTATCACTTTCAGTATACAGTCATCATATGTAAAGAGGCCAGCTTTGCATGAAGTTTTCTGCTTGTTTGTTGCACACTGCCACCTCGACTTCCCGTTAGGGCAAGTCATTTGTCTTTGAAATGTATATTTTGATACTAATATCATTTTGGATCCTCGCTTCGAGTATACATAGGTCACCGGAGCGCCAACTGTAAAAAAAACGCATAAATATTTACTATTAATCTAATATAAGTTATCGTGAAGGGAGTTTACTGTTGCCTGAGTTCAACTCACTACAAGGATTTTCGTGGTGCAGAGTAAATAAGACCACAAGCCTTGTCAACATTAAAATATATTCATCAAGAGAAATGGAGGGTAGGTAGGTCTACGGTCACGCTTCCCTTCTCCAAGTTCACTTGGGAGTAGCACGGTACTCTCCTGAATCAGCTCGATGTAACGATGGGTGTAACTCGGCACTTGGCAGATGTTCGCGCCGACCCGCAGTTCCTTAATGTGGCCACGCAGGTAAATAGGTACCAGACCCAGAGTAGATAATCGAAAATTCCGGAGCTTAAAAGGAACGGCAAGTCGGAACCTTAATTAAAGTTAAGTAAAATTAAAGCCTGTAAACTAGCCAGTATGTAGTATAGTAATCGCAGAGTTTTCTTGTCACAGAGTCAATAATTATGTTTGCTAAACCGTAACTTAAAAAATGTTGTAAGTACAGAAAGTGTTGCAAGGATAAAAAAAACAACAAAATATAACAAGCAAGTATGTAATCACATAGTTATAGCTTTGGCGGAAATAAACAAAAATATTTTTAAGTATTTTAAAGATATTTAAAAGACAAAATTTACGGCTATAGTAAGAATATTATGCAGATAGAATAACGATTAATAACATCTTTTTCCTAAAATAATTAACAATTATAATAGCATAAACGAGAACATTCTTACAAAGTTACAACCTTGTCCATATGCAGATCAACTAAACTACGAGTAAAACGCGCACAAAATGTTGTGATTGCAGTATCTCTCGCTGAACCTAACTTCTTGCGTCAAACATCATCGCGGTCTCAGAATGTTACATTGTCCAGGCTCTCTCTTAAACTTTTTCAAATTAAACTTGTCTCCTTTTTCAAAATCCGTTTCACGCGGCAAACATTTTATCTAGACTTATCCAGTCTTATCTAAACTTTTCATGGTAGGTACCCGTCTATGTTGTATTGTACCTACAGATGTAATTATAAAAACTGAGCTTTTGCTGGAGCAAGTTGGACTGGAAGCTAACTCTAACATACATAGTTGGAGAAAAAACTTTTTAACAAAAAAAAAAGCGACTTCTACAAAAAATAAAAAAAACAAAAAAGTGAAAAATAAACTTTAGAAGAAAAATCAGTTTCTGAAGTCGGTGACTTTTGTTTGTTTCTAAGAGTTTTCTAAGAGTTCTTCCCATTTCTCCAGGATCCCATCATCAGATCCTGACTTGGTGATCATGGGACCACTTGGGAAGTATACTCTTTCAAACAAAAAAAATCTAAATCGGTCCAGTATCTTCGAGTAATCGGGGAAGAAAGATCGCCAACGAATTGATAACACCTCCTTTTTGAAGTCGCTTAAAAAGGCTAAGAAGATAATGAAGTTATTGCGATTTTACTAAAACATAAACGTTTGTGTTACATGCATTCGAGACTTGCGAGTGTACTTCGGAGGATGCGTATGACTCTCGTTCACATTTATGATGTGGTCTTCGTAAGTATGTACTGTAGCCTTGCATCTCTTCTGACTGGAACAACGCCAGCGTATCTTGGGTCCCATTGAAGTAGCGTAGTATGTGTAGTGGTCAAGTTTCAGCATACGCTTGCCTTTCATTGATACGACAAATACTGGTCCTATTTCGTCGTCTGTACCTGACAACAAGTTTGTGCGTTAGGATCATGGCGTACCTTCTAGCTGTGGACCATTGTGCTTAATAATAAGGGTGAAAATCGGTCAAATCCCTTTATCCATGACAATATATTGACAAGCAACTACGTAACCAGAAACATTTGCTAAAGAAAATTGGACAATAAAGAAAATATTGTTTGTAGAAAATCAAAGCAATAATTTCAACTTTTCTAAAAAACTCACATTGAGAGTCAAGATTTTTTAATGAAAAGTAACAAATAATGTAACAGTAACTGGACGTGTGGTTTAAAAAAAAACTACATACTAACTACACACATCAAAAGTGTCTAGGGATCAACATATATTTTTGCAATAACTTTTCTCCTGATTGATATTAATTAAAATTTTCTTTAAGGATTCATCAAATAAAGTGTTTTCGTTTGTCACAGTAACGATAAACCAAGTCACCTTTGCATTAATAAAGAAATTTGCCATTTTCCTAACAAAGGGATTTTTGACATTTGAACCACTAACATTAAAATTCGAAAAAAAGACTGAAATAACAGTTTTCTTTAAAATTTTATTGGGTAACTTAAACAATTAATAATCCGTGTTTCTACCGCGAACACTAACAACACAAGAACATCGGTTTGGCATACTCAAAATGAGTTCATCCAAATCACGCTGTGGAATGGCCGCCCATGTTCGTTGCAACAACAAAAAAAGGTCTTCTTGCGTCTGGATACCCTCCATATTCGGCAGAGCTCTTCTCTGTAGCATATCCCATGCATGCTCAATCGGGTTCAAGTCTGGCGACTGAGCAGGCCAGGGCAGGACATTGATGTTAGCTGCGGCGAGAGTCTGTCTTACAACTCTTGCGGTGTGCGGTCGTGCATTATCATGCATTAACTGAAATAAGGGACCGATTTGCACTTGTAGAGGAACGATGACGTCTGATACAATCGTCTCAGCATAAATTTGAGCGTTGAGGTTGCCTCTGATCCAAATCAACTCAGTTCTTCCGCCGATCCAAATACCCGCCCATACCATGATGGTTCCACCACTATAAGGATGGACTTCCTGGCAGGATTTTAATCGCTGTTGGCGTCCAGGGGTTCTCCAGTGTCGTATACGTCTTGTATCCGGTCTCATACCAAAACGAGACTTATCAGAAAAGCACACGAAACGCCATTGTTCTTCTGCCCAATTTCTGTGTTCAAGAGCCCATTGATATCGAATCCTACGATTGTGCATTGCTATAGGTGGTACCCGTAGCGGTCTTCGGGAATGAAGGTTCACTTCATGCAAGCGGTTTCTGACTGTTTGGTCGCTAATTAAGTTCCCTGAAGAGTGATGAAGCCTCACGGCTAACATCATGGCGGTTATTGTTGGAGCTCTTCGAGTTAAGATTTGAATGTATCGGTCTTGTCTCCGTGTGGTGCAGCGATACCGTCCTCCATGGCGCTCAGCCACGGTACCAGTGCTTCGGTAACGTGTCCAAAGTCGACTGATAACACTCTGACTTGTATTCAGAGCTAAAGCCACAGTACGTTGCCGGGAACCAGCTTCTATCATTCCCACGGCTCTGAGCATTTCTTCCCTGCTTAAATGACGTCGCCGCTCCATAATAACGTTGGTTTTAATCAGTAGTAGGGAAACAGTAGCACTAATAATGTCTTCAATGCGTTGTATGTTTTTATAGGGAAAATATTGACAGCTGATTTTCATCTTTTACTCGAATTTGATTCACAGTTCCTGATTCAAATTATGAAATGCACCAAAAAGGATCCATATAAATTTATAAAATCATAAATTTATTACAAAGCCACATCTCAATCTCAAGAAATCCGCATAAAAATGCTTGATCCCTAGACACTTTTGATGTGTGTATGTAGAGCAAAATGAAAAATAACTTATAATATATTCTTTAAATACAAGGCAGATCTATTGATATTAAATGAAAATTGAAAACATAAAGGTGTCCAATTTTCATCGGATATATACACAAACATTCAACGAAAATAATTACTTATAACGAAATATATTAAGAATAACGAGTATAATGGTTTTACCACAATATCGATAACAAGGCAAGACTGTTAAAGCAAAGTGTACTGAAGGTAACTTACTCGTAGGTACCCTTCGGGGCTGCGTGTTGTTCGCAGATACCGTGGCCTCGACATGAAGGGCGTAGAAGGAACATGGGTGGTTTTTAGTCAGTAGAATTTTGACACTCCCTTTCGCTCTGCCCAAGAGCGGGAGGGGTCATTTGATGATTTTCCAACCACCATAAAAAAAAAGGTAACTTAGGTATAATTACAAAAGTCTTAACATAGTAACTACATGCAACATGCAGGACACTTGACTGATTAAGGCTTAAAAGATTGAATAGTGTAGAGACTAATGTCTATAGTTACTAACATTAATGGTTAAATTAATGCCTGAACATTATTATGCTTTTGTTTAACGCTTAGCGTTGCTATCATTTATTTAAGTGCCACCTAGTGTAAGCACAACGTTTTGTACTTCAATTCGTGCACATAACAAAAGTGTAAACTTAAAGGTCTTCCTAGTCTTAATGCATATGTTCCCCTTTACTCCCATACACTTTATTCCCCAAAGTATAAACCACTGCTTTGCAGTTACTTAGCGTGGAGCAGTTCCAACAAATCTTATAAGAATGCTTCATATTAGTAAAGTACGTATGTCCTTTGAACTTCATTACTTTCTTCCCTCTCATTGATACTATGTAGTCTGGTGCTGTAAAAATAAAACAAAATAAACGTGTTTACTGCACTTACTATTATTTTATATTTGTTGTGATTGCAGTAGATTATCCGAAACTTTACGAAACTGCTAAATCGTTTACGGATATATTTTTTATTTCGATATCCCATAGTTTCGGTTACGGTTACGAAGCTCCATGACATTCTTTTCAGCGATTGTATGAATATTGCTGTAAATACGATTACAACTGGTTAAACAAATCGCTGTAAGTATGATTACAACTGGTTATGTAAATCGAGACATACTTCACTGAAAGTGGATAATAGCAACGCTTCTGAATTGTATATGGGATTGGTCGTCGTGGTCGACACGACGCAACTGATGTTGTGGATGGGCAGTGAAATTATTGGTGCTTAAATATTAAAGAGTTTATTAAAAGCTTTAAGAATATCATAAAACATTATTTTGTTAGTTAAACGTTCGCATACAATATAGCATACTAATTATGGCCTATTTTTTTTTATACATGTTAGTTTTTTTTTGTCTCATTAATCTAAGCGTTATAGCAAGCTTTGAAGATTTGATAGTTTATATAATTAACTACATCCATACGGAATACTTTTTGCCAAAATGTACCAGTATACAATTTTTATTGTTGGATATTGTATAACCCTAGAAAAATAAATAAAACATTTTAATGGTGAAAAGTTCTATAGATTTTTATACTTGCTTTCACAACTTAACGGCAGAATCAGTACAACTTTGATTGTATAAGCCACACATAAACCCTGTATCAATCAACATCTGGCACCAATACAAATAAACATTGTATGAGATAAGATCTTCTAAAGCGTCACATTTTCGAGATATAAGATTTCAAAGATCCACTGATGGCGAAATTTGTAACTTTGACGACTTATATCTCGGAAACGTGACGCTTTGGAAGATTTTGGAAAATTTGATCTCATATTAAACATGTTCGTATTGATGCTGTTCAAAAAACAGGTATAATGTGTGGCCGGTATTTTAAAATTAAAATAAAATGGCAGAAAATAGGAAAGTCAAATAATTTGAAACCCTTTGAAAGTCGATTTCTCGAAAACATGATTATGTGGATTGGTACACTATGGCAGAACTACTTCTAATTCGAGTTTATATTCATCCATTGCCTTATCAACTAAAGCATTGTGTACAAGAGGCCTAGATAAGTAGACATCGCTTCTAAGTGTTTCGTATTTCTACAACGACTTTCAACAGATTTGACACAGTTTTTTTGGCAGTTTATGTCAGTCTAATTCATTTTCAATTGAGAATATCACTTTATCTAGGTCTTCTGGACTAAGCACAATGGCGATAACATGTTATATGGTTCATTTAAGTCAAGATTTTTGCCATGGGATGTACGGCGGTTCCTTTTTCTTAACATAAGTAGGAGCATGATTGTGTCCTTCGCGAATTCTTATTATTAATTCATTTTCCGTGATGATGTCTGCTCGGCATCCTCGCGCTAAGTGAGTAGAACAGCGCCACTGTCGTCTGCTGGTTTTTGAGGGTTTTTCAAAGTAGGTGTATCCATTAAGATGTATGAGACGCTTCCCTTTCCTCGATAGTATGAATTCCGCTGTAACAACAATAGATTATAATATATGTACGGATTATGAGGATTTGTTGCGTTAGGCTCGAGCATTATGAACGTAGAAGATTGGTTTCGTGCAAGGTAAACAAAGTAGGTACACATACATACACTGTTTTTATTAAACTAACAAAGTTCATGAAAATACAACTTAACACAATAACACGGGGCACAATAAATCAGGTACAGTACTGGGACGTCTCCACTTCGCTGTAATCAGACACTGAATGTCATCCTCGCTGAGAGCTTAAAACATCACGATCCTGTAGAAGTGTGCTGTAATGTGGGACTTGTAACTAGGTCCCGTGATTTCAACACTGGTGCGCTTACGATGTATTTTATGTCCGTCCATTTTATGACCGGTGCCGACATCTAATAAGTTTGTAAGTCTAAAAACGAAAAGAGGAAAAACAAAAAATTATATCGATTTTATTATTTTTATTTTAAGTTCTGATCTATTTACTTATGTTTTTTTTTATTACTTAGGTACTATATTCTATACAACACAGATCAAGTAAATTATTTTTTTAGAGATTATTTGTACACAAAATATTCTATTACTCCTAGTTTGGCCTTTTTTGTAGATTGGAAATCATAAAATGACCCCTCCCGCTCTGGTCGGAGCGGAAGGCAGTGTCAGACTTCTACTGACTAAACCCCACACATAATTTTTCTTAGCCCCTTATGTTCCGGAACCGCGGTATCTCTTTCAAACAGCTCCGGCAGGCATCGGCCCTTGCGACCCCTTCCATGTTGCTGACATCTCTTTGAGGCGCGCGTGGGACACGAACGCGCCGTAGACACGACCTCTCGTCATAAGACGGACGGACGGTGAGCTGGCCCATTACTCGCCGTCCACAGGTGAGTGCTACGGAGGCCAGAAGCCATCCCGTGGCGCCGTCTCCTGAGGTTGATGCGAGGTTATCTCCCTCTCACGTTCCATCACTTCCTTCGCTAGCATGACTGATTCGCAGAAGGAGTTGACGGCTTTCCATTCCCTCGCGCTCCGTACCATGTATTAAACCAGGGCTGGACGCGAGAGGTCGCCGCCGCCAATCTCCGCTACGAGGTCACGGCGGTGCTGCGCCTAAGCCAAGCAGACCTCAACGGTGTGCTCCACCGGCCGATACTCGCAATCTTAATTAGGCCTGCAGTTTTCATTAGTGGTTGAAACATGACTTAACTAACAACTCTCGTATTATTAAAGTAATGGATAGCTTTCTTCAATGCTTGCGGAGGATGTTGATGTTCCCCATTCAAAGCAATCACATGGTCATCTAAAGTGACAACATGAGCGTGACATCCCAGTGGTGAATGAGTGGAGCAACGCCATCTTTTTCTCTTCGTCTTTGAAGGCAGCGATGAGTACGTAAATCCATTTAATTGGATCATCCGCCTCCCTCTCTGGGAATATATGAATTGTGCTAAAAAGTAAATAAGAAAAGGTTAGAATACAGCTGAAAGTTGTCATCATCATCATCAGTCCGAAGACGTCCACTGCTGGACAAAGACCTTCACCATAGAACGCCGTGAATGAACAGCAACCTGGCGCTTGCATCCACCGGTTTCCCGCGACTCATCTGATGGGAGGCCTACCAACGCTGCGTCTTTCGGTTCGTGGTCGCCACTCGAGAAACTTTCTTCCCCATCGGTTGTCGGTTCTTCGAGCGATGTAAAGATGCAGTTAGTAGAAGCAATGATTGGCAACAGTGTTTACTTGGAAAGAATGTAACACACACAGTACCTAATAATATTTAGTTGCTCTTAATCCACAGAAGATTTTCAGAAAGCCTCTTTGCTACTTTCTCCAGTTACCTTACATAACAAGTATCAAAGCTTATAAAGCCCATTTTAAATACCAAATGTAAAGCAATAACACAAAATAAACATAACGAAGTATTTATTACACTATAACAAAAACATTTATCACGTTTGCTAAATAAATATTTATAAAGGTAAACCAGAAAGTACTCATAGCTGATAATGATAACTGTACAAACATTAAACAGAACAAATTTTAACCCGTTTTAAAGACTAAAAGAATAAAATACACAATCGTAACACTATGGTCAAATCCACAAACATTTTATGATTTTTTAAAAGAAAACTGCTAGAGCGAATCAGACCTTAAAAATATGGACGCTTCTCACTGAATGCTTGGCACTCACAAGTTCAAGCAATATAAAAGTTGAGGTTATAAATGTCTCTCACTTAAATAAATATTTTATTCTATTTTACTTTGATTGCAACTGCATTTTTTTCTTATATCTATGAACATAATTATTTATTCTGAAAACGGGATATTTACCATGTTTACTGATTGTTTCGAGTTCCCGATATTTCGGCGCTGTTACAAGCACCATGATCACGGATAAGCACGGGCGGGTGCTTGTAACATAAATAATAGTGCTAGTTACCATGTCAGTTTAAAATCTTGTATGAACATATTAAAAATATTAATCAAATGCTACTTCTTTCAACCCAATGTTGGGTTGGGCCGTGGTTGTGTATTTCTGATAAGCTAACTATCTTATATTCCATGGTCCTCACAGATGCTCTGCAGCCTTTGGAGTGGTGTGATGAGCAGTACCAACGGACGTCTAATTTCCCTTCGTAGCGATTCCGACAAGAATATTTGAAACCGTTATAATACAGCTGGCGCTTACCACGAGGGGTCGTGAAGATCATTGGCCCTGTAAATAATATATTGTAATTTTAAAAAAATATATCAGCACGTAAGAATTATATTCAGACGTAGATTTTAGACATTTTTTTATATTATTTAATGTGGGATGATGATCAAAAGGCTGCTCAATTCAAATGGGACTGGGTAGGAGCAGTCTGCTACACGCCGGACAGACTTCGGGCCAAAATAGCACGAAACTGACACAGTCTTGCTTTATCCTTTTTATTTATAACCTGATGTCACAGTTTTTATGCCGCCAATAGGCCTCTGACTTGCCTATGAGTGCGATACGCTCGCAACGTTTTTCTTAAAAAAAAACATAAACTATAATAATAATATAAATGTAATAATAATATTATTATTTAAGACTTTTTGCACTTGCATAAAAAAGTCTTAAATATTGTTCACAAATACCAATTAAAATAAAATGTATCTCTAATTACAAAACAATAACACGAATGAGGACATTCATAAAAATAACAAAAATACATAATAAAAGTGATAAAATAATTTAAAATTTTGAATTAATAGTAAAAAGTAAAAATAACAGAATGTATAAAAACAATAACATAGGTAAAATTGAATAATGTATAAAAAAAATTAAATGTATAAAATTGATAATAATGGAAAAAAATGCGTGGTGGATTATAGCCCATCCCCTCTCCTAGATAAGAGGTCTGAGTCCCTGCAGTGGGAACATTATAGGCTGGTGATGATGATGATGATGATGATGAATGACAAAAATTATAATTATTAATATATTTATTTTTTATTCAGACTTTATGCACTAAACTCTGTACATAGGCGGATGTAATAACTTAAGGCTTTTTCCATCAGTCCACCCTAATATACCTACTTAATACATAAAAAAAATATAATGACAAAATTTTGCTTACAATGCTGACATGTCCGCTCGAACACTTTAAAATTAATTTTGACGACATTTGGGGAGCAAGGTGTATTAAAAAAAAACTTCTTTTTATTAAAGGGGTTGGAAGATTTTTGTATGAAGCCTTTTTTTTTTATGGCGGGTGGAAAATCATCAAATAACCCCTTCCACTCTTGGGCAGAGCGAAAGGGAGTGTCAGACATCTACTGACTAAAAACCACCCATGTTCCTTTTTAGCCCTTCATGTCAAGGCCGCGGTATCTCTTGCGAACAACCCACAGCCCCGACGGGACAACCCGCAGCCCCGACGGGTATGTATGAAGCCTAACTTCCGCCTTTTTTTGTATATTTTTTTAGAAATAGCGGCCTGTTATCGTTCCATAACGACATCTGCATGTCGGAGAAAAAACAGCCAAGCTAAAGTGGGAATGGGCTGGCAGCGTAGCTCGAATACACCCGAAGAGGTGGGCAAAGATCATCACACACTGCGGAGGAAATGGCCATCGAGACAGACAGCGGCGAAGGTGGTGTGACGATCTGAATTTGTTTTACAAAGCGAACATTGCCAGATATTGCACAAGATAGAGAGGAGTGGAAGGAGAAAGGAGAGGCCTTTACCCAGCGGGCCTTTACCCACCAGTGGGACACAGGACAGGCTAAGAAAAAAAAAGTATAAATACCTGTCTTTCTCTATCTGTGTCTTCTTGACTGCATTTGTCTTTTTGTGAATTTCATTAGTACCTGAAACAACAACCACAATGAGCTTTTACCTAATAATCTAATACATTTATTATTTTAATAACCATTTGCCATAAATACCTTTTAAATTACAAGACGTTATTTATGTAAGAACCATATTTTATTGAATAACACTCTTATTTCAATACAATTTAATCTTCGTAATAAATTGTGCATCTAAAATTATATGACATGAAACACAACCTTTGAATCATAAAGTTTTAATGATGTACTGAAAAAATAAAACTGACAGTAGTAACAATATATAATAATATAACTTATTTAATTGTACTTGTGCTTCAATTTTACCTATGTCTTTTATACTTACATAATTATGTACGAAAGAGTAGGTATATCAGATGTACCTAACCCGTCAGAGGGTAAATTCTTAACATGCACAAGTAAAATATCTTGAGAAAATATATAACTCTTTTAGTTTCAAGTTAAACACCAAAATACTACATTTTGATATAAGTGGGTAAACATTATTATTGCATTCGAGCTGGCACATCCGTGAACTTATTGTTCAGCTTTTGCCCGCGGCTTCGCTCGCGTGAAAATGATGATTTTCCATACAAACTTTCATCCTCTATTTAACTTCCTTACGGGGTTGAATTTCGACAAATCCTAATTCCTTGTCTACATTATAAAAGGAACCTATGTGCCAAATTTCAGCTTTTTAGTTTTAAGGGTTTGGGCTGAGCGTGGGCAGTCAGTGAGTTAGTCAGAACTTCTCTTTTTATGAATATAGATGATCAGGATTAAGATTGTGCGTTGCCAGAGGACAAAACTAGTAGACCGTCTAGACAACGCAATCATATAGGCACTTAACATTCTGTATATATTTTTTTAAACTGGCATTATTGCACAACTCCTAGACAAGCCATAGCAATGATGTCAGCAATATTCAGGAGAATGATTATGTCTCGGCAAACCTCCGCAGATTTGTTCGTCGATAACACGAATAACAGCGGTGCATCCCTTGTTGTGCTTGGAACAACGCCATCTAGTAGCAATAATGCCTGTTTCTAATACTCTTCGATTATGGATGCTGTACGAGTAACCAGCAACGATTAAATTCTGGCTCCCTAACCTGTTTGTTTCGAACCTTGGAGTTACTGCAACAAATTGAAAATTATAAGTCAACTCTTTCTTTGCAGTCAGACAAAAAGAACTCATCACCATTCTCTTGCCCTTTATCCAATTCATTTGGCGCCTCCTTCTTCCATGATACTTCTTAATTACTACATCTACTCTCACTTTATTAGTACATCATCAACGCTACAGCATTGGCCATGCAGCCTCTATCAAGTTTGTTTGAAACATCGCAACTGCTTTCTTCGGAGATTCTGATGACCCAATGACCGCCTTATTCGTAAAGTGATCACAAGCCCGACTGCTGAGTATGAGACCCTTTTTTTTTGGGGGGGTGGGAAATTATCAAATAACTCCTCCCGTTCTTGGGCAGAGCAGAAGGGAGTGACAGACTTCTACTGACTAAAAACCACCCATGATCCTTCTTAGCCCTTTATGGCAGCGGTATATCTTGCGAACAACCCGCAGCCCCAGTATGAGATCCTGGGTTTTGATTCCGGGTTCGGACAAAGTGTTATTGGATTTTTTCATCACGGATTTCTCAGTAGCAACCACTTTGTGCCTGGTTTATGGCAATAGATTCGCTCCCTATTACATGGGACTGTAAAATAACTGGTCGAAATGTGGGTGTACTATTAGGTACACCTCTGCCTTTCACTTACAGGCGTGATGTTATGTTATTTAGTTTGTAGGAAAAATTATTGTTAATTGCTATCGATTCTATACTTGTTCCGTATATAAATCGATAGCAACCTAACAACCTGTAACACCGTGTTACCCTTCATAGATTGCACAAAACTGTATGGCGGCAGTAATTCCAATACATAGATAGTTCAAAGTACTCACTAGGTTATCTATAATATTTCTGTTTCTTAATTTTGGAAAAACGTAATAAAAAAATTAGGTCTTGATTAAAACATCAATATATCACCACAAATAATTTAATTTATTGACTTAATCTTAAATTAGACACAAATGACTAGAACATTAAAGTACAAATTAAGTGCAAATAATAAACACACACATAAAAAGTGCACGTAATAAACGCACACAAAAAGCCTAATAGACAATAAATAATTTTGTCGCCAAAATTACATCATAAACAACTAAGTACATTATTTATTATTTGATTTATATTTCATATCATTGTACTTCACTATTTGAATAACGTTTATCTTTCATATTAAAGGTACTTTTACTTTATTTTCCCATTACATAATAAACATTTTATTTTTTAACAGATTTTAATTTTTGAGATAAATAATACGTTTCAGGTACAACACGAGAGTAAAGATGAAGTTTACAAATATTTCGACTAGAAGCTGGACTAGAATACAATATTCTTAATTTAAACGTTTATAGTTAGTATAATATGGAATGTTTTAAATACCTGAGACTTTTACATACCTACATAAAAGTTAATTATATTTAAAACACCGACTAGATACGAAAATAATATTCACTACAATAATAAATGTTCCTTAAAAGGTAGGTGACTGCATACGGAATATAATGTACCCCTAATAATTAATAATAAATCAAGCAATGCCACGAAAGCACATACACCGAATTATAAGTTAGGTGCAGTTGCTAAATGTGAACTACCCACAATGGCTTTTGATGACAATCATTTCTGAAGGAAAACATTGTGAGGAAACCGACATGTCTTAGAACTAAAAAATTCGAAGACATGTGACATCTATTAACCCGCACTGGGCACGCGTAGTGGATTATAGCCCATCACTCTCCTAGAGAGGAGGCCTGAGTCCCTGCAGTGGGAACATTATAGGCTGATGATGATGATGATTACTACTAAAGGTAAGAGAAGGAATTTCGGTGTGAAGGGTTATGTGGCGACTATGCAGGTCCTCGTTCCTATATTGTCAAAATTCCATTGCTACCTATTTAATTGGAAACCTGATAAGTATCTACTTCTACAAAAACACGATACACACACTAACACATATAAAAATGTAAGTCATTTATGACACTAACTGCCGCACTCAGAGAGCTTTAATGATTACTTAGGCCATCACTTAGTAAAGGTTTTGACAGTTTTGTCATACAAAAGTAAGTTACGGCTTAAGTAATCATTAAATATCTCTGAGTACCGCGGTTAGTAACTTAGTACTAATTTAACCTCCTAGAAATTTTTTGTTTATTTTTGTACGCGTGTTGATAGATACCTACTTACCGCCATTTTACTTCTTTATGTTTATCTGATTTCATTATAATAATAGAATTAACTTGAAAAAATCGATGACTAGAATTACTTTTAAATACTATTACTAGAATAATGTACTTAAAACTACAAACCTGCTAAACGTGTATACGTATTAACAACAAACGAATAATACAAGATATTCGTACGATAAATATTCATAGGTTTCCTCCATACTAGTGTGCGAAAATCTCTTGACAAAAAGTTTTTTGCAAACATTCGCTAGGTATACTTAAAATCTATTTTTATTATTCCAATGAATGTAGGCGTTACTCTGTTCTTTGATTTTATTTAAAGGCCAACGTTCTATAGGTACCGTTAGCATTGTCCTTTCACTATTTCATTCCATTTAGTTCTATCCCTTCCTTTATTCTTCGTAACGTCTCTTATATAAGGTAAGGAGTACATGAAGAGAAGAGAAGAGGAAACGATGTTTAGGAGTATTTTTTCCATTTTAATGATTGTGGTTACCATGCAAGGTCAGTATAGTATCGTCGGTGGTGATAGCAGTAGCCTTGCAGCGTATATGTTGACTGCTGCACCGCCATCTTTGTTTCCGCGCGTCACTACGAGACTTCTGCAAACAGTAGCGGTACTTGCCAACCTGCAGTATCGGATTCCCCACATTTGACTTCACGATACTCCAATTATTACCTGAAACAAATGAAAAATTTTAGTACCGCAGTAATTGTTCCGTTGCAATAAAATTTTAGTCTAATATGAAACATGCATCTTTATGAGAATATTATAAAAAGTTAGTTTATGTAGTGAATGAAGTGAAAAAGGTAAAATTGAAAGAAACTGGTAAGACACAAACATTTAATTGATTGAATAGTATTGAAGTGTAATTAGTATTGTTTTGATATAGTTGAAATTGTTATTATTAAATCAATAGTACGCGTTATAGGAATTCCTGAAGTTACTAAACCATTTTGCTGTTTGTGATCATAGTTATGTTCTCCAAATTGAGAAACCAGTTCATCCTTCACAGTAATGGCTATTGCTTTGCAGTTAAAGCTTTGCTTGCTGCACCTCCAACTTTTCTTAATGAGATCACTTCGCTGTTTAGCGGTAGCCATCTATCACCAACATTTGATTTCCAAAGTTAGACATTTCGTATTTTACAAACTTCGGTAGTCTTAAAACTAAAAACATTATAAAACAGTGTATTCACATATCGACACGAAACCTCCGAAAGTTTGAATTCAGTGCATGGCACCTACTAGACCCAAAACAACACATTCATTAAACACCAAATATTTTTATTTTTGACTACCTTAAGATGACTAGTATTTATGACAAAGAAACATTATCCTCATTAATCAAGTGACCAGAATGTATATAAGTAGTTATATAATTATATCTTCAATTATTACATAACAGTGAAATACATCAATTACATAAGTGCAATTTCTATAGACCAATTAATTCATCGGATAATATAATTATAATAATTTAGACACTAACACAATATTACCAATAGCATTTCTAAAGCTAGGTACAAGCCGAGGTGTAGGTGAGGCAGTCCTGGGTAAGGGCAGGTTTTTAATGTATATACTAACCATAAATAATATAATAATTTGTAGAATCCGCCCGAACACTTTAGTTACCTCCATCTCAGCATTATATGCTCAGCTCATAAATATCAAGAATATTATGGTATGTTTTCATACCCGATTTTTATTCAGATTTTTATTTGACATCAATGACTAGATATTGTTTCACTACTTAACACGAAGTAAATCAGAAACACAACACACACTTACTGCCGCACTCAGAGAGCTTTAATGATTACTTAGGCCATCACTAAGTAAAGGTTTTGACAGTTTTGTCATACAAAAGTATGTCAAATCTTGACTAAGGGACGGCTTAAGTAATCATTAAATATCTCTGAGTACCGCAGTTAATCACTACATTGTCCTATTTAACCCAAAGGTTGACTGGTACAAAATGCCTTGTAGCATTAGGTCGGCCTATATACCTACCACTATTGTAGATGAAGTTTAAATAAATAAGTAGATACATTGATTCATGTAATATAAGGTTTCTGTACAAAAAAGTGAGACAAGAAAATATGCTGTGGCATTTCTCAATGGTTGTGTGTTCCCGTTTGCGCCACAACTCGATGGGCGATAGTTATGGCAGTGGCTTTGCAACGCAAATGTTGGCAAGAGCAACGCCAACGTTGTTTAGACTCATCGCTACGTTTCTTCTGTAAATTGAAACGGTATCCGCCAATCACCAACATTGGGTTCCCAACGTTGGATTGCGCATATTGGCACATCGGATGTTCTGTAACAGAATTTCAATTTAATGCCTGTCGGGAAATAGCATTCTATTAAGATTTCTTATTGCGATTTTAAATAATAAACTGTTTACTTAAATATTTAGATAGGAAAGTAATACAAAAAGGATATTTAAAGGTATGTTCAACAAGTAACAATTTCAGTATAAAAACAATTTTGTCATCAGTAGTAGCTTAAAGAAAAAATAAGCGACACCAAGAAATTTATTCATTGATAAGGTATTATATTTAAAAAAATGAGAATACTGTTGTGTTCATAATATTATAAAGAAGTGACTAGAATACTAAGTAATCATTATTATAAAGAGATGTACTTTGGTAAAAGATATTTCTAAAAATAACTGTAGATATACATTGACGAAATGTATAGGTACATCACAGTTTTTATACACACATTCATCTCAGGACAAGTTGAACACACTAAAGCATAAAGGCGTTACAATAATAACCTCCTCCTTTTTTGAAGTCGGTTAAAAAGGTATTTATATTTTGTTCTTCTGACACATTAAGTTTACCCTTGTTGCAAAAACGCTGCATGAATCTCTATAGTGATACTTAAATCTAATGACTGAAGTCTTATTTAACATACAATTTATTAATATCATAATTTTCTTATGACTTTTTTATGCAAAATGCATGTGACTAGATTTAATGTTCCTTTTAACGTATAGGCGCTAGGCGTCCTTCATTAATTACCATGTAGAGTAAGAAACGGTCAAAACGTTCTAAAACAGTCATATTTTATAATATTTAAAAAAAGCTCTTTCTAAATTATCTAATGGTTTTCTCAAAGCAATGTATAATATGTCTTTCAAAATTAATTGAATGGCTTTCTGCAAAGTATTTTCCGTTGCCAAAGCCTAATATTATCTTCAAAATATGCATAAAATAATTATTATATATAATATAATATAATATTGTGTTTTGATTAATCTACCTTAATTATTGCGGAATATCGTTCTTTAAAACTTTAGACGAAGTCGCTGTCTTCCTCTGCGTATGTAGCAACGGATTTTTAAAGAACTACTTTAAAGTCTTCACGGATACTTATTACTCTTTTGATGATTATGGACCCCACCCAGTATGATAACAGTATCATTGACAGTGGTGGCAGTAGCCTTACAGCGCGAGTGTTGACTGTTGCACCTCCACTGCTTCTTGACTTCACTACTTCGCTTCTTCACCAGACAGAACCGAAACCCATCTATCACCAGTATTGGATTCCCGCATTTTGACCACACGTATCGGCATCGCCTGCCGTCTGAAAAATAAATACAGTTAATACACATACTGCGGTACTCAGAGATATTTAATGATTACTTAAGCCGTCAGTTAGTAAAGATTTGACATACTTTTGTATGACAAAACTGTCAAAACCTTTACTAAGTGATGGTCTAAGTAATCATTAAAGCTCTCTGAGTGCGGCAGATAGTGAATAAAATATTGAATGTCCATCTGTCATAAGTTAAAAAAACAATCATTGAGAATATTGCAAGTTTTTATTGACAATTATCTTTATAGTAAGCTACAATTTTTATTGGAGATTATAAGACTTAATGGATAGGTCTTATGGTTGGGTAGTATGTTTAATTACAAAGTTTTATTCATGACATTAGATTTTCAAAGAGATTTAAGTAGGTTTAAATGGCTTTTTAATTGTGTCTAATTACACGGCATACGAAAGGTTAATGAAGAAAATTGGTTGGCATATTAAGGAAGAAATGTATTGTTAAATAGTTACAAACATCTTTAATGTTGGATATCTATTATTGTTAATTAACATTCATATTAATATTTTATTAGTCTATGATTATAGTGATGAGTCGAACAAATATTTCGATACAAAATGACTACTAGTATTATTGCCAAGTATTAATAAAGAAGACTACTTTCTATCTCATTTCAAGTGAATATGCAAAAAAGCTCATGTTGTGCCAATATTACTATTTGTGTATAATATTGTTTTATGTCCAGTGGGGTAGCGTACGGTGTGTGTGTTTGTGTGTGTAATTGTCATTGCGCATAACTCAGTAGGTATATTGACTAAGCTGATATGTAAAACTATATTAATAAATTCATTCTTATCTAGGAATAAATAATTCTACAAGTTTAGATATTCAAATAAGTTACAATTACGAATGCATAGTGATTAAATACTAGAACAATTATTATTAAACATATTTTTTAACAAAATTATTTGGTTGTAGCTGTAGGTGGGATAAAAATGGCTACTGGATTAAAAAAATCAGTCGCGTTGATTATTCCCTTGAAGTCCCTTCATTAGTAATCAATTGGTTTCAATTAAGGATTCCCTTTCAATTAAAACTCGGTCTCCTTCCACGGCCGGATCTATTCAAATACCTATTAACCTTGCTTTTGGGCACGCATCGGGCATGATCGTGCCAGCGACGTACATCTACCAAATTCTTTTCAATAGTAACTGCAGTAGCCTTACAACCAAGGCTATGACGACCACACCTCCAGCGACTCCGCAAACCATTACTCTCCCTTTTGGAAAGGGTGTAACGGTATCCATCAATGACCAACATTTGATTCCCCATGCAAGACTTCTCGAAGGTAAATGTGTGTGTTACTACTGAAACATAACACATTACAAAGATAATCAATAAGAAAAACATTTGTTTATTTTATTTTGTATGAACATAATGACTGCTATAATATAATAGAAGTTTAGTAAAATTTAATTCACTTTCTGGGGTAATCGGGATATAAAATAAAGTACAATATACGAAATATTTTATTAAATTATTTCTTTCGTCGAATATTTTGTGGTACTGGTACGTTCCATACATGTGTCAGACACATTCCGGTACCACAAAACAAAAGATGACAGCACTTTAAATTCCAATCGAATCTAATTTGGAATTATTTGTTGTTGATTGATTTGCCGCTACGTAACTTAGTAGAGTTCTTTTTTTACAAACAGTATAGCTTCTTGGGGCATATACAGATATGTGTACTTTTCTTAGTTTGTCATAGTTTATTTATTTATTACTAGCCGATGCCCGCGGCTTCGCCCGCGTGGACGTCGAAAATATCTAAAATTACTATTTCCCATACAAACTTTACCCCCCTTTTTCACCCCCTTAGGGGTTGAATTTTGAAAAATCGTTCCTTTGTGGATGCCTACGCCATAAGAGTGTAAATTTTAAGTTTCTAGCCCTAAAGGTTTGGCCTGTGCGTTGATTCTGTCAATCAGCTTTGCCTTTTATAAATATAGATAGAATTTTCGCAGTCATTTCTATCGACTAGTATCTACCGTTATAACAAAACTGTGGTTTTCTAAATTATATATCTATGTGTTTTGCCACCTAACCTCGCGAGTTTCACGCATCGTACGATACAGTCAACGAAGAAAACAAATTAAAGAAGCCGTTTTGAGCAATTGTCTCTCTCGCGAGAAAAAAACGACGCGCGCGTGTCGATGCAAGTCACACCCAAGGTCGTGAACAAGCCTAAGGCTCATGAGTATGAATATTATTACAGGCAACAATAGTATCCTCATTGACTAGTAACAGTTTCGCTCTACAACCCAGTATACCTTTTGTGCAAACCCATCGGCTTGTACCTTCCTCTCTTCGCCTTCGTGAGTCATTTTTCTTGTAAAATTTATATTCACCGACAGCTATGTTCACGTTTCCTTTTTTTGATATAGTAAATTGTGCTTTTATCCCTGCAAATATATCATAAACGTAAGGTAGCTTTGAAATATTTGGATTCCATACGAAATGTATAGAAACGCTAGATGGAATGAAAAGTTACATTTCTGGCTGCGGGTTGTTCCAAAGAGATACCGAGGCCTCGGACACGGGGACGGGGCTAAGAAAGAACATGGGTCGTTGTTAGTCAGTAGAAGTTTGACACTCCTTACCGCTCCGCCCAGAGCGGAAGGAACTTGATGATTTCCCACCCTCAAAAAAAAACATTGCTTTTCTAAAAAAAACTTTGGTACTTATGTGAAATTATTGTATTAAAAATAAAAAAATAAATGATTACGATGTAAACAAAAATATAAGAAAAAATCAAAATAATATGAGAAATTATGTGTTTCTAGTTCTTTCTTTTTTGTTTGTATTTTACAAGTTTATTTGGATACCTAGCTTACAGCTAAAGAATATTGACAAAAGCAGATCAAAGAAAAACTCAAAATTCTTATCAATTACGCTTCTTATTTCGTGCTGAGATAGTGGCCTTTTGGCCTCGTACGGGACTTATTTTTAATTAATACTGTTTTTTTTTTAAGTGTTCCTCTTGTTTTTTTTTTTGTTAATCTTTTATTATTGATTTCTTGTCCTGTGTGAGACCAATAAATACTTTTTCTTTCTTTCTTTTCTTTCAATTAAAAATAAAATAAAAGTGGGTGATACGAGTATTTGTCAAATCTGTGTTGACATTTCTTAGTGTAGTGAGTGGGTGTAGATATGTTAAGGAGTTATTGTGGAGTTGGGTTATTGAATGTGTGGGATGTGTATATATGCATTAGCGAGTGTGTTTATGGTTTGTATAAATGAATATATATTTATATAAATGAATATATATTGTATAAATGAGCGTGCGTGTTGAGCTGTTCAGCGCTCTTGTTGCCTTAAGATAATTACAAAACAAAGCTGAAGTTACATTTGGAAGTGACTGAACAATATTTTGGTTCAAAGATTCAGTGTAAATGAGAATGTACATCATATGCTGATATAATAATATCATCGATGGTAATCAGTCTAGCTCTGCAACGTTTTGTCATGCGCTTAGAGCACGCCCATCTTGTTTTGAACGATTTCTCTTGTTCCGTTTTATTGCTCACCATTATAAAATTGTTGCCTCTGTACAGTATCATTTTATTTCCAATTCGTGTATGTCCAAAAACCGCGGGTTCTGAAACTTTAAAACATACACAATGAGTAAGTGAAAGTGTTTGATGATGAAAACAGTTGAATGTATAGGTGGATGTGTGAACCACACACGCTGACAAGAAGGAACAAATATATTAGAGAAAGCTTAATAGTTGCGCTAGTTACAGTAGAACAGGAATCGATTGTCTTGATATGGACGTTCGCTGAGGAGGTACGATTCCCATAATGTGACTACAAGATGAATATATTATATAAATGATGATGGATGGAGAGGGAGAGGAAGTCTAAGTAAAGGATTTATATGAAAGAAAAAGAGTAAATACTAGCATGTAACAGAGGAGAACGTTTGACAAGGGCAGGAAGATAATGATTTGGCTCTTTGTTAAATTGATCCCACTCACATGGGACCCGCGGGTCCAATCGACCAAAACTATTTTTGAATTGGTCAACTGGACCCGCTGTCAAATTTAATTATTTGTATAGTCAAGTAGAAAAGCTTTTTTACCCACAACGGAACGGAGAAGGTATATTCGTTTAGGGTGAGAGGATGACTTATCTCTGTAGGAATCGATGCAACATAATATACCACGGGTTTTAATTTACCAACAACTTCCACGTTAAACCTTAAATTATTTACTTTTTAAAATATGTTAATTAAGATCAACAACAAAAGGTTCAAAATTCAATGAAAATACAGAGTTATATTTTTTGAAAATTGTTCTTTATCTTTAATATTGCAACAGTAACATTATCACCTCTTATATATAAAACAACAATATTTAAGATAACTATTCTGCAGCAAGAGTTTATGTTACCTTACACACTTACTCAACAAAGATAATACCATCCCTTAATATTCATATATTAAATGATTACAAATCTCTTTTATATTAATAATTACCTTGTACTTTGTTACACTATTCGTACAAAACGTCGAATTCAAACTCTATATCACAAACACGGCTACAAAAGTATGACAAGATAGCTTTATGCTATCTTGTCAAACTTACTTTAATTCACTTTATCAATTGTATCTGTTCGTAAGCAACGAAGTTTCTGTGCATAATTATAAAAAATACAGACATACGAACATGTAACCTCCAAAATATAATCGGTGAGATGCTACATAATATTATGTAGGTAGGTACATATGTAATAAACACTAATATGACTTACAACAATGTATCTACTATAATAAGTATTAATCATAGAATAAATAAGGATAATATTGATTATTTTTGATAAATTTGGAGTATGCAAAACAAAACAAAATGTCATATTTTTACGTCATTCAAAAATTCTTTAATGTACGTATGTATAACGGTTTTTTATTAACATAAAATTTGTTTAGAATAATTAAACTATTATTTAACCTACTTAAATCTAAGTCACTAACAGAAAAGAATAATTTTGAAATCTTCTAATAAAATAACAATATTTCATTTAACTACAAAATCTTAAAGAAAATGTTTATTTTTGGGATGATTATGAAAGTTATTCATTTTGATAATGTTGTTCTCTACTGTGTACATTTGGGCTGTACATCCTCGGAAACAGTGGCTAGAGCAAACCCATCGGACCTTCAACCCTTTTGAAGACTTTTGGGTGAACATGTAATCACCAACTCTTAACATCGTCCTTCCAGTTTTGCTTGATTCCGTGAATTCGCAAAAATCTACAAAGTGAAATAAATGACTTTCAAGTTACGATCATAACATCCGTACGAAGTCGTTGACGTGGCCAGCCAGCCCCTTTTAAGTTACACTTCAGCTGTATCTTAGCAAAAACTCTACAGACATTCTGAGGCAAGGGTATTTTTTTTATTGTGTTGTCACTGGTAGGTTTTAGGGTAGGTGGTAGGTTGTTTGGTAGTCAATGTAAAGAAAACAAAAGAGAACTGTATAATGATTTAATTTTATTATTAAATTACAACAGAATACAATACGCACACGACACTGTTATTTCGATCAAACGGGAACGAGTTATAGAATAGATTGTATTTATTTGGCAGAATATTGCACAAAGCTGTTATGTTATTTACCTCTAAATTACGATACATAATACATAATATTCTGCCGTTTTCGGCGTACAAATCATCATCATTGTCCAATTTTATTTGGGGTCGGCGTAAAAATTGTTTGTATAATTTATGAGTCACCATTACATTACAATTAAAATATTAAAAATAATAATTAGATTTTTTTTTTTTTTTTTTTAAACTTAATAAAGGGAAGAATAACAAATAATATAAATAAATTGAACAATAGTCACAAAACAGATTTATAATTTAGCTAAGTAAAATTCGATGATGTCAAGAAAGTTCGGCTAACCGGTTTAAAAAATCTACTTTTGGAGCCCGGTTCATAATATAATACATATATCCATCCCAGTTTAACCGGCTTTATAAGTAAAAATAAAAGCATAGATCGATCACTAAAACCCAAGTTATCAATGATTATGTTCACCAATACACAACACAATCTCTTGATCTATAGTATGGACCCTGGCCTTGCATCCCTTGTTGCAGTGGGTAGAACATCGCCATAAACGTTTCCTTGACCCCAGTGAGTTCCTTTTCAAACAATAACTGTTGCGCCCGACCCACAGGATATGGCTCCCGCGTTTCGACATCGTGAAGAAATGATCTGAAATAATAATATTTTTTGTGGGAGTTAATATTTTATTTTTATTTTAATTGTAATTAGAGAAAAAACTTTGGTAAAAGCTGTTCATTTTTGAATATACAAATAACATATTTATGACATACAATGTCACAAGGCAATTGCCGGACAAATGTCTCGTGTGCACTACACAGAATTTTACGGTGACTTGCTTTCAAGTGAATCACTTGGTCAAGACAGTGAAAAAAACTGTACTTCTTGAAAAACGTGTAATCGTTAAAACTATTCTTTCTTTTCATGGATATAGTTTTAGTCCGATTCAAAAAAATACATTTCACCAAATATATAACAAAAAAATTACTTCTTATTTTACAACTGCATATCCACTTGTACAGTCTGCGCCCAGCAATATCTGACCCCTCGTTTAAAGACGAAGAGGGCAAGTGGTGTGAGAAGAGGGGTCAGATAATACTGGGTACTGACTGTACTACAATGTTTAATAATTTTTTATTGCAGTAGCATATTTTCACAAATTAGGATTCACATCAAATGAATAACCATTAAAATAAATAAATGATGTAACTTATTTTAATATCAAATTATGTAAGAGTATTAATGAAGCTGCATAGATATCTATACTATTTTAATCATTTCACAATTATTGAAATAAAGAATTACTGAAAAAAATAAGACAAATTTAAATAAAATTAGAACTTTAGAACGTCTCTCAAATAAAAATATATGGAAGTTACAAGAGTAAGTCGATTGAGATATTGCCAATACATAGGATAAACAACAAAAACAAGTAATGTCAACATTATCAAAATGATAATAAAACTCACTATTCTAATCGTGGTTAATATCCATTTCCAAACCATAACCTCAAACAAAATTTACGCCAAATGCATATGATTGTTATTAAGTCTTACAATTTCATTATAAACAGTGTGAACAGTCGCCCGGCATCGCTTATGGTTGTGTGTTGAGCACACCCATCTTGCTTTTGCCCCCGACACGCGCTGCTTGCAAAATGTGAAGCCGCCGATGCGTAGGAGCGTTCTACCACGTCGAGACATTTCGAAAGATGCTAAAACAGGTATAAAACATTTTCATATTTTTTAATAAGCAAGAGAGATAATTAAGGAACAGTACAAAAATACAAGAAAAGGGTTCAAAATTTTATTAGGTAGATAATTGCACAAAGAAGTGAAAGACCAAAGAAATTCTTCCTCTTCTCTGTGCAATTATCTTGTATGGATTGTGTGAGGAATGATATGAATAAGAAATGAGTAAATGCCGCCGTGACGTCTAACAGGGAAGAGTAGACCCCAAATAGAATGGGATAAGGGCAGGAAGATGATGATGAATGGCACAGAGAGACAGATTAAATTAAATAAAATGTGATTTATAAATATACTTTAATAATAACTTTGATTAGTAAGCACCAACAATCTTGTTTGCCTTATAAAATAGATAATCTCTAACAATTAAACCTTTTCACATTTTCAACATAAATTTTAGATTTCTTTAGTTCTTCTCCTTCTTCTGTATCTTGAGAACTATTCAGTTTTCCTAGAAAATCAGTTCATTTGCCCAGTAACTGGATATTGCTTTATTTCCCTTCTAGCTTGTCATAAGGAGCATGTACGTCAGTGTAACGTACAATAACATCTTCGATAGTGTGCACTATAGCTTTACATTTCTGTCTCTCGTGAGATGCACAGCGCCATCTTACTTTGCTGCCTGTAACACCGTTGTATCTGAACTTTATATTGTTTAGAACCAAATGTCTGTTGCCCCGAGCAGTGTATTGAAAGTGAGCAGGTACGAGTATATCTGTAGAAATTACGTGTTTGTTAGACTATTATGATGGGACTATTATTCTTTAGTGTACGACCTGTAACTTGCGCAAAGAAAAGCAAGAAGGATGCTTTCCTTTCTTTCATCATTACGACATAGCTTTGTTATTATAAATTAAAAGTAATTGTAGTACATATTTGATGAAGACCAAATTAACGGGTGTTTCTTTCGAGGCGAAGAATTTTATATTGAAATAAAACCCAGAAAAAATATTTAAATATTAGTTCAATTGCATTTTTCTTTTAATGCTTGAATGTGGTATTTCGGGCGGGGGTTCGAAATACAACATTCAAGCATGACCAGTTGACCACAGATGACCACCACGGTTGGTTCGTCTTTGAATAAATGAATTGTATTGCGCCCCGTCTGGCATGACACCGCCAATTATGTTAAGTCACCTTTTAACCTTTCGCGGAATAAATGCTAAGTAGGTACTACCACACACAGAAGCTAAAGTCCATCAACAAAGGGTACCAATTTAAAATAAAATACAAATTACTATTACATTTTATAATAACCGATGAAACTTTACTACATCCACTTCAAGTATTCTAATTCTATTACCTTCTACATAAAAATCAAAGTCTCTCCGGTCGTGGCGTTTTGCCGTCCCTTTCGACTTCCTACCAACAATACGAGCGTACCAAATCAAAGTCATTTATTCAAACTAGGCACTAGATAATCAGCACTTTTTAACGTCAAAATTTACTTTACTTATTCACAAGTGACAGTCCCCCAAAACGCCCAACCTTTGACCGGTTTCTGTATCAAGCCCTTGATAATGCTGCATAACGAGAGCCTCTTCAGGTATTGATCGAGGCTCTTGACAATTAAGCCATTGACGGATACGACTATCGGCACAATGGTCGCTGAGTCCACCTCCCACGTTTCGACAACCTCGCGGACCAAGACAGTCAAGATACTTCATTTGTTTATTTTCCCTAGCTTTGGGACCGTTGTGTCAACAAACATTGCGCGCCACCCTGATCGATCTACCACCACTATATCAAGCTTATTGGCTACAATAGTATTATAACGAGCCATCGTGATAACAAGTGGTATGTTATTCCGAAAAATAAACTATTTCATCGTTGACTGTGTGGACGACTGCCCTACACCCGTGTTTTGCATGGCTGGTACATCTCCATCGGACCTTGATAGAGTCCCCCGCACCATTTATTCGGTACTTATTGCCACCTATAATGAGAATCCTGGATCCTCTCCTTCCATTGATGAATATTGGATAAAGGTCTGAAAGTAGATGATTAAATTATTAGTAGTAGGTACGCCAATGATAAAAAAATGGTGAGTGGGAGTTAGTTAAAAGTCATCCGTGTAGCAATTTAAAAACAATTGCATGCCAAAACTAGCTATTAATGACTACGATACCTTGTTTCTTTTTCTAATCGATTTATATCAAGCAAGTACGAGTTCCAGTGAACCATTAAAGGAGTATTGTAGCGAATATTCTTTTTGTTGTTAGATCATGGCGCAGTTATGGGCTCTCACGGAGATGAGACCTGTGTCCCCGCAACAGTCAACGTAACTGCTCAAGTTAAACGCACAAATAAAACAATTATGTCAATGTTTTACTTCAACAACTCTTTTATTAATAATAATGTTGGTCTATGGTTAAAATTATTGTTCCCTTGTCTCTGTCTTACACTAAAATATGACAGGGGCTAGGTTAGCACGTACGTTAACCGTTAGGTTAAGGCAACATAACGAAAAACATATTCAAATAAACATTTAAACCTTAAATTAACTTAATTTGTGCTCATTGATAAAATAAACAACATCGTTATCGACTGTGTGTAGTCTTGCTGGGCATCCGAAGCGCTCGTGTGTCGCACACCGCCACCTTATTTTATCTGAACATATTCTATTAATTCTGTATTTTACGTCACCAATCATAAGCATGTCTTTTCCTCGGCTGCTCCGAAAAAAATATGGTGTGAGCGAGAGACCTGAAATAAATAAATAAATAACATAATAATTATGTTTAACCATATATTACTACTATTATAAATACGGAAGTATGTGAGGATGGCATGGATGATTATTACTCTTTCACACAAAAAACTTCCAATGGACTTGTATTAAATTTGAAACACAGATAGTTTCAAACCTGGGTTAACTTTGATGACGCTAAAAATGAATGAAACACAAAAAAAAACAGCAAATCCTAGAAAAGGCCACGACGGCATGGAACTTACAGGAAAAGTTACATAAATACAAGGACACTTTTCTTATCTTCATTTATTTAATACAGTCAAAGTAACGGTGAAGGAAAACAACGTGAGGAAACTGGCATGTCCTAGATCCAATAGTTCGCAGACTTCTGACATCTACCGATCCGCACTGGGCCCACGTGGTAGATTATAGCCCATTCCCTCTCAAAGTGAGGTCTGCGTCCCAGCAGTGGGAACATTAATAGCCTGATGATTATGATGATGATGACAGTCAAAATAATTCATAGTTAAATTCCATTTTCTTCTTTTTCATGAAGTCTTCTGATGGATGATTATGGTCTTCTAGAGCGTGCACTATGACGTCATCAATGGTAAGGATTTTGGCAGAACATGACCAGTCGGAACACCTCCACTTGATCTTATGTTGAGGCCCACAGTGTCGACTGTACGTGTACCCATTCAGGACTAACTTTTGTTCTTTTCGAAAGCAAACCAAATTATCTGGAAAGTATTAGTTTTATTAATAAAATAATTATGCTATAATGCATTAAAAGACACCAATAAAATGGCAATCAGTATTTTATTAATTAAATAATGAAATAAATTGAAAAGGGACAAGTTTTTGTTTGACAAATTATAAACATAAAACAACAGTGCTGAAAATAGTATTTTTATTTACAATTTACATAGAAAAAAAAATGAACGAACAAGGAACTGTGTAATCTAAGATCTTTGCCCAACAGCGAGATAATAATTACTTATTAAAAAAAACAGGTACACAATAATAAATTATCAAATGGCATGATGATGAATTAAGAAGCTTTAAAAGACTATGAGTCTGTGTACCTCTCTCGGTAAATGGTTGTGATCTTTAAAAGCGAAGACGATGACATTATTAATAATATGGATCCTAGCTGAACATATCCTGATCGAACATCGCCACCGGATCTTATGTTCAGTCCTATAACGTAGATTATACGTATAGCCATTCAGATGTAGCAACTTACGTCCTTTTGTTGAAGTGATAAAATTTACTGGAATATAAAATTATATTCGTAAATACTTTTTTTTAGCCCGAATTGTCTCACAATAGCTAAGGCGTCCCCCTATTCCCTCCGCTTCTTACGATGGTGTGCCCCTTCTCGCCAAATAGCGAGAAAAAAAAGAACATAATTATTAACGATTGGAAACACCAACATTTAATGTGTTTTTTTTTATTTACAACAGGAAAATAAACTATCAAAAATATTTTGTATTAAACATGAATATATAAATTATATATCGCGTGCATCGTTAGAACACGTCAGCTATAAATCACAACAATTTTCTTGAAGATTAAGGAGTTTTCTGCCATCTGTCGGTGGATGGTTGTGGACTTCAAGAGCGTACACGATGACATCATCAATGGTATGAATCCTAGCTGAACATGAGCGGATTGAACATCGCCACCTGATCTTATGTTCAGATACAAAATTTCGATGAAACGTGTGTCCATGCAGGATTAGTATCTTATAACCTTTTTTTGTAAAAATAATCCTTCCTGGAATGTAAAAACCAATAAAATCAGTAAATACAAATATTATTAGGCAACAGAGAATATGTTTTTAATCCATTTTGTACATCCCACTTGCAACACTGCCTCTGACAATTTCAAGTACAAACCTCAGTGGTTTAATAATGCTAGTCTGCTTATACAATTGTATTATTTTTTTAATGGTAAATGAATGAAAAGAAAAAAAAGGATTGATAGCAATGAATCAAAGTTAGTCTTTAGATTTGTGGGGTAAGTGGGTGTAAAGCCCGATGTGAGACCGAGTTTGAACAAAGGTCGCCTCAATATTTTATCTTGTGATTAAAAAGACAATACCAAAAAACTAGTTGTTAAAGCCGTTTTATATCAGTTACTCAACACAATAAACTAGGCAACAAAACAATTGCAAATATGTGTGAATATTGTATGATTAAGCATAATATTATTTAGTATTAACCATTGATATAAAAACTAAAGATACGGTCGTCCGAACATTTGCTCGACGCGTTCGCCATACAGAGAATCGGTGTAGTCTGCTCGTTATCGTAACCTTGTATAAGCGGCGTGGTATTTTCGAGGTATAAAGAACAAAAATAAAGCTTTTAATAAAATTTACGACCGCACCCGAAGAGAGCCGATCGTGGACTAGTTCACTTCGGCTTAGGAAAGACCGTTTTAGGACCAAGTTCGAGGCGTCATTGTAACATGCGGTCCGCCCAGTCCTTACGCAGTAATATATAAGTCAATGGTAATAACAAAAAAAAGCTGTATTACTGACAACAGCTTATTGGCACGTTCCTCAAAGGTAAGTTAGCGGTCTGCATAGAATAAGTGTACGGAGTACTGTCTGTTGGAATGTCACAGGTGTGGGAGTAGCTGCACGTAAAACGTTTCTAATGACTTTCCATAGGGACTAACACTCCCATTCATCATCAAATATGGTGTGTGTGCTCCTCGTGCTTCCTTGTTAAAACTCCATCTGTTTCGAAGTAGAAGGGTTTGCATCCTCTCTTGGTACACCTCCATCTAACGTCTAATCTCTCTATCTGTTGGTAATACTTCGCATTCTTATATATCATACCATGCTTTCTCTTGCGGTTATGAAAAATACTGAAAATATAAGAGAAAAGTGTCTTCTTCCTTCTATGTTTTGAATCACTGTCTAAAATTTATTTGTAGGAACAAGATTCATTCAATAAAAATGCTAGTTAATTATGTAATTCTGTATTAATTAATTAAACTATATCTATCAACCGGACTAAAATTATACCCCGCCACATAAAGAATTGACCGGAGAGATTTAAATTAATTTATGAAAATAATACTCACATACATATTATATCAAACATATCTAGATGTGTGGTAGACGTAAACGGATAAAATCGCTACATGATTATAAAACAAAGTTCTCCGCCGCGCGCCACCGCATCAAAGTGTGGGTGTTTTGGGGGACTGTCTCTTATAAAAAAAAAAAATATTTTGACGTTCGAAAAGTGCTGATTATCAGCCTGGTTTGAATCAATGACTTTTGATTTTGATTGATTTGATTTTCTACGTCCGTAAAATTGTAGCCTGCCGGTAGTCGGGTTCGTACGGTATGTCATTTTATTGTTCTTTTTGTTTTCTTGCGTAGGTACGTTTTAAAAGTTATTATAGGCACATTCAAGGATTTGGCTGTGCATTTTATGCCATTTCCTTCTAAGACGGCTTTGACTGCTGCTCTCAGTTTTATTTTGTCTACTGGTTGGCGCTTTTTAACCACATGCATGCATGCATTTGCATGTCCTAGATATTTTAGAATCTATAGTAAGAAGCAAAACAAATACTGTGTAATAATGTAGAGGATATGTCTTGATGTCATAATCAAGTCTAACAGTATTCGCCATGATCAAGCTTGACATTTGCTCATTGACAATGACAGATATGATCAGTGTTGCACGTATCTAACTTAAATTAAATCGTAGTTTTGAAGTTATGACCCAGGGATCAAGTGTACCGAGGGAACAAACAAGTGTCCTCAGTCTCCTCTAGAGATGCGTGGCGGAAGAAAACATGCTGCTTAATTTATCTTAACAAAAAGATGAGATAGTCAAATCATAATCATAAGATATTTTTGGTTAAGTGTACACATAGTCAAAGATATTTATATATGTCTTAATATTTAAACTTTTTTCCGCGATGCGTGTGATCTCCATCGACGCCAACAAGCATTTCCCCATAAGTCCTAATTCTAGCTGGGCATTTCTGGCTCTTTGTCATGGAACAGTACCAACGGTGTAGCTTCTTCTCCAACGATTTCATGGGTGAATCAGAGAAATATGTATATTCTCCATAACGGAGCATGTAGTTCCCACGAGCAGATCGAATAAATTCGACTGCTCCTGAAAAAAAAAGTCGTTTTCATTAAAAACGTACAGATAAATTATTAATCTTAAAAAAATTGTAAGAATAACAAAAATTAAGAGAAAAATGCGGTAGTATTAGACAAAATTGCAATTTGAATGAACAATGACCTGAAATCTTCTACTCATGTTTAGAGGTTAATTGAAAGAAATGTACAATGAACAATCGTTATTTATTAAAGAAAATAAACATTATTATTTTAAGATCTCACATATATTATGTCATTAGGATTAACCTACTAGATACTAATATTTAATTACTTGTTTAAGTTTTAATTCAGATCTCGTTTTTTGTCAAATAAACAAAACTTCGTTATGTTAATTTAATCGTAGTATAACTCAGAGGATAGTAAATTATGTTTTTTCAATGTTTTAAAAAAAAAAAAATCTAATTTTAAGTAATGATATACTAGTATCTAGTATTTATTAATCCTAATTAAATATATTATATCTTCTTCGTTTAACAATAAAAACATTAACTATAATAATTTGTCTCAACAGGGGGACCGTCACTCAGCGGAAGTGTATGGAAAAAGTTAGGCATAGTTTACAATAAACACTTTTTAACCAAAAAAACCTTCCGTTTCTGCTCTCTCCATTTTTTTCGCCTTTTTTCTTTCTCGTATTCTGTTAGCTCAGATATTTTTTTACTTTTATTTTTAACACGTGCTGCATGTTTTTTCTTGACTTCTTCGTATTTTTGTGGATCTGCTTTTAACTTCTCTCTATATTTTTTCATGCGTTGCGCAGGAGTGAGAGCTGTTATTTTGACACCTAATAAACCAATATAAATGATTAAATCCTACACTGATATAATAACTGCGAAAGTAACTTAATCACGCTGAAACGGTTGAAAGACCTTAACCGCAGACCACCCCTTGTTTAATTTAAATTCAAATTACTGTCCAGCGATTGCCTGCTGATCGATGTCACTTAAAGTACGTAGTACATAATACAAAAAATACACTACGGATACCGTTAAAAGTATTAGTTAATCTTTCAGTTTTAAAACAAACGACTTCGGATGTATAGAGGCATTATTTAATTTAAAAAAAAATATATATTATGTAATGTTACATTCGAACTGTGCAATTCAAAATGGCTGACTTGTTGTGAACCAACCATTGTAGGGTTGCAATGGTTGGGTTTATGAAAATAATACTATTGCAGTAGATTTTGATACTCTCCTCAAAATATTTGCGCAACTCAGCTGAATTTTTCACCATGGCCAATTTTTATACCATTCACTAAACTATTTATTTCATTATATTTTAAAATATTCATTAATAAAAATGGAAAGTGAAAAATATAAAAATATCATGGTTCTATTTAAAACTGCGAGATAAAATGTCTGACATGAACAAGATGGGACAGTGATAAAAAATAGGAATTGCCAAACCAATTTTAATTTCTTGCTTGTAGTTTATGGTAAAATTATAATGAAAACGGTCATTTGTAATGCCTAATATCCCAATTTATTTAAGAAATAAGTCTTAACCAGAGAGCAGGCTCCAGTTTTAAATAAGAAAAAATAAACTATAGTGGACAACGTGAAATAGCCCACTACAAACAAATAAAAAAATGCCCAAATAGACCGATAAATCGCCTAATGCGCAGCTTGACCGCCAGTGTTCTTTTTACGTGGCGCGACCTGTACTAAATTATAAATAATTCTAAATACAATTAAGTAACATTAAATCCTGGCTCTTTCTTTGGTCAAAGAATAAGTATTGCCATTCAATGTGGCCAGTCTTCTGGGCATGTTCCCGGATGACAGCGAAACAGTGGAGTACTTTAACGCCTAAATGTCTCACTGTCCTCGTTGTTTATATGTAGGTACTCTTGTACTCTTTACTCTTCGTTTTAACTACTATTCATGTTCTTTTTGTAGTTCGTTTGTTCACTGCAAGAACTGATGGACTCTACCGAAAGCATCAAACTAGTAGCTTTGTTCTAAGCCGACATATTTTTAATTGCCATCGACACGCTATGAAGAAGAACAACACAAAACTTTTTTTTTTTTTGGCGGGTGGAAAATTATCACATAACCCCTCCTGCTCTTGGGCAGAGCGGAAGGGAGTGTCAGACTTCTACTGACTAAAAACCACCCATGTTCCTTCTTAGCGAGGCCGCGGTATCTCTTTCGAACAACCCGCAGCCCCGACGGGACAATATAAAACCTTAAGATTAGTCAGCTAATGTTAAGTTATTTTCACTCCCATTTTTAGCTAAAACAAACATTCGCTATTATTTTATTTTGCCAATCTGAAGGGTCATGTGTGTGTTCTCCTGTGAAGCCTACGACCTCTTTATTGTACATCTTCACTCGAACTTGGCACTTCTTGCTGATCCTTTTCGAGCAATACCAGGTGCAATGACCGGAGAACTTGACGCGATTTGTGGAGTACGTGTGGTGACCAATTTTGAGCAAATAACTTCCAGTAGGCAGAGGGATCAGCTTGTAATCTGAAAATAAGGCTCAAATTAGTAAAGCTTGAATAATAATAATATGTAGGTGTACAGTCATTTTGTTTCATTTGTCACGATGAAAGGTTCTTGCGAGACTTTTGATAACCACATTGAGGATTTGCAAGAACACAAAAAAGTACCATTACTACAACATTATAAAATTAGAAAAAAAAACAACAAAAGATTGGGTATAAAACAAAAATATCTGATCGTAAATATTGTGATTTTGAGATAATACACCAGATATCTCAAACATTGGTTTGAATTTAAAATAAAAAGGCGGAAACTAAGTAAAGTTTTATTGATTTATTGTATATATTTTTTACTTTATTATTTATGTACACACAAGAGAAAGCATAAGGAAACGTCGTAACAAAATGCAGAGTACAGAGACACAGCTTATTTTAAAAGAGATATCTGGCAGCAGGCTTGCGAAAGAAAACATGAAAAAAGAAATGTAAGTAGTCAATAGTGTGGGAACAGGAAGAGAGTAAATGCAAAGTTTCAGCCTTAATCTAAAAATGTAAATAATATACATACCTATAAAAATACATCACGCTTATATATTATAATCAAATCTATAATCATATTATTAAAAGTATAAATAAATAAAATCAAAACAATCAAACCTCATGCCATACATTTATGAGGTAGCCTGTTAAAACTTGCAGTACTAGCCAAAAATACGCTGTGGTTCTTCTTTTAACCGCAATATATTTTACGCGAAGGACCTAGCTTGATTGGCGCTCTTGTATGTTAACTACTTGCAAACCATAGTGCCAGTACCAGACATGACTATTTACAGCTTTAACCAATTCTGATATACTTCCCTCCAACTATGCGATAATTCAAAGGTGGATGTGTGTGTTCATAATACCCAAATTCAATAACATTTTGACTGTTAAACACAAGTCTTGCCTTGCAGCCCTTACTATTATGCGACGAGCATTTCCAATGGTTTGTTCCTTTTTTCTTAAACTCCCGGGAATGGCCATACGTGTAGTGGTTTAGCAGAATCAATTGTTTTCCTGAACGCGATTGTACTAAGATGTATTCTGAAAGCATTAAAAATATTACAAATCCACAACATCGGTTGTACTATACTTTACTTTAATCTACACTGCACAATTTACTTTTGATTCTAAAAAAAAATGTATTCTCAAACAACTTTAGAAATAAAGTGATAAAATTGATTTTATTATGAAAAACAAAAATAGCATCACTTTAGGAATACTAGTACGCTTGTATTCATTAAGGAATGTTGGTTTTAAAATACTTTAATAAAAATCAACACTGTGTATATTTCAATTAGAATAATTGACAAAAAGTAAAACTTATTTAAAACATGCACATTATATAACAATCTAACATAATTTCCGTTGAAAATTAAATGTTCTGGTGGTATGTTATGATGACTGTTGACTGAAAATATGCTCTTATAACTTTGAAGTACCAGTCTAGCTTTGCATTTTTTACTATTATGCGCTGGACACCTCCAAGTTTAAGAACCTTTCTTCAGGAACGGTAAAAACTAAAATTGTAAACTTTATACAGTAAAAATCCTTGCCTGACTTGGTTTCTATTCATTTGTATTCTGAAAGAAAATGAAAACAAGAATACATTGGTTAGGTTAGGTTGGATAGTGAGACAGAGTGAGCTACGGATAAGTTTTTAGGAATACGAAACGCTTTGTAAAAGATCATTACATTTTGTCTCGTGTTTTATTGCCCGATACAGTAAAGTATACAACATTAATTCCATTAGTATTTACTTTTAAAATATATGTTAAGTTTGTATACAGTAAATCTTACCCATAACCCATCATACGGGTTCAGTACCTACAGGTTGTTAGATAATAAATATTAATAATAATTTTATTGACACAAAATACCTTTGTGTACAATACCAAGATATCACACAGGTATATTCGATGTCGGGAAAAGGCTGCATAAATAGGGAAACCCCGTGCCTCCTTAACTAGGGGGACCCTGTGAGTAAGGAGTCGGTGTTCTGTGTCTGTAACATAGCTGATGTTACGTACGTAAATTGTTGTCGAGTTTTCTATATAGTTTAAAGTCGCGGATGACTCTAACTACCTGAGCGACGCGCTGTAGGACTTTGATGTTAGTTCTTCATGAATGTCATAGATGGCACTGTAGCAGTTATTGCTATATGTTGTCGTAGTACTTTCTGTAGTCAGTCAATCGTTATGATATCTTCGAAACTATACATTTACTTATGGAATATAACCCTAAAGTTGATGACTTAAACTGCGCGATGTAACATTAGTTCTTCATATGTATCATAGATGGTGCTGTGGTACATTTTGTTCTATGTTCCTGTAGCACTTTTTATAGTGCCGCATCAATACTGTCAGCGGTCGTTAACCCCAAGAAAAAAAATACCAAATCATTTTGTTTTTTTTATATTTTGTCAACTTTTCATAAGTTAAGATGTCGATGGCCATCAGTTCTGCGTTGTTTAACTAAATTTTGGCATTTTTTTCAACTTTGTCCAATCTCGACAAAATTTTCAGACTGATGAGTAATTAATCACAAGTAGTAGTAGTGAATATTTAATTACAATCAAGCTGATGGATCTATCATAAGTTTCACCTTGCAGCTGCTTGCACCAAACGGGCGATGCAACACCAACAGTCGCCGTTTTGTGACGAACGAGTTCGAACGAAAGAGTAGTTATTGTAGAGAATCATTTCTTCTCCTGTTGTCGACTACACAAAAAACTTACCTCGTTTTTGTGAAACAATAGTTATAAGGAATCGGAGTAGGACTTCATTATGTTTATAGTACGAAGTACAGAATGAAACCCACCCGCGTATAAACTCTGATCGTAGTGCGCTACGCCGCCGTAGCGCTGTTGTAGCAAACTACTTTTGAGAGCACGTGCTACGCCATGGTTCTACACATGCGCGCCGGATTTGACAAACAAAATGGCGTCGATCAAGAAGTAAATAGTGGCGACCCACTATTTACTTCTGTATATACTCAGACAAAACTGTCTAGACAGAAAAAATGATAATAATCATATTATGATATTTTTGCAGTTTTAAATGTGTGTTTCAGACACATGCGATGGCCGATAGTTTGATAGTAATTATACTATGTGTTTGCCTATATTCAAAGAAACGCATGAATGTTTTGTTGTATAATTTATTTTGACGAAAAGCAATTCCCAATAAAAAATAATTGTTTATTTGTATTATATTAAAATTATATACCTTCTCTTAAATTTAATTTCGGTAGTGAATGTTTGTGGTTTTTGTAACAGGAGATAAGTCTTGCATTTATCGCTTTTGATTGCTGTACATGGCCAAAGGGGGGGGGGGGGGGGCTATGCTTACTTTGGCACTATCAAAATCAGAACATTTATTCCAAGAAGACCAGTTACAGGCACTTTTGAATAGTCGAACAAATACTAAATAAACTCATAAACTAAGCTACAGTCACAAGGCATAATAACTGTGAGTGGAATGTAGTTGCCCATTCCACAGCGTTGATCTTATGAGAAGAAGGGCAAGGAACTCCTTGGACACTCTTTTAAATCATAATATTGTTACAAAACTTTGGTTACATCATTCATGTTGACATGGTATATTATGTGAGAACGATGTAGCAAGATGTGCACGATAAGTGTGCACAGTAAAGTGAAAACGACGATTCAAAAATAAAATTATAATTCAAACAAGCCGTGGTAGCTAAGAGGTGACCAGTCACAACTAACAGCACACACATACAAGGTCATAATCATAATCTTTATTTGCCAAAACAATAACACTATTAGCTAGGTACTATTTAAATATATACTTTCTAATCGCCCCTGACAAAATCTTCAGAAATGCTTAAAGCTCATCGTTATGATTGTGTGAATTGTGTTTCTGACTATAACAAGTTTCGCCTTGCAACCTTTGCTAGAGACGATCAACATGAAATCAGACAGTTATTTGTAACTTTTTTCTTAAAAATCATTAATTATTGAGTATGGGCAGCAGCGTTCTCTGTGCCTTCGTAACTACCATACTGCGATCGCCAACCCGCTTGCCAAGCGTGGCGATTATGGCAAATCCCCCCCTTCTGGGGGAGGCCTATGTCCGGCAGTGGACGTCTTAAGGCTGAAATGATGATGATGACTGATGATTAAACTATTAGGGTGGGTTGCACCATATTACTATAACGATAACCAAACCGTAACAAGCCATCAAATTATGCTTTTGTTATGGTTTTATGGCTTGTTACGGTTTGGTTATCGTTATAGTAATATGGTGCAACCCACCCTTAATAAAATGTTTATTTATTTAAGGATTGCTGTTTTTAGGTAAACAAAAACGAAACTGTATACATGCGCACAAATTTAATGAAAATTTGTTTTATTTAACAGATTCTGATGTAGTGTCCGTCTTTAGTGACCACATAGCTCCGAGGAGGATGGTTGTGTTCAGTGTTGCCAGCCACACGTCTAATGTTGCCGCAATAATCAAGAACTAACGTAACATTGCAGCGCGTGCGTTTGCTCTCCGTGCAAAGCCAATAATGGAGTGCTTTCTTGTTGCAGTGACGAAGATGAAAGTAAGTGAATTTCTTGTGTAGTATTAACCTTGTTCCCCGCTGTGAACTGATGTACTTGATACCTTAAATTGCAAGTATTTTTTAAATTATTTTGACAATGTCTGAAAAAGACGGAAGTGGTCTTTATGGAATTGTGGTGGAATTATAATAGCCACTGTCTATAAAAAGTCGCTTTAATAGAAGATTAGATATATGTATTTATTTTCCAGACATATTAACACATACTATAATAACAAGTGCTTGTAGGATAACATAAATAAAAAAAATCGATCAGACATGTTTGCCACAAACTATGTTGTGCAAAATAATGTTTTCAATACAAAAATTGTTATTTACAATAATCTCATTACAGTCCAAAATCATTAATTTGAAGTGGATGAAACAAAAATTCATCATCATCATTTCAGCCATAAGACGTCCTTTGCTGGACATAGGCCTCCCCCAGAAGGGGTGGATATGCCATAATCGCCACGCTTGACAGGCGGGTTGGCGATCGGAGTATGGTTGTTACAAAGGCACAGACAACGCTGCTACCCAGCCCATTCTCTGGTAAGTCCCTTAGTCGCCTCTTACGACACCCACGGGAAGATATGGGATGGTGCTATTCTTTACGTCCGACACCATACGGAATAAACAAAAATTACTAAATGGCGAAAATATACATTACAATTTTTACATTATTTTGTTATGTTTAATAATAGATGTCAAAATGAAAATCTGTTTTATTTAACAGATTCTGATGTAGTGTCCGTCTTTAGTGACCATATAGTTTCGAGGAGGATGGTTGTGTTCAGTGTTGCCAGCCACACGTTGAATATTGTCCCCATAGTCAAGAACTAACATAATATTGCAGCGCGTGCGTTTGTTTTCCGTACAACGCCAGTAATGGAGTGATTTCCTGCTACAGTGACGAAGGTGAAAGTAAGTGAATTTCTTGTATAGTATTAACTTTGTTCCCTGCTGTGAACTTATGTACTTGATATCTGAAAATACAAGTTTCTTTTTAATTATCTCATTTACAGAAAAAAGTGAAAGTGGTCTCTATGGAATAGTGGTAGAATTATATTAGCCACTGTTCATAAAAAGTCGCTTAAATAGTAGATACATAAAATACGATTATACAATAATTAAAAGTGCATGTAGGATAACATAAATAAAATCACAAAAATTGTGATTTGCAATAATTATATCGTTACAGTCTAACAGTTACAGTAGGAGTTGAAGGAGCAGGCTAAAAAAAGAAAAACTAATAGCAACGCGATGTCAAAATGATACATCATCATCATTCATTCTTATTCTTTCGAACAATCCGCAGCCCCGACGGGATCATCATTCATCCTTACAGTTGAAAGACGTCCACTGCTGGACATAGGTAAAAATTAAAATTAAATATAATAAGCAAATAATAATAATCTTTATTGTTGTTTTTTGTAAATATCTATTCATAAAACGTCGTTTTATTATATGAATAGATATTATTTTATTAATTTTTAACAATCTTTAAATAACAATGTACTCGAATATGAAAGGCCCACAATATACATATTTGAATAAAGTTGAAAAATTATATTAGGCATAACCCTATTTTTCAAAATAATATTTTAATATAAAAGATCATGTTGAAAAATTCACTTGCATTTAAAATATTCACCTTTATGAAAAAAATATTTCGGAGGTGCATGATTGTGGTTATCTTGAACGAATAAAATGTTTCCATCTAAGTCTAATACTAATTTGGCTGTGCAGTTTCTGTGAGCACAGGCTGAGCATCTCCAATGGTGAAGACCTTTGTTCTGGACGATACGAGCGTGGCAGAAAGTGTAATCTTTGTACATGATAAGCTTCATGGCACCTTCTACTGACTTAATGACATGGTAATCTGAAACTGATGTATACTTAATGTACTTTGAAATTGGTACTGTAAGATCACTGTATGATCTCATCAAATGATTAATTTTAGAGATACCATGTTGTTCCTTCAATTAGTTTAAAGTATTTTATTGACCTTACAACTTTACTACAAACTACACCTGAAGTACAACACACACATCATTTTAGTATCTTGACTAAACATAAAATAAGAGTAAAAATATATACAGGGTTAAATTATTTTCGAAACTTCTAAGAAGCTAGTAATAATTACTTGAAATATCCCCATAGCTCTGCGGAGTATCGTTAGTTAATTTTATTTCGCCTTGAACACGAATACAAAAAAAAAAAATAGCAAATAATTTTCGAAATAGCGACAAAACTGCCAGACTCGTTTATTACATTCTGAAATATATTCCATTAGCGATAAAGTATTTGGGCGGGACATGGCAGTGATCGATGATACCAGATATAATTTGACCGTGATCATCTACAATTAGTTTTGATTTGCAATTCTTCATAGTGCATTGCCAGTAATTTGTCCTTTTGGTTGGAGTGCGGTGGTTGAAGGAGAAAGTGTGCTCTTTGTATAGAATCAACTGCTTGCCTTTTCTCGAATTTATGTACTTAAAATCTAAAAAAAAACATATTTTAATATTATTTAAAGGTTTTATTAAAGTACAAAGCTGAGGTATAACGTATAAATATTAAATATCAAACGTTAGCTAGATAATAAAAGTCAAGTTCAAAAGAACACAGATTACAGTGTTCTTTTGAACTTGACTTTATACAGGGTATATAATATATTACATATACACTTGGGAGCAAAAAAATCGAGCCACTACCTTTTTTCACGTAAAATGGTAAATATTTTTGGTAATATGGAACGTATCAATTCGAACTATATATCGCCTAAAAGTTTAGTTAATAACCTTTACAATGAGGGTAAATTATTGAATAATAACCTTATTGAATGATAAATTATTGGCTCTGCAAGAAAAATGGTAATTTTGATAGAAAATTTAGTAGGGCTAAAACAGTCCATAAAAACAATAAAAAACAAAATTATTGCAAAAAAAATATTCTTAATAACTGGTATTACCCCCCCGTGCCCTGATACATTCTTGTAGCCTATTAGTCATCGATCTGATCAGCGTTACGATGACATATTGTGGTATGTTCTCCCACTCTTCAAGCACAGCGACTTTAAGCTCGGGAATGGATGAAACAGCGGGAACCCTGGCTCGGACTCTCCGTTTTAGCTCGTCTCATAGGTGTTCGATCGGGTTCAAATCGGGACTTCGTGCTGGCCATACCATTTGTTGAATCCCGATCGCAGACAAGTATTCCGTAACGATCTGCGCGGTATGAGGTCTCGCATTGTCATGCATAAACAAGAAATTTTCTCCGACAAAACCAGCATACGGCATTACGTGGTTTTCAAGAATGTCAGTTATGTATCGGTCAGCTGTTAATCCACGTCTACCACTGCCATCGTTGGCGGGGTCGACGAAGACAAGTTCCGTTTTTCCGTCTAGAGAAATTCCTCCCCACACCATACAAGAACCACCACCAAAACTCACAGTTTCTCGAATGCAACATTGGGCAAATCTTTCACCAGGACGTCTATACACTCGGTTTCTCCCGTCATTGCTAATAAGACAGATTCTTGACTCGTCAGAAAACAAAACTGACCTCCAGTCTTCTAACGTCCAATTAATGTGTTCTCGAGCAAACTCCAAGCGAGATCGGCGATGAGCTACAGTCAATTTTGGGCCAGTTGCTGGTTTGTGTGATGTTAAATTTCGTTCTTTTAGTCTTCGTCTCACTGTCCACCTACTGATTGAGACTCCTCGAACGTCACGTAACGCTTGCTGTAGCTGAACAGCATTAAGTCCACGGTCGCGCAACGAATTGGTTGCAATAAAGCGGTCGTCACGTTCTGTTGTTGCCCGTGGTCGGCCAGTTCCAGGTCGCCGAACAAAAGCACCAGTCTCCAGATACCTGCGGTATACCCGCTGTACCTTTGAACGACTCAAATGAAGTCTGCGTGCCACTTCACGTTGTCCGTGTCCAACCTCAAGTAAAGCTACAACTTGGGCAGCTTCCGTCGGTGTAGTATCCATTTTATCAGGTTATTTTGATTACACAGACACAGATAAAGACAACAATAACAAGTAATATGGGTATGATTAACAAAAACCTCAAATTTAATCTTTTCTTAACAGAGTACAATAAAAATGTCATAAGCAAATTAAATGCGATAATTTTATTCTACCCTTTAAACTTTAATTTAAATAAAAAAAAAATGAAATTTTGACAACTAACTACCCTCTTTGTAAAGGTTATTAAATACCCTTTTAGGCGATATATGTTTCGAATCGATGCGTTCCATAATACCAAAAATAATTACCATAATGCGTGAAAAAGGAAGTGGCTCGATTTATTTGCTCCCAAGTGTATTATGAACCTAGTAATACGCAGTAATTATATATAATGAACATTATAAAATTCACGTTTTACTCTTACTCAAAACATTATGCTGATGGATGCTTTGAACAACGATGCTTTTAAAAAATGTATTTAAAAAGTACTTGTATTTGTTCTTTGAACTCCAATATCTCCGCAACTAGAAGGTTCCCAGGTATGGCCTAAAAAATTTCACAATGACGTGGGAGAACAAGTCCCGTTCGGCTTCAATAGAGGTACTTTTACACCCTGTAGATCAAATTACAAAAAAAGTGCCGTTGGTGTTAGTCAAACTAGAGGCTACTTTGTGTATTTATTTCATCACTACTGCTCTCAAAATGTTGGAACTAAACATCGTGAGGTTACAAGACATATCCTATATACAGAAATTCGGATACAATGTGACATCCCACAACCAGCACTACAACAGCTCCTTCTCGAGGCTTGTGTCCCAGAAGTGATATAGGTTATCGATTTTACTGAGATATTATCCCCAAATGAGAAGATGATGATGATGAGGTTGAGATATACGAGTGCTACTGAAAAGTGGTGTCACCTGGGGCCCTATCAGAATACCAGCGCTGTGACATTTGTCAAAAATGTTGCAGCATCATGCTCAGATAGTGGCCTTTTGGCCTCGTACGGGACTTATTTTTAATACTGTTTAATTTTTTAAGTGTTCCTCTTGTTTTTTTTTTTGTTAATCTTTTATTATTGATTTCTTGTCCTGTGTGAGACCAATAAATACTTTTTCTTTCTTCTTTCAAAAGTTCAATTAAACTCTGATATGTTTTCCATCTCTGATATAAAATTGTGGTGACGGATGTGTATGCTTGTCCTGGTTCTGAGGTATACTTATTTGGCCATATTCATCTACTACAAGTTTCGCTTTGCATTGATGCGTTGTCTTTCCCGTGCATTGCCAGTGTGTTATTTTTTTTTTAGCAGATTGATGTTGATAGCTGTATGTGTAGTGTTTATATAGAACAAACCGCTTGCCCCTCTGTGAAACAACGTACACCAAATCTGAAACACAAAAATGTAAAAGACATTTTTTTATATATATTTCGTTTGAAGACTATCTTTGCGGAAACCATAGTCCATATTTATTTACACGCCGCAATTTTTTCGAAAAGTTTAGCAGAAGTGTACCTTAAGTGCCTACACCTACTTACTTTTCGTCATCTATGTTGTTTAATCATAAATGTAAACAAATGTGAGTTGCTGTAACGTAGTAAACTTCAACAGAAAACTGCACTTTATATTTTTATATACACATATTAGAACAATAATAATTACATTAAATAAACAACGGTAACACTTTAAGTAGGTATTTATTTACTTTGTTTAAGCAGCATATAAACAAAGCAGTATATGGCATAGGATGGCATTTAAAACTACATGGAACGATATAATTTTACCAGTAATTCAATCACACAATTCAAGTATAACATAAGTTAAAATAAAGTTATCGAGGTTTAATAAATGCTGAAAATTTCGCGTTTTGTAAGAACACACATTTTGAAAGGATTTTATAGGGATAAAACTAAAAATCTTGTAAACACTAGATCAGTAGAAGATGCTTGAAATGCAATAAAAAATGTAAAAAACACATAATCCTCCTTTTGGGCTCCCCCGCAGTCGGGTAATAAACAAAATAATAAAAGCACAAAATTGAGAGAAAATTGAAGATCATAATGTATTTAAACAATGGATTTTTTTTTTTATCTTTAAAATCGTTTTGTCTCAGAAGCGGTGGGCTCTTAGGAAAAAAAAAAGCATAGAGTCATTTTTATAGAGATTTTATTTAGGTACGATCTATAATTTTCTCTAACCTAATTTTATGATGAAACTTACCGTTTTGTTAAAAACCCAAAAAAAAACCATTTTCGAGACCTTTAACCTTGAATTTTTTTTCAGGTACGGGATCGATGGGGACTTTTCAGCATTCATTTATAACGGTGTCCCAAACATTTAGACCAATTTTTAGCTCTATCCAAATTATTGTAGCTTCACTACTGTGTTTTGGGCTAATTTGACCGGACTACATACTCGTAATTATGTAGATTAATACAAAACTGGTGGTGGATGACTATGTTCTAGGTCACCATATATTATTTCACGATGGTCATGAACAATTATTTTTGCCTTGCAGCGTTTGCTAGTTCTTAATGAACAATTCCACTGGACAGTCGCTTTGGTAGAAGGCTGATAACTGAAACCATAAGTGTAGTCTCTATGTAAAATTAACTTCTTGCCCTTCTTTGAATTGATGAACTTGAAATCTGAAATAAACTTATATGTCAAGATAAAATGTCCTTTTAGATATATTTTTTGGGTGATATACGTATAAAGGGTATAAAACAATCCTTAATGGAGCCGAAAGGCACTTGTTCTTCTGGTCATTGAGATCATTTGTTGTTCTGGACCATACTTGAGAACCTGCTAGATTTTTCAAGTTTTTTGAAGATAATAAATAATAAAAATAAAAAGCCTTTATTGTTGTATATGTCGTAGGATAATTTGATACTTCGAATCTTCGCGGAAATCCTAGGGGTTCCTAGGGGTTTTGCGAAAACGCGGATAATTAGACATAGGCGAAAAATTATCAAATCTTACTGGACAAAGTCAGGATTTTTGCGAAAATACTCGTTACTATTTAGACGGCCACCACAAAATATTTTTAAGACTAAGCCTAGGCACCAAATAAAATTTTCGGTTCCTAAAAAATTTTTAGGGGCGGCATGGGCACCGGGCCGTAGGCCGACGAAGGAGGCCGGCGGAGGCCCGGCACTTCGGGGACAGAAGATATTAGTGTTATTTAATATGCGAGCGAAGCGAGCGCGCGTTTACCTATGTCTAATTATCCGCGTTTTTGCAAAACCCCTAGGATTTCCGCGAAGATTCGAAGTATCAAATTATCCTACGACATATACAAGTTTTACACAGAGTGGTTTCGTGTGCCTAAAACTAATTTACTTATGACTATTAACTAATAAAAACACATATTGACTATAGAGTTTAACTACTATATTAACAATTTTTTATGTCTATTTATTATCGGCAAACGGTAGTTCGGTTACAACTTGTCTTCCGACAAAGGCCTCCTCTAAAGATCTCCAGTCTTTTCTTATTTTTGCAATGCGAGTCCATGTTGAACCCGCTATTTTCTTGACGTCATCCTCCCATCTCTTAGTCTGTCTGCCTCTATTTCTCTTGGTTTTGAAGATACCAGTTTTTAAAGAAATAACAGTCAATTGACCCGTTTTCCGATTCAAATTATCCATAAACACATTTTTTTGAGTGTGCTACATTGAGTTTTACAGCAAAACGTGGTATTACACCCAAAAAAAAAGTCGTTCCCAGCAATATTTTTTACGTAGGATAGTTAGTTTGATATACATAATGTTTGGTTGACGGCTTCGTGAACTAAACTAAGTTAGACAGACAAAGAAAAGTACGTGAAATATCAGAGTTTTTTATTGGAATTTAATTACAATTCTTAGGTATCTTAGTACTATTTCTAACGAGATCTGAAGAATATATGGAATCTATGGGTGCTTGGGGGAAATACGGATTTCTAGTACGGACATGTCGGTACGGCTCGTTACCGATCGATTCCGGTAAAATAGTTTATACATGCTTTATACACTTGCATGCAATAGGAACTGGTGAATACCTGAATTAATTAGTGAGTCAAGAGAATTATTGATGTCATTTTTATATGTAATTGCGCTTTTACAAAGGATTGTTACTGTGCTATCGTCTGCAAACATTGTTACAGGTTGTTCAAGAGACTTGGACATGTTATTGACGTTTATTATAAACAAAACGGGACAAAAGCATTGTATCATGTGACAAATATCTAAAAATACTTGAAATGTAATATTTAAGCACTCAACCATAGATACTGCATTATATTCTAATATAATCTAGTAGGAGGATGGCAGTGCTCCTGGTTAAAAGATATAACAGTATTCGACACATCTACAATTAGTTTTGCTTTACATTTTTTTATGGGGCATTGCCAACACGTATTTTTATTGACACGAGTCTGGTAACGTAATCTGTATGTGTGTCCATTAAACATAAGTAACTGCTTGCCTTGTCTCGACATTACGCACTTGAAAACTGAAAAAAATACATAGTCACATAATTAAAAGAGAAGCTTTTTTAGATATGGAACTGAACATAACTTAATAGATGCATTGAAAACTATAGTTAATATTATACGAGGTTTTTGAAGAAATTCATTATGACTTTTGGCAATAGGGTAGTGAAAACAAACGACATTATTACTTTGAAAATTATTATTTGACTACAGCAACATTACAATGGTCGCACGTTCGCTCGGTTCGGGTGACGGCGGACAAATGAACCGTTTGCACTGGCTCAGGCACTTTTGAATGTCAGAAAAACAATAGAGCGAAGCTACAGTCACACAGTTTCTTTATATGTTTCATTTAAAGCTATTAACTGAGGATAAATAGTACTAATCATAATCATCCCTTATTTATGGGTGCAATAATTAATATTTACTTCCAGTTTTCAACTATAATATAGTTCACGTCAAATAACTTTGCCTCTCTGAAGTTAGCCATTTGCAAAGATCGCGCAAGTGCAGTCACGTAGAAAATTATTTGAACAAAATAAATACATATTTTTAAAAGAAAACCTAGTTTTATAATGCCATAATGCCCGCCCCCATGACTCGCGCATGCGGAGTTGCAGTTTTGTTCGTAATTTTGAGCCACTCGTAGCCAACTTCAGAGGGGCACAGTTATTTGACGCGAACAGTACATGCTTATTACTTAATTAAAAATAAAAATCTACCCATAGGCTCGCATGGCTTGACAAATCTTGAAGATGACAGAGATAGAACAATGTGTTTGTAAATACCTCGTGGTGATTTTAAAACAAGAATAAAGATCAAGATATTTCCTTAATAAATAGGAGTACGTGACAGACAGTCACAAATTCAGTAACAAGTACACGATTCAAGACCCCATAGAGTAGACAATTATATTTTCGTTAGTTATTTAGAATATCTAATTTGTTGCTGTCTAGATTCTGAAATATTTTCCATTGCTGACGAAAAATGTTGGCGGCGGATGATTATGCTGATCTCGGTTACCAGGTATAATGTTCCCATCATCGTCAACTACAAGTTTCGCCTTACATTTACGCGTGGTACATGACGAACATTGCCAGTAGCTAGTTGGTTTCACTGTAGAGTGATTGTTAAAGCTGTATGTGTAATCTTTGTACAGAATTAATTTCTTGCCTTTCTTCGAATTTATGTACTTGAATTCTGAAATAAAGAAAATTTTTAATAAGTTGAAAAGTACTCTTCTCTTCTCGCTCAAGCTCTTAACCAGTGTAACAATTGTTGGTAAACCAAATGAAATAAAAAAATAAAAACAACACAATCATAAAGCAAGTTTTTATTTCAATATATAAGCGCTTTATTAAGTTTTTTATTTTTATTTTAAATATCTGTTAATATTAAGGTACTAAACGAATCACAACACTTGATAAAAGACGAGTAAAGTTTGTTTGATTATAGTTAAGGTGCACATGGAAAACACACACACATACAAGGATAAGCGACACTTTTTTTTTTGGAGTGTGGGTAATCATCAAATGACTAATCAAGCTCTGGGCAGAGCGGTCACCCATGTTCCTTCTTAGCCGTTTGTGTCGAGGCCACGGTATCTCTTTCGAACAACCCGCAGCAGAATAAATGTGATACTTGACTCTACATTGTGTATTACTAAACGACAGTGTCAACATGAGTGTTTCTATTTTAAATTCTTATTTATTTTACATCTTCGAAGTATTGATGATAATTGTGCTCTAGGTTACCCTATAATTTTACCTTGAGCATTAAAAGTACTAAATTAACTTTGCATTTCTTACTCGGTCGTCGTCGCATTGTGCATTGCCAGTATGTTGCATCATAGGTTAAAAACTGCAAGTGCAAGTCAGAGTTGCACATGAAGGGTTCCGTACCATCGTAGCAGGGAAGTCCCCTTTAATTTGTATTTTTTCTTGTTAAAGCGGCAACAGAAAAACATATGTCGTGATAAGTTTGTTTTTCTTAGTGTTTGTATGAATGACAAAGTTATAATTGCGGTTTTTTAATATGTGCTATATTTCAAAAATTACTATTTATATATCTTTCAAACCAAATTTGGTTAAAAGTTTTTATTGCGATCTACAGCATACACTTTTTTTAAGATGTTTCACTCTCTTAATGGTTTAAGAAACCCTAAACATAATTTTTAAAGACCTGTCTATAGACACCCCACACGAGAAGGTTTGATAAAAAAAAGTTTTTTTTAAGGTCAGTTCAATGTATGGGGAGACCCCCTTAATCTTTTATTTTTTTGTATAAAATCGTAAACCGGTTCACCGAATACATAAACCTACCAAGTTTCAACTGCGTAGTCTTAATAGTTTCCAAATAAAGAGGCTGTGACATATGAACGGTCAGACGGACAGACAGACAGACATGACGAATCTATAAGGGTTCCGTTTTTTACCATTCGGCTACGGAACCCTAAAAAGGCTTTGAAAAGTGGAAAATATACTCGTTGTACAGAACTGACTGCTTGCCTCGCTTTGAATAAATGTAATTATAATCTGAACTAAGCACTATCAATATGCAGGCTTTTATTTAAAAGGGAGGTAGCTGATTTATTGGTATAAAAGGTAACATCAAATCGATTCAATCACTGAAAGACGATAATTTATTGTTAAAATATTTTATTGGGAGAATGTAAGTACACATACATAAAACAAATTTAAATATAATGAGCCTTATATTTTCAAAAAATATTATAAAGCACTGTTAACACCTAGTTAAGGATCAGTCAATGGTTATCTTAAAAGCTAAGAAGAGGAACCTTGGCAGTAAAAATTAAGAGATGGAGTGAACAAGAGAAAGCTAAGTACTAAAACTATCACCAGATTTGAAAGAGATTTCATCGTTTCATTGATAAATTCTAATATATTCTCCATTTCTGATGTAATATTTGGGTGGGAGATGGTTGTGGTATTGGTTAGACGTAATATTGCCATTATCACCGACGATTAGTGCCGCCTTGCAGCTGTTTGTGGTGCGGCTTGAGCATCGCCAGTAGGACGTTCCTTTAACTGAAGAGTATTTACCAAAGAAGTATGGATACTCTTTGTACAGAATTAACTTCTTGCCTCTCTTCGAAGTGATGTACTGGAGATCTGAAACAAATAAAAGACATTATCTAATTAACATAATTATAGGCAACCAAACCTATAATCCAGGAGTCAGCCAGGCTTTTTGAACACCTGATGGAGGTGGTGGATTGTGCCCAGCAACGGTAACCAACGGCGGAGCTTCTCTTTCTGGGGGACTTTAATGCCCACCACGATGAGTGGTTATTCCCGTTCCAGAAAGCGGACCATGCTGGGAGAGAGGCGCGCAGATTTACATTGTCGCTAGATCTCACCCAGCTGGTGAATGAAGCTACGCGGGTGCCAGATGTTGACGGACACACACCCAATTGCTTTGGACTTGCTGCTGACTACTGACCCAGACAGGCACTCAGTATCGGTAACAACCCCACTGGGAACATCTTACCACTGTTTGGTGAAATCCGTATCTATCAGCAATCCCTTCCAGATGATACCCCTAGAGGCGAGAGGCGAGTATGGCAACACGAGTCAGCAGACTGGAATGAAATGCGGCACTTCTTTACGTCCTTCCCTTGGCGTTCAGTATGCTTTTCTACGCGCGACCCCACATACTCAGCTGAAGCGGTTGCGGCCGTGATACGGGAGGAAATGGAATACTATATTCTATTCTCCGACATACCGCTCGGTCACAAAACCCGTCCATGGTTCAATGCAGACTGCGCTCGCGCTGAGGCCGTTGAGGCTGAGGAGTTCGGGTGCGTCGGGTTCGCGCGAAGAAAAGAGCTTTCAATTATGCTGCAAAGTCCTGTAACCGGGTGATCCGAATCGAAAAGGGCTAAACTTGCGTCATACCCTTCTGGTAGTAAACAGTTTTGGTCCGTGGCCAAGTCGGTCGAATCCAATTCCTGCCGGTGGTTTCTGCGGATGTCATTGAAATATTGAAGAGGACTGACCCGGACGACGTGCCAGATTTCGTGGCGAAGGAGTTAAGTAAACTGCCCCTCGACACGTTCGATCACGTCGATGTTACAAGGCTGCTAAAGGACAACACTACCCTGAAAATGGAGGTGACCAAGATGCAGTCCAGAATGGTGGTAGAGATACCACGGCCTCGACATGAAGGGCTAAGAAGGAACATGGGTGGTTTTTAGTCAGTAGACACTCCCTTTCGCTCTGCCCAAGACCGGGAGTTATTTGATGATTTTCCACACGCCAAAAAAAAAAACAAAAGGCTTGATAAAAGTTAATTATAAATGTTTAATTATAATAAAAGTACATTAAGGAAACACATTAGTTGGTACATAAGTTATTCCGGTAGTACGTACCCATGTGATAGTTTTTGAATATTAGGCGGGCAAAGACACGGGGAAAGCTTGTTCTACTAATATAAAAGTTAAGAAGCCACGGGTACGTATTTGAATATCGAAGATTAAAATACCTACGCTTAAAATATCGATGTTCAAAACATCGAAAATTTAAATATCGATTGTATCAAAATGTCGAAAATTGTTATATCTACGCTTAAAACATCGAAAATTAAAATTCCGAATGATTAAAATTTCGAATGATTCAAAATATCGAATGACATTATGCCTAAGTTCATAATATCTACGTTCAAAATACCTACTAGTTAAAATACCGAAAAAAAATTATACAGGGTGTAAATTAACCCATCACACAGCCGTTAACCAAGCATTCTGTACATCAAACTAAGTACCCCTACGCAAAATTTTTTGCGGGAAAGGTTTTTTTTTTTTTTGGGGAAAAATTTGTAACTTTGGCCCCCAATATCTCCGTAACTAGGGGGTTCCCTGGTATGGTCTAGAACAAAAAAATGATCGCAGTGGTTATATTGTACATTTGCGTACAAATGTGTTTTATTTTGGGTTTTTATTATGTAAAAATAATTAAAGTACCTACATTAATAATAATAATAATAAAAATGTTTATTTTCTCACCACAATATTTTACAATACATTGTTTTTACATTTTATGTATCACTTTTAATATCGTGGGAGACTGGTGCCTAAGCTAGGCTGCAAGCCTGTATTTCAGGACACCAGGACTCCGCACACATAAGTTTTTCAATACAATGAGCATTAATACCGGCTGGTGAACCCAAGTATGGTTTTAACAACAAACAGGTTAGTATAACTGTGTGTGTGTATAAGTGTGTAGTGCATGAGAGTATTATGTGTGGTGCATGAGAGTTTATGTGTGTGTGGTGTGAGTGTATGTATGGTGTGAGTGTGTGTGTATATGTGTGTACATGTGTTCCATTAAATTTAACAGGTATATTACACTATGGCAGCAAATAGATTACATGAGGTTTTCCTTGTTTTTTTTTTTGTAACCCACCTAGTAACAGATTACCATCTAGCAAACAAGCTTGCAGCAATCATGCAACATGCAAGCAAGCATGGTTTCTGTCACGGCTCCGGCGCTGCAGGGCTCCGGCAGTCCCACGCGAGCCTTACGTCGCAGATGATCTAAACGCTCACCACCGCAGCTTCGGCTTGTTGGCCGGCTTCGCCGGCCAGCCTCAGCTGCGGCGGCGGGCGTTAAAACCACCTGCTCCTCAGCTCGCGGGCTGCCGCGCCCCTCCGCGCCTACGCGATTCTAAATTACACTCTAGGGGTAGGGCATACAAGACTACGTAGACTCGATTTTGCAGCGATACGTTTCTGTCACTAACTTTAGTAGCATAACATATTGACTTTCAAAAATATATTTTAATTTCAAGACCTAAATAATACCTTCACGATTGACCTATGCTTGTACACTGGACACTGACTTTCATGGATAAAATAGGTCGAAATTGTTCCAAAACCGAATTAGGGTACCCCGAATTTACGTAGTCTTTTGGCTGTTACCCCTAGAGTGTATATAAAAATCCGGAGGCGCGAAGGGAGGGCAACCCCCGCTCGCTGTAACAAAGCATAGGCACCCGTGGGAGCCGTAGCGGCTGAGGCTGGTCGCCGGAGGCGACCAGCAAGCCGAAGCTGCGGAGGTGAACATGGGTGCCTATCCTTTGTTACGCAAGGGCGAAGGGGTTGCACTTCCCGTAGCGCCGGAGACGTTGCAGAAGCAACCTTTTTCCACTCATACTACTTACATCAAAAATTAATTTTCGATGTTGAAATAATATATGTACCCATCGATATTTAGGACGTTCGATAGTTTGTACTTCGATATTTAGGACATTCGATAATCTGTATTTCGATGTAACTTTTGTAGATATTTAGATTTTAGATGTATTGGACGTAGGTTATTTAACCATTCGATAATATAAACTTTCGATATTTTATGTTTCGGTTTTATGGTCGTTCGATATTTCCATTTTCGATGTTTTGAACATCGATATTTTAAGCGTAGGTATTTAAATCTTCGATATTCAAATACGTACCCGAAGCCACACACCAAAGCTTCGCCTCCGGCGGGACACCGCACCGCCCCGCCGTCGCCTTCCCGCAACATAAAATCAAATCAAATCAATTATTTGTTTGCAAACATAGGTAAATAATTCGTACATACGTTGTGATAGAAGTAAGCTCTCCATATTCTACCATCACATGGGCACGCAAAATATAATCAATTTAATAATAAATATCATTTCAAATAACAATTATTACAGTTAGAAAAATTATAGAATTCCATTTTACAAATTAATATCAAATCATTTAAATCACAATGAAAAAAAAAATAAAGATTGTCCTAATATTACATCAAATTTCACTGGCTAAAAATATTAATAACGTCAAAGGATACAATACAAGCATGTCAATTTAAATAATATGTAAAAAAAAAGAAGAAAGGAAATAATTCATTTTAACCAAAAAAAGTTCAATAGGGGATCGGACTGGGTTAAAAAAAATATGATTCTAATTAGTCCGTCAGTTAGATTATCAAAAAATATTGGACATGTGTTTTGTGTTTTATCAAATGAATAAAAATTGACGAAGATAAAACGCGTCAAAGATCATGAGTGGGGGGTTGTGACGTCATTTGTAGGTAAAAAATGCATGTGACGTTTTCGAGGAGTTCACGAGTTTTCGAAGCACTATATCGTCTTCTTCATTTTTTGTTTATGTGAAAAAAAGAAAAAATATGTGTTCAATATATTTTGGAAATCTATCTGACGGACTAATTAGTTTTTTTTTGTCCGATCCCCTATTACATTTAGATTTTAAGTGATTGCGGGCGCCTGGTGGATTATAGCCTATCCCTCTCCTAGAGAGGAGGCCTGAGTCCCTGTGGTGGGAACATTATAGGCTGATGATGATAAATAAGTCATTCCAATTTTACGCACGTGACGGGAATTAAGTTAAACGAAGAGAAATGAAATATAATGTTTATTGATCATTGAGTGATAAATTGCTTTAGTTTCTCTTCTTGTCATAATATTTCTTTGAGTTTTCCCTCCACCTTGCACGTTGAATTTTTTGATCATGTATATCCATTTCTTTCACGGAGATTATAATTTATTTCTTTTTTTGATTTAAATACTTATTTCTGTTTTTTTCTTTTTGGATTTGGTATAGTGAAGGATCATTTTTAATTCTTTCATATTTTTTCCTTTGCCATAATCGTTGCGCTGCTCGTCTTTCATCAGAAGATTTCTTTAGTTTATGGTATTTAAGATCTAACACAAACATTAAATACTTATATTTATAATTAACAAATAAAATAAGGCATCCTCCAGAGATTGCCACTCGTCGCAATTCCTTACGAGGATGGACCAATTGCGTGTTTCAACAGTCTTTATCTCATCCATTCACCTTGCCATTGGTCTCCCTCTGCTTTTGTGCCCATAAGGTCCTCTTCACATAATCACAGTTTTCGTCCATCTGTTGAATGTGGGATAGTAAATAATAGACTTATTATGCTAAACATATTTTTATTACACGTTTGAATTCAGTAAACCATAGCGACAAATTAGATAAAACTGTTATTATGCAGCAATAAATACTTTCGTTTTTATACATTTTTGTATCCGCGAGTCATTTATCAGCTTTGATGCGTTGTGGCGTAAGAAATCTGCCTCGCTACTCCGCAGGCTGCGTGGCAGTCGTAACACTATCCTGCAAGCAATAGCCGCCCGGGCAGACAGCCCGCTAGTGTGGGCGCTAACCTATCGAACTCGATCTGTTCTAGTTATTAAGTACTAACATAGGCTAAGTTTTAATATTGTTACTAACACAGTGAACCTCATTTTTGTCCTAGTTATTAAGTACTAACATAGGCTAAGCTATATTTGTTACTAACACAGTGGACCTCTTTGTAGTCTGACTAATAAATGATTATTATTATTATTATTATTTATGGGTTGGTAAAGGTTAAACGACAGTGTCATTTTGATTGTTTTTACTTTAAATTCTGATATATTTTCCATCTTTGATAAAATGTTGTGGCGGCGGATGGCTGTGGTCTGGGTTGACATATATAATATTACCATGAACATCAAATATTATTTTTGCTTTGCAGCGGTTATTTTTTTGTCGCATTGAGCACTGCCAGTATGTTGTTTGTTTGGTTGACTTTGTGAAGTTAAAAGTGTACTCTTTGTGCAGAACTAACTTCTTGCCTTGCTTTGAAATGATGTACTTATAATCTGAAACAAAACAAAGCAGGAGTTGGCTGATTCCTTACTAGAAAGTTAACACATTAAATCGATCCAATCACTTAAAGTCGACAATTGTTAAAATATTTTATTGGGATTACGTAGGTACACTAAAATATCTAAGAAATAAAATACATAAGCCTTACTTTTTGAGGAAATATTATTAAACACCTGGCTAAGGATAAGTTAAACCCGTACATTTCAATTGCGTGCATGTTGTACACAGAAGCTGTTGGTGAAGCTATATAAATAAATTAAGAGCGTTTATCGATGTGCGACCAAAAACAACGTGTTTTCGTGTTTTTTTCAAGGGCTATATCGTAATGATGTTGGCAGATTATTCAAAGATTATCACAGTAATAGAAAGATTAACTGCCGCAACGAGAGCTTTAATGATTTAAGTAAAGGTGGTGACAGTTTTGTCATACAAAAGTATGTCAAATCTTTACAATGTAACGGCTTAAATAATCATTAAATAACTTTGAGTACCGCAGTAAGTCTTGATTTAGTGCATTTCAGTGTAAAATTATATTTTTATTGATAGTTTTTGAAAGCAAAACCAATCCCATCATAGGGTTTCACGAAAATAGACGTCAGAGTTATCTTTCAGGACAAATACAACCATGATGATGTGCCAAATCATTTTATTTTATCCGTTTGTCCAACAGAATACATAGTCTTCAAGTGCAAGATAGAGCCCAATTACAACAAATGGAAATAATGCAAAATAGGTTCACTTTAACATTTGTTTCATCCCGGTTTTTGAATAGAAACTTAACGAACATAATTATTTTTTACTAAATGTAAAGGTATAGATTTATACAATGATTTTTTTTTGTAATTTTCATGAACTCGTTGAATTTATAAAATTATTTATAAAACACTATATCATCGCGCGCAATCGTTTGCCTTAAATAAATTACTCTTACTCAAATGGATCAAAGTTGTTCAGTTTGACTACAGAACTTGCCAATTCTACGCACACCGATGCACCCGCATGAGTGTGAGTGAAATCGGATTCGAATTATTTAAAATTGACGTCGCGCGCTGTAAGTAAACGCTCTTAACATGAACATGATTACCGATCACCTTCCTTGTTCAAGAAATACTGCCGAAGCAAATACTTTAAATTCTGATATATTGTCCGTTACTTATGGCGAATTTAGGTTGTGGGTGAGTATGGTCAAACTGACCAGATATAATTTTATCTTGATAATCAACCACTATTTTCCCCTTGCAACAATTCGTTTGGGACCGCTCTGAACAGTGCCAGTAGGCAAATACTTTTGTGGTATTGTATTTAGTGAAGCAGTATGTGTATCCCTTGTGCAGAATTAACGGTTTGCCTCTCTGCGAACGAATGAACTTGATATCTGAAAAAAAAAAACAATGAACAATGTTGGTGGTAGTTAAAAGGGGATCGGACAAAAAAATCTAATTTGTCCGTCAGATAGATTTCTACTATTAAACGCATATTTTTTTCTTTTTTCACAAAAAAAAAAAATTAAGACGATACAGGGCTTCAAAAACTCGTGACCCGTGACGTCACATGTCAGTACATTCTTTACCTACAAGTGACGCCACAAGCCCCAACTTGACCTTTGACGCGTTTTATCTTTGCCAATTTTTATTATTAGATAAAACAAAACATAATATATCCAATATTTTTCGATAATCTAACTGACGGACTAAACATAATCATATTTTTTAGACTCAGTCCGATCCCCTAAATAAATGTAAATTTTAAAGATTCCAAAATATATTTTATAAAAATTACAGACTTCGAATGAAAACAAATACAACAACGCGTTTAAAATAAATACTTATATTACTATTAGGAATCAGAAGTGAAATACGATAAAAAAAATAAACAATCTTTAATTTCTTAAAATTACACTTTTATAAAAAATATCACGAGGAACATTGTTAACAATAATCAAATAGAAATGACACTAGCAAAATGAAATAATCAGTACACGAACAAAAACATAAACCAAAAATAGTTAAGCACACGATAATGGTCGGGTAGCACGTCCGTTCCGAGCAAAAAGTAGCCGTTGCAGTTTTTTTTTTTCCGAAATAGCACCTCGCAGTTCAGTCTAGGAGACTGACTTCTCCTTAACCGGGCAAATCCCTGTGGATACCTTGAGTTTAAGGCCTCCAGCCAGGGGCAAATAACTTATAAACTAAGACAAGTGACAAATCGCTAAGGGAACCCCCTGTGGGGTGGGGACCTCAGCTTAGGACGTCACAGGGGGAGGGCAGCAAGGGGACAGGCTGGATCTGAGTGGGATTATTTAGGGGCTGGTTTAAAACTACTGGCTCAGCATCGCGGGTTGGCACTGGCAAGGGTCGAGGGGGGGCTGGAAACGGGATTCCGCGACGACGGACCGTGGCGTCGCGGTCGTAATGACTAATATCTGTGTCCGTTCTTTTTAAGAGTACTGGTTTCCCTACTACTGTCCTGAAGGATAGTGATAGGGTCGTCAGGAGTGATAAGAGTATGGCGCCGACGGCAGGTCATGCTTATACGCGATGGTTCGTATCGGGCGGCCGATGCGACCAGAGGATTCCTATGCTTGACTGCAGTATCAAAGAAGCGCTTGGAAAGGCGTTTCATGAATTGAAGAACGGTGGGCATTTTACGATCTAAATGAAGACACGGACGGACGAACCAAGGGGCTCCGGCGATCTTACGGAGAAATCGGTGGCCATTGGAGCGCCGCGCGACTCCTTTTGCGGTTGCCGGCTGATGGCGTGACTTTAAGCTGTTGATTCGCCTTCCGTAACCAACATTACATTAAATTGATGAGCTCGCCAAAACATGTAGTGTATTCATAATCTTAATTCTATAATCAGTTTTTTCTTTTCTTATTATTTTTGTTCTAAATTTTGTAATGTATTCCAGTTAAAAGATTTAAAAATGTCAAAAAAATGCTCTGTTATTTCTTCACTCATGGGATAAAAACAACGGTTTAAAAGTAGGCCCAGTTTTCATTTCAACCGCTATCAGGAAACATTGCCTGCGCCCGATACTACGATGTAAGGGTTAATTTTGTACTAGACTTTCTAACCTGGTGCAAATAGACACTTTTTTTTTGGCTGGTGTAAAATCATCAAATAACCCCTCCCGCTCTTGGGCAGAGCGAAAGGGAGTGTCAGACTTCTACTGACTAAGAACGCAATAGTTTAATGGCTGAAACTGAAGACCTATGATGACATTGTAGACCTATGAAGTATTGCTGCAAGCATCGTCAATATGAATTGAATACACACACACATAACACACACACACACACACTCACTGACACCCACACCTCACACACACTATTTATTGTATTTATTTTTAAGTTTATTTTATTTCGTTATAGTTCATGCCTTGTCTTGTTGTATTTTGAGATGGCTCTTTTTTAAATTTACATACTTAGTTTTAATTTTTTTCTTTGTTTAAATTCTGTTATCTTTTGTACACTACTTTTACAATTTTTTTTTTAATTTGACATTGAAGAGTGGGATCTCCTAAAATGACATTGAGGTTTCTAAAACCATTTTTTCTCAAAGACAATCGTTTGAAAGATAGGTATACACTTTCAAAGTGGTAAATTAATGTGTGTCCCCTCCTCTAACTTTTAAACTAAGAGAGTGAAAAATCTAAAAAAAATATATGCTGTAGATCACAATAAAAACTTTCAACCGAAATTGATTTGAACAACATATAGTAAATTGTTTTTGAGATATAGCACATTTAAAAAACCGCACATATAACTTTGTCATTCATACAAACACTATGAAAAACAAACTTATCACAAAATATGATTTTCTGTTGCCTTTTTAACAAAAAATAACACAAATTAAAGGGGGCTTACTACGATGGTACGGAACCTTTCATGTGCAAGTCCGACTTGCACTTGGCCAGTTTTAATTATCAAAAAGATACTCTCCATTTCTGATTAGAAATTCAGGTGGTGGATGGCAGTGGTCCAGGTTCGCAGACATTATTTTACCATTACCATCTACGATTATATTTGCTCCACACTTTTGGGTTGTGGTTTGCTCAGCAGTACATTTCCAGGAGTTAGTGTTTCCAGTAGGAGAGTATGAGAAGTAACTGTATGTGTACTCATTGAGAAAAATGAATCGCTTTCCTCCAGGAGACGTTATGTACACGAAAACTGTAATTAAATGAAATGTTTATCAAGTCGAAAACTTGACGTGGAATTAAATTTCTGAGTTTCAAAAAGTATTTAACTACAGACTAATTAATACAACCACGTTTATTAGAAAAAAAGGATTTATTAGGATTATAATACAGGTCTGCAATGGTATTCTTCTCTGAGATTTGAGTAACGTTTCTTAGAGTGTATGATAACGAGAAAAATAATATGTCGTCACTTGTCGTTGTTAATTACTAGACAACAAGTATAATATTATAAGTAATTCGCATATTGATTTTGCTTTAGTTGTGGAAATTTATGATTATAAAACAACGACTTAGTGAAAAATATTTACAATAGTTATTTTGGTTACTGATAGCAATAACCAGAACAAAACTGATTTCGGAATTATTTTCCGAAATAATCAGTTTTGAACTGAAGAAAAACTCAGTGATGTCGAGCTACAAGCGTGGAAATCTTTTGAGGAAGTGGTGAAAAACTTAATGGGAAACAATTAAAGCTCCAAAAATAAAGAAATAGTCAGCCAAAATAAAAATAATTAAAAAATAAATAAAGTAAAGGTTAAACGACAGTGATCTTGATGGTTTTAATTTTAAATTCTGATATATTTTCCATCTTTGATAATATATTGTGGCGGCGGATGGCTGTGGTCTGGGTTGCCATGTATAATATTACCACGAACATCAAATATTATTTTTGCTTTGCATTGGTAATTTTTTGCCTCGCGTTGTGCATTGCCAGTATGTTGTTTGTTTGGTTGAACTTGTGAAGTTGAAAGTGTACTCTTCGTGCAGAACTAACTGCTTGCCTCGTATTGAATGGATATACGTATAATCTGAAATAAAACAAAGCAGGGGGTGGCTGATTCCTTAATAGAAAGTTAACACATTAAATCGATCCAATCACTTAAATAAGACAATAAATTGTTTAAATCATCATCATCATCATCACCGTACGTTTCAATTGCGTGCACGTTGTACACAGAAGCTGTTGGTGAAACTATTTAAATAAATTAACATGAACATGATCACCGATCAGCTTCCTTGTTCAAGAAATACTGCCGAAGCAAATACTTTAAATTCTGATATATTGTCCGTCACTTATGGCGAATTTAGGTTGTGGATGAGTATGTTCAAAGCGACCAGATTTAATTTTACTGTGATTATCAACTTCTATTTTCCCCTTGCAACAATTCGTTTAGGACCGCTCTGAGCATTGCCAGTAAGCAAATGTTTTCGTGGTATTGTATTTAGTGAAGCAGTATGTGTATCCTTTGTGCAGAATTAACGGTTTGCCTCTCTGCGAACGAATGAACTTGATATCTGAAAAATAAATCAATTTTGGTGTCTTACACTAATAGTTAATTGTATGGTTTATTCAATAATACAAGTACATTTTAAAGATTTCAAATTAAATTTAATAAAACAGAACATCAACAGACTTCGAATGGAAGCAATTCAACCACGCGTTTAAATTGAATACCTATAATCTGTTTTTTCTTTTCTTATTATTTTTGTTCTTATTTTTTTTATATTATGTATCCAGTTAAAAGATTTAAAAATAACAAAAAAAAATACTGTTATTTCTTCACTCACGGGAGTTAAAGCAACGGTTTAAAAGTAGGCACAGTTTTTATTTAAACTGCTGCATCCCTATTAGGAAACATGGGCTGCGCCCGACGATGTAAGGGTTAATTTTGTACTAGACTTTCTACCCTAGTGCAAATTAACCCTTGAATGTGAAATAAAAATAATATGAGTAAAGTATTTAAATATTTGTTAGGTGATTTTTGCATATTATCTAGCTCGGCGTTTAACCCTCGCAATAAGGTTATTAACGTGTGTCGATAGAAATGAGTATGTATACTAATATTATAAAGCTGAAGAGTTTGTTTGTTTGAACGGGGTAAACTCTGGAACTACTGGTTGGAATTGAAAAATTCTTTTAATGTTGGATAGTCCATTTATCGAAGAAGGCTTTACGCTATATAACATCACGCTACAATCAATAGGAGCGGAGCATAAATGAAAAATGTTGCAAAAACGGGAAAATATATTCCTTTTTGAGAGTTATCTACAGTCTTATCTACAGGCTTATCAATACAAACGCGTTTAACAGAAAAAAAAGTATTTATTAGGATAATATTACAAAACATTGAAGATTATGCAGAAGATAAGTCTTCTTCTTCCGTACTTCCCTATTTCTCGACATCTCAGCAGTCACCTCCTTTCTAGCCATATATTAAGGAAAGAACCACAAAAATTGATACACTAAAAAACTGAATAAGAATAAATCTTATCGAACATTAAATACATTAATTGGTTTTTTTTATCATGAAGCAAAATTTATTGATTATGAGAGTAAACTATGTACATTAATTAAAAACCATTAAATAAACTAACAAGAAACTATAAAGGCATCAAAAAACTGCTCCTCAACGCTGTCAGCCGGTAATGTGCCCAAAAGACTGGAGCCATTGCCACGTTGTATGGCAACACTTACCCTCAGGACAAGATAAAAGCCAGCCCTTGGGTCACGAGAAGCGTCAACTAAGCGTTTTGAAAAGAAACAATATTTTTGGATTTAATGATTAAGATGACCTTTATTTCGTGGTTTTCTGTTTCATTTATTTAATTCTGAAATATGTTTCATTTTTTATGAAAAATTGAGGTGTTGAATGGGTATGTTCCAGTTTAGTAGACTTAATTTTACCGAAACCATCTAAAATGATCTCAGCTTTACAATTGTGTACGGTTCTTCGCTCTGTGCATTTCCAGGTACACATTTTAGTCGCAGTACATCTAGTGAAGTTGTATGTGTACTCTTTATACAGAATTAACTCCTTGCCTTTCTCCGATTTTATGTACTCGAAATCTGAAAAATTTAGGTGAATTACAACAATAATAAGATACGTAATTTTAGGAGAACATAAATTAAATTAAAATAACACAACGTTAAAACACTTTTGTGGTTAAAAATATTTTATTAAAATTATATCGAAATAATATAACAATGTGGACTTAAAATCATATGGAATTATAAAAATCTTATTTAACTGTGCAGTGTTTATTATATCTAATGTATATTATTGATGGATGCATTTATACTTCATGTACAAGAGTGGTACATAGAGGGCGGACTGAATGCCACAAGACCAGTCAACCTTTGGGTCAAATAGAACAGCATTGTATGATAGAGTACAAAAAATAAATAGGAAAGAATAAATTAGATACTACTTTATACTTACTTATAAATATTTAAAATTATTAGATATACATGCTACAAATATTCTAGAAATAAGCAGTACTTTTGTACTTTTAAATTTTCTACTGAACCTACCCTTAAATATTATCTTACTACTATAAAAACGAAAGAATGTGGGAATGGATTTTCATGCAAAAACTACCTAAACACATTTGGATGAAATTTACATTAACACACAGGATAGCAGGATCCCATGGGAGAACTATTGAACTCTACGCGCAGACGAAGTCGGGGGGGGGGGGGGGGTATAAGCTAGTAATACAATAATAAAAAAGAACCCGACTGAAATAACTGAAAAACAAAAAACAAGCACATTTTAAATTAAACAAAACTTGGAAGCAGGCGGGGTCCATTCTATTTAAGTAATTTTAGATTTAAATGGACCCCGCCTGCTTCCAAGTTTTGTTTCATTTAAAATGTTCTTGTTTTTTGCTTTTCAGTCGGGTTTTTAGTTTTTTAACTACTTTTATATTTCCATCTTTTTAGTTAGTCACGTAAAATACTTCGCAGACAATATGATTTGTTACCATGAATTTCTTTTAAACATATAAGTTGTACATATATTATTGTTATGTCCTTTTTAAACTCTTCATTTTGATACCCTACTCGATGGTAAAGATTTTTTTTTTATTTTTTAACTTCGCGATATTGGCCCCAAAATACGCAATTTTTCCTTTGTTTTTTTTTTTTTAATTTTAATGTAGCCCGTGACTCTCGCGCCATCAAGACGAATCTGTTTATTTTATTCAAATCCGTTCATCCGTTTAGGAGTTATGAGGGAACAAAGAAACGGACAGACATACATACAGGTCAAACACATAACCCTCCTTTTGGGCTTCGCCGCGGTCGGGTAATTAAAAGAATTACAGTCAGCATATTAATTATCATAAATTCTGTAAAATGTTCCACAACGGATGAAATATTGGTGTAGGGTACATGTATGGTCTAGTTTATCAGATATAATGTCACTATAACCGTCTACAACCATTTCAACCATGTGCTTCTTTGAGTTTCATTTGATAAATATCTTATATTGAATATCTTATACGTGTACTCTTTATACAAAACTAGCTGCTGCCCGCGGCTTCGTCCACGTGAATGTCGGTTATCGCGAACAAAAGTAATCTTTTGGCACTATAAAAGAAGCCTGTGTCCTTTCTCAGGCTCTAGGCTATCTTTTTACCAAATTTAATTTAAATCGGTTTGGTAGTTTTGACGTGAAAGCGCGACAGACAGACAGAGTTACTTTCGCATTTATGATATTAAGTAAGGATGAGCTGATTGCCTTTCTCCGAATTTATATTCTTGATCCTATTATCTGGAATGAAAGAACAGGACATTCATGCTAGTATCGACAGCACAGAACAATCTTCTTCTTCAAATTCTGATGTACTTTCCCTTACAGAAGACATAATTGGGCGGGGGATGGGTGTGGCCTCCAGTCACAGATTTAATATTACCCAGATCATCTATTACTATTTTCGCCTTGCAGTTCTTTCTGATGCGTCCAGAACACATCCAGATCGTGTGACTTTTTTTAGCCGAATAATTATTTAAGCAGTATGTGTGCTCCATGTGCAGAACTAGTCTCTTGCCTTGTTTCGAACTGATGTATTTGAAATCTGAAAACAGAAACTCATTTTTGTTTATTGAAATTATATTATCTTGTTTACGAGTGACCCATCTCCAGGTGTACTTAAGCTAATCCAGGACATTTTTTGATGCAAAAAATAAAAGGCCTAGTCAATAATAAAACATTTTATAATTCTATTTAATTATATAAATAAAATCCTCGCCAGTTAACAAAACAATATAAATCTCTGAAATTATTGCAAGGCTACAGCTTTTTATGCTTGGTTAATTTTTTCGGAAAGTTGTGATACGATAGGGAGAAAACAAAAAACCGAAAGGCTAATTTTAATGCTGTTGATGGATTGTCATTTTTGTCCATGCCCTCAGTTGGTTACCACCTTGGTATTGTAAGAAAACGTTAAATTTCATGGCTTGATCGTTCTGGTTCTAAGAATTGTAGCTTCCTTCTTTTGGCTTTCTGTATCTTAATATAAACTAACTAAATAGCACAAGAAAAATAAAGAAGTCACACGTCCATGTTTAATAATTCTGTAATAATAATAAATTTATTCAATAAAAAGTTTTGTAATGTTACATAATATCCTTAATAATTATATCCAATTACAAAAGAATTTACCATCTCTAACCGAACTAGGCAAAAGCCTGTATTTCGGCAATCAGCTTGTACGGCGTTGTGACGTACACTCCCATTGGACAGCATCCTTTGTCTTGCGGTGACGGCTGTAGGTGTAGCCATCATACAGTACTAACGGGTTTCCTTTTCTCGATGTTGTGTACTCGAATTTGTAATTCTTCTTTTTTGCTTTTTATATCTTTATGAACTTGCTGAGGTGTCTAAGTATAAAAGAAAAAAAATAGTCAAACTCAAACTCAAAGCATTTATTTCAATTAAACCATTACGGGCACTTTTGAATTTCAGAAAAACAATACATAAAACGAACAAACAAGGCATAATAACTTGTGAAAGTACTGTAGTTGCCCATTCCACAGTCCAGCAAACATCATTTTTTTATAAATATTTCTTACAGAAGACATAATTGGGCGGGGGATGGGTGTGGCCTCCAGTCACAGATTTAATATTACCCAGATCATCTATTACTATTTTCGCCTTGCAGTTCTTTCTGATGCGTTCAGAACACATCCAGATCGTGTGACTTTTTTTAGCCGAATAATTATTTACGCAGTATGTGTGCTCCATGTGCAGAACTAGTCTCTTGCCTTGTTTCGAACTGATGTATTTGAAATCTGAAAACAGAAACTCATTTTTGTTTATTGAAATTATATTATCTTGTTTACGAGTGACCCATCTCTAGGTGAACTTAAGCTAATTCAGGACATTTTTTTGATGAAAAATTAAAAGGCCTAGTCAATAATAAAACATTGTATAATTCTATATAATTATATAAATAAAATACTCGCCAGCTCACAAAACAATATAAATCTCTACAGCTTGCTTGCTGCTTGCTTGCAGCCAGACTACAGCTTTTTTATGCTAGGTTAATTTTAGGGTTTTTCCGAAAGTTGTGATACGATGAGGAGAAGACAAAAAACCGAAAGGCTAATTTTGATCCTGTTGATGGATTGTCATTTTTGTCCATGCCCTCAGTTGGTTACCACCTTGGTATTGTAAGAAAACGTTAAATTTCATGGCTTGATCGTTCTGGTTCTAAGAATTGTAGCTTCCTTCTTTTGGCTTTCTGTATCTTAATATAAACTAACTAAATAGCACAAGAAAAATAAAGAAGTCACACGTCCATGTTTAATAATTCTGTAATAATAATAAATTTATTCAATAAAAAGTTTTGCAATGTTACATAATATCCTTAATAATTATATCCAATTACAAAAGAATTTACCATCTTTAACCGAACTAGGCAAAAGCCTGTATTTCGGCAATCAGCGCCAATCCCCTCAAATATTAATAAATAATGGTAGCCATCAAATAGACATGTTAACCTTTAGTGGGTTTACAGCAGAAAAAATCAGCAAAACAAATTCTATTTTGAAAATTTATATCGTTAATACAAAAATTAAATTAAATCATTCATTAACTATTTTCCTCTACATAGAAACAAAAATAAATTAGATCATTAAATTAAAATCAAAGAAGATAAACAATAAAATCGGAAGACCATCTCAAAAAAATTAAATAATATTAAAACTAAAAATAAAGTAAATCCATAAATAAAATCTTTGAAACAAATAATAAAACCATTACAATAACGTCATTTAGATTAAATAATACAATTCCTAAAGATAACATGCAGCTGGTGGCCGCATTTGTGGTAAATACAAAGCAAGGTTTATCATAATTCATAAAAAGTAATGTTTCAATCGACATAGATTGATGACAGGATTAAGATGATTTAATTACAATAATTTTCTTATGAAATTTATTTTAGACTACATAGTTTAAAACCTGGAGTACCTACACAGGTTATACATAAGCCCAAAACCTAAACTCATTTCCATGACATACTACCAGAAGAATTAAATTCAAAGTTAGACATAAAGAGCATGCTATAACTGACTATATTACCAACCTAATTGCAATAAGCATGCTCCTAACTTGCCTGTGTTGTACACACTTCATGTCAAATTACGTCTTCAAGCCACGTCCTAACCAAAACGATCATCGCGCGAATGCACACGACTGACGCGATCATTTCAATCAATGAACCCGAGCATTTTGTTGCTCCGTGCGAGAACGCCATCAGGTTTTTCGACCGAACAAGTGATTTGTTAATCACATTTGCGCCCGACTGATCATTTTGGCTTGTTCACGGAGCCAGGCTACCACATCTTTATTTAGGTTTTATTTCTGGGGTTTCGTTACGGTTTAACACCCTCATATATAATTCGCCACCGCAAAAATGAAGCGCTGGTTTTGGATGGTTATGCATACCAACAGTTTTAACAATGTAGCCCCGACTGTGCACTGTAACCCTAGCCTTGCAGCTTGTACGGCGTTGTGAGGTACACTCCCATTGGACAGCATCCTTTGTCTTGCGGTGACGGCTGTAGGTGTAGCCATCATACAGTACTAACGGGTTTCCTTTTCTCGATGTTGTGTACTCGAATTTGTAATTTAGATCTGGAAAAAAAATATATGTGAAGCGCTTCCACAACTATTATGTGGCTTACTTCTTTTTTGCTTTTTATATCTTTATGAACTTGCTGAGGTGTATAAGTATAAAAGAAAAAAAATAGTAAATAGTAATAGTAACTCAAACTCAAAGCATTTATTTCAATTAAACCATTACGGGCACTTTTGAATTTCAGAAAAACAATACATAAAACGAACCTACAGTCACAGTCACAAGGCATAATAACTTGTGAAAGTACTGTAGTTGCCCATTCCACAGTCCAGCAAACATAATTTTATTTATAAATATTTCTATATTCAGCCAGTGACCGCACTAGAAGCATACAACATGTGTACGAAAAGAGTATGATTTACTTTCATACACAGAGAGCAAATAATTGAGCATACAAGCAACTTACTTGCAATAAGCATGCTCCTTAATTGCCTGTGTGCCAGCCTTAATGCCTTCGACACATCATGAATAACTACGGCTTTAAGTCGTGTCCTTACCAAAACGCTCACCGCGCGAATACACGTTGTCGCTCCGGGAGAGGACGACATGTTGTTTTCAACTAAATAAGTGATCACATATTATTATGCTTACGACCGATCACTTTAATTTGGTCGCGGAGTCAACCTGCTACTTCTTCAAGCAGGGTTCGTTTTAGGGGTTTTGTCATAGCTTAACAGTCTAATATATTCTCCATCACAATAATGAAACATTGGTTTTGGGTGGCAATGGACATTGGCGACTTTTATGATGTAGCCGCTACTGTCCAGTGTGAGCCTAGCTTTACAGGTTTTACTGCGACGTGAGGAACATTCCCAGTGGACATTATCCTTTGTAGTAAGGTGATGATTGTAGGTGTAACCGTCATAAAGTACTAAAGGTTTTCCTCTTCTTGATGTTATGTATTTGTAATCTGAAAAAGGTCAGTATTGTAGAACACAGGTGAGGTGTGTCCATTACTCAGCATAATCATTAAGTTCCCACTACTAGGACACAAGCTGAATTGACTACCAAATTATTTCAATAAAAATACATATTATACTAGCGGACCCAGCAGACGTCGTCTTGCCCGGACACCAGCGCCACCTGCCGGGTCCAATTGTCTTTACAAACCATCCAAAAACCCATTGAGATATATATATTCCCAGAAAGTTTTATCCAAATCGGTCCAGCCGTTTAGGAGGAGCTCAGTGACATAATTATACACACTGTACTGTATTATAATATATAGAATTATATATACAATAAAGATAAGAAAAAAACTACATTAATAACTCTTTTAATAATTTATTAACTGTCCTCTGTCTAACGATAACACATTAATTGTTATTTACAATACAATACAAATACAAAATAGTTTATTGTGCCAATTAGGTATTACATTATTATATGTTAATGTGTTTGGAGCTTCCATTTAGGCAAACACATAAGTATTAGAAGGTATTGCTCTTTCAACATCATTGTCGTAGGTACACGTCTTATACGAACTCGAGTTAGTTTTAGACATTTACAAGCGTGATACAAGTATTGACAAGCAAAACAATCAGTTTCGCTTGTCAACAGTGCCCATAATGAATACAAAATTATTCGAAAACTTGTAAACTATAGGAAGTAACCACAAAACACGAAATATTTGACGAATTTGTGAAACCAAAAGTGCGTTGAAAGCAAACATAGCCGCATGCAATCATAATAGCAAAACATAGTGCATTCAAAGCCGTAGCAATTCTGTCCAAAATAGTGTAGTGGCACAGATTACGTAGTGGTGCGATACAGTTGTGACACACTTGGTTCGTAGGGTGTGTGTTGACGTTGTCGCGACTAGCAGAAACCGCCAAAGCATCTCTATACTACGTGTAAGTAACTTTACAATTACAGATTCTTATAATCAGAAGAACATAGAGATTACATTTTTTTCCTCCTCCTCTGTTTGTCATATTTTCTGATATATTCCCCATTCCACATATTAAAAGTCGGCGGTGGGTGAGTGTGAGTATGCGTGCTTGATGTAAGCATACCACTACGGTCTATATCAACTTTTGCCGGACATTGTTTACTTCGCCGAGAGGAGCATTTCCAATGATCAATGCCCTTCTTCTTAACCTTGATATGATGGCAGTAAGTGAAGCCCTGGTAAAGAACCAACGGCCTGCCTTTCACTGATGTTATGTACTCGTATTCTGAAATACATAAGGTGAAATAAAAAAATCTTAAGCTCTGTTCCAAATATGCAACCACTTATTGGGATATTGTAATGAATACGAGAAAACGCAAGGCAAATATTAATGAAACTCCGTTGGGACTGCAGGTTGTTCGCAAGAGATACCGCGGCCTCGACATAAAGGGCTAAGCAGAAACATGGGTGTTTTTAGTCAGTAAAAGTCTGACACTCCCTTTCGCTCTGCCCAAGAGCGGGAGGGGTTATTTGATGATTATCCACCCGCCAAAAAAATAAATAAAAGGGTTTCATAATAATATGTATTTTTAATTTCAATGTAATAACTTTATACTTAACTCCTTAATGCAGTATAAGTAATAGGTATATCAGATTATTTTCGGGTTTTAGGAACACAAAATTCAATGTATTATTATTATATATATATATATTATTATTCCATAATACATTTTAGATTCCAATGAAACTGTAATTTATTCAAGATTTTTGTTCATTCCAAATAGTATTATTAAATTATCAAGTCACGCTAAAGTAAATAGCTAGTTAAGCTACAACAAAAATGAAAACTTTTATTATTTAAAAAAAGTAAATAATGTAAGGTTTGGTTGTTGTTCAAATATACAGCAACTTTGTGTAGAGGCGCAGTGTTTCTCATGTACTTATTTCATCATCTGTCTAGCCTTTTCCCAACTATGTTGGGGTCGGCTTCCAGTCTAACCGGATGCAGCTGAATACCAGTATTTTACATGGAGCGACTGCCTATCTGACCTCCACAACCCAGTTAATACTAGGTAATACGATACCCTTTGGTAAGACTGCTTGTCAGACTTTCAGGTCACTGACTACCTGTAACGACTGCCAAAGATCTATATAGGGCAGCCGGGACCAACAGCTTAACGTGCTTTCCGAGGCACGGAGGAAACTCGGTATGTCGGGCGGTCACCCATCCACAGACCGACCTAGGCAAGCACAGCTTTACCTAAAGATCGACTCGAGTGGCAGTTCTTATTAAGCCACCAGCTTCTTATGTATTTATTTACTATTAACTAATAATTACAAATAATATAGCCTTTATTATTACAACTTTATCAGTAAACACTAAAGCTACATTTGTAAAATTGAGGATATTTAGAATTATGGAATAATAAAGTTATCACATTACATTGTCCTTCCATTTTAAATTCCCATACTTAATGTTCTTAATAAAAAAATATCATTCAACATATTTTTTTACGAAAAGTTTTATTATAAGTTCTAATATATTCTCCATTGGCGACACAGAACTGTGGCGGTGGATGGCTGTGGTGATCATCACTGTACATCACGTTATGATCACTATCCAGTACAAGTGCCGCCTTACACTGCTTGCTTCGACTTGAAGTACATAGCCAGTGATCAGTGCCTTTAGTTGGAGTCACCCGTCGATGAGAAAATGTGTAATCTTTGTACAGAATAATTGTCTTCCCTTTCAAAGACTTTATGTACCTGATTTCTGAAAATAGATGATAATTTACATAAATTATATCAACCTTTATGTTCTAATTTCGTTTGAAAGCTTGAAGCACAGTTACACGGTTTTTGGTTATGAATCAACCAGAATAAAAGTAATGAAAGTAACAGATTTTTTAGTTTATTAATATTTATCAAAATAAAACGGCCAAAATCTTCGACTACGACGAAAGACAAACAAAATCCTAACAGTCATCTCAAAAAACTTTCGATGTGGTTTTATAATTGTCTTCGATTGCAATAACTAGATTTCAAAATCTAGTGAAGAGAGTAAGAGTAATTCAAAACTGTTAAACATTAGTAGGTCTAAAAATCTATATAAGGGTACCATTTTTTGCCATTCGGCTACGGAACGTGGCACCGCTGCCAGCCCCTGTTAAAGAAGTTGTATGCTGAATACATTCTTCTTAGACTAACTGTGGTTGCTAGGTAACTTTGTTGATAATAATCAGTATGTCACTCTGCTAAACTATTTAAATAAAAGTAACCATTTATTTACGAGTTTTACTAGCTCTGTTCACAACATATTTCCAACAGGCCCGGCTATTTTTCTTATAAACAACGATGCGTCTGAATTTCTTTGATGCCCATGAGCTCTAGGCATATTTTTATGTAAAAGATACTTGCTCTTAATTAATTATTAATGAGTTGTATAAGATATTTTGATCAGTTTTTCTAATAAACAATCATAAGAATGCTGTCAAGAGACGTTAGCGGTGTTACATTTTCTTAGTTATCAAAACGTAGAACATTGAATAAAAACTCTTTGTTTGCACTTATTTGATAATGTATTCGATTATATTCTACATTATTTTAAAATAAAACGACCATAGCTGACCAAAATTAATTAAACACATATTCAGAATATCAAGCAAAAACATTATTTATTATTTTTATAAGACAAGACCGTCACACTATCCCCAAACAACTGTAAGTCCTGAAAATCATAATCAACAGTGGCGAATCAGAAGCGCCGAGACAATGAAGCCCGACGAAGTCCCAGAAAAACAATTTAACTGTGTTGTATCCCGCAACGAAATTAAGTAGAAAATAATAGCGGAAGAGTAGGAAAAAACATGATTTCCACTTCCCTACATATAAGTAGGAGACAAAACAGAGCAAGGCCAATATACACAAATGGACGTACTTATACAACTGGGATAGCCCAGTTGCGTAGCACGACGGATAACTAATATACCAATATACGACAATTATACACACAATATGCTCAGCAATAGTGCTTAAAAATATATTTTTCAATACACTTCCTCGAAAACTAGCTCTTAATGCACTACGATTAGGTTCGAAATGCAACATATTTCGAACGCGTGCGGTTATCTTCTTTTTCGGCAACCAAGGGCGGGAAAGAAAATTACCAAAGATAACTATACCATAAATTATGTCCAAATCGATTAAAACATAGGAAATTTAAAAAAAAAACACCACACCGACTATAGAGTCGGCGGTGTTTTTTTTTTATTTTGTCATTTTTTTTGCGTCTTTACAGCATAAATATTTTTTGAATATTGTGTTTGTAAAAAGAATACTATAAATAAACATGATTATTTTAAACAATTATTTACTTTTATGAACAAGTAAATATTTATTTGTGTTCTTAATTAAAAATATTTGAATTTTATATTTTTCCTATGAGGCTGTTTAGCGGCTTTCATACCTTTGCTTCTTCTTTAATCTGGCGAAATCAAACCGCGGAAAAAAAGCAAATGAAATCATATTATTCTCCTCAAAATTGATGACAAAAATACCTATGTATCGTTTTTAGTTAATTTTTTCGAAAGTGTATTGAAAAACGTCGTTTGATACACGTGGGAATTTGTTATTGCATTTCTCGACCCAATCCGCCTCGAATGCAATAACAAACTTTCCGCATTTATATCAAAATGTACTAAAAGTAGGTTATAACTCAATTATTTTATGAAAAAACAACTATATTCTAATATGCTGTCCATCCGCATCAACATGAAATCGCGGTGGTGGATGAGTATGTTCATAGTTTCCAGAGATTACTTTTTTGTCAGAGTCTAGAATAAATTTCGATTTGCACTTCTTACTCCGACTCGAGGTGCACATCCAAAACTCTTTGCCTCTCATTCCAGTGCGCTGCAAGAAATATGAGTACTTTCTAAAAAGTATTAACTGGTTGCCCTTCATTGATCTTATGTTCTTGTAACCTGAAAAATTTAAGAAAACGTTCAGTTTAAATAACATGAGTTATTTGGGTATTATACCCACAATTTCTGATAGCAAATATTCGTTTAAAACTTTAAACTAAATAACTAAATTTCGATTCCAGTACCGCTCCAACAAATACATGGCTTGAGTAAGAAGTTATTTCATTTAATTACTTATTATAGAGCAGTGTTAATTTATTTCATCACCACTGCTTTCAAAAACGGTGAAGGAAAACATCGTGAGGAAACCGGCATATCTTAGAACTAAAAAAATGGAAGACAGGTCACATCATGGATTATAGCCCTTCCCTCTCATAGAGAGGAGGCCTAAGTCCCTGCAGTGGGAACATTATAGGCTGATGATGATGACTTATTGTATATTGGCTATAAAATAAAAGCTCTTGGTATTCATTATTTATTAACGAACAAACTCATAAACTAACATTAATTAAACTTATATTATGAGATTATTGTATATTTGGTGGTGGTTATCATAACGTAAAGATCCTTTTATCTACAATATTTCACAATAGACATAATAAATGTTTATAAGTGAGTGCTGTTTAGTTTTTATTATCGCTTTAATTTTACTTTTGATTCATATATCAGTTATAAATTGTCAGGAAAGTATTTAATATATTTTGAATGTTTCAATATTTTCGAAATTTAATCTGTACTTGACGTGAATAACATTTGCGTATAGACACGAAAGGGTCTCGAAATATAATATAACAATAGACTGTCACCAATCCACGATCCGACGAAGCAGTATCTTAACTTTTATTCGTAATTATTACAACCAACAGAAATATAAAACTTTGGCGGTTCATGATTATGGTCGACTACTATTATTACGAGAAGTTCTACATTTAATATCAATAGGCATGGTTTAAACTTATCACGTGCTTATATTTACAGTACACGTTTTAGTCTCTGCGGGCAATCAATTCTTGCCAGACGCCATCATGCCTGTAATCGTCTAAAAGGCAAGGCAAAGGTGTACCTAATAGTACATTCTCATTTCGCCAGTTACACTGATACTTTTGCCATCAAACGGGCATAAATCCAAACGTCGGAGACCAAACCACGGAAAAAAAGCAAATGAAATTATAGTCTCCTAAAAATCGAGCATGTAACGTTATTAGTTAATTTTTTCGAAAGTGTATTGAAAAACGTCGTTTGATACACGTGGGAATTTGTTATTGCATTTCAATCCGCCTCGACTTAATAAGAACTGCCACTCGGGTCGATCTTTAGGTAAAGCTGTGCTTGCCTAGGTCGGTCTGTGGATGGGTGACCGCCCGACATACCGAGTTTCCTCCGTGCCTCGGAAAGCACGTTAAGCTGTTGGTCCCGGCTACCATATATTAGAGCTTTGGCAGTCGTTACAGGTAGTCAGTGACCTGAAATTCTGACATCCAGTCTCACCAAAGAGTATCGTATTACCTAGTATTGACTGGGTTGTGGAGGTCAGATAGGCAGTCGCTCCATGTAAAATACTGGTACTCAGCTGCATCCGGTTAGACTGGAAGCCGACCCCAACATGGTTGGGAAAAGGCTAGGCAGATGATTTCAATCCGCCTCGAATGCAATAACAAACTTTCCGCACTTATATCAAAATGTACTAAAAGTAGGTTATAACTCAATTATTTTATGAAAAAAACTACTATATTCTAATATACTGTCCTTCCGCATTAACATGAAATCGTGGTGGTGGATGAGTATGTTCATAGTTTCCAGAGATTACTTTTTTGTCAGAGTCTAGAATAAATTTCGCTTTGCACTTCTTACTCCGACTCGAAGTGCACATCCAATGCTCTTTGCCTCTCAACCCAGAGCGATTCAAGAAATATGTGTACTTTCTGCAAAGTATTAACTGGTTGCCCTTCATTGATGTTATGTTTTTGTAACCTGAAAAATTTAAGAAAACGTTCAGTTTAGATAACAGGAGTTTTATGAGTTGGTTATACCCACAGTTTCTGATAGCAAAGATTCGTTTAAAACTTTAAACCAAATAACTAAATTTCGATTCCAGTACCGCTCCAACAAATACATGGCTTGAGTAAGAAGTTATTTCATTTTAATTACTTATTCTAGAGCAGTGGTAATTTATTTCATCACCACTGCTTTAAAAAACGGTGAAGGAAAACATCGTGAGGAAACCGGTATATCTTAGAACTAGAAGACATGTGACATCTACCGACCCGCACTGGGCACGCGTGGTGAATTAAAGCCCTTCTCTCTCCTAGAGAGGAGGCCTGAGTCCCTGCAGTGGGAACATTATAGGCTGATGATGATGACTTATTGTATATTGGCTATAAAATAAAATCTCTTGGTATTCATTATTTATTAACGAACGACTTACAAACTAACATTAATATAACTTATATTATGAGATTATTATATATTTGGTGGTGGTTATCTTAACGTATAATTATATCCTTCTAATCTATAATATTTCAGAATAGACATAATTAATGTTTATAAGTGAGTGCTGTTTAGTTTTTATTATCGCTTTAATTTTACTTTTGATTCATATCATATTTTCTTAAATACCTATATTTATAAATTGTCAAGTACAGCAGACTAAATTTCAAAAACATTGAAACATTAAAAATATATTAAATACTTGCATTTAATATATTTTTAATGTTTCAATGTTTTCGAAATTTAGTCTGTACTTGACGTGAATAACATTTGCGTATAGACACGGAAGGGTCTCGATATATAATATAACAATAGACTGTCACCAATCCACTATCCGACGAAGCAGTAGCTTAACTTTTATTCGTAATTACTACAACCTAAAATACATGCCAACAGAAATATAAATCTTTGGCGGTTCATGATTATGGTCTACAGTTACCATATTTTGCTTTTATTGTTTTGCAATTGTCCTTTACAGTCTTTACTTGTACCAGACGTGCAGAACCGGTAGGTAGTAGGTGTATCCGTCGTACAATATTACCTGCTTTCCCTTCGTTGTTGTTATATACCTCATTATATCTGATACATTTAAAATGAGACATTTAATATTTATTTGTTTGGGCACATATAGATATATCGAGAATCTATACTAAGATTATAAAGCTGAAGAGTTTGTTTGGTTGAACGCGCTAATCTCAGGAACTAATGGTTGGAATTGAAAATATATTATTGTGTTGGATAGTTTATTTATCAAGGAAGGCGTTAGAATATAATCCACACGGACGAAGTCGCTGGCAAAAGCTACTAATATTGGAGGTAGGTTTATGTGAAATAAAATGTTGTTTATTTGTTGTCAGATAAGTTATATATATTAAAAGAACTAGTCGTACATTCAGTATATGAATACTTACCACATACAAAAATTAGTACAAATAATAAACGTTTTTCTTATACTTAATGCTATTGGGCACAAGACGAGAAGTTCTACATTTTATTTTAATAAGCGTGGTTTAAACTAATAACGTGCTTATATTTACAATACACGTTTTAGTATCTGCAGACAATCAGTTCTTGCCAGACGCCATCATGCCTGTAATCGTCTAAAAGGCAAGGCAAAGGTGTACCTAATAGTACATTCTCATTTCGCCAGTTACACTGACACTTTACCATCAAACGAGCACAAATCCAGACTCTGTGACTGTTACTGCGAAATTCTTGATGAAAAACACAAAAACAGTTCGCAAATTTATTTATTTATTTATGAAAGGTAGCTTCACAGCTTACAGTAAAATAACTTAAAATTATTACAAAACAATACGCCAATTACGAAGTACACAAAAAAGTTAAATAAGATAAGGTGGCCAAGAGTGACTCTAAATGTATTGTGTCCGCGTGTGTGTGTGCGGGTGTTTGTGCGGTGTGGGTGTCTGTGAATGTGTGCGATGATATTGAAATTGAACCATTATGCTTTACAGTCCCGCTTACTACCAATAATTAAATGATTCATACGATTTGTTCTAAAAATTTATAATGTTCTACATCCAACACAAACAATATGTGAGCTCATCATTTTAGTACAGGTTTTTGATGATTATGGAATAATGTTCCTGTGATGATCATGTTCTTGACCGCATCTATTACTAACTTTGCTTTACAAGTCTTGCTGCGGCTAGAGGTGCAGATCCAATGATCAATGGGTTGTGACAGAAGTGTCCGCTGGAAATAGTAAGTGTAGCCTTGGAGAAGTATTAAATTCTTGCCCGTTCTTGATGTTATATACCTGAAATCTAAAATTTAAACCGTTCAATACAATTAAGCAGCGTGGACACACTGCTTTGTTGTATTTAGGTGTATTGATAAACGATGTTTCATTTTGCAAATAGGTTTCATTTTACAAACACTTTCGTGTGATTGTGATTGAATGCGTAATTAAGTTTTTTAAAACCTGATCAAGCTTATTTGTTAGGGTGACAATAACATATAGTCAATTTAGTAAAACCGCTTATGTTTAGGCATTGCTTAATATTTTAGGTGAAAAGGTACTTTATTGGTAATAAACAAATAAGAGATTAAAAAAGCATTTGACAATAGAACCTCAAAATGTACAGATTAACACAATAGAATAAACTCACCCGCAAACCACACTCAAACTAAATAAATACAAAACAAACGAAATCCCAGAAAACATAACAAGCTTGATTATTGTTATTATTGTACAAAATCAACGCTACATCAGCTAATTATTTCATTACAAAACCTCCATACACATTAGTAAGCACAGTTGCTGCAAGAGGTTTTGTCCCGCATCCCGTGTAGGATTCACTAAAGTTTGGCGAGACCTTTATATTTCCGTGATATACCTACACAATTTTATGTAAACCTAAAATGTCTTCCTTGAATACTTAAATATTGCGGCGGCGGATGATTGTGTTCCTTATTACAAGCAAGGATAATATTGTCAATACCCAAAGTAAGTTTTCCTTTGCACTTCTTACTGGTTCTTGAAGTACAAAACCAATGATTCGTGCCCGTACTTTTAAAGGATTTGAAATGATAGTACGTGAAGCTCTCGAGAAGTATTAACTGCTTGCCTTGTCTTGACAAAATGTACTTCATATTATCTGAAACTAAACACAAAAACCATGATAACACTGAAAGCGGGATATTTAACATGTTTACTATTTGGCTGGAGTTCCCGATATTTGGGCACCACTTTAGCAAACGCCATGATCACGGATAAACACTCATATATGCGTAATCGTGTGAACAGCGTTATAATGTTAGACCATGTTTAAAAACTTATACAAAAAGTTAGATGCAGATATATAACCTGGTGCTTATTGATTGATGCAACTGTAATCTTAGTATTTGGTTTGGTCGTTCGGGGGTTGCAGGTTGTTCAAAAGAAATACCGCGGCACCGGAATACCAAGCGCTAAAAAGGAACATGGGTGGTTTTCAGTCAGTAGAAGTCTGACACTCCCTACCGCTCTGCCTAGAGCGGGAGGCATCATTTGATGTTTTCCCACCAATCAAAAAAAAGGATATGGTTTCAACTTTCAAAAACCTAAGTTAAGATAGCATTCCATGTAGGTACTTATTACTCATATTCAAGAAAACAAATGGTCTGATTTAATTGTAATTGTTTTATTTATATTCTTTTTATAGTGCCATTACAAAGATAATACATGGCTGGCGGATGATTATGTTGTCCGCGTTTGGAAATCACTTTCTGAGCAGCATTCAACTGAAGTTCCGCTTTACAATTAAATTTGCTGTAAGATGTGCACACCCATTGATGAGCGCCTTGTTTTCGGGACAGTTGGCGACGGAAAGAGAACGTATAATCTTGGTACAGAATCAAAGCCTGACCTCTTTCGGATTCAACGAATTGTATGTCATAATCTGAAACAAACGAGCAAGATCAAGGACAATGCATTTGCTCCGAATGTGCATTAATGGTGCAAGCGACAACACAAAGAACACTAGCTTGAATATTTTTTATGGCAAGTTTTAAATGACAAAGTACACTTTTCTATTGTACATATGATAGCAAAAAATGAAAAGGGTAATAACAATAAAAGACATGAATTGGTAACAAAATGAAAGAAGGTATTTATTTTGTTTTTTTATTTAATTTATTCATTCATTGAAAGGTATAATGTCCAGCAGTGGACGTTTTATGGCTGAAATGATGATGATGATGATGATTCATTGAAAATAGACAGTTACAGAAAACTATAGACAATTATAGTAAAAGATTATTTGTCGCTGTTCTATTAAAACAAATCAATACTTATTTTTATAACTACAATAAACAAACTAACACTACTCACTTTTATTCATCACTCTCTTGTCATTATCCCAATTCATTTGGGGTCGGCACAGCATAATTATCTTCTTCTTCCATAATTCTTATTTACTGGTCTTCTATACATGCACCTTTGGCGATCTGAACAGCGCCTCAATAAACGTGGCTTTCTATTGGACCCAAACTGTATAATATAGAAGAACAATCGACACGAAAAGAAGAAGAAGATCAAATATCTATCAATCACTTCTTTGGTATTCCTCTACTCTTACACTCCTCCACATTCATACTCAAAACTTACCTAACAACATTTTCCTAATTCCTAGGCAATCTTTTATTTTAACAAATTATTACAAAGAAAAAACAACAAATACAATAGTTATATTCGAGTATATTTTCCTTTACATACAATGTATTTGCTCGGAGGATGATTATGTTCATAATTAGCAGAAATAATTTTATTTTCGTTATCAATGGTAAGCACAGCCCTGCACTTTTTACTATTGTGAGTAGAACAGGTCCAACGATTCGTATTATTGTTATTTTTATGACGTCCATAAGTGAAATTATTGATGAGAATGAGTTGTGTCCCTCTCTTGGACTCGATGAACTTGAAGTTCTCTGAAAGATAATTAAATTATAGATGTTATTTTTCAAATTGAAAATCGCTTTCATAGTTACAAAAACCAAGAAAAACAACTAATTATAATGTTACTAGCGACCCACCCCGGCATCGCACGGGTGCAATGAAGATACAGAATTTCTCGGCTTTTCTCTACTGTAATATACATGTTTACGGCATGTAAACCTTTCGCTTGAATCACTCTATCTATTGCTGAAACTGCATTAAAGTCCGTTGCGTAGTTTAAAAGTTCTACGCGTACAAACAGCGGTAGCGACTTTTTATACTATGTAAAGATAAAGACAAAGAAGAAAAAGATATGGTTCTTTGGTCTTCGTATACTCTTATACTCCTCCACATTTATACTCAAAACTTATCTCACAACATTTTACCCATTCTCCGACAAACTTTTATTGTTACGAATCAATACAAAGTAAGAAACAACAAATACAATAGTTATATTCGAATATATTTTCCTTTACATACAATGTATTTGCTCGGAGGATGATTATGTTCATAATTAGCAGAAATAATTTTATTTTCGTTATCAATGGTAAGCACAGCCCTGCACTTTTTACTATTGTGAGTAGAACAGGTCCAACGATTCGTATTATTGTTATTTTTATGACGTCCATAAGTGAAATTATTGATGAGAATGAGTTGTGTCCCTCTCTTGGACTCGATGAACTTGAAGTTCTCTGAAAGATAATTAAATTATAGATGTTATTTTTCAAATTGAAAATCGCTTTCATAGTTACAAAAACCAAGAAAAACAACTAATTATAATGTTACTAGCGACCCACCCCGGCATCGCACGGGTGCAATGAAGATACAGAATTTCTCGGCTTTTCTCTACTGTAATATACATGTTTACGGCATGTAAACCTTTCGCTTGAATCACTCTATCTATTGCTGAAACTGCATTAAAGTCCGTTGCATAGTTTAAAAGTTCTACGCGTACAAACAGCGGTAGCGACTTTTTATACTATGTAAAGATAAAGACAAAGAAGAAAAAGATGTGGTTCTTTGGTCTTCGTATACTCTTATACTCCTTCACATTTATACTCAAAACTTATCTCACAACATTTTACCCATTCTCCGACAAACTTTTATTGTTACGAATCAATACAAAGTAAGAAACAACAAATACAATAGTTATATTCGTATATATTTGCCTTTACATACAATGTATTTGCTCGGAGGATGATTATGTTCATAATTAGCAGAAATAATTTTATTTTTGTTATCAATGGTAAGCACAGCCCTGCACTTCTTATTATTGTGAGTAGAACAGGTCCAACGAGTCGTGTTTTTATTATTTGTGTGACGTCCATAGGTGAAATTATTGATGAGAATTAGTTGTGTCCCTTTCCGGGACTCGATGATCTTGAAGTTCTCTGAAAGATAATTCAATTATAGATGTTATTTTATAAATTGAAAATGGCTTTCATACTTGCAAAAACACCAAGAAAATCAACTAATTATTATATTACGAGCGACCCGACCCGGCATCGCACAGGTGCAATGTAGGTACAGAATTTTCAATACGCTTCCTCGAAAACTGGCTCTTATTGCACTATGATTAAGTTCGACATGCAACGTATTTCGCACGCGTGCGTTTTTCTTATTTTTCCGCAACCAAGGACGGGAAAGAAAATTACCACAGATAACTATACCTTATACTAAGTCCAAATCGATTAAAACATAGGAAATTTAAAAAAAATCTCCGACTATAGAGTCGGCGCTGTTTTTTTTTAATCTCGTCATTTTGATTTGAGCCTTTGTAGTCTTCTTTTTATAAACACGATTTAATTATTCAAAAAATATTTACAAATGTTAACATTTATTTGTGTACCTGCTTCTCCTTCAACGTGACGAAATCAAACCGCGGAAAAAAAGCTAATTAAAGCAATGTCTCCGAAAAATTGATGAGAAAAACTCTTATCGTTTTATTACTTTATTTCTTCGAAAGTGTATTGAACAACGTTGTTTCATACACGTGGGAATTTATTATTGCACTACTCGACCGCCTCGAATGCAATAACAAACTTTCCGCACTTGTATCAAAATTCTCTACAATAATATGCATGTCTATTGCTGAAAATTGCATTAAAGTCCGTTGCATAGTTTAAAAGTTCTAAGCGTACAAACAGCGGTAGGGACTTTTTTATACTATGTAAAGATAAAGAAGAAAAAGATTGAACCTTGTTTCTATTCATTTTTATTTGAAATATTTGTTATGATTTCTACGAAAAAAATTACTTTAATATCTAAAAAAGTCATGACTAATATTTTTATTTCATTTTTGTTATATTACACAATGTTTGTTTTATTGCTTCAAAACTAGCTTATGGAATAGTTTAGAACTTTGAGAGACTGATGCCTGAAATGAAATGCGGGCGTCGGATCATCGCTTAGTTGGCAAGGTTTATTTTATTTCTGAATTGTATATTATCTTTTTACTCTGGACGCTCTTAACTTGAACGTGTTTCTACATCGTTCTAACATATATGTATGATTAATGATGTAACCAAGGTTTTGTCATAATATATTGAGTGTTCATGGAGTTTCTTGCCGATTCTTCTCCATAGATATCTACACTTTGGAATGGGCAACTACAGTACTTTTCCAAGTTATCATGCCTTGGGACTGTGACAGTAACTTCTTTTTATTTATAAATAAATGCTTGAGTGAGTTTATTCATTATTCTCTTGCCCTTATACATATTCATTTTGGCTCGGCACAACATATCTTCTTCTTCCACACTTCTATATTACTCGCCATGTCATCAGACACCTCCTTTCTTGCCATTTCATTATTTACAGTGCATTAACCTTTTCTTTGGTCTTCGTCTACTCTTATACCCCTCCACATTAATCATATTTTCATACCTTATTGTTACAAATAAATACAAAGAAAAAAAACAGCAAAAATATACAATAGTTATATCCGAAGATATTTCCCTTTACATTTAATGTAGTTGCCTGGAGGATGATTATGTTCATAATTAGCAGAAATAATTATGTTTTCGTTATTAATGGTGAGCGTAGCCCTGCACTTCTTATTGTGAGTAGAACAGGTCCAACGAGTCGTGTTTTTATTATTTGTGTGACGTCCATAGGTGAAATTATTGATGAGAATTAGTTGTGTCCCTTTCCGGGACTCGATGATCTTGAAGTTCTCTGAAAGATAATTCAATTATAGATGTTATTTTATAAATTGAAAATCGCTTTCATACTTGCAAAAACACCAAGAAAATCAACTAATTATTATATTACGAGCGACCCGACCCGGCATCGCACGGGTGCAATGTAGATACAGAATTTTCAATACACTTCCTCGAAAACTGGCTCTTATTGCACTATGATTAAGTTCGACATATTATTATATTTACGCTAATTGACATGATAATTTTAAACAAATATTTACTTTTATGAACATGTTAACATTAATTTGTGTTCCTAATTAAAAATTATTTGCATTTAATATTTTTTCCTGTGAGGCTGTTTAGCGGCTTCATATCTTTGCTTCTTCTTCAACGTGATGAAATCAAACCGCGGAAAAAAAGCTAATTAAAGCATTGTCCCCGAAAAACTGATGAGAAAAACTCTTATCGTTTTATTAGTTTACTAGCTGACCCATGCAACTTCGTCTGCGTCACATAATATAGCTTATAACAAATAATGTCAACATAAATTGAGTTAAATCGTAACAAACAAAAAATCGTATCTTTCCTCTTTATAATATTAGTATAGATTATATTAAAGTGCGAATTACTATAGGTATCTCTTACTGTTAAATATACAGTAACACCTTTTCCTTGTAAACAGTAAATATTTTGAATTTGAATTTCTCCGGAGTCCCCGGAGGCCAGAATCCCCACTAACCTACCGCACCGGACCGAATGACTGCCGCACGCGTAATTATTTTGTCGTGCGGATATTTTTACATTGCGATATCTTCTAAGATATTTGTTTAAACTGTATAGACTAAGGGCACAAACATTTTATATTAAATTTCTGTGCTAATAAACACATTTAATTAGATATAGATTAATACCATATGCGTTAAATAAGCTTCGCAAAATATCATTATTTTTAACCTAACATTTTAATAGTAAAAACTGGTTACAGTGAGTCAATCTTAAAAGATAGACATATGCTGTCGCGGACTTTTTTTTAGAACTTTTAAAGAGGAACAATTCCTTCATACATGACATTTGCGTAACTTAAACCGTTTTCGCAGCGCACGCAACGGAAGCTCTCAAAAAGGAATATCTTTTCCCGTTTTTGCAACACTTTTCATTTATGCTCCGCTCCTATTGGTCGTAGCGTGATGTTATATAGCCTAAAACCTTTCTCGATAAATGGACTATCCAACACAAAAACAGTTTTTCTATTCCAACCAGTAGTCCCAAAGTTTACCGCGTTCAAACAAACAATCAAACAAACAAACAAACTCTTCAGCTTTATAATATTAGTATAGATTTCTTCGAAAGTGTATTGAACGACGTTGTTTCATACACGTGGGAATTTGTTATTGCACTACTCGACCGCCTCGAATGCAATAACAAATTTTCCGCACTTGTATCAAAATTATATAAAATTATAATTACATAATTTTTATATTTATTGTTCCGATATATTGCTGAAAATTGCATTAAAGTCCGTTGCATAGTTTAAAAGTTCTAAGCGTACAAACAGCGGTAGCGACTTTTTTATACTATGTAAAGATAAAGAAGAAAAAGATTGAACCTTGTTTCTATTCATTTTTATTTGAAATATTTGTTATGATTTCTACGAAAAAAATTACTTTAATATCTAAAAAAGTCATGACTAATATTTTTATTTCATTTTTGTTATATTACACAATGTTTGTTTTATTGCTTCAAAACTAGCTTATGGAATAGTTTAAAACTGTCAGAGACTGATGCCTGAAATGAAATGCGGGCGTCGGATCATCTCTTAGTTGGCAAGGTTTATTTTATTTCTGAATTGTATATTATCTTTTTACTCTGGACGCTCTTAACTTGAACGTGTTTCTACATCGTTCTAACATATATGTATGATTAATGATGTAACCAAGGTTTTGTCATAATATATTGAGTGTTCATGGAGTTTCTTGCCGATTCTTCTCCATAGATATCTACACTTTGGAATGGGCAACTACAGTACTTTTCCAAGTTATCATGCCTTGGGACTGTGACAATAACTTTGTTTTATTTATAAATAAATGCTTGAGTGAGTTTATTCATAATTCTCTTGCCCTTATACATATTCATTTTGGCTCGGCACAACATATCTTCTTCTTCCACACTTCTATATTACTCGCCATGTCATCAGACACCTCCTTTCTTGCCATTTCATTATTTACAGTGCATTAACCTTTTCTTTGGTCTTCGTCTACTCTTATACCCCTCCACATTAATCATATTTTCATACCTTATTGTTACAAATAAATACAAAGAAAAAAAACAGCAAAAATATACAATAGTTATATCCGAAGATATTTCCCTTTACATTTAATGTAGTTGCCTGGAGGATGATTATGTTCATAATTAGCAGAAATAATTATGTTTTCGTTATTAATGGTGAGCGTAGCCCTGCACTGCTTGCGATTGTGAGTAGAACAGGTCCAACGAGTCGTATTTTTCCTTGTGTTTATATCTTTAGTGCAACCATAGGTGTAGTTATTGATGAGAATGAGTTGTTTACCTCTCCGGGACTCGACGTAATTGAAGTTATCTGAAAGATAATACAATTATAGATGTTACTGTTTAAATTGAGAATCGCTTTCATAGTTACAAAATCCAAAAAAGAAATAAATAAATTGTAGTTTTTCAATTTAAAATAATACCGGCGACATGCATAGGTACTACAAATAAACCTTCCTTTATCTATTTCTGCATTAAAATCCCTTGCGTTGTTTAAAAGATAAATAAGAAGATTAGAGCTTGTTTCTATTATTTTTTATTCGAAATGTTTGAAAAAAAAAACAAATGTATCCATAAAAAGTAATTTTTCATATTTTTATTTTATTTTCACACATGTTTGTTATAATATGTTTGTAGATGAGTATCCTCTGTTGTGCAGACTTGTTTTTATACTGCGGTACTCAAAAATATTTAATGATTACTTAAGCCGTCACTTAGTAAAGATTTGACATACTTTTTTATGACAAAACTGTCAAAACCATTACTAAGGGATGGCCTAGGTAATCATTAAAGCTCTCTGAGTGCGGCAGTAACTTACATATTTTGTCAATACACTTCCTCGAAAACTAGCTCTTATTGCACTACGATTACGTTCGAAATGCAACATATTTCGCACGCGTGCGGTAGGTAATCTTATTTTTCCGCAACCAAAGGCGGGAAAGAAAATTACCACAGATAACTATACCATATATATTATGTCCAAATCGATTAAAACAGGAAATTAAAAAAAAAACACTACAGGCAGTTCATTTTGTCATTTTGATTTGCGTCTACAGCATAAATATTTTTTGATTATTAAATTGTGTTTATAAAAAGCATACTATAAATAAACATGATTATTTTAAACAATTATTTACTTCTAGGAACAAGTAAACATTTATTTGTGTTGTTAATTAAAAAATATTTTAATTTTATATTTTTCCTATGAGGCTGTTTAGCGGCTTCATACCTTTGATTCTTCTTCAATCTGACGAAATCAAACCGCGGAAAAAAAGCAAATGAAATCATAGTCTCCTAAAAATTGATGACAAAAATATTTAAGTATCGTTATTAGTTAATTTCTTCGAAAGTGCGAAAAGTGATTACGTCCAGAGATGCAACCTTTTTTGAAAATTGCTTCACAGGGTTGAAAGAGTCTGAGGCAGTATATACAAAACTTTTTGGTGAAAAACTCGTTTTATTGGGTATTTTTGTCGATGATATAATCGTCTTGTTTAAATCTGAATTGACATTTGCCATTGTCAAAAAGGATTTGTCGAATTTTTTTTCTCTGAAAGATCTTGGATTAATAAAATGCTATTTAGGTTTACAAGTTTAATACGATTCCGAGAGTATAAAGGTAAATCAGAGAAATTATATTTTATCGTTACTGGATCAGTTTAATATGAAAGACTGCAAGACAGTGGATACTTCTTTATATTAGTTAAAATGAAATATGGAAAGGAGAACCGATGGACAAGTTGAGTTTTATCCTTATCAAAATTAAATAGGAGTACTAATGTACGTTTCGGTAAACTCCAGGCCTGATATCACCTACGCCACGAGCTACTTAAGTCAATATAATACGTGTCATACGAAGGAACACTGAAATACTGCTAAAAGGATTTGCAGTACCTAAAGGGTAATCTAAACTATTCATTGGTTTACAGGAGAAGCGGAAAACCGTTAAAAGGCTATTGTGATGCTGGCTGGGCAATCTGCACGATAGACAGAAGGTCATATACTGGGTACGCCTTCAAGTTGAGTGAAGGTCTTCTATCCTGTGAGTTCAAAAAGCAACCTACTGTTGCCTTATCCTCGGCGGAAGCAGAGTATATGGCACTAGTGTCTGCCATGAAGGAAGCGTGTTACTTGCGTCGATTTATCTATGAGATAACAGGCAAACTTTCATCAGTTAACTTAGGTTCTGACAGTCATAGTGCCATTAATCTCGTTCGAAATCCCATACACCACACCAGGACGAAGCATATTAAGACCCGTATTTCACTTTATTAGGGAAAAAGTATCAGATAACGTAATAATGTTAGAATATGTGAAAACTAGTGATATGCCTGCTGATGTGCTAACAAAGCCACTAGGGCCTATAACTACAAACGATGCACAATTAGCTTAGGTCAAGAAACTTAATTTTATTATTTTTGTAACCTGTTTGTGTGTTTGTCTTGCACAACTTCGATTAAGGGCGGGTGTCGTAGTAATATTTTTCTTCATGTATTGCCTAGTTACTTGAAATAAACACTCTTGTCAATGAACATCTTTTTTTCTAATTCTTATTTTATAAATAATTTATTAAATACTCTTCCAGCTCTTTGGCCCAAATATTCCAACATTGTATTGCTTCAAAACTAGGCTGGGCATGCCATATTCGTCATCGTTCTAGTTTATGTAAGTGGAACAGTTTGAACCATTTGTAATTTGCTCTTTTCCAAAAAAATAACCACCGTAGTTAAGAATCAATAGCGTCCTTTTCCGGGACTCGAAATATTTGAAATCCACAGAATGCAATACAATACAATATCTTTATTTTTTCTCTTCACAAAGGTTCACACACATATGCAGTTATAAAAATACAATTGTAAGAATACATATTAACAAAATTTATAATATATGTTCCTTTGTGAGAGACTGGCGTCCATACTAGGATACCCTGTGTGACGGATCCCCAGACTCTCACCTCGAATAGTTTACATACTATATAATATAAAGAATATATAAAATAAAAAGTAAAGTTTTGAAGAACTTCTAAACGGTTACAAAGAAAAATAAAACAAATAAAAGCATAATTATATTCATATTCGAATTAATTTTCCTTGACATACAATGTATTTCCCTTGTGCATGATTATGTTCATAATTAGCAGTAATAATTTTATCTTTATCGTTGGTGACGAGGTAAGCCTTGCACTTCTTATTGTTGTGAGTAGAACAGCTCCATCGAGTATTATGTTTAGTATGTATATGAGTTTGTCGGCCATAGGTGTAGTTATTAATTAGAATGAGTTGTTTCCCTCTTCGGGACTCGACGTACGTAAAGTCAACTGAAAAATAAAATAATGAACATAAATTCATAAATTTAGAAACTTCTCCATTGATACAAAAAAGGCAAAGAAAATAAAAAAGCACAACAACGAGTAATATAATTAATACGAGTGAGTTTATTATTTATTTTCTCTTCACAAATGTTCAGAGTAAGTGCTTAAAAACTATCTCAAGGAAAAATTTACATTAATTTGTGAGAAACTGGTGCCCGAAATAGGCATTAAAATCAAAACTCATTTATTTAAATTAGACTGATAATATAATTGATCAGCATTTTTAGAAAAAACTTTTCATGAGACAGTCCCTCCAAACGCCCGCCCGTTGAAACTTCCTAGTGTTTTAGTTGGAAAAAGGGAGTGGCGGAACAAACTTCCCAGCAACACATATTTTTATGTCTGTTAGGTTAGAATAATTATATTTATTTACTTTTTTTATTTTTTTATTTATGCACAATGTAGGTAGGTACACCACTTTATAGTGATACGCTACGCTTAAAGCTAGTGAGTACATAACCCTATTCTCGAGTTCAACACCAACACACCAACTATTCCTATCGTTTAAATAAATTGAATAATTTTACTTTTATAAAGGTTACATTTTAAAAAAATTACTTTAATATCTAAAAAAGTCATGACTAATATTTTTATTTCATTTTTGTTATATAACACAATGTTTGTTTTATTGCTTCAAAACTAGCTTATGGAATAGTTTAGAACTGTGAGAGACTGATGCCTGAAATGAAATGCGGGCATCGGATCATCTCTCAGTTGGCAAGGTTTATTTTATTTCTGAATTGTATATTATCTTTTTACTCTGGACGCTCTTAACTTGAACGTGTTTCTATATCGTTCTAACATATATGTATGATTAATGATGTAACCAAGGTTTTGTCATAATATATTGAGTGTTCATGGAGTTTCTTGCCGATTCTTCTCCATAGATATCTACACTTTGGAATGGGCAACTACAGTACTTTTCCAAGTTATCATGCCTTGGGACTGTGACAGTAACTTCGTTTTATTTATAAATAAATGCTTGAGTGAGTTTATTCATAATTCTCTTGCCCTTATACATATTCATTTTGGCTCGACACAACATATCTTCTTCTTCCACACTTCTATATTACTCGCCATGTCACCTCCTTTCTTGCCATTTCATTATTTACAGTACATTAACCTTTTCTTTGGTCTTCGTCTACTCTTATACCCCTCCACATTAATCATATTTTCATACCTTATTGTTACAAATAAATACAATAGTTATATCCGAAGATATTTCCCTTTACATTTAATGTAGTTGCCTGGAGGATGATTATGTTCATAATTAGCAGAAATAATTATGTTTTCGTTATTAATGGTGAGCGTAGCCCTGCACTGCTTGCGATTGTGAGTAGAACAGGTCCAACGAGTCGTATTTTTCCTTGTGTTTATATATTTAGTGCAACCATAGGTGTAGTTATTGATGAGAATGAGTTGTTTACCTCTCCGGGACTCGACGTAATTGAAGTTATCTGAAAGATAATACAATTATAGATGTTACTGTTTAAATTGAAAATCGCTTTCATAGTTACAAAATCCAAAAAAAGAAAGAAAGAAATTGTTGTTTTTCAATTTAAAATAATACCGGCGACATGCATAGGTACTACAAATAAACCTTCCTTTATCTATTTCTGCATTAAAGTCCCTTGCGTTGTTTAAAAGATAAATAAGAAGATTAGAGCTTGTTTCTATTATTTTTTTATTCGAAATGTTTGAAAAAAAAAGCAAATGTATACATAAAAAGTAATTTTTCACATTTTTATTTCATTTTCACACATGTTTGTTATAATAATTATGTTTGTAGATGAGTATCCTCTGTTGTGTAGACTTGTTTTCATACTGCGGTACTTAGAGATATTTAATAAAACATAGGAAATTAAAAAAAAAAACACTACAGGCTATAGTTAATTTTGTCATTTTGATTTGCGTCTACAGCATAAATATTTTTTGAATATTAAATTGTGTTTATAAAAAGAATACTATAAATAAACATGATTATTTTAAACAATTATTTACTTCTAGGAACAAGTATACATTTATTTGTGTTGTTAATTAAAAAATATTTTCATTTTATATTTTTCCTATGAGGCTGTTTAGCGGCTTCATACCTTTGCTTCTTCTTCAATCTGACGAAATCAAACCGCGGAAAAAAAGCAAATGAAATCATAGTCTCCTAAAAATTGATGACAAAAATATTTAAGTATCGTTATTAGTTAATTTCTTCGAAAGTGCGAAAAGTGATTACGTCCAGAGATGCAACCTTTTTTGAAAATTGCTTCACAGGGTTGAAAGAGTCTGAGGCAGTATATACAAAACTTTTTGGTGAAAAACTCGTTTTATTGGGTATTTTTGTCGATGATATAATCGTCTTGTTTAAATCTGAATTGACATTTGCCATTGTCAAAAAGGATTTGTCGAATTATTTTTCTCTGAAAGATCTTGGATTAATAAAATGCTATTTAGGTTTACAAGTTTAATACGATTCCGAGAGTATAAAGGTAAATCAGAGAAATTATATTTTATCGTTACTGGATCAGTTTAATATGAAAGACTGCAAGACAGTGGATACTTCTTTATATTAGTTAAAATGAAATATGGAAAGGAGAACCGATGGACAAGTTGAGTTTTATCCTTATCAAAATTAAATAGGAGTACTAATGTACGTTTCGGTAAACTCCAGGCCTGATATCACCTACGCCACGAGATACTTAAGTCAATATAATACGTGTCATACGAAGGAACACTGAAATACTGCTAAAAGGATTTGCAGTACCTAAAGGGTAATCTAAACTATTCATTGGTTTACAGGAGAAGCGGAAAACCGTTAAAAGGCTATTGTGATGCTGGCTGGGCAATCTGCACGATAGACAGAAGGTCATATACTGGGTACGCCTTCAAGTTGAGTGAAGGTCTTCTATCCTGTGAGTTCAAAAAGCAACCTACTGTTGCCTTATCCTCGGCGGAAGCAGAGTATATGGCACTAGTGTCTGCCATGAAGGAAGCGTGTTACTTGCGTCGATTTATCTATGAGTTAACAGGTAAACTTTCATCAGTTAACTTAGGTTCTGACAGTCATAGTGCCATTAATCTCGTTCGAAATCCCATACACCACACCAGGACGAAGCATATTAAGACCCGTATTTCACTTTATTAGGGAAAAGGTATCAGATAACGTAATAATGTTAGAATATGTGAAAACTAGTGATATGCCTGCTGATGTGCTAACAAAGCCACTAGGGCCTATAGTACACAAACGATGCACAATTAGCTTAGGTCAAGAAACTTAATTTTATTATTTTTGTAACCTGTTTGTGTGTTTGTCTTGCACAACTTCGATTAAGGGCGGGTGTCGTAGTAATATTTTTCTTCATGTATTGCCTAGTTACTTGAAATAAACACTCTTGTCAATGAACATCTTTTTTTCTAATTCTTATTTTATAAATAATTTATAAAATACTCTTCCAGCTCTTTGGCCCAAATATTCCAACATTGTATTGCTTCAAAACTAGGCTGGACATATTCGTCATCGTTCTAGTTTATGTAAGTGGAACAGTTTGAACCATTTGTAATTTGCTCTTTTCCAAAAAAATAACCACCATAGTTAAGAATCAAGTCCTTTTCCGGAACTCGAAATATTTGAAATCCACAGAATGCAATACAATACAATATCTTTATTTTTCTCTTCACAAAGGTTCACACACATATGCAGTTATAAAAATACAATTGTAAGAATACATATTAACAAAATTTATGATATATGCTCCTTTGTGAGAGACTGGCGTCAATACTAGGATACCCTATGTGACGGATCCCCAGGCTCTCACCTCGAATAGTTTACATATTATATAATATAAAGAATATAAAAAATAAAAAGTAAAGTTTTGAAGAACTTCTAAACGGTTACAAAGAAAAATAAAACAAATAAAAGCATAATTATATTCATATTCGAATTAATTTCCCTTGACATACAATGTATTTCCCTTGTGCATGATTATGTTCATAATTAGCAGTAATAATTTTATCTTTATCGTTGGTGACGAGGTAAGCCTTGCACTTCTTATTGTTGTGAGTAGAACAGCTCCATCGAGTATTATGTTTAGTATGTATATGAGTTTGTCGGCCATAGGTGTAGTTATTAATTAGAATGAGTTGTTTCCCTCTTCGGGACTCGACGTACGTAAAGTCAACTGAAAAATAAAATAATGAACATAAATTCATAAATTTAGAAACTTCTCCATTGATACAAAAAAGGCAAAGAAAATAAAAAAGCACAACAACGAGTAATATAATTAATACGAGTGAGTTTATTATTTATTTTCTCTTCACAAATGTTCAGAGTAAGTGCTTAAAAACTATCTCAAGGAAAAATTTACATTAATTTGTGAGAAACTGGTGCCCGAAATAGGCATTAAAATCAAAACTCATTTATTTAAATTAGACTGATAATATAATTGATCAGCATTTTTAGAAAAAACTTTTCATGAGACAGTCCCTCCAAACGCCCGCCCGTTGAAACTTCCTAGTGTTTTAGTTGGAAAAAGGGAGTGGCGGAACAAACTTCCCAGCAACACATATTTTTATGTCTGTTAGGTTAGAATAATTATATTTATTTACTTTTTTTATTTTTTTATTTATGCACAATGTAGGTAGGTACACCACTTTATAGTGATACGCTACGCTTAAAGCTAGTGAGTACATAACCCTATTCTCGAGTTCAACACCAACACACCAACTATTCCTATCGTTTAAATAAATTGAATAATTTTACTTTTATAAAGGTTACATTTTAGTTGAGTCTCGAAAAGAATAAGGTAGCTTGTCATAAAAGGTTATACCAAGCCCTGAATGAATTGTGAACCTAATGAATCGGGTGAAAGGGAGTACATAGTCTATACTTATTTCTAGTGTTAATGCTGTGAATAACACTGTTTTTTACTGTACAGATGAATATTTTGCCTAATATATAATTACTATTGGCGAAGATCAATTGTAAACCTTCCGTGAGAATGCCAATCTCTTTAAAAAAGCTGTTAAATTGCACATACCGCTCGTTTCTGAAGAACAAATACATGTCGGATATTAGCGGCTTTACAACAGCCAAAACATTCATTTATTTTCAGGCAACTTTGACCCATAGTTATACCTTACAGACTAACATAAATATGATAAAATACAATTTTGTTACGTTACTTTACCCCAGCAGAATATCCTAAGGCATAACGCTGTGGAAATAAATAGACTAACCGTGCTGTATCAACCTCAGTGTCATTGCAAACAAAGTCTGCGGTCAGGTCACCAGGGCCCTGGGCCAAGGCAATGGCGTTACATGGTGACAAGCTTACATTGAGTGCAAAATAATAAATAAAAGTACATAGTACCTTATATCCGCATATATTTCCCTTGACACACAATGTATTGACCTGGAGGATGAGTATGGTCATAATTAGCAGAAATAATTTGATTATGAGCATCAATGGCGAGCTTAGCCTTGCAGCCCTTACTGATGTGAGTGGAACAGTACCAAGGGGTATAATTCTTCAGTTTCGGCTGACGACCGCGAGCATAGCTGTAGTTGTTGATAAGAAGCAGTTGTGAACCTGACCGAGACGTGATGTACTGGTAGTCCACTGAAAAATAAGACATTTTGGTTTATTATTTTAATCAGAAACCTGTTCTTTGTCGGCATTTCTTTTTTTTTAAATGGATAACAATAAAAAATTTACATTTTCATAAAAAAATCAGTCGTGGGAAATAATTGGCCATTCTGATATAAATATTAATTATTCATATATTTTCACATTTATGTTATCTAACAATATTAATGAACTATGTACAATGGTGCTTAATTTATAGGACCATATTTTTGTAATGGCACGATTTATTATGTTTCTAATAGTTTTAATATTTTAGTTAAATCTACATCAATAAATACTGTAAACATATTAATTAACACTAAGATACAAAACAGTGTACACATATTTTGTATAATCAAATATTTGTGCATTACAACGCGGTAAGATACGAGACACCGTTAAAATCTGCCAAATATAACACAAATACTGACTATAATATAATTATATTTCGGCTAATAGATTTTTTTATCTCAATACCCAATTCTGAAATACACTCCCTTCGTCACAATATAATTATAAGGAGGATGTGTATGTACAAAATTCCCGCTTATATTTCCCGCATGATCCGTGATCAGTTTTGCCTTGCACTTCTTGCCATTGTGAGAGGAGCATCGCCAATAAGTTGTGCCTTTTGTCGGGGACCGATGTACCATAAGGTATGTGAAGTCGTCCAGTAGAATCATATTTGTGCCTGTTTTGGATTTAACGTATTGGACACCTGGAATGTAATGTCTGGTCAGTTTCAATTCTGCTGTTAACCAAGGTACCGATATCTAAGTAATATGCTGAAGGGAATAAAACAATGTCAGGTATATTAAACGATACATTTATAGACTTTTAGTTTTACCGTATTTAAAGCATCTTGAGCGATGGCGAGATTTCGGATCTTAGAAGTTTTTCAATAATCTCTATTTTCTTTAAGTTGTTGCAACACTTTCGTCTCACAGAAGACGATATACACGACGACACATAGAGAACAAACACAAGAAGACGATATGTACAGAAGTTTGAATATGTAAACATACTGAATATTGCCTTGTGGTTTCCAAGATACTTGTTAACTTTTTATTTTTTGTGTAGTATCCTAGCACCTGTTGGCGGGCCTACGTTGTCCCCCTGCCCCCCAAATCTAAGTACCAATGCTGTAACATGAAAAAATTGTAAAACCAAACCATTTTAAAAGTGGAACTACGGAGTTTCTTGCCAGTTCTTCTCCACAGGAAACGCCAACCAGAACCGTGCACTTTTTTATCGACGTTGTATAAGTGCCCATGTAGGCCTATATGAAATTAAATAGAATATTTTGATTTCGAAGTCACGGCCGCTGGTGACGCCGGCGCCGATTGCCGAGCGTCCGAAACACCGCCAGTGAATGTTTTTCTCTGTTAGCTGATAATGTTTCTTCCCTGAAAACCAATCACAACTCCACTTTTGCTACTTTATTCGACAATAATAATCCTTATATGTACTAAAATAATAAAACCAGAAAACTAGAAAATAATCACACATAAATAATTTTATATTAAGGACAGATTAAGGTTATCCATGAAACAACACTACAAAATTTATATTCCCTTTATTTTAAAACTTAATTACAAAATATTAGTCTTCAATATGGTGAACGTCTTAGGCAGGAAGCAAATCTTATTCATTTAAAAATCTCTAAACTATGGCTTTAAAAAAATATTTATATCCGACGAATTGATAACCTCCTACTTTGTGAAGTCGGTTAAAAATACTCTTAAAACAGGTTCAAGTTGATTATAATAAAACTCTGTAGTATGTTCAAATTCCAAATAATGACTGTTTCACCGTAGCTACAAATATGCTTTATTCGGGATCCCTTTATACATACAGTGACTGATGACATAAATATTGCTTTTGCATTATATTTAGTCAAAATTAATACCATAATTTATTAAAATTTCATTGCATTATTGTATTCATGATGATTATAGATTTACAACAATTACTATGCCTGCATGTTTCATCCGGTTAGACTGGAAGCCGAACCCAAAATAGTTGGATAAAGCTAGGCATATGATGATGATAGATACTTGTTTCATTAATGGGTGGCATACTCTCCCTTCATATTTTTATGTTTATTACAAGAAATTATTTTCAAGAGCTTAAAATTAGTGATTGAAGAATTAACATTATACTATGTTAATTATGAGTAATTTTGTGACAATAACGGTCCCCTCATTAATGTAATAATTTATTGACAGAGGAGCTGAATAATATAAAGCGGGTTAGAAAGCGAACACAAAATATAAGAACAATAATACAAATAGAATAAAACAGCCCAGATTAAAACTTATTTTAATGACGTTATAATGAGGCAACCACTTACTCAGCAACAGAGGCAAAGGTATTGACAAAAGTGGCTCTCAACACGCACAAAACAAGATGCTCTGGCAAGCAAGTAGTGACATATGTAGCCGCCTTAACACATATGTTAACATACAACGCCAAAAGACGTTGTATTTTATGTTATATCTTTATGTACTGTCCACCGTGAATACAGTACTTAGCTGGGGGATGAGTGTGTTCGTTCTCCAGCCCAATAATCGCGAATTTCTCATCCAACTTCAGTTTAGCGTTACATCCCCTACAGTTATGTGTGGAACAATACCAGTGGAAGTATTTTGTCTTTTTGCATTGTTTCTTGCAGTAGTAAGTGTAATCGTTGAACATGACCAGGTGTTTCCCTGAGTAACGCGATTTCGCCAGCAGTATCACTGAAAAACAATACCAATTTCGGTGAGTACCTATTAGCAGTTTGTGAGCTGTTTATTTTTTTAATCATTTCCCTTGAATGTAGTTTGAAAACTGTAACGTCGAATTCAGAAATTTCGCGAATCAAACATGAATATAAAAAGTACTTAGTTAAATAATAAATGTCGCCTGAACTGAGAGCTTTGCAGTAATCGGATGTCTAAACTTTGTTATGAAAGTGTTGAGCAGTTGAGCCTTTTTTTTTGGTATAGATGGTAAGATAGAACCTGAAATGACACTGAATAAAAACCAAAATATTTATCACCACAAGTTTATTATTCACTATATTGTTAAGTTTTTGGCTACGTTTAACTCATGGTCTATGGGCTTACGAGTATAGCACACTCACAAAAGACAATGATACACGACTACCTTAGATCTATGAATTCCAATCTGAATCAAGCAACAAAAATAAATCGCGTCATCATGAAAACGCAAATCTCTGTCATGCTATAATTTCTGTGCTTTGCTCTATTCTAGCGATTTATTTTGAATGAACCATGTATTATTGCCATAAAATCAATGCCCCTTCTTAAGGAATGCTGTTCTTAAAATCAAATAAAACGTATTAGAGATCGCAGTCTCATTTCATAAGTGTACCTACTCAAGGTACACTTGAGATTGCAACTTATACCGTAAATAATCCTTAGACACCATTTACAACACCTACACTTAAGACTATGCTTATCTTTTTTGGCAAATATATTTTCTACAGTTTTCTTACTATACAAAGAAAGATTCCGATCTCTGAAAAGTACAATTCATAATAAGAAATAGTTTCAATCTCATGTTTACAAATAATTACATTATATTATTATATAAATTACCTACACATCATAACTCTCCCGACCTTATTCCAATTTATATGGGGTCGACGCAGCATGTCTTCTCCTTCCAAACTTCTCTGTTATTCGTCATCACAGCAGTCACCTCCTTTCTAGCCATATCATTCTTCACACAGGTCATACATCATTTGACTTTTGATACAAGCCACCAGCCACACTGAACTCGTAGCTGTAGGCTTGCATCAAGGGTCGGGTTTACGCTCTTCTTTACCTTACCTACGCGCTATACTAAAATAAATAAATAATAAATAAAATTACCATTACTCTAGCACATCTAAAGCAAATAATTTAATTAGCACCTAATGTGATAATATCTACAACAGGTTTCGTTATATACGATTATAAAAACGCATTAGACGTATGCGACACTTAAACTACAAAAATAATTTATTTATGGAAATACCCCCAAAAATGTCAATTGTTTTGATTGAATCAACCAAATTCACTAAATGTTGGCCACTTAATCAGGGATTTGAGCAGTTTTGGTAATCTGAGGGTAACTTTCAGTCTATTGATGTATTAATTATTTAAATGAAACTTACACTTTATTTACACGGAGATATTCATTTGCTTCTATGTTCTATGCAACAATTCAATTGCTCCGTCTAAATAAATTTTCACGCTATATTTTGACACAGGTACTGTAGGTACGAAGACAATATAATTTATTGGCTTGAGATACAGAAATAACACCGCTATTATATTTTAACATAGTATCCATTGGACATGATAAATGCTGGTGGTGGATGGGCGTGATCCAGTCTTGCTGACACCACCGTCCTATGCGATGCTCTAATATCGTTCGTGATTATGAGCCTTGCTTTACAATGCCACCCTTTAGTACAGCTCCAAGTATTTGTCTTTACATTACTCTTGTGGCAGTAGAATGTGTAACCGTTGACAACCGCCAGAACCTTTCCATCCTGCTTTTTTACCCATTGTAGCACTGGAAATAAAGTAGAAAGTTAATGGTATTCTGGAATGTATGTACCTACGGGTGAATATGGTAACCAGCTTAATTTGATAGACAGACTGCTAATCAAACATTAGATAAACTATCGTAGTCTGACTGTATCATCCATTATTTAGTTAAAATTAAAAATTTGCCAAACTGGTACGAATCAATTGCGTAAAACAAATCACCATTAGGTGTATGTATGGGTGGTTGCGGGTTGTTCGCAAGAGATACCGCTGCCTCGACATGAAAGGCTAAGAAGGAACATGGGTGGTGTTAGTCAGTAGAAGTCTGACACTCCCTTTCGCTCTGCCCAAGAGCGGGGGGGGTTATTCGATGATTTTCCACCCGACAAAAAAAAAAGGTGTATGTATGGAGGTATTCGTATCTGGAGCTAAGGCCGCGATTTAAAACAGAAAGAAATATTGGTATTGGATTGGTGTGCTACAATAATTTCAGTAAGAATACAAATACAATCAAATTCTTTATTCCGAAGTTATTATACAGAATTTTGTTCTTAGAACTTAGTTGCCTGTTAAGGCATTGCAATTAAGTTCTAAGAAAGTATACAGAATTTTGTTCTTAGAACTTAGTTGCCTGTTAAGGCATTGCAATTAAGTTCTAAGAAAGTATACAGAATTTTGTAGTTAGAACTTAGTTGCCTGTTAAGGCATTGCAATTTTCCCGTCGGGGCTGCGGGTTGTTCGCAAGAGATACCGCGGCCTCGACATGAAGGGCTAAAAAAGAACATGGGTGGTTTTTAGTCAGTAGAAGCACAATATAAATATGGACAGTACGGAAACTACCTACAAACGCTCGAAACCGCACACTCACACAAACATGCGCATCGACGGGGCACTTAGCAAGTCTTCGCAGTGCGCTCAGTTGTGCGTGCCGCGCCGAGACGAGTGGTCAGTTGGTCACGTATAAGTTCATATCTCCCGATATTTTTTTAAATGCAACGAACGTATTGCGCGGTATACGGCTGTGTCAACTCGGCTTCATCACCAGAAGAAAGTATTTTTAATCGACTTCCAAAAAGAGGGAGGTTCTGAATTCGTCGGTTTGGTTTTGTTTTTGTATCATATTTGTTTCCGCATAACTCCCTCAATTATGAACCGAATTGAAAAAAAAAAAATTAATCGAAAAAGTATACTCCCGAGATGGTCCCACTGTTACCATGTCTGGATCTGATGATGGAATCTTAACGAAATCGAGGGCAACCATCAAATTTTATAGGCACGTATTACGTGTTTCGTATTTTTTCTAATGCTATTTAAGTATTTACATCTGGCAGTCATTACCTCATGTTGATGAGCTGATGATGGAAGGAATAACTCCTTAACGGTTAGGAGTTGGAGGATAATTCTTAAATAAAATCTTATGGGGTTGTATTCTTTCAGGTTATCTAGGTGAGCTGATTGTGGAAGGTACAACTCCTCAACGGTTAGGAGTTAAAAGCAATTATAAGAGAATCTTGAAGGTTAAGGGTTAGGTTTCTTGGTTGAATGTTAAATGCATCGTAACTATTAGTATAGGATATTACAACTAAAAATGGAAAAATGAAAACAACTATTTTAAAAAAACAGCTTCTGAAGTCGGTGACTTTTGTTTGTTTGATTTCCTATTTTTTTCATGAGCATTGCCCGCGCGCAACCTGTGCCGCAGCCGTGGATAGCGAGCGCGCACTCCAACGAGCGCACGAAACGTTATCGAGTATCGTCCAACCGCGGCTCGCTCCCACCAAGACTTGTAACAGGTTAAGCCGCGTGCGCCGTTATGACAAAGTTAAAGATCTATAGTTCTACAAGTTGTTGTGTACTAAACTGTTTTCCGTGTTTAAACTACATAAATGTCTTTTGTTGAGATTAACCGACGCCATAAGATAACCTATTTAGATTGTATTTGTAAGCTAGCTTTTTTTAATTCGATTGATTGATCACAACAGAATAAAAATGTTATGTTGAGAAGTTATCTAGGGACTTCAGCAACCGTGCATAAAAGGGACAACCCTATGGCTTCAATGGAGCGTAGGTAGTTATCGCATCAACTAGGCTTAGTTTCGCTACTGTCCATATTTACACTGTGGTAGAAGTCTGCCACTCCCTTTCGCTCTGCCCAAGAGCGGGAGGGGTTATTTGATGCTTATCCGACCGCCAAAAAAAAAAAGGCATTGCAATTTGAATGGTTGTTAAATTTTTAAATTAGATAATAATATTACAGTTACACATCACATTATATTTTTACAATAACAACCTATTTATTTTAATGTATTCATTTAATGTGCATAACATCTAATAACGGGCAATACATTTTGTAAATCAAAAAGAAATAACACTAACCAAATACAAATTTTAATATAATCAGTCAATAATTGTGTTCGTTTATTAACTGAGGACATAAGTAGAAAACGTAACATCTATGCAAATAATACTTTGATGTAGTAATTATAAGTTTGCTTATGGAATTACAGGTGACTTTGTCAATCATTCATTCGCTTTTACCGAAATCAGACGCAACAACCAAGTGAACAATTTATTACAGTAACTGTTCATATTCATTTATACATTTTTTGTTCATTCTGTGATCAGTCGTTTCACTTTGAGTGAAAAATGTAGATTGAAAGGCGAAAATTAACGAAAACTGACGCGTCTGATTTCAGTTTTATTAGAGTCACCTTATAATTTAACATAAACTCCATCAGATATCACAAACGCCGGAGGAGCATGATTGTGGTTCTCCCCAACATACACTATTTCGCGGTTTGAAGGAAGGGCGTCATTCATGAACATAATTTTAGCCTTACAATAATGTTGTCTCGCGAAGGTACACGACCAAGTAGCCTGTCGGGGACCGATTCCTTTACCGCTGAAAGTGTACCCGTTTACAACAATAAGATCCTTCCCATTACTTCTCTTAACACGTTCGCTGCGGGACTGAAACTAGCGTTTTTTTGTTTGGTGCGTTAGTGGGCCGATTGGCCTGTTACTTAAACTCTCCGCCCCTGCGTTAAGGGGCTCTTAGGACCAAGTAAGGTATCGATGGATATAAATGACTATCCCTTTGTGAAACCTTTGAATTTTTGATACCTACTTATCAATATCGCTAGTAGACGAGTTAGCTGTCACAGTGTTCACCTCGCCCCCGGATCCCGCTATTTATTCAAGAGATATAATGTAAAAATAAGTATAAGGTCTTATGACCTGAAACCGCACTGAATGAGGGGTTTAATCGAGGGATTATTAGTGATGTGAAATAAGTTATCGACACATTGTTTATAATATCATTTATTAAAAAATTACAAATGGGTTTTGTAGAAACATGATAGACAGTACCCTTTCTTACATGCATTACACAGAACGATTTAATTTTTTTTGCTTTTTTATTTGCCTCTCGGCTGCTGAGTGTAACTTGCAGCGTTAAGTAGCATCCAGCACACATTCTCCTTTTGTCGCCGTTTTTCTGGAAGGTGTGTTTCGTCTTCAGGACAACATCGTGTTGAAGATCTGAAAGAATTGAGAATTACCAGTACTAGGACTAACGTAAATTGAGCCTCCTTCTTGATTCAACAGTTGCACTTTTCGAGTTTTGGGAGTTTTTTCTAAATCACTTTTCGTAGTAGTAACATTCGTAGTATCTTGAGTATATTTGCGTTTTTTAGGAGCGGAAATAAAAATTGTGCTTGCTGTTCCTCTACTTACGTGGTTTGATTTGAGCTCTCGGGTGGTTTTCGACTCATCCCTTGTTCGAGGATTGGTGTCATTAATATCAGAGCTATTTTGCTGAGAGCCACTATTTTTTTGTCTTCATCAAATCTTTACTCCACTTCGACTTATCCTCATTAGAATTTTCACTTTCACTATTTTCTGTTTGCTGAAACGATAATTCTAGCATTTTTCGACATCGTTTATTTATCCGAGGCATTATTACAGTAATTAACAACACATAAACACACACTGACACTCAAATGTTATGAAGTATGCACTATCGTAATGTACGTGCGCTCCCGCTAATTATGTCACAACACTAGTCGGAAGTAAAAAATGCAATCACCCAGATCAGTGCGGGAGGGGGCAGAAAGACCTTGTAGTCTATGACGGGCCTTTCGACCCTTTCTCCGCAAGGAATAGAAAAAAATATCACTCAGTGCGTTATCGGGCCGGAAAACCTTAGCAAAGTTTTATTACCTTATCGGGTTGACTTTAAGGTCCTAAACTCAAACCTATACTTGTCTCTTTCGTACATTCAGAAATACTCATGCGTTTCTCACCTCCGCACGGAGTGAGAGCACATGCATCGGGTTTTTAGACCTTATATCACAGTGAACGTGTTAACCCATTGAACTGGAATTAAAAAAAAAAACTTTTTTGCAAAAAAAAACCGACTTCAAAAACACAAAAAAGTGAAAAACACAAAAAAATAAACTTCACAAGAAAAAGCAGTTTCTGAAGTCGGTGGCAAAAAAACGAAATCAAACAGACAAAATGTCACACAAAAGAATTTTGATAATCGGTTCATTAATGACGGAGATATGCGATAACAAAAAAAAAAAAGAATTGATAACCTCCTCCTTTCCGGAAGTCATGATAAACATACGTTGCAAGGAGACCACACTAAAAACATACAGGTAATTTTTGGAAATTAGTACTTTAGTACCTATCGTTGAATTAAAATAACGGACCACCAATATATTAGTCAATGTTTATAACAATACTAGGACTAGTTCGAGAGTTATTCGTTCAATACTGATTATAATATTAAAACAGCATTTATATTTTAACAGTTTTTTGCCTTCGTTACATCAATTAAACTAATTTTTGATAGTAAAAATTGTTTTCAATCACAAACTTCGGAGATGAATGCGTATGAGTCTCCTTAACCGCCCAGATCCAGAAATAGCGGTTCATGGCTGTTGCGCCGTCCTTGAAGGTTAGGTAAGATTTACACCAGTTTCCTTCCGTACAGTACCAGATAGTTGTCCTCCAAGAATGTTTTTCGCTGGCGAATGTGTAGCCGTTTGCAATACCAGTGCCTTTTCCGTCAGTATCTTTTACCCATTGAACTGTTAAATAAATAAACATGTTATACGTATTATCATATTATATTATGACATGTTATATTATATCATATAATAATATAAAATAAATACGATTTGAAATAAACACATACCATACCATAACATGTGTGTGGCAATACCATATTTTCCATTAACATGTTTCATACATAACGAGACCTGTATCTCTTTTTCATAGAAGGTTTAAAGTTATCATGTTTGAGTCCTGACCTGCCGAAATTCCGCCGTTTTATTTCGTCGCATTTTCGAAAATCGAAATTTTACAACCTTCGTCACATTGACAGATCATATTTCTAGCTATTAATTAAAACAGGTTTAATTCATGGCTGCTATTTTGTAAATAAAATGGCGGAAATTAAGCACTCCAAATTCATCGTAATGAGTAAATAAAAAACGTATTACTATTTAATATTTTATAATTTCCGGATTAGAAGTCTACGAAATATGAAAAACTACTAACTAGGTAAGTAATTCTTATTAAAAATTGTCTACAAAAATGGAATTACACTGTGGCTAAACTTGTGACTAGAACGAGTTACCCTAAGATACAATGACTAGATTTAATATTATAACACTATGGATCGAAATGTAACAATACAAATGTCTACTTCAGTAATCCTATATTGCTTCAGTAATCCTATATTATTATGTAACCTGTTTTGCTATATTGGTACAACCTTTATGAGATACATAAATGCTATAAAGAAACAAATAAAGTTCAGCCAGTCTAAAATATTGACCAAGGAGATTGTTAACAAGGATTCATCACTTAATTCGTTATTTTGATGTCACTAACTGCCTCGTTGATCAGGTCATCGGAGTATTTTGGGGATTACAGCTAGAGGATTACTATTTAATTCTATAATTTTGATCTCAGAAACTTCTAAACAGTAGGTTAAAGGCTCAACAAACTTGAAGACCAATATGTACTAATATTTATTGCATATAAATGATTATGAATATGTCTGTATTTTTTACGAAGTTATAAAATTTCAATAGTAAAAAGAATTGATCTTCACATAAAACCCGTCAGTAATTCTAAAATTTGGCGGCTTATGATTATGCTCAAGTTTAGCTGTCAGGACCGTTCGCTGTGCTGGGTCGGATCTGTTAGTGATCATCATCTTCGCTTTGCACCTCATTGCGTTGGTACAAGTCCAGGTGCTCTTGCTCATGCTCTGTTTGTGGCAGTAGAAGGTATACCCGTCCACAATGGCCAGTTCCCTGCCGTTGGGTTTTTTTACCCATTGTAGTTGTGTGTCCCCTAAAACATAAACAATAAAACTGTTCAATATCATACACGCTAATTGTACATGCTTAAGCATAAAACTCTAAGAAGCTATACCTTACATTACACTACAGGGTATTTGAAAATTATAAACACGCTGAATGTGAGTTGCAACAAACGTGTTCCTAACTACTAAATTCAATACATCCAAATAATACACTTTTTCTTGATCGCATCCATAGGTCTTTAATAAAATTAATCATATTGAGAATGTACTTCTGAATAAATAAACAAATATATACTACAGTTATTATTAACTATGTACATTATATACAAAATACAACAAAAATTAAAACTAAGTGTAAATAAATTAAAAAAAACAACAGGTTGCATTCCGGGAGTGCCGACAGAAGTGAAAACTTGAACATTAACGTTGTGCATTTTTGAATATTTTGGAACGGTTAGGGAATAATTTCGAACTAATTGCTTTATTTATCAGCATAAAAGTACTATCATTTATGTGGTTAAATACAATATTCATTTATAACGCTCTCGTACACAAACATGAAAATTTATATTACATAAAAAATTTAACATTTCAGAACTATTACAATTATTTTACATTAAAAAGTTTGTGCCCGGTTGATGGCAATACGCTCGCCCCCTATTACATGGGACTTAAACATAACTGGCGAAATGTGGGTGTACTATTAGGTACACCTCTGCCTAATCCTTCGGGGATTACAGGCGTGATGTTATGTTATGTTAAAAAGTTTGTGTCACAAAAATCAACTCGACATTTAATTTAATTGACATTTGACACACACGCACATTCGCGCAAGCGCAACGCGCCGCCGCGCCCGCTAAAGAAGTTTTCACTTCAAAAACCAAGATATATACAACGCGCCTGTCGAGGCTGCGGGTTGTTCGCAAGGGATACCGCGGCCTCGACATGAAGGGCTAAGAAGGAAAATGGGTGGTTTTTAGTCAGTAGAAGTCTGACACTCCCTTTCGCTCTGCCCAAAAGCGGGGGGGGGGTTATTTGATGATTTCCCACCCCCCAAAAAAAAAAAAGATATATACAACGACGGCAGTAAGACACACCAAAGAAAGAGCCAGCCCTCTGGTCGCGCGAAGTGTTGACTAATCGGCGAGAGGTTTCCTTAAAACAGAGATGCGTAGGTACTCAGTCCCCAGGACCCGAGTGTTTCGACCCCTAATGGCTGAAAACTTTGGTAACCAATGAGGTTATAGTATTTGCACCGCTTGAGGAGCTCAACAGCTGCAACAGCAGCGCCCGCACAGCCTGCCGGGCTTGTAACTTGAGATGATGCAAGAATGTCGACATAGGTTGCGTTCACAGCTATAATCCATTTAACAATAATATACTAATAACCGATTTTACAAACAGTAAGTGACATCTAAATAACCGGTTTTACGAATAGTAAGTGACATCTAAATGAAAGCGTGCTTTTGAATTGTTAATGCTCGGCTAAACTCCAGAAGCTAAAAATCCAACAACGCTAATAATGAAAACTATAGAAGAAAAACTTCACACAAACATTCGAGAAGTCTTAATGTACAATCCATTACAAATAACAAATGATGGTGGCGCGTGGTTGTGCTCTAGTTTAGCTGACACGACTGTACGCGTTGAAGCTAGATTTTCGCTGGTCACCAACAGCCTTGCACTGCACTTTCCAGCCTTGGTACAACTCCAGGTACTTTTGATCGCATGATATCTGCGGCAGTAGAATGTGTATCCGTTCACTATAGCTAGTTCCCTTCCATTGTCTCGTTTTGTCACCCAACTCACTAAAAATTAAATACTGATTAAATCCTGGGACAAACTTCATATACGTCAAACAGATTTGGTAGCTACCTCATCAGGTGAAGGAACCTGAGCATCATCTATATCCAGCAATGAAATGCAATAGAAAGACTGGAACCAAATAGTGTTGTAACACTACATAGTGTAGATACTTACAATTCACATATTGTTAATCATCTTGGTTTCTACTGACCTGATCAAATATATCAAAAAGAGGGCCCATTCAATAAAACATTACTTTTTCTAGATGCGGCGATTTATTAGCTAGTAAGACCTACGTTATTTGCTACATACCAAACTAATAAATTACTTATTATTATTACAATACTTGAGTAATAAATAAACTAATAGATACAGTGAGATCCTAATAGATGAACTACATATTATTATTATTATCAAAATGTAACCACTAGGTTCTATAACTATAGAAGTTCAGTGAAATAGGTATTTAATAAACGAACTATTAACTGTTTAATTACCAATTTCTCCCTTTACAAAAAATGCCATTATGAATAAAAAAGGCTGGTGGAGTATGCTTATGGTTGAGTTTCATTGATACAATCTGCCGATCATTAATGTCGGCATCATTCGTGATGACCAGCTTGGATTTACATGAGTTTCCATAGGTACAGGCCCAGGTGTTGGTCTTCATGTTATGAGTATACCAATAGAAAGTAAAGCCATCACAAATAGCTAGATCTTTCCCATTATTTTTTTTCACCCAGGTAACTGAAATTGATGTACACATATTATCAGTTTTAAAATATCATCCAAAAAACAATCGTAGCGAATTTTCCTGTTTTAAACAATTTTAATTGGCCAGGTATACTTAATACCTGGCCAATAGGGGGAACAAGAATAAAATGAAATAAAATAAACTGTATTTTAGAAGGGAGAGATAGAATGAAACACAAACTTCATCCACAAATTAAAATTTTCTGATATGGAACTAGATTATGAAAAAAAAAGCAATGCATTAACAAAAGACAGGAAGAACAGGTTTCAGACTTGACACTGACAGGCATATAGCAAAAAACGTAAGAAAATTCGAATTAATTTTTCATTTATTCCTTAATTATCTTAGTTTATTAATATAGTTGATATTTCAATGCTGGCGGTCGATGTGTATGGTTCAATGAAGCTGATACCACCAACCTAACCGCAGGTATCATATGAGGCGTTGTGACTATCTCAGCATTGCATCTTTTGTTTAAAGTGCACTGCCAAGTCCAATTCTGGCCGGCAACTTTTCTTCGGCAAGTGTATGTGTATCCTTCTACTATAGCAAGTTCCTTCCCGTCCTTTTTGACCGCCCATATCACTGAAACTAAATTAATTACATTATAATATAGGTACTTTTTATTGGACAAACACACAACATCACCCCTGTAATCCCCGAAGGGTTAGGCAGAGGTGTACCTAATAGTACACCCACATTTCGCCAGTTATGTTTAAGTCCCATGTAATAGGGGGCGAGCCTATTGCCATCAACGGGGCACAAATCCAGACTCCATAGCTGTTACTGGTAAATTCCTGATGGAAAAAGTCAATAACACTTTGCCCGACCCGGGAATCGAACCCAGGACCTCATGCTCAGCAGTCGCGGTTGCGACCACTAGACCTTTTTATTGGATGGCTTAGTTTTGCTTAGGAATTTGAATGAAGCAGCTGAAATGAGAGAGTTTTAGAAACCATGTAGTACTTAAATTAATATCGTATCCCTTGTTCCGTGTCGACGGAATTTAGATACTCATTGATACGAGAACAAAACTTACGAAGGGAAGGCTGATGATGTTTTCGGCAAATAAGATAATTAAGATGAGCCGAATTTCGAATCATGTTAACATAATATAGGGTGTAAAAGTACCCTTAACGCAAACGAAGGGCACTTGTTCTCCCCACCACTGCAATCATTTTTTTTTGTTCTAAACCATACCTGGGAACCCCCTAGTTACGGAGATATTGGGGGTCAAAGTTCCAAATTTTTCACAGCTTTTTCTGTAAATACTAGTTTTTCAGGTTATAACTTTACCTAAATTAGCTCCATGACCCGTTTACTATTCAAAGCATCCACTAGCACAATGTTTTAACAGTGCTACATTGAGTTTTACCGTAAAATGTGATTTTTGACCAAAAAAAAAGTCGTTTCCCAGCAAAAAATTTTGTGTAGGGGTGTAGTTTGATGCACAGAATGCCTGGTTGACGGCTGTGTGATGGGTTGATTTACAACCTGAATATAATTTTAATTTCAGGACAAAAACTTTCTATTTTTGTCTAATATTTTAATTTATTGAAAAATCATAAAACACGCACACGAACACAACACACAATAACATAGGAATGTGAGATCATATCAATATTGTTTGCATACATTTAAATACAACAAAGTGTACTTTAAAATCTATAGTTAGAATAGCTTAAAAATATGACTAGACTTTGAACTCTAATAGTTTATTTCCAACATTAGACATAGGTATATATTATTATTATTTGTATTAAACTGCTTTGGTCCAGACTAGATTTGGTACCCTATATTATGTAAGTAAAACAGATTTTTGTATTTTTATTATATTTGACTAGGTTTTATTTCTATACGTGTCACTAAACAGTTTATTTCAAACATTTATGTCACATTTTAACTCGAATGTAGCTAAAATAGATTAAAAATACAACAAGATACATCTGACTTTTCACTAATAAAATTTACCCTACGATTGTGGTCACTTCTAGAATTATATATTTTAATATCTACATCAAAAGATCATGTGAATTGCTAGAAAGTAAAACGTGCTTAAAGATTATGGGCAGATTTGCAGATTTAGGGATAGGCCTGATGAGGCTAAAGGGGTTTGCACTTTTTTGTATGCAAGCTGGCATATCGACCCACCGCCATTTTGATTTTTTTTCGAAATCGCGGCCCACGATGAAAGTGGTATGTATGGATAGAGGACTTATAGACACCTTTTGCGAGTGTGATCCTTTTTACCAGGAAGAGTTCACACACCTAACAAGAATTCTAGAAAACTACTAACTGCAACTAACTCCCAAGACACTATAATAGAATAAGCATTTACCGATATAATTGCAGATATAATTGACACTCATGTCACTTCCCGTTTCATCTGTTTCGTGTTTTTTTGAGAATTGATTCCTTGTAGTCCCTTTATTCTTATAAAGTGTATCGGGGCAAAGAATACAACGCAGCGGGCCATTACTTTATATAAGGTTTATAAAATCATGCGCGGCCTTACAGACCATTTACCATAGTCAAATGCATAACCTCCTCTTTTTCTTCTTGAAGATGATTAAAAGTGAAGCGTTCAAGTGTCATACTCATATCTATAGATCTCCTTAGTATATTCCTTTTCTTGTTTCTGTCAAAATCATTTAGAATGAGTAGATATTTGAGACGAAACTGTTGGATCACTTTCTACGAAACCATTTTTACAGAAACACATTGAAACTATTAGTATTGTCACATGCGGTACTGCAGCTCATATACTACTGAATCTAAACTTTAGTGAAATCTTACCTAGCCTACAATTTACAATAATATCCATTACTGATACAATACTTAGAAGGTTCGTGTTTGTGTTCCAGTTTTGCTGACAGCACAATCCGACGCGAAGGCTTCGCGTGTTTGGTGATCTCCATCCTGGCATGACAGTCCCCTCCAAAGGTACAGTTCCAGATCTTTGTAGACCTCTTCAAACTCTGCTTGCGACAGTAGTAAGTATAGCCGTTCACTAGTGCCACTTCTTTTCCGTTGAGTCTCTTCATGAATTTTACTGTAAGATTTTTTAAAGTCTTAATAACGACGCGACGGGAAGAATTTGATCAGCACACACTTGAGTTTGTTTCAAACATAAAAACATGCAAAACCTGCTAGGATAACAAGGCTGGCTATTATTATGTGTTCAGGTAAATCTTAATTTGGTAAATCTAGTAGAGAGTGTCATCACCCTAGACCTACGGACGATGACAAAGTTCTCAAGCTTAATTAATCAATATTGATTTCTCATTACGCGGAAAACTATACGATGCGAGGTAAGTGAACAGAAAATGTGTAGATAAATCAAAGTCATAATAATATGTTTTGTATTCTAAAGTTTATATTTTCCTGTCGGAGACATAGACAAGTAAAACACCATTTGTTTAAAAACAATTGTTTTATTTATTGCCAAGCCCACAGTTAAATTATTTTTAATACCATAAATACAACATAACGCCTTTTAATAATTTGGTTAATTTGTGTTTTCCATTTACTCTTTTTAAGTGTCAAAGCAAATTGTATTTAAGACTGACTTACAGAAATAAAATTTCAGGCGAAAGACTTTCACTGCTGAGCCTATGTCCAGCGAGTTTCTGTGATGCACCTCGTGAGGTTACTTACGCAACCTATCACCCACCACAGTCAAATTCTAACATAAAACCCGTCAACTATCATAAAAGTAGGCGGTGGATGTCTGTGCTCCAGCTTTGCAGACACAAAGCTCCGCTTCTGAGGGTCAGGGTCACTGCTGGTGATCAGCCTGGCCTTACAGAGCCATCCATTGGTGCACGTCCAGATCTTCGTCTTAGCGTTGTTCTTGTGACAATAGAACGTGTAACCGTTCACCATCGCCAGTTCTTTGCCGTTCCTCTTCATCATCCATTTTACTGAAATAGATTGTAATTATTTTTTTAGTTTGGCCACATGTATACCGTATGTTTAGTTAATCCTACCTTGGCGTACCCCTTACGCCAAGGTAGCCTGAAGAGAAAAGTCTTGCGATTTTTGCAATTTTCTTCACCGCCTGAACAGTGATATGACGTTTAGTGGCATGGTCGCTGAATGTAGTAGATGAGATATATTTTGTAAAGGTACCTACTGCAAAACATCGTAGAATACAACAGCGTCTGAACGCCTAGAGTCGTATTTAAGTAAATAATAATTAAATAAGGTAAATTAATAAAACATAAAAATAATTTAAACAACATTTAATGTAATACAACAAAACTTATGACGCCACAGAACTAACAAAATCGTAGTTTTGTTTTTGAGGACAAAACATGTTCTTATGTGCTCTTGCCACATAGGATAGTAATAACACATACCTGTAACCACTTTTACCTTCGCAAAATTATTCAAAGATATTATTAATGGTTATGCACGTTTTTACAGGAAACAATGGTACCATGGGCGGTAAATACAACTGATTTACATCCAAAAGGTCTTCGAACACATCGCCACCGTGTTTTGTACCCCTTCACCGGACCACCTTGATTAAACCGATATGGTCCCATGTTGAGACTCGGATTGCCACGATTTGTTAAGCCGAATATCAGATCGAAATCTGAAAAGTAAAGAAAATAAAAGACTATGTTTTTTTATGACCTGTTTGGCACCTCCACAAAAGTTTTGCGGATTTATTAATTATAAATCTTTTAAATTTTTTATGTTTCAAAATATCATATTATCTGAAACCGCTGCGAATCATGAATCTTTTGTTTTTCATTGAAAAATCCGAACAGTGACGAGTAGGGCTTTCATAAAGGTCCTTCTAAACGGGCAATATTGTACTGCAATATGTGGCTGTAATACAATGGCCGGCAACATTGCCAGCCATAATATGCAATATTGCAGTAATGGCCTGGGCATATAGCCACACATATTTGGTATGGCATAGCATTTTCACGTGTAGCCGGCAATATTTTTGAGATGGCCGAGCAATACTTGCCAATAATACAACCACACATTGCCGAGAAAGTAAAGTCCGTTTCTAAGCACCTTCAGACCTTCAGCCATTCATCATTAATACAATATCTTTATTTTATACAATTTCATTGACTTACCTACTCTTATGCGGGTAAACGATTTATTGATGAAAATAGAAAATTGTGCGTGTCAGTTCCGACGCGTGACTGGAGTTTACTCCTAAATAAAACTTTAAATCATTGAAACTCCACAAATTGTCGTTTGATATTTTACTCGTATTCCGAATACTACAGTCAAATTATAATAAGAGTGGCTACGCTGTTATATGTAGCAAAGTGCTATGCTATAGATAGCCTATAAAGAGAGAGAGAGAGAGAGAGATACGAGAAGGCGACGGTACATTATGTATTGCAGATTTGCGTGAAAGACACTTATTATGCCTGAATATATTTTATTTTGGAAGGTTCTTGAGTAGCGACCACGAACCGGAAGACGCAGCGTTGGCAGGCCTCCCACCAGGTGGACCGACGACATCGTAAGAGTCGCGGGCAACCGGTGGATGCAAACGGCAGGCTGTCGTTCTTTATGGTGTATGTTATTAGAGTGCGTGGACTTTTGAGCGAAAAAATAGTATTTGCGCGACTGGACACTTGTGCGACTTAGGTCCGTGAGGTTCCTTCCACACAAACCATAACACCACGCCTGATGTTACTTGAAGGGAATGAGGGGTAAGCTGAGTTGTTAAACTTGAAATGGTAAGTCCTAAACAGACTGGAATGTATTAGTTATTTGGAGGGTATGAGGAACAGGGTGTAAAATTCCTCATCCCCATAGAAAAGGGTGGATCCTCCGACTAGACGGGCAGTTAGCCCACCAGACACAACACCTGTCTGGTGGGAGGATACTCCCTTTTCTATGGGGGATAAGGAACTTTACACCCTGTTTCTCATACCCTCCAAACTGATGACCCCGACTTAATCTACAGTAACTTACTCTTCTCACTCACACATTTTTGTCGTAATTATACATAACTAGCGGACGTCACGCGGTTTCACCCGCGTAGTTCTCGTTCTCGTAAGAATACAAGGATAACAAACGCATATACAGTCTCCGTTCCGTCGTGGGTAAAAAGTAGCCTATATCACCCGGGGATAGTGTAGCTTCCAAACGGTGAAAGAATTCAAATCGGTCCAGTTGTTTTTAAGTTTATTCGTTACATACAAAAATACAAATCTTTCCACTTTATAATATTAGTAAGTATAGATAATAAAAAAAGCGCGTCTAATTTCTTTTTTAAGCATGGTTATGTTCTTGCTTGTATATAACTATAACATTATCGCATGTAACTATAACCGATCTACATCCCGACGGGTTCTTAGTGCAGCGCCAGCGCTGTTTTGCTCCTGTGTATCTTTTAATCCGATTGTACCGATAGGGACCCATAATAATGACATCATTGCCACTCTTAGCCGTACTAAAAACTGGCACGTATTCTGTAACAAAAGTTGATCGTTAAAAAAAAGAAAGAAAATATAGGGGTTACGTTTTTTGCCATTGCCATACGTACGTAAAAGTACAATAAAAAACCAGTCTCTCCTTTCTTACATCTTGGTTAACGGAGTTGGTGTCTTTACAATAAGCTGCACTGCAGGTTAGTATTCTGTAAAATCTTTAAGATACTTTCAAGCATTTCAAAATTAATAAATGTACCATATTTGTGTTCATATTTAGAACTAACTGTTTCATCATTGACACAGTCAATGATGGAATGGGAAATCATCAAATAACCCCTCCCGCTCTTGGGCAGAGCGAAAGGGAGTGTCAGACTTCTACTGACTAAAAACCAGCCATGTTCCTTCTTCGCCCTTCATGTCGAGGCCTCGGTATCCCTTGCGGACAACCCGCAGCCTCGACAGGCGTCGGCCCTTGCGGGCCCCTTCCATGTTGCTGACATCTCTTTGAGGCGCGCGTGGAACACGAACGCGCCGTCGACACGGCCTGTCGTCGTCATAAGACGGACGGACGGCGAGCTTACCCATCACTCACCGTCCACAGGCCCGCGTCTACGGTGGCCGGAAGCCATCACGTGGCCCCCGACGACCGGAGCGCCTCCCGCGGCGGCTGGGACGAGAGGTTCTCTCCCTCTCACGTTCCGCCACCTCCTTCGCTAGCATCACTGCTTCGCAGAAGGAGTACGTAATATCCATCGTAAAGGAATACGTAATATCGTATACTCTTTCCGTTGCGTGTTACAACAACGAATTTAGATCTCCAACGTTATCTGCCACATTTTCATCGCATTTAAAATTTTAACATCAAATATATTTGAATCCACCCAGTTTTCGAAGAGAATACGATACGTCGATAGCGACAAAATTTTGAGATAAAATCCGTTTGAGTTACAGCTGCTGTCCTTATCGCGCTTGACTGCTGCTCGACTGCAATATTATCTTTAAATACCAATTTTTCTTCTTAGACCCAGAAGTGGGAACAACAAGAAGATTATAATAATCACCTGTATTAGCCTTTTAATTTGTCAACAAACTAAACCCGACGATTAATAGGAAAACAAAAACATTAACCTAGACTCAATTTCTCTTGCTACCTACTTCTATTGAAACCAATATAGGGAAATAATAAAACATGAATTTCAGGCAAACATTTAACTTCACTGATGCTTACAAACAAATACTAAGCCCAGCAATAATAATAATAATAATACTTTATTGATACAAATCCTTACAATATATGCTTAATATCTAACAAGGTTCACAATAGTTAAGGCGTACAAAAAAAGCTGAAACCCTGACTCATAAACTAGGGAAACCTGTGACTTAAGAGTCAGTGTTCTACTGCCACTTGGAAACAATATACCTTATGGAACTTGAGAGCTGGTAAGTTTATAATTATTCGAAAGAGTATATTATTATGTTAAAAACTAATAATAACTAAAACAAAAACGTAAGATTTAATTTTAGAAAGTAAAAGTTACATTTAAAGGATATAAAATGACTGTGTGGTGAATTCTGTTTGTGTCTGGAAAACGTATGATTGATTGCATTGTGTATGTGTGTGTGTGTGTGTGTGTACGTGTACGTGTGGGTGTGACTGGGAGATGGGTGTATTTTTGTGTTATGTGAGTATGATATGAGGTGCCTAAGTATGTGAGTATGGTAGTGACGGGTGTAAGACGAAACAGTGCGTTGTTTGCGTGGTTTATATACTGTGTTACGCGGTTTGTGTGGAAAGTGTGAGTTATGTGTGAGTAGTTAATAGTTCCTCAGTTTGAGTGTAGTCCAAGAGGTACAACATGTCTTTCAGCCTAGTCTTTGCTTCGTGTTTGCTTAACCTTGCTATTTTAATGGTCTTACTAATATTTAAATAATAAAACTATATCATAAACATTCAGATATTAAAAAGGTTCAAGTGAATCGTCTCAATGATTGTCATCTGCCTAGCCTTTTCCCCACTAAGTTGGGGTCGGCTTCCGCTGAATACCAGTATTTTACACGGAGCGACTGCCTATCTGACCTCCACAACCCAGTTAATACTAGGTAATACGATACTCTTTGGTAAGACTAGATGTCAGAATTTCAGATCACGACTACCTGTAACGACTATATGGCAGCCGGGACCAACAGCTTAACGTGCTTTCCGAGGCACGGAGGAAACTCGTTTTGTCGGGCGGTCACCCATCCACAGACCGACCTAGGCAAGCACAGCTTTATCTAAAGATCGACCCAAGTGGCAGTTCTTATTAAGCCACGAGCTCCTCGTCCTCGTCTCAATGATTATGTTCTGTCTTATAGACAATAATGTCTCCGTTGACAGTTAAGATAGTCGATCGGCACCCGCTTTTATTCCGGGTACATATCCATCGCACTTTGGCCCCTTTGCATCTTAAAACCCGGTTATATCGATAGGGACCAACGATGATGACATCAATACCGTTCCTTGTCTTACTGAAAACTGGCGGCCAATCTGTAATTAAAACACTAAGTTTTCATTTGTAAACTAATTTTACTGACTTAAAAAAATCATCAAAACAGGAGCACAATCTACTATTAAATATAATTTATTATGGAATAAAACGATTAATTATTGATCAATTAACTTTATTCAAAGCAGTAATACTAGTGATTATATTCAGGCTGATTGCTTCAATGGTTATGCTTATCCTTATGTCTAATTATCACACTATCGACAGTTATGATGGTGGACCGGCATCCCGACGGGTACCGGGTACACGTCCACCGCTGTTTGGGCCCTTTGTACCCACTGCACCGATTGTACCGATACGAACCGTACTTGATCACAGGCGTGCCAGTCTTTGTAGTCCCGAAAACAAGCCCTGAAAATGTAAATTGGACGTATGAGTTTATTGTGATAAAAATGTCATAGAGACAGTGATTTAAGTTCTTAATAAAATTTCCGATCAATTATTTTAAAATTATTATATTAAACGGCATATTAACAAAGTTTTACACAAAAAAATTATAGAAAAGAAAAGAAAAATCCTGACTCACTCACTCACTCACTGATAATAATAAATGTTGTCATTTAGGTTGCGCGTTGTCCGTCAGAAAATAAATAGGAATGTCAGGGAGTGATAGGATACTGATACTGCAAAAATAAAAAATAAAAGATACTGCAAAGTAATCTTTTTAAAAGCTACTATCTGCATTCAAATAACGTAAAAAATTACGATGTAAAGGATTACCATTACGAACATTAGGGACGCGGCTGCGGAAAGATTCTTTAGTAAGTGTTTGGAAGCAGTTGTCCATGTTCGGAACCACGTTCACAATTTCTGAATTTAGCGATCCTACACTTTTATTTTATTTTATTTCACAAAGGTAAGTAACTTTTAAACGAAGCTCCACAAAACCGTTGCAATGGTTTGACTGTGGGGCCGGTGAGTCTTTAAACATACTAAAAAATGTACTTAAAACTATTTATTATTTAAAACTTGCATTTATTTATAACTAACACATTTCTCAATAATACTTTTTTAATTTACGTCTGAATCTATTTTTGTTTGCTTATGTCTACCGGCAGACTGGACGGGACGGGGTGTGGACCGGTATTCGTTGGTTAAATGGTTATGCTTAACTATGGCATCATCGAGGGTTATAACAATCGATCTACATCCATATGGGTTTCTATTACAATACCAGCGCCGCGATGCTGATGCCCCAGCTCTTCTCTGGTTATAACGGTAGGATCCCAGTATGAGCACCGGATTTCCTTGAGTTGTCTTACTGAAAACCGCTACGGGATCTGTAAATAAATACTCAAAAGGTGATTTTGGCTAGATACGTCGGCATCGTTGTTCACAGAGCAAACGGATTCAAAACGGACGGCTGATAGAGACAAGAAGTTCTGGAGTAGGACGATGCCCTGACGGAGACTGGTGGGAATGCGCTAGGAGGCCTATGTTCAGCGGTGGGCGTTATCTAGCTGACATGATGAGATGCTCGTTAGAGCAGTCGGGAGAGGAAAATTCTCAGTGGTACAGATTTATTGATAGTGAGCCCCTTACCAAGAAAAATAAAGTTTTACATAAAGCGTGCAAGACTATAACTCAGTATCCGACAGTCGATAAAAAATAGTCGATAATAATTAAAATAAAAAATAAATAGGTATAACATGCTGCATACTTAAACACCTGATTATACCTAAAGTGGTCACAGGATTCACTTTAACTATTTTTGTGCTGAAAATAGGCTTTGAAAATACGATATCAAAGTTTCGATAAAATAATTATTCACAAAACAAGTTTAACCTTTTTCAAAGATGCTTTTCTGAACTTAATTTTGGCTTGCTCTTGACCTAGATCTGACATAAATGTTCAGGAAAGATAATTTTATCATTGTAACGATCGTAGCAGGTGGCGTTCTGTGGTTTCTGTCTACCCCCATTAGGAAAAAGGCGTGAGTTTATGTATACATCTTATTCGTTGTACTCATAAGCATTTTGATGTGTCGATAACTAGATAAATGTCACCATACACCTACGACAAGAAAAACGAAAGTTTTCAAAGTGGAAACTTGTAATTGACCTAAGTTTTCTTAAAATTAATAAAACAAACGAATTCCAAGTTTAAGCTCATTTTATTACACACATATAGTTAGGTCAGATATAGTTAAGTTAGGTTAAATAAAACTTAATTTCGATTGTGTCGGATATAAAATACTGTTTACTTATATGCACCGAACCACCATGTGATACTTAATATAATATATCTTTATATATTATTTATTTATTATTTATTTATTTATATATAATTCTTCTGTACGTGTTTGTCACTGAACTCCTCCTAAACGGCTGGACCGAATTAGATGAAATTTTTTGTGTGTGTGTCCAGTGGATTCTCGAATGGTTTATATTTACAATTGGACCCGGTAGGTGGCGCAGCTGTCCGGGCAGGACGTCGTCTGCCAGGTCCGCTAGTATATATAATTATTCTGTACGTGTGTATGTCACTGAACACCTCCTAAACGGCTGGGCCGATTTTGATGAAAATGTTTGTATGTGTTCAAGAGGATTCGAGAAAGGTTTAGATTCACAATTGGATCCGGTAGGTGGCCATGCTGTCCGGGCAGGACGACGTATGCCAGGTCCGCTAGTACTAATAATAATAAATGAGTTGACTTTAACCGTCAATGATTATGCAGATCGTGCATACGACTGATGAGAAGATTATTGAAAGTAACTACACTTGCTCGGCACCCACTGTTGTGTCTCGTACAGTACCACCGAACTCTGGGCCCGACTTTACAACGATTCTTTCGATTATATCGGTAGTTTCCCAGAAAGATCACAGGATTCCCTTGCGCCGTAACACTGAAAAATGGAACTGGATCTGAAATGTAATGAAGTCCCATGTAAGTATCACTAGTGTAGTCTCCTGGTCGAGTTACAATTAGATTATTTGCGTTTTATTTAAATATTTGGTCGTCGTCACCGAGGCAGACCCAAGAAACGTTGGCGTGACGATTTGGACCCGTTCGTGACGGATTGGACAGAGAAGGCACAACACTGGGAGAGCTGGGAAGAAATGGGGGAGGCCTTTGCCCAGCAGTGGGACACAATAGGCTAATTAAAATATATATATATATAATGCCGGGAGGGGACGCCCTAGAAAGACATACACTGATCATATTGGTGCCGTTCTTCTGAAAGGACAGGTGCGTAGTACTCGTAACCGGCGTGCGTGTATGACCAGATGTATGAATGTGGACGAGGCAAAAGGAGTATGTAAGGATCGTAGCAAGTGGCGTTCTGTTGTTTCTGCCTACCCCCATGGGAAAAGGGCGTGAGTTTATGTATGTATGTATGTATATATAGATATAATTTTACCATTAGAAACACAATCACACAATTTAAATAAAAGCAACAACATACTTAATTACTATTCAATTATTTCAACAAACTTAGCATACATAAACGTAAATACTTAGCTTTAAAGTCAAGATTTCAAAAATAACTGCCTCAGAATCCGGCGGCAAAACCCTCCGCACTTCGATATTCTTTCTTCATAATCCAAATCGCGCCACATCGGGCTTACTAATTATAACACATATTTTTCTGCACCTTTTTAATTAAGGGTGAGGTCAAACGAGCGTAATTTTGTGAATCGTGAGTCGCAGAATTTCGGTCGCAGAAATTCTGCAGCATTAGGTTTCATAAAAAAGTCCTATTTGATTCACACGCCGACGCAAAATTAGTTCTTCTGCGCTCGTCTGGATCCCAATAGAATTCCCGCCCGGCTGAATTTCTGCGACTCACGACTCACAAAATTACGCTCGTTTGGCCTCATCCTAACTCAAATTAATATAATAATATACTACTTTTATTGATATCAAAACATTTTTGTCAAATACCTATGAGCAACATTTTTTTTTAAGTGTATGACCTATTTCTTCAAAACGTTAGAAAAAAACTATATTTAAATAATTTGACCAAAATGCTTTCAAAATAAATGCATAAACTATAGACTAAACTAAAACCAAATACAATTTTAAGTCTTTATTTTTTTAATGATTATGCTCGCACTTATGGTTAATTATCACATTATCATAGGTAGTAACCCTAGAACGACATCCATAGCTGTATCTATTGCAATACCACCGAACTTGGGCTCCTTTGTAATGGCCTCGAGTATACCGGTAGGAACCGAGAATCAGCACAGGTTTCCCATGCATTGTCGTACTGAATATTGGTAAAAGATCTGGAATTAAACATGATAGTTAGGTTAAACATTTTGACAGTACGATACTTTTCCATACATCGTTATGTATGTTTCAATTGACGATGAGATGTACGGTCACCACTTGCCCTTATCTTCCTTATATGAGGGGTCAGGTAATGCTGGGCACTGACTGTACAAACGTGGACGATGCAAAAAGGTACCAACTGCTCCAAGACAATCTTATCGGCATTATTTGTAGAGAGGATAACCTTATTCTGTTGGATTTTTTGTAAAATAGACATGATATAAATGATCCCAGAATAACATTTATTTCAGCCAAGGTTCATCGAAATTCTATTAAATTTTAATGACATAAAAACAGAAATAAAACAATTGTCACTTTAACATACATAGCAGATATTTTATTGATTATTGTCAGGCTTGCCGTTAACCATTACAGTAAAGACATTTCAACGCAAACAAAACCGTAATCAAAACCTTATAGAAAATTATGCCATTTTCCACCAACCATAAACCAACCAACCATATCTTACATAAATGTATCCTATAATAATTACTATTTTGGAATGTATTGTACCTATACACACTAAACATGTTAATTTTATCAAATATTAAATCATTTACTGTAAACTGAACGTACTAACTTATAACATGACATCACACCTGTAAAGAATTAAGCAGAGGAGCGTCTAATTTAACATAACATTTTTTCAATCATAATATAGGAAGGTTTTAGGTGTGGGCACGTTTTTAGCAACAATTATAAGAATACAAAAAAAAGGAGGACTGAGGGCCCGATTTTTATCAGGGTCATAACTTTCAAACAACAAGAAGTGGTGATCTGTTCTTGTTTTCACAAAATTTCACAATTTATTTAGCAGCTTATAGGATTTCAAACAGTAACTGTAAGTTAATGGAATCATTTTATTTGCGTGATAAACTTTGACGTGTATGAGAATTGAGGGCCCATTTTGAACAAAGATTTACAAAGTAGAACAGTGTTTTGCGATAATATCTTGATTTCACAAATTTTGTTCGGCATTAGGTAAGATTTTGGCATAAAGACTTTTTCTGTAGTGTACATAGTTTTTCAGGTACAGATGGGACCTCAGTCCTCTATGTGAGAACTGAGGGCCCAACTTTACAGTCAATAACTCGCTTATATGACTTTCACAAAATCTGATTCCAACTTTCACAATTGTTGGGGAATGTTCACTAAATCCTAAGCACATTTTCACAGAGTTTTAATAAACGGGCCCTCACACCACACGCACATGATAAAATGTCATCAGTGACATTCGAACAGGGCCTTGTCAAGTCCCTTCATGATTCCCAATTCTAAGTGTGTGTATGTTCCTGCTTATGTAAAACTATAACATTGTCAACAGTGACGATAAACGATGTACATCCCTTTGATTGCCGATAACAGTGCCATCTCTGTTTGGACCCTTTGTATTTTCTCACTCGATTATACCGATAGGGACCCCAAAGGAGGGCTTCATTACCAGTTTTTGTCGTAGTAAACACCAGCTCGTAATCTGTAACAAAACTTGATCGTTAAACAGAAGACAGAAATAAATGTTTGTTGCTACCTAAAAAGACAGTTAAACTCGCAGTTTCCCTTTTTCTTTCACAGTGGTTGGAGTGACGGAGTTGGTGTGTCTTTGCAGTGAGCTTTGTTCTTGCGTAGGCATTTACGGTCTTCGCAGAGTCTACGTGGTTCTACGCAGCCGTCAGTCAAGGTTCTACGCGTCATCTATACTTCGTATTTCTACTTTTCGCCTAAATCATTTAGTCCAAAAACTCTTGAGCAATAATTATCTTTTTAATACGGTAAGGCATGGAAAAGTCTTTTATGTATTTTTTCAAGCATTTAATACCCAAACATTCAATGGTTATGTTCATATTTGGAACTAACTATTACATTATCGAGTGTGTACAGAACAGATTTACATCCGCTCCACCTACTAGTACATCGCCATCTGATCGTGTCTTTGCCGATACAACCCTGATTGTATCGATAGGAACCAATGATGATTAAAGGTTTTCCGTGCTTAGATGTTGTGAAGATTGCATCTGTAATGTAAGCGTAATTTATTAACAAACAAATATATTACAGCTATCTTTACAGGTAATATAAAAGAAGAAGCTGTCTGACTGAATGATTTTATGTTATTTTTTTGGCGGTTGGAAAATCATCAAATAACCCCTCGCGCTCTTGGGCAGAGCTGAAGGGAGTGTCAGACTTCTACTGACTAAAAACCACCCATGTTCCTTCTTAGCCCTTCATGTCGAGGCCGCGGTATCTCTTGCGCACAACCCGCAGCCCCGACGGGACCCGCAGCCCCGACGGGTTGACGGAATGACTGACATATCAACGCAGGGCCTAAACTTATAAGGGTTAGAAACTTCAAATTTTGCACAGGATTTCCTTTAATAACGTAAAAATCCCAGGATTTTTTAAACTTCACCCCTAAGGGGGTAAAACGGGGGTGCAAAGTTTGTATGGAACATCGTCATTTTTGTAGTTTAACCGACATACACGCGGGCGAAGCCGCGGGCATCAGCTAGTCTACCTTATAAGAACATAATTGTCTTCAATTTTATAAACGCATTTACAAGTCTGATAAAATCTCAATGTAAGTAATATAGTACTGTTGTACTTTATATTCCCTGAAATAAGGGTAATAAAAACAACCGAGTTGTGATTCAAAGAGAACTGAACTATATTTTATTTCATAGATACAGATAATCTTGAAAAAAGTTTACAAACTATGACAACACAGTAATAATAGGGTAGTTAACTAAAAATATCTAATTAGTCCGTCAGATAGATTTCCAAAAAATATTGGTCACGTATTTTTTCTTTTTTCACGTAAACAAACAATGAAGACGATACAGTGCTTTGAAAACTCGTGTGACGTCATATTCTAAGACGTTAGTATGACTTTTTTTTACCGGTGAGTGACGTCACAACCCCCCACTCAAATCATTGACGCGTTTTATCTTCGTCAATTTTTATTGATTTGATAAAACAAAAAATACGTATCCAATATTTTTCGGTAATCTAACAGACGGACCAATTAGAATCATATTTCTTTTAGTCTAAATGTTTATTTTAGATACATTTTAACACAGATATGTAGAGTATTTTATTCTCATAGGTACAAACTCTCAATGCAAGTAATTTTGCACAAAACTGTTTTCCCTGAAATAAAGGTAGGCAGAAATGTAGAGTAATGTATTATGTAATCAAAGATTCCGTTTATAATTATTTGGTAAGGATCTCTATTGAACATGAGTTGAACATAAAAACCACAATTTTAAATTTGGATCAAAATAATTATTTCGATTTTAATGATTATGTTCATTGGTGGTTACAATCACAGTTCCATTGATTGTTAGAACACTGCATTTACATCCATAACTTTTTCTGCCACATCTCCATCGCATTTTCTCCGTGACATCCCCGGGTACTGACTGATGATATCGATGTCCACCATAGATCAGAACACAGTTGCCACTCTTCGTCACCAAGAAAAGTGCCTCTGTAAGATCATATTCAAAGTTATTTATTTATTAGTACAACAGAATACTGACTGGTTTAACAGCGTGTCTCAAACTAGGCACAGCCTGCATCTTGGTGAACCACACACAACACAAAGTAAAAAAATGAATATGTTCTGCTGGCGCATTGGTATTAAAAAAAATGAACTCATAATCGCCAAGTACAGTCTGTCTGTACCCAGAATTACCTGACCTCTCGAACTAAGAAGAAGAGGGCAAGTAGTATGAGAAGAGGGGTCAGGTAATGCTGGGTACTGATTGTACATACTCGTGAACTTACACGGTTTTAAATAAAAGCTTTTAATATAATCAAAAATATATTAGACGAAAAAAACTAAAAGTGTTATGAAAAATATTAAGTAAATCACAAAAGAAACGGTAAACACATAAAAACATAACATCGCGCCTGTGATCCCCGAAGGGTTAGGCAGAGGTGTACCTAATAGTACACTCACATGTAGGAGGGGACGAGTGTATTGCCATCCAGCAGGCTCAAATTAAGACTCCGTGGCTGCTACTGAGAAATTCCTGATGGGAAATCGAATATCACTTTACCCGACCCGGGAATCGAACCCAGAACCTCATGCTCAGCAGTCGCACTTGCGACCACTAGACCAACGTGGCAGTCGATTGATAAACTTACACACATAAAAATACTGGGAAATCTTTCTTTGTTTTAAGTAAAGATTACAGCACCCGTCTTTGTACCGGGTACATGTCCATCGAACTTTGGCCCTTTTGCATCTTAAATCCCGATTATACTGATAGGAACCCAGAATCATGACAGGATTGTCAGTAAACACCGTGCCGAAAACTGGCTTGCCTAAAACCTAAACCTGCATTAGGACATACAATAATTAGAATAAAACAAAAAAACGGTAATGAAAGAAAAAAAGAAATAATGTCAGTGACACAAGCGCCACCAAGACAAATCTTACGACGACGTATAATTTATCCAAATTCGTTCAACAGTTTAGGAATTATTAGGGAACAAAGAAACGTACATACCTATTGTATACATACAGGTCAAACACAGCCCTCCTTTTGAGCTTCCCGCAGTCGGGTAAAAACCTTAAAACTTTTAAGAAGTAGTGGAGTAATTGTCTAAATTAAAGCTATTTCATTTGAAAAACACATGTTTATTTATAGTAACAAAAATATATTTATTTTAAAACACAACATGAATAACTAACAGTAAACAGTGACAATCCTTAATGATTATGTTCGCGTTGATGTATAGCAATGACACTGTTGATGGTTACGATAACAGATCGGCACCCTACCGGGTACCGGGTACATGTCCATCGCACTTTGGATCCCTTGTAACTGTTAACCCGATTATACCGATAGGGACCTAGGATGATGACATCATTACCCCACCTTGACTTGCTCAATTCTGGCACGTAACCTGTAATATAAGACAATAGTATTATAAAGAGGCATTGTGAATTGGCATTTCATTTTAGTTGTCAACGGCATCGGTTAGGGCCTTATCATACTAGCGGATTGCGAGCGTCTTCAAAGCGGAACGGGCGCGCAACGAATACGTTACGGGCGCGCAACGAACACGCCGCGCATGCGCAGCGAATTCATTGCGGACGCGCAACGAATTATATTACTACAAACACGTAATATATATATATACTATTTACTTTATTACTACAAACACGCGACGAACACGTTGCAAAGTTGCCGCACGTCCGCGACGTCTTCGCTGAGCAGCCGCGGCGTGTTCGCGACACATTTGCTGCGCGCCCGCTCCGCTTTGAAGACGCTCGCAATCCGCTAGTATGATAAGGCCCTTAGCTTTAGCTAACCGACGCGATGCCTTCGAGCTTTCAACGAAAAATTTCCGGAATTGACATTTTGTCACCACACAGCAACTCTTTGAGCCAGTCGTGTTGTATTTATTGTTGTGATTTCTATGTTCACGGAAAGACGCTGTTCGCCTTTTACCCGCCATAATTGTAAAAGCATAAAAAAGCTGTGCGCGCTGTGATTCACTTCTGTAGGGAATAAGCCACTTCTGTCGATAAAAATAATGAAAAAAAGACCGTGTCGAGTGGAAAATCGGTACATCGCAATAAAACAACAGCATTGTACGGCAGTTAAATCATAAGCGTAAAATATGATTTTCAACAAAAAATAATATACACGAAAAACCAGCAAATCATCTCTTCTGTACAAAAATTTCTGTGTGAAGTTTTTACCTAAAACATACGGAACCAGTGCACAATTTGAGGTTACGAATTCTATGTCGACTTCTATTCTACGATAATAATTAAGCAACTTACTTTTACTTTTTTCTGTTGGGTACAGAAGTAAGGAATGAACTTTAACTTTGATGTAGTGTTAAAAAAGCTCTAATCAATGACAAAGTTTCAAGATCTCCGAACTACATTCACTTGCGAAATTATGGCCATAACTTTTATCACGCTACTTTGTGTAAATTATTACTACAGGAGTATAAGTAATATTTGACAACTTTTTAAATAATTAGAAATAACATATAATTTTTTTTTTTTTTAAATATGTTTAAACAAATTGGCCCATAGATAAAAAACATTTTACTGGTTCCTTCTTTACCATATTACTAGTTTTTACACACATGACTAGTTTTTATTGTAGTCAATAAATAAATACACCAACAAGTTAAAACTACTAAAATAATAATAATAATAATTAATAATTTATTTATTTCAGACAACATTGATCCATAATTTGGTTAGTAGTAATACTTAAAAATAATGTTAGTAGGTAAACAGAATATTCGGGGCAATACAATTATCAGTACAACACATAACACACTACTAAAGCAATTTAAAAAAAAAAAAAAAAAAAAAAAAAATTCAATCATTCATAAAATAAATAGGTAGGTACTCAAGTCAAAAATATAAATAATAATAAAAAGTCAATGTCAAAATGTAAAATATAAAATGTCTCCAATCAAAAAATTTAAATCAAAAATAAGTTAAATATGGTTAATTGAGTGATAGAATTATGTCAATAAAAAAATAATAATCTATTAGAGACCGTACTGTAATAATTTATCTGCCCCACGCTCTGTAAACGGGTGCATGTAAGGCCTGCCAGTGCTGCAAGAAAGGACCGTCCAACCTGTTGGCAACAACGGTAAGAAGACTGTTGCCGCTGCCCCGCACTCTGCTCGCTATCGAGGTCGCCCTCTTGCGCATGCATGCATAGAAACAATTAATGCGGACGCTCGCGAACATTCCTGACGCACTGCAGAAGCGAGGCATCCGCAACAGTACCCTCAACGCGTTATTGTATTGAACGCGGAGAGCGCTGTAGGATTTCTGCAAATATGACACCCACAGACTGCTCGTATAAAAAGATGTACAGTAGGCTCGAAACAAGGTGCTCTTTACATCCTTGGAGCTACGAGAAAATAATAATAAAAACAAAAACAAACAAATAATAATAATTAAAACTAAATATTTACAACAGAAAAGGACAAATTTAAATAAATATAATATATAAATAATAATAAAAAATAAATATTGAACCACTCCGCACTGATGCCTTTTTATATACATTATGGTTAGCAAAAAATAATTAAAAAATATAGAAAAGTAAGCTTATTTACAAGACTAAATTAATTAATTAGTTTTACTCCATAACAACGACTTTCACGTGAAACGGTTTTGAGACGGCCTTGTATGGGGCTTTCCCATAGTGCTGCGTGGTGGATTATAATCCGGACCAGCCCTCTCATAGAGAGGAGGCCTGACTCCGAACAGTGGGTGGTGGCAGCATTATAGGGTGGTTATGCTAAATATTCAAACGAAATAAATAAATAACAGGTCGCCTATCTAACTAGCATACGTTAATTTGTTTGATAAACATATCGATTACTTCTAAATATTTTTGGAAACACTTCAAAGTTACAATCTATGTTGTCATGCAGTGTTTGTTTATTGATGTTTAAAGAGACAGTCCTAGTTGTGATTATGTTTATTCCTATGGCAAACAATCACTTTGTCAACAGTTACGACAATAGATCGGCATCCCGTTCTGATCCGAGTACAAGTCCAGCGAACTCTAGCCCCTTTATACCGACTAACCCTATTATACCGATAGGGACCGCAGATGATTACAGGGTTGCCACTTTTCGTCGTGCTGAACACTGGCTGTAATTCTGTAGCTGTAATAAAACGTAAATCCACTGTAACATTTTTTGTCAAAAAAACGGCATGAACAAGTGAAAATATAATAAATGCTGTGTGTTCCAGCCTGTGTCTGCGTAATGTTTTGCAGGTATTGGTCCTTAAACCCAGCAGTTGAAACAACAAGAAGATAATAAACTATAATATATTCATGACCACTTGTCGAACGGCACTATTGCGTTTGTTAACACAAGCACCAGAAAAAGACGCAAAGAAGAACAGTTTGAAATAATTGCGAAAGAACTGTTTAAGCTTACTTTAATTGCAACCACGAAATCAATGGATGACAATGAAACATTAATTTTAGGCAAATAGTTATCAATTCTCACAAACAGACACTAAATCGAGCATTGAAAAAACTGGCCAAGTGCAAGTCGGACTTGCACATAATGGTTTCCGTAACATTGTGATAGATATTGAGAGATTTTCCATGTTATTTTACACCATAGACTTCTCATAGGTTTTCCTGTAACTTATAAGTGTTGAACTAATTTCTGTATTTTTTCCAAATTTTAGGCTCAGTAGTTTCGGAGATAAAGGCGGGGGAGATGGTCGGACAGACAGACACACGAGTGATTCTATAAGGGTTCCGTTTTTTCCTTTTGAGGTACGAAACCCTAAAAACTGTTGTTGTGATTGTTGACACTAATCACTGTCCCTCATGACGATAATCTAGTGAAAGTTGAGATCGATAAAAAAGTCTTAGCACACGAGGTTGTCGATATGTGGAGCGTGGACTCTCGTCATCATTGTACCATTTGTACCGATAGTCGTTACGGTTAATGGGCTAATAGCAAAGAGTCTCGACCAACACCTTAGGGGGCTCTCATTGCGCGGCGGGGTCAAAGGCTTGATTCAGAAAGCAGTACTCCAGGACACGGCACGCATGGTAAGGAGGTTCTTCTCTATGGAGCCCTCTCTCTACCACCGGCAGCTTAGACTTTGTGTCTGATGTTGATGGGTCATCTGTTTAAAAATGTACACACACCGGCAAAATTAGAGGAACACAAAAAACTGATTGATTTTTTGAGATTTAATATATTTTATTTATGGTTTCCGCTTTATTTGACTATATTTGTTTATTGTATGAAAGAAAACAACAAAATGTGGGGTTCGTTGAATTTATTTACACAGAAATAATAAAAATGGCCGTAAGTTCTCAAAACTATAGACACGTTAAATTTACAAAAAACCCATGTTCCTGATGAGACCTCAAATCATTACCCAGGGTAAAATGTTCCATTCTTCAACCAGCGCCAATTTCAGGTCTTCAACATACCTTAGTTATGTCTGGCGATCGTGCTGGCCAGTCTTTCTGCGTTTACCGGCCTCATTGAGGTAATCCAGCCCTACGCGTGCAGTGTGGGGGCGTGCATTATCGTGCATAAAGACAAAATTTGGGCCGATGAATGGAGCAAAAGCGATAACATGGGGTTCTAAGATGTCAGTTATGTACCTGTGTACAGTCAGAGAACCGCCATCGATGAGGACTAGAGCGGTGCGTGTCATCAAACTTATACCACCCCACACCATTACAGACCGTCCACCGTAGGTTCCGTTGTTTCGGAAAAAATGCTTAAAGATAACGTGACTCGACATCTCCACGTCCTCTCCCTACCATCAATGAAATTAACGCAGTAACGGCTTTCGTCAGAGAATAAAACTCGACTCCACTCATCGGACCAATTTTGATGCTCACGGGCGAGTGCTAATATGGCTACTCGATGACCCACTTCAAGATTTGGCACTTTTGCTGACACGTATGACTTTGAACCAACTTCAATCACGTTCTCCTCGATGTACGTTCAATAACACGCATTTCTTTCATGACATTTCGGGTCTGAACAGCCGTTTGACGACGACTTCTCAAAGTTTTTACTCTCATAAAACGGTCATCTACGGCATGGGTTGCACGATTATTGTCTTGCCCGCGCCTGCGCACGTATGATCCTGTATGTCTGTATCATTGCACCGTATGGTGGATCACGGATACTGATACACCCAACGTTTTGACTGGCTGAACAGTAGGTGTGACCTTCCTCTATCATTGTTACAGCCCTGGCGACTTCAGTGGCTGGCAAATCACTCAGCATGTATGTAATACAATGTTAACTCTCCAAACAAAATGAGCTAGGGCCACCATTGACTGCATAAAACAACTTCCTTTTCAAAAACACTCAGAAGCGCCCGTCAGATAGATTTCCAAAAATATTAGACACGTATTGTTTCTTTTTTTCACGTAAGCAATAAATGAAGACGATACAGTGCTTCGAAAAGTCGCGCTACGTCATAGTTTTGTACATTTTTTACCAGAAAGTGACGTGACTCACGATCTTTGACACGTTTTATTGTCATAAATACGTGTTCTAATATTTTTCGATGATCTAACAGACGGACTAAACAGAATCATATTTTTTTAGTCACTCAACTACCCTATTGTCAACTTTAGAGGGTACTATTTCTGTAAGAATGTTAAAAAATGTCAAAAGGGCCCATAATGTAATAAAGGAAATAATAATCAATTTCATAAGTATTCTCAGATATTAATGGTTCAATGAAAATATCTTCTCAATGATTATGTTCAACCTTATGCATAACAATAACATTGTCAACTGTAAATATAGAAGATCGGCATCCGTATGGGTGCCGGTTACATGTCCATCGCACTTTGGCGCCTTTGCATCTTAAATCACGATTGTACCGATAAGGACCAAGAATGATGACAGGATTACCACTATACGTCGTGCTGAAAACTGGCTCCAAGTCTGCAACAAGACATTTAATAATTGTTATAACAAAGCTTAAAACTAGTCTGTGGATTTTTTGGGAAAATTACTGGTTGAATAATTAGAAAAATAAAAAACCAAAAAAATGATTGAAATAGTAAGTTTATTCATAGCTGCAAGCAATTTTTAACACAGCATGAACAATTCAGAGTAAATCGAAATCTTCTTAGTGATTATGTTCACTTCCTGCGCGTTTCTTTTTGAATATTCTTATTAATATTTAATGATATATTTGTTCATCAATATGTTGGCTGAAAATATAATCTTAGAGTGTCAGCATTACTTCAAATAAAATAAATGAATAAAAATCACCAAGGAGACAAGTCTTTTGCTGGCTAGGTAAATTAGTTTTAGTGTTAATGTTATAATGTTGATTTTTTTTGCTTTATCATAACTCTTTATATTTTATGGGTTGGGTTTTTCGTACGTTACGCGTCAGTAGGAAAAATCAGAACCGTTTTGTCTGTGTGTTTTTCAGGAACGCGTCGAGGATATTGTGATTCTCATGTTTTCGGAAAGTGTAAAAATAAAAACTTTTTATTTATAAAACTATTTATTCATTCATACAGACAAATCTTAAAATTAAAACATTTAAACTAACTAAACAAACGTGTAGATTGTGAAATACAAGCAATATAATTATTATTGAACAATAAACTTTCTGCAAAGTGCTAATCCTAGTGATTATGTTTAGTAAAATGATTGACAATCTTACTGTCAACAGTGTAAATATTAGATTGACACCCCGTTCCGTAACGGGTACATCTCCAACTCACTTTGGTCCCTTTGCTTCGTAAGGATCGATTATATAGATAGGGACCAACAATGATCATAGGGTTGCCACGCGTTGACGTGCTGAACACAGGACGTGTATCTATAAAACATATCTTATTGTATTATCGGTATTGTTTTGTGTTTGGTTCATTAAAAGTAGACATAGAATTAATTTGGAATAATCGCGTAGAACTAAGTGTAGGAAACACAATAGGTAGAGAAGTAGAAAAAAAGATTTTTCTATTCGAGAAAATATATTTATTCAAATCTACAAGTACACACTAAAGACAAACACATTTCATCTTCCTAGCTATTTGACAGATGTTTTGGGCAGCTTCCAGTCTAACTAGGCATACTTAAAATGAACTAACGATTGCTTTTTTACTTTATCGTAGCTTGGATCTAATGCTTCCGGCAAAACCTTTTTTTTTTTTTTTTTTATCAGCCTACATTGTCCCACTGCTGGGCAAAAGCCTTCCCCATAGTCTTCCACTCTTCTCTCTGTGTGGTTTTCCCCGTCCAATTTGTCATAAACGCTTCTAGATCGTCACGCCAGCGTTTTCTAGGCCTCCCTCGGCGACGACGCCCGTCTTACCGGCAAACCTACACAAACAAATTGCGCCACGGCTGTATATCGGACGCTGCTGTCCGCGTCCGATATACAGCCGTGGCGCACCTGGCGTACCTAGTGCATTTACATAACGTACTGAAGTACTTCATTACATTTACCTGCTAATCTACTAACTATGGTATAGGTATCCTAATAATCTGTCCGTACCAGTTTGTTAGGACAAGATATTCAAAAAAACCTTTGACTTGACCATCAATGGTTATGGTCGGACGATTTACTAATGAGGAAATCATTAAAAGTAACCACACTTGCTCGGCACCCACTGTTATGCCTCGTACAGTACCAGCGGGCTCTGGATCCAGGGATATGGCGATTCTTTCGATTATACCTGTAGATTCCATGAAAGATCACAGGATTCCCATTCTTGGTCACGCCGAAAACTGGCACTGGTTCTGAAATATAAATCTAGTGTAAATCCTTTTGACGTGGTTTGGTTTTATGAATAAAATTAAATAATATAGAAGGACTCAACTAAACGACAACTCAATGAGTGACGTACCTACTCGACTTTACTAAACAATGCATACATTAAAAATAAATTGTAATAAAATAAAACTATTTTGCTTGAATCGCGGGTATTTTATTCATGGTTATGCTCAGGCTGATGGCGAATAATTTCATTATTCAAAGTGACGATTCTCGATCTACATCCACTGGGGTACTTATTACAATACCACCGAACTTTGGCCCCTTTACAATCATTTGCTTGATTATACCGGTAGGATCCTAGGATCAGCAAAGAATTCCCATGCTTTGTCGTACTGATTATTGGTAAAAGATCTGGAATAGAACATCAAGCTAAGTTAAATATGTTGTTTTATTTTAAAATTTTTTTAGTTCTGTAAATTGTAGTTTGTAAATAAAAATTTTAATGAATAGGTTAAATATTTTGACGACAGTGCTTTTACATTAATTACACAAATAATAAAATATAACCAACCCGCACTGGGCCCGCGATAGTACACGATTACAGCGCGATGTACAGCATTATAGTTCTCTTGGTCACAATTGGCGCTCGACCTGAGATAAAACTTCGGTACGAAGATCCAAATCGGATCAGATTCAGTCTAAAAAAGATGAAAATAGAATTTATATTTTTTAATCACAACAAAATATTAGCGAATACAGCGAGCAAATAATTATGACCATTTAATAAAAAATACAAACCTTAGACAAACAATGGGGCTTCGGGGACTGATAATATAATAAAAATGCAAAATAAAATTAGAATTTTTCATTTAATAAATGCACAGTTCTAAAATACTTTTTTTTTATAAATAATTATTTCCTCTCATCAGAATTCTGTATGTGTTTAAAAATCTATGCTATGATTGTAAGCTGTTGCTATTGTTATTATTGCTAATAATTATATACTGATAGTTATGCTCTTTCTTTCTCTTTATCGTGTGGTTAGAGCCTAACCTAGTGTCAGAGATGACGTATCTTTACATGCCGTCGAGAAATATCTCTCAAACATGCTGGTTTCCTTACGATGTTTTCCGTCACTGAAGCAAGTTATAATAGGATAGTTAACAAAAAAAAAATCTAATCAATCCGTCAGATTGATTTCCAAAAAATATTGGACACGTATTTTTTCTTTTTTCACGTAAACAAACAATGAAGACGGTACAGTGCTTTGAAAACTCGTGTGACGTCATATTCTAAGACATTGTTTTTTTTTCATTTTTTACCGGTGAGTGACGTCACAACGCCGCACTCAATTTTTTATTGATTTTGATAAAACAAAAAATACTTATCCAATATTTTGCGATAATTTAACAGACGGACTAATTATAATCATATTTTCTTTTGTCAGTAACCATCCCTATTATAATACGCACATGAATCCAAAAAATCAAAGATGCTTGTTTTGGGTTCGAACTGAGACCTATGATTTACCAGTCTGATGGTCACATGATTAGTCTATCATTCATGCACACACTACACTTTAATTCCTTTTTTCTTTATATCCTAATCTAATAAATAATAGAGTTAAATTAAATTAGATACCTACATTACTATCATAATAAGTTAACTAATTAATTCACTATTTAGACATCTGTTATCCAAAGAGTTCGTTTGTTACTCACTTAATACTCACACACACATACATAAAGTCACGTCCTTTTCCCATTGGGATAGGCGGAAACCACAGAGAGCCACTTGCTACGATCCTTACGTACTCATAAGCTCAAGATCAATGTTCATGCTCTCTTTTGGTTAATGACACGAATCATGGTTTTACGACTCTTTTAAATGTAATAAAACCAAGATTTCTGATAAAGATCCAAAAAAAATAGACATGGTATCTTTTAACAGCGTGTATAAAGCATCAAACAGAATAACTTGCTTTATTGCTATTCAGTTTAAGTTAGTTTCTTTTATTATGACCACACCTTTCTGATTCATGCTGTATAGAAAATTTCAGTGTGCGTGTGTTTGTAATTCTACTCCTCCTTAACGGCTGGATAGATATCGATGCTTCTTTAACCGACTTCTTTTTTAATATATTCCCGATATTAATGGTTATGAATAGACTTATGGGTGAAGATCACATTATCGAAAGTAACGATACTCGATCGACATCCGTTAGTGTATCTGGTACAATACCAACGGACTTTGGGCCCTTTACAATTACTTGCTCGATTATACCGGTAGGTTCCGACAATGATTACAGGATTCCCAAGCTTCGTCGTGCTAAAAACTGGAAATGAATCAGAATCTGAAATAAAAACTTTGTTGTCAGTACATGCAAAGGAATCAAGCTTAAATATTTATCCAACAATTGTTTAGTTTGGATTAATTCAATTGAACACACTTAAAACCAAAATAAATACATTTTTTTAACAAGTTTATTAAAACTATACACGCACACTACATACAAATTACTTGGGATGTGGCCATGTTCTCCAGCATGTTTGCATAATTTTTACTCAGAAGTTGATCGCAAACTAGGATTCTATTTCTAAAGCCAGGAATCGTAATTGATTATCAAAATGATAATCAAACAAACACAGTCATTTTTTGACAAACGTTTCAACTCTTCCCTTTGTTCCTAAACCGTGCGAAGACGCTCTTTGCTGTCAAGTTTGCTCTGTCTGCGTTCACCCTGAAGTAACGATCCATAAGACGAACTTACTGCCGCACTCCGAGAGCTTTAATGATTACTTAGGCCATCACTTAGTAAAGGTTTTGACAGTTTTGTCATATAAAAGTATGTCAAAACCTTACTAAGTGACGGCTTAGGAAATCATTAAATATCTCTGAGTACCGCAGTTAGGGTTTACTTATGCGAAGTACAGTAGTATCTTGAAAATAATCTGCCATACAGAAAACGTTTATGTTCTTAGCTTGAATACATTTTAAGTATCACACTAGTCACACTAATATAATATTATAAAGGCGAAAGTTTGTGTGTGTGTGTATGTTTGTTACTCTTTCACGCAAAAACTACTGAACGGATTTGGATAAAATTTGATACACAGATAGTTTATAACCTGGATTAACACATAGGATAGATTTTTATCCCGATTTTATCTTCCCGTGGGATAATTTTCGAGTTGTAGCGGGCGAAGCCGCTGGCAACACCTAGTAGATCTATATAGATCTCAGCCTGAGAAAGGACGCACTCGATTGACTCACCACCTCTGTTTCAATGAGTATGCTCCGACTTATGGCTAACGATGACATTATTTACAGTTAACACACTTGAGCGGCATCCGCACGAAGTTCGTCTGGTACAATACCACCGGACTTTAATACCTTTGCAGGTTGCCGCCTTATTGTATCGGTAGGGTCCTATCATGATTACAGGATTACCGCTCGGTGTGAAGCCGAACTCTGGCTTTGACGCTGAAAGCATAACTGTATTTGAGCGATACAATTTAATTCAATTTATTTAATAACAATTTACATTGTGTCTGAATGTGTTAAAATTGTTAGGTTTATAATATTTTAACTGATTTAAAAACTAACGAAGGTAAGCAATGAAAGTAAAGAAATGACACGTAAACTAAGTTCCTAATCCGTTAGTAATAAAAAATACTTTTTAATAATACAGCACAGTAAAATTATCTACAAGCTTCTAACACAATACAATGAGTTGACTAAAATTACATTCATGCCGTACTCACACTTACCTATGCATATAAATCGGATGCCGACTGTAAAGAGGCAGAAAAAAATGGATGATCAAGAACTTCGACGCCGATTGTCTTGAAGTGAATTAAGACTTAATTTTGCAACGTTAGATATTTATATTTTCAATCCACGATTATCGATATTCTACAAAGCAATGTAAGTGGTAATGCCGAGAACTTAGTAAAGGTTTTGACAGTTTTGTCATACAAAAGTATGTCAAATCGTTACTAAGTGACGGCTTAAGTAATCATTAAATATCTCTGAGTGCTGCGGTTAGAGTAAAAAAAACACTGGGTTGCAAAATATTACTTTTTATTTGATATTCGAAATATACAATTTTTTTTAGTAGAAGGTACATATTCACCACTCAGGTAGAAAAGGCATATATTTCAAACTGATCACTAGGCAAGGAATCAATGGTTTTAATGGTTCCTTCTTACAAGCAACTGTCATATCAACTAGCTGCTGCCCTGTGACACCTGCATGTCCTTGCATGTTTCATGCCTTACCACATGAAACTTTCCATTACGCATTACAATTAATCGCTGTCCCTCTAACAAACCCCTCACGAGTATTTTTCCCCCGGGGGCCCGAATTACTTGAACTTTTTGTTTCTCTTTTTTCTGTGGAGTTGCATTGGCTTCCGAAGTAACTCCATGGCTCTGATTTGGAGTAGATTTTGAATTTTCTGTAATAATAACGATGATGATCAAACATACTGTCAGAAATTTCTATCAATCCAGATGGCCCCAACCTGCATGATGATTACTAATTTATTGAATGATGCTCTAGTAAACATTATAAAAAAAACTTCATTCTTATATTTATATAATTATCTATCATATAGGTATCTTATTCTTATTTTTAATTTATTATAAAATTGGTAAATTATGCAATTCATTAATTATGGATTACATTATTTTGATAAAAATATTAGAAATTACTAATAAAATAACAAATAAAAGTTATATGAGTGACTCACTGAGTTCACTGAATGATGTAGTCGGGAATTTGCTGCTGCGCTGCTTGTCGCGGGTTCGATCCCCGCACGGAACAAATATTCGTATGACCTACAGGTAGCTGTTCCGGGTCTGGGTATTTGTGTATTTAAGTGTGGAGTTTAAATGTTTGTAAACGCACCCATGACACAGGAGAAATTCCTAGCGTGGGGAAAAGTTTAAAAAAAAAATAAAAAAAACCGAAAAAATTATGTCTGTTGTATGGGACCCCCCCCTTTTTTTTTTTGGGGGTGGGAAATCATCAAATAACCCCTCCTGCTCTTGGGCAGAGTGAGAGGGAGTGTCAGACTTCTACTGACTAAAAACCACCCATGTTTCCCCCCTTGCCCTTCATGTATAGGCCGCGGTATCCCTTGCGAACAACCCGCAGCCTCGACAGGATGGGAGCCCCCCTTAAATATTTATTTAATTTCATTATTGAAGTAATAAATACAACTGAGTATTTTGTGAGTTCCCATTATTGATAGCGAACAAAAAAGGGCAAAATGGGACCCTTAAATAATATATTTATTCTATTATGTTTTTAGTATTTGCTGTTAAAGCGGCAACAGAAATACAGAATTTGTGAAAATTTCAACTGTCTAGCAATCGCAGTTCTTGAGATACAGTCTGGTGACAGACAGACGGACGGACGGACGGACTACTAGTAATAGGGTCCCGTTATTACCCTTTGAGTACAGAACCGTAAAAAGCAATTCGTGCGAAATTATTCCCTAACCATTCCAAAATATTCAAAAATGCACAACGTTAATATTCAGGTTTTCTTCTTCTTCTTCAACCCGTTGTTTTTTTTTAGTAATATGTAAATGCTAAAATATATTTTTAAAATATCTACTCAATCGGAGTAGTTACTTTTGCTTAAGTTTCTATAATTAAAAAACAAATTAAAAAAAAAGAAACGGTTTATTTGCACCTTCAAGTAAAAAATTTAGTTTTACAATTAAAGTAAGCCTTAACGTAACTAAAAAGTATGATATAAGTAATTGCAGACAATACCCAAGCTAAGATAACATAATATCTTGTAATTATAGGTATCAGCGCTCACTCTCGTTATATAATGTATGTAATTGTGCCTAGTTAGTAAGTACAGTCACACAAGCTAATAAGTAAAGTCCATTTCACGAAAGAAGTCCCGCAGACGCAGCGCTGTATGTCGCGCGACATAATGTTGTTTCACAACTTTTGGCATCTATATCTATTCTATCTATACATATAATAAATCTGTAGAGAAATCGTTTTTGTACATCGAAAATATTTAAAAAAAAAATTGTCAGGGTATTAAAGTATAACCAACAGAACACATTTCCAGCATTTCTGGAATTTTTGTCTGTTTGTCTGTTTATCTGTTTGTCTGTTTCGATGACTAAGCATCACGTCAAATTTACGAAACGAATGTAGGTAACTTTTATACATAAATATTGTGCGTAACTTGGGCTATTACTTAGTCTTTGTTTCATCGTAATCGGTGCTCTCTATCAAAAGATATATGAATTTATAGTTTTCAAGAAGAACTTATCGTTATGGTCAAGAATGAGACCAGCAACGACATCTATTGAACGAATATGGCACTTATTACTAAATGCCTTCACAAGATAACTTTAAAGAAGTTATGATAGCAAAAGGTACGTAGATATAAGTCTAAATGACGCTGCTTTCAAAATCTACATAGCCTAAAACTTATAGTGTTTGATCGTTTTTTTTTAGCAGTTATCTTCGTCTTCGACAGATGGCGTTATTCATTTGATGTCATTTTCTGAACCGCGATGATAGTAAACATACACACATTATGTTTCGTGAATAGTCAACAAATAAAAATTTACCAATTACACAGTATTAAAATACAATTTTTTTTAAACTAAATTAAAATTAGATAAAACCCACGACATATTTTTTTTATGTACCGTGTGGGAATTGAACCTGCGACACGCAGTGCTACTGTTAATCGTCCAGCCATTGCGCCAACCATGTCGTCATATAGATGTGGTGTGTTGTTAGCCCTATGTGTCGAGGCCGCGGTATCTCTTTCGAACAGCCCGCAGCCCCAATGGGTGTCGGTCTTTGGGGGCCCCTTCAATGTTGCTGACATCTCTTTGAGACGCGCGTGGAACACGAACGCGCCTCCATCGTCATAGGACGGACGAACGATTAACTAGGCTCACTCACCGTTCACAGGCCTGCGCCTACGGTGGCCGGAAGCCATCACGTGGCCCCCGATGCCCGGAGCGTCTCCCGCGGCGGCTGGGACGAGAGGTTGTCTCCCTCTCACGTTCCGCCACCTCTTTCGCTAGCATTACTGCTTCGCAGAAGGAGGTGGCGGCCATTTCAGATTCGATGTCCCAGATTCGGTACAGGTACCCTCTCGAAACACCCTCTAATCCCCCCTTTTTTTTGTGGTTCGTAAATTATCAAATGACTCATCCCGCTCTGGGCGGAGCGGAAGAAAGTGTCAGACTTCTACTGACTAAAAACCACCCACGTTCCTTATTAGCCCTTTGTGTTTCGGGGCCGTGGTATCTCTTGCGGACAACCCTCAGCCCCGGCAGACGTCCCTTTGGGGCCCCTTAATTGTTGCTGACATATCTTTGAGGCGCGCGTGGAACACGAACGCGCCAACGATAATCTGTCTGCCTGTCGACTATAATGTACCTGTTTCAAATTTCTTCAAGATCCGTTCGGCCGTTCTGACGTGGTTGATTAACAAACACCCATCCATCTAAACTTTAGTATGAGACATAGTCAGTACTTTGCATTACTCTCTTCTTATTTTCTACAGCGTCAGTAAGTTAACGCAGGGCAATGATTAAATGTACTTTTATCTAAGCGACGCATTTTAGTTTCCGACAAGCACGCGAACGAAGTCGCGGGCACAGCTAGTCGTAAATAAACCTTATAACGCACTAATCCAATAATAAACTCACAAAATATCTACCACAACAAACGCACCTTGATAACATCGACAAACGACAACATGGCCGATCTGTTAAATTTAGTTCCACAATTGTCCGCGGGACTTCTTTCGTGAAATGGACTTTATACAGCCACCTAATTTGCATTTACTTTTAAGATTACACAGACACATTTAGAGACTGATGCCAAACGATACAGTGTTTGACATCAGTCGCTTAATTTACTACCTTGATCTATTGGAGACATCGTGACTACATAATTATTCCAAATTACTCCTGTACTCTTAACATTGTATACCTTATTGACCACTTGCGGTGGTGTGTTGCTGCTTGAGTTATCTCAATCATTTATCCTAGATTTGTACACTCGAACAAGCTAATAAGTATACAGGTAGAGATCTTTATAATTCTAGAACATTGAAAATATTGATTGCAATTTTCTTTTTATAGAATAAGTCAAATAAGGGCTAATGATGAGTAAGTAATTTTTTTTATACTAAGCTCAGGAATTTGGAACCTCTTAGTTGCAAACTTAAACTAAATAAAAAAGAAAGAAAACCTAAAACAAAAAGAAACTGTATATAGTTGTAAACGGTAGTTTTAGTGTGCATGTGCATGTGTGTCCGAGTGTGTTTGTGCGTGTAAGTGAGTGTGTGTGTTTGAGTAAGTATGCGTGCATGCGTGTGTATGTATAAGTAGGTATGCCATAAAAAACTAAGGATACAATTTATTATAATATTTTAAGGATAATATTTAGTTAGTCGTACATAATTCTTTTAAATTCAATCTGTAACAAGTGAAACTATGTCCAAGTCGCACATTAGACTTTTAAGAATATATAATAACTAGCTGACCCACGCAACTTCGTCCGCGTCACATAATATAGCTTATAACCTTTCTCGATAAATCGACTATCCAACATATTAAATTGAGTTAAATCGTACTCGTAACAAACAAAAAATCTTACCTTTCCTCTTTAGAATACCTATTAGTTTAGATTGGCTTCGGTTATATTATTAAAGTAACATTTACTATAGGTATCTCTTACTATTTAATAAACAGTAACACCTTGTACTTGTAAACATTATGGTGCAGTAAATATTTTGAATTTGAATTTCTCCGGAGCCCCCCAGAGGCCAGAATCCCCACGTACATACCTACCGCACCGGATCGAATGACTGCCACGCGCTTAATTATTTTGTCGCCCGTATATTTTTACATTGCGATATCTTCTAAGATATTTGTTTAAACTGTATAGAGTAAAAGGCACAATTATTCTATATTAAATTTCCGTGCTAACAAACACATTTATATAGATATAGATTAATACCATATGGGTTAAATAAGCTTCGCAATATATCATTATTTTTAATCAAGCATTTAATTATTAAAAAATGGTTACAGTGAGTCAATCTTAAAAGATAAACATATGCTATCGCGGACTTTTTTTTAGAACTTTTAAAGGGGAACAATTTCTTCATACATAGTATTTACGTAACTTAAACCGTTTTCGCAGCGCACGCAACGGAAGCTCTCAAAAAGGAATATCTTTTCCCGTTTTTGCAACATTTTTCATTTATGCTCCGCTCCTATTGATCGTAGCGTGATGTTATATAGCCTATAGCCTTCCTCGATAAATGGACTATCCAACACTAAAAGAATTTTTAAATTCCAACCAGTAGTTCCAGAGTTTACCCTGTTCAAACAAACAAACAAACAAACAAACAAACAAACAAACTCTTCAGCTTTATAATATTAGTATAGATAAAATAAACAAAATAAGTAACACAACCATACGGTGTTACCTAGTTACATTTAAAATTTTCTGTAATGTTGCCTTTGTTTTCAGTTGTGTTGATAATACCTCCCCAAATTACGGGTGCTTGCGCACTTGAGGAGGCACAGGCACAAGTATATCTTTGATGAAGTCATCGACTTTGCTATTATTATTATTATTTTATTTATAATTATGTGATTATTAATAATTATTAATCATCCCTTGTTACTTTAATATTTTTCAATATATTTTTTTCTAGGGGTTTTTCTCTTTTCTTCCACGCTCTCTTTGCATTAAATAGCCAACTCATTATGTTAAGGTGCAGGCGTATCACTGGCTGCATTTACTAACTTTTTTTTTGTCTATACCTTTTTGACGCATCTTTCCATTGATTTCTTTGCGCTTGTTTTTCTAGTTCAGTCAAATCCGATATTTTATTTACCTTGTTTTCGGCTTTCTTTTTCCGGTGGTACTCCCTGTCTTTAGCTCGTTTAATTTCTTTTTGTTCCTCTGTCAATTTATCTAAAAACAATCTTTTTCTTGCATTGGCTTTTTCTCTCTGGCGTAAATAACTTAAACTATCCATTTTAAGTGTTTTTTTACACGGATTCTTCTTCTTTCCATTTTCATTTGTTTTCATGTTTGCTGCAAGTAAATATAAAACTTAATTTCCACAAAATTCTCATTTAATATTCGAATTCGTTATATCGGGTGCAACAAAGTCATTTCGGGGACCTTATTATAATTACTGTCCCTGAAATGACGTTTTAAACTTTTGCACGGTTTTTCCGACATCCGCCATCTTAGATGTCTTATGTAGAGATTAACCTCAATCTAACAACAAAATTAAGAAATAATTAAATAACTAGCATCTTTTTTTACCAGACAGTTAAACTTCATGTACTATAGTAGTACACATGCAAACATAATGCCAATTCATTATCTATCAGTGATCCTCTCTGCCTGTTACCACCGAAACATAACATTATTTTTAAATATACGTACTAACAAAATTATGGATCACAAAATTTATCCTATCTAATTAAAATGATTGATCGATATTATCATCAACTATTGACTTACAAACGCATGTGAAAAGAACTCTTTCAGAAGGTAGAAAAGAGAATGAATTAGCATGATTGGGAATAAAAACAAATTTTACGTAATAAAAAATTGCTTGATAATTATTATTTGCTATATATTTTTACTTGAATGGCGCTAGCATAACATAGATAAATAACAGTACTTATATAAAAAACAAATGCATGAGTTCTTAGACTTTAAAATAAACACCATCACGTATGACGCATTTAGGGGGAGGATGAGTGTGTTCCAGGTGGTAAGATTTCATATGGCGCCTGTCTTTTGTGAGGATGAAGCGAGCTCTGCATTTGTACCCAAAAGAGCATATAAGCACGTCTGTTGACTTTTTCCGACCATCACAACAGAATGTATATCCTTGAAGCATGGCTATCTCTTTCCCATTTGGCTTTCGGTACCATTTGACTGTAGAAAATAAATCAAAGATTAATTACAAGTCAAAAAAACAATATTCATTTGGAATACCGCTATTGGTATTCCACCTGCATATTGTTTTTTTAAGAATACTGTTTTTTTAAAAGACATGAACCTTTTAGAAATAGTTCTAAAAGCTTCATCTCTTTTCCATATTGAAGTAAGAGGATTGAATACCAGCACATTGACCATTGAACTTTTTTCCAAAAGAGCACTTATACGACTTGGTTGTTTTATTAAGACCGTCACAAGAAAATGTGTATCCATGAAGTACTGGGATCTGTTTCCCACTCACTTTGCGACATCACTCGACTGTAGGAAAACAAAGACAAACATTATTATCAATGCAACAGAAATATATTTACTTTAAGTCACGAAATCGTTATGTTCTTTACTTTTATCTCATTACATAGTATATAAAAGAAAGTCGCTACCGCTGTGTGTAAGCTTAGAAACGGATTTTGATGCAGTTTTCAGCAAAAGATTAAGTGATTCAAGAGGAAAGTTTATATCAACACTGTACCAGTGCGAAACCGGGGCGAGTCACTAGTTTTGAATTAAAGGAAAACCTAAACGTAATAATTGATGTGAAACATCTATAGCCGCGGGTAAAACCGATTGTTGGTGTGGCGATGCATGCGGTGGCAACGTGTCGCCACGCTTTGCGGTGGTATATATGTAATTATGTAGTAGTGTGTACGGTGTGTATAATATTTTTTTCATTACGCTATATTTAGTCTAATATTATTTTAATCTATTATTTTATGCATATTACTTGTACAAACTAATTTCGATGTTTCACATCTGCCAGGCGGCCCGTGACGGTTCACAATTTTTTGTTTTTTAATTCGTCTTTACTCGATAGCGTAAATAACAACCTTTAGGCCCCTTGCAGCCACTGGCCCAGTTTTACCGGCAATGTTGGGATAATTGGTATGTGGTTTTAGTGTAATTAATGAAAGTCGTTTAAACGATAAATGCAGATAATTATTGGGAAGAAAATTACATTGACATTGTCTCACGTTTGTCGACACCTTTTCTTATTCTAATTTTAACTTTATTTTTCTATTTCCTCTTCAATTAATTCCTAAATTACCATTAGGGTTAAAGGTTAGTAGGTAAGGGTTTCGGAGTTGGTTTTTACTACTAGCTACATTGATGCTGATTTTTTTTTTGCCAAATGGTGCAATTAGTGAGGTTTTTTTTTTTCAAAAAATACTGACAACAACACACCGCGTGCCATGGACAGCAATGTCTATAAACAACAATTAACCCATCGTTAAGCGGCTCCAGTCTCTATCTTGCACTTCTAATTAATATTTGACTGTTGTTCAACAGTGACTAGAATCTCGACACCAGTCTTTGAGAATAGATTTCGTCATTATTTGTTTCAATCCAGATTAAAAAGAAATGAATATTTCTGGGTATCATTATACTGTACTTCACTTGATTCTAATATAAATAATTCGTTACAAACTATGAGTGTGCATGGTACTGTACTTGTTCCGTAAATTAAAAAGTTAGGCAAATAAGTTATAACTTGAATGAACAGCCTATTTAAATTGGTTACCAATTTCCTCAACAATTAATTTCCCTGACTTTTTTTCTATACATTTTAATGGTTATGTTCAATTTTATGAAAAACTACGTCATCTTCATAAGTAATTATAGACGATCGGCACCCCAAGGAGTATCTCGTGCAGACCCATCGCACTTTGGACCCTTTGCATCCACTGGAGCGGTTGTACCGATAGGGACCAACGTTGAGGACAGGATTGCCATTCCTTGTCACAGCGAAGACAGGTTCTGAAAAAAATAAGGTTTGGTTTTGACATGAATCTGTTTAAGGCTGGTTATGTGTGTAAATGAAAAACTTAAGTATTCCATATGTATCCATACCTACATAATCGAAACTGATTTCGATAAGTAACTAATGGGGCACTGGTAGGCTATGCGCTGGGGTTACAAGTAGGATACTTTCCAAGGAGAACGTAAGTTAAAAGTAAGAAACAAAATAATTTTATGAATACAACAGTAAATACTTTTTTAATGTCTTGTTTATTTTAAACACATTTTTACAGATATTTTTATTGATATTCCTGCTTTTTCTATGTATTTCTAACATAGGTATATTCAAACGTAAATTTAAAAAAATAGTTTTACTTTTGAATTTAAACTTACCTTACGACACCATGGTCGCATTTACTAGGTTAAAGTGACGTCACAGAGAGAAGATCGATGAGGTCAGTCTACTAGTCAATACGCATGAGAAGTATTTGGGGACCGATTTACGCCATATCAAATCCAGTCAATCAGACATGATTATGCTCAGATATAAACTTTACTATAATCTTATCAATGGTATATAAAGCTGCGCGGCATTTCTTCTGTTTCTTAGCACAGCGCCATCTAGTTTTTATACCCGAAACGTAGTCCTTGTGATATCGGTGAGATCCAAACTCTAGCTTATGTTGTCCTCGCTGATTCGTAGTAAATATTGGTAGTTCTAAAACAGGAGTTTTTAATTAAATGCACAATAAAATTAATCTCCTCAAAAAATAAACGGCTTTCTTTCTTTTACTTACAAGACATAAAACGGTGTGTTGTTTTTTTTAAATTTCCTTTTGGCCTGAGTTAATACAACACTTTCATTTTATTTTTACTCGTACATTTATGTACATTACATACATTCCGTCTATTAATTAAAACCAATGATTCCTAATAATATAAAAACGAAGTAATGTAATATTTTATTACCTTACTCAATTATTCCACAATTTTGTCAAGGTAAAGTAACTCCTGCTAATTTCTATCTATTTTTATTGTTATCGTATTCAATCATGATTATGGTCCGACACAAAACAAACTATATTATCATCGATGATTATGTAAAGCCGCGAGGCATTTGGTGTTTTTTAACACAGCGCCATCTAGTTTTCACCCCCGAAGTGTTCCCCCTGCTATATCGATAAGATACCTAACTGTAACTGCCCTCGTCGATTCTCAATAAATATTGATTTTTCTGATATTTTAATTACAAAACTTTAAACAAATATTATTATTTCCTTTAATTATTTCAAACTCTAATTATAATATTATACATTTCTTCCAAAAAGTTTGTAAAATATTTATTTATTTAAAGATTTAGCAAGTGTGAGGTCAATGGACTTTCGTTTCGAGTTTACAAAAAAAAAGTTACATTAATCTTGTGTGAATGCATTTATAGGTAAGGAGTAATTTCGGAGGCTCATGGTCGTGATCACTATAACAGTCGTGTTATTTTCCTGTGTCCGTGTGCTTAAATAATTTTGAAAAAAAATGTAAGTAAACCGCAACGAGAAATTTGCGGTTTATGAAAAAGGTGCAGAGACAAAAAAGTAAAACAGTGTGCTTAGATGGTTTGGTCATGTGCAGAGGATAAGTGAAAAGCGACTTAAAAAGGGTTTCACAAGGTCAATAGGAGTAACACCGTTGGGAGGGGACGTGGACATACACTGACCTTATTGCTGAGGTTCTTCAGAAAGGTCAGGTGCGTAAAACGTAGCGTACTCAAAACTGGCCTTGCGTGTGTGACCAGATGTACGAACGTGAATGACGCCACAGGAGTATATAAGTATCGGAGCAGGTGGCGTTCCGTGGTTTCTGCCTACCCCGTTGGAAAAAAGGCGTGAGTCTAAATGACATGTATAAGTAGATCATACAAACATTTTTTTGCATTTTAAACAAAGTAATATCCGTCATCACTACACTTATAATATGGAAAGTACAAACATTTATTCTTTGAACTTATTAAACGATTGCTCACACTTACGGTACCAACCGAACTGACCATAATACCATAAAAGTGTTTGCAATACGAGTGAACACGAGTGACAGCTGCACGACCTCCACCAATCACAGTAGTTGTATGTACCGCGGGGTGAATAAAACCAACCCCTTTAAGTGTGATAAACTGTTACCCTACCCGACTTTTCAGTTGGCTATTATTGTTGTTCTTTGACGTGTCTAATAGGCATACCGTTTCTTTTATCAAGTCACTAGCTGTAGCCCGCGGCTTTGCCCGCGTGGATGTCGGAACTTGACAACTTATATACTAAAACCTTCCTTAAGAACCACTCTATGCATTGGTGAAAACAATATCAAAACCGGTGCTGCAGTTTTTAAGTTTATCGCAAACAGACAGACAGACGCGGCGGAGGACTTTGTTTTATAATAATACTAGCTGTTCCCGGCGGCATGCGTTGCAATGCCCTTTTTTGTACCTACTTACCTACCTTTTTTTTTTTTTTTTTTCTACTTACCTACCTACCTACTACGTTGTATATTATTGGCATTATTTCGTATGGTCTGTTTGAAGTTGTCAAAGTAACGTCACTGAATTGTTTTGCCTTCCCGGAACCTCTCCGCTAACACTTGAACTTTATACAATAGCAATAAAGCTCAAATTGACTTAACGGTTTGGTTAGAAAACGTTTGTATGGGAAAAAGAAAAGGGCTGTTTTTAGGGCTTTTCCGGCCATTGTTCGATTTTTTCTCGCCGGAAAAACCATCCTTGAACTTCAACGAACATTTAAAAAAAAGAATTGGTCAAATTGGTCAGGCGTTGTTAAGTTATGCGCTTACCAACACATTGAGCGATTCATTTTTATATTATAGATAGATACGAGTATGTAGTGATGGATGTTTGTGGAATAAATAACAAATCTAACAAGAAGCTATACCTACAAGATACTTTACTGTGTAGAGAGGGCAGAGAGAGGCATTATTTATTGCGATTGTCACTTGTCTAAACAAGTGACAATCGGAAACACGGAAACGGACGGACGGGCCCACAGAACAGATAAAAGAGGTTAGAAAGGAAATAGTTCCTGATTTGTATTAGAACGGGTGTCGCCGCTTGTCTCCCACTCTCTATATCCACTACAAGCAAGCGCCTAATACGTACGCGCATTACGCACACAAATAAACCGCACTTACATAAATCGCGAGTTTGCTACTGGTTGTCACACTAGCGCAAATACTGCGTATGACGTACACTCACACACGCTTTAATTTCTCATACATGTTACGGCGACCAAAAGGTCGATAATTTATGTCGATAAAATTACTTTAGTTTTGTAACTTTAAGTTTTGCAATATTTTGCTTTAATTTCGGAACGGGATAGAAAGAATGAAAAGGTATTTGTTTGTCTCACACAGATACAAAATTAGAGATTAAAAAAGTAAAATCAAAAGTAAACATACGAGAAACACTCAAAAATAAGACATACATTCAATTAATTACTACATTTAGTTAGTAGGTGGGTCATAATCAAAATCGAAGTTTGATTTTTGGTAAAAATAAAACTCATGTGATTACATGCAAAATCAACTTTTAATTATAAAATATGCAAATTAACATAATCCAAGGTTCTAATAAGATCGACTTTAATTAGTTTTGTAAATATAGCCACTATTTACTTTTTTATAGTCCACAGAAAATATCGAATTGACCACAGAAATGAATGAAATCAACTTTTGCGTTAAAAGTGTTTATCGTAACGATAAACAAAGAACTTATAATGATTAAATATATGTGGTATAACAAAATAACCAACAACTTTTTAAATCAGATAGTCAAAAAACAATAAAAAAAAACTGTAATTCGACAGGAAGTATTTTAATAATCTACAGGAAAGACCACCATAATCATTATACTTAATTCGGAATTCACACAGCCATTAAAAAATATTTTCATCGCTATCACTGTCGTTGAAAATGCTATAACTAATTATCCTCTTAGTTCTGTGTAGTGGTACAACAAAATCATCATCTTCTGAATAGACATCTTCAACGTGAAGTCTCCGTGTGGTAGTAACTGGAGCACGTAATTCTATCGAACCATCAGATGTGGGAGAATTGCTAGAAGCAACTGATGTAGATGCATTCGGTGTTCCAAATCTAGGTAAAGGTCTACGACATAAAGTAATTGGTATTGATGCACTATGTGGCGATCTGGGCTCTTGTGATGGTGAACGTAACAAATCAGTCTCAACTTCTATTTGTCCAATTTCATAGTGGCTGCATTTAGTATGAGCTGCACAGATTATACAACTTAACCGTCTTGCATGAAGTATATTTGGTTGTTTTTTAGACCAGCAAATTTGGTGAATTTTAAGTGTACCTTTAAAGGGGCGTACAGTATTAGAGGCGACAATTTCTTCGATTTCCGACACATCAGAATCATCTATGCCAATTGCTTCAATGGCCTTTTTTTTTTTTTTTTTATTCTTTGGGGGGTGGGAAATCATCAAATAACCCCTCCCGCTCTTGGGCACAGCGAAAGGGAGTGTCAGACTTCTACTGACTAAAAACCACCCATGTTCCTTCTTCGCCCTTCATGTCGAGGCAGCGGTATCCCTTGCGAACAACCCGCAGCTTCAATGCCCTTACATTTACTTTTGTACACAAGTCATCAAAGCATTAAAATCCGATATATCGGAGCCAGTTGCAACTGACTGGTCACAGGTACACTTTATACAACCTCCCACACCATCGGAAGCTCCTTTACCATGGCCTGCTTCACTAAAATGCCATGTTATAGTCTCAACATTTACTAAAAATAATTTACAAAAGTTTACTTAAATAGTTAACAATTAAATAAAACATAGTTTTATTTCGGTATTGCGTGGTTGGCCCATCGCTCAATATATGGAAATCTGTAATATTCGGTGATAAATTTATAATTTTCTGAAGAATTGGTTTTAAATGAGCACAAATTAATACGGGATCATGGCGTAAGTTTTCGGATAATGTACACATTGAGATTGGTTTCACTAAGTTGTTTGGTGGATTGGAATCAGTATAATAATACACACTTGTATGTAAGCTTATCTGCGGTTTTGATCCGCCAAAATGAGCAGATTGAATTTCAGCTGCATACTTACACATATAATTTTCAGAAAAATCTATGTGTAACAGACCATCCGATGGTGTTAAATTTTCTTTAATGAAATGAATCGCCCTTGACTGATTTATTATGTTGGCATAATGCTGCATAAATATAGGAATATTAGCAAGTAAAAGATTTACCAGTACCTGATTTTTCGTATGAACTAGTTCTTTGATTGTCTTTTTGAAAGTTTTTTCTTGCCCTTTAACAACAGTTGTGACCGATTTTGTGACCCATCTATTATAGGAGATTGAGTCATTCTGGTTGAAGTTATTTAGTTGGATGGTTTTCTCAAAACAAATATGACATTTCCTTTCTAAACAGTTAACACTAAGGACATTATTGCAACATAAACTTTTAGCAACTTCAGACGCAGTATTTTCAAAAATGATTATTGCATTACGTAATGCATGAACAATTAAATTATTATTAGTATGCAATGCACACAGACAAGTGTCTCTAGAAATTACTTTCGGAAATATAACCCAAAATGGACGATTTCGCCTAAATGTTTGGTACGACAACTTAAGCCCTGTTTTATTCACAAATATCTTGTGTAAATTAAGCAAAGAGTCATTAAGTAGACGTATTTGAATTTTTTTCTTGTTACGTGTGATAGTTTCTTTTTTGCCCGCTGTCAATCTGCTGTACTCATCATCTCGTAAAAAGTCTTGTATTTCTTTGATTTATTGTCACGCGTAGTAACCTGGTTGTTGAAATTATAGCATTTTTTGGGTACCTTTCTTAGACGCATTTTGTATTTGGCCAATTTAGACTCTAGAATAGTTAACCTTTGCTTAAGATAAAGATTCTCAGCTTTTAATTTACGCTTATTTCGTGCAATCACTGCTTTGCCTGATGCAACTCTAGAATGGGATGACAGAGAGGTAGTCGGTGTACTACAGTTTGTTAATTCCTTTTTTTGCTTCATAATTATCTTCACGACGTTTTCTTGCTTTATCTCGCCACATCTTTCGAATTTGGCGCTGTTGACGCGGTGTGTACTGCTCAATAGTTTTTACTAGTCCGTCTTCTTTCTTTTTATGATATCTTTCTCGGTCTTTCCTTCTTTTTTCTTCAATAGCTGCATCCTCTAATCTTGCGCGAGCACGGCGCATACTCTGTTTTTTCTGTTCGCGGCGTCTTCTTTTTTTTTCTTCCTCTGTTAATTTTTTTCTTGGAGGCATATTATCTAAAACAAAATAAGCTAAATGTTATACCTGCCCCCAAAACCAGAAAATATATAAGCACAAAGGCCTTGTGTATTGTCATAAACTAACAAACAATCTAAAAGTAAACTCATTTGGTAGCAATGCGCATATAAAATCAATCCGCATAGCCTTTTCCCAACTATGTTTGGTTTGGTTTTTCATTAAAAAATAAGCCAAAACCGACTAAGGTGAGAAAAAGCAGCAATAGATAATAAAGTGATCATAATTAAGTATCAACACAAGCATAACAATTGAGAATTTTTATTATAATCCATTCTGTAGACAGACGTCCCTCCTGTGGACACAGAAAAGAATTCCACAGAAGGGACTGTCTTATACAAAATCCATAATAAAGTGATATTTTTTTAGGTTAGATAAACAACAACGTAAAATTTGTAAAAAAAGGTCATTTGACTCAATAATGCAAACGTTCTCGTAATAATTTAGTGCACACTTACCGAAATATTTGATAGTAAGGAAAGACACACGATCTTTGACGAAAAACTTGTAGAAAACAATTTTTGGGTTCGTTATAAACACATTCACCATTAATTCCTCGTCGGCACAATGACAAGTGACAGCCACAATAGAATTGCCAGTTTAAAAATAAAAATATCGATTTGTAATTTGTGAAATCGATTCTTAGAGCTGGGTATTTTAGGTCCACAGAATGGATACACATTCTGTAACGAAGTGTTTAATCTGGTTTTTATTAAAAATAGGTGAGATTATTTTTTTAAATCACCAGAACATAAAAGATCAATATATTAGTTATAAATTATCAAAAGTCTGACGATGCCTGGAAGAATATTTTATTTTTAATTTCCATGCAAAGCTCCCTACTCTTAGAAGTAACAAGTCCACAGAAGGATATTTTCTCATACTGTGTGCACAAAATACGTAATTAATAAAAATAAAGTGAACATTCTTCATTGTGAATATAGTTTAGCACATAATCCATACCTCAATTAAAAATATATTTAGTTAGTTTCATAAATATGGAAATATTCAGTGATAACAGTTTTTTCGCATGTTTTGATTATGACCCAGGTATCTATTAAATTCTACCGGTTGCCTCTAGCCATAGTGTTCTTGTATCTGGATCTGTTGGAAACCTAAAAACAAAACTTTGTTGTGTTATGTTTCCATTACAAATGGCTAACCTCAAAACAAATTTTAGACGAAAACCAAAATTAATAACCCACAATAAACAATAATTGACAGTAATAAACAAAGTTATTTAATCATATTCATAATAATATCATTTGAATACATTCACACATACTAAATATCGACATTGTTTACAACTTGGTACAACACAATCGAAACGCATAGATTTCGCAGAACTCAAGCTTTGGCTCGTCGTACGCGACTTTCGCAGGGAACGAAATACATCGCGCAATCGCCCACGCAGTACAAGATGGTACCCGCGTATTGCAAGCAATGTACATAATTTTTTAACTGCTTCAAATCAAATCAAATCAAATCAAATCAAATGACAGTGACAGTATCATTTTTTCTACCAACTACTCGTACATAATACTATTGTAATAATTACTAATATTACTTGTATTTTAAGGTATTTGGACTTACCGGTGATAAGAAATCCCTTCTCGAGGCGCACTACACACCCTGGCTTCTTTTCCGACACGTTATAATAGCGCAAGATGGCATAATTCTTTTTTTTCGCGGAGCTTCGTACGCTGTCACAATATGAGCGCGATTGTTGGCCGGTAAATCAAATTTTGACGACATTTGAGCGTTTGCTCATATGTGCGGCGCGCCTGCCCCGCCCACAAGGCCCTTCTAACCTCTTTTATCTGTTCTGTGGACGGGACGGTCGATTTTTAAACGTTTTTCAACGAATGTCGCCAGGATTGACGCTTTTTGATAGCGTCCGCGTCAGTTGTCAGTTCAATACATTGTTTATAATATCCATCGCATACAAAATGATGCTGAGTACAATTAAATAGCCGCACTGTTTTATAAGAATTTACTGCATATTCGCCCCGATTTAGATTGTCTTAAAATTATCATTAAATTCGAATATAATCACTATTACGAATATTATATTTAGGGGGTGGATGGGAATGTTCCAGATTACAGGATATCGTGAGAGTCTTATCTTTTTTGATGAGGAAGCGAGCTTTGCAGAGTCTTGTTGTGCATATATACGCTTTATTTGCCTTACTTTGACCTTCGAAATTGAATGTGTATTCTTGTATCATGGCTATCCATTCTCCTTAGGGTACCTACCATTTTATTGCTGAAAATTAAACGGTTGACAATTCATTGAAAAGAAAAAAATTAATAAGCATATAAACAGCCTATTATGTTCCCACTGCTGGGACACAGGCCTTCTCGCTATGGGAGGGAATGGGCTATAATCCACCACGCCGGCCCAGTGCAGGTTGGTAAACGTCACATGTCTTCGATTTTTTTGTTCTAGGATTCCGCACAATGATTTCCTTTCAAAGTTTTGAGAGCAGTGGTGATGAAATATATTACGCAAAATAATGCGCCTGCCTGGGTTCGAACTCGTAAGTTGGAGCCGCCACCGCTGCTCAAGAAAATTAATTCAGGAAAATAAAAAAAATAAAATAGTAATTGATTATTTATTTGGCACTACTAAAAAAATCTAGAAATATACCATTTCCTAAAATAATGTGTCAATAAATACGAAAAGAAACTTACTAACAAAGCTGTTTATTATCTGCGTCTTTTACGTATAAATCTATAGTTTTTCTTATTATATATCGCATTTCGGGTCCGTCTGTAAGACCTTTGTTTATTCACATCATTATTTCGGACTGTAGATGAGTAAGTGTACACCAATAATACCTATTTAAATTAGATAATATATTTAAGTTTTATCAAGACAAAACTGTGCTTATACCAGAGTGTCGGTAGTCTTGAATTAGATAATGAGTGCTCTTTCCAAAATTAACAGAGATATGGCTCCAGACTAAAGTCTAATATAAAAACCTTCACGTATTATATAACTAGGGGGTGGGTGGCAGTGTTCCAGGTGAGAGGATTTCATTTTTGCCCTGTCTTTCGTGATAGTGAACCGAGCTCTGCAGTTTCTTCCAAACGAGCATTTATACAAATCAGTTGACCTACTTCGGCCATCACACCAGAATGTATGACCTTGCAGCATGGCTATCTCTCTCCCAGTCTTCTTTCGGAACCATTGTACTGTAAAAAAACAACGATTAGTTTCCAACGCAAGTGAACGTAATGTTCCCGTCGGGGCTGCGGGTTGTTCGTGGCCGCGGCGCAAGGGCTAAGAAGAAACATGAGTGGTTTTTAGTCAGTAGAAGTCTGCCACTCCCTTTCGCTCTGCCCAAGAGCGGCAGGGTTATTTGATGGGAACGTAATGTTTCACGAAACATGGGAATACAGATGAAATTCTGGTCTTAAAAAGTGACGAAATAACAAGGAACTATATAGTTTAATTCTTTATTTCGTAAGATCCACACAATGCAGAATGTCATAGCTCTGACAACCACACGAAAAAGGACACGAACCAGTGGGTGAGAGTGTTCCAAAAAGGTGGACGCCAATCTTTTTAAAATGCTGAAGCGAGCTTGACACCTGCTTACTCTTCCTTTGGAGCAATTGTACAAATAGGTAGTCTTATTTTCATTGTGACGACTAAATGCGTATCCGTGTATCGTAGCTATTTCCTTCACGTTCCGTTTTAGGTAAAATTCAACTGTAAACAATAGGTAAAAAAAGATATTGTTAATAAAAGCAATAACAACATGAGACATTTATATCAAAATCTAATCAAATAATCTTTACTTTTATTAAGTTAGCACTAAGGTTACGGTCTGGACACTATCCGTCGGCAAAGGTTGCTTTCCTAATGAAAAAGGTCGCACCACCTAATTGTGAATTATGCAACAAAATTGAAGATGAGCAACATTTGCTGATGGAGTGTGTTAGGAGCAAGAATGAAAGGAAATCACTGATTAGAGAATTTAAATTAAACAGTCTGGACGTTGGACTAGTACAAAACATTTTAGCAAACCCTACATCAGCGATTGCAAAGAGGTTGTGTGGCTTAGTGAGGAAGTCGAATCAGTGATTCCCTTCTAATACATAGTTATATCCCATATACAGGGTGGTGCCGACAATACGACAATAAATGAAACCACTGGCAGTTCTAGTCCATAGGAACATTATTAAACTATTAAAAAAGTTTTAACACCAAAATAAAAAATTAAAAAAAAACAATAAAACTAAGTAGCATAAAACTGTTAACGAAATTTTAATATATTATAATTTACAAACAAATATTGGTTTAATAACCTTAGGAATAATTTGCACCGATTAACGAGTGGAAATAAAATGTAACAAAAGAATTTGGCAAAGACATTTAGGTAGGTTGTTGTCGTATCGTCGGCACCACGAAGGTGTTAGGATTTATTTGATAGTTTAAAAATGTTCCTATGAACTTAGAACTACCAGTGGTTTCATTTATTGTTGTATTGTCGGAACCACCCTGTATGTTTGTATTTAGTTCGGTACGATGGGGTTGGCATATCCGTGTGGATAAAAACCCCTTATAGTTAATAAAAGAATTAAAAAGAAAAATAATAATCTTTATTTTCGAACAACTACGTCCATATGAGTTAGTAAATAATAGTTACGAACTATGCTAGTGGTAATAAATTTGGTGAGTAGGTAGAGTTTATTTAAAACACATTATTTAAAAAATACATTCTACTATAGTAATTGTTTTAGATCAACTTCATAACACTTTCTTTTAGTCAAGACGCCAATGTGATGACCCAGAATAAGACTTTGTTGAAGTTTTTGGGAATATATTGTGCACAAGTTACTGCCGTAGAAGTTTTGGCAATATGCCTTAAATAGCGTAACTTTAACTTGTTTTAAACAAGACGTAAATCTTCTAAACAACATATTAGCCCTGACCGTCAACGCCCTGCGCTTCTATCGATATCTGCGCCATCTTTAGGGTAGAAACGAGACGAGACCAATTGGACAGTAGAGAACAAACAGTATTTAAAAGGACGGAATGATTAAATAATGTGTTCCAATAGACACTACTCTTTTTATTAAACGTTTGGCCACACAATGCTGAGTATCTCTATTCCAAATCTCTCAATGAAACTACTCGATCAAGGGCAAAACCGCGTATTTATTTATGAACAGTGATCATTCAGATCACTTACTAAGGTAATGTCAGTTATAGTTTACAGTCAAATATACAATTATAATATATGTAATAATATGGTGAAAAAAACTCCATCCGATCCGAAAGGGGCAAATAGATATACTAATCACCTATCCCATCGGACAGGGTTTTTAAATATATTGAATAATGCTAAAGTAGAGTGTTGTAAACGTCGCAACCGTACCGTACTATCGAAACTAGAACTTTACATTTGATACCATTTTACATTTTTAATGATATCATTATCATCATACACAACAATACAGTTAATACAGTTTTGCTCGAACATTAATAAACATTTAATATAAAACTAAGTATTTTCAATGGGTTCTAATATAAAAACAGAGATTAATAAATAGAGATTGTTTATAGAAGCAATAAGGCCATAAAAAAAATATGAGATGTATTGGACAGTGGAGAACAGATATCTTATGTAAAAGGATGAAATGGTTAAAAAGTAATTCAATAGAAACTACTCTTCTTCCTTAACGTTTGACCACTCAATGCTAAGTATACCTAGGACTCTTCAATCTCTCAACGAAACTACTAAAAAAAAAAGCTACGATTAAAAATACAACCAAAACGGTGGTATACAAATTGAGCGTCCGACTTTAATGAGTATGAACAGAACAATAACAATTCAAATAATACCGCTCACAATTACGTTACAAAGATAGAGTTTAAGCTACTATTAAAATATACAACTATAGGGTGGCAAAAGCTTCACTTATACTTTAAATTAGTAATACAGTTTTGCTCAAACATTCATAAACTATTAACTATTATATAGAACTATTTTAAATTCGTCCTAATATAAACACCGTTATGTATTATATATGAAGGAGGTGGATGATTGTGTTCCAGACGAGAGGATTTTGTCTGTCTGTCCTTTGTCAAGACGAAGCGAGCAGAGCATTTTCTTCCAAACGAGCACATATACGAATCGGTGGTCTTAGCACGATGGCCACAATAAAATGTAAATCCATGAAGCACGGCGACCTCTTTCCCACTCAGTTTGCGATACCACTTGACTGTAAGAAAACAAAGACAAATATTATCACTGCTACAAAAATACACTTTCAATCACGGAATTATGAATTAAAGGAAAACTTAATCAAATGTTAATAATGTAAACGACGACGACGACTGATTATGCTTAATCAGTCGTTAATGTTCCCACTGCTGGGACACGGGCCTCTTGTCCAAGAGAAATGTAAGCAATATGTAAGAAAAAAAATTGAGATTGTTTATAGAAGCAATAAGAACAAAAAAAGCATGGGACGTATTGGACAGTGGATAACAGAAGTCTTATTTAAAAGGATGAAATGGTTAAAAAGGTAATCCAATAGAAACTACTCTTCTTCCTTAACGTTTGACCACTCAATGCTAAGTATACCTAGGTCTCTTCAATCTCTCAATGAAACTAGTCAGTCAAGGACAAAACCACGTATTTATTTAGGTAAGCTAAGGTAATGTCAGTTATAGTTACGATTAAAAATACAACCAAATTGGCAATGTACGAGTACAAATTGAACATCCGACTTGAACAAGCATGAACAGAACAATAACATTTCAAATGCCGCCGCCCACAATTAAGTTACAAAGATAGAGTTATAGCTACTTTTAAATATACAACTATAGGGTGAAAAAATATCCACTTATATTTTAAACTACTAACACAGTTTTGCTCGAACATTAATAAACATTTAATATAGAACTATTTTAAATTCGTTCTAATATAAACACCGTTATGTATTATATATGAAGGAGGTGGATGATTGTGTTCCAGACGTGCGGATTTTATCTGTCTGTCCTTTGTCAAGACGAAGCGAGCAGAGCATTTTCTTCCAAACGAGCACATATACGAATCGGTGGTCTTATAACAATGGTCACAAAAAAATGTAAATCCATGAAGCACGGGGACCTCTTTCCCACTCAGTTTGCGATACCACTTGACTGTAAGAAAACAAAGACAAACATTATCAATGCTACAAAAATACACTTTCAATCACGGAATTACGAATAAAAAGATAACCGAATCAAATGTAAACAATAAGCATAAAAGCATAATCAGTCGTTAATGTTCCCACTGCTGGCACGCAGGCCTTCTAGTCTATGATGAATATAAGCAATAAATAAGAAACAAAATTGAGATTGTTTATAGAAGCAATAGGAAAATGAGACCTATTGGACAGTGGAGAACAGAGGTCTTATTTAAAAGGATGCAATGGTTAAAAAAATCTGTTCCAATAGAAACTACTCTTCTTCTTCAACCTTTGGCCACTCAATGCTACGTATGGGTCCCTAAAATCTTTCAATGAAACTACTCCGTCAAGGACAAAACCAAGTATTTATTTATGGACCACTCATTAGATTATTCAAATCACTTGCTAAGGTAATGTCAGTTATAATTACTATTAAATTTACAAGTATAAATATGTAGTTATATGGTGAAGAAAACTCTACAAAATACGAAATACCTATCACGACTCCACATAAAATATAGGAAAAAAATATCCATGAAAGTTAACATGATAATGAATTTTAAAATTACATTCTTCGTTTCCTAATTAACACCAATTACCCGAATAGTAACAAATTAAAAAAAAACTGGCCAAGTGCGAGTCGGACACGCATATGAAGGGTTCCGTACCATCGTAGTAGGGAAGACCCCTCTAATTTGTATTATTTGTTGTTATAGCTGCAACAGAAATGCACATTTTGTGATAAATTTTGTTTTTTTTTCATATTGTTTGTATGAATGACTAAGTTATATTTGCGGTTTTTTTAATGGGCTATATCTTAAAAATTGCTAACTACATTTATCTCGTTCAAATTAATTTTGGTTGTAAGTTTTTATTGCGATCTAAAGCATACATTTTTTTTTTCACTGTCTTAGTTTAAAAGTTAGAGATGGTTATGACGTTACAAACATGCTGTTGTCCTCGTCCCTGTATTGCCATGTAAGTTTCCTCGTTTTACAAAATTTTCATCGGGGTGATTTTTTTTTATTGTTTTCCAAAAAGGATTACATTAATAGTAATCTAATTTCGATATCTAATAATACCATCACGATCAGACAAAGACTTATATATATTATATTATACTTATTACTACTAATACAGTTTTGCCCGAACATTAATCAACTTTTATTATAAAAGTAAGTATTTTTAATTCGTTCTAATATAAAGACCGTTACGTATTACATATGAAGGAGGTGGATGATTGTGTTCCAGACGAGAGGATTTTAACTCTCTGTCCTTTGTCACGACGAAGCGAGCGTTGCATTTTCTTCCAAGCGAGCACATATACGAATCGGTGGTCTTATTATGACCGTCACAAGAAAATGTGTATCCGTGAAGCACGGCGACCTCTTTCCCACTCAGTTTGCGATACCACTTGACTGTAAGGAAACAAAGACAAACATTATCAATGCTACAAAAAAATACTCTTTCAATCACGGAATAATGAATTAAAGGAAAACTTAGTCAAATGTTGATAAAGTAAACAATAGATAGGTAAGAAAAAAACGGCATTCTGCTGTAGGGCAAAGTGGCGGCTGTGCTGATATCCAAAATATATTCGTTCTGCAGAAGCAAGCGGTTCGTGTGATTTACCAGCTGGGTGTCCGAGTTTCTCTTAGAGATTTTTGTAAAGAGATTGGTATTCTCACGGTTGCTTCTCAGTTCATCTTCGCCAACATTTTATATATTAGACAAAATATCCACCTGTATACTAAAACATTGATATTCTCAACTTTACCTCTAGAAATAAATATAAACTAAGTACTCCTTTTCATCGGCTTCACAAAGTTCAAAATTCATTCGTAGGCTTCGAATAACGTTTTATAAAAAACTGCCATCTAGTTTTCTAGACAAAGTAAAATCTAATCTTTGTTTAAAAGCTTACTATTCCACTAACGACTACTTTTAAATTATAAGAATACTTGGTCGCTAACTAACTTCTTTCTCCATAATTAGCTTTCTGTTATATTATGTATATTTTTTTCTTGATTTGTCTCTGTAGTAAATCGTAACATTATCTTTCACACACACTATTGTAGAAGATAGAATCTGGTTCTTCTAACTTAACCGACAGATGTGTTGCTAGGGAGTCTGTTCCGAAACTTGTTCTTACCAGCTAAAACACTAGGCAGTGTCGAAGGGTGGGCGTTTCGGGGGACTGTCTCTTGTAAAAATTACGTTGGAATAATGCTGATTATCAGCCTAATTTGAATAAATGACTTTTGATTGATTGAAATATATTAAAATTAGATAATAAGGCTAAATAAAATTAATTTTCAAGTTAAGGCTCCATGAGAATAGGATGAAGAGTAATCTAACATGAACCGGTAGATATTCTTATCTCTATATATAAAAAAATAAAAAAACAATAAAAACACACACATAAAAAATCTTTATCAGATTCCTAATAAAACAAATTTGCGAATTAAGTTCCATTTTATTTATCATCACATTTAATTTTTACGTGGTACTTCACACACTTGGATCTTGGAGAAAATTAAGTTGAACGGAAAAAAATAAATATTTTGTAATGTGGTGAACCCGCACTAGGCCGCGTGGTGAATTATACCTACCAACCCACACTGGGCCCGCGTGGTGGATTATAGCTCATTCCCTCTCATAGAGAGGAGGCCTACCTCCCAGCAGTGGGAGCATTAAGGGCTGATGATGATGACGATGAATATGGTGAAAAAAACCCCGTCCGATCCGAAATGGGTTTCCCTAATTACCATCAGAATTTTTTTAAGCGCGACAACATCATCATAAAAGTAGTAAAAGTGGTCGTATTAGAGAGAATTCTTAAATTATTCTAACAAGACAGTAACATAAGTCAAAGTCAAAGCATTTATTTCAATTAAACCATTACCAGGTACTTTTGAATGTCAGAAGAACAATTCATAAAACTAAACTACGAGTGCAATACGTCATCCCGAAAGCCACCACGCCGAACCACACGCCGCCGAATGTCCGCAACAACGAACACTGCGAGCACGAAAGCACGCAGCGACGCACACCGCAACAACGAATGTACGATACTCCAAATCACGGAACAACGAATGCACGCCGCAACGCGCAACCACCGCCCCGCGACCCGGAGCCCCGCGCACCCACCGCCACGGCACGCGCCGCCGCGCGCCCCCACACCCACAGCACTCGCCGCCGCAGACATCCGGCGACGCGCAACTCGACGCAGCAACCCCCGGGACGACGTATTGCACTCCTAAGCTACAGTCACAGTCACAAGGCATAATAACTTGTGAAAGTACTGTAGTTGCCCATTCCCTAGCGTAAAGAAAACAAACGCGATAAAAACATGTTAGCGGGGTAATTTTTATAGGCGTTATCGTAATAAAACATAAAAGTGATAACATTAAATATAAAATATGAATACCTAATAATACCATCACGGAACTGATAGGGTTTTGAAACATATTGTATTATAATGCTAAAGTAGATTTTGACAAGTTCTCAATTCATACAACAACACTGTCTAACACCGCTGGGTGTTAGACAGTGTTGCTGACGTCACAACCATGCGAACGAAACTAGAACCTAAGCATTCAAATTAAAAAATGACAGTTTATCAAAGTAAGAATGATAATTCACTTACTTATATTTTATACTTTAAACACATTTTTTTAACTTTCATAAACTTTTAATATATAACTATTTCAAATTCGTTCTTATATAAAGACCATTACGTATAACATATGAATGAGGTGGATGATTGTGTTCCAGACGAGAGGATTTTATCTTTCTGTTCTTTGTCATAACGAAGCGAGCGTTGCATTTTCTTCCAAGCGAGCACATATACGAAACGGTGGTATTACTACGATGGTCACAAGAAAATGTGTATCCATGAAGTATCGCGACCTCTTTGCCACTCACTTTGCGATAAAAATCGACTGTAGGAAAACAACGACAAACATATCACAAATACAATTTCAATCACGGAATTATGAATTAAAGGAAAACCATCAAATGTTAATAAAGTCAACAATGAAATGAAATTTATTTATTTAATTCAGACACAGTTCCATATCATGTTACTCGTAGTAGGTTCTTATAGCTATGTTAGTTATATTTTAAACAGTTATTATTTTGAACACGTCATATTATCTTAATAAGTACTTATAGCTTTGTGACCCATGTCCAAAATAATAACTCAATTCTCAATTCTTTATCGCGTACCATAATGTACACAGTTGGTAGGGAAACAGTTATTTTGGCCATGGCCAAAACGGTTATTATTTTGGACGTGGGTGAGCGACCGATGCCTCGAGCTTTGGCTGTCCACTCTGCCTGGCACCACGCTCAGCGTGATGCGTGAAGCGTGATGGATTTAGTGATTTCGGTGTTTTCAGAAAACTTATTCGATTGTTATAAAATAATCGAAATATATTAACACTTACAATTCGTCGTAGTCATCTACAGCCCAACTTCACTCACTGCTGGGTACAGGCCTATCTTTGCTTGTGCCAAGCTCCATGTTCATAAGCCAGTCTCATCCAGGATATACCCGCGATGGCAACAACAAATAATTATGAAGGACCAATGAGGTGCATATAAAAAAGTATCACTATATTGTTTGAAACTAAAGAACAATTTTGTTGACTTCACTCTTCGACATTTATATTGTGAGTCTGAAGCTGAACTCCGTTGATGGTTTTTGATATTTTTAGTTCTAAATAGTTAAATAAATAAGTAACGTACGTATTATTTCAATAAACAACTGTTACTAAATTTTTAAATAAACACCATCATGTATAACATATTTAGAAGGTGGATGACAGTGTTCCAGATGGCGGGATTTTATATGTTTTCGGTCTTTTGTGATGGTGAAGCGAGCTTTACACTTGCCGCTAAAGGTGCACTTATAGAAATCACTTGATTTGTTCCGACTGTCACCCCAGAAGGTGTATCCTTGAAGTATGGCTATCTCTTTCCCATTTTGCCTTCGGTACCATTTGACTGTAAAAAATAAAACAAAGATTTTTTTTATTTTAGTTACCTACCATAATATTATATCTTAGAGCTATGATTGTTATGTTATTCAAAATAAAATAATTTCTACAAGGCACGTTTTTATTTTTTGTCGCACAACTACGGAAAGGTGAATGTTGAAGCTGTGATTAGCGCCAGTGCTGGCTTAATTTTTAGTTTACAAGGATAAATCGGTACATATATTTCATATAAAGATCCTGTTTCTCGTATATATTGTTCCTAAAGGTTTGAATAAAAACCATTACGTATTATATACTTAAGGGGTGGATGATTGTGTTCCAGAATACTTGATTTGATAACCTCTCTGTTCTTTGTGACACTGAAGCGCGCTCTACACTTATTGCCGATAGAGCACTTATATACGTATATATACAGGGTGTTTGGAAGGGAGCTGTACATACGCCTAGGGTAGAAACTAGGGATAGTCTGCTACCTACCCCCGCCCATTATATTGACCTTGGCCTCAAGGTTTTTTTTTAATTTATTTTTATTTTTTATTTGACTTTTTTGTGATTTTTTGACTAAAACTACCTGTAGCTCAAAATCTATCCATGGGACCGGTCGGCTAATGGTCTTGTTTTAATCGTTAGAGTCTTAGGGTCCTGCAAAAAATTATTTTACACCAGAAAATTGTGGAGAAGAAAAGTTATGGGGCCTGAAGTACCATAGTAAGGTAAAGAAATAATTTTAATGGCAACTTTCTATGGGGTTTAAAAAAAACTAACAGGGTTGGAGTTCTTCTGATTTTTTTAAAACATCCTCAGTCCATGCCCTTTCTAACGATATGCTAAAAGTGTATTTATCACTTTTAGTTTTAAAGTTATTAATTAATTTCCGCAACTAGGGCACTTTTACCACCACGAGTCGACATTTGTAAGACAAATGTAATTTCCAGAAATAATTTTTTGCAGGACCCTAAGACTCTAACGATTAAAACAAGACCATTAGCCGACCGGTCCCATGGATAGATTTTGAGCTACAGGTAGTTTTAGTCAAAAAATCATAAAAAAGTCAGATAAAAAATAAAAATAAATTTAAAAAAAACTTGAGGCCAAGGTCAATATAATGGGCGGGGGTAGGTAGCAGACTATCCCTAGTTTCTACCCTAGGCGTATGTACAGCTCCCTTCCAAACACCCTGTATATCGCTTGATATACCTACACGTTTGACAGAGAATGCGTATCCTTGTGTCACTGCTATCTCTCTCCAAGTATGTTTTCTGTACCATAGAACAATAAAAAATAAAAAAACAATATGCAACAAAAAACACTCGTCAAAAAACTATCGTTTCAAAAAAAGTAGGTTTTGTTTTTACAGATTCAGATTTACCTGAGTTTTTACAGGAGCGAAAAGTTTGTGCGCTCGAAACGAACAAAATGAAATCTTCTACACTTATTAAAGGTTTTGTTTGTCAAATCTTTACTATGTGACAGTTTAAGTAATCACAAACAAACTCTGAGTACAGAAGTTAAACTTTGCTGAGTAAATAGATAAACTCAGCACGTGTAAGACTTTGTTAATGGCTAGCTAGCTACTTGTATTCCAATATACTGACCGAAATTCGACTGTGCTTTGACCAAGCATTGCAGATATCGTAAAATTCTATTAAAACTTAAGTTTTATTAAAATTTAAAAAATAGTATCTTAAAATAAAGCGTAAGAAGGCTCAAAAAACCCTATAAGAAGCCCTAAGGTATTTGTTATCTCCGTAATATATTTAGTACTACTAGCTGTTGCCAGCGGCTTCGCCCGCTGCAACTCAAAAATTATCCTACGGAAAGATAAAATCGGGATAAAAACCTATGTGTTAATCCAGGTTATAAACTATCTGTGTACCAAATTTTATTCAAATTCGCTCAGTAGTTTTGAAAGAGTAACAAACATACACACTCACAAACTTTCGCCTTTATAATATTAGTGTGATTACAAACATCAGGACAATGTGTTGAGTGTGCTACATTGAGTTGTAAAGTCCATTTCACGAAAAAAGTCCCGCAGACAATAAAATTGTGGAACTAAATTTAACAGATCGGCCATGTTGTCGTTTGTCGATGTTATCAAGGTGCGTTTGTTGTGGTAGATATTTTGTGAGTTTATTATTGGATTAGTGCGTTATAAGGTTTATTTACGATGCCAAAAGTTGTGAAACAACATTATGTCGCGCGACATACAGCGCTGCGTCTGCGGGACTTCTTTCGTGAAATGAACTTTAAAGTAAAACGTGATTTATCACGTCAAATAAAACAGTCGTTTCCCGCAAAATTAAATTGTTTTTGCGTAGGGTAACTTAGTTTTGATGTACACAATAATTGGTTAAGAGTTTTGTGAAAAGTAAGTACGTTTACACCCAGTATATTCAACTACGTACCAACCAAATTAATGACCAACATCATTACCATTATACAAAACAAAAGTTCATATTTTGTACGAACTTGCGTAGAAGAAAAAGAAAGATTGCCACCATTGCCAAGTTGAATGTCAATACTGTCATCTTGTGCTTAAGAACATTTGTTATATGTCGTGATCAATACCATTCTTCTGTAACAACCTTGTACCTACCATATCCTACGAATAAATGTCTTTGTCTTTGTCTTGTTATTTATTCTTATTAGGAGGAACCCTCCCAAACTCTCCCTTCTAATCAAATATTTATCTACGATTCAACGGTGTTCCTAAAAATATATCAAAAAATAAAAAAGTCCCTTACATCAAAGTAATAAAATATTAAATCTGATCTATTGCTCAAGTCAATAATCATTATTATACGGCTACTGTAGAGTCAAAGCTAAACAATATACAAAGCATTGTGAAACTGTTCTTAAATTTAAAATAAACACCATGACGTTTGAGAACGTTTGACGGCACGGTTGGCGCAGTGGCTCAAGCAATGAACTGCTACGCTGCGTGTCGCGGGTTCGATCCCCGCACGGAATAAATATTTGTATGACCTACAGATAGTTGTTCCGGGTCTGGGTATTTGTGTATGTGAGTTTAAATGTTTGTGAACGCACCCACGGTACAGGAGAAATTCCTAGTGTGGGGCAACGTTTTTTTAAAAAAAAAAAAAAAAAGAAACTTAGGCGGTGGATGAGTATGTTCTAGATTACTTGATTTAATTAATTGTCTGTCGTTTGTGACGACAAAGCGAGTTTTACACTTCGCACTGTTTAAGGAGTACTTGTACTTAACGGACTTATTTTGTCCGTGGTAGGTGAACGTGTGTGCTTATATCATGGCTACTTTTCACTCGGTTTCCGATTACATGAAACTGTAAAAAATGCAATAATTAATATTAGGCAATAAAACATAAAAAAAAACGCTTATAAGAATGTTATACATATTTTTCAAAATAAAATATTAAACATTATTTCATACATCTATCTTTTTATACATTATATCGGCCTACACTGATATCAATTTTATCCTAGGATAGAGAGAGATGGGATGGATTATTATTATTATTTCCTTTATTCACTTTGCTTACATAATACCACCAGCCATATACACACGCTAGGGTCGCCGTTACCGAAATCGATAAGGAAGACTAAATAATTTACATTTTAAAATATATTATTTATTTTTAAAAAAATATCACAAAACATTATTACTATTATAAAATTAAATTAAATTCTTCAATTCAAATTATATTCAGTCTAGTTCAAACTTCGTCAATATACCACAAAAAAATATTCTTTGTAATAATTACAATGAGGTGATAATTGCTATGAGGAAAATAAGTAAAAGAAAAAATAACTAGATCGGGTTCTTAAAACAACAAATGAGTGAACAAAGTTATATTTTATTTTTCTTCAAAATTTTATATTTACGTGTTATTCATCACTCGATTCCCGGGAGAAAATGAAATTGAAAACCTGTCAAACTGTACTTTTTAGCATTGTCTGAGATGATCCCTTTAATACAGCAAGTGAAGTTATTTTATGCAGAAGGAAATAAATATGTAATCATATGGTGAAAAAAGCCCCGCACGATCCAAAAGGAGCATTTAGGTATCCCAATCACGTATCCACATAAAATACAAGAAATAAAATAGCCATGGCAGTTAAAGTGAATTTTAAAATTACGATTTTAGTTCCCTAATTAGCATCAAAATTTTTATTAAACGCGACAAAATAGTAATAAAAGAAGTCGTATTAAAGAGCAATAATATTTTTTTCACAAGACAGTAACATAAAGAAAGCAGACGAGATAAAGAAGTGTTAGCGGGTTTTTTACTTGTTGTTCAAAAAGGAAATATTAATAGTAATCTTATATCGAAAATTATACACTCATTTTTTTAAATTCGTTCTTATATAAAGACCATTACGTATAACATATGAACGAGATGGATGATTGTGTTCCAGACAAGAGGATTTTATCTTTCTGTTCTTTGTTATAACGAAGCGAGCGTTGCATTTTCTTCCAAGCGAGCACGTATACGAATCGGTGGTCTTACTACGATGGTCACAAGAAAATGTGTATCCGTGAAGTACGGCGACCTCTTTCCCACTCACTTTGCGATAAAAATCGACTGTAGGAAAACAAAAACAAACATTATCACTGGTACAAATAAACACTTTCGATCACGGTATTATGAATTAAAAGAAAACTTAAGCAGATGTTTTATTTTGATTTGAACTCCTCTACTCGACAGCGTGAATATTTTATTAAAAAATCATTTTTTCATTTTTCATACACAGTATGTTTGGTTAAACGAGAGACTTATTCAGGGAATATTCCATATTTATTCAATTTTCGTCCTAAATATGTAAAACAACTATAACTTTAATTTGCGACGTAATTGTTCGCTCACACGCTCTCCAAATCTCACTTCATTTGACTTTTCGTTTTCGCTATTGTCCTACGCCATTTTTTAAATATGTATGAATGGAAAATGCACATGTTTTGCGATAACAGCAATGGTTGCGAAACTTTTGAGGAATATTTGGTACGGTTCTGTCTGTTATTTATCAGTGTTTATTTGTTCATATTTTTATAATAATATCATGTAAGCATGCACTATTGCAGGTTTCAATATGTCGCTCGCTTTAACTAACATACTGTATGCTTGAGCAACAAAATTAAAACAATTATTAAAAAATTAACTCTTTATTGATCATTCAAAAACAAAACTATTAATATAATGCACTAATGTGTATTATGTTCTCATTGCACTAGTAGAATAAAATATTAACAGGTTTCAAAAATAGGTAAGAACATTCAATTTATCTCATACAAATAAAATGCTACGGTTCTCACGTCTTTATAAACATTCCGTTACGTATAATAAACTCATGGGCTGGATGATTGTGTACCAAATGTGAAGTTTTCATACACGCCCTGTCCTTAGTGATGACGAAACGAGCTTTGCATTTAGTGTTTCCCAATGAGCATCCATACATATTCGTTAACTTACTACGGCATGTTTTTAAGTAAAATGTGTATCCTTGTACTACGGCTACTTCTTTACCATTTGGCTTTCGGTACCATTTCACTGTAAAAAAAGAACATTAGGGTGTTATTATTGGGAATATCATAGAACTAAGTACTAACAGACAGTGACAGGTATAGGACAATATTAGTAGATAATTTATCTACTAACATTGTTCTATACCTGCCACTGGATGGATGTAAATATATTTTATTAACACTATGAACTTGTATAAATATATTTAACAAGTATTTTAAAACGCGTTTGTGTACTACGAGAAATCCTTCGATTCGATCGAGACTTGGGCTGTACTACAGTCTCTCCAAAGGTGCCAAATCGACTACCGGTCGTTGAAGTGTTTGTACAAAAACGCCACCATGTCAGTCCGACTTCAGGACCAGACTTCGGAACCTATCCTTCTGCAGCGAGGTGTGAGACAGGGAGACGTCATATCTCCGAAGCTGTTCACCGCTGTACTGGAGGATGTTTTCAAGGTTCTGGACTGGAGAGGACTAGGCATCAACATCAATGGCGAGTACATCACTCACCTTCGATTTGCCGACGATATAGTGGTCATGGCTGAGACCATGGAGGACCTCAGTACAATGCTCGATGACCTCAATAGAGCTTCCGAAAGAGGTCTTAGGATGAACATGGACAAAACCAAGGTCATGTTGAATGCCCATGTAACACCCACTCCTATCAAGATCGGAGACTCTACACTCGAAGTTGTAGACGACTATGTCTACCTGGGACAAACGGTCCAGTTAGGTAGGTTCAACTTTGAGAAAGAGGTCAATCGTCGAATCCGACTCGGCTGGGCAGCGTTTGGGAAACTGAGTAGTATCTTCTCGTCCAACTTACCACAGTGTCTCAAGACGAAAGTCTATAACCAGTGTGTGTTGCCAGTGATTACATACGGGACCGAAACGTGGTCGCTCACAATGGGCCTCATCAGAAAGCTGAAAGTCACCCAAAGGGCAATGAAGAGAGCTATGCTCGGAGTTTCCTTGCGTGATCGACTTAGAAATGAGGACATCCGCATGAGAACCAAGATTACCGACATAGCCCGAAGAATAGCCAAACTTAAGTGGCAGTGGGCAGGGCACATTGCTCGCAGAACGGATGGCCGATGGGGCCGGAAAGTTCTGGAGTGGCGACCGCGAACCGGAAGACGTTGCGTTGGAAGGCCTCCCACTAGGTGTACCGATGACCTGGTGAAGGTTGCGGGGATCCGCTGGATGCGAGATGCACGGGACCAGTCAATGTGGCGACACTTAGGGGAGGCCTATGTCCAGCAGTGCACGTCTTTCGGCTGAAATGATGATGATGATGAAGTATTTTCAAGCTTGCCAAGCGACCAAATGCCGCAGATTTTCATTGAATTAAAAAGACATACTTACTGCCGCACTCAGAGAGCTTGAATGATTACTTAGGCCATCACTTGGTAAAGGTTTTGACAGTTTTGTCATACAAAAGTGTGTCAAATCTTTACTAAGTGACGGCTTAAGTAATCATTAAATATCTCTGAGTACCGCTGTTAGTATTCATTTGTACTGAAAATATTATATTCGCCCATTATCGTGTGCACCGCGATTGGCAGGTGGAGCTTCCTTTGCAGCAGTAGAAGGAATGACCTTGAAGCAACGCTAACTTCTTGCTTGGGCACTTGGGAAAGAAGAGTATAACTGTTAAAAAATAATTTTAATTTTGGAAAATTATACTAGGTTGTCATTGGAAGAATAGAAAAAGAAAACGTGTTGCGCCGACCCCAAATAGAATGGGATAAGGGCAGGAAGATGTTGATAATAGATTGTGATTGAACTCAATAAATGACAGTAAATGTTTTTGTAATAGTCTTGTTTATTTTAATATTTATTTACATAATGTTTAAATGTTATTTTTTCTACTTACATTTCAAAATAAATAATTAAAAACTTTTCATTATGACGCAAATAAAAGCAAGCATAAGCGCAATAATACATAAGCACACCACAGTTTATAGACGATCAATGAGTAAATTAGTCAATCAAAATAAGAAGTATTTCGGGATCGATTGGTTATGATTTAACTTAACTACAGGGTGTTTGGAAGGGAGCCGTACATACGCCTAGGGTAGAAACTAGGGATAGTCTGCTACCTACCCCCGCCCATTATATTGACCTTGGCCTCAAGGTTTTTTTTTAATTTTTTTTTTTTTTTTATTTGACTTTTTTTGTGTTTTTTTGACTAAAACTACCTGTAGCTCAAAATCTATCCATGGGACCGGTCGGCTAATGGTCTTGTTTTAATCGTTAGAGTCTTAGGGTCCTGCAAAAAATTATTTTACACCAGAAAATTGTGGAGAAGAAAAGTTATGGGGCCTGAAGTACCATAGTAAGGTAAAGAAATAATTTTAATGGCAACTTTCTATGGGGTTTAAAAAAAACTAACAGGGTTGGAGTTCTTCTGATTTTTTTAAAACATCCTCAGTCCATGCCCTTTCTAACGATATGCTAAAAGTGTATTTATCACTTTTAGTTTTAAAGTTATTAATTAATTTCCGCAACTAGGGCACTTTTACCACCACGAGTCGACATTTGTAAGACAAATGTAATTTCCAGAATTTAAACCAGTTTGGCCTACAGTTGGCAAATTTGTTGTCTCACTCTTACACGAGAGCAACATGTATTTCTGTCTCTTTCGCTCTTGGGTCGACGGGGCCGGGCAGGTAACTCGTTGGGGTCTTTGTTAGTCAGTCGAGATTTACCCATCTTAGCTAACTTACGTACTTGCCGTTACGACGCTCCACTGTTTTCGTTAATTTTGTTGAGTTTGTTATTACTTCGTTTTTGTTAAGTTTTGTTATTTGTTACCTTGTTGTTGGCAAAATGGCTGGATTTACCAGTGAAGAGTACACCGACATGCTGGTGGTGTATGGAATGGCTGATTGCAATGGGCGCGAGGCACGGAGGATTTATCAAGAACGGTATCCTAACCGGCGAGTGCCTAACCACCAAACGTTTGGCTCAACTTATCGGCGTCTGCGAGAAACCGGAAATTTAAATTTCCGGGAACCAGCCGTGAACAGATTTCAACCAAATTTGGCTGCGGAAGAACGCATATTGGCTGAATTTGAGGAAGATCCGACCAGAAGCGTAAGAACCGTAGCCCGGACGCTTGGTTTAAGCGTGTGGAAAGTCTGGTCGGTTCTTCGCGAAAATGGACGTCATCCTTTCCACTACACCCCTGTTCAAGGTAATTTTTTACATAAAGTTTTTGTTTTTAGCTCTTATGTAATGAACTAGCATGTGAATTTCATAGGCAATTTTTAAATTAACATGAGCATGTGTGTGAGAGAGAGAGAAATGGAAAGACAGAGATAGCAATCAATGTTACATAGCTACTAATTCATAAGGAAACCGCTAACGTTGATATTTTTATTGTTTTAGGCTTAGAGGATAACGACTATGCAAGAAGGGTGGAGTTTTGCCGCCACTTGCTCCATACGGACGTGGAAGATATTAATTTTTTACGGAGTATTCTCTGGACTGACGAGTCCAAGTTTGACAAGGAAGGAATTGTAAATTACCACAATCTCCATCACTGGGCACCCAGAGATCAAAACCCGAGAGTCAAGAGGCACAGAGGTTTTCAACGAAGGTTCTCCGTGAACGTATGGGCAGGCGTCATCGGTAATCGGTTGTTTGGGCCGCACTTTTTGCCAGACAACCTAAACGGGCAAAACTACTTAGATTTCCTCGAAAACGATTTGCCTGATTTAGTGGAAGAAGTGTTTGACGAAGATCGGCCCATAGTCTTCCAGCACGACGGCTGTCCTGCTCATTGGAGCCTAGCAGTGAGGGAGCTTCTGAACAACTGCTTTCCCAATTCTTGGATTGGTCGGGGTGGGCCGATTCCCTGGCCCCCAAGGTCGCCTGACCTTACCCCACTCGACTTCTACGTCTGGGGAAGGGCGACAGAGTTGGTGTACGCAGAAGAAGTACCAACAAGGGAGGTTCTAATTAACAGGATCCACGCCGCATTCGATATAATGCGCGAGGAACTGCTGCTTAGAACGGTGACCGTGGAGATGAGGAAGAGGTGCCGAGCATGTTTACAGGTCAATGGTCATCAATTTGAACAAAATTTGTAATTAATTAAAATTAGTAATTAATTAAAATTTGTAATTTAATGACATTAGTCATTACCAAATTTTTTGTTTCATTTGCCATCCTTTTACGATCGAACACATTTAATTTTCATTAGTTGAAATTTTTGCTTGAAGTGCCCTAGTTGCGGAAATTAATTAATAACTTTAAAACTAAAAGTGATAATTACACTTTTAGCATATCGTTAGAAAGGGCATGGACTGAAGATGTTTTAAAAAAATCAGAAGAACTCCAACCCTGTTAGTTTTTTTTTTAACCCCATAGAAAGTTGCCCTTAAAATTATTTCTTTACCTTACTACGGTACTTCAGGCCCCATAACTTTTCTTCTCCACAATTTTCTGGTGTAAAATAATTTTTTGCAGGACCCTAAGACTCTAACGATTAAAACAAGACCATTAGCCGACCGGTCCCATGGATAGTTTTTGAGCTACAGGTAGTTTTAGTCAAAAAATCATAAAAAAGTCAGATAAAAAATAAAAATAAATTAAAAAAAACCTTGAGGCCAAGGTCAATATAATGGGCGGGGGTAGGTAGCAGACTATCCCTAGTTTCTACCCTAGGCGTATGTACAGCTCCCTTCCAAACACCCTGTATAATAATATTGTTAATGGTATGTACATATAAAGCAGCCTAAAACGTAGTCCCTGTGATATCGGTGAGATCCGAACTCCAAATTAAGTTTTCCTCGCTAATTCGTAGTAAATATTGCCATTTCAAGTACATAGTTTAAGTACTTATGTACCTATACACATTAAGATTAACTTTTTCTTCAAGAAAAAAAAACATTTTATGTTACAAAATATAAAAGAATATGTTAAAATTAGTCTTACACATTCATATATTTCGTTATGGACTGAGATACTACTCAACTTTAATATATAACTATGTACTTGTACGTACACGTATGTACCGAAATTATATACAGAAATATTCCGTCTACTAATAAGAAAACAAATGATTCCTAACAAATCGAAACTTGTAATAAATAATTTGTACGATTTAAGTACTCAAGGTATCGAAGTGTCATGGGACTGGTATGTATAAAAGTCCCTAAAAATAAATAAAGAAAAAAAAACGTGGTATGGTTTCTAATTTTTTTATGTATCTCTAATACTATCGTCAATCAATGATGATTATGGTTCGACACAAAACTAACTATAGTATCATCAATAGTATACAAAGCTGCGCGACATTTCTCGTGTTTCTTGACACAGCGCCATCTAGTTTTCGCTTCCGCAGAGTGGCTCCCCCTACCATATCGGTAAGGTCCTAATTGCAACTGAACTTGTCCTCGCCGATTTTTAATAAATGCTGGCATCTCTGAAACACGAGTTTTCATTTCATTAATAAACAATTATTATTGTTTCCTTTATTTATTTAAACACAACTTAGTTTACGTAGGTATCAAAACAAATAAGTATTTTTTATGCCCGCATGCCGCAGTGTAATGGAAGCGTCATCTTTGAGGTTGTAAATGTAACTGTACTCGTCATGGATTCTGGAAATACAGCAAGTTAAGATTTAAAACATAAGACAGACATAAGTCACAAAACATAGGAAAGAAACACTGCATCACTACATATTATGAAATAAAGTCCACCACCGCGTCTGTCTTTCTGTCTGTTCGCGTTAAACTCAAAAACTACTGCACCGATTTTCATGCTGTTTTCACCAATGAATAGAGTGGTTCTCAAGAAAGGTTTTTGTACATAATTTTCCGACATCCAAGCGGGTGAAGCCGCGGGCATCAGTTAATCAGAAATAAAAAAAATACCTAAATATGGAAAGTACCTTCTACTCCGATGGAAAAAAACAACAAAACGTGTCGAGCTGCAGCAATATTTAATTCTATTAATGAAATCAAATATATTATTTACACATAAAAGTAATATTTAATGTTAAAACTCCAAGTATCACCCGCTTTAGTACCGTAATCGATCGTGATCACAAAGCAGTATCGATCATCGAAAGTTTCACGAATTCGTTACCTTATAGCAGTGTAAATATCTTTAGAGATACGGAATAATTTCGGAGGTCCGTGGATATGTTCACCCAAACACTCAATGATGAACAGGTCCTCATTGGAGATGACAGCTGCTTTACACCCATGGTGGTACCGGGTACAGTACCACCGCCACATGTTGGACCTCGCGCACTGCTTGCGATTGTAAGTGTGCCCAAGAGCGAGAAGGCATTCAGCTCTGCCCAGTTTTATGATCTGACCTGTAGAATATGTTAAGGATTATTCTGGGTCCAAATCATAAGTTAAGTCAAAAGTAAGTTTTACTAGAGTCCACCATTACCTTGGTTCAACGGTTATTTTATGTTGATGCTTACAGACTGAAGGTCAGAATAAATTATCTTGCAACAGCAAGCCAAGTTTCTCAAAACTGACCGTAAGTAAATAACATAACATCACGCTTGTTATCCCCGATGGGTTAGGTAGTTGTGCTCATTAGTAGGTACACCAATCATATCTAACATTTTGGAAAAACAAGGCTTTAAAATTGAAAAGATTTCGACTCTACTGCCGAAAATATAGTAAGTATTTATTTTAAATATTTGTGTGTTTTGTGTCAGTAACAACATAAGTAGGTCTCTTTGAATGTATAAAGATAAATATGACAACAAACGATAAGACAGAATACGTTTATTTAATTATTAAAAAATCTCAACCCATAATATTTTTTGTTGCTAATTAAAAATAATTTAAATTATCATACAGGTACTTCCTAAGATCTGTATATGAAATTTTACAGAAATGTTACGTCAAAATAAGTGAAACACCTTAAAACTACGAAAGTTAGGTATTAATACTTTTAAACAAAAATGAAAATGTGCAGATCATTAATTATAAGTAATTATAAAATAACAAACAAGTTTTCATGCACCTGATGTAACATTTCTAACTTAATCTAGTGCTACGAATATCACGATTATCGGTCGCAAAAGGTAAATAAAAGGAAAAAGAGATCATTTTCAGAGACGCTAAGATCATACAACTATGAAGTCCTAATTTCACATACATTTATGTCCTATTTCTACATTCTACAAGGCATTAAATACATGTCATTTAATATCTTCATGGTTTTCTACGCTTAATTAAATGACTTCAAAAAAGGTAGAATTCTCGATTAGGTTGTATTTTTTTATTATTATTTGTTACCTCATAACTCCGCCATCTAAGAACCAATTTTAGGATTTAGGTAGGTACTTTCCGATTGGTCCCAAAGAAATGTCATCAAAATCGGTTCAGTACTTTGTATTTTTTCTTCTTGTTCTATAACATTATTTTTAGTATTTGCGATAGTAATTTAAACAACACCATGTTATAATAACTTTTCAGCTATGCGAGTGCAGGTGTCAGGGCATGCAGCGCAAGATAAAACTAATGTTGTATATTGAAATGATGTCCTTAATAAATTCTAGGTATTGACTAATGGTGACAAGAATTTGAGTGGTATAGGAGAAAAGAAAGGATAATTATTTTTTGCAAAGAAAACTGACTTCCAAAAAAACACTAAAAAGGTTTAAAATAACTGTACTTTCGGAAGTCGGTGGCAAAAATGTTAATGAAACAAACAAAGTTACCGACTTCCTAAGGTAAGTAGGTAAGTAGCTGTTGCGCTGCGCGTATTCGATTCCCACACGGAGCAAATATTTGTATGACCTACAGATTATTTATTGTTCCCGTTCTGGCTTTTACTGTTTGTGAGTTTTAATGTTTGTTAACGCACCGCATAGCGATACAGGAGAAATCTCTGATGAGAGGCACCGATTGATAAAAACCAACAGTTTAAAAGATTTGTTTTGAAAATACACACAAGATTTTGTAAAAAAAAAAACACATTAACCTTATAATAAAACAAAAAAATAAGGTACAAAACAAAATACTAAAACAATAAATAACAAAGAAAAACTGAAACAAGCAAATACAAGGACACGACTTACTTACAAAACTATTAGAATCACTAAAAACCAATACTTAACTACTTAATTTAATAAAACAATACTTTCCCGAATAACTAACATTACATGATAATAATTTTAAATTATTTTTTTGATTATAAATAAAATAAAATAATATTCTTTATTATGTAGGTACACCATACACATTACATTTACAAATTTCAGAGGGGGGAAGAAAGGAAAGGATGGCCCCATACAGTGACAAAATTTGTGAATAAATAATACTGTATTTCATAATCATTCCCTACTAGTTTGAATAATTCGCAACAATTTTATGATGACTCTGTTGACCAGTAAATTTTAAAGCTCCTTTGGTAACATTTCTATATCATGTTCTTAACAAAGATTAAATTATATCAAAAATTTAACGAAACTTACATAGATAATGTACTTAAAATTGCAATTTGCAATGCAATGCATTAAATATTATAAAATATATTACATTTGGATCAAATCACTGTGATTCGTGCGTACTCGTATACACCTAATTTTATATTGCCGCTTTGTAATTCTATCATTTTGAAATAGTAGATAATATAACAAAGGTACTACATACCAATATGGTGTCTGCTTGAAATCCCATTCCAAGTTTTAGAATTAGTTTAAAGTTCCTTTAGATTTCACCATGTAGTAAACATCGTAATTTGACAAATCCTACTTATATTCATAAATAATTTAATTTGATATTACTGTTCATAAATACATAGTTCAGAACTTACAAGGCACGTCAAAATTCTTAACAAAGATACGCAACACGTAGCTTCTTTTGTGGTCCGTTCACTTAACAATATAATATCTAAATGGATACTATATGGAAATAGCCAGTTACATTTTATAAACTCGGCTTTAACTGAGTTTAAAGCACTCAATCGTATTTGAAGATTTAAACGATATAGGCTCCAAAAGATTCAACATAATTACCGTCAATTACATGACAAAACAAAAGGTATTATATATAACACTTGTTTTCTACGAAAATATTGATAGGTTCGCGTCAAGTCGACAAGCAGGCCTACACGCAGGCCCTGAATTGAAAATTTCAAGTCAAACTTTTCTTTAATGGGCAAAGATCGTCTCACACTGGTCGACTGCCGAAGGACAGCGCCGCCGCCGCCGAGGTTGACCGTGGCGAAGGTGGCTGGCGTGACGATCTGATCATGTTTGCGGAGCTACTCGTAACATGTTCAGAGATCGCACAGTATACAGCGGTATGGCAGGAGGAAGGGGAGGCTTTTACCAAGCAGTGGAACACGAATTGACACGATGTAAATTTACTTGTTTAAAATAGATCAAAAGTAAGCAAAAACCGTTAGATCGTAGGCTGCAGGAATCATTTTATGGAATGCACAAGTAGATGAAGAGTTAACTGCAAATTCTCAATTCATTGACCGAGTGTAATATTTCCAGTAACATTCAAGTATGGGAGTGCAAGCCTGTAGTAGATACCACAACACCATCGATAGTAACAGCTGAGGCTTTACATTTGTGTTTGTGTTTCTTAGCACATGTCCATCTTATCCTGTTGCCAACGAGTGATCGAGAGTGTCTGAAGAATTTGTGTTCTCCGATGTATATATTTGTGGTCTCTTTAGCACAGAAACGCGCCCGCAGTAGCGTCGCTACCAATTCTGAAAGGAAATTTCGGAATAAATGATGCATCACAAGACACAAGAAAATTAAAACTACTTACACTTATTGTGTTATGAAAATAGAGTATTTAAAAACCAAAAATCATAAAACTATGAAGACTGAAACTCCAAATAATCTAAAAAAAATGTTTTTTTATTAATTCAAATCTCCAACAAAAGTTCTGAAGGGTGAACTGGGGTCAAATAAATAAATGGACCACATTCATTTATTTGGTCTAAAAAGTAAAACACAGAACAGCTCTCTTCAATTAACTTTAATCTGTCGTTTGATCTTATCGCAACAATTTATTTTTTTAGTAAAATATTTTTGCAGACAAATAATTACTTAGGTATATTTTTCTATAATAATAATAAATTCATTTATTTTTATAAATTAAAATAAATTAATTAGGTAGGTACATTAAACATTAATTAAGATATTACAATTAGACTTACATTACAAAAGTCATCAATAAATGAACTACAATAAATTACAATTTTCATTAAAAAATACACCTGTCATCTCAGTTTCAATAATTACAATTTTCATTCAAGAATACACGTTTCATCTCAGTTTAAATTGAGGTTTGGATCCGGAATGCTCAACATGCAGCCTGGTCCAGTACCGCATTTTCGGGGCAATCCAAATCCATCCACCAAGCGAATAGCTGAGATAGTTGTTGGAGCTGCCTTGTGGACGGAGCATCACGGACACTCTTTTGCGAATAATTGCAGCAAATCCATCTAAACCGCCCGCAAACATACTTGGCGCACTATAGTAGCTAGGCAGCTTCATCAGCGCATTATTGTCGAGAACACGCAGGGTGTCGTACGTATCTTTCTTATGCTTGACCCATAGGCTGTCCTAAACAACCTAGCCTTACTAGCATCGTTTAATGACGATAATATCTGAACCTCAAATACGGCTCGCAGACCGAAATCACTAATCGATGGACTCAACTGCACCATGTTGTCCCCGTAACTGATATTGTTTACAAGAAAATCATTCATCGAAAAACCCACACCGGGCGCAACTTAGTTTGCTAATCAGACGGTCAATACACAAGTTGAAGAGAGTCGACGAGGTTAGATACAATACGATACCTATTAATTATTAATATTGAAAACGGGATATTTACCATGTTTACTTTTTAACCGTTGTTTTTATCGGGAACTCGAAACCATAAGTAATCATGGTAAAGATCCCGTTTTCAGTATTAATAATAGTGTTATTGACCATGTCAGTTTAAAAACTTAATACGATACCTACCTAACTACATATAATATGTATGAGTATATAAATATATCCACATGCGAGTACTTCACATTTTATTGGTAAAAAATATGTTTTAATCTTCTTATCTTACTTCTTACTAATATTATAAACGTGAAAATTTGGATGGATGCATATTTGTTACTCTTTCACGCAAAAACTACTGAACGGGTTTGGATAAAATTTGGTACAAAGATAGTTTATAACCTGGATTAACACATAGGATAGTATTTTCCCGATTTTATTTTCCCGTGGGATAATTTTTGAGTTGTAGCGGGCGACGCCGCTGGCAACGGCTAGTACGAAATAAGTTGATTACTAATCTACATAATAAAATAAATCTTCACAATTACGAGATTTCTTATACGAGCACACCTTAAAAAAACACATAAGTAATGGTTTAAAAAAGCTTTTGTATGCGACTATACCCCCTTTTGTTTTTGGGTGGTGCGAAATAGTCAAATAACCACTTCCGCTCTGGGCAGAGCGAAAGGGAGTGTCAGACTTCTACTGACTAAGAACCACCCATGTTCCTTCTTAGCCCTTTATGTCGAGGCCGCGGTAGCTCTTGCGAACAACCCGCAGCCCCGACGGGATGCCTTTTTTTGGGGGGGGGGGGGGGTGCCGGCCGTGATCGCACATTGTTTCCATACATCATATTATTTCTGGAAAATAAAGCTATGTAATAACACAGAACCGAAAGTGTAATAAGCACAATATCGCTACGCACACTTAGGTATCTACTCACTTTCACTTAAATAAATTAAATAATTAGCTAAATAAACAAGAAATCGCTTAAGAACATAGCGTACCTACTACTAAACAGAATGTTAAAAATGAACTTGTAAGGTGGCCATACTGTCCATGTCCGGAGCCACTACCGCAATTTGTACGTACCAGTTTGACCGAACCTTTATCAAGAGGTCAACCTGCAGGGCTATTGCGTATCTTTTTAAATGTCAGTGGCTATCATAGTGTCCATCGATTAACTGTCAGTTTGATACAAAATGTAACCATTTGACAGTTAATCGATGGACACTATGATAGCCAATGACATTTAAAAAGATACGCAACAGCCCTGCTGAACCGCGTATGACATATGACAGAATGAAATTGTTCTCATTTACAGATAACCTCTGTTGATCTGTGGACGTCTCTTGGAAATATGATGATGATGATTGTTGCAGTTGTCAGCCAAAAGCGCTTATACGTCGACATTTCACACACGCACTAATCGTAAACCACGGAAATGCTTACGGTCTGTTCGTTTTAAATTGCAAACCATGATTGTGTTGTGTGAAATTTACGACGCTATTCATGTATGTGATGACTACTGCCCTGCAGCCACTGTTTCTCTTGACACATCGCCACGACGCGCGTCCTCCCCGTGCGCGGTCCTTATTGTAACGGTAATGTTGAAATAGCAGGGTTTTGTTGCCGTGACGATTTTCCACAAAATGTATTTCTAGAAAAAAACATACGTCCGTGCATTAGTTCGGTCCCAGTTTGTAAAACTAAGCATGTGGTGGGTACTTAATGTAAAAGTAAAACATCTAGGTTTCTAGGTAATAGGTCTTGATTTAATAATCACAATAATAATTATAGAGTTTCACAGAATGCTGAAATAGGTAAAAATTTATAAATACAATGACTAGATTTATAGAATCATCATGATGACAATAGACCACTACTGGACTAAGGATACACAAATATATTTAATAATAAAAATAGTACTACGTACTAATTACAATGCATTGAGATCGCTTGGAATATTTCTTTTTTAGAAAATTGTCATGGAATAAGATTAAATAGATACAATGTACGTTCTTTTCTACGTCACTAAGCTATGATAGATGCCTCGACAACGTTACCTACTTACTAAACAGAGTACGAAATACACTCGAGTCTCGATTATTATAAGGCAGGTACTTTGGGGATGTAAACATCTGCGATTATGTTTTGCTGACTTACGGCCTTTGTGAACCAGCCCATCGGATGGACGGTTATTTTTTAAATAAAATGGCAGAATTTAGGCAGGCCCTTAAAATACAGAATATGAAAAGATTAGATAGAGCTAGGCGTCCGTGAACGTTAATGACGTTTTAAAAGTATTCATTACTAAGTCTTAGATTTGGAGCAAAATACAACGATTTCTTGATTCTAATCAAATTCATACATTCTAAAATACTAATATCACTTAATTAATCATATCTCACTACGACTTAATATTATGCAGTCATATAGATCTGCTACAGGCACATCTTAATTTTTTTGGCTCTCATTGATATTGTAATTACCGAATTTACAATCAATGACAGTTATGATAAATGAAAGCGTTAATTATAACGAACTAGCGACCCGCCCCGGCTCCGCACGGGTGCAATGTACTACATTTATAAACTAGCCTTTAGAATCTATTGCTGAAAACTGCATTAAAATTTGTTGCGGATTCTAAAAGATCTATGCGTACAAACAGCGGGATACTCGACGTTATTATTATTACAATATTAATGATTATGAAAATTCTTGAATTCTAAAACTTCATTATTTGCGGTGATGACAGACGCTTTACATCCCGAAGTTTTCATGGCACACTTCCAGTAGATCTTTCCTTTCGCTTTCTTAAATCTATTGTACCTAACATCACCTAGGACCAACACGTTTTCCTGCCCACATTGTTTGAAGAAATGATGTTTCTCTGAAACGGAATTTATATATGAAATGTAAACGTTACGTTACTCAATCGTTAAAAGGTTTGGTTTACGTTAAATAGCTTATAAAGGGAAAGTATGGTTATGATGCATTCATCTATATTAACTTACGTTTACTACAACTACATGTGTGTGTGTGTGTGTTTAAGTGTATGTGTATGTTTCTTCTCTCAAACTTTAAAAAAAGATTTATTTCCCAAATATTCATGTTTATACTATGCACTCACTATTCATGTTTATGCTTCTTCTTCTTCTTTTCGAATTGTTGACTTAAATTTTGGACAACCCATGCTTATGAGCACTCTCCACTATGTACCATATGATGCTGACGTTAGTCCTGCAGTCAAGGGTCTTGAATTTCGAGCATCTTCATTCAATAAATATTATATCTCTGCCTCTTTTTATTAAACTTGTGATTGTCCACCATCACACACAAAAACCACAGAAATCAGTTTTAGATTACCACTTATTTCCGCGGATTAATAGTTGAGCATAATATGAAAAAGAATCGTATGAAAAGGTATTTTGATAACCTAACAGTTAAAGTCGTAAACATTCACTATGTTACTAATCAACGTTTTTATTTCATGTTGCAAACATTGACATAGGTAATGAATGACGAAATTAGAAAAAAAGTGATTATTTTTTATTTTAAGTAAATATTACAGCAACCAATAAATTAACCTAGATACTTTAAAATTACAATAATCTTTAATACACAATCCAAAGCAACAGACAATACTCAAGCGGATGCAAATGATGTTGCAATCGTAGTTATTATATGGACAATATTATGTAATATACTGATTTTATAAACATCAACGCTTTAAAAATATGTAGATACATAACTAACAAACACCTACAACAATTCCATTTTTAATACATACAATATTATGTTAACAATTATGTGTACAATTTGGATACAAAAATCACTCGTAGACAGTACCTATATAGATATTTGTAAAGGTTAAACAAGGTTAGCCTTCTATGCCAAAACTGTTAAGAGGTCATATCTTGGGATTCGAATAAAAAGTTATATCGAACTACAACACTGTCATGTTTCGAGGAATTACTTTTTACTATAAAAGTCAGGATCGTTGCTATGATTGTGAGTGTCGTGATAACGAACGATTTTCTCCCTTACAGTCACAATATTAGCTTTACAGCCCAGTGAAATTCGTTTGGAGCATCTCCATTCAATCTTCCAACCACGTTCCCTCTCGTTGAAATACTTGTTGCCTTCAACAACGAGCATTTGACGTCCGGTTCTGCTGTTTAAAATTAGTCCCTCTTGAACTTCTCCATCATCACTATCTTCTTCGTTAAATTTCTGGCCCACTGCTTCGTTTTCGTCGATTGTTTGTTGGCTTTCATTTTTCTTATTTTCAAATTCTCTATTTGTTTCGGCTTCTATAGCTTTGTCTGCTTCCCTAATTTTTTCAGCTTCTTTATTTTTTTCATTTTCTCTCATCTTATTCCTTTCTGTTTTATTGTCAATTCCTGCCATTTTTTCTAATTCTCTCCTTTTTTCTATTTCTTTAATGATTTCGATTCCCCTCATGGTTTCTAATTGTATTCGTTTCTTGTATTCAATTTCTCTTTTGAGTTCTAATTCTCTCTCGGTTTCTATGTGCGTCTTGTTTTCCCGCACACAATCTGTAACAAACGAAACACGATATTTATCATCCTGATATTGAGAGACAAAATAATAGAGTTCGGAATTTTTAATATTAACTTTGCTATGATTAAGAGATGTAGAATCCAGCGCTGCCTTCCCGTTTGCTAAAATATAATTTTGCCATTATGAATAGCGAGAATTGCAAGCTACAAGTAACCAAATCAGTACAGTACTCTGCACGGAGTATCCTCAAGAGATTTTGGTTCGTCAATCACACGGGCAAGATGTGATAAGGCGATGCTCATCATAATGCAGATAATGGAGACTCATTAATTCGTCATTTTTCTATATTCACTGGTGGAGTGGAAAATCGAAATCTTCTTGAAATTAAGAAATTCACCATGGTGAATGAAAACTTATACCAATGTATCTTATGATACTGCGTTTTGGATATTCGCTTATTCGCTGTTACAAACATATAACACCAGGTTCTGCCACGGCTTCGCCCGCGTGGTCTGGTTTTCAGGTTAACGTTATAGCCTATGACACTCACATATAACGTGGCTTTCTATTAGTAAATTAATTTTCAGTAGATCCAGAGATTACCCCCTTCCTACAACCTCACTAACCATACCTCTTTATAATATTATTATAGATTATTACTCTTAGTTTTAAAATGTAAATAAATAAAACACAGTATATACTTTACTTTTATTGCCAAAAGGAAATAAATTATTGTTTCAAATTCAGAGGTATATAATATGAACTAATTCGATTAGTTTATTACAAAATACATTAAATTAAAAGTTTAAAATATTTTGAACGATTGCTTGTGTTGATTCGTTTGTAGACTTGTTTGGATTATTGACATTAATAAACATTTCTAAATGTGTTTTAAAATAAAGTATGTAGTTGATTACAATAAATATATTTGTGAGATTTGTTTTTAAAACATCTTGTTTACAAGGTATTTGTGCAATAACGGCAGTATTTAACATCAATAAATAAATATAAACGTCTGTATAAGCCACAATATGTACTTAAATATAATATAATAAATTAGAAATAGGTACATACTTGACCATTTAGCCTCGCTACCTCGCTGACTGGCCAATGTTTTCTATCACGGCTTGAGTATAACCTCATAGTTCGTGTTGCCACGAGATAAGACCGATTTATTATTTGCGTTCCTAACTTCTTACAATATTCGTTTATTATTACAGTAAGTGATACGATTTACTTATGATTATGATCTTCTCGTTGTCTGATGATGATGTTGTCGATGGTCATCACAAACGCTTGGCAGCCGTCGTTCTTCTTCACACATCGCCACCTGGTCTTCGGACCCTCGTTCTGATGTACAGTATACCTATTTACCCCGATGTATAAGCAACGCTTGCCATAGGTTGTCATCCCGAAAAACGCTGCAATTTTAACAATTTGGTTATTGAAAACTAATACAGGTTTGTGTTAACAAATTAAAGTCGTCACTTAGTCAAAAGTCAGTAAAAATACTCTATTAAAAAAACATATTTTTTTAATAATAAAAAAATCATCCGAGCATCATCAATTCGCCCTGCTATGGCAACGGCGAATTTCAGCGACCCCTTGTCGCTGAAAGTCGTTACAAAAATACTATAGGATACCTAACTGCATTTTGTAAATGAAAAGGTGTGTGGTAATCGATTGTCGCATCACATGTCCATACGGACATGTGATGCGAAGGAATGAAGAAAATGTTGTGAGAAAAATGTTGAGTATGAATGTAGATGGCTATAAGAGTAGAGGAAGACCAAAGAAACGATGGATGGACTGTGTGAAGGATGATATGGCTGGAAAGGAGGTGACTGCTGACATGACGAGAAATAGAGAAGTATGGAAGAAGAAGACATGTTGCGCCGACCCCAAATAAATTGGGATAAGGGCAGGAGAATGATGATGATGACCTAACTGTATTTTTGGCTCAAAACAAAGGCTAAGAAGAAACATGGGTGGTTTTTAGTCAGTAGAAGTCTGACACTCCTTTTCGCTCTGCCCAAGAGCGGGAAGGGTAATTGATAATTTTCCACCCAAAAAAAAAAGGTTGCATTTCTTTGGTTTTTTTTTTTATTAAACTAAATCGTCTGCGACGACTATTTGTATGCTTTCTCATGCCAATGGCGCATGAAGCGAGTTATACCAAAAATCTTCCAGAATCACAGTCAAGACAGTAGTTATAATATAAGGCTTTGTGTGAGTTATTTTTACATACCTACTGGAATATTTATAAACATACTGATAATCATGAAAAAAATAAACATTTATTAATGGTTATGATTGTTTTTAAGTAAGACTAGCACATTATCAACAGTAATGGCACTAGCTTTACAGCCTCCCATTTTTTTAACGCATATCCAATTAACTCGGGCTCCCTTACTGTAACTCCTCTTATTGTAACGATGAGGTCCTATCGTCATCGAGAGATTTCCGAAACGGGTAATCGAAAAAACCGGCTGAGGGAAATCTAAAACATGGAAGATAAAAAAAGATGTATTATATTAAGTTTGTTGTAATGGCCATGTCTGTTTTACCTTGCTTTATTATGATAAAAATCTTAAAGCATTAGTCCGCCTTTACGGATAATATAATATTTTATTAAATTAAATTAGTCCAGGTACCTTTCATGTGATGAGAGAAGAAACACTACATGAAATGGATGTAACGTCATTATATTTCAAAACTAGAAATAAAACTATATATTTTTTATAATAGTTGATATGAAAGTCGATGTTCAACTAACAACTAAGCAGAGCAGACAAAGAACTCACAATAACACTTAAACTCTATAATGCAGCTTAAAAAGCATACATATTGGAAGGCTTCCACCACACATAATCCTCTGATAGGTAATAAATTAAAAGAACCAAAATATCACTCGCCTTTGTACGTACGCTGCCTATATTATCCATCTCCCTAATTTGATGCTACTTTAATTTTATTATTTCACCACAAAACACCCCAAAAATACACAACAATTTTAAAATTTTAAGTAGTCGTGTTTTAAAATTTAAACGTTATTTTTTAATAATATTAAAGTTTAGTTTACAATAAATTCATCATTTATGATTATGTACTCCATTTGTCTTGATGATGGTTCCTTCCACGGTTGTCAGTGATGCCGTACATCTAAAACTTCTCTTCTTGACACAGGACCACCGAGTCTTCCTGCCAGCACTGCGTTCCTTGTTGAATCGGAACTGTCCGACCAGGATCACTGGATTCCCTCTTAAAGATTTTCCGAATCTAGGTTCTGAAATAGTAACCTTTGATTGTCATTTTCGCAAATTACTCTTAAAATCTCCTTCTTGTCTTTAGAATCATAATTTGCTACATTGTTTTTAATAACAAAATGAATATTAAATTATCAATCGGCCTTTTAGCAAAATATTTGTACAGGCATAGTATTTCCTTTTGTGGTGACGAGTTTTGCTATGTACGGAAAACACAGGTTTTCAATTGCTTGAAAAAAGATAACCCCAGGGCCCAGCTATATTCATTCACCAGAATGTAATTAGGTGGGTAAAGCCACATTTTTCAGATTATCGAAATAAAATAAAATATTTTTCCATCAACTTTAATCACAAAAATAACAATGAATATTATTTCAAAACATTTCTGTTAAAAATCACAACAGCCAGGTATTAAATATTAATAACACATCACACTCACAACAATACTTTCGGTAGCTTGGATCCTGCTCCAGACACCGACGTTTTTTTAAAATGTTTTTGAGAAATATTTAAAAATGTGTTACGTAAAAGTAGAATGAGTCTAAAAATAATTAAAGCAAATAAATATCGACTATAATATGGCAAATATTGTTACTAGTACTATTCATTAATAGGAAACATGTAGTTAATTCACAACACCTGGCCGGGGCTGCGGGTTGTTCGAAAGAAATACCACGGCCCCGGACACAAAGGGATAAGAAGGAACAGGGTGGTTTTTTGTCAGTAGAAGTCTGACACTCAAATGGTAACCTTACTAGAGACTAGATGTTTGTTTAAGTTAAGATAAGCTTCTTAAATATAAACAGCCGCTATTTACTTGGCTTAAACCACGGTAATATTATCTTAAACTCTTCACACTATAAATTACAATGTTACAATTTTAACATACTTAATTTAAATAGTTAATTACATCAACAAACAAAACTGCAAAATTGACAACCTTAAACTAGTATCAATAATTCTTATGTGTGTGTTTCTTTACACTGATCTCTATTGGATGGCCATTGAACGTGACGATGGACGCAGGGCATCGCATAGATTTGCGTCTGCTGCAAACCCACCACGTCCTGTCTCCAGATTTGGTCCTCTTCGAGTATCGGTATCCATGGAACCATAAGAATGAGTTCTCACCACAGTCCTGCATGTCTACACTTGCAGCTGCGAAAAAAAAAATATTTTTACGTTCCTTTTGAATTATGTCGGTCTTGTTGTTTTCTTAAATAAATAAATAAACTACTAAATCAAACGTTTAACTATGTTCAGAAAAGTATTCATCTTTTTATTGCATACGAAATTTAAAAAAATATACAAACACATTACAATAATAGAAGTATATATAGCTTATACAGGCGAGTGACGTATGTACCTACAGCTTGTTTTTAGTTCGTATTCGGGTACGAAACACAGGTGTTTCGGACACTAGACGTCCCGTTGGTTACCGGTTCCCTTGGTGGAACCCTATCACTAAGCCTCCGGTGTCCGATCGTCCGTCTGTCTTTCAGTGGGCTGTATCTCATGATCCATAAAACATTTCACAGATTGTGTATTTCTGTTAATTATTGTTGGAGTAGACGTGTTCTTGAGTGGAGACCGCGAAACGGCAAGCGTAAGGTGGGACGCCCTCAGGCTCGGTGGAGCGATGATCTTCGCAGAGTGGCTGGTAACAACTGGATGAGAGTTGCCGAAAATCGAGTTGAGTGGCGCAAGATTAAAGAGGCCTATATCCAGCAGTGGATTGCAATAGGCTGATGATGATGATGATAATGATTGTAAATAAAGGGTTCTCCCCTATTACGATGGTATGGAACCCTTAATGTGCGAGTCCGACTAGCACTTGGCAAAATAAAATGAGATCACCATGCACTTGCATTTAGAGAAATGGATATTTCTTGATGTTAGTGCTGCATAGTTTTTGTCACCATTACACTTTTAAGATGTTGTAACATCGTAGCTTATAGCTAAAACAAACAAAATTTACACTATTACAGAATTTTAAAACAAAACTCTTGATACTTAAACTCATCAAGGATTCGTCACAGAGCGGCTGGGTCATGTGTATGACTCATTCTCGTTGTGAACTGTCCTTTAAATGTCACTCCAGATCCAGACCAGTTCTTAGAGTATCTTTTAGTGCAAATCCAGAACACTCGACCATTACGAGAAAGCCCGTTTTTTCTGTAATAGTATCCATCGCAATATATGTGGGTTCTGCCATTGTTTTCGATCATGTGCAATTCTGAAAAAAATAACACTATGATACAAATACTTTATGAATAGGGTTTAGGAACGATGATGACTTGTGAGGCGCCAGCACATCAGGCTACCCGATTTTTTTTTTCTTTCAGCCTTGAACCTGCTTTGGCGATAAACTTGGAAGTAGTATCTTGATGAGCTGGCACATGTGCCTAAAAATAAAACAGATTTGAAATGTTCCAACGATTTATTTGACGTAAATATTTTTAAACTTTTCAAAACGATAACATTCCTTTACTTATAGTAAAACAACAGGAATTACTTAAAGAGGCAGTCCAGCACTAAAATGAACCACCTTTTAAATTAGCCAGAGATTTTAAGCAGTAGGTTTACCAATCTGAAACGAAATACAAAATCTAACTGCGGTACTCAGAGAAATTTAATGATTACTTAAGCCGTCACTTAGTAAAGATTTGACATCCTTTTGTATGACAAAACTGCCAAAACCTTTACTAAGCGATGGCCTAAGTAATCATTAAAGCTCTCTGAGTGCGGCAGTCAGACTCTATTTAGAAATGCAAATTTATTCAATGTGAGTGCGCGGATTTTTTGAAGACGTGGCCTTGGTGTGACACCACGGAACCACGGCAGGATTTAGCGGTTCTTTGGGTACATATCCACCAAACTTTTTCACCACAGCGATTGTTTATCCTGTACTTATAACCTTCGCAATACAAGTACGATCTTCCGTTCTCCTCTGTGCATGTTGCTTCAACACCTGCAAACATTCATTGAATATTTGAAGGGAATATGATAAAAATTGTTTAAAATTAATACATGTTATCAAATATATTATCTGGTTTATCAAAATAGTTTTTTTTTCTAAATAAAAAAGCATCTCGTTTGCCCATCATACCTTTTTCATGAAGTAAAATATTTTAAGTTATGCAATGAGGTGTAACATTACAAAAAATCACGACACTAAAGAGAATCTTAATGAAATTTAAAAAAATATTTTTGAATATTTCTTGTATACTTTAAACCCTTTAAAGATGCTTAAAACACAAGGTCAGCCTATATATCTAAAATACAGGAATAAAACGATGAATGAAACACTGAAAAGTTTATTCACACATTCGTAATTTACAGACAATAAATTGAAAAACATTTCATTAACAAAAGTTCAAAACATGCATCATACAATATAATATTACTACAGTGCCAATGGCACTACAGTGCGACATATGGTCTCTTCCAATAAACTAGTTTAAGTACCACAAACTAGTTTATTGGAAGAGACCGGTGAAGAGAAAGATTGACTCTACCTACTTCTAGTCTTGTAGGTCCGTAGTCTGCAACAATTCTTTAGCGTGGAACTCTATTAATCAAAACTAGATTCAACCTCCGCCCTTAATTCTAGAATCTTTCAGACCGTTATCTTAATCAGAACCACTAGAACACAATCGGAATCACTGTACTTTCAATATACTATCAGTCAGTTTTGAATTGAGATTGACGCTTTAGCATTGTTGTAGAATACGAACCCGCAGAATTTATAACCTCCAGCAGTGTAATATAGCTTTGAAAACCAATCACTAAACACCGTTATACGACCTAAATACATAATTCTGTTTCTGCCAATTGTTTAAAGTTGACAGTTGACGTTTTAAATATGTTTATTATTAATATTAGGTGTATGTGATGTAAGTTCATTTCATAGGTAGCCAACAGTTTTCTATTCCGTAGATTAAACATAAAAACCTGACTCACGTCAAATAACATTAAAGCTGGTTGGCTCAAAACATATTTTTATTACGAATACATTAAGAAACATATGGTCTTAGGTATTGTACTAACTAGACATACAAAATTGTATTGACCTTAAAAATACTTAAAAGCTACTTCACAGATTTCACGGTTGCATCAATGTTAGACAATATCACGAAGATCAATTCTTAAAAAAATTATTATTAAGTATTCACTAGAAACGTTTTGGATGTATGACTTCAATTTAATGTACGTGTAAAAGTTTAGATATCGCACTGTATTATATTATGTAAAACACCTCAACACATCCAGTCATCTATTTGAGTTCAAATTTAGTGAGGTGATTCTAAAAAATACTTATCCGTTGAACAGTAAAATAATCCGCAAAAGTATAACGCTAACAAATTAGTTTATAACTGCAAATGTTTACTCTAATCTTCAGGTTAAAAGCCCATTGAAAGCTTTCTGCCACATGTTCTGCTCATGGGAATGACAAACAACTTTCGCCAGTTCCCCTGCATCTGTAATGATGGCGCCGCCGCACTTCAACAAGGATTTCTTGTAGCAGATCCACCAGATAGTAGACCCGTTTTCCTTGTACTTTCGGTACCAGAAACCTTTGTACCAAAGATAGGTCCTGCCGCAACAGTTTTTGTAGTAAACTGTAAAAGATATAAACGTTAAGATAGTATCAGTCTACGTCTAAAATCATCTATTAGTACCGTAAATAGTTATAAATTATAAATAACTATTTTGAAATATTAACCAATCAGTACAGACCACACTTGACTGACACAGCTTCCCTATCTAAATATATACCTAAATTGCAGATACTGTCCAAGGTTATGGAATAAGTACAACGTTCTACTTTATCATTTAAATTTTAATTAAAATACTGATGGAATGATCCTTTTTTCCAAGAATATACCATTTCACAAGTAAAACAAGTAATATTGTTCGATGAATTGTTTTTGTTAATAAGATAACTACATCACTTATCGTTACACTTAATAAACCTACCCAATAAACATTAATATTAAGCATTGACTAAATATTGCAAACACAATCATATTAAAATATTCGTCAAAACTATTGAAGTGCTTTAAACCCAAATTGACACTCCTAAACTAATACTTAAGTAATGATTACTTAAGTATTTGTTAATCCTTACTTACTTAACAATGTAATTAAAAGACAGACATCACTTGTTTAATTAAACATACGGACAAGAGAGTGATCTTATAAGGGTTCCTTTTTTACCTTTTGAGCTACGGAACCCTAAAAACGACTAGATAATGCGTTATTCGAGAAAAGCGATGACAGACGCACACAGGTAACCGTACTTGTACTACATATCTGACATAGTTCAAGTCTTGTCAATATCTCAACTGCACCTGCCGCCTTCTGTGTGAACAGTGACAGGATCGAAAAAGGACTTGCTCATACACAATGCAGAAAGATTATCTCCTGCCCTATTACTTAGTATTTATCATAAGACACGTGTGTATGATTTCCTTTAATCTTGATAATGCAATCTCCTATGGTAACAGCAGAAGCTTTACAACTTTTAGATTTTCTCCACTTGCAAACCCAAAAATATTTTCCACCTTGTATTCCCGAATTCCTTGTATAACAATATCCCATGTGATACAAATGTTGCGTTCCACTTTGATGAGATATAAATATGGCTGTAAAATAGAAAACATCATGAAAAACTATCAATTTCTAATTCAATGTTAAAGGTCCCTTTATTGCTATTTGACTTTTGTTACCATAATGAACTATTTCCTATTGCAACGACCTTCTCAAAATATACAAGCGAATAACTTCTCTTGTACATTTTGGAGAAGTTTATTACGTTAGGAAACGCTTGTTTGTACATTGCAAGAAAAAAAGCAAATGGAAAGATTTCAAGCAAGTTAAAAGGAGGATATGCGAGTATTCTCCTAATTTATTTATACTTGTACTCTACCACAGTGCTGTCCTATTTCACCTTAAGGTTGACCGGTAGAGAATGCCTTGTGGCATTAAGTGTACCATGTACCACGTTTGTGCATGAAGTTTAAATAAATAAATATGCAAGAAAAATATAATAATTCTTCATTAGCTGTAAAAAATGACTGCATTCTAGGATAGTTTCATTGATTTAAACAGCTTCATTGCTCTCCCAAACTGCTCCCACACACTCTATCCTCCGCCAGCCGCATCCAGTCATTCTGCCCCAGACAACTTTTAAAGTCGTTCACTCATAGAGACTATTTTACTATAACCACGCAAACGTTTTATACCCGTGGTTAGAAATGGTTATGTGGCTCCATCATATTATTGATGACCACGGACGCTCGGTACCTCGTGGTTGCTTGATTGCAGTACCACTAGGTCCTCGGACCTTTATTGCTGAGGATGTTGAAATACTCGCCTAAAAAGTGTAACTGCCGCACTCAGAATGCTTTAACGACAACTTAAGCCATCTTTTGGTAACGATTTAAAAATTGTCTTTTCCAGGTTTAAGTGAATATTAACCGTACGGATTTATTACCCTTGGTAATACTAGACTGTGAACCCAAGAGACCAGGTTGGTTGAACAATGTCTCATGGGTTCGGATAACCTTTTTTTTGGAGGGTGTGAAATCAGCAAATGACTCCTCCCGCTCTGGGCGGTGCGGTACGCAGTGTCAGACTCCTACTGACTAAAAATCACCCATGTTCCTTACTAGCCCTTTGTGTCCGAGGCTGCGATATCTCTTTCGAACAACCCGCAGCCCCCAAGGTTCGGATACCCCTTAAGACGCTCTTCAATAATTTATCTAATCTGAAACTAAATTCTTGCATATTGAGCTACTATACGTAAATAGTGGTTGTTAAATAGACATCGATATGTAAAGCAACATTGAATATGATCATGTGGTGGCGCGGACAATACAACAATAAATTAATCTGCGTATACGTCATGAAGTTTCCAGTCTGCATACAAAAATTCAATCCAATATATTCAGTAGCTTAGCCACAGGATTTTATGTTGGATTTTATTTTCAGCGTCCCTTATATGACAAAGATAGGCTAGCATCGATAGGTTAATGACCTCCGGATCGGTATAAACACATGTTGCTTACTCGCTTTTTTAACTACCTTTGCCAAGTTATTCCTTAGGTTAATAAATGCAACATGAAGAATTTGTGCACACCTCCTCACCTAATCGAAATATTAGATATCGGAGAGTACTTTAGCACCATCATATTTTGAACGGTTTAGTCCGACGAGAGATCGAAACTCAAGCAGCCATACTGTCCCCGCCGCATGAAGTTAGCGAGTTCAGAGTTCAGTGCTCGTCTTTACTTTAAACATCACAGACATTCTAAAGAGTGACACTTTCAATTGCTATCCAATAATACTTTTAATTGCGCTGTTCAGTATTAAAAGATGTGTCATTAAACTAGGCCAAAAATACATTACTCAATACTTTATTGCATTCCACATGTCATGTGTGTTATTCAGCTCTGGCAGTCTTCCTATGAATGTAAATACGTCTCAAAGCAGTGGTGATATGTTTTCAAATACTACCCCGTCATGCCGTGTCCAAAATTAAGTGCGCTATTCAACTTTGCAATTAATGCAAGTGAAAAGTAATGCAGAAATGCAAAGTTATGTTTAGGAAACCCTACAGATATTACAACGCAACCATACGCTGATTGCAGAGTACTGACAGTTCGGCAGATCCAATCTGTCCTGAAGATACATGCCCATCTACCTCAATCTGATGTAAGAACTTTTAATGGTTGTTTTCCCGCAGCAGAACTTGCACTTAGTAGTACAGTCTAAGAATAGGTTTTAGTCAAAACAAATAAACAGTTTTCATTTTAAATCAATTTTTACAATATTCAGAATCTCGAAAGCTTTAGAAACAATAGTAGCACTAGACGTGACAAGTAGGTAGTACTCGAACCGCCCACGCCGTCTGGCGATGCCGACAAAGTTACGGGCAAATTATAAACGTTTTAAGCTCTCGCACGTACTTATGCGGCGTAAACTAGCCTGCACGTAACAATATCAAAGGTCGCTGATCGATGTCGACAAGGGAAGAAAGAACGATTCATAAATGTTCAAAACATTTCTTCTTCTCCATACTTCTCTATTATTCGTCATTATTTGCCATAATCGTCATTAGAAAGAACTAGATTGAATAGACCTAAATAAGTTCAATGTCAAATTAAAATCTTCTGACAAAAATTCTTTTAAACACTGCTGACTGTTTCCTCTGGATTCAAGGGTAGCTGTGCGGCCAAGTGCATCCCTTTAGATCTGCCGGTGAACTATAGAAAGTCTCGTCGTGCAAAGCAATAGTGAAAAGTTAGTCCTGCTGCGTCGTTTCCACTCGAATATACCTGTCCATACTTTCGGCCACGATGAAAGAGTCTAACGGATCAGGCGAGTCTAAGTGTTATGTTGCGATTCCACCGATGTGCCGCACAAATGTTTAATTTTCGACTGTCTCAAGTGAACAAAACAAAATGTGTTGACGCTTACATGTTGTCTAATACAATTACGTGACGACAATATCATTTGGATATACTTTGGTTATGAGCTCTCGTACTAACACGTTTATTAAGCTGTGGTTACCTAGAATTGAGTGTGCGTTACAGGACCATGTATTCTGTAGTAGTTTGAAATTTGAATAAGATAAATTGTAATGTAGCTCATTGGTAAAACAAAATAAATAAATAAATGTGCTGCACTATACGCAAACAAAGATGACTCAATGATTGAGTCGGAAAAATAAAAACAACAAAGTTATAAACCGTGTATCTCTCAACCTGTAACGTGGAAAATCAATAAGTTCATTGCAAGTGTGGGCGTCATATCAATAACGTCGCATCCCCGCTGCAGCCGTGGTTATTGCGCAAGTCTATCCCCGGTTGTGAACCAGCCGTCACCCCCAGCCCCCACCTCCGGCCGGCAACCTCCCAGCCTCCTACCTAGAGAGCTAAAAATGTATTTTAACGAGTCGTACGTAATGAAAGAGATATTTTGGCAATATTTATTTAATGATTGAATTACGAACAACTACAGATGATTATAGGTATTACAATATCTTGAAAATGGTTTTCTTAGTAAGATTAAATATTATATTGTATGTTTATGAATAAACCCCAACATGTAGTTAGTATAATATGTTAGTAGATGTGTCTTCCAGTAAGACAAAGAACATTAAATATTATAATAAATTCCTAGGGCAGGTTGACATTGAATAGTACATAATTAAAAGCGTCTAATATTATTATTAACACTGATTAAATTATTGTTTTTTTTAATCATTTTTGGTTTTTGTTTCAATGACTGAATTATATTTCAAGAAGAACAGGAGTAATATGAGATCAATTTTCATTTTTTTCTGTTTTCTTAAAGTTGAGACAAAATGTATTCACCATTTATTAACATAAAGTTTAATATCTACTCTATCTACTTATTTGAAATTTATTAATTTCACAATATGACTAGAATCTACTGAATAATAGTATGAATTAATAGTTTTGTCCCAAAGAGATTCTTGTGATTTAATTTTCGTTTCTAAACTTACTTATATCAAACGAAACAGTGACTCCAATTCGTGAACGTTACATTTAGTATGAATATTGAAGGGATTCCGATTAAAGGGACGATATTCAAACAACATTTAAGGAATACACACCTAAAAGCTACACACATGCTACATACCTGAATACATTTCGAGTATTTAAAGAATACGACATGCCGTAGCTACGTTACATCAAGGGATAAATACGTGAGTGGGTTAAGTATAGAACCCTACACCGATACGTTTAAGTTGAATATTTTGTTTAGGCATTTCTGCGCCACATAATATCTAGCAGCCTCGTTTGTTCATCTTTTATCAGGTTCTCAAGTCCAATAATAAACGCGAGCTGATCGTTGGGTACAAAGCCCTCATACGCGTTGGTCTCGCGTGTGTACAATAGCACTAAGCAATTGTAGACATCGTCGCCAGACGGAGTCTTAAGTCTTATAAACCCAACCATGCCGCTCTCCAAAGTCCGAGTGAGGTCATTGAGTTGGGCTGATGGGCTCATGTTAAACACGACGGACGAAGGGTCTTCGAAAAAGTTTCTTCCGATACGTTCGAAAGCTTCCTCCGGTAGAAGGAATAGACGTAACACCTCCGACCAAGTGTCCATTTTGAGATCTTCAATTGTAGCTTGGTCGGCAAAAATATTGCATCCCACAAGTGACATGTTGTCAGTTGGTGGGTCAGTGGGTTGGCGCCATTGTATAGCACCTGTCCACGCTTTGGTCAGAACCTCGGGATTGTCCGGAGATTCCGATGAAGGTCCTGCAACCGCTGTAACAAAATATATAAATTAAGGCATATTTTCATGTAGTTTGTATCTGTATACAATGTTTCTTCATTGAACAATAGTTAGTTGTTACTCTATTGTTGTTACGACATTGCTACTCATTTTTAATTTTATTTTTAAGTTTTATGGATCTAGATTATCTATATTAAGACCGAAATTGTACCAATACTTCATTATATTATAGCAAATAAATTGATTTGATTTGATAGTATTTTGTTTGAACTGTTTCGTCAACTCGACATTTGAGAGCAACATGACACCTGTAATCCCCGAATGGTTAGACAGAGGTGTACCTAAATATAATAATATACGCAAATTTCGCCAATAATAGGGTAGTTGACAAAAAAAAACTAATTAGTCCGTCAGATAGATTTCAGAAAAAATATTGGACACGTATTATTTCTTTTTTCACGTAAACAATAAATGAACACGATACAGTGCTTCGAAAAATCACGCGACGTCATAGTTTGGGAAAGTGACGCCACTAGCCTCCACTCACGATCTTTGACACGTTTTATTTTTGTAAATTTTTATTAATTTGATAAAACAAAATAAAATATTTCCAATATTTTTTGGTAATCTAACGGACGGACTAAACATAATCATATTTAATTTAGTCAGTCAACTACCCTATTGGGCGTGAGCCTATTGCCATCAACCCGGCACAAATTCGATCTCCGCAGCTGCTACTAAGAATATGCATGAACTAACGCCCTTTTCCCATGGGGTTAGGCAGAAACCACAGAACGCCAATTGCTACGATCATTACATACTCCTTTTGCCTCGTCCACATTCATACATCTGGTCATACACGCACGAGGGTTACGAGTACTACGAACCTGTCCTTTCTGAAGAACGGCACCACTTAGATATGATTTATTAGTAATTATCGATATTAAATTTGAAGGGTAATAGTCTCGCCCCGTCGGATCTGCGTTTTGTTCGCAAGAGATACCGCGGCCTCGACATAAAGGGCTAAGAAGGAACATGGGTGGTTTTTAGTCAGTAGAAGTCTGACACTCCCTTTCGCTCTGCCCAAGAGCGGGAGGGGTTATTTGATGATTTCCTACCCCCTAAAAAAGGGTACAGTCTCGTCAAAAGGTATAATAATAATACTATACCGAGTGGAAGGTACACTGACATGCAAACTGTTACCACGTATTCAGTTACACACACCACACCACGCCTAACCATAACAACACACCGGTAATCCCCAAAGGGTTAGGCGGAGGTATCCTAATGACACACCCATTTTTCACTAGATATGTTAAGTTTAAGTCCCATGAAATATGGGCGAGCCTATTGTCATCAACCGTTCACAAATCCAGAACCAAGAACCAAGAAAACAAAACCCAATAACACTTTGCACGGCTCGGAAATCAAACAAAGGACCCCATGCCCAGTAGTCGCGCTTGCGCTCACTAGACCAACGAGGCAAGCAAATCTTTGATCGGTAATAAAAAGGAACAACTGTTGCACTCGTCGTATTGCACTTTTGTACGAAACTGCATTTTTTTTTAAATACACAAAACCACTATTATAATATTGGTCCAAAAATCCGTATTCTCGTAGCGGTGCCTCGCTACGCCCCGTGCTACGGCGTAGCTCATCGCTACGAAAGCTACCATCACCTTGTGTGTCAAAACAAATCACAAACAGATTCCCTATAATTTTAAAACTAACCTACATTACCGAAATTGCATTGAACATTAAAAATAAAATTTAATTTATTTAAAAAACATGGTATTATATACATGAAAACTGAATATACTTACGGGTATTTGTCTCCACAGCCTCCACTGTTGGCTCTTCCGGTACTGACGTCATCTTGGCAACGATGGATGAATGGAAACTCAGCAGTTTAGTAAACTTGGCACGGCCGAAGGACACGTCGGAAAATGAAAAGTAAGTATCGACCGCGGGTATCACTTAGGCTGTGGCGCCCGAGCGCGAGCGATGCGTGTGCTCGCTACCGTGGCAAACCTCGACTGATCGATCAATAGCGGAGTGGCTCGGGGCTCGCAGGACTCGTGTTCTACTTTCTGTGTCCGTGTGGGAGCGCAAGGTATATATAGCTCATCGATTGCAAATTGTGCAAGCCACAATAACATTCGGATAATGTTTTAGAATACTCATCATCATCAGCCGCTAGCCTTTTCCTATGTTTGGGCCAGTTAATCGGCTTGCAGAATAAGCGGATAACCTTAACCTCTGTTTTTTTAATTGTTTTTATTGTTTAAATGATTTTGATTGGAACTAACCTATACACAAATAAAGTCAAATTTCAAACTATAATCATATGTTTATTTAACAATAAGCTGATAAAATAAGGATACTGGATCTAATAATAAAGCATTGCTCAAAATAAATCTGCCTTTCAAAAGATGATGAGAGAAAGTCTTTTAATAATTTCTACACTTTGTATACGATCTTAAATTACTATGTAAGTTTATATAAATATATATAGTAAATATTATTTTTCTTTTGAAAGCAACAATCGCTCTTTGAGCACGGTTTGTTTTAAGAAATAAACAAAACCATGCAGTTCGTGTAAATATAATGTATAGTTATTCTTCAAAGCAGACATAAGCACGGCTTGACCAACGAATGAAAATTATGTTCAAGATAAGGCAGTGAACTTTTAGTTTCACCCGCACGAGTTGGGTTATACACAATGTTTGCACCAACAAACTGCCTCCACATCGCATGAGGTAAGAGGGTGGCATTGAATACCTAGCGTTAAAGGTGCACGTGTGAGCGAAAAGCCGATTTAACGGTCAAGCTATGCTTGTGCTCTTAATTTTTCTAAAGGTAAAGTTCACCAAAGATTCTAAACGCGATTAGTACAATTAAACCGTGCTTAAGGGTCATTAGTGTCACGATGATTGTTTTTAAATATTAATTAATCAACCCGATTTAGGTGTCCTGATCACAATTAATTTCAGTGGTGTAACTAGCCCTTAATGGTTGTGCACACATTTTTGTTTAATGACGACGTCATTGAAGGTAGTGATGGTGGCTCTGCATCCCATGCTGTTCCTACAACAGATCCATAAGGATCTGGCTCCAGAACTGCGGTTGTTCCGGTTAAACCTGTACTTCCCCACCTGGATTGCCGGCTTACCATAGCGCGTCTTAGTGTATATCAGAACTAAAAAGATTAAATTAATAGTGTTAAAACTTGTACCGGAATGTTTGTCCCGAAACTGTGCTCGCATTCGAAAGAATAAAAAGTTACATATTATGTTTTTAAGTCATTTATTACAGTATTAAACAGAAGTAGCAATACCATTAATACCTAAACATGTAATCGTTAAATTTAAATATGAATGCTTTGATGCAACATAAATAAGTTACTTATGTACCATTTAAAACCATATTTGTATGTTAACATAAAGGCCGAGACCCATGTACATCGTCTGTAACGAAGTCTGTTAGCTCAGCATGCTATGCAATCCGAAGCCTAAGGGAAGAAGAAGGAGAAGCTTTAAATATAATATTGAGTTTTGGGACAACAGCTGTAAGTACAATATTCACTTGGCATGTTTTGTTATACAAAAAAAGAGCCTTAAGAACAATGCTCCACTTAAAACAAACGGATTTCTGTAGAGATCATTTCATTGCACAAATCAGAAACTGATGAACTACTACAAGTTAGAGTGAATACACTTAGGAAACACTTCCCTAACACTATCCAACCGAAAATAAACGTGGTTCATCGCAGTCCTGGGTACCAATCAGTATTTCTATACAACCACCTTTTTTTCATTGAAGGGCTACTACAGTGTCGATGAGTACCTAAGTACCTAGATGATAAGCCATAACCGTAATATTATTATTGGAATTAATTTTAAATTATGTTATTTATTTGTTATTTATACGTAAGTAAATATTTTAAATATTTCTTTAAAAATCCAGAATCAGTCCGCAATGTAGCCGAAATTGTTTTAAAAATATGTCCAGACTCCAGTGTAGAAGTTAGCATCTGGCAATCTCAAAAACTTAGCAATTTCCTTTGGCATGGCACTAAATTTGTTCAAACCAATAGGTTGAGTTCCACATTTTCCATTTCGATAGTTTTGAAAAAAGAAGTTACTTTTTGCCTTTGGCGTACGTAGAGCTTTATATTTCTTTACAATTTCACAAAACGGACTCTTAATTAGAAATGATCGTTTACTGCTTTTAGGATTGGTGATCCTGACTAAAAGCATTTTGTCGTGAGTCTCAATATCTTTTGAAGTTATGTGACGTAGTTCCTCACGGTTACATCCACCAGCAATTACGAATATTATCGCAGCCTGGAAAGAGACAAAACACTTTTGCGTAAAGCTATTAACAATAACATAGTACGTATATGTAGATAGAGGTCATCGCACACGTTTTCTTTTGGTCAAAAACCTGCAACAGATCAGCATCAGTGCTCACTCGTCTCGTTATCAATCGGGCGCCAACTCAACTTAAGTTTGTAAGCGGATCAGCTGAGTTGGCCGAGCCGTAGTCGGTTCACCTTAAGGTGAAATTTCCAAGGTAGCCCGCGATTTTTTTGAAATTTGCAGGTCAGTGTCAGGTTTTATGTTCATTAAAATATGATTCGCGCACATAATGCGTATATATTTATAGAGATATAATTATTAAAATCATGAATACAATCCTCTTGAGTTGATTTAATTCCATTGGGTGACTATTTGATGAAAAAGCCATTCAAGGAAGTTTTATGAATTGAGAGGGTTGTATTGGTGATTTTAATCATTATTACTCAGTAATACATAGTCACATTCGTTACGATCGCGAATTCTATTTTATTTAGCATACAACCGGCAAATAGCAAAAAACGTAAGAAAATTCGAATTTCGCGAGCTACCTTGGAGGTTCCACCTTAAGCTCGGTGACTACTATCAAGTTCAGCGATGCTGATCTTGTGCAGACGTATATTATGTGTGTTGGCCTTAAGCAGTTCAACTAACCTTTGTTGCCAAGTACTGACTATCCGGCGCGTTTTTCAAAAACTTGTCGACGTTTCTTTCAGACAATGTTTTCGGCTTCTGTTTTTTTGGACCGTTTGAGCGTCTTTTTAGAAATTCAGTTAAGTTGAAATACAGTTTGAGGTCTATACCATGTGCCGTCCAAACAGTGCTTTTCAACATGGAATAGAAATGCCACAGCGTGCTAGACTCGTATTTATTTGCCAGGTCATTGAAGTAAGCCAAAAAAACATCTTCTGTAAATGAAAGGGCATTTGAGCTGGTTTTCCATTCAATGAAATTTTCATAGACTGTTTCCTTCTCAAAGAGAGAGCAGGCCTGTGTCCCAGCAGTGGGAACATTATTTGCTGATGATGTTGTTGTTGTTGTTTCATTTCCCTTGATTTCTGGTACCAACAGGCCATCGCTTGCATCTTGTGTGTCATTTTCATCAGACAACAGCCAACCTAAAATAAAATAAATTGAATCTTTATTAGGTGCCTATTTGAAGTTACTATTTTACGGAAATTACTTAGTAAACTTAAACAATTACTTTAATCACTATTACAAGAGGTACGTAATCACAAAATTATTAACACACTGTTTTAAGGTTTCATGGTTTAATTATTATGAGCTTCCGATATTTCGACGCTGTTCCAGCAAGCTGCGACGGGGTCCTGATACGTATGTGAGCGGAATGAAACGACCGTCCGGTGTAGTATTGGTTTATTACTAAAGACTACATAAAAGACAAATGGTGTGAAGGAGCGCGCGCGCCGACGCAAGGCCACGCCCCCATCGTGTGGACCCGGTGCATACACATCAGGTCCACATCACGTTTTATTTAATATCATGATTTTTATAATTATTTACACAATTTTCAAGCAAAACAGGGATCAGAATTCTATTCAGAGATTTAAAAAATATCTGCACTTTACGGCACCGCACCGGGCTATCTTTATTAATATACTGTATGATAAGGATTATATGTATGAGCATGTTATAATGTGCAATAAATAGTCTCCATCCAACTTTGCCCCCCCGTCCCCTGCTGCTTCGCATGTAGAACTACGTAGCTTTGGCTCAGACATCTATTGTTTTTATAGTAACGATATTTGCCTACTAACAAAATCGTTCGCCCGTGTAATGATATGCAAAACTCAGTGTGTGTTATAATCTCTTATTTTTTACTCTATTTTATGATTCTGAGATCCTTTTAAAGGTGATAATGATTTCAAACTTTTTGTATTTGAACTAATGGTTGTGGTTGCCTTTACACTTAATAATGACGTTATTAAAAGTGGTGATGGTGGCCTTGCAGCCACTGCTCCTGAGTCTGCTGCAGGTCCAATAACCATTGAGACCTCGGTATTTATTGTTCATGTTGAACCTGTAAACTCCTATTAAGATGACGGGCCGGCCGCAACGAGATGTAGAGAAAACAGCTGCAAGGGAAAAAACTAATTCTATAAAAGATATTTTTTACAGCACTAATGTAATTTTTAAACATAATGATTTCAAAACATAGCATATTATAGTCTAAATCACAGATGCGGGTAGTGCAATCCATGACACCGTACTAATAAGATTTCTAGAATTCTGTCTTGTTTTACTGGTTGTTTACACTGGCACAATAATTATTTGGTAACTCACACAGAACATGGGATAAGGGCAGGAAGAAGAAGAAGACAATTAATTCCCAGGTTCATTAAAAGAAACCTTTTAAAAGATTTATTTGTAAGCATTCGTTTAATAAATAAACACAACTAAATATGATAGCCACATGCATTCCTAAAACACGAGCGACTGTTGATTAAGAACACGAGTACCTAGTTAGTATTAAAAGTATACGTATTAAATAATCATCTTAACATTTCTCATGATTAAATTCATTTTCAACACACTTGCTCATAAAGTGGCTCTAATTTCACCGCAATTAATATATAATGACACCTGTAATCAAACTGTGAATTTTTCATTGCCATTATTCACAAGTGAGTTATAGGTTATTTTTTTTATTTTTTTGGTTGAGTTGCTTTGTTCTTAAAAAAGTTTCGATACTAAAAAGATTGTGTTTAATACTACAAATAAATTAATGTACCTATTCCTTGCTCATTTTATGCAACTTCGAATTTAAATAGATAATCTCAGCTTGTATATACGTTTTAATAAATAAAACTTTTGTTTTCTCTGTAATAAAAAAAACTTTGAATTCCTCATTTTGTACGTGTACGTACTAAAACGCTATCCGCAAAAAGCAAAAAAAAGAAACCTCATTCTTTTATTCTATGGCCGATCGCTATTGTTAGATAAAAACAACACGGTTTGTTGTTTGAAAACTGATTAATTTTTCCCGCCATGGCGAAATTTTTTTCACAACTCATTTTAACTGTTAAAAATGATTTTTTTTGTGTTATTTTCTTCACAAGTGTGTTGAAATACGTCGTATGATACACGTGTGTATTGATGATTACCGTCCTCGGCTCTCTTAAGACCCTCACCTAACGGCTCGGGTCTCAATGGCACCTCTGCGGTAATCACCAACGTTACACACTTATACCATAATATACTATTATTTCAGTTAACATAACCCATATTAGAAACACGATTAAATCATTAAATACAGTCACACAAAATAAATACAATTTCAATACAGTCTTATTTCAATTCATCATAAATCCAAATAATACGAGTATTTATAATGAAAAAAAAAACATTCAAAATAATATTCAACTTATATTTATCATCATCTTCCTGCCCTTATCCCATTCTATTTGGGGTCGGCGCAACACGTTTACTTCTTACATTCTTCCCTGTTACACGTCAAGGTGGCATTTATTCCTTTCTCATTCATATCATTCCTCACACAATCCATCCATCTTTTCTTTGGCCTTCCTCTACCTCTCCATCCATCAATATTTATATCCATCACTTTTTTAGTCACATGCGTTTCATCCCTCCTCATTACATGACCATACCAAGATTTCAACTTATATTTATATAGGGTGTAAAAGTACCCTTAACGCAAACTAAGGGCACTTATTCTCCCCACCACTGTGATATTTTTATGTTCTAGACCATACCTGGGAACCTCCTAGTTACGGAGATATTGGGGGTCAAAGTTCCAAATTTTTCACAGCTGTTTTTGTAAATACTGGTTTTTCAGGTTATAACTTTACTTAAATTACCTCCATGACCCGTTTACTATTCAAAGCATCCATTAGCACAATGTTTTAACATTGAGTTGTACCGTAAAATGTGATTATGGGTACCTACTTAGTTTGATGTACAGAATGCTTGGTTAACGGCTGTGTGATGGGTTGATTTACATTATTGTTGATTTACTTTATAATTTATACAAGTAAAGATTTACTATTCTATTTCAGTAACCTCTTCTACTGTCATCCCATGATTATGTTCGTTCATGAATTTGACTATTACGTTTTCGATAGTGATGAGACTGGCTCTACAGCTGTTACTGGTCCACTTGCAACACCGCCATTGCTTCCTGGTGAACTGATTATCACGCTGATCACGATGAGGCTTGTACCAGTTGTACCGATAGTTGTTGCATAAGATCACTGGCTTGCCATATCTAGATTTTGTAAAAACTGGAGCTGTAAATAAATGAAAATTCAGTGAGATTTTTAGAAAACATGAAATTAATAAATAATGCAGCAAAACAAAAAAAACACTATCACTATCAGTACATATTATACAACAAAGTTCTTCGCCGCATCTGTCTGTCTGTCTGTTCGCGATAAAGTCAAAAACTACTGCACTGATTTTCATGCTGATTTCAGTAATGGATAGAGTGGTTTTTGAGGAAGGTTTTAGTGTATAATTTAACCGACATATTAATATAATATGTAGTTGGAACATATGAGCTCATTTAACATACAATTTACATTACATAATAACATTTTTCTTTTCGAATAGTTTCAATTTTTACTTTTATTTTATTCAACACTATAAAATATCTTTCTCCTTGATTCACAAAGAAATATTAAATTCATACACTCACTGACAATAACGTAACGTACTGCCCGAAGTATATTAAATATTATTATTATAGGTATTTGTTTGCCAGCAACTCGCCGGTACTGCGCCCGTCCTTCGCCTTACACTACGGATTAGTATGTCCTCTATCAGAAGTGTTGATGATAACGTTATCATACGTAGTGACGGTGGCTCGGCAGGCGGATGTCGAGGACCACTTGACACATAGCCATAGGGCTCGCCGACCTTTTTTTTTTTTTTATATAAAAACGTTGCCCCACACTAGGAATTTCTCCTGTATCGTGGGTGCGTTCACAAACACATAAAGTCACTTACACAAATACCCAGACCCGAAACAGCTATCTGCAGGCCATACAAATATTTGTTCCGTGCGGGGATCGAACCCGCGACACGCAGCGCAGCAGTCCAATCGCTTAGCCACTGCGCCAACCGTGCCGTCACTGCGTTGAGACTGTAAGTCTTAACTTTTCAGGAAATCACACACTACACTTTTCTTTAAGGAAATCAAACATTACTGGAAATCAGTAGAAAGATGATTTTCAAGAAGACAGTCAATACATACAATTTGGTTTTGTTAACTTCTTTGTACTTAGTTTTCGATGACATTCCATAAATTCTTGAAATGTAACTATATTCTGTAATGTGTATCTGTAGTGTTGATTAAAAATCCCAAATCAATATTATGCCTGATGCATTATGTAATTTTCATAATAATACATTAAACTTATTATATACATTCCAGACCCGTAATAAAAAGTGAACATACTAGGCAATGATGAAGCTTATTTACTGATAATAGTATTTATTTAGTGATACAAAGTCTTTATTCGTCAGTATATTATGCATAGACATGTGTTAACGTATATAGCTTGTGTGATTCACTCTCGACACGAATTCATTAAAAAAAAATTGAGCCCGAAACTATTTGAACACCCACAAAACATGGATATATTAGTTTATTTAATTTAATTCAAATCGTTTATTGCAATCTATAATGATATGATAAATTAAATCTATTATAATGGTGATAAATAAAAAAATCAGAAACAATTGTGGTCCCTATTGGGCACAGCAAATTTTTAAATAATTAGAGAGAAAGAGCGCTTTGTTACCTATCCTTGTTATTTAGTTTAAATTATTTTGTATCCTATTAAGTATTATTTATTTCCATTCATTAGCTTATTCTATTAATACTTTATATGCAACTCTATCAATTTATTTATTATTTATATTATAATATTATTGCTTACTTATTTGTTTAGTTGATTTAAAAATTGTTATTAAGTATTAAAGTTTGACTTATTATTCCTAATTATGTATTATAATTGGATTTAACCGTTGGATATTTTAGTACTGTGTATATAACGCACTGAGCTGAAATACAAGCTTACAATTATTTACCATACGGGTTCATTACAGCTATCATTATGTTAACCTTTACTTTGTGAACACCCCGGAAATCGCGAAACAAACTAACTCACCAATTTCATACATAATCATCAAATAATGTGAACACGAAATATGAACCGAACAGCAGATGTAGGTCGGAAAAACTAAAATAAAGGTTGTACAAACTTGGACTAAATTGAACGACGTTCTTCGCGGGGTGACTTGCATCGTGCTTCGGGCTGAGAATAACCGAAGTTGGAGAAACCTTAGGCCAACTGTAGACTTATAGTAACTGATGATGAACATGGGCACTAGTTTTTCCAATATCATCTATTCTGCCAGTGTGTCTAGTGATTATGTTGATCAATGAACTGGACAATCTGGTTGTCAATAGTCCTGATGAAAGATGGGCAGCCATATTGCTTCCTGATACAGGGCCAGAGTCCTCTGGGCCCGGTTCTATAGCAGTTATGTTGGTAGTACTTGTAGGGACCACGTTGTAGCATCGGCTTCCCTTGTCGTGATACTGTTTGCATTATAGCTGTAACAAAGAGACTTTTGTTAAATTATTGTATGTATGAAGTGAGTATGGTCAAACTGTATAATTAGAGTAAATACAATGATGATGATGATGAATTAGATTTAAACGATAGTGGAAATTTTATTATTTACTTGCACCTGCTATGTACAACACTGCCACACCAAGACTGTCATAGTGCAGCTAATAATACAGCTGTATTACTGCGTGTTCATATATAAGTGCTAGGTATAACACTAAGTAGGTTTCCAACTAAATCACATAAAATATTAATGATTATTAGTGTTGATTTTCATTTATTTTGATTTGCATGAACACGAAAACACGAAGTGTAACGCGAAGCGTAACGCGTAGCTTAACGTTTTGTATTAAAACCATTTTAGTTATATTAATAAAACATTCATATATTTTATACAAAAATAAACAATTTATCACACACACTTAAATATCTTAATAAGTTGATATATATATAAATATCCTACTATAAGTATTGCTTTTGTTTATACCTAATAGGGTCTTACTCCGAAACTAAATCACGATTAATTTTATGACGACAAGTAAACCGAAGAAGAAATTACGGATAACAAACACCGGCAGAATTGAGAATAGTATCTGTGAAAGTGCAGTGTCGGATCACACCCGCAATTTATCCGTACCTTTGAGTATTCGTGTCTTTTCGTCCTGATTATACACGAAAACAATTATACATTATCAAAAACAATAGGTACAGCTTCTATTTCTGCTGACCAGAACAAACTTATTCACGCGCAAGCGACACGCGTTTAATGGACAGCGACTGCGGAGTAGACGATTTAAAGAAGTTGGTAAAGATTAGAAACCCTAGCCTATTCTACCACCCCCTAATTATTAATTAAATTGCGGACATTAACAGATAATTCAGTGCATTGTTATTAATATGTCTGTGTCACTTTGACCGAAGTTAAAAGTGAAATATGACCTAACACTCATTGGTTTTGGTCTAATATTTGTGATTATGCAGGTTCCTGACAGTAAGGACTTCATCATTACGTGTCCGTATGGACGCCCTGCAACCCGTACCCCACTTGACACAGACAAAGAAGCCCCTCTCTCCCTTACTGTTGCTGTGCTGGTTGAAGCGAAAGCCATCGTACAGGATCACTGGCTTACCGTACTTCGATTTCGCGAAAATGAAATCTGAAAAAAAAAGACTGATGAGAAAGTCAATAAAGTAGTTCACCTAGCCTTAATTTCAATCAAATCTTGACCTAAATGAAGCGGTTAGCTATCTGCTGGCAACACAACATTTAGTTTGATTTATTTGTATGGTACAAAAGCCCACAGGTTATTCCATAAATATCGTCTAATTTCTTTGTCAATGTTTCTAATGTCAGTAATGTACAAGAGAGCGATTACACAGATCACATGTGCTTTTCACCCGATCTGCAGTTTATTAGTATATATAGTATATTATATAGTATCGGCTATGATTCGGATCAGCTTGTGAAAATAAGATGAGTTGATACCGATCCGGTGCAGTGTCCTATACGTGTGCTATAAAATCTTAGTTATAGTTTTTACTACTAGAAATTAATCTTAAATAAGTAAAATATTTGTGTCTGAGACTGGAATAAAAAAACTCATAATCTGGCAAATAAGTAAGAAATAAGAACATAGAAACTAATCAAAAGTAAACTTTATTATAAGGCACTAAAACATTTAGAAAGAAAAGGTGTCTCACACAGGACAAGAAATTAATAAAAAAATAAAACAACAAGGCACAATAAGATTAACACAATAAGGCACTCTTATTTTTAACATAGGTAATAATATTAACAGTGGTTATGTTCATCATTAATAGAATGAGGTTCTTCATTGTAAGTGATGATTCTGGCTCTGCAACCTTTGCACCATTTAATGCACCTCCATACTTGACTGTTGCCCGATCTTGCATCTTTCAGACTATATCGATGCCCTTTGAAGGAGAACATTTTATTTCCTTTCTTCGACAAAATGAAGACCGGCTCTGAAAATAACAGAAATAATACCTACAAGCGTAAAAAACTGGTAACCAAAAATGTATACTACCTAATTTTAATTGGTTCTACTATACCATACATACGAGTATAGGGCCATTATTACGTATTGTTTTTATTATTTATACTGAAACGGATATATCTACCAGAATGATATAATGTAGACGAAAGATTAGTAAATACGTAGGTACGACTACATTCAAGATTTATGTTATCGTGTCGGTAAGAAAAACTATGTTTCTTATTCAGTATATAAATCAGCTTATATTGAGTTTATTATAAATACTACACAAGTTACTAACAGTGTAAAAGTTATTGGTTTAATAAATTATTCACGTTAATTGATCTTTTCAAATTCAGTTAATTCATCATCTGCCTAGCCTTTTCCCAACTATGTTGGGGTCGGCTTCCAGTCTAACCAGATGCAGCTGAATTCCAGTATTTTACATGGAGCGACTGCCTATCTGACCTCCACAACCCAGTTAATACTAGGTAATACGATACCCTTTGGTAAGACTGGTTGTCAGACTTTCAGGTCACTGACTACCTGTAACGACTGCCAAAGATCTATATATGGCAGCCGGGACCAACAGCTTAACGTGCTTTCCGATGCACGGAGGAAACTCGGTATGTCGGGCGGTCACCCATCCACAGACCGACCTAGGCAAGCACAGCTTTACCTAAAGATCGACCCGAGTGGCAGTTCTTATTAAGCCACGAGCTCCTCAGTCAAATTCAGTTAATTATTATGTAATAATTGATTTCTCCACCGGCAGAACACAAGTTGCCCAGTATATGAAGTCAAAACAAACAATATTTCATGAGTATGAACATCGCTGATTTTGACCAATTTCCTTCTCTTCAATCTTAAAGAGAGCCCGACACCCCCGTGACCAGCGGTTTCACCTGAATATATTCTTACTTCGTAAGTGATGGCACGGTGGTACTTAATTTGAACCGAAATAGAAGAAACTACATAGATGGTTCACTACACCCCTTCGTAAACTTCCCCGTTTTTTTTTTTGGGGGTGGGAAATTATCAAATAACCCCTCCCGCTCTTGGGCAGAGCGAAAGCGAGTGTCAGACTTCTACTGACTAAAAACCACCCATGTTCCTTCTTAGCCCTTTATGTCGAGGCCGCGGTGTCTCTTGCGAACAACCCGCAGCCCCGACGGGCGTCGGACCTTGCGGGCCCCTTCCATGTTGCTGACATCTCATTGAGGCCCGCGTGCAACACGAACGCGCCGTCGAATCGGCCTGTCGTCATCATAAGACGGACGGACGGCGAGCTAGCCCATTACTCACCGTCGACAGGCCCGCGTCTACGGTGGCCGGAAGCCGTCACGTGGCCCCCGACGCCCGGAGCGCCTCCCGCGGCGGCTGGGACGAGAGGTTCTCTCCCTTTCACGTTCCGCCACCTCCTTCGCTAGCATCACTGCTTCACAGAAGGAGGCGACGGCGTCCCATTCCATCTCGCCCCGGACCATGGCTTGCACCAGGCCCGGACGCGAGAGGTCGCCGCCGCCGCCGCCGCCGATCGCCGCTACGAGAAACACGGCGGGGCTCCGCCCAAGCGGGACAGGCTTCCACCATGTCCTCCGGACGATCCTCACAATGGTGACATCCGAGCGTTTCCTCCCGCCTCGTAAACTTCCCACACGCTTCACACTCTTCCGTAAGTAACGCGTTGTCGTAAAGACTGACACTAAAATAAGTGTTTTCTTCGACAGCGATAGATATATATATCAGTGTATCATGTCCTTCGCTTCAGTTTGTCGTGTTAATTCCAGAAATCTGTGGCTCCGATGGAGGCTGTAGAAGACTGAACTCGTCACTATTTTGTATATTAAAACACAGCCAAGTAATTGATTGAGTTTAATTTTTACAGCAGGCAAGAATAATGTCATTGATAAAGTAAGCCCGACGTGCGCCGGAGATGTCCACTTACATTAAAGTATTAACACTTGTGGAGACAATATAAATTACCTCTGCATTGTGGACTGTGGTCTTCAATGAGAATGTTCGTTTCTAATCTTGACAATGTGGTCTTCACAGGTAGTGATGGCAGCCCGGCAGCCGTTTGCCCACCGCGTGCACACCCATCTCTTCCTCGGTTTGGCTCCTATAGTGGACTTGTTGAAGCTAAAGTTGTGGTCATCGTACTGGATCATCAAGTTTCCCCTCTTCGATGTTATAAACAATAACTTTTCTGAAAAAGAAACGCAGAATATTTTTTTCTTAGAAAATAAGTACACTTTTATTGTTGTAAATAACACAAATGCTACCGCCATGTTGTTTGTCAACATTGGTTAACTGGTAAAGATCGACTAATCAACCTTGGTACTTTTTCAAGTCTTATAGGTACATTATCCAGCATGTATTATTTGTGCGAGCAGGAGCAGGTTTTGGGGTTCAGTCCCAAAATAAAAAGAAAGAATTTAAAGTACCTAGGTATATACGTTTAATTTACGTGTACACACAACACACAAAACAGTTTAAAAAACAAACATACAAACATACATGAACCCTAAAAATATTACACTCTTTTTTTGGCAATCGTATAAAATATGAAATTAGTATCATTGACATACATTGTAATTTTTGAACAAACTACAAAAAAATGCGTTAAGTACAAACAAACTATTATGTTTAGTCACTACATTTCACAAAATATGTTCCCCAACAGCGCGTAAACCCAACCCTCTATCAACGTCATACAAACGCCAAAAGATTCTTGTATAACTCCAGCTCTCTCATTCGTCATCACTTCATTCATGATTATGGCAGTTCCTATAAGCAATCAATTGGTTACCGACTGTGACAACCATCGCCTTACATCCCTGCCCTCTTGTACAGGTCCATCGCGCCTTCTCACCTGTACAACGATAGTATTTATTGAAACGGTGATGACCAATCATTACCACGGGTTTTCCAAACCGAGACGTTGTGAAAACTAGTCCTGGAAAGTAATAATACAGTTTTGTAAATTCATTCAGAATCACAAGTTATTTATTCCACTGTTATTCAGCACTTTATGAGTGTCAAATTAAATAAGACACGTCCACTGTACGCATTCACAAAAAACGAGTTCATAATCAAACTCCACAATTTCTCAATCTTTAGAAAAAAGGGGAAATGAATTTCACAAAAATACTGACTCATGAACTCTTTATATTTTCATTAACCCATTATTACTAATCATAATCCAAATATTTTCGTAGACGACATTGACAATATAATACTGTACACAAAAATGTTATTACTAAACAAGTATTTTTTTAAAGGCGCTCTATCACCAGAGCATTCGCCTGTAATGTAACTAAGATTCGATTTTGTACAGAAACAAGATGACCTATTTCTTTACAGTTACAAATTGTATCGTTACAGGTTGCGCACTGATATTTTCAGTTCCCCACCCCTACTGATGTAATTCTCGAATCTGGACTGGTACATTACACTTAGACAACTTAAGGTCATCCTTTGACGGATTTGTACGGGCTTAAAGTAGGGAGGGTTGTAGGAGGCCGCGTATTACTTTATTGGTTGTCCATTATTTACTAACATTTACCATATATCAATGGTTGTGGTTTTTTTTAACCGCTATTATCACATCATTTATGGTAAGTAGTGACGCAGGGCAGCCGCCAGACCTCGCCTTTACACAGTACCACCTGGCCCTAGGACCTGTAGTGCTAGCGTGCCTGTTGTATCTAAACCGTCCCGTAGTAATTACTGGTTTCCCATATCTTGAAACGCCAAACACTACTTGCTCTGAAAAAAAAATCAAGTGATATAAATACCCAGCATTTATTGATATTTATTGTATTATAAGAAATTAAATCAATGGACCCTTATTAAAATTTTATAATAATAAGTAGCACATTTATTTGTAAATGGTACTATCAGTGGTGGTCAAAATATTGTACATATTGATTGGTTAGCAAATTGTTCTGCATAAATTCATATCACAACTTGTCGTAATTCAAATGAAAAGTATCGTAATACGTATCATAATTGTGTGATACTTTTTTTTCAGATTGACGTAGCGTATAGCTGTGCTTCTTTACAGCGATTGCTCTTGTTGTATCTATACTCTCATATCAGTATAACAGGCCTACCAGTCCTAGACGTGGTGAACACAGGAGTAGGAACAAATCTATCAATAAATATCCCCAATCCCTCAATATACCTACCTCAAGCCTGATGATGGCATTGATGATATTGATGTAATGTTTATTGAAGTTGATTAAAATTCAATAAATCTAAAATTATGTAAAACGTAACTCTTGTATATGCTGAAGTAAGTTAGTTTAGTCGTACTTACTTTACTATATTTTAAATGAAAAACATCACAATACTCAATTTCATCATATTTATTATCGTGGTACATGTATTTTTCACACTTACACAACGTTCTAAAACTGTTTGAGGCGTGGATTTCCGTGAATGAGAAGTTTCTTTTTTGAGTATTAAAAAAAAAAAGTAGTTTCCAAGAACTCTGTAGATGGCGTTGAACTTACTACGTTACTAGGTGCCAAAGCAAAAAAAAAAAACATTGCCTTTTATAAATGTCAATCATTGAAGTATCTGACACTTTCGTTTGTTTATATTATGCTTCCGAATATTACGATCTCAAAATTCATCGAAGTGAAAAAAATCAAATAATTACGTGACGTTCCGTTCATTGCAGTAACATACTAAGTTCAGCGCCATCTATCTATCGACTAGGGAAGCGTTTAAAAAAAATAAAAATAAAATCCCTCATTGGCCTTTTTTAAGATACATTAGAACCTTTTTTTCCCGCAACCATCCGGATTTTTTTTTTCGAAAAATTATATATTACACAATCTAGACTTAGAGCATGTCCTCTTGGCTTCGAAAAAATTTAAATGTAAACATCATAAATAAATATGCAAAGTAGGCTCTGTTTTTGTAACTTACCACCATTTTCTGCTAAACTACCAATCATAGGATCTTTTTATTGCCATGATATAGTAAAGTCAATCCGTAAAATTTACAAATAGATAAATATCTACACTTAAAATATAAAGCTACCAGTAATTGCTTTTTATAGTTATATACTGCCTGCTGCCTTCATCACCGTTTGCTCATTATATTGAGTACTCCTTTTTAGTTACCATTAGTTAGTTATACACCCGATATTGCGACGATATTACCAATATTTTTTAATTTATCTCTAGATCTACAATATTTGTTTAAGTACCTTAAGTTTTATGATTAATACAATATCTTTAAATAGCTAACACTTGGTACAAAACGAATACTGTATACCAAGAGTCTAACACGCGTCTACCAAAATTTCTAGACTTCTCTAGACTCACGAGTCAGACCTTAAGATAGATTATCGGCTCAGTTGCCAAAAATGAAGAAAAGAAAGGGTAGGTATTCACTTTTGCCTCTTCATTAAACTCTTAAATAAAATGTAGAACCATCTTTGAACTGTAAAGTACCTCAATGACTTACATATTATAAGGTAAAAGCTAGGTTCTTATGGTATTTTAGAGTTGACAGTTTCATCGTCACTTCTCGTGAAGGAAAAGCTTTGACAAAAGGTAACTGTCTAATGATTGTGCGGCGTCTGTTTGACAATAACGTCATGAATCGTGATTAGGGACGCAGAACACTTCAAAGCGTTAACTTTGCCACATATCCAGCGCGCGCGCTCTCCCCTGCTGCCTACCCACTTATTGTACCGGTACTTGCCCATTATTATAACTGGATTACCACGCTGAGACGTGGAAAAAATTGGCTCTGAAACAATGACAAAATATAAACAAATGAAATAGAATGTACAGCAAAGCATTCTATGAACATACCTTCATACTCTTAAGTCATGGGAAAGCTTGATATGAAAGCAAATAAAATAATTATCTTTAAAAAACGAGCTTTTTCATTCAACTTTTCTATTTACATGGAAATAATATCTTGTGTTGATTAAGTAGGTACATAATCGTGCCACATAGTTACCTGCTCATGCGTGATAAATTGACAACAACACATAATAAGACGTTCAGATTTATTTATTGGTAAATATAGGTAGGTTATTTATTCTACATATTTTATATCAATTATGTGTGTCTAATATCGTACACATTCATTTAATTTAATAGTTTTAAAATTAATACTGGTGTTTGACTAAATTGCATGATTTTACAGGTATGTACGTTCGTTTACTAGTTTTATACATGATAATGATTAAACTCAATATTTTTCGCACAATTTACCACACTTACGTCACAGAATGGTACAGAAGCGTTACTTCACAACGGAATTCAAAGAAATGTCTACTCAATGTCGTACAAAATATTGTGTAATTTAGGTCGCCTCAGAGTTGAGCACCTTTTCGTTGGTACCTACCGAAATCCATTGCAAGCGAATTTCTATCTTATAATTCTGGATAATATTAGATTTGATTAAGATTACGATACACTAAATCTATTCAGTGAGCGACGCGCTAGGGTTTACTGTTACAAGAAGCTACTTTCCTACACCTACCTAGTAATGTGATTTTCTTAATATAAATAGTTATTGAGCGTACATAATAATGTACGTTATAATAATTATTATTAAACCATGTTTGAATCATAATGTCATACTAATAACCGCTTTTGAAGTACATCTTACATCTCAGTGTTGGTTAACAGCTGAAAAAAATTAGATCACAATCAGCATTTAAACAAATTAAACACTCCACAGTATCTTTTTGCGCGTTTTGTTTTTCTTTCCATTTCGATAAAGTCGTAGAACAGGGGGTTTAAAATGGCCACTTTAGCGGATCGTTAAAATTTGTAAAATTTATTTATTTATTAACACATACATTTGTTTTAACAGGTAAGACCCAAGCTAACAAAAGTAGTCATAAATTACTAATAGTCCAGTCCCAAGTAACGGGTCTGGGTAAAAATACAAGTTACACAGTGGACAACATACTAAGTGTCACCCTCTGGAATTCCGCCAAAGGACAAGAAAATACGTCTAAACACCGAGACATACTATTCAGTGTTCTCATTGCACGAGTCACTGGCGCAAACTTTAATAAGTTTGTACGGGATGCTGGAATTTTAAAAATCCCCTCTCTCGGTGCCAACCGTAAAATGGATCATTCATCCGCGTCTGTGACCATTTTACGAATTTAAACGCAATTCATATTATTTTCCGATTATGATCTGGTAAAGTGGCAATAAAAGACCCCAAGACGAATAAAATGCGTCCCTACTGGATTCGTCCACTGCAGTGGTTCGCCGGGCGTAGGTAAGTTTTCGATACGTACACGAGGACGCTGGGATTGTAGCGCGGTACCCCAGTCGTGTTTTAGCACAAGCCCAATGTTCGAAGCGATGCAACGCGAGACTAACGATATTAAAATTAATTTAATTCATTTATTGCATCAAATATGGTATAGGTATACATGAAGTTCTTACTACATAAAATATTTGGTTACACACATATGGCCAATATAATGTAGCATGCAATAGTATACATTACATTACGAACACGGAATACCCAATAGCTATAGCTGGTACATATAGGTCCTAAAACGTGAAAATCACAAATCACTGACTCAGGAATGAACCAGATGCATAATTTAAGGTGGATGTGTCAAGCGACCCTCCATACATTTTTGAAATACACCTTTACACGACACACAGAGACTTTTTCTTTAAAATTTATCATTTTATCACTTCTCAACAATGGAAAGTGTCCGCAATCGACCTTTTTGGGCATTATCTTACATTATTTAGCGAGAAAAACAATAGTGAAATCCCGGCAAAATTTGACACTTCTTTAGTAGTGTGCGTGACTTTTGACAAATAATGACAAGTAAACTTGTTTAGACTATGGCACGCTAGATGGCGTGCAGGTGCAGACGATCTTATAATAATTCTGTTAAATCAATAATTAGTTTTAATTATTTCCTTTCCAACCGTTCAAAAAAATAACAATATAAAATAACATAAAACTGATGACATCAATGTTATGTTTTTTTTTTTAATGTAAACAATTTTATTGTTGTATGGCAACATAAATACCAGTAGTCGTAGGAAGGTTTTATGCAACGATGCCGTTCTTCGTAACCTTGACCTACATGCAATATGTGGACGAAAAAAAGGCGTTGCCAAACTTCGTTCACTTGTTTGACTGTTAGAAACTTAGAAAATACATTCCTAGCTCGGTTGTCCCGCGCTATATGATTTGCGCGCGGAAGTTCTTGCGTACTTATTATTTTGTATGCTATGCATTTTCATTGATTTAATTGCAATATTTCTTCAGTATACATTTGATTCATATTATCTATTATACTGTATTATTGTAATTCTAATTTATCGTAGGTATAATAGTTAAATATTCTAAAAACACAATTCTATTTTCGGTGGTATTAGAAACATCAAGTTGGCCCGTGATTTTTATGAAATCTCGTCACAATACTAATTACCTACGTCATACGTGTCAGTGATGAGTACAAAGTCAGTGTTTCTTAGTATTATTTGAATAATATGTTTTTGGTCAACAATAAATAAAATTATTTTAAATCGGTAAACTACCAAAGTAGGTAATCACAAAATTAAACTTGCAAACATTTGCAAAATATGGTTTTGCCGGATTACGTCACCTTTTACGCATTTTGCAAACAGTTTCAAACAGACACACATATTTAAATATTTATAGTTTGTTTTATTTTGTAGTAGATACCTACCAAGCTTTTTCACGTCGAAATTTGTTATGGTGCGTTCAGAAACAAATATAATTCAGTTACAATCTGTTTTTTTTCTGTTCCGTGCTTTATTTTGAACAAGTTATTATAATCTGTTTTTTTTTTCTTATTCGTTGACCAGTTCTACGAGGAATCTAAAGGTAACATTGAAATATAAAGATAAGTAAAATTTTATTACGTACTATAGCGGAAAACGTTTCCGAACGCTCCCATTTCTCTGGCCGTAAGAGGGCCAATAGAGGACAGCCGCCTCAAAGATATTCACCAACGCGCTAGCATGTTTGCTCCCGCGCCTCGCGCCGACCAATCACTGATCTGTCGTCGCGCCGCTACTCGGCCGCTGATTGGCTTTCGTAGCGTTATAGTTTTAAGTTCTTATGATAATGTTGTTTTGAATGTTATAACCTAAAATGTTGGCACTGGGTAAGAGAGATACTTTTGAGATGGCAGAGTTTTAATTTGTGTAATGTGTTTATTCCTGAGTTTTAATTAAAGTTTAAACCGTGAACAAGGCTTTATTTTAAGAACTGACCCACCCCGACTATAGTACATCTTTTGAACGCAACCCAATTGACATTGAGAGTTGAAGGAAAATCCGTCTGCACTTCTCCTGCACTTGCGATCATTTTCAATTGATTGTGGAAGCTGGTCCAAATAAAGGCTTGTCTGAGATATCTGGGTATCGCATAGTGGACTTGAAGCATGTAATAGAGTGGGCATTTCTTCTGGAAAGACATTGAAATATGTGTGAATCTTCACAAATTGAATTTGTTAGTGAAAGACATGATGGATTTCGAAGTGAATTAATTTTCAAGTGCTGTGATCGAGCGTGGAAACATTGGTAGCAGTAATAAAATAAAAACTGCATTTGTGTGGGCAACTGTGACTTCTGGTAGCTTTTACACTCAAGCAGCTCACATAACAAGTCTTATGGATATTCCAACAATGTCAGCCAATAAATTTCGTCGAGTTGAAAGAAAATAAGGCAGTGTGTGGTTAGAACATTTGACAGAGGAAATTAAAATTGCTGGTGAACAAGAAAGATCAATTGCTATTCAAAAAGGTCATACGGGCATAACTTTGACTCGTCATCTGGTATGGTAAGTTAATATTTTACTAAAAACAAATTTGGTTCTTTATGACTTTTTTATTATGTGAGTGGTAATGCCGGGAGGGGACGCCCTAGAAAGACATACACTGATCATATTGGTGCCGTTCTTCTGAAAGGACAGGTGCGTAGTACTCGTAACCGGCGTGCGTGTATGACCAGATGTATGAATGTGGACGAGGCAAAAGGAGTATGTAAGGATCGTAGCAAGTGGCGTTCTGTGGTTTCTGCCTACCCCCATGGGAAAAGGGCGTGAGTTTATGTATGTATGTTATTATGTGCATTATTTACAAGTGTTGCTTTTCATTTCCAGGCCTGCTTCTTGGTGTTAGAAACAAATATTGTTATACATGTCAATATTATGGGAGGAGAAACATGGATATGAAAGCACATAATTGCTGCAAAAATTTTACTGGACCATCTACAGCAATGGAATCGGAAATTATTGTGGAAGGCTTTCAAAAGAGTGAAGAAATACATCAACTTCGCTATTTGAGTTTTATTGGTGACGGAGACTCCTCTGTGTTTGCAAAATTGATAGAGAAAGTGTCATATGGGAACAAAATAAAAAAAAATTAATGCAAGAATGACGTAATCAAAAACTATACCAGTGCACTCTACAAGGTAAATGAATAAATCAAATTTGTAAGTCATCCCAGGATCAGTGAAGCATATTATTCTGTATTTATATTTTGTTCTTTTTAGATCTTGGCCAACACTAAGCTCCTTCTTTCTGGGCGAAATATTTTGAAGCCAAAGATTATTACTGCAATGTAAATAAAACATAGACAGATGGAACTGAAAAGAAGGAAGAAGATCTCGTAGAAAGTTTGAAAAATACTGCTCCAGAAGTGTGGGCTCTCATTTATGCAGCCAATGAAAAAATTGCTTTGAAGGCTTCAAATCCTTCTGCAACATCAACATCAGTTAGAAATTCAAGCAAATAAGAGAAGTAAAGTTTTATTTCAGAGCAGCTTTGGAGATTGACGGTAAATAATATTTTGAAGTGAATGGTAAATAATATTGGTCAAAAAGTAAGAATTATATGCTAAGTATGTTTTCTTTGTTGCAGCAGCAGTGTAGCAGTTGGTTCAAAGAAAGTTTCAAGGCAGTGGGCGAAATCAACAAATCAAATGATTTTTGTTCTAATTGTATTATGGTAGTAGTTTGTTTAGAATCTACATTATCATTGTATATTTCTTTTTATTTTGTATCAAAAGGTGAAATAATACTTCTTAGGTATACTTACTTCATATAAAGAGCTTTATATTTTCGTTTTATTATATGCTTTTGTTGAGTGCTTCCAAATTAGGAAATATTTTTTTCACCTTCCTTGTTATTATCTCATAATAAATCGTTTTAGATTTGTAGCTCTTGTCTAGGAATTATAGTTTCTTACGTGTTATGAAATGTATAATTATTGTAATAATTGGTATTGTTACTAATCATAAGTGTTATTAGTTTTGAGTGATTATGCATGTATCAGCATTTAATTATGTTACTTCAAATTCTTCTGGTTTGATAAAAAAATCAATAGTGTACCTAATGTAGTTTGTTCAAAAGCTTACTATTCCATTAACAACTACTAAAATGATAAGAATAGCTGGTCGTTGAGTTGAACACAAGACAATGTTTGTAATTTATGTTCTTTCTCCTAAATTAGTTTACTGATAATATGTTATGTCTTTTTTATGTTTTATTTTTATATACCTTTTATTATTGATTGTAGTCAATCGTAATATTAACTTACACCATAGTATTGTATCGAGTCTGGTTCTTCTAACCAAACAGACAGATGTGTTGCTGGAGAGTTTGTTCCGCCACTTCTTCTTTCCAGCAAAAACACTAGGAAGTGTCGAAGGGTGGGCGTTTTGGGGGACTGTCACTTGTAAATAAGTAAAGTAAAGTAAATTTTGACGTTCGAAAAGTGCTGATTATCAGCCTAGTTTGAATAAATGAGTTTTGATTTAGATTTTTTTGAGTAAAATAAAACTGCGTTTTATTGTCATTATTGTTGACATAATTTATTTCCCAAAATTAAATAGTTTACACCAACAAATATACCTTTTATTTTTAACAATCGTACATAATAAAATATACCGACTCACGAACAGTAAGTCTTGGGTTCAAATCCAGACAGGCGCATTACTTTGTGGAATGTATTGCATCACCACATGCTCTCAATAAATATGAAGCAAATCATGGTGAAATGTCCTAGAACCAAAAATTTGAAGACGTGACATCTACCCCACTGGGCCCGCGTGGTGGCCGTGTCCCAGCAGTGGGAACATTATAGGCTGATGATGATATACCGTAGCAGGTGGCGTTCTGTAGTTCTGCCAACCCAATCTACCCATAAAGAAAAATGAAAAACATTTTTTTTCATTCACGCCATCTAGTGTTCAATCTTCGTAAATGTACTCGCTCACGTCTACGTCTGTGTGTGTAAACGACGCTATATTCAATGGCAGATTTTAAATTACACCTTTGTGTCGAATTAGGTGGATATTATGACAATGATGTGACCCAGTTCGATAAAACGTAATGTCCGATAACCGCAATTGCTACTCCTACGACTTAATAGTTTTCCAATTACACAAAAACACAAATAAACTAAAAATGTTGACTTCAACGCCATCTAGCGGGAAAATGGCTGGGAGCAGCCTGTATCTTTCACCTTAATAGCAATCAGCTAAGTTTGCAGCAACAAGTTCCAGATAACCGGAATATCTATGACATTCGTTCAAATGAACCCAAATAAACACGATACACAGTCATCTGCGACAGCTTTTATTTGCAATGATTAGGTTAATTATAACCTAAATGATTAGGTTAATTATAACAGTGATCGGATATTCGGATGCATATTTACCTAAAGTGTAGGTGTTGGCTATTATGGAATGCACTTTTGTATCGAAAAATTCCCGAGAATTCGGAATCGACAAATTTAGTTTTTTTTACTATAGAATCAAATCGGGTGTAGGAATATTTAGTTAGTTTAAGGTGTTGGCTAATATCATGGAATGCACTTTCGTACCGAAAAAATCCCGGGCTTTCGGAATCAACAGTGACCAAAGCACAGTGATATAGTGATTAAAGTTGTAGTAACCGAGGTAATATTTACGCCTAATAAGGAACTTTAGGTAAATATGCATCCGAATATCCGATCACTGGTTATAATACAATATAACACTAAGCGCCAACTGCCCAGATAAATTGAAAATGTTAAGTACAAAATTGTACTGTAGGACACTTGACAAAGTACAGGAACATACAACTCATATCTAATCAAATGCGTATGTTGATGTTCCGTAAAACACTTCAGAATATTCAAAAAATTAACCAACATGAAAATATTAACGTTTTCCATAGATTAATGATTATGATCGTGAACATAATTGACAATAACATCATCCAAGGTGATGAGGGTAGCTTTGCAGCCGTAACGAAGCTTGACACAATGCCATCTAGCGCGGAGACCCTTGCTGCCACTCCATTTGTTGAAGCGATATTTTCCTGTTAATATCACTGGCTTTCCGAATCGAGACGTTGAAAAAACTGGTGTACTATCATCTGCAATTAAGATACACATATTGTAAAATAATACAATCGTTGAGATTAAAACAAATGTTCTCAGCGTATCAACGGAAAAAAGTTCAAATGCGTTTAGCACAAAATTCAGCCACGCGAACTTCACTCATTGATGTAGCAAATAGATCATCAAGTGCGCAGGTGATAGCTGTGGAGAGACGCGGCATAAGCACTTGAGGTCTGAGCCATCCAACCCCATCTGTAGAGATAATCTTTGTTCCGGCCGACTTAGGTTCGAAGACTGTGCAGAGGTTTCCCAGACAGCCACGGCAACGCGTTAGATTGGCTGGGCATAGCTGGGACCATTACTTATTGTCATTATGTGTATCAGTAATGTTTTAACCTTCAAAGCAATCTTGAATTTTCGAAGAAAGATCAACTGGTTCATAAATTTTATCGAATTATTTTATGTGTGTGTATGTGTGTAATGTGTGTGTGTGTGTGTGTGTGTGTATTAAACAGTTGATTTTTTTCCTCTGATGTTGGTCCCACAGTAAAAGAGGATTCCAGCTCCTATTAAAGTAAAATTTTCGAACTTACTGACATGATAGACACAAGCTGAAGACTTTTTTTTTTTTGTTTGAATGATCATAGATCATGGTTGTCAGTGTTCACAAACACAGACGGAGGCGACAAATACATTTTCTATTATTTATATTTTGTTATCCTGATTCTTGCCCGTAACTTCTTGAGGATGCTACTAGAATTAACTTGTTGGGACTTCGTCAACATAAATGGTGTCTGCGAGGATATGTAAAAAAAATCCCTCTCTTTCAAAATGAACTCCTGATTGATAAGTAAGTCATGTGACATCTATGAATAAAAACATAAAATGGTTTTAGCATATTATTTCACGCAAAGGCAATTAATCGCATGCAACCACAATAATATTAAAAAATTAAAGCTTCGAAATACTAAAAGTAAACTCGTTTTTTTTATTATTTGGAATGGGCTTGCTCTTGACCTCAATCTTGTCCTAAGGGCAGAGATGAGGTCGACGATGGAACGAGCTTACCCAGAAGAAGCCTATTTACTCGCGACTTAAATATATTGGGGTTATATGAACTCGAGAAAACCGAAAAATAAAAAAGAGCATAAAATTCTTTTTATGGCTCTTTATTCTACTAACAGAGTTCAGTTATGGTTATGCTCAGTCTGGGCATTGACAACTAGGCCGTAAATAGTGGTTACTTTCGCTTGGCACTTGTCGACTTTCCTGGTACAAACCCACTGGGTCTTGGGCTCTTTGGTGCGAGTCCATTTGAACCGATGTCCACCCATGATGAGCAGCGGGAAACCTTGTTGAGATGTCGCGAAAGTTATTTTATTAACTGAAAATCAATAATGATTAAGAGCGTATAATGTATGTTTTAGAATATAATTTAAGTATGAGTGAGTCTTAATGGTTTCTATGATAGTTTCATAGAAACCATTAAGTCACATCAAAGTCTTTAATTGAATTTAGAAAAACGAAATAAAAACAGCACTTTAATAAATAAATACTTTTTATATTTATATTAGGTAACTATTTCAGAAACGCACACATCACAATAAAGTACAGTCATCTTTAGTACCTACACACATTATAATTATTATAAAGTCAAAATTATAATTATTAAACATAAGATCACATTTTAATACTGAAAAACTAAACACAAAGTTAAAGCTGCTCCCGTTTTTTATTTTTTTTAAATTACTACAATTAAATTAAATGAATTGTACAAAAACCCTACTCTACTAGGAAGATAACTCAAACATATAATCTAGAAAAAAACGCAAACAACACAAAGCTAAGTTTCGTGAAGATTATGCTTCAGTCACGATAACACTCAATATTTATGTACCTACACAAAGCACATTTTATTTTAAAAATCTAACTAAGCAATGCATTCCTAATTCACCTTGCCTTAGGTGGATGGCACTGACTACTCGTACCTTATTCAACCATCGAATATCTTGAGGTTTCTAGCTGTTCTAGCATCCTCTTTATATCTCATAAAAGAGTCTGCCCACTACACCGTACCATACCATGACCGTGCTATGAACGTTTTAGGCATGGAAAAAACATGACAAGGACTACTATTTCCAATAGAACGTATCATCATGTTTAGAACGGTCACCATGCCCATTTATAACGGGTCGAAAAAGGTTACCAGTCGCGGTTATACAGAATGGTGCCGACAATACGACAATAAATGAAACCGCTGGTAGTTCTAGTTCATAGGAACATTATTAAACTATCAAATAAATCTTAACACCAAAATAAAAAAAATGAAAAAAAAGACAATAAAACTAAGTAGCATAAATCTTTAAACGAAATACATTACAATTTACAAACAAATATTGGTATACTAACCTTAGGAATAATTTGCACCGATTAACGTGATTAACCACGACGGTGTTAGGATTTATTTGATAGTTTGAAAATGTTTCTATGAACTAGAACTACCAGTGGTTTCATTTATTGTCGTATTGTCGGCTCCACCCTGTATACCCTATTTTTTTGTATTGAAAAGTATGAGACACCGACCAACAGTAGCGTGCCATGCATGCACCGAGCTTCAACAATTGTCTGCAAGAATTTTTTACCGTTGTACGATACGTGCATGGCACGCGACGGTGTTGGTCGGTTGGTAGGTGACGACACGGTCTAATGCGGATAGTCTCATAATTTTTAATACAAGGGTTTTTTACCTGACATGTTCCTAGCACGGTTATGGTATGATACGGTGTAGTGCTTTGAACCAGCCACAAAAACATGTCTATCGATTATATAGGCTAAACTAATTGGTTAACTTCTCTATGGTGTACATTCGAATAGCCTCATTTTATGACGATACCTGAAAACATCGCCCGGCATACCTACCATCTACAATCAGCCTTGATACACCTAGCTGACTTGACAAAAAATATATTATTATCAATTCTTTTAAAATACGATAAGCCAGAAAAATCTCAATTGCAACTAGAGATGGGATTTTACCCGGAAAATACCCAAATGTGGGTAAAAATAGGGTAAAAACCCGGGGAAAATACCCGAATGGGTAAATATTCGGGTATTTTCATTTTTAGCATATGTAACATCTAAGTAATGTGTAGATACATGTATATATCAAGTAGTACGTACTATTTAAGTACTATTACTACTAGTTCGAGCTAATCTAACTTTGTTTATTTTCGTAATTCATCAATACGTTATAAATATACTCCATGCTATCTAATTAAATAAAATTAAATTAAAAAAAACCTGTCTATTTGTGTGTGTTCATCCGCTCTTAGCGACATGTAACCCGGGTACGTACGCGGGTAGGGGGGCGGGGAAGCAGGTAGTAGTAGTGGCGTACGCGTTGGTGATCTATCTATCTCACACAATATTTATTCAACATATATTTTTGCAATAACTTTTCTCCTGATTGATATTAATTAAAATTTTCTTTAAGGATTCATCAAATAAAGTGTTTTCGTTTGTCACAGTAACGATAAACCAAGTCACCTTTGCATTAATAAAGAAATTTGCCATTTTCCTAATAAAGGGATTTTTGACATTTGAACCACTAACATTAAAGTTCGAAAAAAAGACTGAAATAACAGTTTTCTTTAAAATTTTATTGGGTAACTTAAACAATTAATAATCCGTGTTTCTACCGCGAACACTAACAACACAAGAACATCGGTTTGGCATACTCAAAATGAGTTCATCCAAATCACGCTGTGGAATGGCCGCCCATGTTCGTTACAACAACAAAAAAAGGTCTTCTTGCGACTGGATACCCTCCATATTCGGCAGAGCTCTTCTCTGTAGCATATCCCATGCATGCTCAATCGGGTTCAAGTCTGGCGACTGAGCAGGCCAGGGCAGGACATTGATGTTAGCTGCGGCGAGAGTCTGTCTTACAACTCTTGCGGTGTGCGGTCGTGCATTATCATGCATTAACTGAAATAAGGGACCGATTTGCACTTGTAGAGGAACAATGACGTCTGATACAATCGTCTCAGCATAAATTTGAGCGTTGAGGTTGCCTCTGATCCAAATCAACTCAGTTCTTCCGCCGATCCAAATACCCGCCCATACCATGATGGTTCCACCACTATAAGGACGGAGAGGATGGACTTCCTGGCAGGATTTTAATCGCTGTTGGCGTCCAGGGGTTCTCCAGTGTCGTATACGTCTTGTATCCGGTCTCATACCAAAACGAGACTCATCAGAAAAGCACACGAAACGCCATTGTTCTTCTGCCCAATTTCTGTGTTCAAGAGCCCATTGATATCGAATCCTACGATTGTGCATTGCTATAGGTGGTACCCGTAGCGGTCTTCGGGAATGAAGGTTCACTTCATGCAAGCGGTTTCTGACTGTTTGGTCGCTAATTAAGTTCCCTGAAGAGTGATGAAGCCTCACGGCTAACATCATGGCGGTTATTGTTGGAGCTCTTCGAGTTAAGATTTGAATGTATCGGTCTTGTCTCCGTGTGGTGCAGCGATACCGTCCTCCATGGCGCTCAGCCACGGTACCAGTGCTTCGGTAACGTGTCCAAAGTCGACTGATAACACTCTGACTTGTATTCAGAGCTAAAGCCACAGTACGTTGCCGGGAACCAGCTTCTATCATTCCCACGGCTCTGAGCATTTCTTCCCTGCTTAAATGACGTCGCCGCTCCATAATAACGTTGGTTTTAATCAGTAGTAGGGAAACAGTAGCACTAATAATGTCTTCAATGCGTTGTATGTTTTTATAGGGAAAATATTGACAGCTGATTTTCATCTTTTACTCGAATTTGATTCACAGTTCCTGATTCAAATTATGAAATGCACCAAAAAGGATCCATATAAATTTATAAAATCATAAATTTATTACAAAGCCACATCTCAATCTCAAGAAATCCGCATAAAAATGCTTGATCCCTAGACACTTTTGATGTGTGTATATTTAATGATCATGACAGTAGTGACAGTGACTAAAAATGGTTAAAATTCCATTATGAACCGTAGTTTAATAAGGCGGAGGGGCGGGGGCGGGAATGGGGGGACCTTTTTGGAAGTCGGTTAGAAACAAGAAGACGACTTTTTCCTGTTATAATAAACTGCTGGTTTTATTTTAGTTCCTGAATCAGCCTACACATTTTGACGTTTCGAACAACAGGCAACAGCTAGTGCCCTATATACGCTGGCGCAAAGTATGTGCGCATCGCAAAGTACCTATTTTTCGCAGCATTTGTTCTTAAAATAAATTAAAAATGTATTTTTTTTTTAAGATCGTGATAATTACGTTAAATAATGAAAATACCCGTCTATTGGGTATTTACCCACATAAATACCCGGTTTTTACCCAAACGGGTAAAAACCTGGGTATTTTCCCGTTGGGTTTTTTCCCACTGCCCATCTCTAATTGCAACTGACTCTGACTCTCCCTACTCACTCGCTGGCTATTAGCATAACCTACCTACATGCTTGACGTGACAAATACTTACAATCATAGCCTCACGCGATGCACACATGAATGAAATTTTCAATGATCAAAATAATGCAACTTTTAAGTTACTAATGTGTGTGATAGTTTTTAGTCCTAACTATAATATTATCTATGGTTGTGATGGTGGCCCGGCAACCTTGCTGGTTCTTCACGCAAGTCCACCTAACCTGGGGACCTTTGCTGCCACTCCACTTATTGAATCTGTACTTCCCAACCACTATCACAGGATTGCCGAAACGTGTCCTTTCAAACTTGCAGCCTGTGAAATAAACTTTGTTTGTTACCTTGCTTTTATTGAATAACTGAAGAACTACTACAGCACAACGGAACTTTTAAGCAGTTTACGATACGATAGCAAACGTGTCTAAGATTTCAATTATTTTTTGAGAAATACTCTCAACTCTCTCTTTCTCTTTGTCTACGCCACGCACCGTATACCCCTAACTTAATTTTTTATAAATTAAAGTAGATTTGAACAACAATATTCTGCATTAGATTTATTAGACAATAGATAGACGAATATACTTTATTGTACATAAACATTCCCAGGCCTCTGTCCAGCAGTGTACAACTTTCAGCTGAAATGATGATTTTTGATAATAGACCAGAAAAGTATGTTGAATAAAACCACTACGTCTAAAAAAATCACACTAACAAAGAAACGGATAAAACTTGCTAAAAGGGCGTAGCAGTAGAACCATGATTATGTAATTTACATATTTTGTAAATCTTGTCTTCGATTGTGAAGATCCTTGCCTTGCAGCCAACGGCGACCTTCACACAGACCCAGCTTGCTCTGGGACCCTTGGAACAACTTCGCTTGTTGTAGCGATACCCTTCGTATTCAATGACAGGTTTCCCAAACCTCGATTGCAAATACACTAAACCTGAAAGTAATAAAACAAATTAAAGAAGTCAACACATAAAGATTTGGCTTGACACGAAGTGATTTGGTTTATACAAGATTATGAAAGTACAAGATACAAATGATTCGAGACATCCTGCACTGTCCAAGTTGCTTGGGACCACGTCAAGAAGAAAAGTAAAATGTATTCAACCAATAATGCTGAACTGACTAAGAAAAAGGGTGGGACTTTCCAATAGGACAATATTCAACCAGATAACTTGATTACTATAATTTTATTCAAATATCACAAAATAAACAAACTTAAACAGCTTAAATTAACGACCACCATTAATTATCTTATAAAAAATAAAACAAGAAAAATGTATGTACATGATTTGTTTACGTAACAAAGCACAACATGGGCCGTACTGAATTTGACAGATTTTTTACATAATTGCCAACAACGCCGCTGCTGTAGTAACAAGTATCTATGTGTCATTTATAAGGTAACCGAAAAACATCAAACCGTGGGGTTTGAACAATCAACTATGATTATGCTCGTATAAAATTCTAAGGCTTCTGTTTTCGGAAACTACAAGGGTTGTATTACAGCCTTCCTCTATTCTAAAACAGGTCTATCAAAGTTCCTTGTTTATGAATTTAAAGATTCCCCTCCTGTATTGTTCTTCATTCATACTACAGCATTGCTGTTCCGTGCTGAAAAGACGCTTTTAGATACAGCCAATATACGATAGGATTTGAAAATTTAATTGGAAAACAACTTCTGCAATGTTGTACTTTTGTTAACTTTAAAAAAAATACAAATATAATTTAAAAAAATTGGTCAGTTATTTGTTTCGGTTTCACAAATATCAGAAAAAAAATTGACACATGTGTGACCGCTCTGCAATCGGTTAGTCGCAGGCTCGATCCTCGATACAGGTTCTACTTTTTGTAATTTGTTTTAATATTTTTTTTTATTACCTATGCTTAAATTATACTTAATTATCTTTATCAATCGGTAAAGAATGTTAATCTTCGCAGCCGAACATCGTTCGTTGTCTTTGATGTTGTTTCTAAATATGATTATGGACGTGCAGGATTTTTATAATCTGGTTATAATAAAGGACAATGGTGCATTTACACCCCGAAGGAGCCTTCACGCAGTACCACCTGGTCATCGGAGGCTTGCTGGATATGTGCCTCGTGAAGCGGTGAGACTTATAGCAAAGTAACCTCGCTCCCCGCTGGGACGTAGTGAAAGATGGACCTTAGGAACCAAAAGCGAAATCAAAACAAATACATAAACAACCAACTGCAGCTGAGCTTTTACTCGCATTATAGGAGAATTTCTCTTATTTTAGAAAAAGAATTAGGGTTCCGTGTAAAATTATAAAAGCCTTGAAATTGTTAAAAAAAATTGATTCAATCGCCTAATCTCCGAAACAGCTAGCCCAATTATGACGGAACATTTAATGGTACATAGCTAGCTGGTATTATAATAAGTAACTAGGGGTAATTTTATCTTAGAAAAAGGGTTTCGTGCAAACCATTAAAACCCTTGAAATTGTTAACAAAATACGATCCAAACAAAAAAGAAATATTTTTCAAATAATTTCACTTCATCTTATATCATCTTAATTTATTTAAATTTTTAAATATTTTTTGCGAACTAAGGTTGTAAAAGTACCCTTAACGAAGCCGAAAGGCCGTTGTTCTCCCCATCACTATGATCTTTTTTTGTTCTAGAGTCTAGAACAAAAAAAGATCATAGTGGGGTACCCCAGATACGAAGACATAAGAGGTCAAACTTCCAAACTATTCACAGCTGTTGTTTTAATACTAGTTTTTCAGGTAATAACTTTACTTAAATTACCTCCATGACCCGTTTACTATTCAAAGCATCCACTAGCACAATGTTTTAAAAGTGCTACATTGAGTTTTAACCTGAAATATAGATTTTTCACCCCAAGAAAAAGTTTCCCAGCAATCATTTTTGCGTAGGGTTTGATGTACATAATGCTTGGTTGATGGTTTCGTAAAGGGTTCGTTTACACACTGTATGGTCGCGAGCTAGCAAAATAAAACGTGAAAGGATGTATTTCTATAGAACTATAAAAGAAATTAATAAACACGTTTCTTTTTTAATCTTTCACAAAATGGCAAGTCAAATAAAAACAACGTTTGAAGTATTTTGTAGGTTTTTACTTTTTTAACCAGCATTTACAAATCATGCACGATATCGTATGAACTACTACTTTAAGAAATTAAACTATGAAACCAAAAACATCTATTATGCCACGCTGTTACGCTACTGGACAAATTAAAAACAAAATACAGAACAATTCAATATTCAAAAATGACTTAAGAAAGTAAACAAAACACGTTCAAATTCCCGTTAGAGCACCTATGCTTAGACAACTATGTTAAAATATTGATTGGTGCTCTAATGGGAACAATAAAAATTTTTCAACTTTATTCCTGAATTAAATTAACTTTATTCCTTAATTTATTCTTTATTGGGAATACCTTTGGTGCGCTAAGCATAGGTGCTCTAAAAAATGGTGCTCAAACGGGAATAATCCTACAAAACAAATAGTAATAAGTAGAATAAAACAGAATGCGCTTATGAACTAGAACATATAAACTTGAAATTACGTCTAATGCTTATGCTCATTGGTTGTCTTGACGATGACGTCATCGAGAGTTATGATGGCTGCCCGACAGCCAGATGATATCTTGTTGGAACACGTCCAGCGCCGCCGACGGCCGCACGTAGATACGGTTGATCTCGTAAACCGATAAGGTCCCAACTCTATAACAGGATTTCCAAATCGACTTTCACTGAACACAGGTACTGCGAATAAAAATAACCTTGAGTCAATACCTAACTGAGCAAAACTCAAAATAATAGGAAAACCATTTTTTATAAATCTACCAGCTATTTGACATTTCGGTTAGGAAAATGAAACAGAATAAAATGTGATTTTCAGTATATTATATAACATTCACCATCAACATCTAGATAAAAACTCTTTACTTTTTTAAATACTACATTATTCTTAAAATAACGCTTTAAAATTAATATCTTCGCTATGTACAGTTATTTTAATTTATTACAACATCATAATTCAATTGAATAAAATTATCAGTTGGACATTACAGACCGAAGAACAATGGTAACATTCCTTTGTATACCTAACTCATTTTCCTCCTCAGTGCCAACGATCGTGACCCTAATGGCTGGATGACATTTTGAGAGTTAGTCACCGGAACCATTACTAAGAATATGCCGCGGATCAATATTTTTATAATAACTAATTAAAAGCAAAAACATACAATTCCAAGGGTGACCCAAGCCGTAAAACCACCCATAAAAACGCTTTCGTTGATGGTGGCAGTGTCGCCTATTGCATTGCAATGTTGGCATAGAGTATCATAGAAGCCAGTATAATCACAGCAGTCTAATAAATTATGATTGCACAAGTTTACAGATGCATTGCGGTTGGTAGTCGCCTATAAATTTGTACCATATGATTTTATAAGCATCAACAGTTTAGAATATTGTACTGTCAAGTGAGAATGGTCAAACGGTTTCATTGAAATGATTTTGAACAAGTAGGCCTACGTCAATCGAACACAAAATAGTTTCGCTTACAGATTGACCAACATTGTCCAGCCAGGTAGGCTATAACAGTTTGCTAATAAAAATGGTTGTGGTTTAAATTAGCCTTGACAATTAATTCCCCGAGGGTAGTGATCCTGGCTTTGCACTTGGTTCTCGTCTTTGTGGTGCACTGCCATCGGACATGGCCGTTCCGTCCAATGACCCCGGAGCGAGCAAAGCGAAATCCATTGGCGACCAGGAGCTCCGTTTTCTTATCAGTCAGTATTCTGTGGACTGGCGGAATAAATGTGGAGTTAATGCACAGTTTTCTGAAGTATAATATGTTCAAGCTCATTAAAGAAATGAAGAACCACCACTGTAAGGATTAAAATAATATGTTTATTGCTTCAAATAACTGCTTATAATTGAATGACCACTGTTGTCACGAAAGTCTTGCATCTAGTTTGGGGCTTGTTTGGGGTTGTATGTTGTTTTTATAGCTATCAGTTTTATAGAATTTCGTTTCACATTTTTTTTTATGTTATAATTTAATAGAGTAATCAATGGGCACAAAATACTTAAAAAAAAAATCATTGTTAATTTCAAATAAAGTTTAATGTTAGAATATTTATATCATAGAATAACAAATCAAATATTCTTTATTCTTATACTGTTTATTTAATAGAAAACTATTACCAAGAATAACGTATTATTGAGTGGCAGTTTCTAAACGTTTAAATACACATAACATAACATATTATGTGGTTTTTAACTCCCTGTAAGAAGTATGCAAACAACCTTGCTTGCATGCAGCATGTAACATACAGCGTGGAAGCATGCATGCGGGCAAGGTTTCTGTCACGGCTCCGGGTGGCGCTGTGGAACGCCTGTAGTACCACCACGTGAACTTATCGACGCAGATAGTTTTAACGTTTACCACCGCAGCTTCGGCTGGCTTCGTTGGTCAGACTCAGCCTTGGCGGCAAGCGTTAGAACAACCTGCTCCTCAGATAGCGGGCCGCCTCGCCCCTCCGCGCCTACTCAAGGTTAAATTACACTCTAGGGGTAGGGCAGACCAAATACGTGGAGTCGGCTCTGTAGCAATTCTGTCACTAACTTTTGTAGTGTGTACACAAAATATTTTAATTTTTAAATTTCAAATTAAACGCTTAATAAATCTTATTTAATATTTATAATATAATTATTTATTTATAAAGTTATGGAAAACATAATGTAATTTTTTTACATTTTCGTTGAAATAAAATACAATGGCAAAAAAATACACCCTGCCATGTTTGTTTAAAATAATTCTACGGACTTACGAGTATAAGTTTGTTAAATAAAAAAATGTGAATATAAAATTCCTTGAACTTTGTTTCTGTAAAATATGTTTCATTCGAGTAAATAGTAGTTGAAACAAAAATATTCGAAATAAAAATACAAGGACCAAGCTATAAATTCTATGAAATTTCTGTCTGCAAAACAAAGGGACACTCTTTTTGGACATACCCAACGAATTTTGTTGTTTTTTTGACTTGCAAAATTTATATCTTTCTATTTTTATTATCATTAGTTTACCCCAACTGCTCTGTGTCATTAGTTTACTCATTCAACTGTTTTTTTCCATTAGGCGTGATCGAGATCAAGAGCTGGCCAATTTTGTAATAAAAAGTAAAGAATCTTTGTAGCCGTGTGTCAAATCATCATCTTTTTCGGCCAAGCAGTAACTAAACTAAGTATGTAATCGAAACTTGTCACTGATTCATTTGAAAAGAATATAATTATAACTTAAATTACTATTTAAAGGCATACAATGAATAACTACATACACATACTAACCTAACCTAACACAACTTTTTACGGAAACGAAGACATGATACGAGTACATTAACCTCGTCTGTTTCATTTCGTCTAGCTGAGCATGAGGTCCCGGGTTCGTGTCCCGGGTATGCCAAATAGGGTATTTTACCAAAAAAATCTAATTAAACCGTCAGATAGATTTCCAAAAAATAATGGACACGTGTTTTTTCGTTTTTCACGTAAACAAAAGATGAAGACGATACAGTGGTTCGAAAAGTCGTGTCAAGTCGTGTGACGTCACAAGGTTAGTACTTTTTTACCCACAAAGTGACGCCCCTACTCATGATCTTTGACACGTTTTATTTTCGTATTTTTTTATTAATTTGGTAAAATAAAAAACACGTATCCAAAATTTTTGTTAATCTAACAGACAGAATTAGATTTTTTTGGTGAAATACCCTATTGTTATGGGGTATTTTTCAGTAGCAACTTTGGAGTCTGAATTTATGGCCGGTGGAGGGCAATAGGCTCACCCCCTATTACAAGAGACTTAAACATTAAATTAAATGATTATGCTGTAAATAACTCCTTATAACTAAATTGTCGACGGTTGTGACGAACGCTTTACATTTAGTTTGGAACTTTTGTGAACATGCCCAACGAATTTTGTCAGCACAGGTTCTAGACCTGTTAAATGTGTATCTTCCTATTTTCACCATCGGATAACCGCATCTGTTCTGTGTCCATTCAACTGAAATAATAAAAAATCTTTCAGTGTCTATCCGTGCGTCAAATAATTATTTTTCCTCAGTCACGCAGTAATTATAGAAAGGTTGAATTGAGAATATGATGTACATATTCTCAATTCAACCTTTCTTCTATTTCTTCTAATTCGCCAAAATTATTATTAATTAGCATTTATGCAAAACAAAACAAATAACACTATAAACATTACATTATTTTTATTTAATCGTGATGTCGTTTAATGCGATAAAACGGGCATAACACTACCAGTAGTCACTTATCGGATATCATCTTTTCCGTTTAACAGAAAATAGTACATTTTGATACCTACAAAAGAAAGTTTAGTGCGGAGAGTTTGTTATTGCACTCGAGGCCGAATATACGGTCCCGTCGGGGCTGCGGGCTGTTCGCAAGAGATACCGCGGCCTCGACATGAAGGGCTAAGACGGAACATGGATGGTTTTTAGTCAGTAGAAGTCTGACACACCCTTTCGCTCTGCCCAAGAGCGGGAGGGGTTATTTGATGACTTCCCAAACCCAAAAAAAAATTTAAAAAAATAAAAGGGCGAATATACGGCGGCGGTGTTATTAGGCCGAGAAGTGTGTCAAAGATTCCCGCATGTATCAAACGACGTTTTTCAATACACGGAAATGAAATGAATGGAAATAACAATGCAATGCTTGTATTGTATGCACCCCTACTAAAGCTGCTTGCATAAAAAAATCTGAAAGAAGAAGAATATGGTGCTTCGACACTCTCATATTACCATTCCTGTATCTGATAGCATATCTATACATATACCTATTTCATTTGTTTTTGCGCAGAACGTCACCTGTTTGTACGACTAAGGGAAAATGAAATTATAAACCACGTAGAATAATCGCATCTTTTTTATTTCCACTAAAAATATATCCGATATAATATATTTTCCGATTAAAAATATATCAAAAGGAAAATGTATTGTTTACAGTCTGTTTTAACTAAAATTAAATATAACTGTGAATATAATATTCCCATAGTAATTCCAGCCGAAACCCTGCTGATTTCGATTCTCATTCATAAATTAATAATGTCATGGTTATGTTCTAAGCCCCATTTGACGACATGTTTTCCGTACGTGATGATGAAAGCTGTACATCTAGTCCTGGTCTTGGCAGAACATTGCCACCTCTCCTTGCCGTTGCCTAAAAGTTTCTTCTGCTGGGAAAATCTGTGTCCACCTATTTGTAACATTATCTTTCCTCTGCTTGATAATACTGCTGTGACTGAAAAAAAATAACACGTCCACTTATATTATAACGTTTGCCTTTCAAAGAAAAACAATTAATTAAAATTGTCAGGTTGGTAATTACTATTAAAAAAAACAATTTACGCTATCGATTTTGTTTTACCTCACATAAAATGTAACCCATTGATAATAAGGTTAGGCATTCTAAAAATATGATTCGCTTTAGCATTTTTTAAATTGTTTTATAAAATCGTTTGTTCCTTGTGTTTAAATAAAAATTATAATAATATTTAATAAAAACATTTTATTTCCATTTTTAATGTAGGTACAAAAATCAATGATTACTGATAGTAAACAATTTTAAATTAAATCTTACTTACTATTATAAATATGAAAGATGGATGGACGTTTGAACACCACGCAGGCGAAGCTGGCAGAAAACTATGTATAACTTACTTAGCCTATTATTATCATCTTACTACAAAAAATAATTATTTATTTAACTAATTCATTGTTCTTAAATTAACATGTTGGAATCAACTAAATACACACACATAGCCTACTAAGCTAAGATCAAATAACCTTGTAAACATGATATATAAACTTACTCTTCCTCTTCTCAAGAAGGAGAAGGAGGCTATACTTACTTACTAGTTACAACAAAACTGCTTTGTGCGAATGTGTCGCCAGTGCAAATGCACCGTTATGTCCCTGAATTTGAGCATTACCATTGTTAGACAACGTCAAGACACATTAAGGCACATTAACAATTGATATACGTATTTAATTCATCATAAAAAAAAGAGCTCATAGCCCAATTTGTAGCGAGAATCTGAATATGCGATACTCACCAGGCGATTATTGCACTCTGTAAATACCTATTTATTTAGAAAATAGTTTTTTACCACCGCATCGGTGCGAATAACTCTAAATGTATCTTAATTAATATTAGAAGTCGGTTAAAAAGTAGTGCACTAAGGTTCTTTTGGCACTCGAATCACTTGTGCGTGCTGAACGCACTTGAAATTGTCTGTGAAAATTGTATTAACAAAACAAGATGGCGTCTTTAGTTCCGTCTACAGACACGCGCCAAAATAACCATGCAGTACTTTGAATCATTATTACAAATATTGGCAACATTGATGATAAGTCAATGTAGGAAGGCGGCCTCAAGCAGTCAATAGGTTTAGCAGAGAGGGAGCTGAGCTTATTCTGTATTTAGTAGCAACTGACTGCATTATCACGTAGGTAAGTTTCTTAACAGGTTGCCTTTAAACTCGTGTAACAAAAAATGGCTCTTTTCTACGAAATGCAACACTTATCCGAACGAATCCCAAGAAACAGGTGCTTTTTAGGAAAATTAAACAGTTTGTTCCATGCGGAAGTCCACATTGATGAGTGTTTTCACTACCTGAAATACCTATAATCCAATGAATCCCTCGTCAGCCTGTATATCGCCATTTACAACCGTTATTCAAAATGATTGTGTTTCAAATAACTCTTCATGATGTGATCGTCGACAGTAGTGAGGAACGCTTTACACTTCGTCCGGGATCGCACGGAACACTGCCATCGAATCTTCAAACCCGTGGTTTTCTCCTTAGAAAAACGATACCCTCCAACCAACAACATTACTGTGCCTCTACTTGTCCTGTACTTTGTCACTGGAAAAATAAACCAAGTTTTTTTTTATTTCACTACCAACAAATTCCAATTTAGTCCTTCGGATCCTTATGCGCGCTTTGCAGAAATATCACATCACACTGTCGAGGGATAGGAAAAAATCACAAATTTGTACATTAAAGTGTTTTATAAAACAAAAAAAACACATTAAATTAATTGAAATGCAAACCTAAGTAGCAATACATTTTCTTAATCTATATATATAAAAATGAAACCCGTTTTCCGTTGTCACGACTTGGCATGAAAACGGCTTGACCGATTTGGCTGATTTTTTTTTTTAAATGTTCGTTGAAGTTCAAGGATGGTTCTTACGGCGAGAAAAATTCGAATAATGGCCGGAAAAGCCCTAAAAACAGCCCTTTTCTTTTTCCCATACAAACGTTTTCTAACTAAAACGTAAAATCAATTTGAGCTTTAATACCGTACCCATAAAGTTCAAGTGTTAGTGGAGAGGTTCCGGGAAGGCAAAACAATTGAGTGACGTTCAGTTGTTCAGTCAACGAATGACAACTTCAAACAGACCATACGACATTATCACAATAATCACAAATAATTACTGTTTCTTTCCCAATAGAAAAACGATTTTTCAAATGGTGTTTGCGTATAATATAAAAATTAATTGCTGTTAGTTAGTCGCGCTAGAACTAGAGAACGGGTAGACCGATTTGTCTAATTTTGGTTTTGAAACATTTGTGGCAGTCCAGAGAAGGTGAGAAATTAGTAGTATGTAGGTAGGTAGGTAATAGGTAGGTGGTAGGTAGTTGGTACGTAGCCAGGTAAAAGGGCATTGCAACGCACGGGGGGTACAGCTATATTATATAAAAATGAATAGCTGTTCGTTAGTCTCGCTAAAACTCGAGAACGGCTGGACCGATTTGGCTAATTATAGTGTTGAATTATTCGTGGAAGTCCAGGGAAGGTTTAAAAGGTGAGAAAGTTTTAGGTAGGTAGGCAGGGTAGTAGGCAGGGTAGTAGGTAGAGTAGTAGGTAGAGTAGTAGGTAGGGTAGTAAGTAGGATAGTAGAGTAGGTAGGGTAGTCGGTAGAGTAGTAGGTAGGGTAGTAAGTAGGTAGGGTAGTAGGTAGGTCGGGTAGTAGGTAGGTAGGTAGGGTAGTAGGTAGGTAGGTAGGATAGTAGGTAGGTAGGGTAGTAGGTAGGTAGGGTAGTAGGTAGGTAGGGTAGTAGGTAGGTAGGGTAGTAGGTAGGTAGGGTAGGAGGTAGTAGGTAGGTAGGTAGTTGGTACACAGGCAGGTAGTAGGTAGGAAAAAGGGCATTGCAACGCATGCCGGGAACAGCTAGTAAATAATACAATCGTATTGACAATTCTACATCTACACAAACTACAGATTGAGACATTTACATTACATTACAAAGTCAAAAAAATAAACCTTTTACGACATTGACCACCAGAAACTGTATAAAGGTAGTTTCTAAAATGGTTGGTAACATAAGGCTGCTAAACAGCCTTCTTAATCATAATAATATCAATAAATGACACTTGTTCAGACATAATTCTTTTCATGTCATATCTTTTTTTTTATTATCATCATCTGCTTACCCTTTTCCCAACTATATTGGGGTTGGCTTTCAGTCTAAGTGGAGGCAGCTGAATTTGTACTTTTCTTTTTCTTGATATTGTCTGTTTTTAAAATTTGCATCTTTACTAGCGTCATCAACACAATTTGGAGGATTTTGATGAAAACTGCTAATCCATTGCTTCATAATATTTGTAAAGGCAAAATTTTGGGGATTGATTTGTATGAGCAAAAAAGATTTATGTGCATAATGTGACGCGGGGATAATCGTACTTAGCTGGTTTTTAATTTATGTAATAGTACTGCTCTATATACAGGTACAGATATATGTATTATGTACAGAAGGTGGATCTCGGTCACATATTGTTATCCGAGTGTCTGAAGGACGTTATGTGTAATGTTAGTAGGTACATACTTTCTTTGTTCTCGATAGCTAAAACACCGTGCTAGATTTTAACATTTAATTAAATAAGGTACCATTCGTGTTGACACTGCGAAGGACAGAGGCTACATGGAATTTAAAAAAAACATTGTCGCAGCTTCTATCATGGGTGTGTCATAGTGCCAACGTATATCGCGTAGGATTTCAAAGTAAAAGACTCAATTAAACAACGTGTGTTGTTTTAATTGTAGGTACAGAATGGTTGTGTTCAAGATGACTCTTCACTGAATTACCTTTAATAGTAATGATGTATGCTTTACATTTAGTGACGTGTCTAGTGGAACACTGCCATCTAGTCTTGCAGCCAGTAACCCTGAACTTATAAAAGTGATATCCGCCAGCTGCCAACACCAAAACACCCCTTTGTGTCCTTACCAGCTTTACTGAAAGGATAACAACATTTTGTTATTGGTTAAATAAATAGGGGCAGATGACATTGTTGCTATTGCGGGGATATCCTGGATGAGGCTGTCACAAGAGTGTGGTGTGAGTCTATCTGGCACGCTATTCGCGTCGCGATCGCTGTTCTTAAAGACATTATTTTTTACCTAAAGAAAATAAATTAGTTATATTAGGATGGCTTTGAAACAGTTTAAAAACAACAAGGCACCGGGTGATGACGGAATTACGACCGAACTCCTGAAGGCGGGTGGCAAACCGGTCCTTAAGGCCTCCTTGAGCTCCTAACACTGTTGTTTGATATAAAAGATAAGTATTTAAAAAGCGGCCTGCTGGCTGGATGTTTGTTAAAATAACGAATATTTTCTGAAGTATTATAGCTCACAGATCGTTATTTTATTTCAGAAACAAGAAACAACTAGTATAATAAAAGAGTTTTTATTAAAATTTAACATTACATAATTTTACATTACAAAATAAGACAAGTTTATCCTTTTATCCATACTAATATTATAAATGCGAAAGTAACTCTGTCTGTCTGTCTGTCTGTTACTCTTTCACGTCTAAACGGCTGAACGGATTTTGATGAAATTTGGTATGGTGATAGATGATAACCTAGAAATGGTCATAGGCTATAAATAATCACGCCATCGTTCTTAGGGGGTAGGCAGTAGGCAGATAACTAAATTTTATGCGGACGAAGTCGCGGGTAAAAGCTAGTACAGATATAAATGCAGATTCTACTACGATCAATAAATAACCAAAACCATAAAATAAAAGTCACTAATATAATGATCGACGGCACGGTTGGCCCAGTGGCTCGAGCAATTGACTGCTGCGCTACGTGTCGCGGGTTCGATCCCCGCACGGAACAAATATTTGTATGGCCTACAGATAGTTGTTTCGGGTCTGGGTATTTGTGTATGTAGGTTTATGTTTGTGAATGCACCCACGATACAGGAGAAAACCTAGTGTGGGGCAACGTTTAAAAAAAAAAAAAAAAAATATCATTCAAGCAGCTGATATTAGGTTCATACTGGTAACACATACGTGCACCACCACCTTCTAAAGAAAGAAATGGAGCGATACAGTTACAAAGAAATAAGAATAAAACAATATTGCTATGAGAAATCATGGTAGGCCTTCTGTTTAGTTCGTGTGTTTAGTCGTAGTTTAGTTTATTTTTATGAATTGTTCTTCTGACATTCAAAAGTACCTAGTAATGGTTTAATTGAAATAAATGCTTTGACTTTGACTTTGTTATTTCGGTAGAAATTTGCATAAAACGATTAAGACTTAGGCGCGGAGCAGACAATGGACTGTGTGCCCACAGGCAGACGCTCGCGCTGACAATTTCCAACCACCAATGGATGAAAAACAACACGGCAACCAGTATCAGCGATAGTTTCTGTCCAGCAGACAAATCCTTGCTCAGAGCTTAATTATAACCTGATAATGAAGAAGATTTAAAGATATTCTTGGTCAAAATCATACTTGGAGCTTTCCCCTTAAACAGCCTTTGGTTAAGTATGATTATGACCAAAACTTTTCTTAACAACGTTTCCGGCGACAGTTGTGATGAAGGCCTTACATTTGCTGTGCTTCCTATGGGCACATTGCCATCTTATCTTAAATCCGACAGCTTTCTCCTTGTAAAAACGGAAACCATCCGCCACCAATATTGGGTTGCCTCTATTTGATATGGAGCTTGACACTAAAACAAATAAAAAAAAGGTTATATATTTAATTAATCATCAAAGTAGAAAGCCTACATCCATGTTGTCCCACAGGTTATTGGAGTAAATGCAATTAAAAATGTCAGCAGTTTAATTTGAGAACACCCAAATACTCCGAAATATTTTATTCCGATGTTCAAAAGTCCGAAAGTCGAAAATTATTCAAAATCACGAAGTTAATTTTACGGAGAGTCGTAAATGCGATTTCTTTGTTTTTCGATGTTCATACGTCCGAAGAATAAAGTGCCCGACGAGATGTTCCGAATAAACTGCTTATATTTTGATTTTATATTTAGGATAGATATAGGATATTAGTGACAGAAACGAATCGCTGCAAAACCGACTTCATGTAGTCTTGTCTGCCCTACTAAATTACACTCACGGGATTGTAATTTAATCCTAGTGGGCGCGAAAGGGGCAAGGCGGGCCGCGAGCTGAGGAGCTGGTGGCTTTAGCGCCCGCCACCGCGGTTGCGGCATGCTTGCTGCATGCTTGCTGTATGCATGCTTGCTGTATGCATGCTTGCTGCATGCTTCCCACATGCTTGCTGCGTGCTAGCGGCATGCTTGCGGTAACCATACAATAGGGATATTTACTGACTAAAAAAAACATGATTCTAATTACTCCGTCTGTTAGATTATCGAAAAACATTGGATACTTATTTTTTGTTTTATCAAATCAATAAAAATTGACAAAAATAAAACGCGTTAAAGATTTGAGTGGGGGGTTGTGACGTCACTCACCGATAAAAAATGACATACTAATGTATTAGAAAATGACGTCACACGAGTTTTCAAAGCACTGTATCGTCTTCATTGTTTATTTACGTCAAAAAAAAAATACGTGTCCAATATTTATTGGAAATCTATCTGACGGATTAATTAGTTTTTTTTTGTTAACTACCCTATTATGAGTAAGATAACGCATCTGTCATTAGCTTTTTAATTCTTCCTCCTCATATTAAACATAATATTATACTACTCCACTGACGAGCCAATTGCGTACCTATGTCTTACTAATCAGTTTTACAAGGCGTTCCTATTAATTCGGTATTTTAACAATCGGAATTCGTACTTTTGATGTTACGAATTATCATTAAGTCGGAATTTTTGTTATTCGATCAATTGAAACTCGGCATTTTGAGAATAGTAATTATAAACGTTAGGAATATTTAAAATTCCGAATCATAAAAATAGGATGAATGATAAATCGAAGTTGTTAGATTAGGAATTTTGAATCATTCGGAATTATGAAAAATCGGTATTTTGAAATTCGTATTTGTGAATGTCGGAATAAAGTTTTTCATATTATTGTAGTGTACCCGTTTAATTTAGCTGATAAAAAAGCTCTGAAATAGGAACAATACCTTCACGGGGACGCACCTGTTTTGTAAAAATATTATTTTAAGTGCACCTAACCAAACCATCGTATTTAAGTCTAAAGTAGGTTTCATTTAATTTATTTATCACAGAGATTATTAACCGACTTCAAAAAAGGAGGAGGTTCTATGTTCGTGTGTATGTATTTTTTTTTTTTTTTTTATGTATGTTACCTGATTTCTCCTCCATTTGTGAACCGATTCTCAAAATTCTTTTTTTATTTGAAAGAGTATACTCCTGAGGTGGTCCCATTTAAATTTGGTGAAGATCTGATCCTGATCTTCGGAGATATACAATAGAACTCTTCAAAAATAGACGGCAAATCTGTCGTGATTGCTGCAATCGCTTGGATGTTTATTGTTTATACAACATCATGACGTAACATCACGCCTGTATGATCTGAGGGGGTACGCAGATGTGTACACCCAGATTTGGACAGTAAGATATTATGTAATGTTCCATTTATTGGGGATAAATAAAACCTATTATTTGTTTGGGAACAACTAAAAATGGAAAAATAAAAAACTTTTTGGCAAAAAATAAAACCGACTTCAAAAAGAAACAAACAAAAAAAATACAAAAAGAAAAACACAAAAAAGTGAAAAATACCAAATCAATCAAACAAAAGTCAAGGTTAGTGTTTTTGTCACCGACTTCTGAAGCTTGACCTTAGTTTGATTGATTTGGTGTTTTTGTCACCGGCTTCTGAAGCTTGACCTTTGTTTGATTGATTTGGTGTTTTTGTCACCGGCTTCTGAAGCTAAAATTATTTTTCACTTTTTTGTGTTTTTCTTTTTGTATTTTTTTTGTTTGTTTTATTTTTGAAGTCGGTTTTATTTTTTGCCAAAAAGTTTTTTTGACAACGGTCAATGTGGCGACACCTGGGGGAGGCATATGTCCAGCAGTGGACGTCTTTTGGCTGAAATGATGCTGATAATAAGATTATGACTAAAACTGTTTTTAACAAATACTTCGTCGACGGTTGTGATGAACGCCTTACTATTGTATGGCTTCCTGTATCCACAATTCCATCTTATCCTTGAGCCGACTGCGTTCTCCTTGTGAAAACGGAAACCTTATAGCCACCAATGTGGTTTTTGTTTGATATGTGACGCTGGAACTAATCTACGAAAAACCCTATTTTCCTTCAAAATCTTACCTTAAGCATAACACATAACATAACATAACACCTATAATCCCCGAAGGGTTAGGCAGAGGTGTGCCTAATAGTACACCCACATTTCGCCAGTTATGTTTAAGTCCCATGTAATAGGGGACGAGCCTATTACCATCAACCGGGCACAAATCAAGACTCCGTGGCTGTTACTGATAAATTCCTGATGAAAAAACCCAATAACACTTTGCCCGACCCGGGAATCGAACCCACCCCATGCTCAGCAGTCGCGCTTGCGACCACTAGGCCAACGACCTTGAAATACATATTATTACAGACTTTATACACACTAATCTATCTACTCACCAGCTGACTTTAAGTTCATTAGCACTTCGCTTATTTCCAGGGTAGTACTCGAGTATACCAACCATTCCAGAACACACAGGTCGCGGTCAAAGTTTAGGAACTGGCGAAATGTGTGTGTACTGTAAGCAACATGGATAGGTGTTTAATTAGGTTATTATAAAACATATGCTGATTGAGAAGTACCTACTTGTCTCTATGGCGCGAATTACACAGAAACGGGGTAAGGTGAAGACGCGGCGCAGGCATCTTGCCGCTTCAAAACGTTTCAATACAAAATATGGGTAGGCGAAACGATGTGAATTATACTCAAGCGGCGTGGCGCAGGCACGTCGTTTCGTCAAATGTTCCGCGTTGTTAGCAGTCCGCCGCGCCTTCACCTTACGCCGTTTCTTTGTAATTCGCGCCTTACTCCGCTTCTGTGTAATTCGGGCCTATATAAGAAGGATTTTTTAGCATCCCGTTGCCAAATGGCAAGAGCAGAACACTTTCAGTTAATCGCCCTGTCCGTCTGTATTTCTGTCTGCCCGTCGGTATCTGATAGCCCTTTTACTCCTCTGTTGGCACCACCCAGTTTTGGATAGCATGCAACCGAGTCCGACTCGAATTTGGCTGGTGTTTATTTAATTTTATTCATAACTCCACATAAGTCCAGATATTTGTAGATTTTCAGTGAAAAGTATAATCGGGGACTGAATAAAACGAAAAAGTAAAAAATCATAAATAATTAACGTATAATCATACATTAAGTAGTAAACTATTGTAAAATACCTAAACATTACTCCTGATTAAATACTGAATAAAAGTTTTTCTATTTTATCCACCACCGAAACCTAAGTAATATTGGTGTTAGTAACTGTAGTGCGAGAGCTTATACTGATGAAGTTAGTTGATGCTACAAATTCATCTTTAAACTATATTGTAACACTTATTTACTAAAAACCCACCGTAAACCAGACGCAATTAAATACTGCTATATAATAAACTTCATTCATAATTCATTTGAACTCATCAACCGAAAAAAATTATAACTCTCAATATGTAATCGTTTGTAACTAGCAACAACTATTGGGAAGCACCTTTGGATATAATTAGTTCGAATCAATATTCGAGAATTATTGCTTTCGATGTCATTATCAATCTCCTGCCCTTATCTCAATTTATATGGGGTCGACGCAGCATGTCTTCTTCTTTCATAGTTCTTTATTAATCGTCATCACAGCAGTCACCTCCTTTCTAGCCATATCACCCTTCACACAATACATTCATCGTTTCTTTGGTCTTCCTCTACTCTAATAGCCATCTACATTCATATCCAACCTTTTCTTCACTACATTTTCCTCATTCCTCTGCATCATATGTCCATACCACGATAACCAATTACCACACAACTTTTAAGTCACCGGCGTCACTTTCAGACTTCCTCTTATGTACTCATTCCTTATTTTATTCATTCGGGTTACACACACACATTTAGCATTCTCATCTCAGCAAGCATGCAATTGCCTTTCATCTATCCCTTTTGTGGCCCTATATTCTGATCCATACAAGACAGCAGGTTTAATCAGTACGCATAATAATCCTGTGACCTGCCGCCATTTCATCCTTCAATTGCTTTTAATTTCTTTCTGGGAATGCAGGATAAATCATGCTTCGACTTTGATCGTTACTATAATATAATATTACGTCTCGTACTGAATTACAAAAACTAGCTTTACGGCCGATTGTTTATTAGAGTTACCTATAGGAGCTCCGGAAATATTCGAAACCGGAATGTGCACGTTTTTGACATTATACCTACATCTCTACGAACACAGCAACGCCTTATGTATTAAGAATGGTTTATTGCAAAAACGGGACATGTCTTAAATCTGGGAACCGCAGCCCCGACAGCGTTCGATAAAATATCTGTACTAAAATCTATTAGCAGTAGTGTGAGCTAACGGGTCATGAAACCCCCACACTCGGACGATGGCGTTGTCCATGGTGTGCAGAGACGCTCTGCAGCCAGCCTTAGCTTTGACGCACACCCATCTTGTTCTGTTACCGTGTTTATTAACTCGGTTAAACCGGTACTGACCGATCACGATGACCGGGTTACCTCGCTGAGATTGCGCAAAAACAGGGTTCAGATCTGGAAACAACCATTGTTTTAATACCTAGTGAATCATTGAATAAGTTGTTAGGTTTCGTAAAATAAGTAAATCTTTAAATCATTTCGTATTTCTTACACCGGCAACACTCGCAATGTCATTCGTTCACATTGGTGAACGAATGACATTAGGAGCTGACGTTTGAGGTTTGGGCAATGGACTCGGCCTATTTGCTCGGGGCCAGCATCGAATACGGACGTGCTATAATAATATTCTGTATATAAGGAGAAATACAGCTACCCTTCAAATAATTAATGTGAGTTTTATTATATTTCTATGTTTGATGTGAGTGTTCTTATATTTCAGAAGTGGGATTAACCCGCTTAGGTGCTTATGCAGTGCTATACTGCTTACTTATAATAGTGTGCTTGATTGTGGAATTTTCAACGGTTATTTTTCAAGGTAAGAATATAATAAAAATAAAGGGGTTGTCTCAAGGTCATTCCAACGGGTCTATAAGATTACTTCCTTAATGTTGATGGGGGAGCAAGGGGGCCCAAAATTTCGTTATTTTTGAGCTACGAAGCCCCGTTTTTGAGATTTTATATACATATACCGCCGCCGTTGGTATTTTAACAACGGTAACTTTCAAGGTTAGAATAAAATAAAATAAAGGGGTTGTCTCAAGGTCAATCTAATGGGTCTACAGGATTACTTCCTTAATGTTAAATGGAGTGCAAGGGGGCCCAAAATTTCGTTATTTTTGAGCTACGAAGCCCCGTTTTCGAGATATTTTAAATATACCGCTGCCGCCTATATAAATTTTGTTTTCAAGTGTTTTTTTTGAGTAGTTACATAGCATACGTTTCTAAGTTCCAGAATAACGATGCCACGTTCGAACGAATCTTCCCCACGGCGCCGTTTGAGAACGCCGAGCCATAGAGAAGCTGATCGAAATGCAGACTCAAGCAGACGGAGTCGGAGTCGCACGCGCCGACAAAGCGACAGCTATCGTAGTCGTAGTCGGGTGCGTACTCCAAGTCAAAGGCAAGGACGTGACAATGTCGGTCAATTGGAACATGAGCTGGAACATCATCGCAAGCGGCTACGCGCTCTGGAGAGCGAGTTAAGCCGGGAGCGCAGTCTTAGACCTCGGGCCACACCCCTGGCTGGCGCTGCGCGCCACAACCCCGGCGCATCGGAGGGCAGCGAACAGGACCGGTTGCGGGTTCGAGATAGAAGCTTACCTCGGGAACGCAGCCCTACAGTGCGACGATCTCATGAAGTACGCGATGCTGTTGACAACGCGTCGCCAACACCACGGAATGTAAGGTCAGACAGTCCAACCTTTACCTCCAAGGATATTATGAATATTATTAATACTTTTGGTAACATTAAGTCTCGGTCTCAGCCGTCAACCGTGGCAACTCCGGTGCAGAATTCTAACAATAACATTAATCATATGAATATTTTACCTAATTTCGACCCTTCTTCAAAGGGTCAGCGCATTGATATTTGGCTTAAAAAGGTAAATGAATGTGCCACTGTTTATGGCTGGGACGAAAGAACCATTATACATTTTGCTATGCAGAAGCTACAAGGATTGGCCAAAACATGGTATGAGAGTTTGAACTCCATACTATACAGTTGGAGTGAGTGGCAACACAAATTGTTGAGTGCGTTTCCTTTTGAACATAGTTATGGCCAATCCTTGGAGGACATGCTCAAGAGAATAAGTAAAAGTAATGAACCCATAGAGGTCTACTATTATGAGAAATTAGCCCTATTGAACCGATGTGACATCGAAGGCAAGCGTGCTGTCGAATGCATAATACACGGCTTAAGCGATAGAACAATGAGGTCTAGTGCCAACGCTGTACGGTGTACCCAACCCGATCAGTTACTACAATTTCTTATGACTAATAAGGATATTTCACAATTTTCTGATCGTGCCAATTTTAAAGGTAAATCTTCGTCTACGTCAGAATCATCAAATAATAATGCTTCAAATCGAACTACAAAACCTAATGGTAATCGCGAATTATTTTGTTATAACTGCAAAGAGAAAGGGCACCCTTACCTCAAATGCCCCAAACCCTTAATTCAATGCGAGAAGTGTCGTAAGTTTGGTCATAAAGTCGAAAATTGCCATGATAAATTTGGAAACGATAAAAGGCCTGAGAAGGTACAAAAGACAATGCGTATATTAACTTCTGAATCAAATTCAAAGTTCATTAAAGATGGTAGGATTAATAACGTTCCAATAAAAACTTTCATAGATTTCGGTAGTGAGGTCACTCTTATTACACAGTCCGTAGCTTCAGCGTTAGGTTTAATCTACGATAGCCCTTCCATGCCTTTAAAGGGATTTGGAAGTAACATAATACGATCCAAAGGTGGGGTAAATGTGGATATAAGCATTGATGGTGTCAGAGGTAGTGTTTTGTGTCAAGTAGTAGAGGACGGCCTTTTGGATTTACCCTTGCTGGTAGGGCAGTCGTTTACAGAACAGCCTCATGTAGTAGTGTACAAGAATGCGGAAGAATTAAAATTCTTTGACGGTAACAATGAATTTGGTTTTCCGCGATTAGATCTAGGAGATAGTACGGCGGTCACCGTAGCGGTTGTCTCTGATGTCGTCATTTATGGTCCAGCTGTAGTCAAGGCCCGCGTAAATTCTCCTTCAGTTAAAGATGGAGATATTTTATTAAGTGGAAAAGTGATAGGGAAACCAAATCAGCAGTTTACTATTATTGGAGGGGTGTACCGGGTCAAAAGCGGCTTAGTTTATATTTACATAACGCCATTATCAAAATTCTGTCAATTGAGAGAGGCGGTCGTTATAGGAAGGGGTACTAAGATTCAGGTAGTTAGCCGCATACACACATCAGTAGATTTCTCCGTGGCTGAGCCCGGTATAATTGATGTTAGTCAATTAAAAATAGGTGCCACAATCGACGAGTCTCAGCGAAGACAGTTGATAGACATACTTATTAGGTATAAGCATTGTTTCGCGACGTCCTTTAAGGAACTAGGGTGTACGAGCGTCGCTGAGATGAACATTGAGCTAACTAGCAATCGTCCCGTTGTGTACCGACCGTACAGGCTAGCACATAAGGAACGTGAGCAAGTAAGGGAGATGATAGGAGAAATGTTAGAGTCTGGAATCGTGAGGGAATCCGTTTCGGAATACGCTAGTCCTATCATATTAGTGCGCAAAAAGGATGGCAAGCAGAGATTATGCGTCGATTATAGGTTCCTAAATTCTGTAACGGTGAAAGAACGGTACCCGATGCCGATAATTGAGGACGAGATTTCTCGACTCTCAGGCCAGGCATATTTCATTACTCTGGATATGGCTTCTGGTTACTACCAAGTGCCAATAACCGAAGGTTCAAAACCGCTAACGGCATTCGTAACCCCTGACGGCCAATACGAATTTAATCGCATGCCGTTCGGATTGGCAAATGCGCCCGCTGTTTTCCAGCGGATGATGAACAGAGTACTGGGATCTGCTAGGTTTACAGAGGCTATGGTTTACATTGATGATGTACTTATTTATGGAAAGAGTGTAGACGAATGCCTGGAGAGGTTTGAAAGAGTGATGAAACTGTTAGAGAAGGCTAATTTGACCCTCAACCTATCGAAATGTGATTTCCTTCAGAATCAGATAATTTATCTCGGGTATGAAATCAGCGCTGCAGGTGTCCGTCCTGGTAATAGAAAGGTTCAGTCTGTACTAGATTTTCCTTGTCCGACCAATTCGCATTCAGTAAGACAGTTTCTTGGGTTGGTGGGCTATTTCAGAAAGTTTATTAAGAACTTTGCGATTCTGTCACACCCGCTAAATAAACTGCTCAAAAAGGATGCGGATTGGGTTTGGACCGAGGATCAAGAGGTGGCTTTTAGGGCACTTAAGGATAGGTTAGTAGATAGACCGATATTAGCGATTTACGAACCGACTGCTGAGACAGAATTGCATACCGATGCAAGCAAAGTAGGAATAGGAGGCATTTTGCTTCAACGTAAACACGCTAGCGATTCCTTTCAACCTGTGGCATATTATAGTCGGCAAACTTCTCCAGAGGAGAAAAATTTTCATGCCTTTGAACTTGAGACCCTGGCCGTAGTATGTTCACTCAAGAAGTTTCGAGTTTACCTGTTAGGGCAAAGTTTTAAAATTGTCACGGACTGTAGCGCATTACGTTCGACATTCTCGAAACGAGACATGATTCCGCGTATAGCGCGTTGGTGGCTCCTGCTACAGGAGTTTCAATGCACTGTAGAGTATCGCGCCGGTACTAGAATGGCACACGTGGATGCTCTGTCGCGAAATCCTGTCGAATTAGTAGATGACTCAGTCGAAACTGACCAGTATCCAAGTATTATGTTGATTAGTAGCGAGGACTGGTTGCATACTTTGCAGATGGGAGATTCTGAACTTCGTCGAACTCGCGATATACTTACTACTGATATGGATGCTGATAGTTTAAAACACATAAAAGAAAACTATTTGATTAAGGATAATAAACTTTATAAATGTTTAAACGGAGATAAAAATAATTTACGCTGGGTAGTACCAAAAGGCGCTAGGTGGCAACTCTGCCGCATGAACCATGATGATATCGGACATTTTGGTGTAGAGAAGACGTTAGAGCGCATTAAGAAAACATATTGGTTCCCCAAAATGTCCAGGTTCATAAAAAAATACGTTCAGGCGTGTCTTGAGTGCGCATACTCAAAGAAAAGCAAAGTTAATGAGGGCCTTCTACACCCAATCACTAAAATAGAAGTGCCTTTTCACACCATCCACGTTGACCACCTTGGGCCTTTTGTTCGCTCGAAGTTAGGGAACTCTTACCTTTTGGTGATAGTGGATGCTTTCACGAAGTTCGTCTTTATTAAACCAGTGCGAAATACGAAGACGCAAACTGCAATCAAAGTTCTTGAGGACATTTTGTATATATTTAGGATTCCCGATCGTATCATTAGTGACCGTGGCACATGCTTCACATCCCACGCGTTTAAGCGTTTTTGTTTAGATAAGGGCATAAGACATATTTTGAACGCAGTAGCTAGTCCGAGAGCAAACGGTCAGGTAGAGCGGTACAACCGTACCATTCTGAACTCTTTGACCGCCCAGAACCTTAATTTTGATGACAGGAATTGGGATGATAAAGTAGGTAGAGTCCAATGGGGTATGAATAATACTCGACAAAAGACCACGGGTAGGACGCCGGCTGAAGTCATGTTCGGGTTAAATATGAACGCAGAGATCAATCCTAGGCTTAATGATTTAGTACGGGAAAGTAGGGAGGAATTAGATACCGAAATTCTACGAGAATCAGTTAAAGATAAAATTGACGTAGAACAAGACAAACAAAAATCCGCTTATGACAAAAACCGGCTTCCTGCACGTGTATATGGTGAGGGCGATCTCGTAAAGATTACCAGAACTTCGTTTGCAAACGATGGTAAAAGCAAAAAACTAATTTCACCCTATGTTGGACCTTATCGCGTGATTGCGGTGTTGGGTAACGACCGTTATAGACTGGCTGCTATACCAGGGTTGTCTAGTACTAAGAATAAGCGCAAGACCACTGTAGCTGCCGATCGTATGTTGCCATGGGTTCACGTGGCTGCCTTAGATGTAAACGAGGGTAATGATGATGATGATGATGATGGTGGTGGTGATGATGATGATGATGAAATGAATAGATGTAACGATGAAGATACGGATGCGTAACTTCGTTAATTCTAGTAATTATATTATTTGGTAACACAGGCGTTGCATATTTATCAACATCATTATTGCTAATAATATGTTGTCTGACAATAGATTGAAAGACAGATTGAACCTAATTTCAAATGATTTAGAACGCTAATTAACTGTCATTGTTTGTTATAATTTAATTGATTAATGTATCTGTAAATTTATAATAACCAAGGATTGACAAATAAGTTTTATTATGATTGTGTTTTTGTATGGAATTCATACACTCCTGATCTTAACTTAGAATTTATGTTTAGAAATGTATACGTGATTAAGATTTATACATATAGATTGAATAAGATAAGTTATGATGTAATAAATAATATGTTCCAAGCGATGATGAGTAATAAAATCGTAAAGATTCTAACAGCTATTCCTGTATTTATTGTTTGTGAGAAGGAGGGTTCACTACTGCCGTGACTTTTGATATATCTTATTATGTTTATGTATTTATATTGCTTGTGAGAAGGAGGGTTCGCAGGCAAGGTCACCTTAGTATGTGAGAAGGAGGGTTCACTACTACCGTGGCTTTTGATATATTTTATTATGTTTATGTATTTATTGCTTGTGAGAAGGAGGGTTCACAAGCAACGTCACCTTAGTATGTGAGAAGGAGGGTTCACTACTACCGTGGCTTTTGATATATTTTATTATGTTTATGTATTTATTGCTTGTGAGAAGGAGGGTTCACAAGCAACGTCACCTTAGTATGTGAGAAGGAGGGTTCACTACTACCGTGGCTTTTGATATAATATTTTTATTACATTTATATATTGACTGCTTGTGAGAAGGAGGGTTCACAAGTATTACCATCATGGTTCGTGAGAAGGAAGGTTCACAACCATCAAAATTTGTGGATATTGTTTATTACACCCGTTTCATGTAAATTAATTTTGGGGAAGTAAGTGAAGAAGAGGTTCACTATGATAATGGCCATTAGTAAATGTATTTTTTTTTGTGTGTTTGGTTTTATTTTTCTACTTTTTGTTCTTTTCTTAGTTCTGTTGTATTGTTTTTAATTAAAGTAATGATTCTCAAACTGTATATGTTTTAGAAATAGCGTGTTATGTAATTATTGTAAATTCGGATTCGATGCTGTCACTTTAGCTGGCCGAGTGTTAGGTAGTAGCTAACTGGCTGCGTGCATGAGGACATGCACAACGTCAGGATGGTCGAGTGTTAGGTTTCGTAAAATAAGTAAATCTTTAAATCATTTCGTATTTCTTACACCGGCAACACTCGCAATGTCATTCGTTCACATTGGTGAACGAATGACATTAGGAGCTGACGTTTGAGGTTTGGGCAATGGACTCGGCCTATTTGCTCGGGGCCAGCATCGAATACGGACGTGCTATAATAATATTCTGTATATAAGGAGAAATACAGCTACCCTTCAAATAATTAATGTGAGTTTTATTATATTTCTATGTTTGATGTGAGTGTTCTTATAAAGTATACTTACTAAGAATAATAGACGGGAATACCCGGGGCAGCGGGTTGTTCGAAAGAGATACCGCGGCCCGGGGGTTAAAGTTTTTAATGAGTAGAAGTCTGACACTCCTTTTCACTCCGCCCAGAGTGGGAGGAGTCGTTTGATGATATAACACCCGCCAAAAAAAAAAAATTTGTACAAAGCACTGTGGAAATACTTATAAACTTCGGAATCCATTCCTGATTCAAATGTTAATGGAAAAATGCAGCCAACGAATCTCAAACAGGACCTGCAGAATTACGTGCCATTATGGTTTGAAGACGCTGGTATTTTATTTTCAGATCAGGATTGCACATTTTGTTTACCAGACATGAGATTACCTAATGCTTGTCAGGTGTCAAATCTGAGAGACGAATACTGTAGTCCACAATGGTAGGTATATCAGCTTGATTTAGATTACCGATTTATTATTTGTTAAAGATTGATATATAGAGCCAGTTATAACTCTAAAAACAACCTTCTCGGATTAAAGCTAAAAGGAAAATGAAGCCACCGGACAACACTTCAAATAAAAGATACAATTTGAAAATGGAATATTTACTTATACTCGTATTACCTACAATGAAACGGTTTATGAATACAAGTAATAAAGCGTAAACTCTATGATTACGTATGATTTCTACGTAATGTAATACTAATGCTACAGCTAAGATACAGTACTTACTGCCGCACTCAAAGACGTTTAATGATTACATAAGCCATCACTTAGTAAAGGTTTTGACAGTTTAGTGAAGATTTTGTATGTCAAATCTTTACTAAGTGACGGGTTAAGTAATCATTAAATATCTCTGAGTACGGCAGTTGGTATGTTATTTGTTTTGGTGACATCTTACAGTCAGCATCAGAAGTAGATTAGGCCTACTCAAAGTTTAAAAACAGGTTTTTTAAATAAAAACAAGTTATTGAAGAGCAATGAATATTTTAAAGAATGAATTTCTGAAATGATAAAATTAACAGCTGGAGTCCTGTACATCAAATAGTTAAAATTCCGAAATGTTAAGCTACTTCTGTTGCTGACCGTACCTACTATGAACTGAAAATATAAATGAAATTACTCAGTTAACGGAAGATAACTTCTTTATGTACTCATTATTCGTTATTTTATTGTAAAACAAGACCTACGTCACACATCTTCTAAAAATTATAATAATTCCTAACTATAAATTAATTCTAACCGGAATTTTATTATTATTTTAGATTAAAATTTATATATAACGTATTTGTATAACAATATACAATTATTTAAAGGATTTTATCACTATTTTACTTACTACATGCCTACATCAACATTAATTTAAACATTTTAAAACTTCGGAACTTTTTTATGAAAGTCTAACGATAAACAGTCAAATTAAACTTTTAATCATGGAAATCTCAATAAAATCGTGGAAAGGTCACCGTAAAAATACGTAAGAACTTTTTAGCACTCAATATTGTCGTTCAATGTCATGGAATGATATTCAGTTATATAATAATATTTTAAAATGTGGCACGATAACTTATTGAAAACTTACAATGGTTTATGAAACTTAAGTAAACAGTTTAAATACTTAAAACTATGTAACTACTAGAATACAATGCATTAAAATATTTAACATACATTGACGTTTGAGAATTCACAATCATTATCACGTGTTTGTTCGACTATACGGGCGATAAAACTGCTACATGGCAGTTTTATAATTAGTGGTGTGCCGTCGATCGTCAAAAATGAATAACCGCGGACACGGATCCGGATACGGATCTTTATTAACCGACTTCAAAATCGTCGGATCTTTTTTTTTATTTTTTTTTTATGAATGTTCCCCGATTACTCGAAGATGGCTGGACCGATTTCGCATGTGGTCCCACGATCATCAAGTCAGGATCTGATGATGGGATCCTGGAGAAATAGAGAGAACTCTTCAAATTTTATAGCCACACTTAAAGTGATTTGAGAAGTTTTTGAAAGAGTACCTTCTCGGAGTGATCCCATTTCAATTTGGTGAAGATCTGATGAAGAACTTCGGAGGTAGGCAACGGAATTCCTCAATAAATGATAGCAATAGACTGGGATAGCTGAAATCTCATGTCTGTCTATTGTTTACACCAGTTCATAACATAACATCACGCCGGTAAGCACGTTTCGACTTGCATTGCGCGCGTATTACTTTTGTTTAGTGTGACACGGTGCCGCAAAAGTAGACGACATTTTTTTGTGTATGGTTTTGGTACAAAAGTTAAAATTATGTCTACTAAAAATTTTTTTAGTGTAATTTGGAATTATTTTGAGATAGTAAATGATGAATATGTGAAGCGTAAAATTTGTGACGGAAAATATTCCCGTATGGGGTAAAGGAACAACTTCCTTAAAAATCATCTACAGAGAAAACATCCTGAAGATTAATAAAAAAAAGTGACGGATACGGACACGGACCTAATTTCTACAGCGGATATCCGCAGATACGGATACGGATATCCGGAACATCACTAGTTTTAATGGAGCTTATCATGCAAGCATGTTAATAAGATTGAAAAATCAGTCAATTTTATTGCTTTAAAGTAGCTATTCTAACCGCAAGGTTCGGTTTAAAAAATTCTAACTTCCATTTTGTTTGATTAAAATATTTTCAACAAAATCAGAACACCTATCCATAAATATCTAACTAGGAACACGTAACTACTATCATAATTATAATATCAGTTTGTTCACACGGTACATTTTCCTTTTGAGATTCTGCAAAAATGAAGCTATAACTTGCAAATAACGCTACTTGCTAATTGTACTCTAAGTCGTGAAAACTATTCCTTAGTCATCATTTTCATAATTCTTTTGGCGCAGTATGTCTTTAAACTATTCAATAGTATGAAGCTTTAATAAGAATCACTTTCAGATTCGACTGGCAAAGACGTGGAAATGGCAGCAGCTATCTCATCAGAGTGGAAAAAACCAATAAGTAGATCATTTGCTTTTAGTGATCTATTTCGACTTGTAATTTAAACCTGTACTGCACGCGTAGCATGACCACCGTAGAAACGGGTTTTGTCGACGGAAGAATCGACAAAATGACAGATTGTAGCAAAATTTCATGTCAAATTGTATGAAAAAAGCTTTGTCTATTCTTGGTAGAATAGAGATAGAATCGCCATACTACGCGTGCTGATACCGTTCGTAATTTGATACTGAAGTAGCGCCACTGTTTGGTGATCAGTGTGTGAACTACAAAATTTCCATACAAATTAATTTACATGTTAACGTTATTAAATTGGTTATAGGTTATTCAAACTCGCACTAAGCATAGAAGACTTAGACATGATCCGACTTGAAGCGGAACATGTCTAAGTCGGAACCAGCAGTTTGACTGGCAGCCACAGTCGGCCTAAAAGACATCCTTATTACAATCTTCAAATACCACAAAACTCAATGATTATGTTTGCCAAGAGTCTTGACGATGACATTGTCAACAGTAGTAATAGATGCAGTACAGCCGTTCTTCTTTTTGATGCAAGTCCAGCGAACCTTGGACCCCCAACACGCATGTTTGTTGAACCGCCATTGACCTATTTGTACTACGAGGTTCCCACGTTGAGATAGGTCAAATGTTGGCTCTGATTGCTCTGAAATACATCAGACATATTTTATTACCATCTTTTGTTACATCTTCATACAAATTAAACTTGCAAATTCTTAGAATACCTATTAATGGCTACCTGCTCTAGGTAGGTATGCAATGATAATATACAGGAATAATATAACGAAAATACAAATTGTTTAAATAACTTTAATTATAAGGATTACAACATTTTACATAAAGCGAAATACAGATCACATGAAATCATAATAATTATATTGTTATTTTAATTTTTACTAATGTGTCCATGACACAAAGAGATGAAAATACGTCAATCACCGAAATTAATACAAAATTCTTGATCTTTCTGTGTACTACTCTGTGTTTTGTATACGATCACAACCTTTGACAATAAAATCATTACTTTTACCTAAAACCTAAGCCTAGTTACGAAACCCCTAAAATTTTTAAAACTCTTACGGCGTGGATATACGTAAATTGGTATTTTTTAGGATACATTAGAACCTTTTTTTTCCGCAACCATCACCGAATTTTTTTTCAATAAAATATGTATTAATTTATACAAACCAGAGCATGTCCTCTACGCATATAAAAAATTAAAATATTAAATTTAAACATCCTAAATAAATATGCAAAGTAGCCTCTGCTTTTGTAACTAACTACTATTTTTCTCCTAAACTATCAATAATAGGATATTTTTATTGCCATTAATATATTATATAAAGTGATGCCGAGAGGACCTTCAGCTTATTTTTGCCAATAACTTTCTAGTTTTTTTTTTTTACGTAATCGCTATTCGCAAGTCGCGTAGCTACTACCCTATGGCGCCCAATAAATCGGGTGTGGAAAGGTGAATTGTCAGTGGCGTATATCCAGCTCTTAAAGGGCCATCTGACAGAGCCACATGTTACATTTACCTAGACATATAGAAAATAATGTTAACTTTAGAAAATAATGAACATAATTATTCTTTACAAGACATATTCTTTGTTAAATATAACTTAGAAATAATTTTATCTAAGACGGAATTTAATTCTCGAGGGAGTAACTTGGAGAGCAGCTACAGATTATAGAGTATATCCCGAGCGTAGCAAGGGATTCTAACCTGCAAGCGAATCTATACAGAAATGTATCAAAATAGTCCACTAAAACACTTAGGAAATCATCAATGATAGACATTGTTTATGATATGCCAAGTATAGTATAGCATTATAAAACAATAATATAAAACTAATTATTTTATTACACATCATGATATCATTCAAGTTACAACCATTATTTTGTTCTAAAAACATTTGTATATTCGCTCTGTCTAGTATCCACTACAGTATGGTTGTATACTAGTGGTTGTGCCATCCATTGAGCTTGACTAGCCTATCGTTGACAGTGACAGCAACGCATCGACAACCACAACTCTTTCTAGCGGTGCACTCCCACCAGGTCTTCACACGTCGTTCCAGCTTCTTGGTAAACCGATACCTGCCCCAAGTTATAATAGGGTTGCCAAACCTTGTAACCCCAAATATAAGAGGATTTACTGAAGTCGCTGAAATATAATAAAAATATATAATTTAATTACGCTTATAAATATATGTTAAATAAATATAAATTTTGCATAACATAACTGAAAAGGGTAGAATAGGGTCATCCGTCATTATTTTGATATCTTACTGTTTACTAATAATAACAAAATCATTATGAAAATGCACTAAAACGACAAGATAGTTTTATAATTACCGCCTCCTTTTTAAAGTCGGGTAAAAACAATGTATTTCTTGGAATTAAAAAAAAATATCTAGAAACAAACAACACTTTTGTAGCTAACAACATTTTGGTCATCTTACAATCTAGATTATTCAAGATACACTTATAATTATAACACACACACACACATACACACACGCCAGTGCTTAAATACACGTGCACGTTAGTGATAAGGTTTCCTTCCTAGGTTGGCTTTTATGTGGCAATGTCAAAACTTTTCACTGCAATGTGGTCATCAACAATCTGGAAGACATCAAACAGTTTTGGGAATCCGAAGACATCACGGACCAATCCAACCTATCGGTAGAAAATGAAACATGCATTGAATACTACACCAACACTACGCAACGCTTGGAGAGTGGGAAATATGAAGTCAGACTGCCGATGAAGAATGAACTTCAGAGCAGACTGGGGTTGTCCAAGCCAATGGCTATAGCCCAATTCAAAACATTAGAAAGAAAGTTACAAAAACAAACACATTTGGCAAATGCCTATAAAGACTTCATGGCTGAATATATTGATCTAGGTCATATGAAGCAATCAACAGTCAGTAACAAAACATTAGAGTGTTTCTTGCCTCACCACGGCGTGCAACGCGCTGAGTCAACAACAACAAAGTACAGAGTGGTGTTCAACGCGTCAGCAAAAACATCTACAGGCTGCAGTTTGAACGACCTCATGTACAAAGGCCCCAATCTCCAACAAGACTTACAAACATTATTGATGAAATGGAGGCAATACAAATATGCGTTTACAGCGGACATTGAGAAGATGTTTCGTGCTATTTGGGTAGCCCCCGCAGACCAACAACTGCAACAAATTGTATGGCGGGAATCGCAGGAAAAACCTCTCCGCTCATATCAACTAACAACAGTAACATACGGTACCAAGGCCGCGCCGTTTCTAGCCATGATGACACTCAGGAGATTGGCGACAGACGAACGTGAACAGTTCCCGGGGGCATCAAAGGTGCTGGAAGAATCATTCTACATGGATGACCTCGTCCATGGGACTCATACAATAGAAAATGGAAAGAAATTGATCGCTGATTTGAAACAATTATTAAAAAAAGGAGGTTTCAACCTTCGAAAATGGTCAGCTAACCATCAAGACCTTTTGGGAGACATCTCCGAACAGCACAACAACAATAAGATTGTCTTCAACTTCAGAACGGAAAACACACAAAAAACGTTAGGCTTGTGCTGGAATTCAATAGAGGATAAATTCACCTTTCGATGCACAATTTCGAACGTAAACAAGAAACAGACCAAACGCAGCCTACTAGCCGAAATATCAAAACTATTTGACCCACTCGGCTGGCTGGCTCCCGTGTCAACAAAATTGAAATTATTATTTCAAAAACTATGGGATGGAAACTTACAATGGGACGACGAAGTGTCCGACAACATACATGCGGAGTGGTGCAAGATACAAGCGGACGTAATGGCGATAAACTCTTGCGAAATACCTAGATGGCTTCAATGTGGTGAAAAGCAGACAATGGAGCTACACGGGTTCAGTGACGCCTCCTTGGATGCATATGCCTGTGTCATCTACGCACGGACCAAGTCATCAACAATACTGGTAGCCGCGAAGTCAAAGATTGTACCACACCGAAAAACAACAACATTACCAAGGCTGGAATTGAATGGAGCGCACCTTCTTTCACAACTAATGCGCAAAGTCCAACAGTCATTGAATCAATATGAAGTACACGTCTACGGCTGGACTGATTCCATGGTGGTCCTGGGTTGGTTACAAGGAGACCCATCCCGCTGGAAAACATATGTGGAAAACAGAGTACGAAGTATTACTGACGTCATACCACGATCGTCGTGGAACTACGTCAAAACAAAGGAAAATCCCGCTGACGCCGCAAGCAGAGGCCAATACGCTAGTCAGCTAAAGGAAAATCAACTGTGGTGGCAAGGGCCTACATGGCTACCATCGCTAAAAACAAATAACATTGAAAAACATAACTTTAATACAGAACAAGAAGAAAAAACAATCCGAAAACAAGCCAATGCAGCCCAACATAACATTGAAAACCCGAGCATTGTGGAAAATTTATTGCAAAATCACAGCTCTATCGAACATATAACTCGCATTGTCGCATGGATACTCAGAGCATTGAACCCGAAACGGCAACAACTGCCGAGATATCTGACGTTGCACGAATTGGACAAGGCAACAAAGGTGCTCGTAAAACAAACACAACAGAAATCATTTGACACAGATATTTGCTGTTTACAAAAACATAACACGGTGCAGTCTAACAGTAAAATAAAAGCGCTGACTCCGTTCATTGACCATCAAGACATCCTACGAGTTTCTGGAAGATTAAAAAACGCCTTACTAAACGAAGACATGAAACATCCGATGATCATACCACACGACAGTCGATTAACACATCTTCTCATCGACCAAGCTCATCGAATGACGTTTCACGGCGGACCGAGACTGACCCTATCACACTTACGTCAGAAATATTGGATCGTCGGCGGAAACCGAACAACGAAGATGCAAATCAGAAAATGTGTGACGTGCCGAAGAAACAGCCCAAAAGCAGAACACCAGCTGATGGGTAACCTACCGAGCGCACGAGCAAATCAAGCGCCGCCCTTTTACCATACAGGGGTGGATTACACTGGATTTGTGGACGTCAAAATGAACAAAGGCAGAGGAGCGAAAACAACAAAGGGCTACATTGCAGTCTTCATATGTATGGTGACCAAAGCTGTGCATATTGAACTGGTATCAGATCTCACCAGTTCAGCATTTTTGGCAGCCCTAAACAGGATGGCAGCAAGAAGAGGCGCCCCTTGTCACTTATACAGTGATAATGGAACAAACTTCGTCGGCGCAAACCGTCAACTCATGGAACAATACGAGGAAATCGAACATACATACAAAAGCGACCAACTACAGAGGGAAATCGCGGAGATGAAGATTGAGTGGCATTTAAATAATACGAATTTTGCATTGTTGACAGCAAAAATATAAGTAATTGTTGACATTGTTTAATTCCAACCACTTGTCTCTGCAGGTTTCATGTGTGGTTTCGCAGTTAAGAGATTCCTTGTTCTTCATGCAGAGGCTCTCGTCAGACTTCATGCGGTATATGGGTTTTTGTAGTGAACACAGTAGAGTTGTCGCGTCATTTTGCACGCATTGATGTATTTCGGATTCCATCATTGGGATGTACGAATCCTTTTGAATGTTTATTGCTAAGATTTCAGCAATAGGTATTAGGGTGACCATATCCAAGTCATGGTTTTTCGGTGTGGTACAATCTTTGACTTCGCGGCTACCAGTATTGTTGATGACTTGGTCCGTGCGTAGATGACACAGGCATATGCATCCAAGGAGGCGTCACTGAACCCGTGTAGCTCCATTGTCTGCTTTTCACCACATAAAAGCCAACCTAGGTGTGTTTGTTGTGCCATAGGTTGAGTGACGTCATCGCCTTTTATTATTCCTCCCAGCATGATTTGCGAATAAATGTCAGCTCCAAATAGTAAGTCCACTTGGCGGCTGTTATGGAAGTCTGGGTCTGCAAGATGGATGTTCTGTATGTGAGACCAAGATGGTTTTGCAAAGGTCTTATTTGGCAGGTTCTTGATCAGGTTGTTCATAATGAAGACAGACGTTTGGAACTTGAAATCGTTGTAGACAGAACTGCAAGTAATTGTTGTCATTCCTTTGCAGTGGTTTTCTTTCTGTCCAACTCCAAAGATGACTCCTTTGCATCTCTCGCGTTTGACACCGAGAAGTTGAGCGGCATGTTCCGTGATCAAAGATATCTGAGACCCTTGATCGATGAGGGCTCGCAGCTTAATTTTGGTCCCATCAGCAGCTTGTATGTTTATTACGGCGGTTGCTAGTAGTATCTCTGAAGTATCATCATCCTTTGATACATGAGAAGAATTTGTTTGTTTTTCTGTTTTGTTCTTAATACATGCATCATGTATCAATGTGTTATGTTGACCCGAGCACTTGCGACATCGGTGAGCTGACGTACATGTCTTTCCGTTATGGCTGAACAGGCAATTTACGCAGAGGTTCATTTTATTTACTGTGCTAAGTTTTAAGTGATTTGGCATTTCTAAAAACTTCGCACAATTATACATTCCATGTTCGTCATCGCAAAGAGGGCATCGAAATGTTGACGCATGGAATGATTTCGTAATTTTCTTGTTGCTAGTTGCTTGATTACTGCTGTATTGTTTTTTAGAATTTGGATGTTGACTCGATGATGTATTTGGTTTTTGATTGTTTTCTTGTTTGCGACGCGATGCTTCCAACGATGTAAACTTCGCTTCTAGGAAATCTAACAGGTCTTTCAGTATTGGCAGCTTTCGGCAATTTTTCAGCGAGTCATTGTACTCTGAATGTGTGTCTGCGTCTAATTTCTGCGATAATATATGTACAAGAATCGGGTCCCAAGTGCCGACATCCACTCCTAAATTCTTTATCGCATGTAAGCATTCTATGCTGACGTCATGAATTTTCTTTATTTGGGCCACTGACTGTTGTTGCATGCATGGCAGATTGAACAGCATGTTCATGTGCGACGTGAAGATAAGTTTTTCGTTATTGTATCGGTGATTGAGGATATCCCAGCACACGAGGTAGTTGTCTGAACTTATCTGTAGGTGTTGAATCAAGCGTTCTGCTTCGCCTTGTACCTTGCTCTTCAGAAACTGCATCTTCTGAGCAGATGAAAGGGAATTGTTGCTGTGTATTGCTTCTGTGAAAAGGTCTTTAAACGGGATCCACTGGTTGTAGTTACCGTTGAATACAGGTATCTCTAGTTTTGGTGTTGTTTTCTCACGTTGAGCGCCGGACCACAACTTGGTATTCAAAGCCTTTTTTAGTTCGTGAAATTGGTTTTCATACCTGTTGTAGCGTTCTTCGTACACTATAATCTTCTCTCCGTTGGTTTCGCACTCTATCTCCCAGTGAAGGTTGTCAATTGCTGACCAGCGCGTTTGGAGTGTTTGCAGAGCGTCTTGAAATTCCCATCTTTCAGATAAAAACTCCACATGTATGTTCGCGACTGCTCTCATGAAGGCTTTGAAGTTTGCCGTTTGTTTGCGTATCATGTCGTCCAGCTTGCTATTGGTTCCCGTATCCTTCTTCGCAGGTTTGTTTTGCTCTTGTTGAGTAGGAGGAGGTGAGGGTTCTCTGTTTTGATGTTCTTGATTGTCATCTCTAGCTTGTTCTGCCACCTCCTCCTTGTAGGTTTCTTGTCCCTGTCTTGCCTGATCTGAGGTACCTTCTCCTGTTTGTTGGTTGGCACCTCCCACTGTTTTTGTTTGTACCGGCTGCTCCCTTGGAGAACGAGCGACGGCCGTTAGTTGTTGGTGTTGTTGAAGAATTAGCTCCTTTACTGCGTTGTAGCACTGCAGCGTTTGGTTGTAGGAGTCATTCGTAAAGTAGGGATGACTTGCACTTTGTTCCGTAGACAAGCGGTCATGATTGAATTGATATTCTGACCACAAGTTTTCCAACATTGCCATACGGCGTTTGAAATAGTCGGGGTTTTTCCTGTCCCAACCATCTTTCTTGATATTTACTCCGATCTTCTTTATGTTGTCGGAGAGTTCGTTCTGATTCAGGTATAAATCAGCTGTTGACATGTTGTTTATGTTGTTGTTCGTGTTGACTTCAAGATGAACTCTTCTGTTGCGAGCGTCGACTGTTGTTCCACACTCCTGGTTCTTGGTACTGTGCAACCTTTCTCTTCTACGATATGCGCCTTCTCAATTGGTTACTGGGGCGACTCGCTTGTGAGAGACCAGTCCAACCGATTCGCGATCGTAAAAGATATAAGTCACACAACACTAAATTGCTCGAAGGACCAAATGTTGGGGCGTAACTCCCAACAGTGAAAATGTTATGTTGATGTTGTAAGTGGGATGTTATGTTGATTGAGTAGACAACCGATTGGTATAAAGGTTTAATTGCTACTGAAAATAACATGTAAAGTACACAGTAAAGTAAATACAATATGCAGCGTTTCACTATACATAATGTAGGTCAAGTTAGTGGCATGTACAGCGTAGCTCGTACACGTACCAAAATAGTAAGGAAGAGATCGCAGTCCCAAGCTGCCAAGCCACAACACCAGGTGCCGTCCGGCCCAAGTGCTATTTATTGTCCTCCACTTTCTCCTTCCAAACCTCTCTATCTTGTGCGATTTCAGGCCATGTTCGCCTCGCAAACAAGATCAGATTATCATCACACCACCTTGCGGTCTACCTCGACGAAAATTTCCTCCGTCAGGCGTCCAGACGATCTTTCGATCGTCACTCACCCTCCACTCCGGGTGCATTCGCGCTACGTAGCCAGCCCACTCCCACTTTAGCTTAACCTGAGTCATGGAACCCAGGGTGGTGTTTGTAAACCGATTTGTACGCTTCACCCCTTTTGTGCTGCGCCTGCGCTCCATTGCCCGCTAGCAAATCCTGCGTTTGGACTTCTATTGTTCAGTAAGTGACCAGCACCGCACCGTAGGCTAGGACGGGCAGGATGCACATGATGCCTAGTGGTATGTTGTTTTAAAATAGGATTACACTTGACTTAGTAAAGTTCAAGTGGTTTTCCTACTAAGGTACGGAACCCTCGATGTACGAGCCCGACTCGCTCTTTACCTTTTTTTTCTTAATTCATGAGTATGTTTAATATTCATTCTTACAATATTTTCTCCCTCAGTGATTATGAAAGAATTACATCGCTCCCTGGTCTTAATGCAGATCCATCGTCTGTACTTTCCCATGTCTCTCATCAGTTTAAAACGGTGACCAGATAGCACCAGTAACGGGTTCCCACGTGTGCTTGTGGCAAAGTAATATTCTTCTGTATGCTCCGATCCATCGGAGTCCGCACCTGCAAAAATGGTGGAGCGTCAAATACTTTGGTTTCACGCTAATCGAAATGTGTCTCTCGTTTAAAATTATTTCACCTTGTTAAGATTATTTGTTTATTTTGAATGAAATGAATTTGATTTTGTGCAGTTGTAGGATAACAATAACTTTGTTATTTTAGTTAACGTTCATTCGTTTTATTCGAGAACTTTTGTTTTGGACACTTGGCTGATCGGTATTAGTAACGCCATCTGTTGGTGAGTAGGTGAACCATTTTCAATACCAGTACCATCCAACTGATGTAGCTTAAAATAAAGAAGGCTTCACGATACACATGAACTGCGGGCAGCTAAAATTAAAAAAAAAGACGTTATAATAATGTAACATAGTATTTATTAGTACAAAAATAAACATAACTGTGAAAAATTTCTTTCTCTTTAGATTTCATGATTAAATTCTGTTATGTAAACTAATTCGACGAAGGGACCAAATGTCACACGACCGGCCGTCAGAAGTGTTTAGCGTACTTTAAATAAGTTTATCTTGATCTGAGGTTCTAAAGCCAAGATTGAGGCCACGACCAGGGCCAACCGTAGCGCGACGAAGTCTGCAAATCAAGATAACCGACCGAAACCTTCCTAAAAGCGGGCTAAAACGGCTCTCTCTCTCTCTTTGTGTCTCTCGTTAATTCCAGCATTAGTTAGTGCTTGTGCCAGTTTCTGGTGTTCAGCAGTTCCTTATCAATAGTCACGGCAGTCGCTGGGCAGCCTCTTTTGGAACACCTCCACGAAACCCTGGTTCCTGAAGAGTACTCTTTTCTGAAGCTGTAGCCTCCTACGAATAACTTCGTGGAACCCAGTCGGTTCGTAGCAAATTGTATACCTATGGCATAAATGATTTTGTATTGTATGAGTTTTTTTTGGGGATGGTACTATTTGGTACACCTCTGCCTTCGGGGATTACAAGCATGATGTTTTGTCATGTGTATTTTTATAAAAAATCATTAAATTACCTAATGAAGCCACGGGAGAGCCTTAACATTATCGCGTCAGTATTAAACTTGACCTTGTCATATCCAGTGCGCCTATAGCTTAAACATGTCGTCGAGTTCTTCAGATGTTATTCAAAGGTTGCAAAAAAGTTGTGAGTGGGTATTTTTTGGAGATATTGCTTGTCCATCAGAACACAAAGGGGCGATAGTAATATTTCTAGTTTCAAAATAGAGTTTTTCTTTAAGTGATGTCTGGCAAGCTCAGGGAATCATTAAAATAATCGCTATCGACACGTAACAGTGAAGTTATGTGTACTCACTCTCTTTGTTTTTACCCGACTACGGCGAAGCCAAAAGGAAGGGTAATATTTCATATGTTAGTTAGACAAGTTTTTTTTTAATTTTTGGTCAAAGTCTCGGATTGGTTATTTTCACATTTATAACTTAATTATTCACTTATTGTAATCCTGACAAAATCTCTCTGCCCAGTCCAATCCCCAACGAAATGTCACATACTTTTCGTGAATAAATAATGAATATTCCAGACAGGATGATAAATAAAAAAACCAGAATTATTTAAGCAGGATATAATCAATCATAAAGTAGCAGTCTATATTTAAAAAATAAGATTTATTAAACAAGAGAAATATTAAGTATTAACATGTAAGTAAATAACTATAAATAGAATAAACGTAGATATAATAAGGCTCATATAACTATAACTATTATTTAAAAAATATCACCGAATTACGTATCGTGTTGAATTATCACTCAAAGCAAAGCTTATAACATTTCGAAATATACATACCTACATTTTAGAGATCAACAAATTTTAGAAACATTCGATTTCTATAACAATCTAGCTAGTCTGATATTAAGTAAACGTCACTGTCCACTGATTCGTATCGTTACAACATATATAACTCGATAAAAGACCTTATATTAATATTCGAGAAATATTTAATACCCTATAAGTCTATGGGTCTTCGGACGTTGTGAAACGATATAGGTACTATTCCAACTAATGCATACTTAAAATGGTAAAACATTACGATGGAAATAGGACTATCAAAGAAACTTGACAAAACCACAGAGGAAGATAACACAAGAAACCAGAACACAAACACTTAGCTGCAAAATATTTCTGGCGTTATATCGTATTATTTGACTGCCTTAGTGTCTTCCACAATAAACAAAGATCATTTCAATTCCTGCACAATCGTATCTTTTGTAATAATTTTAAATTAAGTACCTATAACAATTTGTTCGCGACACGCTTCAGTGAACAAGGGCTCTATGTCATACGATTTATTGCTCAATATATTTCTTCATGGCTATTCACTATATTGGATCCTTTTTGTCCTCAGGATTAGGAGGCCGCGCCCACAGGTCCGTTTTTGGAAGTATTCTAGGGAAGTTGAGGGCATGGAGGGCTAGAGCTGCTACAGTTGGGGAAGAAATAGGGGAGGGAAGGATAGCCGAGGATAGTCCCGAGAAGTTGGCCAGACCTCTGGGACGGAGTTGCACGAAGGCACCGTTACCGCAACGCGCGTGTGATGGCGGTGCGTGGTTGTGTTCATCAGCAGACGCCACAAGCTTCCCCGATATCAGCCGAACCCGCGCTCTGCACCCCATGTGCTTCGAAGAACAGTAGAAAAACCGTCCCCCAACTTGTGAGTACGTGTAGCCGCGAAGTACCAGGATATATTTCCCCTTCTCCGTGGGTATGAACTGGACGTCTGTAACAAGTGTACATTTAGAAACTATTCCGGCAGACCTAGATTGATCACCCGAAGATGGTGGTCAGTTTGCAAATAATAATTCGACATTGCACTTGTACCAGAATAGCCACTTTATGCAATAATATCCATAGATAGAAACTTTATGACTCTCTGAAAGATGTCTGCGTGGGATAACGAATTCAATAAAAAAAAAAATTGACGTAGGTAGGTATTGACTCGTATGAAATCATTCTAACTGGACTTGGCAGGCAAAGATAATAAACTATTACGTATTATCGTCCTGAAGATAGTCAATGGTCTGAAATCGCGTGCATGCCGTAATCGAACGCGAAACAGATGTTTCATTCTCTCTGCGTGAGCAGAGAATCGACATACACGGTATCAACTATAAACCTAAGATTAATCATGTTAAAAATACACGTTTAACGTCAGCTCTACACTACTTGCTTTAACATATTGATTAAATGAGATTTATATATAATTTACAATGAAATAATCTTCCTTCCTCGTATCGCTGGTACAGCAGAAATTAAACAGACGACTTCCGAAAGGGACCGAAGCCAGCTGTAGCGATATATGGACTTCACATGCTATTGGCCTTTGTTGTGTTCTTAAGATTGGCACACGAATGTTGCACAGCGATGGCAAACTTTGTAAGCAATCATTGAGATCATGAAGCAATCGTTGAGGGTAGCATTTCTTAGCTCGCCTGAATAAAGTATTAAATAGCATTTATTCAGGCAGACCCAACTGTTAAAGGTGTCGACCTTCAACTGTTGGCTCTTGCCGATGTACAGTCTAATGTACAGTCAAATTGATTCCAACCAAAGTAGACGTTCTGAAAAGGAGAGCGGGCCCATTCACTGTTATCTATAAACTGGATACGTTAACCATGACCATCAGTGATAAGACCGTAAATCCGCGGCGCGGGTATCAAAAGTTTTTAAATGTCTGGTCCACCTCACGGCCGTGAGGTGTGTTGTCTTAGAGATTCCAATAAATACGATTTGGACCTCAGTTGCCATTGTGCCGTATTTGTTATTCGTCGTTTTGTTATTGTATTCGTTAGACCAAAATCCTTTTTTTTTAACGAGCGAAGCGGTCTGCCAGACTCTTAACTGACTAAAAACCTCGCCTGTGTTCTTTTTCTATTGTCATCGAGTAGGGTATCTAAAATGAAGTATTTTAAAAGGAGATAACAATAATATAAATACAACTTATATGTTTATTTATTTATTTAAACTTCATGCACAAACGTGGTACATAGGCGGACTTAATGCCACAAGGCATTCTCTACCAGTCAACCTTAGGGTCAAATAGGACAGCACTGTGGTAGAGTACAAATATAAATAAATTAGGAGAAATTTTGTTAACATAAATTAATATACCTACATAAACCTTAGGGTCAAATAGGACAGCACTGTGGTAGAGTACAAATATAAATAAATTAGGAGAAATTTTGTTAACATAAATTAATATACCTACATAAATGGTACATACTAATACATATTATATATTAAGATGGAATTAAATGTTTATATAAAATTCATAGTGACAAATCGTATAAAAAAGTCAAATCGTCTGCGAAGTATTAACTAAAAGATCAAGAACAAAACTTGGAAGCAGGTAGGAAATGGACCTGCTTCCAAGTTTTGTTTAATTTAAAATGTGCTTGTTTTTCGCTTTTCAGTTTTTCAGTCGGGTTTTTTTAAATGTGTTCATAAAGGAGGAGGAGTATTTTGATGCCATTTTATAGTTTCTTGTTAGTTTATTTAATAGTTTTTTATTAATGTACCTACATAGTTACTTTTATTTACAATATAGGGTTGTAGTTTTATTTACGACAAACACAATGCAGATTTTTTTTATGTTTTTCTGTATACTCTAGGTAGAAAAGCCAGTTTTAGGATGATACCCTGTGTTCATTTAAATGCACAATAGGTCTTTAGGTGATCTTTAATCTATACTAATATTATAAAGCTGAAGAGTTTGTTTGTTTGTTTGTTTGAACGCGGTAAACTCAGGGACTACTGGTTGGAATTGAAAAAATCTTTTAGTGTTGGATACTCCATTTATCGAGGAAGGCTTTAGGCTATATAACATCACGCTACGATCAATACGAGCGGTGCATAAATGAAAAATGTAGCAAAAACTGGAAATGATATTCCTTTTTGAGAGCTTCCGTTGCGTGCGCTGCGAAAACGGTTTGAGTTACGTAAATATCATGTATCAAGGAATTGTTCCTCTTTAAAAGTTCTAAAAAAACAGTCCGCGACAGCATATGTTTATCTTTTAAGATTGACTCACTGTAACCATTTTTTAATATTAAAATGTTAGGTTAAAAATAATGATATTTTGCGAAGCTTATTTAACCCATATGGTATCAATCTATATCTAAATAAATGTGTTTGTTAGCACGGAAATTTAATATAGAATATTTGTGCCTTTACTCTATACAGTTTAAACAAATATCTTAGAAGATATCGCAATGTAAAAATATACGGGCGACAAAATAATTAGCGCGTGGCAGTCATTCGGTCCGGTGCGGTAGGTACGTGGGGATTCTGGCCTCTGGGGGCTCCGGAGAAATTCAAATTATTTACTGCACCATAATGTTTACAAGTACAAGGTGTTACTGTATATTTAACAGTAAGAGATACCTATAGTAAATGTCACTTTAATAATATAATCGAAGCCAATTTAAACTAATAGGTATTATAAAGAGGAAAGGTAAGATTTTTTGTTTGTTACGAGTACGAATTAACTCAATTTAATATGTTGGATAGTCGATTTATCGAGAAAGGTTATAAGCTGTATTATGTGACGCAGACGAAGTTGTGTGTGGGTCAGCTAGTTTTGAATAAAATAAACTTATTTTAATGAGTGTTTATTCATTTAAAGACACAGATACAGATTTTTAGATTCACAAACTAGTTTTAATATTTACATTTAAATTTTTATATAAAATGATATTATTCAACGGGAACCATCAATTAAATACCATTAGGGTGGGTTCCTTTTCAAAAAATAAGCAATAAAATACAAAAAAATTGAATAGACAGTCGTCTATTTATAAAAATAATTATTTTGTTGCATCATCTTTGTTGTGGAAACCGCTATAGCAATTTCTTAATTTAGTTAGGCACAAGCTCATATTACAGGTACTACATTTGAAGAGGGTTCTGTAATAGTGACAGTGACGGCATCTAGCCACCTTTTCCGACAAATAAGGCATATGTTTGGCTCCAGTTGTTTGACATTTGATATTTGGCTCAGGAACTATTGCATTGGTTTCTTTCGGTTGAAGGCGAACTGCGTCCTCTTCGGAATCTGTTGGAAGTTCAATATTCGAATGAGTAAAGGATTTCATTACAGTCATTATCTTATCACTTGAAACGGGATATTTACTATGTAATATCCCGTTTTAATGTAATCTTAGTGAGTAAAAAAGTTAATTAGTCTTTCCGAGCTTAATTTTAAAGGCACGCAGTTGTTTTATATTTTGAGGTATCAGAACCTTCACCTGATCATTTCTATACTGAAGCCAAGAGTTGCTTACAGCTACATCGACCATGGCTGAAAATAATCTTTGTGTCCAATTCGATATATATAGGGAACCATGGCTAAAGGCGGTCCGCCAAGCTCACTCCACCTATTTTCTGATTGTATTCTTTGACTACTCGGGGACGGGGTACGTTCATATAATTTTTGTTTTATTAGCACCAGCGTCGACGAACATCAGCTTCGTATTAATTTTTTTGTCAGTAATGGGCTAACTTCGGCAGGAATCCGATTCTTCTTAACCTTTAATTCCTTACTTTCTAACTCGTCCAACAACAAAATATAGGACATTACCGGGAACTAACGACTATGCCAGGGTAAGGATGGCCTTTTCAGCTAGTCCGAAGTTTTTATTTTCATAATAAAGGATAGGTGGTTTGTCAATTTCATCCGGTTTAGCTAAAAGTGAAGCTTTAAAAAAACAGAAATTGGCTTGTCTGAAGTCTGGCTTGATTGCAAATGACCCAGCAAATAGAGGTCATCATTTCGTCGAGTAAAAGGTACCTACTGATCTTTCTGTTGGTTACGGCATCCAGACTGTATACGGTGGATTAGAAGACGGATCTTCCATAACTGGTCCTTTTTTTTTGGTGGTTGGGAAATCGTCAAATGACTCCTCCCGCTCTGGGCGAAGCGGAAGAACTTGACTACCTTGCATTTCTTCACCCAGTACCTAAAGTATCCTTAAGTTTGGATAGTTAATGGTTGCCATCAAAAACGTTATGCCCAAGAAGACGTATAATCCTTCAGCAGTTAAATTGCGTCCCGTTCTCTCGACAGAAGTCTGATTTGTATTTCTTACAATAAGAGCGATAAGCTCATGATCGATAAAAATACATTACCTCAGGTAATTTATTTTGCCAAACCCTTCAGTATTGATAGGAATATCAAAGTTGCACTAATGTTGGAATAGATTTATAGAGCCTTACTTATTTTTAACCGACTTCCCAAAAAGGAGGTGGTTCTCAATTCGATTGGTATGTTTTTTTTTCTGTGTGTGTACACCAATTACGCCGAGATTTATAATCCGATTCACGGGATTCTTTTTTAGTTTGATGCAGTATAGTTGCCATTTGGTCTCATACAAATTTAACATAGTTTGGCCCAGTACTTTTCATTTTATGAACATTTTTTCCGATTAACAATATTTGAATACGACTTCAAAGTTTACGTAGCTGCCAGTTTTTTTTTTAAATCGGTAATTTTGACTCCTGTTGAGAATATTTACATAAAAGATTATATTATATTCTATTATATAAGACGTGTGTAGAATAAAAGTTTATCATACGAGGGTGACACTAAAAGTTCTTAGAAAATCAAAAACTGAACAAACTAGCAAGTTATGTATAAGTATGTGTAAGTGGCATTTTGAAACGCAGCCACTGCTTCCTCGGTGTCCATAAAACGTTTTCCTCGAAGTTTTTCTTTTATTTGTGGAAATAAATAAAAATCACACGGTGAGAGGTCGGGACCATAGGGCAGGTGACCCTGTAATTCCACGCCAGACGTCGCCATGTAGTCGATTGCTTGCTTGGCGGTGTGCGACGAGGTGTTGTCGTGGTGAAGGAGGATCCTACTGGGACCGTCGTTTCTCCCGAACTTTTTATCTGCAAGTCTGCAGTAGCTGTTTTTGGATCCTCTTAAACAATTGTTGCGTTATTACCTGTCCTTCCGAAGAACGAGGCGACCATCCTTTTTCCCTAGCTTCGTCGTCGCTTCACTTTAGTTGGCAACTCCTCGGAAGTAAACACCCAGAGAGCAGACTGCCTCTTAGTTTCGGGATCATAACAATAAATTTAGCTTTACCCGTAAGTAATCCGTAAAATGATGTTGAACACAGCATTTGAGTCACCTCCGTTAAATCTTTGAACCATTTCACAACACCAATCAACACTACGGAGTTTTTGGGCCTCTGTCACATTATGAGGTATTCACCGGGCACAAAGTTTCCTGACCGCTAAATGTTCATGGATAAATTTGTGCACAGCACTTGACTAATACCGATGTCTAAGCTTGTCCGAATCTGCTGATAAGTCACTCTTTTGTATCATACCCCGCACAAAACTGATGTGATCTTCAGTCGTCGCCGTAGAAGGCCGTCCCTCACGCAAATCGTCGGTGAGATTAGTGCGATCACGTTTAAACTCATTAAACCAGTTGTAAACAGTGGCACGAGATGGGGTTTCATCGTGAAAGGCCCATCGAAGTCTATCATAACTTTCTTGTTGACTTAAATGACATCGAAAGTCATTTATTAGTCAATTCATGCTGACGTGACACAAACAATTTTCAATTTGCCGCCAAATTGTAAACAAATGACAAATGAATAAAATACATGACATACATAATAATATTGGCAAAGATTTCCATTTTCAAAATTTGAACTTACTTTTTTATTAAATCGTTTACAAGTGGCCAGTTCTAGTAGAGTAGAACATTCAGTGTCGCCCTCGTATAGACTAACCCATTTTTTTTTTATATCAATGATAGAAAACCTGTAGGAAAAGCGGCAGTTAAAGGTAGTAGCAGTTAATTTTTTCTTTATTTTTTTGTTCATATTGCTTGCAATTGTAACATGTGCCAAATAAACATGTTTTCTTTCCTTCTTTCTTTCAGTGTCGGACCAGTGTTAACGGACCCGACTTACGCCATTACTTTGTGTAATCATTATTTCATCACCACTGCTCGGTGATGGAAACCATAGTGAAGAAACTGGGATGTCCTAGATCAAAATGTTGGAAAACAAAGACATACATATGACATCTCCCAACCCGCACCGGGTCCGCGTAGTCGATTATTACCCATTCCTTCTCATAGAGAGGAAGCGTGTGTCAAACCTTATCGGCTGAAATAGAATACTGTCTACTACCCTGAGGTACACCAAAAAACAATGCCATTTCGTTACTCATCCTACTATCAACTCATATGATAAGTTGTCCTGTAATCATTTTCGAGAGAGAAGACCGCGAACACCATTTTGTTCCAATTGACGCAATAACTGAGGGACAGTAATGTGTCAAAGACCTTTGCAAAGTTAATAAACTCCTTGTCTAACCCCTATAAATGAGTGTTATGAATGCGAGTTGAAACGCCTGCAGTTTTTTTTCTGTTGATATAGTGCTGAAGTTGCAGATGTGGGTATTAGCGACAGAGAGAACGTGAGCATATCTCTGTAGAATCTGATCACTTCCGACAGCATAACCATTCCTTAATCGTTCAATGTGTTGTGTGTTGTAGGATCTTAGAGTCGTCTGTGGGAAGCATGAACAAGGACTGAGAAGGAGCGCGACTGCTGAGTCTGGCATTGAATCCTGGATTGAACCAGGGGCTTAAGAATTTCTCAGCTTCAGCCCTGATTTTGGAAGTTGGCGGCGTGATACCTCCGTGCCTTGAAATGACCGTTAAACCGTTATTCCTATGCCTGATCTCTCTTATCAGGGATTGTCACTCACTAGCCTATTAAAGTTAGGGAAGAAAGAATGCGCTCGTGCTTGCGTACACACTCGTGCACTATAATATTGCCCGTGTGTGTAGTACACCTGACCTTAATCACTGGGATCTCGAAGGACCTAGGAGTATTTATCAAAAAAGGCTTTTATTTTAAGTACCTAGTAACTCACGTAACCGAGTTTAAAGTGACAATTACCCAAGATGTCTTTTAGAAGCGGCCTAACTAGGGTATGCGGAACTGGTATCCGCACTGGACCCACGTGGTTTGCTGCACCAGCGGCATAAGCTACCTACTATGAATATCAGTTTTGGTCAAAAAATAAATAAAAAAGAGGTTTAATGGCAAGCGTTTATTAAAATCACACAACAAAAAATAAAATAATACTATTAAATGCATTTGACAGGAACAATGTTTTATATCACGATAAGTGTGAATTTACAACTAAGTACACTTATCCACGCGTACATATATTATATATACACGCATTATTGAATTAATGGAAGCACATTTTCGTATCTCTAGTACAAATACTATCATACAAAGCCTTATTCAAGTAGCTGCGAATGAAAGATAAGAGCTTTTGCTTCACTATACGTTTTTTTTTATTGTTGTTTTATTGTCATTCGTAACGAACTCTGTAGTTGCACAAGCTAATTATATTTGACCCTGAATAAATGGTTACGGTTAGTTTTGGTTGATTTACTAACCATACATAATTATTACTAACCATACATACTAACATTGCTTTTACTAGGGCAGTACTTAAATTATTAATTATTTCGTTATCTTTAGCTAACTACCAAACACAAAAAAACATTGTATATTTTTTTCCTAGAAAAGCATTGTATACTGTTTCCTAAGTGAAAAAAGGCGTTTTTATTTGTTCGAGGCAAATCTATCTTTCATAATATTAGCTGGATAACTGATATTATGAAAGTTAGATTTGCCTACCATTAGGTATCATTTATTTATATACTAACACTGACAAAAATCGTTGATTATTGTAAAATTGAGGCATATCAATGGCATTTTAAATGTAATTATCTTATAGTTAACTTAATTATCTAATACTATATTATAAAATGCTTGTTTCACTCACAACCGTAAAAAAACTAAAGGATTTCAACAACATTCAAATTATATTGCAATAACACTTTGAAAACATAAATAATAATTCAATTATTATTATATTATAATTAAGTTAATTTGATTTGGATTCTGCTTTTTTTACATACTTTAGTGAAAATTTAAGTGAATTCATTTAGTTTACATTCTTACTACAATTTTCGTAAAACTTAACCGTGCTAGTCATTACTTAACTATAAACAACGTTTATGAAAACACACCAAAAATTATGAGAGACAATAAGTAATTATCTACAAACAACCATTGTATGTTACAACATCAAATAAAAATTGTGAAGCGACTAGATACAGAACAAATTTAATTAATTATTTATTTGGAGCGTTTACTTACAGCGCGCGACGTCAATTTTATTTTATTCGGATCCGATTTCACTCACACTCATGCGGGCGCATCTGTGTGCGTAGAGTTGGCAAGTTCTATAGTCAAACGAAACAACTTTGATCCATTTGAGTTAGAGTAATTTATGTAAGGCAAAAGATTGCGCGCGATGATTTATAGTGTTTTATAAATATTTTTTTAAAGTAAATGACTTCATGAAGCTTCCTGAAAAAAAACTTTGTACAAATCAATACCTTTACTTTGAGTAAAAAAATATGTTAATGAAGGTTCTATTCATAACCGGGATAAAAAAAAACTCAAAGTGAACCGATTTTTCATTATTTCCAATATAAAAAAAATTTAAATAGCCATGATTTTGTTATTGGGCTCTGTCACTTGACGAATATGTATTCTGTTGGACAAACGGATAAAATAAAATCATTTGGCACATTATCATGGTTGTATTTGTCCCGAGACAAAAGACACGCCATCACTCAATATTGTATTTTAAATGCTTGTTCTGTGTAGCATGCAAATCATTCTTTTTGGTTCTAATTTTTTTTTTTACTTCTAAATAATTTTAGTCTTACTTTTAAGTCAAGTGATTTCAAGCACTGCTTATTTTATTTTATATACTTACCTAATATTGAAGCTGTCTTGCTTTCGTGCGTTTTTTCACGGGTGACCACTGAAAACCAGCGCTGTGCTGTGGGTGCCCATAGCACAGCATCATGCTGAGTGGCAACCTAGTTGTCGCAGTCACGACGTGCAACTATTTTTATATTATCCCTGCTTTTTGTATTTTTTAATATCTGTTATGCGTTGTATGTGTATTTTTTTTTGTATGTCCCTTTGTATGCTCGTTATGTTTCTGCGACAAATAAATATTTTTTCTTTCTTCTTTCTTTCTAAAAGATAACTCTGACGTCTATTTTCGTGAAACTCTATGCCGATCCCGTCATAGAGTTTCACGAAAATAGACGTCAGTGTTCCGCTTTGAAAAACTGACTAAAAAATATAATTTTACACTGTTATGCACTAAATCAAGACTTAATATTTCTATTACTGTGATAATCTTTGAATAATCTGCCAACATCATTACGATATTGCTGTTGAAAAAACCACGAAAACACGTCGTTTTTGTCGCGCACCGAATAAACGCTCTTAATACTTAACTTATATTGACAATGCCTATACATAGGGTGAGTGGTATTAGTGCCCGAAACTTAAACACGTGATTGTACTAATGGTAACAAACAACTTCTACTATGGGATCAACCTGAAGTCGCGAAAGAAAAATCAGCAGATCAGTACATTTTGAGCAGTTAAGCGAACATACACGTACTGAACATCAGTCACTAAACCAGTCACCATATATACACCCCCAACAATTCATTCTTTGGTTATAAAATATAATATAGGATTAACTTACTGTCTTTTTCATGATTTATTTCATATATCCATTTTATAAATAATTTTTTTTTATACATATAAAAACTTAAAGTTAATAATATGATGTCAGTGGGTCGATTAATTAAAACTAATATAATACTTAGTTAACTATTATGGCCGGTCACTTGGATGATGATTGTATTATAGTGATATTACAAAACTAATAAACCCATGGCTAATTTAAAAATACTTAACGTAACTGGTAAATTAAATAATATAACAAAATTGTAGCCTAATTGAGTTACACTCACATAATAGCAATGTCGTTCATTCTGACAGTTCAAGAACATCCATCCTTCATAGTATTGCATTTGCTATCGTTAAAATGGCTACGTACATCTTAAGGCGTTTCTAAAATTGATGGTGACGAAACGCTTAAGTCGTCAAAATTTCGATCAACAATAAATGTATTATTATTTGTACTAAGCACCTAGTATTGTCGAGTAATTCTCTTTGTTACACTAACATCTATATCTTAAACCAAATTTCTTCTACAATCCAAAAATATCTTATATTTTATATTAATTGTATATATTTTTTTGTTTTAGCCGCATTCCTATGCAAGCATAGCAGTGTTTCTGCAATTTTCTTGGACGTAAGCTGCTTATTTCAACTATCTTGCAATCAGGCAAGTGCACAGGGTTATAGTGTAATCTAACCTGGCATGTTTTTATTTTATAAAAAAAAACGTACGTATCGTGGGTGCGTTCACAAACATTTTAACTCACATACACAAATACCCAGAACCAAAACAACTATCTGTAGCCCATACACATATTTGTTCCATGCGAGGATCAAACCGTGACACGTAGCGCAGCAGTCAACTACTTAAACCACTGCGCCAACATGTAAGTTAAAATGTTCAGTATGCAAGTTCACTATGCAAGATACTTGTAAGATGCTGTGACTTAGTTCAAGAGCTCACTGCTAATCATTCGAACAATGATGTAACGCAATTTCTAGGTCATAGAACGAGTATAATCGGCCGCGAAATGGTTCCCCATGGTCCCCTTCAAATTCATCTGTAAGAAGAATAAATAAAACACATTCTTAATTTTGAAATAATCTTAACTACTTAATTTGCTATACCTTAGTAACAACAACAAAAAAAACAGTGATTATGACTGTATTATTGCAGGTATATTTTTTCAGCAATATATAAAAATAAAATATTTTTTCATAAAGCGTTTCAACGTAACAGAAAAAAACTAGATTATCTTTTAACATTTAATTTTAATATCCGAATTTGATACAGTATGTATGACAATACAAAACATTAAATATAAAATTATTTTACATATTTCTGAAGATTTTCAGAGACATCTGAACATATTATACAGAAAAATTACAACATAACAGAGTCATCACAATTTTTCAGTCAACATTTTAAACTTGAGAAGTTATTTTTAAAACTATTTGAGTATTTGTTCTACACATAACAAAGTTTGTTTATCTCATAAGAAGTAAAGATGTATATTAAATTTTATTTGTATAATGTTTAAATAATTTCAACTTGGTAATTAACAATAATATAATTAATATAAGTTGAAAAACAAATAGGTAGTAAATAACATAATATAACCTTTATTCCTTAACTAAATATTAATAATAATTAGTACCAAGCAATTGGCAGGCATTCTACAGGCCTTTGCCCTGCAGTGGGACAGTATGGGCTAACTATAACTAAGCATTTGATTTACATGGTTATTGGTCTACAAATCACTCTTCAATAATACCATTTGTCACGAATAAGTAACAATCAAAACCAAATTTTCATTCATCTCAGTTCTCTATAAAGTTACCTATTTTTACCAAAAAACGAAAAAGCAATTTAGGAACACTTTTCTCTTTCATCGTCTACGTCTAGTTTAACCGGATGCAGCTGAATACCAGTATTTTACATGGAGCAACTGCCTATCTGACCTCGACAACCCAGTTAATACTGGGTAATTCGACAGTTTTTAGTAAGACTGATTGTCAGACTTACCAAACCCATAAAATGTAACAATTTAAGGTATTCACAATATTGGTAGGTAAATTTAAAAAAACGTATACCAGGGTATAACATATCAGTACCTAATATTTATAAGTGCGTTTTAAGTTCAGTCTTTAATGTCAACATCAGGTAAATTTTAATTGTATCTACAAACTGTCTAATTCTTGGGATCTAAAATGCCCGCTTTAGCAGAATCATAATATGCGTTAAAATTCGTAAAACAGTCACATTCGTAAAATAGTAACTGCGTCTGTCACCATTTTACGAATTTTAACGCAATTCTTATTATTATCCTATTATGATACTGCTAAAGCAGCCATTTTAGGCCCTCCGGACCTAATTAGAATTAAAAGTCAAGCCTTGTTGACTTACGTTCTTGCTATTTTATTTATTCCTTTTAATACTTACTATACTTTAAATCTCTATTGCTTACTAAATACAAACATAATTTAAAATTAGCGATTGGTAGTTATTTTAAATCATGCAACTTGACAATTAAACTAAGAGCACGTGGTCTCAATACAAGTAAGTTCAATGCCACTTCTGACCTGCAGTACACTGCAACCATAATAGACTACTTGTAGAATTGGCAGATAGCTCAATTCTGTATTTCTAGTCTAAGATAATGTGGACGAATTATCAGAAGGCACTTTTACTTTTAAAAATAGGTTAGTACCTAAAAGTCTTAATGAATTGTTATCTACAGTACAGTGTCTATGGTAGGTAGGGTAGCAGATAACTAAAGTCGGTGATCATACAGGACATTGATGTCTTCGAATGTACGGTCACTAGGTACATGGATAAACGCGTAGCCAGTACAATGGGAGTTAAACTGGAACCTACAGTAAATCATTACCTACTACCGGACATGGGTCTCCGAAAAGTGTCGCCACAGAACTCCTTGTTCAAAATTTTCTATAGTAGTACATAGTTTTAAGTTAAAACCTTCTTGTTATACAAAAAAAAATTTATCACATCTAAATAAGTTTCAACCTTATAAACTGAGATGGTGACCCTATCTTATAAGTTAGAACTTACATTATAATTATAAACTGAATCATCAGATTACGTGTGAAGTGTGATACAAGTCCTACCTATTTACGCAAATACGAACTATTAATATGGTAATAAAAAATATAATAGGGTCCATGAATAAGGCCTGAACCAAAACAAGTTTTTTATTGTGTAACTTTGAAGGACGTGTGAAATTAAAAAAATACCTCACGTTGATAAGAGTAATTACTAATTAGATATGTGGGTCAGTAGGTTTTATTGCTAAATTATAAAATTAGTAGTGTCCGACCGAAACAAAACATATAAAATGGTTTATGGCTTGTTAAAATCTAGCGTATTTTTATGCAAATACAGACAAACAGATAGATAACATTCGATAGTCTGTGACTTTTGTTTGTATGATTCGTTTTTTTTTTTGCCACGGAGTTCAGAAGCTGATTTTTTTTCTAAAGTTTATTTTTCACTTTTTTATGTTTTATTTTTTGTTGAAGTCGGTTTTATTTTTTGTAATTTTTTTTTTACTTTTTAGTGGTTCACATGCGCTTACCCTTTCACAGCGTACCGGCGTGATGTTATATTATGAACTGGTGTTAACAATAGACAGCTGTGAGATTTCAGCAGTCCCAGTCCATTTGCTATCATTTATTAAAGAGTTCCGTTGCCTATCTCCGAAGTTCTTCATCAGATCTTCACCAAATTGAAATGGGACCACTCAGAAAAAGTATTCTTTCAAAAACTATCCAAATCGCTTCAAGTGAGCCTATAAAATTTGAAGGGTTCTCCCTATTTCTCCAGGATCCCATCATCTGATACTTGATTATCATGAGACCACATGGGAACAAAAAATAATCCAAATCGGTCCAGCCATCTTCGAGTAATCAGGGAACATAATTACATAAAAAAAATCTAATGATTTGAGAACCTCCTCCTTTTTGAATTCTGTTTAAAATCAATAATTAAAGAACTAATGTAACAAAAATAATTTCAACTTTTTATCTTCATTGATAGATTTTCAATTTATACGCGATGTATGGCCGAAGTTTACAACACAAGTGACCTACACTTTCACTGATTATGCTATATAGCATCCCAAAAAAGTACTTGATCATCTTATATAAATTATATTTAATTGGACCTTCAGTGGCCTGCAAAAGTAAGTTGAATTTTATTCCCTTCAAATGTAGGTACCTAACTTTGACTCCTTTCTGGCGTACGACGACGCCTTGTAACTAATGGTTCTTAGTACCCGTATTTTCCCCGACTGCAAGAAAAGGGTTATGTTTTACGCCTATCTTTGTTTGTAATATTCTTTATTCCCTCAAATAATCTTCCAAACCACTCGATGGATTTCTTTAGATGACATAAAGTAAAAATTAAATATGGGGATGCTAGATTTCATTGTTTATGGTGAATTTTTTTTCCCTTTCCATTGAGTACACCTACGGTATCAAAATAAACGGTAGAGAGATTATAAAAATATAGACTTACATGTTTAAAAGAAATTCAAAATGACAAATCGTATTAAAAAGTTAAATCGTCTGCGAACTATTTTACGTGACTAAATAAACAGCTGGAAATAAAAAGTAAGTAGTTAAAAAATTAAAAAACCCGACTGAATAAAATGAAAAGCAAAAAAACAAGCACATATTGTTACATTACACAAAACTTGGAAGCAGGCGGTGTTCATATTATTAACCGACTTCTTTTCAAGATCTTTTTCTATGTGCATGTTTTTCGGTTTCCTTATTTTTGGTCGGGTGGGATCGTAGCAAGTGGCGTTCTGTGGTTTCTACCTACCCCCACGGAAAAAGGGCGTGAGTTTATGTATGTATGTGTAGTCGGGTTTTTTTGTAAGTGTCATGAAAAAGTCAAGCAGAAACTAAAAAAATTAGACTGCTAAAACTCGATTGTCCAAAAAAGAAGCAGGTAAATTTCAGGCAATCCCTTATCATATATAGTTGGATACGACAATAATAAAGACATAGATTACTAATGTAAAGTTCAAACAATCAAAACTTAAGATTATAATTATGCGACGAAACATCAGAAGTAACAAACTACTAAGTTTGGGAGGCCACTAAATATTTACAAAATTAAACACTTTAGGTGCTATAGATAGACTATAGACACTAATTAACATAATTTTATATGTTTCTGTTTGTTTTATAATTAGCCACGTGGCAGCATTAATATATTAAACATTTTAAGAGGATATTCAAATCAGTTATTGTTTGATCCTTAATCTATTCATACAAGCACCAGAAGCACCAGTTTTTTATTCCCTAATTACATTCGTGGAATGTAAAACTATTTCATCATCATCATCATCAACAGCGTATAATATTCCCACTGCAGGGACTCAGGCCTCCCCTCTAAGAGAGGGATGGGCTCGGCTATAATCCACCACGCGGGCCCAGTGCGGGTTGGTAGATGTCTTCGAATTTTCTGGTTCTAAGACATGCCGAATTCCTCACAATGTTTTCCTTCACCTTTTTGAGAGCAGAGGTGATGAAATTAATTACACAAAGTAATGCGCCACCACTGGGCCACCACTACTCTAAAAAAACTAAAATTATTTTTTTATAGTTATTATAATTCTTATAGAATTAACCGCTTTTGTATTTATTCATGTAATTTTTTTTTTAATAATAGGTTATTAATTTTAGTAATACGTATAAATGCCTCAGCTTCACTTTTCAGTATGACTCTTAGAAAAATACTGCAACTTTTTGCACCACCTGCCTGAAAGACTTATCAACACAAATAAATAAATTTTAAGCGTTAATGCAGTCAAACTCATAGCCACGAGATTTGTTTGGTGTTGTCATTAAATTAGCCCATTCACAGCAACGTAAGTTTGAAATTATTATATTGTTCATGTTCGGATGGATAAGTCATTTCAAAAACCGAGTGTAACGGCCCGTTCAAAACCTAAGGCGACGCAACTTAGTGGCGATAAGTCCCCTCTTTGAGAAGTGGCTGGAGAGGTGCCACGGCTCCCTCACCTTCCGTCTGACGCAGATCCTCACCGGATACGGTTGTTTCGGGAGGTACCTGCACCGAATCAGGCGCGAGGAAACCCCCGGTTGCTTCCACTGCGAGGATCGACCGGAGGACACGGTCTGACCTCTCGCGTCTGGCCCTGGTTCAAGTCATGGTCCGGGGCGAGAGGGAATGGGAGGCCGTCACCTACTGCGAAGCCGGGGCTTGTGGACGTTGAGTAATGGGCTTGCTCGCCGTCCGTCCGTTCTATGACGATGGTGTGTTCGTGTACCACACGCGCGCTTCAAAGAGATGTCAGCAACATTGCAGGGGCCCGCAAGGGCCGACGCCTGCCGCGGGTGCGGGTTGTTCGAAAGAGATTACGCGACCCCGGACACAATAGGCTAAGAACGAACATGGAAGGTTTTTTAGTCAGTAGAAGTCTGACACTCCCTTCCGCTCCGCCCAGCGCGGGAGGAGTCATTTGTTGATATCCCACCCTCCAACACAAAAAAAAGGCAATGCAACTTGCTATTGCGACGCAATAGAAAGTTGCTTAACTCAAGAAAAACACGCGCGCGTCGCGGCGTAAATTACGCAGCGTGCAATTCGAGTGGTGAATCGAGGTGAGTCGGTGACTCGTGCATCGCATACGTACTCTAAACAATTTCTTTCATTTATTTTATTGTGCTTGTCGTTTGAGTGATTAGCTCGAGACGAAGCGGTAAGACGAAGTAAGCGCTAACTGTGGTTATGGTAACCATACTCCTTGATGACGGCTCCGTCGAAGGTGGTCAGTGTCGCTATGCACTGCAGCCGCCGCTTCTTGCCGCACACCCAGCGCGTGCGCAGACCTCGCGACCTCTCCCTGATGAAGTTCTTACCCTCGTATACGATCATAGGGTTACCTCGACGAGACATCACGAACATCGTACCTGCAATTTTTATTGGAGAGAGTTGATGTTGTAACCATAAAATCACATCAGCATCACGCGCATTTTGCCCGAATCAGGGATCGAACCCGGACTTAATCAGTTGTGCTGGCGACGATACCTACATAGAATAAGAGGCCAGTAAATTATTATGTTTAACGACATTGTCTAATGCACAGTTTGCTGAACTTCATTATTTATACTTACTTAATTCTTTTTTTCTTCTAAATGATTAGACATTATGAGAATAAACAGGGGGTCTAAAATGGCAACTTTAGCAAAACATAATATGAATTGCGTTAAAAAGCGTGAAATGGACACCGACGCAGTTACTATGAAAGGTCCATTTTACGGTTTACGTATACCTGCCAAACCTGTCATGTACACAGAAAAGGTATCACAGCTCACCTAGTTACCAGTTTGTTCATTCAAATTCAATTCAGACCAAAATAAATAAATAATACTTGATCTAAAACACTTCCAAGCCATTTCAGAACTACTACTGCCATCTATCGGCGCTTGAAGCTAAGTTGTATACCCACCTTCGTGTACCATTTTTCTTTTCAGTCTGTTATCTAACTTTTTTATAGCTGTTGTAACTTTATGAACATACTTTACTTACATTGAATTATTCTTATCTACTATCAACCTCAGATTTATGAAATAGGATAACAGTAAACTGTTCAATCATATATAAAAGGTGTAGTAAAGCAGCGCCAAAATATCTTCACATTTCTACAAAAACATCTTAGAAAACTTGAAACATCTCGACGCACTCACCCAACGCCATCTACATTGATACCATGACAACACTAAGACACTCCTCTGTTCAGTTTCCAGATATTAACACCGCGGCGTCCGAGGGCGCCAGTGTCGCAAATTCCTTAATATTCCAACTATGTCCTATATCGGTATCTGTATTTAATATCAAGATTTCCTATTCATATTGAATGTAACATGCCTGCATGACAGTGGATTTATAATTACTTGGATTACGTGACCGACATGCGGATTGTAGTAAACAAGAAACAAGTTGAAAAAATGCAGTTTTACCCTTAGAGAGATTACCATCATACCTTAATGCTTCACTTAACGACCGTCACAGATGCAGCTCTTTAGTTTCTTTAATGGAATTTGGTGAACCGCAGCTTTAGCTGACCTATTTTTTAGCTCTAACCTTGAGGAAAATGTTAATTTTGTAGAATCGATGGTTTGGGTTCAAAACTTACAACATGTTAATTACTGTGATGGCGGTGCAAGTGAAATATATATTCGACCATAATGATTGTTGAGATTCTGATCGAATTAAAAATTTAGAGCATTTTGGACTTAAAAGGCCCCTGATATAAGTATTTGGAGTTAGTGCGTAATCATATCTGTTAGGTTTATTAAATCATAATTAAAGCTTTTCACAGTATCATTATTTAGTTCACCCCTCATCTCACCCTCAACTCCATTTTCAATATATCTCTGAACTAGAAGTATTCAAGCAAGAGAACAACGACAAAAAGCCTACCTACTTCAACGGCCAAGTACCTAACTGAGCCAAGCAATTATGGAAGACAATGTAGGCAAGCACTATTAGATGATACCCAGGCAGAACAATAAGTAACGGGGCGGCTACCTGGCTTTAATGGCACACGACCATTCTCACGGAACGATACACACGTCTACACTGTTTCCATGATAAATTATTTATTTATTATTTTCTTCTGTCTGTTCAGATTCAGAATAATAGGAGACATGATTCTGTGATCCCGTTACATCGGGAACAGGAAAGCGGCAATTTCTGTTCACAGAATAATACAAATCATTAGCTTCATAGAAATCTGTCATTACTGGATTATTGAATTGTGACCAAACGACAAATCATGCGCTTATTAACTACCGGTTATCTGTTATTGAAAGAAAGAAATTATTTTTTCTAATGCTTTCGTATCTAAGGGAATGTTATTAGGTTTTTCAAAAAGTAATAGGATGGTTGTAGACCATACTATTACTATTTAGGTACACAATTTCATGTGAGCAACACTTCAACATCCCTTGTTCAATTAAGGTACAAAAACTCTCAAAGTAGATAGAATCAACCATCAATTAGCGTTGGGGCAACATCAGTCATTGTGCACGGGAGCCATTAAATAAAGACGAAGAAAGCGAACTTTGATGGGATACAATACAATGGGAAAGGCCGGATATTGATTTATCAGAATCCTATCTCCGTAGTATTGCTTCCAGATAAAGAACAAAATATTACTTTTAATCTAAGAATGTTTTTTTCTACATACAAGGTCGTTCGCACTGGTAAAACTAACGCTACTTCATTGACGTCAATGCAATTAGCCTTTCTGCATATTAACTAGCTAGAACACCATCCTACAATTATGACTAGTTGTCAAAAAACACGAGGTAAAAAATAAACTATCAATAATATAGTCTACTCATATCCGACTTATCTGCAAAGTAGGTATCCTTATTCGTAGTTAAAACAGAATAATTAGAGGCCACAAGCCACAACGTCTTCAAAATGAAACAAATAATAGTGATTGTGTAACAGTCCAAGGGTAAACAGGGAACATTAAAATATTGTTCCTATGTAACGAAAAATTTGATGCAAAATAAATCAGCAGCTATTAAGTTTAACTATTTGTGAATTTCTCTTTCTTCAGACTTATTCTCATAATTTATTTTGGACCAAGATCCTTTAAAGCTGGCTACTATTTGTATTCATGATGTATGGCATTATTAAACGCAGACGGTTGGCATGGTGCCGGGCCCACGCTCCCTAATGTGAACAAAAATATTAGGGCGGAGGCATGCCTAGCAACCATGCCACCCGAATAACGGTAGCTAACTGTAGGTGTATCTATCTACATCCGTATAATATCGATGAGCATCTGCTTCCCCCTAGGCCTAGAAGAAATAACGTTACTATCAAATACAAATCACACAACATTCATGTTCATGAATCAGCTGTAAAATGTTTAATGTGAACTCTCAAGACGTTCTTACATTAGCAGTAATAATCAATAACTTATTCACTTATATCTTGAGTACTTACCAATTTATATTGCCGGGCCGTACTTCTACATTGAAGTTAATGCATGAAAAACATTTGCCTCTTCCAAAAAATAACGATGTATTCACTTACTGTACTGTCTTTCACCTGTCTTACGTACTTATGTATGTAGTTTATCAAAAGACCATTTTATTACGCACGATAGACCACACAATACAAGCTCGTTAGAATTAAAAGGGCTAAAAATTTACATACGAAAGTAAGCACTCCTAAAAAACAACCTATTATAGTAACGAAAATCATTACATTAAGGTCATTGCTACACTTACATAGGTAGGTAGGAACACGTGTATGTTCGCGGAAAACCCAAGAATCGGTGGTACGATGACTCTAGATTTATACTAACCTTAGTAAACAACTTTTAGTACATTAAACTCGAATCAGCGAGCTAAAAATATGTTCGTGGAGGCGGATAGGCGGTATCACTCCTTACATAGGGATCAAAATCGATCTTCTCCATGGTAGCAAGTCATCAGTGTTGCCGTTGAGAAAAAAAATGTAATCAAGTTAACATTTCAATTGAACTAAACAAGTGGTCGGCTGTCCAGTTTGTTCACCGTAACGGTACGGAGAATGCCTGTGGCAGGTACTTCTTCAGGTGTTTACTAGTTGGACGGGCAATAGGGTCATGACGAAATCATTCTGAGGCACTCCACAACTACTTCGAGGAGCTACGCTATTAAGCTTCACAACTGTACTTATAATTGAATACTGTCTGCCCTTATCACAATAATACTCTTCTAGTACATTACGGAGCGCTTTCTAAAAATTCTTTCTCAGTGAATAGCGATTTATCTCGATGTTTGAATACAATTTGGGAATGTAAGTAAAACAGAATGCATCAGCTGCTTACTATCTTTAACAGTTTAACTGTGAGAGAGAAAAGTTTTTACATACTTGCTTGCACTTCAAATTACAAACAATAACAACACAATATGCTGATTAATTCAAAGCAACTTAAGGCTACTACCAGTTAATGCGGGTTACCAGATTAGGAAAACTGCGTTAAAATTAAACAGTGGACCATGTTAAAAATATTACCTACAAATCCTCTTCTCCATTTAAGTAAGTAATCACTTGCACTAATCAAACTCTAAACAGTTCGTTCATGATTGTTTGCGTCGCTTGAAGCTGCTGGGCCGAGGAGGAAAACTGCGACACATACAATATCTCCTTCAATAACAAACTGTTAGCAAGACAAATATTTAACTTCCGTTATCTAAGCACACCATTTTCTTATTACGTTGTGCGTCGTGCCTTCCATTTCTTTGTGTTGACTGATCTGTACGCTTTTTCTATTTTAAATCTCTAAGGGCAAAAGAACATAATCATACCGTTAGCAATATGCTAATCATATATTGTTAAATCGGTATGTACCCCTCCCTGTGAACAATACACTAACTTAAAATTCTCATCTGAATATATTCCGTCTATTGAATTCTTACAATGCGAAAGTAGGGGACTGGTTTAAGGAGGACTAGCATAAAAAAGAACGCTTTAGAATTCTTTAGGCACGAGAAACTAACGAAAGATATCTTTACATCCAAATAAAAGTGTTGCCGGTTCGTCTACCTGCACCTGGCGCTAGAACATTCAAAGAAATTAAAGTATTCCACAAAAACATGTTTTAAATAGAAAAAGCATCAAAAGGCAGGACGTCTAGACGTTCTTTTTTTTTAGTTCCCAGAATGGGCAGGTAGAGATCTGTACAAAGACGTACGGATCGATGCGTCGAGATAGTATTATTACGGACTAGAAATGCTGCTTGAATTTAAAACTTTTTATTGTACATAATTATTGAGTTAGAAATAAGGCACAACACATTTTTGTTCACTATAGTTACAGCTGTCCACGTTTTTTTTTTGCGAGTTGTTAAGCAGAATTCGATACGTGATTTATTTTGTGTTTACCACTAGGCTGTAAATCTCTCACAAATTCAACTGCATTTTAATGTATGTGCGTGCAATTTAAAGTTGAAATTAACATTTTGACAACCACTAGACAACATTAATAAAATTGTGAATATGTGTATGTGACTGACATTACTTATCTTGGATTTATCATCGAAAAAGGTCATCGCCTGACCTAAGGGGACAAATCGAGGGAATCAAGAATTAGTTCTCTAAATAAATGAATCCCTTAAATCTTAATAGATAAATTTAAACTACAATGTATTTGCTATAAGCCCGTTATTTGTGGCACACGAGACTTATAACAATGATATTATTACCTACCTGTCAAACGAATAAATCAATATTGATATTAATTTATTTATAGAATGTCCTCGACTTATTCCTCCCCTGATGAGAGGTAATTGGTAAAGATTTGTTATTAGGAGGATATTGATGTGCGGTGGCTATTTGAGACTCCCGCCCCCTCCTGCCCCTACTTAAACTTAATCACTTTTTGTCGACGTCACATGCCTCATAAAATGTCTCTATCATATTATGGTTTAAGTACGTCGATTTTATATTCAAACGCCCTAGGATATAAAGATGCTGAGGTATCGAGGTATTTCTAGATACTTGTAAATCTGACAAACATGCTCCCACACGCTGAACATAAAATACAGTAGCTCTAATAAAATGGTAAGTGAACCATTTTCGATAGACGCGTGTGTTTGGGCGGCTGTCCAAAGATTGTGTAGTAGAACGTCAACACTGAAGCGATCCAGTTCTAGGGCTTTCGACTAAAAGAGTACACCAGGATACGAGGCTTGTTTTACTTTACTATTTACGAAGGGTACAACAGTCAGCATCCTCTCGACGTTATCTGGCCTCGAGTCCCTTACAATAACAAATCATTCGTTCTTTATACTACAGTTCAATCAAAGGGTACAAATGGTGAAATAAAAAACGAATTACTCCAACAAAATATCTTTATTCATCTACTACAGTACTACACATTATGAGTCACGGTGCAGAAAAATTCGTGTGAAAATAAAATTGTTTTCATTGAAAGAAACAATATAAAAACTTTGATTATCGATATTTGATGAATCACCTGCTGGTTGAGATTCAAACATTGTTTTTTAGTAACAGTGCTATCTATAGATTTTTTCAATTGCAAACAAACCTAAGTTCCATCTATGAATAATGTGTGTTTAGACACTACAATCGTGTTTATTCTGTTCTTTTGTTTATCAAAGCATCATTTGTGCTAGAAGCTTAGAATATCAATTAAGAATATTCATTGTCACCCTGGTTTCTTTTTCAACGAAACAGAATTACATCTACATTTAGGATATTTATGTGATTGTTTTTAGAATTGAATACACCAAGCAAAACTAAGAAAATAGGTACTTTGTAAGTACCTACCTAATATTCTAATTCTAATAAACGCCATGACTTTATCAAACCTACAGCTCAACCGAGATCCGGTTTGATAGAACTCCATTACTCCACTCTAAGGTTACAAAAATATGTTTAAATATTACAAAACACATCTGTATAGTAACAAGCTAGTCATGGATTGCGTAACGATAGAAAAACAGCTCCGGAGCCCTGCGTAGTAGTACTATAAAAATGTTCAGAAATAATTTCATTGATAGCGAGACATGCGCAGTGCGTAGGTACTACAGTCGGTTGTACGACTGTACGTCCTCAGTTGTACTAAAAATAGAACGTTGAACTAAGGGCGTGTAGGGACTGAGCTGTGACCTCTCGCCGTATCTTGCTTGTGATTAGCGCGCCTGCTTCTCACCCAAATATTATAAATGTTATGAATGATGATCTAACTCGCAGAGAATGGCGTTTGAATGTACAACACTGGTTTCTTACTAAATTAAGCTAATATATTACATAATTAATTATAATTTGAACCGTTATTTGTGGCAGATTATTTATAAACAAAACTATAAATGCTATTATTTAATGTAGGGCAACGAAAATCTATTTTTAACAACTAAACACATGGTAATTAATTAAACATTTACACAATTGAAATGTATTTAACCTTTGCAGAGGTATACGGGCGCCATCGGTGAATCTATTAGTTAATTCGCGGTGTGTACGAGTGGTACCGATCGCGGGTACGGTCGTTCACGGGCACATCGTAGCTACGTTTGGAACCACGTAGCAAGCTCGGTTCTCTTATTTATAAACCTAACACTTTTGAAACTTCTACTACGTGATTGTGTAATAAAAGTGCTCTTAGTTTGTTTAAAATCTTTTATATGGAACAATTTAGACCCATATATTCGTCCCACATTTATATTCATTTTATGTACCTACTTATAAAACAAGTAGGTAGAAGACATTTTAGAATGTGGAACGAGGGAACAAATTAAAAATAACATTTTTGAACGTTTCCTTCCTATTATTTACTGATAATTATATTACTGAAGTACTTATCAATTAAAACATAGTTTTATGAAAATGATAATATGAGAATGCGGAAACATGTACAATAAAATAAAATAGGTAGGTACCTACCTTCGATTAACATGGACTGTGGACCTTAATTTATTATTTGAAAACAACAGAACACATTTTTATACTCGTATGGCACCTTATTATACTTAATAGTACGCTGTTTCAATTAAGAAGTGCTCATCATGAACCGTATACACCTACGTAGCTACATCACCTTCGTTAATCTAATGTGCGTGTTCGATTACTCGTGTTTTACCTAGTAATAGGGTTCATCTACCTTGAACATAGTGATAAGTACATTTAGGTACTGTTTTTTTTAAACGTTGTCCCACCCTACGAATTTTCCCCAGTATCGTGACAAATACCCAGACCCAGAACAACTACCTGCAGGCCATACAAATATTTGTTCCGTGCGGGGATCGAACCCGAAACACGCAGCGCAGCAGTCAATTGCTTGAGCCACTGCGTTAACCGTGTCGTCCTATAAATATAAATAGCTGTACTATAAATTACTGCAAAAACTTACATTCTTCTTTTAAAATAATGTAAACATAATTATTAGATAATTGTCTACAAGATGAGAGAGCTATTCGTTTTAAATGAAACAGCCATAGAAATAGCCGACATTATTAGTAAAAGAAGAAGCATGTTTATAATGAGGATCAAAGTCGTCGCAGGAGACAATCGCACAGGTGTCTGTTGTGGACGCTGACGTAGCAGGTGGGCGCGTGCAGGATGGACACGCTCCGGTTGCGCCACGCCGGCACCCGCAGCCGCACGCACCACGACGACGACTCCCACGTCTCCCACGCTAGAAGACAACCAACAACTCCACTAAACGCTTTACACCAACCATCGCCCTAATAGTGCAAACAAACGAACATATACAAGGAAAAACAAAAACAACTCCCGTTCTAAAACTTATAATTCTACATTATACAGTCACAAACTCAACATTTCCTTTGAAAGTCTACGAAAGTAAACATTACATTAATAATTCATACGCACATATAAAACGAACATAGGCTATTTTCTATTCTAAAAATACTGAAACACAAAGAAACAACGTTTTCTTCAAAAGTATCTTTATAGCGTCTATTAACCATAACGAAAACATTAGCGGAAGCGGGGATGTAAAAACGACCTTATTACTACAATGGGATGTTATAATTTGACGAGTATGGTGAGCTAGGGCTGGGAGAGGAGCGGAAAGGGGACTCGGAGCAAGATTCTGGGGCATTATCGATTGGGGCACCATCACCAGGATGCGAATGGCGCCGCGCGCATGTCTGGAGCGTGGCGCGCACCGCGTGGTGGCCCCCACGCGCCACCGCGTGCTCCCGGGTCTAGCCGCGGATCTAACCACCTACTACATGCCTCGCTCAGGCGGCTCAGGGCACGCACACATACACCACCCGTTATTATTCACTATTAAACCAAGTGAGGGGATCTACTTCTCCAGTTACGTATAGCTACGTGCCAGGCTACGAGACGTAGCTAACCAAATCTGCATAGCCAGTCATTTGTGAGCTACCCTACGACCCCAGCTCGTATTGTGTGCCGCTACCCTACTTACCGCACCACGAACGCTCCCATGCCATGACTACTTAGCATTAATGTAAATAACTAACATAAATTCAAAAACCCGCTCACGTAACCAGATAAACCCAAACTCGTAGGCCGGACGAATGCAGTCCGGGAAGGTCGCAGCACCGTTAGATGCTCATTATAATGTTTCATTAATTGAGACTGAGCTGTTACGTTCCCACAACAGAACTAATAAGCGTAAACATCGGTTGGTAGTAGAGAGCGGCAATCTATAAATAAATCATAGTAGCATTATGTATCAAAACACGCTACGTCACGAGTTACTACGCAGCGCTGTTTACTCACGCACCCCGCACGCAGCGGGCGCGCCGCTGGGGTGGGTAGGGGGTAGGACGTCAAATTAGGGCATACAGGGCGTAACTAGGCTATAGCGCGGGAGATGGAGGGCACGCCCATGCGATTCCCCGAGCCCTGCGGAACTTTCTTCTTTCATAACTTTGTAGGTATTGATCCGTCACAACTGCGCAATTCATGTCCTCTCGAATACATCCGATACTGCAACGATAGTAACGGCCCGTGCGTATTATATTAGTATTTCGCTTGTTTCGAGACTTTATTTGGGATGATAATATGGAGACAATAACGGTGATTAGGATTTTATAACTATATTGTTATGAATATTAATGAATTATAATATGGTTTGAGCACGAAAATAATGAAAACATTAAAAAAAACTTTTTTTACTGAAACAGAACTTGCCTTTAAATTAAAAAGCTGTTTTTAAACCAAAACAAAACTTACACACTCTTGAAACTTATTGCAAAAGCTAAGAAAAAAGCTAATTAAAGCAATACCTCAACCCCTACTGATCACCGTGCTTAATTAACTATCTTAAGTCCCACCTGCAAAGGTACAATAAAACATTTCTCAATTTCCGAGCCTTGTATACAAACAAAACGAACCGTGGTCCTTGCGTAATACGCAGTCGTAGGGCCTTACTACGTCAGCCGCCCACTCCACCCCCGATCACGTTCCATTGCGAGGGCCTAAGGGAAACACTGTTCATTCATTCATACCCTTTAATACAACTTTCTAGTCTATTACAGAGTATTTCGTCGTTACTTAACAATAATAACTTCACTGTAGTCAATTCTATTGTCAAAACACAAATTAATAGGCGTCTCAATGTGAGCTCCGCTCCATATGCTCGACTCTATGCGCCGCTGTCTCTCACTGCACGTCGATCAAAGGTTTTAGCTACTTCTCCATATTTTTACGAACCCAATTTTTACCATTTTAAACACCAGAGTAAAGTAATTTTAATATTGGTATGTAGATAACCCCCGACATTTCGAATAAAACAATAAAGGTCATAATGGATTAGTCCAAAAATATGTTTATAATGTGGGTGGTAAAACCCTCAGTAGATAAACCAACATAAATATATAATTATGTAGCCATAAATGTTTCGTGCTATTTCAGCTACCAATTACATAATATTTTATGAGATTCCATGCTAAATGTGAATAATATCGTCATTAATGAATGTCAAGCTGAGTCACAGGTTTATCTCTTACTTACAGCACTACAGCGTGCTTACACATGCCTAAATAATATAAAATAGTTACGTCGGATTGTATGACGGGCACAAACATGATAATATTGTATGGAAAAAATACCGATCGCTGAGAAACGTATTTTACGTCGGCTATATAGAGAAGTGCTCAATCACAGAAACATTGAAACGAGAAAATACAAGCCTGGCTCCACCAGTATAACAAACATTGTTAGACAAGTTAACACTGCAAAAAATACCCAACTACGGGCGTATAGACTGCTCAATAAGTACGTTTACATAGATAGTCTGAATACATTGAATAACGGCTGCCAATAGTTTTAAGTTTTAACCCACCGTTAATGATTTAGAATTATTTCATATTATAAATGTACTTCGCAGTAAAAAAAACTAATGTCATAAAATCTATCCTTACGTAAACCTACTTGTCGGACATTCTCTACAACAAACTTAGCATACTGTCAGTATAGTACAATTCAAATACATTTTTGTATAATATGATCCAGTCTTCCTTAAATATAAAAAAAATAAAACTTAAGACAACTAAGTACTCACCCATAATGATAGAATAAGTAAGTTCATTATAACAGACTTTTAAATTTCTTTTTGTGGGTGAATCAATATAATATTTTGTAATGGTGACACTAAAACATATTATTTCATACTAAATTAACAAAGAACATTTTATTGAGTTAGTTACAAACAAGAACATAATCTGCCAGTCTCAACCACGGGTGGTGTCGAGATATCACAAACGACAGGAATCATTTTTATTGCTGTCTGTCACCAGGCTGTATCTCAAGAACCGCGATAGATAGACAGTTGGAATTTTCACAAATTATGTATTTCTGTTGCCGCTACAACAACAAATACTAAAAACAAAATAAAATAAATATTTAAGGAATCCCATACAACAAACGCGATTTTTTGCCGTTATGGTACGGTACCGTTCATGTGCGAGTCCAACTCGCACTTGGCCAGTTTTTTATACTCAAATATCCATCTACATTCAGACTCCTGATTTTCTTCACAACATTGTCCTCTTTCCATCGATGAAGTCTTCGATCACTGTAATGTCCTCGGTCGCCTGCCTTTAAAGGCTACACTTATTCAGCCGATTATTAATTACGCCAAAGCCTGCTAGTGGCCGTCTACGGCCGTGATAATAGGACTATCAGACCAATTCAAAAAGTTTTTAACATAAAAGTAATTGATAGGAGCATACTCTTTCTTAAAAATTTTAATGTTTTATTCGGTTCAGTTTTCGTGGTGAAAAAGGGGCATCATGAGCGGCTCAGTCGCAAAATGTCTCTTTCGCAAAATTTTGCCATCGACTTCAGAAGCTGATTTAAGAAAAAAACATACGAATAGAGACCCTCCTCCTTTTTGGAAGTCGTTCAAAAACTGGTAAACATTTCATGATAAATCGGAAAAAAACAAACTTTTTTATAAACCCGGCTAAATATTATTATAAGTTCTAGAGCGACATTTTGCGAAAGAGACATTCTGCGAAAGAGGCATTGTAGTCTAGTCAACAAGTTCAAAAACGTGTTAAATAGAAGTAAAGCTCCTAAAAATATGTGCGATAGGTTTGGTGGACCAAAGCGGAGAGGAGCGGAGACGAGAGGAGATGTGCGGAAATCGACCAATCACATTAGTTAAAATTTACATCAGGTCTGTCGCCCTTCCTGTGATTGGTCGAATTTGGCACATCTCCTCTCCGCTCTGCTCGTCTCCGCTTTGGTGGAAACCGGGTCTTACTCTTATATCCAACTATTATGCGTATCCCTTTTCTGTCCATACTGTAAAATATCACATGTTACGTATTTGTTTATACATATTTTAGCATTATGTAGCTATACATCTCATATCATAGTCCATGAAGGTACGTAGGTACTAAATATTTTAGGTTGCGACTCACACCCGATTACTTTCATTCGTCCTTTCGCTGGTCTGCTGGTAAAAACATTACATGATAAAAGTACTACCTTAGCTTTGTACTCAAAGTTATAATGATGATTTTCCTATGTTCTTTAATTATTGTAGGTTCCTACATACATAGATAACAAATTAGTTAAGACTACTAAACTACCGAAATCACTAGAGATTTTAAACGGAAGAGAAATTGATGTTGGTAACTTTTTAGACCATTGCCTCTGCCTCCAAATAAGAAAAGATAATAAAACTATGGTCAACCAAGAACAAAATTAATTGATTCACCCATAGACAACGACAAACGACAAGTTAATGAAACAATAGCTTTAGCTTTTTAGCTAGCAAAAATATCAACATTTAACTTGTACAAAATTCATGTTCAGAAACACTTGTCTTCTAAACCTTAGGAACCTCAATTTACAAAATTTTCACAAATTATACAAAAAGCTTATCATTATCACAAAATAAAAAGACAAAATAAAAGACATAAAAAAAATTAAAATTGGACAAAAAAAAATATAATGATTTTGTAAAAAAAATATGTAAAAATAATAGCTAATTGAATCGCATCGTGTATAATGAGCTACCTATACCTGTGGTAGACGTCCTTCTTCCTCACGTACTTGCCGTCGGGCGTGAAGTAGTAGCTGGGCGGCGCGTGTATGTGGCGGCCGCGCACGAGGAACAGCACGTCTCCGGTGGCGGAGCGCGCCGGTGCCGTGATCACGTCAGCGCGGCAGCCGGCCATGTCGCGCGACGAGCAGTACCACTGCTTTCTGCCGTGCGCTTGCAAGTTCTTCAGGTAGAACGTGTACCCGTCGTGCAGCAGCAGCGACTTGCCCGTCCGCGACGGCACGTACACTGCTGGCACTGCGTCAAAACCCAACATGTGACCACCAACATTCGGTTGACGGAGTTCGGAACATCGCCAACCGAATGTACCGATGAACTTCCGACTGAACATACCGCAACACTGTTGCGTGAACGTTCCAAGGCTCACACAAATACATACTTCCACTAGACTAAAATGTTAAGCTACTTCGCTATTCAAAGGTACATTTAATTACTATTTTTTTTTGCTAAAATTGAATAATAGTCACAAGTATGTAGAAGATTTAATCAATGTTAAACATAAACGTTAAGTACTTACAAAGTTTAAAGCTGTAGAAAATAGAAAAGTAATGATTTTTACTTGTTATATTTAGAATTACTAACAGGGGAAAATACCTCAAAACCTATCTCAGTATGAATACGGTTTTATATACTCTATCATTACATAAGGTTTATTAAGCTACGATTACCTTCAATATGATTTGATACATTTTAAATATGAAATAGAATTATTTTGATAAATAAGGTTGGTAATTCCTTTGAGGAATTATTTACAATTGCTTTTAGCTCTACAATATACATACATTTTGACCAAAATACTAAGATCACACGATAAACCTTTACCTATAACTAAAATTCCGCGACTGCCTCTAGGTACAGCTGAATAACTTGACTTGCTTGATTATACAATTCTACATATACATAGATTTAAACATAACGTGTAAATAATCAAAATGCCTATTAATATCTAAAAAGTTTTATTGCTTTTAGCGAGGAAGCCTTGAGCTTATAGGCAATGGCACGGGCGATGTATGAAAACTCACCATTTTACATTATTATTTGTTCTAAGACTGCTTCTTACATAGAAAATTATTAACATTACCTACATTATATTTAACGTGACAAGAAACAACATGGCAATTAGGAACATACACTTTATATGACCCTATACAGAACATATAGATAAAATTATGATATAGGTACATAAGTACCAAAATTCTAGTAAGTAATTAAATTCTTTCCTATTTACAAGATTAAAAACATATTTACTAAAAATATTAATTTATTAGGCTTATTCATGTACCTAGGTACTTATTTATCTACTTTAGAAAACCAGTGTTTTTTTCTTCCGACTAAACAGGCGTTCATAAATGAGATAAAAATTGAATTAAACAAATCAATCAAATTAATACGTAACAAAATAGAATTTGTTATTCAGATATCTAAACTGACTTTTTTTTTCTTAGCTCTACTTACCATCTTTACATTACGATTTAAATTCAATAAATCACTATTTAATTTACTGTCATCAAAAGCTTTCTTAATCTACTTCACATAGTTCTAATTCTTCTTTATATATATAGGTAGGTAATTCTACTGTACGTGTGTATGTCTCCTCCTAAATGATGGACCGATTTAGATGAAACTTTCTGGGGATATTTCAATGGGTTCTTGGATGGTTTGAATACACAATTAGACCCGGTAGGTGGCGCTGCTGTCCGGGCAGGACGACGTCTGCCAGGTCCGCTAGTATACATATATGTATTATAATCTCCTCTTTCGCGATATTGCTAACAGGCTTAATCGTTGGTGTGTAAATGTAAGGTAAATCATAGACATTGAACAAAATCTTCTCGATTACAAAGAACATTTCCTTCAAATTCTATGATTTTAATTCAAGCAACTGTACATGCGCCAGAGAATAGTTGCGTGCCCAGAACACTGCGCTTAGAACGCACAAAGTAAAATGGATCTTCGTCTTATGAGAATGACCTAAATTTTGAACTGCAACCTGGACATCAATTGCCTTACTTAAGTCCTGCAGGGTGCAGTTGTTGTGCAAGACGGGCAAGACAGAAGATGTTGCATGTCTTGTGACAAGGCTCATGGCCAGGTCATTCTCAAACTGAGTTTGGGATAGTTCGACAAAAATTGTATGAATTTCTTGCTCTACGGCGCGAGCCATATGTGAATTCATCATTATACACGATGCGGTGACGTAGTGTACTGGATGCGCAACTAGTGTGGCTGTTATAAGCTAGGCCCATTGGCTGTAAAAGTATGTTCTATACAGCGCTCTGATTGCAAGTTAAACCGAGTCGTTCGGCATAGAGTCTGAAGATGGTGCGCAGGTGCGCCGTGACGTCATGGAGGCGCGGACGAGCAGGCGGCCGCGCGGGTTGCGGTCAGCGCGCGTGGTTGTGCATGCCCGACACCGCGATTACCTCGTTGTTGTACGTGCGAAGCGTGGCCGGGCACTGGAACTTGTTCCTGGCTGCACAGTACCACAGCACTCGCGGCTGGTTCCTATACGCGTTATGCGGCCGGTACACGTAACCATTCAACGACAGTTTCGGGTAACCAGTGTGCGTGTGTATCACTTTCACTGGAATATGGTAATATCGTTAGTTAACTCGACACTCATGCCAACTACTAATATATTTTTAGAGTAAGAAACAATTACCTTCGTATCAGCTTACACCAAGGATTTGTAACAAATAAAACGAAGAATGTAACGCTTAACATTGTCTTAAAAACCAACACTAAAATATAATAAAGTGTATAGGTAATAGTTACTCCGGTGGGTAATGTCAGTACTCCTTTTCCATGACCGTTAATGATATTTCACTAATAAAAACATAATGATATTTCTTAGAGCTAACAAAAATCGTTATATTTGATTGCAACATTGATGCAAATGTGTTGAGGTAAAAGGTTTTTAGCAGAGAGCTTATTTTATGGAACAACGACAACAGCGCGAGCGTATCAAATGGTGTAGTTGTTCGTCATACAGAAATGGCGCAGCTCCGAAAACACGAGTGCCTTGCCGACGGTGTGCAGGCGAGCGCCGCAGCCGCGCGCGCACACCCAGCGCCGCTTGCTGCGGTAGCAACCGTCCAGCTTGTACCAGTACCCGCCCATCTTCAGCAACTCGCCTTCTGGCTCCTCCGAAGCCGGCATCAACGGTAAAACTGCCCAAGAATTTGTACACGAGTTTCAGAGTCAAACATTCGTTTGTTCAAGTTTCATAAAGTTTTTCATTCACATTACATATGTTGGCAAGTTGGCCACCTTATTCCAATTTAGAATCTCAAATGTACGCATTGGCTTCGACTCAAATAGGTAGGGACCCGCTTCCTATGAGGGCTGATAACAAAATCGATTCCTGTTCCCTGAATAATACGCGTAGGAAATGACACAGGATTTTTTGAGAGCAGAAATAAAAAAACGTAATGATCAGTATACGTCTTTTATAAATATAGGAAACAAAAACTACATCATTTCACAATAATTAACTTAGATAATAAATAAAATGTATAATCAGTACAATAATACTAAATTCAACAAAAAAATATAACAACTATAACTAAAGTCTAACATACTTTGGCATAAGAAATAAGATCTTTGAAAGGTACTGAGTATTAATTAATAAGTTCCAGTCGAGTACCTATTTAAATAATAATAAATTCTAAGCTAACTATGTTTCGTAAATAGAATACACGTACGTTGCTACGGGAAACCTGTTACAGTGCCCTATGAATACCACCCTACTGTACATATCTACAATAATATATGGTCGTATAAGTTTCTAATATAAAAACTATGCTCGTATTACTTTATTCATAAGCTGGTATATTATGTCTACACAGTCTACCTCTACGGCTAAATACAATATAAATAATAAATATTGGAGTATTTCGTAACATCGTCTATCAGTCGTTCCGCACACTACATCGCGGTCAATAAATAGAATTTTTATAAAAAAGCATCAACAAGACGGCTACGCTATCATTAAAGCTATACAGTTTGTATACATAATTTCTAAACATTTTAGTAAGAGAATATTGCACATTCACGTTATACATTGTTTTTTATATACTATCGTCTAGTTTCCTAATAAATAGCCGCTAAGGCATAACAAGGCGACGTTAAAGCATCTACAGCCACCTGTTTTGTTGATTCCAATAGTTTCCAAATAGTTAAGTATAAATACGCTCAAAAATCTATTTCAACGTTTAGTTTGATATCACACAAACCCGAAGGGTTCCTCGTACTATCTATGTTTAATGGAAGATTGATGAAAGTCAAGATACATCTCGACGAACGTATTGCAATTTGCGACACGACACTGTATGTATCCCAGATTCAAACAGAGCTAGCAAGAACGACCCACTCTACTTTAATATTCGAACTCAATCATCCGGTAAAGTTTAATAATATTACCGAACTAAATCTATATTTAAACTTGAATAGTATACATAGATAAAGGAATTACATTGACCTTTGGCATAACTACGTAAAAAATAATAAGGCTTCCGAAATTACAACGAAACAAAACTAAGCTCTAACTAAGTGTATGAGCCAATTTTGTACCTTCATACATAACCCAAGAACAGTAAATAACAAATGTTGGTCACAGATGTGACGGGCTGGTGGTGCGACGCTCCACGCACGCGTTAGTGCCTGCCATCCAGCAGGCCGCGAACGAGGAGGTCGCGCCAGGCCTAGAGCAGCAGCGCGGCATGCGGCGCCGGCGGCACGAGGGGCGCCGGCGCCGCCACCACGCCGCCTGCGAGCGGCGCCGGGCTGGCCACTATCTTGTACTTGCCCATCGGATCCACTTGGAAGCGCCTCGACTCATGCTTAGCGGGATTATAAGTGGCCGGATGATTGTGTGAGCCCCGAAAGTATACCAGACGTCCGTCTCTCAAACATAAGGCAACTTGACAGCGCTCTGCCTTCTGGTAGGACCTTGCACACCTCCATGTGACCCGGCGAGGGTGCGAACCTCCGTCCTCGTAGAATATGTGTCCGTCGGCCACCAAATGCAGTCCTCCGCGCGCTGATCGGATGTAGAACCATCCTGAAACGGCGGCACGGTTAGACCTGGTTGCGTCAAACCCACATCCATTACTTATTTTTTCAAATTGCTGAAATATTGCGGGGTGTGGGCAAATAATACAAAATTATCATTAATTTCACAAGAAATACCTTGAATTGACGCCCGTTTTCCTCCTTTGCCATCGGTTTAGTATTTTTTTTTAATGTTTATGAAATCTCAAGTGTAGGTACGTAGTTTACATTTTCTAGCAATTTTCTAGTTGACTTCTTTTATTTGTTATCCAGATGGCTCAGCATAAAAGTGCAGACGTTTCTAGATGGCTGCCGAGAGTGTTCTATAACTTAAATCAACTTGTTTCGTCCTCTATTCATTTTATGTGGTTTAGGAAGGTCTGAACACTACTTAGTGAATATTAATGTTGTTTTTTGAACTCGGGTTGATATGCTTTAAGTTCATGGTCTTCTATGCATAGAAATCATCCAGCATTAAAGTAAACTCTCACGCTTCGTTACGAATTTCACAAATGGAATTGAACTCGATCAGCACAACTAAACCGCGCTCAAAAATGTTAAGTGGCAACATTCTATAAAATGCATATTCTTTTGGCGAGAGGTCATGGAAAAAAGTTCAATCGCGGCCATGTTGTTATTTTTAATACAATTTCGACTGACTTCACAAAAATGTTTGCCAACAGCGCACTCCTGATAAAGCCACACAAGCGCCACAAGAACCATGCTATAGAAGTTTTGACACTGACCGTTCTTGAATGCAGTCAGCAGCGACCAATTTTTTTTGGAGAAATAAGTCTCCAATTGACTAATTCGTAAAATTAGATCATTGACTTTTCGGTTTTTCAGTCGGTAAACTATTTTTATTGTAAACAATGATTGTTCTAAGTAAAATGCCTGAATGATTCAGGTGATTCTCATATCACGCAATAAAATTACGAATTTAAAAAAAACTTCTATTTTCATAAATGTATTTTATCTTTCTTGATTATAGCCGATCCTTCTCCTAGAGAGGATGTCCCTGCAGTGGGAACATTAGGTTGCTGTTGATAATTTATTTTTCGTGTTCTAGGTTAAAATATAGTAACATTATGTATGAGGCACTTCATTCCCTTAATTACTTACGGAGTAATAAGCTATTAAAATTTTACGTACGGGACGGGAATGAAATTAAACGAAGGGAAATGAAACAAAATGTTTATTCTAACCGGAACACTAATCAACAATCATTAGTTATAAATTGCATCATTTTCTTTTCTTCTCTAAATATTTCATTGAGTTTTCCCTCCACCTTGCACGTTGAGCTTTGAGATCACGTCTATTCATTTCTTTCACGGAGATTTTTATTTTCTACTTTTTTTATCTAAATACCTCTTTCTGTTTTTTTTTCTTTTTCGGTTTGGTATAGTAAAGAAACATTTTTAATTATTGCATATCTCTCCCATTTGTATAATCGTTGTGCTGCTCGGTTTTCATCAGAGAATTTCTTTCGTTTATGGCATTAAAGATCTAAAGCAAACATTAAATACTTATAAATTTATAATTGGCAAATAACCTGTACTTATATAATGATGGCCGAAATTATACAAAATCAAAACATTTCTTTCAAGTAGGCCAGTTACAGGCATTTTTGAATAGTCGAATTAATACAAAATAAAACAAGCTACAGTCCCAGTCACAAGGCATAATAACTGTGAGTGTACTGTAGTTGCCCAGTCCCTAGCGTAGATCTCTATGGAGAAGAACGGGCAAGAAAATCCATGGACACTCTTTTAAATCAGAAGACTGTTACAAAACCTTGGTTACATCACTCATGTTGAGATGGTGTATTATATGAGAACGATGTAGCAAGATGTGCACGATAAAAGTGTCCACAACTCCACAGTAAAGTCAAAAACGACGATTTTAAAATAAAATAATAATTCAAACAAACCCCTCGGTTTGTTTGAATTATTATTTTATTTCGGCAAAGAGGCGACCCGTCAAAACTGACAGCACCCGTTCACGAGCATGACGCACGGATCAGCACCATTTTGATGGGAACGAAATGATCCGCCACACCCGTCACCATCAGCGAGACATTTAAGTGAGCATGACACACTCTCAATCACCAGGGCATACATAATCTATACTAAATGATAAAGCTGAAGAATTTGTTTGTTTGTTTGAACGCGATAAACTCAGGAACAAAAAAATATTTTTTCAATTCCAACCAGTAGGAATTGAAAAATTATTTTTGTGTTGGATAGTCCATTCATCGAGGAAGGTTTAAGGGTATGTACCATCACGCTACAACCAATAGGAGGGGAGCATAAATAAAAAATGTTGCAAAAACGGGAAAAGATATTCCTTTTTGAGAGCTTCCGTTGCGTGCGCTGCGAAAACGGTTTAAGTTACGCAGAATTGTTCCTCATTAAAAGTTCTAAAAAAAAGTCCGCGACAAATGTCTATCTTTTAAGATTGACTCACTGTAACTATTTTTTACTATTAAAATGTTAGTTTAAAAAGACTTATATTTAACCCATATAATATGGTCTAAATAAATGTGTTTGTTAGCAGGGAAATTTAATATAGAATATTTGTGCCCTTTACTCTATACAGTTTAAACAAATATCTTATAAGATAAAGTAAAGCAAAGTAAAAATATCCGCGCGACAAAATAATTACGCGCGCGGCAGTCATCCGGTGCGGTTTCTGGCCTCCGGAGGCTCCGGAGAAATTCAAATTCAAAATATTTACTGCACCATAATGTCTACAAGTACAAGGTGTTACTGTATATTTAACAGTTAGAGATACCTATAGTTATTGTCACTTTATTCATATAATCGAAGCCAATAGATGTGGTAATGCTAATAGGTATTATAAAGAGGAAAGGTAAGATTTTTTGTTTGTTAGGAGTACGATTAAACTCAATTTAATATGTTGGATAGGCGATTTATCGAGAAAGGTTATAAGCTATATTATGTGACGCAGACAAAGTTGCGTGGGTCAGCTAGTATAATATATAATAGCTACCTGCTAAAAAAAAGGAGGAATTTATTTTTAAAATTAAATTAAAATTAAAATTAATTCCTTTAGAAATAAAATCATCAGAATTATGAGACAAAAAATAACCTGTTTATACCAGTAGTTTGTATGACTTTTTATTTTTTTAATAATAATAAGAACCTTCTTATTATTATTATTTAAAAAATAAAAAAGTCATACTTACCGAGATTTGAAGTATCAGGAGAATGAAAATGACTTGCCATCGCCAGCTCCCTTTCCGGTGGCTTGCGGCGACTTTTTAAAAAATCCTGAAGATTCGATGAGGGCCCGTTGGGGCTGCGGGTTGTTCGAAAGAGATACCGCAGCCCCGGCGCAAGGGCCAAGAAGGAACATGGGTGGGTTTTAGTTAGTAGAAGTATGACACTCCCTTCCGCTCTGCTCAAGAGCGGGAAGGGTTATTTGATGATTTCCCACCCCAAAAAAAAAAATATCTTGGTATGGTCATGTAATGAGGAGGGATGAAACCCATGTGACTTAAAAAGTGATGGATATAAATATTAATGGATGGAGCGGGAGAGGAAGGCCAAAGAAAAGATGGATGGATTGTGTGAGGAATGATATGAATGAGAAAGGAATAAATGCCACCTTGACGTGTAACAGGGAAGAATGGAAGAAGAAAACGTGTTGCGCCGACCCCAAATAGAATGGGATAAGGGCAGGAAGATAGTGATGGTTGCGGTGCGTGCGTTTAGGGGCTGAAAGTCGCATTTACAAATTTTTGGGGTAATGAGCAAAATGGAATTACAATTTTTCTCTTTCAATTCTTGCCCCCTTGGAAATTTTATGGAGTAAAAAAGTTATCGATGTATTTATTATTTAGGCCTAATCAACAACATCAAAATATGTTAGAGTGAAGTGATTTTTGGAACAAAAGCCTATAATTCGTGAACACAAATTTATAACTATCAAGAAATAACCTAGGGTTATAAAAATAATGCCAACTTTATATAAATAAAACTTAATAGCAAAATAAACACACAAATTTTCGTAGCTTTTCCAAATATAAATTAGAAATGATATAGTATTTTTGTTTATTTAATATGAGTTAATTTTACACTTAAATAGATAAATAAGTTTTTTACGTGACATAAGAATCACTCGCCTACTGATGATGACAGCAGATGGCAGACCAAACAAAATAAAACGGAACTAAGGAGTGAAAATGAAAGTCCAAAGTTATTTCAGCGCAATATAATCGTTTCTTTGTACCTATACACAAGAGACGCGTCTCTCTACTACCAGCTACACAGCATAAACATTCTCTGATCGACAACCGCCGCTTATAGCTACCATATAATACTTTCACGACTAAACATAATAATAGCAATAAAATATCTTATCACAATAAAAATAATACTTTAAAAATAATACTTCAAGGTTAACATACAATCGTATACATTTCGTATGGTACTTAACTTATAACTGGTGTGGTTAACTTAATTGTTGTGACAACAGTCCCCGTAAATACACCCAACGGTTTATTAAAAGCTTAAGTACTCAAAAATAAAAAAGTGTAAAATAAAAAGCTGTAAAATAAATCTTAACATAATTATTTAGATCTCACTAAAGAACAAACTTACTACTACAACGTATACATGAGTATTATTATTTAGTCAATTGTTCAATAAATGCAGTTCCTACTTTAACAAGTTGTTACACAGTACTTTCCTAATCGTATACATGACATGACTTCGTAACATTCCCTCTATGACCTAAGCGCCCGCTGACAACATAACCTGACATTCGTATAGTCAAACCAAAACCAACCACTTCGGAGACTACGCTCCGATGCCAACAATCGTAAACTTCATGTACAAATTCACGAATAAAATTGTAAAAAAATAAATGTAAAAATAATGTATAAAAATACTTAGGATATCATAAGAGAACTATCACTTTGTACAGTACACTACAACTAGACCGTCCGGTTCGGAAGAGCGGGCTGAGACAGGCGGCATTTGCTGGCCAGGGCTGGCTGAACAAGTCTACTACAGCCGATGCCTCCCGGTCTCCACCATCGGGTTGTCCACCACTGGTGGATAGCGAAACACTTTATTCATATTATAATTCACGCATGGCATTTTTTAAATATCCCAATGTTATACATCAGTATTCACGTTGTTTATCAATGACGGATTCCATTTAACCACCACTTTAAACTTTTCTTATTACTTTATCTGAAGACTAGTAGATATAGGTATTTTATATCACAAACTGATTATTATTAGAAAATGTGTCGCTGTCCACCACTGGTGGACAAGCCGCTGGTGGACATCGGGAAGTATCGTACTACACGCGAGAGAGAGCTTCGCGCAGTTACGCGAACAGTACCTAGCTGAGAAAACTTTCTAAACGTTTTATTAATTTAAATTGCTAAAAGCTACCTTCGTTTGTAGAGGCCACAAAAACCTTGACCAGAAAAATTCAGTCTCAAATAATTTGAACCCAGACGGTCTTCACTAGAACTTATTATATAGTCGTATACTTTACACAGCGCAAAAATATCTACTAATTAAATGTATCTACTGAATACAGTATAATATAGGTTATACATAATAATAATCTCTTTGGAGAATAAGATAAGAGAGTAAACGTGCAAACTATAGTTCGCAAAATCTCAATTGCGTATACATGTATGTATGTAATCGACAAAGGCGTATACAATGTTCAAGTCTAGACCACCGGCGGAAAGGCACAAGAGCAATTTGACTTTCCAATCGAAACAATAGTTAAATCCAGCGAAATGACATTCAATACTTCAATCAAACAACTGATCGTGATTACTCCTAACCTACGTTTTCCGTCCACATCTAGCGTTGAGATCATAATCTGTGCCGTGTCCTACCTCGTTTAGTTCGCCGGTGGTCGTTTCGATGACAGACAAATTGACTAATCAGATCTGGCCGTCGTTCGCGCACAGCGGTGCAGCGGTGCTCAGAACATGGGCGTGAGCGGCGTGGCGCGTACGCCGCACGTGTGCGCGCTGTTCATCTGCACGACGCGCAGCCCGAACGTGTGCACGGCGGCACGGCAGCGCGGGTTGCGGGAGCAGCGCCACCACACCTTGCCGCTCGCCGCGCGCCCGTTGAAGCAGAACCTGTGCGCGCCCACCTCGATGGCTGGCTTGCCCCTCTTGCTCAAGCAGTAGCGAAACTGTCCCGGGAAGCACGGGAACGGAAATGGCAGACCCAGCGTCGGCGGCGGCTCCGGGGCGGGTGTTACTGTGTGTCCTGCAACTAATCACCTTACCGTTAATGTCTGCTTGTGTTTTACTGCTTAAAACTACGTTTTGTAAATAAAATTACCAGAAAATAATAAATTCATATCTGTTCTACTATCGTGACAAAACTTAACTTAGTACGCAGCGTGACATCAGGTATAACAACAAATAAAACAAAATGAGAACAACACAATAAAAAAATAAATTTCATTTATTTTAGTACAAAAAAAATAACAAGCACTGGATCATTCGTTTTATAAATCCAAAAATACATAATGAATATTGCACGACAAATTTTGTCTACCTACCTACTTAAAATTACCTCTAGCTCCTCAAAGGTAATTTTGTAATTTCGACTAGCGCCAAACTGGGATGTACTTACAAAGTTACGATCAGTTGGAAATATGTATAAACATTAGAAAGACACAAGTTTTAATGACTAGCTTATCACATGAAGAACGGTTCCATTTTGATTTGAATGGTGGAATTCCGGTTGTTTTTAAGTCGTTTAAAGCGCTTGCGCTTTTTGATGGTACCATGTTCATGTTGGTAGCCCATGGCGACGATGCGGTCGTTGCTGGTGACGGCATAGCACTTGCAACCGTGGTCGGACTTGATGCACAGCCAAGAGGTTCGGCCGGCGAACACTTTCCCGTTCCTCCTGAACCGACAGCCGTCCACCACCAGCACAGGGTTCCCATATCGAGACACACTCCATTGCGCTGAAAGCATTATTTTCGCTACCACTCTAATTGGATCATATCGAGGATCAAGGTGGTAGGATTCCCCGCTCAAATAAAACGATTGATTACAAAAATATCTTGTATTTAATTAACACATAATTTTCAAAATATTGTTACCGTCTATTTGTATAAATTTTAATGAGTATAAATTATGGTTTTTGTACCGTAAACACACACTTTAAAAAATACTGCTTGAGATCTTATGACATTATCTTGCATGTTTTCTCCCAATACAAATTAATTCTACAAGATTGATAGGTATAAATAACAAGAACAGGTTATTCAAGTCACACAAGATGTCAAGTAATAATAATATTTAGGGCCTTCTCTATTAGATACTATTTCAATGGCATAAGGAAAAAGTCATAGGAAATAGGTACACACTAGCCTACGTTCATATTGTACTGCACAAAAAAGTTAATACGTGTTTGATAAAAACAAACTATTGAATGTTCCAGGACTAACATAATACATATAATTATGGTTACGAACCTAATTATTAAAACTAGTAAAAGTTTAAACTGGTACTATCCTTATAATGAGTAATAGAACAACAATTGGACGTAGTTATGCAAAAATGTTTCAATCCACAGTGACTTCAATTTGAGATAAACGCAATTTAGTGTTTCAGTGGTACACTTTTTTGCCTTGACTAATACATACTTATACTATTAGTTATATTGAAGACAAATATAGTAGTTAGATAACCATGTATGGTTGGTTATACACACTAAATTGCGTTTATTTCAAATTGAAGTCACTGTGGATTGAAACATTTTTGCATAACTACGTCCAATTGCAAGGCAGCAAAATGTATACTCTCTTCTTTTAAATAACAGTTTATAGATGCTGTAGATGCATATAAAATGATTTCTCCATTTTATATGCATCTACAGCATTTTCTCCATTAGCTGAGCTTTATACATGAGACACTGAGACATGCATAACGAAATATTTTGAGACATACGTTAACTACGTAAGAACCAATTTAGGAAAAAAGAAATTGCGAGCGAGCCTAGTTGGTACCAAAAAAACAACATGTCTAATAAGAACTTATTAAAAACCAATTAAAAAGAGGTTGTTTGTAGACCAAATACATACTACCGAAACAAAATTTCGGAGTTTGAATGCGTTGAATTTATGAGATCAAAAATATTTGTTTATGGTACAATCGGCTCTTACATTAAGTATGGTTTTCATTAAACTTTTGAAAAATCAGAAAACTTAAAACTTCAATTTTTAATATGCATTATAAAATTAATACTGAACTATAAGTGTCGAGGAGGTTCTTTTATTTTCATCGGTTACAATCACGATTTCACGAAGTACCTACCCTATTTTTAAATTCCTCTATTACTAGCATTGCTCCAATTCAAAAGTAACAATATGAAATAACCATCAGTCAGTGACTTACTACATGGTTCCTGAAATTCTTCTTCATAGCAGTAGTTAATTATATGAATAAGCTACGACAAAAATATATATTCTAAAGGAATGCATTTTGTAAATATCACGATTACTACGTCATGGTATTTCACAGCCACTGAAGCCACTGGGTAAACATGTATGGTCAAAAACGCCACATAACAGCATACAGGGATGGGACTTCCAATGCCCTTTCTTGGTCGACATAAAGGGATCAACGGTGCTTATATAAAATATCATCTAAAACTTATTAAAATATCCTCCTATTGTCTTAATTTGATATAAACATTCATAGATGCTTTCAATCAGTAAGGACTTCATCATTCAAAAGCGTTCAGGTCGTGGCGAACTTTGCCGACCAAAGGAGCATTCCATTCCTTAAACTTAGTTTCGACTAGACCAGTAGCATTAAAGTTATCAGGGGTAAAATTTGGTTTGTGTGTATGGTGACCCTTCACGCGAACGAAACGCCCTTCCATTGTAGTCTGGACTCTGCACAGACAACCTTTGGAGTCCTTATCACGGCATGCCCAGTTCAGCTTGTCGCGATATTGATTATTCACCCAAAATTTATTGTTTCGGAATATAAGAACCATTTTCCCAGCCCTGGACGGCAAGAAGAACGCCTCTGCAAAAAATACGTTACATTAATATAAAAATCAGATCACAGTAGTTTTTACAACAATGGCAATTTTAACACAATTACTGTAATTTCATAATGACAAATATGGATATATCATTTTATGAACATCGAAAAAGGTTAACGATAAAATTAATTTTCTTCTTGTTTGTCACGATGTTTCTCTTAGCCGTTTTGACAGCAATTAAATACATTGCACTAGGTCAAGAACTGCATAGGTAAGTCGTGGCTTTTACAGACCCACCACTAATCTCCAAAAGATACGCGATGTTTCTAAAAATTGACAATATGGGATATCGCCGTAGAAACTAAATTCTCTGTATTTGCAGCATTGATCGGTGCGACCGATTCTAAATTGAGAATGTAAGCCGTAGTGTGAGTAACCGTTGCCTAACCAAAAAAAAAATACTCAGATAAAACTGGGCAGATTCTATTTTTTTTTCAGCCAGATTGATTGGGGTGGTGATTTTTTATTTTGTTTTCAAGTGTGCGACTCGGTATACAAAACTGCTATTCACCATCGCGAGAGTAAATTATTTCTACAAGCTAGATGTACCGCCATCTGTAGCATCTCATCTGAATAGTTCATCATATAAGCTCGTGCTCCTAATCGTCTTCTACTTCTTTTTATCTTTTGTGGTTGGTGACATGTCAGAAACACCTAAAAAATATTTATTAATAGGGTAGTTGACTGACTAAAGAAATATGATTCTGCTTAGTCAGTCTGTTAGATTATCGAAAAATATTAATAATAAGTGGGGGCTGCTGAGGTCCCTTTCTGGTAAAAAATGTACCAAAGTGACGTCGCGCAACTTTTCGTGAAAAAAGGAAAAATACGTGTCCAATATTTTTTTCGAAATCTATCTGACAGACTAATTCGATTTTTTTGTCACCTACCCTTTTCTGTGACTCACAGGGACGGACAGCATTAACATATAAAACAAACGTTGTTAGCTGAATCTTCTGCGCTTGATCTACTGGGGATTGCTTACTAAAAAAACTTTGACTTACTAGTAAATTAATAAAACAAATGTACGAATGTTTTTTTTATATATTAATATAAAGAATGATGGTACACTATCGAATTATGGAAAATATAACAGCCACTGTTCTAAAAAAAATTTCATACTAAAACATTTCAAGCAAAATCAACAAAGAAACGACATCGAAAAGAAAATGTTTTGTTTTATTACAAGTTAGAGAGTGAACATTTTCTTAGTAGTTTTACTGTAAAACTTGGGTTTCGGGTGATTATGCGTGTTGTCGAACCGGATGACTTCCCCGCGTTTGTTGGTACGGGCCGTCGCCCGGCAATTCAGGTTCTTCCTACGGGCGCACACCCAGTAACCAGGAGGTGTCTCAGAAAACGAAAACCCGTCGATGATCAAGTTCTTCTTTCCCCGGCCCGTCGGTATGTACGCTGCGTTTATCTTGCCTACAATAACAACGGAATTAAGAAGCAACCGGTTTCTTATTTAACAAGAAAAATATACTGAAAAGCTAAGTGGCAAATAAAATGTGATTAATTATAGTAATTTTATTGATTTAAGTCTCACAAAAATATAGATACAGACCTACGTTTTACCTAACAAAGAGCTAAAAAATCTACGCTCTAAGTTAAGCATTTAAACTAAAGAATTCATATAAATGATATATGTACCTATAGATACAAAAACAGATCAATTCTTGCTACTGAAGCGTAGCTATGAAGAGTAAACACATTATTTGGTAAAGCAAGCCTACTTCTAGTCAGGGCCGCGTTTGACTAACGTCATCCAGCTTGCTTAGCAACCGGGATGACGTCGGAGCGCCAAACCAATACTGATATCGAAATTATCAAATACAAAGACAATTTATCAAAAAAAGTAAACATCACAAGATATAGTTAGCCCAGCGCACCCAACATACTTAACATACACTTCGGATGAGTTGATGAAGTGGGCGGCGTAACATTTAACCAGTAAACTAAATAAATAATACTTGCGGATTTTAATAAGGTCCTACGTACTAAGCCTCCATACATACTTACATAAAAACCAGGCTCGTAAAAAAAAATTTTTGGTGGATATATTTTTAACCCCCGACGCAAAAAGCGGGGTGTTATATACAGGGTGTTTGGAAGGGAGCTGTACATACGCCTAGGGTAGAAACTAGGGATAGTCTGCTACCTACCCCCGCCCATTATATTGACCTTGGCCTCAAGGTTTTTTTTTAATTTATTTTTATTTTTTATTTGACTTTTTTGTGATTTTTTGACTAAAACTACCTGTAGCTCAAAATCTATCCATGGGACCGGTCGGCTAATGGTCTTGTTTTAATCGTTAGAGTCTTAGGGTCCTGCAAAAAATTATTTTACACCAGAAAATTGTGGAGAAGAAAAGTTATGGGGCCTGAAGTACCATAGTAAGGTAAAGAAATAATTTTAATGGCAACTTTCTATGGGGTTTAAAAAAACTAACAGGGTTGGAGTTCTTCTGATTTTTTTAAAACATCCTCAGTCCATGCCCTTTCTAACGATATGCTAAAAGTGTATTTATCACTTTTAGTTTTAAAGTTATTAATTAATTTCCGCAACTAGGGCACTTTTACCACCACGAGTCGACATTTGTAAGACAAATGTAATTTCCAGAAATAATTTTTTGCAGGACCCTAAGACTCTAACGATTAAAACAAGACCATTAGCCGACCGGTCCCATGGATAGATTTTGAGCTACAGGTAGTTTTAGTCAAAAAATCATAAAAAAGTCAGATAAAAAATAAAAATAATTTAAAAAAAACCTTGAGGCCAAGGTCAATATAATGGGCGGGGGTAGGTAGCAGACTATCCCTAGTTTCTACCCTAGGCGTATGTACAGCTCCCTTCCAAACACCCTGTATAAGTTTAACATGTGTATCTGTATGTATGTCTGCGCCATCGTATGATCGTAGCTCCTTAACCGATTCAATGCCCATGACGCGCCAGGCGCGTCATAAGCAAACATCACGGGAGGCCCATGACTCACCTGGCGCGTCACATCTAAATTACTTAAAAATAGATTTAAAAAGATTGAAATAAAGAGAACTACCACTTTTTATCAAAAAAAATAAAAAATAAATAACTTCAATGTTTAATTTAGGATAAAAAGTGGTAGTTCTCTTTATTTCAATCTTTTTAGTGGTATATTCTAAATAAATGGCACAGGGTATGATTATACCCTGTGCCATTTATTTATAAGTCAGGGACAGCAAACCTTTGGAAACAGGTTGCAAACATATACAGGGTGGAAGGAACACCGACGTGGAAACGCTTGCCTATATATGGCGTAATATTATATAAATATAAAAACTTCTATTAGGGTTTCGTAGCAAAAAAGTCATATCAGTCTGTCTGTCTTATGTCACAGCCACTTTGTTCCGAAACTATTAGGACTGCAAAGTTGTCACTTAGTAAGTAATGTATTCTGTGAACCGCTTTGCGAATACAAAAATAAAAAAAGATGACAAGATTAAAAAAATATCACGCCTGTACGTGCGGGGAGTTTATAGATAGGTATTTAAAAATGACATGGAGGTTCCTAAAACCATTTTTTGCCAAAGCCAATCGTTGGAAGGATAGACGGACACTTCCAAAGTGGTAAAATGTGCCCCAATTTACGCTTCTTTGAAATATGCAAAATCGTTTGACTAATAGGGTAGTTAACTAAAAAAAACTAATTATAATAATAATAATAATAATAATAATATTCCACAACTATCACACAACGCCATCTAGTCCCAAGCTAAGCAGAGCTTGTGTTTTGGGTACTAGACAACTGATAAACATACTTATATATTTCTAAATACATACATATTATAGATAAATTACACCCAGACACAGAACAAATGATCGTGCTCATCACACAAACATTTGTCCTGGGTGGGAATCGAACCCACGACCTCCGGCATAGCAGTTAGGGTCACTAACCACTAGACCAACAGGCAAGTCAAATTAGTCCGTCAGATAGATTTCCAAAAAATATTGAACACGTATTTTTTCTTTTTTTACGTAAACAAACAATGAAGACGATACAATGCTTTGAAAACTCGTGTGACGTCATATTCTAAGACATTAGTATGACATTCTTTACAGGTGAGTGACGTCAAGATCCCCTACTTAAATCTTTGACGCGTTTTATTTTCGTCAATTTTTTTATTGATTTGATGAAACAAAAAATACGTATCCAACATTTTTCGATAATCTAACAGACGGGCTAATTAGAATCATATTTTTATTAGTCAGTAAACATCCCTATTTCAGGAAAAAAGAAATTTTGTTCATTGTTATCTTGATCAGTGAATAATGCCTGACTACATTCAGAAAAAAATCGTCTCCTTGCTGATTATCTACAAATAATACGTTTATTAATACAAACAAATGACCTATTACAATGAAAGTGGTATGTATGGATAGAGGACATATAGACGAACAAAAAATGTCCAGTAACACGGTACCCCAAAGTGTCACGTTACCGAGATATTTGAAGGTAAAGATCGACATATGAGTTCAATTACCACATACAAAATAGACCTTTTACGTGTCTATAGGCGGTGATTATTGTTATTACTGTTTATTAAAAGAGAGTAGGTACATTACATACGACTAGGAGCACGAGAAAACTATTCTTTGCCATAACATAGCGTTTCATTGCGATACAAAGCGATTTTCTCGTGCACATAATAATAATCAACCTGGGAACGATTATTTGCATACAATTTAACGCCTATACACGTAATAAGTCTATTTTTAATGATTGTCGTTGTACACATTTGTCGATCTTTACCTTCAAATATCTCGGTAACGTGACACTTTGGGGTACCGTGTTACTGGACACTTTTTGTTTGTGTATATGTCCTCTATTCATACATACCACTTTCATCGTGGGCCGCGATTTCGAAAAAAAACAAAATGGCGGGCAGGTTGATATGCCACATCGGTTCTATCCCCTTTGCAAAAATGTTTACGACCCTGTAACATTTTAATGAAATAAGTAAATCCTACCTTGTGATGCTATATTTCCTTTGAATATCAACGAATAGGAATCAAAGCACACAAAGAACTCTTTCTTTTAGCAGATCGACGCAAGATAACGGAGAAAAACATAAAACATCACAGGGGGGCAATGACGTGTTAGGTGCGTCATACTTCACGCAGGCCCATGACGTCCGATGTTTGGGTCCTGGCTAAAGTATGCATAAAAATGATGGTGGCACTGAGTCGGTTAACAAATAGACTTTTTTTTTTTGGCTGGTGGAAAATCATCAAATAACCTCTTCCGCTCTTGGGCAGAGCGAAAGGGAGTGTCAGACTTCTACTGACTAAAAATCACCCATGTTCCTTCTTAGCCTTACATGTCGAGGCCGCGGTATCTCTTGCGAACAACCCGCAGCCCCGACGGGCGTTAACAGATAGACTGACATTGACTTAGTTTTTTTTTAAGTAAGTAGTTATGCACGCTATAAGAAGCCTCACCGGCTAAAGAGGAAGCCCTTCGTTAATTAACTCGTACCCAGAACATAATCAGTCAGAATCAGAACATAAATGTAAGAGTATTCCTAAAAATCATGTTACTCATGATTATGCGTATCATAGAACAATAGCACAGCAGCACCCATAGTGTAAATGTTGGCTGAACACGTGTCCGAGTGAGAGCACTTCCATCTAGTCTTTCCATTAGGGAATTCTCTATCCTTCACGAACGTATATTTTCCTGCAGAAATCACTTGATCCTCACTGGTCCTCCTAAATTTGAACTGTGGTGACTCCGATTTGGGACCTGGCAAAAGGCATCATTTAAACATTGCACAACACAAGAACATGCTTGTCTGTTATCTCTCTCATGATAGATACAATATTACATTAAAAAAATATGACTCTGTTTAGTCCGTCAGTTAGATTATCGAAAAATATTGGATACGTGTTTTTTGTTTTATCAAATTAATAAAAAATGACGAAGATAAAACACGTCACGATCATGAGTGGGGGCTTGTGACGTCACTTGTAGGTAAAAAATGTACTGACATGTGACGTTTTCGAGGAGTTCATGAGTTGTCGAAGGACTGTATCGTCTTAATTTTTTGTTTACGTGAAAAAATATGTGTTCAATATTTATCTGACGGACTAATTAGTTTTTTTTGTCCGATCCCCTATTGCATAGCCGAGAAAGCATAGCATAGGAACAAATGTAATAAATTTATTATACATTAGATGTATGATAGTTTTATTTTTAGGATCTCTAAAATGGCAGTCAGTTTTAAAAGGGTAGTTTTTTTATGTAAATAAACAAAAAGGTTTATAAATATAAAGTTTAATTATTTAAATCTTAAGGAGTAATACTCTCGATAAAAGTAACGATGTCTTTTAAATCGATATTTATAAACATAATATCAAAACTACACTAAGATAATAATAAAGCACAGCTAATATTTTTAATAGGGAATGTTCAGTACATCAATTATTTTAATTGACAATAATATGGTCCCGTAGTTACACACAAGGCACTTTTTCTTAAATTTAGGGTATAACATACGCCAAATATCAACGTGTAATAAATACTCGAGTTTATAACCTTACCATAAGTACATAAAAAATTAATTCATATAAACACTAATTCTAACTAATGATCGTATCTTATCACAAGTTGGCATTGATAGTGCATGTAAAGTATACTTATTGTCTTTTAACGTTTCAAGAAACCTTTTTAACAGCTTCGATAGAACCCTCGCTTGATTGCGTGCGTGACCGACTTTTTACCGCTCAGAGACGATCGAAACGTATCAATTAAAACGATAGTGCATAATAAAATATCATATACATTCCATTATAACATTAACGGTGAAATTAAAAATAGTTCAGTTCATTTTTAAAAATCACATTAAAATTACAATCTATGAATACCAAAGCACCATCTGAGTCAGCGATTGAGGCGGCACTGTACCTATGACATGGAATGGAATCATCGCGGAAATCGACGTTTCGTAAACAGTAGTCAACCATTGTACCTTTCAAACTTACGAGTACGTAACTCATATATTATCTACATTAAGAGCTATGTAAATTATTGTCTAAATTGCTTGAATATACTTAAAAATTGTTTACGCTCAGTACGACAGCAGTAAGGAAAATTAATGCTGTCTTATTGTTACATCATTTAACAAAAGAGGTCATTCAATTTCAGGCGACTGCAGCGCGAGTGCGTCGAGGGTCGTCACTGGAGTTGCCGCAGTCACAGGAGCGGAGTTGGTCTCAACACCTTTGCGCGCGTTCGGTCGCCGAGGCAGACAAAGAGCGCGCGGCGGGTGGTTGTGCATCCCCTTCACGGCAACCACGTTGGACCCTAACATGTGTATCCTCGCCTTACAATTAGTCTTCTTAGACGTACAACGCCATATGACCTTGTCTCTCAACTTGGACTCCTCGCAGAAGGGGAACGTGTTCACCATCATGATCACTTTGCCGCGCCGCGACTTCAGAAACTTAATACCTGTGGGAGAAGCACACGTCAGATAGCTGAAGTAGACCCACTGTGATGTGACCCGAAACCAAACATACCGTAACGGATACTCAGGGTAAGGAAAGTTCGGGGTAAAATAAAACTAGCGGTTATTTATAAGTACAATTTAATATGATTTCACAAAAACATACCCCGTACATGAAACTAAAAAAATCCTATAATATAATGGTATAAGTATAAAATTACACTAATAATTTATATAAGACTTGTATATGAGTAGTAAACACTTTAGAGTTTTGAGGTAGATAGTTTAAAATAGGAGCAGAGTGTTCGATGTGCGGTACATAAGACGAAGCCGTGGCGGTAGGCTCAACAATCAACACACGGGTATCATGCACTACCTACGAGATTCATAATATTAACAACATGAGCAAACATAGAAACAGCACGTGACTCCATCCTCGAAACATACGAACACCGAAACATTGCAAAAAGTTAAGGAGAGACAGTAAATGCGAGGTAAATATTGCGCGAATATAACAAACAATATTTACAGCAAAAGATGTAAAACTCCCCACGATAGCCTTTATACGTACATATAAACTCATAAATCGTATCTTATATAATTGACGGATATTGTCATTGCTCTAAAATATATTATACACATTAAACTTACAGTATTACATTTATAATTACATTTACCTACAAACTATCGCCACGGTTTCATAATAACGTATATCGCCCATATTATTTGGCTTAGTGACAGTAATCAGGTACGATAGAGCGTGCCAAACAATCAACACTGGCTGACCGAACACGATGACCATATTGATGACAAGAGGGCTTCAGACGAAACGCCCCAGCAGCATTTCATTTCACAAAACCACACAGACACAGTACACACTGAGACATCGTTCAATCTGAAGCCACTCTTAGAGTAATTACACACTGCGAAATCTCACTGCATGATTTTTTCTCGCTCGGAAATAAAGACGTGCAACATTTCCGTTATTTCATCACTGTTAAAAATTTGACACGGTCTATTATAACGATTATATAAAAATGGTCAATATTAAGTAAATTCACACACATTAGACCCCCATAGAACTAAGTCATCTAAATAACGATTAAAATTAGTAAAAATTTGTACTTAAATCAGAGTCATACATATACAAAGCGGATCATCGTTCTCATCGCTTTCCTTCTTGAATTTGTTATCTTTCAAAGAGCAACAAAGTAGTTAAAAACAATTCATAAAATATATTCAGACAAGTCTCAAAAAGAGCCTATTAAAGTTTAATTAATTTAAAGTCGCCAACAGTGAACGATCGTGTAAACTAAGTAAAGAGGTAGTTGAGTTTCGATAATAACTAGAGGTAGTGAGGCGCACCGGACCCTGCGCGGCGAGCCGCCCCGGCGCGCCAGATCCTAGTCTAACGCTAACCTAATCTTACGCTACGACACCTTACTCGAGTAAAGCTTCTGAGTATTCATTCTTGTATAAAATTGTATAATTTAAAATTTAAACTAATATGTAAAACCCGTATAAAAGTGAAGAGGTAGATGATTGAGCTTAAGTACTTTTTAAATCAATCCTAAAGAGCAAAACGTTGCTTGCTCAAGACAAATGCCTTTCGAATTTCTACTGTAAAATTCTTATAGATTAAAGACGCGGACATCTAAATGTCTTAGTAGCAATAAGTATCTGAAAAGTGTAAATTTTATAATTCTCAAAATAAATTAAGTAATTCTAAGTACAGTCCAGGGGACGTCATATTGCTTAATTTCGAACGAGTTTTCTCTAAATCAGTCACCGACGCGTCGTCGGCGGCCGCAGCACGCGGTCGCCGACCTTACCTTACACTCGTGTCGACAGCTGACTCGGCTGCGTTCGCATGGCGCACCAACCTGCCCTGCCTGACATGACCAGCTGTGAATATCGCGCAATGTCCGCCTAGCGCTACTGGATGATACTGCATACTGCACGGGTCGTAAACATTAAATCAAACGCTAAAGCGGCCGTGTTCCGGATAATAACCACCTGCCTAAACCTGACATCAATACGAGCTGACACCGTTATACATTCAGAAGTTCTTACATATATAACATTCTTATTAGCCCTATTCGATTTGATAAATAGCCCACACCTATACGGATAACTTTATGGATCTCGACGAGACCGCCTAACCTATTACGCCACGACGTGTTCACTCGTATTACTGGTGTCTCCTGTGTTCCCGTCACTGGTCGTCGTAACATCCAATACACCACAACACCTACTTATATGCTGACATACATTCACATTACCGATACTGAATAACCAACAATAGCCTTCGCTGAATCCTAAGTAAACGACACCTTATCCCCTCTTAACTTACCTAATCATATTAAATCTACATCCATTATGCTACATTCGCCAAAAGGCGGTTACAAAATATCGAATACTCGATTATCATTGTCAAAATCGCTTATAAATTTATCGTGAACTCGTATTAAAATCGATCGATGTTCGTGTGATGCCTCTTGTATTAACTAATCCTCCTCCTTGCACGGGGTGTCGACGAGGAGCGGCTTGGCAGAGTTGTTGTGCTGCGCAGTGGGCGGCAGCGCGTTAGGCGAGGACTGCGCGGGTGGCCCGCCGGGCGCCGCGCTCACGGCGGCGCTGGCGTTGGCGGTGGCGGTGGCGTGCGCGGTGGCGGCGTACAGCGCCAGCGCATGCTGCAGCTGCAGCAGCTGGTGGTGCGGGTCCAGCGGCGCAGGCGCGCGGTGTCCCGACTGGTGCGGCGTGCGCACCACGTAGCGCCCGTCCGCGAAGCGGCGCACGTTTGGCGGAGCGTGGTTGTGCGCATAACGAGAACGTACGATGCGCTCGTGCCCTTCAGGGCCTTCGGTGTTAACGTCAGCTAAACAGCGAGATGTGAGCCGCGAAGAACAGTACCACTGCTTCCTTCCATGAGCCAAGTTATTCTTCAGACGGAAAGTGTAACCGCGGTGGAGAAGAAGACGACCCTTGCCTGCGCGGATGAAGCGCGCTGAACCAAAAAAACACAACTGTTAGTAATTGTTTACCACCACCAAAACCTTATCATTATAAGCTATTTCACGTTAAATGTTCGTCTTTTAACGATTTGCGAATAAACAACAGACAATTTCATTTGACGTGAGATAACAGGTGTAAAACTAAACATGCATTCACCTAAACATAATAATATATCGATTACCAAAGATTAAACAAGTGTTCATACTCGTCAGACCTTTTTGCAGATAGTCACTTTACTCCGAAAGTAGGAACGCAATAAAACCAGGGGAGGGAGGGGTTCATACATAACTTTATTACTTTTAACACAACAAAATGAAAAACCTGATAGTGTCCTTATTTTTATTTCGCACATTTACACTTAGATACTAACACAGCTCTTGAACAATTCGTATATTACAATAAACCATTATTCAAAGACAAATTACTATTTCATATTTCTCTTAGAGAATCGAAAATTTGATGAGCAAGAATATTTGGCACACATCTTTGGCAAATTCTGTTTATGATGAGCAAATTTCGTAAGACCGAAACGTTTACAAACATAACACTATTAAAGGTAAAAACTGGGAAGACTAGAATTGAACTCCTTCTATTCTTAACTATTACTTAATATGTTATCTATCTAAGAGGTAATTAAAACTGAAAATAACAGCTTCTTTTATCATGAATAACGTCCTACACACAATCACAAAAGTCAACATAGCCTATCCTAACAACAAACTGAGATCATAGTTTTTAAGTAGTTGTATGAGCTTATTATCACAATTTTTGGGAAGTAAATCATTGTACTTGTTTTCACTAGAATTACTTCTATGGCACATTCGAACTCAAATAACGAGATCATATTAAACTATTCAAGACTACTACATATCAAATTCTATAGAATTGATTCTTGTCCTACATTTTTCTTTACACGTCAAATCTTATAAAAAATCGTTTTGTTCTCTCTAACACCAGAATGCAAATGAAAGCTAACTACGGGTTCCACGAGTCGGAACTGATTGCTACTTTCTTGATATGAGTCTAACAACAATTTTCTACTAGTTAGTACTAATAACGTACTATCCAAGCATTGGGGTCAAAATTCGGCAGCCGAGGGACTAGCAAAGGAGTAGGAGGAGAAGAAGAGCCTGACGGTGGTGCTGAAATAGAGGTAATCAGCTGCGTAGGAGGGTTGATGTTCGGGGGTCGCCGACCGCAGCGACCAGCGTGGTTGTGTTCGCCAACTAGTTTGTGTAAGGTTCCTTTTTGAGTATAAGCCTTGCAGCCGCAGCCACCCATGGTGCAGCGCCAGCGCACGACGCCCGAGCGCATCGTGTGCGCCGCGTAGAAGCTGCGCCCGCGCACCCATAGCCGCGGCCGGCCGCCCGGCCCCACGCAAAGCCGAACGTACTTGTTTCCGCCTAGTAACACAACCACACATTTCATCAATTTTGTGTACAACTACTTGAAGGTCATACCGACAGCAACATGCATTAAGCTTAGTGTTACGAACCCTCGCAAGCATTCATAAAAACATTAACAGTGAAAAATGTGAAAATGTTATATTGTAATTAGTTAAAGCACAAAAATTAACGATACCTAATTATTTATGGTGAAACATGAGATTATATAAACTGAAATATTGGCTACATACATACATATACACAACAACACAAGATACACACAATTTCAATCTGGGATATTGCAGTCAATTTTCATTAAAAAAAAAATATATATATTTATCAATAAGTACCATGTAAATTATTGCTATCGGTAACAAACGTTACTTCAAAATGTATTTAATATCAATTAAATTACATTTGTACCGTTATGCACAATGAGATCATTATATTTCAGTGACTAGATTGATTCCTACTTACAATAGATCCATTTTAGATTACTTCACAATGGCCTACTTGTGCACATCGCTGGGACATAATATATTACAAGCTAACTACGAGTACTTAATTACTATCAGTCCAACGTAACACCCGCCTTCATGCCCTTATTACTTTCAACAACATGCCCTGTACATTAATACTTAAGGTTAATAATGATCAAATCCAATGAATGCGATTTGATTTTGGAGCAACACTCATTAGGTTCGATCATAAGAGAACCATACACCAAAATATGGTATTACAGAAAAGTATTTACTAGCAAATAGTTTGACTCGTTAGTGGAAGAAACAATAGTATTACTCGTCAAGTACAGCCTTGGCTTGAGCGGCGAGGTTCGCATTCGTGAAACCTCTGCTCAAGCCCCTCTCGGAAGCAGGGACCCCACCCTGGCCCCCGCCTGGAGGTTCGTGCGAATGTACGTTGCTGATGGCGAAAATTTTATCGTGCAGCGTGTGAGCGTACGCGCGACATGTCCTTCGCGTACACCGCCATCGCACTTTATTCTTCTCTGGAAAGACTTTCTCTGCGTAAAAGGTGAATCCATCAAGCCGCATATGACGCCGCCCACGGTTCGATATGACGAATTCAACTGTAAAACACCATTACCATGACTATCCGTAACCCCATAACATAACTCGTAATTCATGCAGGCTATGAGATAATAATTTATCATTATTTACTTCGTTTCAATTAAAACTGGTCTGAAAAGCAAGCTGTCCACCAATATTGAGGGAAGTGAATTAGTGGCCTAGTGAGAAAGGGTTGCGGTCAGACGATGCTAATGTTAGCCAGAGCGTAAGTAACAGATGTATCTATAGCATCTGGCTGATACCAAACTCACTTCGTGTTCTCGCTTAACATGTCACGTGGCACTGACGATATACCACAGTTTAGTTATCTCTTCATCATTCTTAACATAGGTGTAGCGGATAGCTTCTGTATTAAGAGAGAATTCGGAATGGGAGCTGTGTTTAAGTTTAGATCAGTTTTGCGTTAGAAACACAAGTTTACATTATAATAGCACGCGTACAAAATAAAACCATTATTATTAAAATAATGTATTTCAAAGAATAGTCGTAGACATTTTAATTGTTTGCAGCGATGGTCTCAATGAGACTCTCAATGCGCGCATGTTCGTCAATGACCGGTGCGTGTCGCGCATGCGTGTGGCTGCCGGCGCGTGCGACGAGCCTGCCGTCCGCGGTGAGAGCCCTGGCGGGGCAGCCCTGCGCGCGGCTGCGGCACGTCCAGTACACGCGCGGTCCGCGGCGCTTGCGTGCCACGTACCCGAAGCCGTCCAATAGCAGCGATGGAGCGCCCCGTCGCGTCACCGTGTAACACACCTGTGCCTCATCAGATCCTGTGGCACCCATCATTACCAACAGCCTAAATCAGCGATCATCAATCTGTGCTTATGTTTTTTATTAAGAAGCACCGATGCAGCGCACCGCTGCATTTAACTTTATTCGAAAAGAAAGGAACCAAAAATTAAATCTCAAATATTTATTAAAATCTTAAACGCTAGCGCACTTACATTATTCGATCACAAAATGTTCAGACAAAACTATGAAATTTATAATATGGATTACAATACTAGATGACGATTTCATCAACGTAAACTAGAATCACATCGCCCATGCATTTACGATCGAATTGCACATTACTAAAATTAAAATCATACACTTAATACAACTAAAAAACTGTATGCACAATGTTGGGAAAACTCCATGCAAATATTTGCAATAAGTTGTAACTTAAAATGAATTATACATCTAATCTGTCTGCAATCGGAAATGGTACTTTAACCTAAGAATTGTCAATCTGTATAATCCTTGGTTCTAATTTGGAATTGTCAATCTGTATAATCCTTGGTTCTAATTTGGAACGCAGAATGAAGTTCCACCAACATGACACCGTTTAACAATGTTTTTGAGTTTCAAGTTTGGCGTTACTTTACACAAAATTTATTAAAACGGGGATTAAATGTGAATGTAACAGAACCAAAAAATATGAAATATGGCAGTAAATCCAAATTAGGCCTAAAGTAGTAAACCCATAAAATGTCAAAATAGTTAGAATATAATTGCTTGTTTCAGTAAGACCGAAAATTCCTTATACTGTAGGACAGGTAACTACTTCACCTAACTCGTATTTTCGCGATATTTTTGACATGTGATTTTCTAAATGGTTGTGTACTGGGTTAGTTATTCTTAAAACATTATTTTTAGACGTTATTCTGGCTCGACAGCGTTTCCCGTAGTCCATACACCTCCAAAAAGTCCGACCACTACGCACACTGTCTGTCACAAATATGTAAGGTTCATAGATCAACTGCAGATGACCACTTTTCGTTTGAATAAAATGTAGATCACCCTTTATATTGCTGTGTAACGCACCCATTACTGAAAAGAATTGTATTGTTAGTTTTAAAGTCATAGCATTTGATTTTTGTTTATTTTTAGGTGTTGACCCACTAACTACAGGACACTTTATATCGTGTCCTGCCTGTACTGTTGTTTGCACACCACAGGAAGGATGTTACTGAAAGTGCCAAACTCGTCGCCAAATATTGGACTGACTCAATTTGAATTGTCATGGACACGTTATGAAGATGAAGGTGACGGGGTAGTAAAATTCATTTTGATTTTTATTTTTTATTGCTTTAAAGAGATAAATTAAATATTAGTATTATTCTATAATATTATAGTTACAATGGCACGTGAATCATAATAAAAAGAGGCTGCTTCAAGGTTGAACACTAAATGCTCAAATAAAATGCTTTTGTTTACTGTTGCTGCACAGAATAACAAACATAAAGTTATTCCATGTGCACAATGGCGTTTTTTATCGCACTGGATTTTGACGGACTCCTAAATTTTGCAGAAGCAACAAGGGTTCAGAATGAGATACGAGTTAAAACATCATAATAGCGCGTAAAAAACGCACGTGCGACTGTGGGTTTATTATTAACACACAAAAACCTTCAGAAACCTTCACAAAAACCTGCGGTAATAGGTCATTATTAGGTGCAGAGTAACAGTAAGTACAGACACGCACGTCAAGCGACTACAACCTGTCAAATTTTGAATTATTAGGCTGAAGGTTCATTGTAAAAAAATGACAGTAACAGGTAGCTTGAGGTCGTCTGTCCATTTGACATAAGTATTTTTTCTTTTTAAAAGAGAGTGTGAAGCAGATTATTGCATATAAAATTACATTGTAATAACAAAATACCAAAATAGCAGGACACCTTTGACCCTGGTGTTAAGTTGACATCAACCTAAAATCTATTGATCTATATGACCTGCCCATGAAATATAGAAAGAAAATATTTTTCACTGTGATTTTGACAGTGATCAGTCATTTATAGAAAATTACTGAAAGTCAGTCATAATCCAGTATTGACAATATGACAGAAAGAAACTATAATCCCAGTCTATCAAGCTAATTCTATCCATTGTGCAAGAGCAGTCAAAACTTGCTCTTTGGGTGTTAAAGTTTAATTATGAAAAAAAATGATAATCATCAAATAAAAATAGGAAAGAGTAACAACTTAGCTCTAAATATAGCACAAATGAGGAATTATGTAGTAAAAGAATATTCTATTGTAAAATTATCTAATGAAACACATATTAATAACATCATAATTATTATGTATCAGGCTTGTCTGGGCATATCATGTATTTTTTTGGGACATGACTGCCCCACTATTAACAGTGGCGACCACCAGAAAAACCTTAGAACCTTACCTTAGAAATAATGAAACTGACTGTGTTGGATCCCACAAGAAAAACATCACAAAGTATCTCAGAGCATGCTCCAATCAGAAGGTACATCGTCCATCATTTCAGCCGACAGACATCCACTGCTGGATATAGGCCTCGCCAAGGGCACATTGACCAATAATTGTTTTTTTATTTATCTTCTGCTGAGTGAGCTTTGCATATTATTTATTCAATGGATAGTGTGATAATATGCTAAGTCCAGTATAATTCTATAGTTAAAAGTGAATACTTACATAATTACAAATAAAATTTAGAGTGGACTTAATACATCACAGAAAAGAAGAATACATAAGTCAATGTCAAGTGTGTTTATGCTATACAAATATATAACCTACTTCACTAAACAGGCACTGGCCATTTTCAGAAGGTGGGGTGGATTAAATGATTGATTTACCCACCCATATGTGAAATGGTTTCCTGTAGTATATCTTCCTTCATTATGTTACGTCCAAGACAACCTTTAGAAAGTATGAGTTTGATAAATCACATTTCACCTGGTGGCAAATTTCATACAATTTAGTATTGTTTAATCAAATAGCAAGTTCTACCAATTGCTTGGTATTGTCGAGAAGTCATCGCTAACAATTGGCAACAATTAAACAATTAATCTGTGTATCTTTAATCCGGGGGCTGTAACAACTGTACTTACTAATAAAGTTATAACACTATATTTTGATTGTTTGTGATATTATTGTTGATTTATAGTATTTGTGTATTTTCACATTGCTCTGTTTGTATAATTCAGTTTTGTCTTTGTTTAGACCATGAAACTATGAATGACTGAGGATGTGTGCTCCATAATATTATTACAACAACAAAAAAATATGACTTAATTTTGTAAGATTCATACAAGTACTACTTCTACATGATAACTTATATTATAGAACTGACAAACTAGACAAGCAGTAGTTTAAAGATTTTGTGTTGTTTAATAAAAAGTATTATTTATGTATGCAGCCGGGTTGTCAATGAATATTAGCAAAACAAAAATAATGACTAACGCTCAACAACTAGATTCAGATGTTATAATTGTTAACGAGGAAGAAATAGAGTATGTTACTGAATACATATATTTAGGACAATTAATATCACCTTATGATAACATGCATAAAGAAATAAATAGAAGAATAACAAATACATGGAAAAGATTTTGGAGCTTTAGTGAAATAATGAAAAATAATTAAATGTCCATAAAAAATAAAAGAACTGTATATAACACTTGCATACTGCCGTGCTTAACATATGGATGTCAAACATGGGCTTCAACAGATCAGCTATCGGATAAAATAAAAGTGTGCCAGAACAACATCGAACGAAGTGTAATAGGGGTAAGAAGAAGTGACAGAGTGAAATTGGAAACAATAAAAACTAAAACTAAATTCAAAAACGCGCACATCGTTAGTAGAAGGTTGAAATGGCGTTGGGCAGGACATATGTTACGGGATACAAAAGATAAGTGGACCAAAATAATAACGGAGTGGTACCCTAGGGGCGACAAAAGAAACAAAGGGAGACAGAGTAAACGCTGGGAAGATGACTTCAGACAAATGGTGGGCCCCGAATGGACCCGAATAGCTAGGGATCGAGCGGCATGGAAGTCCTTAGAGGAGGCCTTTGTCGAGAGACAAGCTGCTACGATAAATAAACCGATTACCGATATACTATAAGGAACATAATTAAGTGTAACAAGTATTGATATAAATTAGTGATTAGTATAGCATGTAGGAATAAGATTGTAACAGTAGGTAACAGAGTAACAGTAATAAAGGCTTATTTTATTTTTTATTTTTATTATTTATGTGCCAATGCATAATATTTACATGAATTTGAGATTTCTTAAAAACATGTCTTATTGTTTATAGAATACTTAATAATCACATTGTGACTATTTTAATAAAACTTGTAGTTGTAGGAGTTTTAGGCAGACCTTTATCCAGTAGTGGATAACAACAATTTTTTTATTGTGGGTAGGTGAATACAACATAGTAAATTAAGTATTCTTGTTAAGAAATGTATAAATCCAACATTTCCGATTCTATTGAATGGCATACTGTAAAGTTGAAGGGTAATGTTTTGTGTTTTAAATTAATATCTATATATTATATTATATAGAAAAAAAAGTTTGCTTATCATGCCCATTTAAATGATTAAGTATCAAAAGTTAAGATTTATTTACAAAAATGTAATATTACTCACCTCAAAGATAAGTTTTGTAGTTGTACATGCTTACTTTCCTGATGAGATACATTACAAAACATACATTTATTTACAGTAACATACCAGATTTGTTACATCTATCCAGTTTTAAATCATTGCCGCTGTTTACTCAAGTGATATCATTTTTTTAATTCAAGAAACAAGCATATTAAAAGTTAGATCTAAACATTGGATTCAATTTATAGGTTATGTTTACAAGCTGCCAAATAGTGCGTGGAAAACATGTTTATTTTTGTAAAAGCTATAACAGAAACGTATCAGTTACCTTTTTTATGCAAAACAACAACTACATATTTGAATTAGTTCGACTTGAGTTAAGAACGTAATACCTGGTACTCTAGTTGACAACCTGCATTCGTTTACATGTCGTGTTACTTTTCCTAGTGCTGAGATATCGGAATAATAAATTTGTACATACCACATAAGTATTCAGCATTTATAGCACTATTTATCACCAATTCACTTTATTGCATCACTTTTAGTGCACCAAACATTTCGATTCCTCACGTAAACACCTCATAATGCGATTCTATAACATGTGTCCTTAACACGAGATTATAATCCAGAATATTGACACTGCAGTCCACGGGTATAAGTCCGGTAATAATTCACCTGTATAATTAGTAAAAAACACAACAAACTTTTATTATTTCCCAAAATAGTAAACAATCCTCGAGTGACACAATTGCTACCATAGATTCCACGGCGTTAAGAAGACGGACAACCACAAATAACGGAATTACGTTCCACGATACGCTAAAACTACAGCTCAATAATATCTTTCTGCTTTTGGGCATTATTGAGAGTTCAACGTTTAATCAATGCAACTTTATCAGAATAAATTAATAAAGTTTGTGTGGTGATAACAATTTATTCAAAAATCATTCGTATTATAGTTTTGACTAAAATCGCGAATTCATTAAATAGATTTCGATTCAAGAATTTTAACAAAAAATACTTTAATTTAGCTATGGTTACAGGACTTACAGGTTACCATTTTAGCATTAGGATTAATCTAAAAGTTTTCTGTTAAATTTTGCTGCTCTGCTAATCTGCGTAAAGCATGATTGAGTGATTTGGAACGTAATAAATTACAAAGATTATTTAATATTTTAACAGAATGCACTCAAAAATATTTCTATTTACCATTTTATCAATGCTGTTTTGGTAGCTTTGGTAATACCCAAAAAAGTAAGTCTAATTAAAAGTGAAGTAAATAGGGCAACATTGCCGAACGGGTTGAGTTGAGTACACCAATGTGACGTTAGAGTGCGCTGAATCCAAATAAACCGAGCTTTAATAGAAAAATGGTAAAAAATATTTTGAACCTCCATACTATTCAAAACTGTTAGATTTCGTAGAAAACTTTTTAGTTACTGTAAATTATACTGTAAACAGCTAAATACCTTTAATAATAGATTTAAGGTAGCTGATACTGGGAGTACATTTTTTCAAATCATAGCCGTGTGTAGTATTTAATTAAATAAACCACCAACTTAATTAGTGTTGTTAATTTATTTTTCATTCAAAACGAATAACAAACTAGTAATAAACAAAGCTCATATTTGTGTTTGAGTTGTTGCATAAATACTTCGATTGCCTCCCAAGCGCCATCTAGTAGTGAGCTATTAGTGACCTATCTTCACTACACAACATAATAATGTCAGTATCGAATAGTTAATCGTGCAAAGAACTATTAAGTAAATTAAAATTGAACAATTATATAATCAAAAGAATAATCTATTCGTGTAACAATCTAATTATCTGTGTAATTGGAAAAAGTAGTCCTTTTAAGAATTGGGCTTTTTGAAAATTGGGCATTTTATGAATTAGTCCTTTTAAGAATTAGGCATTTCCAGAAGTAGTCCTTTTAAGAACTGGCCATTTTTTAGAATTACCTAGTCCTTTTTCAAGCTGTTTCAAAATGTCTGAATTTAGCATTTATCGACTAAGCCAAAAATTGCAATTTGTTTTCAGTAGGTACCTAGTTTAGCGATCTCTAGCGTGTAAATGAATGCTATTTGTATTTTTTTTTAATAGGTACTGTAACATTGGAGTCTACTTGAGTCTAGCTACGTTACTTTGGAAGATTTACACAATTTTATCTAATCTTCTTTTCGAGTCGACAACTACCACAATATCAATATATTTAGGATGATGATGAAGAATACAGAAGACTGTTTACGACATCTAGGGGCTGCGTAATGCCACTCCAATTCTGGAGCCATAGCGCTAGATGGCGTGCTCCTTCCAGTTTGCTCCGACTCTGTTCACTCGTGCAAAATTAGATCGTAGTGTAAGCACAAAATTAACACTGGTTGGTTGAAATGGCGGCATGTCACGGGAACAATAAAATGCGACTCCCGCGTTCCAATAAAACTCAAGTGGAAGATTTATAAAACTATGGTTAGACCTGTTGTCGTGTATAGATCAAAATGTTGAGCCACAAAAGGGATAAATATATGGCTGAGAATGCAAAGGGGAAATGGATGAAATAAGGAATGAGTACTTATGAGGAAGTCTGAATGTGGCGCCCCGGTGAAATCCGGTGAATGAAAAGTTGTGTGGTAATCGGTTATCGTGATATGGATAAGTGATGCGTAGGAATGAGGAAAATGTTGAGTAGATGGCTATAAGAGTAGAGGAATAGGTAGTAAAAATCGATGGATGGACTGGGTGATGAATGATAATTATGGCTAGAAAGGATGTAACTACTGAGATGACGAGTAATAGAGAAGCATGAAAGACAAAGATATGCTTGCAGCAACCCCAAATAAATTGTGATAACGGCAGGAGCACGATGAATGATTTATATTGGCTAGTAGTCGAATATATGAGGCCATGGATTAGGGATTTCCTGCAAAAACCTTTGGGGTGTGAAACCATTCGAAGTAGGTAGGTACCGACTCACGGGGAAGCATGGTCCAAAACCCGAACGCGCTCGCAAGCATTCAACAAAAGATTAGAGACTAGAAGAGAACATTTTTACACATACCTACATAATTATATACGATATATAATTTCCTTTGTAGAAAGGATAAATTACTGTTTAATCTATTTTTTTTTCCATTTCCCACTACAGGGAAAATGCCTCCTTCCACTCCTTCCATTTCTCTCGAACCCGTGCGTCCTCCTTCCAGTTCTGGCGGAACCCGTCTAATTCGTCCCACCATCTCCTCCGTGGCCTGCCGCAACCCCGCCACACTGTGTCAGTGCACCAGCTTCCTACTATTTTAGCACACGGTTTGTCCGGCATGCGGCAGACATGTCCTGCCCAGTCCCACTTGACTTGGGCAGCCTTTTGAGCCACGTCAGCTATATTTGTTTTGGATCGTAATATTGTGTTCCGAACACTATCAGATAGTGTGTGAGATGTGGCGACGCGATGCCATGCGAAAGCGACTGTGCGCAATCTCACTTGCCGCACTGAGCTCGCATAAATAAAAAATAATACTTCACATATTACCACATTAAATTTATTTATTTAAAAACAAATGTTTATTAATGAAATAAACAGTCATTATTTTATGGAACAAAGTAACAATAATTTATCTTTTCATTATGCCATATCTGATTTCTATCGTAATCTGTTATTTCATGCATATAACTTAAACAAATAGTCCGGTCAATTTAGATATCCAAGGTTACACTTATTCCCGTAGGGGCTGCGGGTTGTTCGCAAGAGATACTGCGGCCTCGACATGAAGGGCTAAGAAGGAACATGGGTGGTTTTTAGTCAGTAGAAGTCTGACACTCCCTTTCGCTCTTCCCAAGAGCAGGAGGGGTTATTTGATGATTCCACCCCCAAAAAAAAAAAAAAGGTTACACTTATTCCCCACCCGGCTGAAAAATGGTAGGATTGTTCAAAACACCATTATAAATGAAATATAAAAAGTCCTCATCAATCCGACACCTGGAAAAAAAGTTTTCGAGGTCAAAAGTCACAAAAACGGGGTTTTCGCGAAGTTTTATCATAAAATTAGATCAGACAAAATTATAAATCAAATTAACAATAGTTAATTTACGACCTTTTCTTTGTACCCATATTCGCAAATTAATAAATGATTTGATTGACACTATTGTGTCCATTAGCTATATCCTACCATAAGGCATGCAAATTTACACATAATATTACAAAAAATTATCCAGTAAATATTCAGTGACAGAATAGTACGATTTTTTTAGTAACAGTGTTCTGACATTGTTTTTAAAAATATTAATATCATTTATCTCCAGGAATGAGTTAGGTAAATGGTTACCTATATATGCGTGGAGCCATACATAATACACTTTTATTTAACAACGCTGTTTTATTTATCGGTAAACATATATTGTATTTGTATCGTCTGCTATGAAACTTATTAAAGATCAGATAATAATCTATAAAATGTCTAAACACTTTCATTTCTCAGGGCCTCCATTTTTGAGATATAGGTAACAATTCAAAAAGTTAAAATAGTTTTAATCTAAGCACGTAGTTTATATACGTGGTGTACCTACTTATACATAAATAGCGATTACAACTCTTCTCGTTTTGCTGAAAATCGCGAAAAACCCGTTTTTGTGACCTTTGACCTCGAATATTTTTTTTTCCTGTTGTCGGATCGATGAGGACTTTTTACATTTAATTTATAACGGTATTTTGAACAATCCTACCAATTTTCAGCAGGGTGGGAATTAGTGTAACCTTACGGACCTTACTTATTTTCAGGTCTAATTTGACCGAACTACAAAACAATTTGGATGTTTCACATCTGCCAGGCGTCCCGTGACGGCTCACATATTTTTTTCCCATTATTTAGCTATATAAATTACATTATTATTTATTTATTTAGTACTTGGAAGACTTACAGCTAATAAAAACAAACAAAAAGAAGAAACTATAGTCACCAGAAAGCCAATTACAAGTCCTCACGTATAGATTTATAATAAAAATGAATTTTGATGTGAGCACAAAACAAAAACGCCTTATGTAAAATAAATACAATATAGTAGTATTAGTATTTAAATTAATCATTGCGCGGCGTTCCGATCGATCTATCATCACAATGTCAAGCTTATTGGCAACAATAGTCCTGTCAGTGACGATAGGTCAATCTCAATACAACGTGATCATCATCTTCCTGCCCTTAACCCATTCTATTTGGGGTATTATTATTATTTTTATTCTGAATTTGATTATGTTTTTGTTTTTAATTCTGATTGTAGTTCTGATTTTGATTTCCGTTTTTGTTTTTAATTTTGCTTTTGACATTCAATTATTTTATTTATCTAATTAGCATTGATATAAAAACTAAAGATACGGTCGTCCGAACATTTGCTCGACGCGTTCGCCATACAGAGAATTGGTGTAGTCTGCTCGTTAACGTAACCTTGTATAAGCGGCGTGGCATTTTCGAGGTTTATACACTTGGGAGCAAATAAATCGAGCCACTTCCTTTTTCACGCATTATGGTAATTATTTTTGGTATTATGGAACGCATCGATTCGAAACATATATCGCCTAAAAGGGTATTTAATAACCTTTACAAAGAGGGTAGTTAGTTGTCAAAATTTAATTTTTTTTTTATTTAAATTAAAGTTTAAAGGGTAGAATAAAATTATCGCATTTAATTTGCTTATGACATTTTTATTGTACTCTGTTAAGAAAAGATTAAATTTGAGGTTTTTGTTAATCATACCCATATTACTTGTTATTGTTGTCTTTATCTGTGTCTGTGTAATCAAAATAACCTGATAAAATGGATACTACACCGACGGAAGCTGCCCAAGTTGTAGCTTTACTTGAGGTTGGACACGGACAACGTGAAGTGGCACGCAGACTTCATTTGAGTCGTTCAAAGGTACAGCGGGTATACCGCAGGTATCTGGAGACTGGTGCTTTTGTTCGGCGACCTGGAACTGGCCGACCACGGGCAACAACAGAACGTGACGACCGCTTTATTGCAACCAATTCGTTGCGCGACCGTGGACTTAATGCTGTTCAGCTACAGCAAGCGTTACGTGACGTTCGAGGAGTCTCAATCAGTAGGTGGACAGTGAGACGAAGACTAAAAGAACGAAATTTAACATCACACAAACCAGCAACTGGCCCAAAATTGACTGTAGCTCATCGCCGATCTCGCTTGGAGTTTGCTCGAGAACACATTAATTGGACGTTAGAAGACTGGAGGTCAGTTTTGTTTTCTGACGAGTCAAGAATCTGTCTTTTTAGCAATGACGGGAGAAACCGAGTGTATAGACGTCCTGGTGAAAGATTTGCCCAATGTTGCATTCGAGAAACTGTGAGTTTTGGTGGTGGTTCTTGTATGGTGTGGGGAGGAATTTCTCTAGACGGAAAAACGGAACTTGTCTTCGTCGACCCCGCCAACGATGGCAGTGGTAGACGTGGATTAACAGCTGACCGATACATAACTGACATTCTTGAAAACCACGTAATGCCGTATGCTGGTTTTGTCGGAGAAAATTTCTTGTTTATGCATGACAATGCGAGACCTCATACCGCGCAGATCGTTACGGAATACTTGTCTGCGATCGGGATTCAACAAATGGTATGGCCAGCACGAAGTCCCGATTTGAACCCGATCGAACACCTATGGGACGAGCTAAAACGGAGAGTCCGAGCCAGGGTTCCCGCTGTTTCATCCATTCCCGAGCTTAAAGTCGCTGTGCTTGAAGAGTGGGAGAACATACCACAATATGTCATCGTAACGCTGATCAGATCGATGACTAATAGGCTACAAGAATGTATCAGGGCACGGGGGGGTAATACCAGTTATTAAGAATATTTTTTTTGCAATAATTTTGTTTTTTATTGTTTTTATGGACTGTTTTAGCCCTACTAAATTTTCTATCAAAATTACCATTTTTCTTGCAGAGCCAATAATTTATCATTCAATAAGGTTATTATTCAATAATTTACCCTCATTGTAAAGGTTATTAACTAAACTTTTAGGCGATATATAGTTCGAATTGATACGTTCCATATTACCAAAAATATTTACCATTTTACGTGAAAAAAGGTAGTGGCTCGATTTATTTGCTCCCAAGTGTAGAACATAACTATAGCTTTTAATAAAATTTACGTCCGCACCCGAAGAGAGCCGATCGTGGACTAGTTCACTTCGGCTTAGGAAAGACCTTAATGGGACCACGTTTGTGGCGTCATTTTAACATGCCGTCCGCCCAGTCCTTACGCAGTAATATATAAGTCAATGCTAATTAGTCTGATTTTGATTTTTAATTTTTGTTTTTGATATTTAATTTTCATTTATGTTATTTGATTTTATTTTCGATTCTGAAATTTTTTTTATGTTTTATTTATGTGATTTTAAATTGGTATGGATTTTGATATCTGATTAAAGAAATATTATTATTATGTCCTTTATTTACTTTCTTACATATAATTTACATTTTTAAATATTTCATACAAAACTTATAAAAAACATTTAAAAATATAAAAAATAGTCGTCCAAAGGTGACGGGAGCAGGGTCAAAGCTACCGGTGCTTAGGGCTCCAGAGAGAGGAACCTCCTCACAATGCGGGCCGTATCAAGGAGTACTGCCTTCTGAATCAGGCCCTTGATCCAACTGCCAAGCGAAAGCTTTGAAAGATGACCGTCCATGCTCTTAGCTACATATAAGGCCATTGGCCGTAACGACAATCGCCACAATGATGGCCGAGTTCACATGCCACATATCGACCACCTCGTGTGCTAAGTCTAGATATTTTATTTGTTTCTCTTTTTCAGCTTTCACGAGGTTCTCGTCATGCGGAATGGTAACATCGATTATCATTGCGCGGCGCGCTGATCGGTCTATCACCACTATATCAGTGATGATAGACTGATCCCAGTACAACGTTACATGGATGCTTCTACCGGGCCCGTGAAGAGCCCGGTAGAAGCATCCGTGAAGCTCCTTGCTTAGCCATACTTCCTTGCGGTCATCAGTAGTAAGTACCACAGGTTTGCGCCAGTTCTCGTTAGCCATGGACAGCGGGGTGAGTCCCTTGTCCACTGCGACCATATCTCGGTGCATACCCACATCGGCTTTTAAAAAATATTCCCTGAGACTGCACACCTCGCGGTTGTGGAAGGTCTTCGCGTTTAAAAAGCCTCGACCCCCGCACTTCCGCGGGATGTACAGTCTTATCACCGATGAGCGTGGATGATGCATCCGATTTACGGTCAGCAATGTACGGACTCTCCTATCCAAGGCGTCAAGTTCGGTCTGAGTCCATTTGAGAATGCCGAAAAAGAGTACATTAAAACCGGCATGACCCAACCGTTAAAGGCGCGCACCTTGTTCCCACCTGAAAGAAGGCTACTTAAAACCTTCTTCAGGCGTCCGAAGAAGCGCTCCTTCAACGATGGCTTCATGTCAGCTACGTTAATGCCTAACGCTTCCGACATACCCAAATATTTATAGCTTTCGGATGAGGAAAGGGATCTGAGGTGTATGGAATCCGAGAGCTGAACTCCTTCGGATTCCATAATCTCCCCTCTCTTTACATACATGACTGCACATTTGTCCACACCAAATTCCATCCTAAAGGCGCTACTAAAAGAATCAGTTAGTTTTAGTAACTCCATCAGTCGCAATTTGTTGGGGGCAAAGAGTTTCAGATCATCCATGTAAAGAAGGTGAGATATGACCTGACCATCTCTCCTCAACCGGTAGCCTAGACCTGAATCCTCCAGCAATGTGCTAAGAGGATTCAGGGCTAGGCAGAACCAAAGCGGGCTCAGACTGTCGCCCTGGAATATTCCCCGTTTAATCCATACAGGTTCATCGTTCCCCTGAATCTGTCGACATCCTGGATATCGAAGGACAGTGTTCCATTGCCCCATACACGACTCAAGGAAGGCGCGTAGAGTTGCGTTTATCTTGTACAACTCCAGCACCTTCATGAGCCATGTATGTGGCACCGAGTCGTAAGCCTTCTTATAGTCTATCCAGCATGTCGACAGATCCTTGCGGGCTCGACAAACCTGTTGACTAATGGCCATGTCGATGAGGAGTAGCTCCTTAGTACCGCGGGACCCGTTCCTACATCCATTCTGAGAGGCAGACATAATAAAGTTTTTCTCAATGTGTTTATTAATTTTCGCTCTTAAAAATGGATGTAAGAAGTTTATAAGACCGTCGACAAACACGTGATCGGCCTATAATTCTTGGGTTCCGCGGACTACCTGACTTATGGAGCAGGTGGGTAACGCCTGTGGTTAAAAACTGCGATAGCGACGCAGATTCTAAGGATGACTGGAATTGGGATACCAGGCAAGTGTGTGAACTACTGAGCCATTTGAGCCAGAAATTGTGCAGTCCGTCCGGACCAGATGCAACTGCACTGGCTATATCTTGTGGTGTTATTAAAATAGCTTCCATTTCTGGGATAGGTTCACACACTCGCTCGACATCACGCAACCAGTCAGCCTCAGTATGACAGACGGGTATCGACCAGATGCTGCGCCAGAATGAACTCGTGGCAGCATCATCCGGGCGACACACGTCCGTCATATTTTGCTGGGGTCGCTCCCAGGTTCGGTATACCCACCTTTCATCGCTCTGGAACATGCGATTCTGTGAGTACCGATCAACCCGCCGCCTATACCGCCGAATACGGTTGGCCCATGCATAAACCTTCTGCTTCAGGAAGTCGATGCGTTCTGTGACACGGGATTATTATTATTACCATAATCGAGAACTGGGTCGGGAGCATACGATAGTATTTCACTTCTGATTCCACAAGGTTGTATTTTAAAACAAGTTGCCGGTGGACAATCCTGGCAACGAGGTTGTGCTTCATTACTTCTTAAAATTGTAAAGCGTCAATTATCGCTACAGCCAATTTACCACTATTATTTATACTGAAAACGGGATATTTACCATGTTTACTTATTGTTTCGAGTTCCCGATACCACTATCTGTTGTAAAATAATAAAAGCCTCTATTCATTAATATAAAAACTAAAGATACGGTCGTCCGAACATTTGCGCGACGCGTTCGCCATACAGAGAATTGGTGTAGTCACACCAGGTTACGTTAACGAGCACGTTAACGTAACCTTGTATAAGCGGCGTGATTTTTTCGAGGTATAAAGAACATAAATAAAGCTTTTAATAAAATTTACGACCGCACCCGAAGAGAGCCGATCGTGGACTAGTTCACTTCGGCTTAGGAAAGACCTTATTGGGACCACGTTTGTGGCGTCATTTTAACATGCCGTCCGCCCAGTCCTTACGCAGTAATATATAAGTCAATGCCTCTATTCAAAATATTTTTTTCAAAAATTAAGATAAGATTTATGATGTTTATTACTTACACAAATATAATGGTAGTTCGTTTAAAGTGAACAGTCGTAAACAATACTATGTTTTAATTACTTTTTATACCATACATTATACTATTATTATTACAATAGCTAGGTTGTGGATGTGGAAGCGCGGTAGGGAAGGTGTTGGCGGTAGCGGAACAAGAGGCCGGTTCGCTCGACGCAGACGCGTTGCGGGGCGTGAGGCGCGGGGTGCGCAGTAGTGATGGGACGCGCGGTGCAGGCGATATTCTCGTTGCGTAGTGTTGGCGCAAACATACTCCGGGGCTGGTGAAGTCCAGCTGGAAAGCGTGGACGAGGATACGTTGGTGACGAGGGTTTTCGTCGTAGTCGATGATAAAGTTGCGCCCTTAGAGCTTATGTAGAACTACAGGTGCTGAAGAAATAAGTGGCAGAACGGCGCTGTATGCGGCAATGCAGTGATGTGGACGTCGAGTGGCCGGTGTGGTGATGGCGTGCACGTAAGCAGTATTGAGCTGTTATCCTTTTCATTAAATTCTGTCTCCATTTTCTTTAAATGTTGTCATCATTAATTGGTTAGAAATGCGTGATGAAGATCTGGATCAGTCTAGTAAAGGTCAGAGGCGAGTGAGGGACCGCTTGATAATACCTCTGGTAGTCAAGATATCGGCGACGCGGGATATGCCGTCTCCTCCAGGATACAGTTTGGCAATGCGCCCCAGGCGCCAGCATAGCGTCGGCGTATTATCCTCCTGAATGAGTACTAGATCACCAGTAGCCAACTTAGCCTTGTTCTCACGCCATTTCGTTCTCGTTTGGAGCTCAGAGATGTACTCCCGTTGCCACCGCGTCCAAAATTGCTATCGCATTTTTTCGATTCCCTCATATCTTGTACGGCAGCGTGTGGTGTCGGCGATGATTGACGATGGCGGTGCGGTCAGCGGCCGGCCGATCAGGAAGTCTCCTGGGGAGAGAGGGAGGAAATCTATAGGACAAGATGAAAGTGGGGACAGGGGTCGACTATTGGGCTGCGGGTTGTTCGCAAGAGATACCGCGGCCTCGACATGAAGGGCTAAGAAGGAACATGGGTGGTTTTTAGTCAGTAGAAGTCTGACACTCCCTTTCGCTCTGCCCAAGAGCGGGAGGGGTTATTTGATGATTTCCCACCCCCTAAAAAAAAAAAAAAAAAAGGGGTCGACTATTCATTATAGCCTCAACCTGCGCAAATAACGTGGACATGGACAACTCTTGAAAGGTCAGATTAGTGTTGCCCATTACACGTTTGATTATATGCTTAGCCGATTTAATGCCGGCCTCCGACAGACCAGAAAAGTGAGGAGCGTAAGGTGGATGGAAATTAAAGTTAATTTGCATGTTTGCTGCAAGATTACTAATTCCTTTTGCGTTTGATTTTAGAAATTGACCTACTTCCTTGGACGCTGCCACGAAATTACGCCCGTTGTCTGAGAATATCTGTAAGGGTTTTGCTCTACGTGAAATGAAGCGTTTTAAGCATGAAATAAATGCATCTTTAGAGAGGTCGCTAATGGCCTCCAAGTGCACACACTTGAACCTAAAGCAGATGAAGAGACATAAATAGCATTTGGATACGCGAGTACCACGACCTTTTTAATTTAGTATGTGAAAGGGCCCTGCGAAATCCATCCCGATAGACTGGAAGGGTGGAGCGGGAGTGACTCGCTCGGGAGGTAGATTGCCCATCATAGGTGTATGAGTTTGCCCTTTGTGGCGGCGGCACACGACACAAGAGCGCACGGTGCTGCGGGAGAGCTGCCTGCCGTTGATCAGCCAGAAGGACTCTCGGACAGAGTACAGCAGTTGCTGTGGACCTGCGTGCAATAGGCGTTTGTGTTCCTGGCGAAAGATTAAAATGGACATAAATGATGTTTACAGTCTTTAATTATAGAATGTTTCTTATCATGGCTATAGCTGGAACGATCAAGCCTACCGCCTACTCTCATAACACCTTTCTCGTCGAGAAATAGGCTAAGAGCTGATAATTTACCCTTTTTTTTAGGAGGGTGGTGGCGTCCCATTCCTCCTCGCCCCGGACCATGGCTTGCACCAGGGCCGGACGCGAGAGGTCGCCGCCGCCGATCGCCGCTACGAGAACACGGCGGGGCTCCGCCAATGCGGAACACACCTCCACGGTGTTGAAAATTTACCCCGTTTTCTTTTTTGGGTGAATGGAAAATCATCAAATAACCCCTCCCGCTCTTGGGCAGAGCGAAAGGGAGTGTCAGACTTCTACTGACTAAAAACCACCCATGTTCCTTCTTAGCCCTTCATGTCGAGGCCGCGGTATCTCTTGCGAACAACCCGCAGCCCCCGAACAACCCGTAGCCCACCCATAGTTTCTTAAAAAAAATTACTTATTGATTTCCATTCCTTCTTTACTATATGCAATACATGTGGGGCGAGCGTTGTCGAGTGAAGGCCAATACCAACATGTAGACGGTACATTTGCCTTGTCTTGCTATCACTCGGTGTCACTCGCCTATTTGGCTGAGTAAAGACAAGCGCCAACGTGTATAGAGTATAGACCTCATTTGGCGAAGTTTCAAGTTTGTCACAACTTGCAGTCGCTCGCGATCACTTGCCTGGCTTCGGAGCGGTGTCGGTTTTTCTGCACAAATCAAAGGCCCTCCCGCGCGCTCGTCCAATGGCGTTCACATGTTTGTCCGCGCGCTAGTATGCGGTTGCAGCGACTGAGATAATTTCGACATCGTCGTCGTCCATATTGTTGCAATGCACAATGAGAACTGACAGCGACCAACATGTGGGCGTCTCCTCAAAACTCGTCTATATTGGCCATTTGCATTGGCTTCCTTCAAACTTGCCGAACGTCTAGACAGCAGCGCTTGCCTTGTGTCAATTGGGCAACTACGCTCGCGTTGGTCTAAGCTCGCCCAACATGACGTATTGCAGGCTTTACGGCCCATTCACGACTTCGGTCTTAGCGGCGAGCGGCGCGGCAGGCGGAGCGGCGGCGGCAAGCGGTGCGTTTTACACGCCACGTACCCTCAGTAGCGGCTAGCGGCAGCGGCCGAGGTGGACGTATTTAGGTAGTCAGAACGTGCTCAAAATTATGGCGTTATCAAAATTATCCCTTCTGTGTTTAGAAAGCAGTATATTTTTAAAACAAGATATTCTTAATATGAGAGAAGAAGTGCACGAACTGAATAAAGATCGATATTTAAATGGCGAATTTCGTGACCTATAATACGAAGATTACAGAAAATATCGCCAATATATTGGTAGCTTCGTTTGTAAGTACCTAGGACTAGGTACTATGTTTTTGTGTTATCAATTTAAATTAAACTTACCATCACATTCCGGAAAACATTCTTCTTCTTCTTTCTTCTTTTTTGTTTTATTTCTTCCCACAACCTTTTTATAACGTTTTTGTATTTGTGTTGGGGATGTTTTGACATCCATATAGGGGGTCGATTTAAAATTTCGGTTATAAACGCCTCGGTATCCATTACCTCCACAAAATCGTCTAAAATTTTATATTAATACGTTCGCCACCGAGTCCGTCACACCTACACCGCTATCCGCGCCGCTCTGTTTCGTGGCGTCGCACTCATTCGCTTGTACTTTTGATCTCGCCGCTCCCCGCACCGCGCGCCGCTGCTGCGATACGCTCCGACAAAACCGCGCGCGTTTTCGCTATGAGCGGCGACTCGTGGCGTGCTTCAAACATTTTCATACTTTTGTTCTTACCGCTCGCCGCCCCGCGCTTAGCCGCCGCTCACCGCGGCAAGGTCGTGAATGATCTCTTATAGAAGTAGAAAAGAATGGGGTAGTTGACCGACTAAAACAAATATGATTCTGTTTAGTCCATCTGTTAGATTATCGAAAAATATTGGAAACGTGTTTTTTATTTTATCAAATTAATAAAAATTGTCGAAAATAAAACTTGCCAAAGATCGTGAGTGGGGGCTGGTGACGTCACTTTCTGGTAAAAAATGTACTAAACTGTGACGTCGCACGACTTTTCGAAGCACTGTATCGTCTTCATTTATTGTTTACGAGAAAAAATAAAAAATACGTGTTCAATATTTTATGGAAATCTATCTGACAGACTAATCTGCTAATACAGCTTTGACCAATATCAAATTTGACGAATTGCCGATTTGACGAATATAATATCCGACTTGCCCTATGTCGTTCAACCCGCAAAAATTGTCAAAACAAGATATTATCTTGTTTTTACAAATTTTGTTCGGCTTTAGGTAAGATTTTGGCATAAAGACTTTTTCTGTAGTGTACATAGTTTTTCAGGTACAGGTGGGCCCTCAATCCTCTATGTGAGAACTGAGGGCCCAACTTTACAGTCAATAACTCGCTTATATGACTTTCACAAAATCTGATTCCAACTTTCACAATTGTTGGGGAATGTTCACTGAATCCTAAGCACCTTTTCACAGAACACCACACATATGCACGACACCAATATCACAAACTGTAATGTTTGTTTTTTATTGTTGTTTTTATTGTTGTTCTATTTTCAATTTCTTTGGGTAATGAGGGTAATTTAATTAAATGTTACTTCAAGCTTGCGTTCGGAAACAGCTTGTTTTTTTTTTTAAATCTTTATTTATTGGAGTTTTATCACTCAGTGATAATGTCACCCCTATAACATATACAATTATCAACTTGCAACTAAACAATGAGTAATACACATAACATAATCATATTGTAATAATTAAACAGCTTGTTAATCAACTAACTGCGGTACTCAGAGATATTTAATGATTACCTACTTAAGCCGTCACTTAAAGTCCATTTCACGAAAGAAGTCCCGCGGACAATTGTGGAACTAAATTTAACAGATCGGCCATGTTGTCGTTTGTCGATGTTATCAAGGTGCGTTTGTTGTGGTAGATATTTTGTGAGTTTATTATTAGATTAGTGCGTTATAAGGTTTATTTACGATGCCAAAAGTTGTGAAACAACATTATGTCGCGCGACATACAGCGCTGCGTCTGCGGGACTTCTTTCGTGAAATGGACTTTAGTAAAGGTTTAATATACTTTTGTATGAAAAAACTGTCAAAACCTTTACTAAGTGATGGCTTAAGTAATCATTAAAGTTCTCTGAGTGCGGCAGTTAGTTATTTAAAGTTACGAGTAGCAAAAAAACATGAAATGCTATAAAAAAACTAGGCCTTCATAATCTTCCTTTATACTGCCTACCGATATCACTGTTTTCTGAACGAGCTTCTTTTGCTATGATGATCATTATTTCAAAATTATTGTAAGTACGAAAGTATTTTTTTGGGGTATGGAAAAGCATGAATAATCATCGAGCGGTAAGCAGTGTCAGACTTCTACTGACTAAAAACCACCCATGTTCCTTCTTAGGGGTTTGGGCCCAGGCCGCGGTATCTCTTTGGAACAACCCTCAACCCCGATGGGAACCGTACAACCTTGTTTTCGTTTCGTCTAAAAAATGAAAATTATATTAAATAAAGTATAATAGGACTGTCTACATTTTGTTTATTGTGTGCTCACACTGCTCTATCTATTTTCATAGAATTAAAGAAATAATATTATCTCAGCTAAGAGGTAAGAAATGCACAATTTTAGATACCTATTATTTAGAAGAAACTTGCTACTAACAGTTAAGTACACTAGACTTTCTGATATTCCTCTAGCCTAGCAGCTAGCACACGCACATAATATGTCAGTGGAGTGGAGGATTGAGGGACCAGTTTTAATCATCGCTATCTTCAAAATGCTTCGATATTTAAGCTTCATTTTTTTTTTACGAAATGTTTTAAGACTTTTACTAAAACTTTATGTAGAATAAGAACGGTTTTATTAGTTTTATTCAGTAATATTCACTAAAATATTTATCTTTGTTGTGTGGACTGAGGGACCACAGTTCAGTCGTTATTTTTTTTTTCTCTTTAATGCTTTGTGGCCTGTTATTTTGTAAATATCTTTCCAAATCTATCTATATCTATCTATCTATATCTATCTATCTATATCTATTCTATCTATATCTATCTATCTATACATATAATAAATCTGTAGAAAAATCGTTTTTGTACATCGAAAATATTAAAAAAAAAATGTCAGGGTATTAAAGTATAACCAACAGAACACATTTCCAGCATTTTTGGAATTTTTGTCTGTTTGTCTGTTTCGATGACTAAGCATCACGTCAAATTTACGAAACGAATGTAACTTAGTAACTTTGTAATTTTTATACATAAATATTGTGCGTAACTTGGGCTATTACTTAGTCTTTGTTTCATTGTAATCGGTGCTCTATAGCAAAAGATATATTAATTTATAGTTTTCAAGAAGAACTTATCATTATGGTCAAGAATGAGTCAAGCAACGACATCTATTGAACGAATATGGTATGGTACTTCTTAATAAATGCCTTCACAAGATAACTTTAAAAAAGTTATGATAGCAGGTACGTAGATATTAGTCTAAATGACGCTGCTTTCAAAATCTACATAGCCTAAACCCTATAGTGTTTGATCGCTCTCCATGCATTAAATTTTAGCAGTTTATCTTCGTCTTCGACAGATGGCGTTGTTCGTTTGATGCCATTTTCTGAACCGCGGTGTTAATTGAAAAAATGTTCCGTGAATAGTCATCGAATAAAAATTTACCAATTACACAGTATAAAAATTGGGTTCCATAGTCAACAAGTAACCCTTACAGTTTCGCCATGTCCGTCTGTCTGTCTGTATGTTTGTCCGTCCGTCCGCATTTTTTGCTCAGGGACTTTTAGTACTAGAAAGCTGTAATTTGGCATGAATATACAGATAAATTACGCCGGCAAAGTGGTAAAATAAAATCTCGAAGAATATTTTATTTAGGGTATCTCCACTACACATAAAAGAGGGGTTAATTTTTGTTTTCTTGCGAATCCCATAGTTTGGGGTGTCGTTGGGTAGGTCTTTGAAAAAGATTGTAAGTTTGCTCAAACACTGTTCCGATTCCGATGGGATTCGTTTGTGAAATATTAAGCAATAAAGTGTAAATTTTTGTTAGTCTCAAGTCTGGCTACCTAAACCACCACCACCCAAACACAAAGCCTTACAGGCTTTGTGTTTGAGAGTGTGAAAAAATTCATGGTAGTAGTATATAATAACGAAATTAAAAGAAAAACTATCACAGCTTAGTAGACTTCACAAGTTTACGAGTAATAGTCGACCAATGCGTATGAAATATTTTCTTAAACATAATTTAGGGAAACTCAGGTCTTAAACTGCAAATCTAAGTTTGTTTTATTTTTATAATAAAAAACATAGTTCGGACGCAGGTAGGCGTGGTTAATCAGTTTAGTAAATTCACATAATAATATGTTGATGGGCAACTACGGACCCCTACATTGCTTGTGGTCCGACATGCATTTGGCCGATTTTTAAAACAAAATAAAAATTTGATAACACCCACGGCGCACAAAAATCAAACTCAGTGGCCAAGACTAAGAAAACACTTTGCCCGACCCGGAAATCAAACCCCGGACCTCATGATCAGTACGACCGCGCTTGAGATCACTTGATCAACGAGGCAGTCTCACACATTTACTCATCAAAATTTCCACGTGAACGAAGTTACTGCCATCAAATGACTCCTCCCGCTCTGGGCGGAGCGGAAGGATCCCATCCATCTAAACTTTAGAATTATACATAGTCAGTGCTTTGCATTACCCTTTTCTTATTTTCCACAACGTCAGTAAGTTAACGCAGAGCAATGATTTAATATACTTTTGTCTAAGCGACGGATTTTAATTTCGATAACCACGCGAACGAAGTCGCGGGCACAGCTAGTTCTTTACTAAAATGTCTGTATTCACAAAACTTTATTTATTTAGATACTTTCTGGCTAACCGTCTCTGAGAACTGAGGGACCACACTTTATGGGTCGTAGTTTTTAATATACATATTTGATTACAAATTCCTCGGATTTGTTCTACAATAATTGTTTTAAGTCTTCTACTACAAGGATTTTCATTGCGCGTATGGTCCCTCAGTTCACACGCACATGAGATGCCCACCTCTGCGCGCGCGCCTCATACCATAGCGCCACAGGACGGACAGGTGTTAGGTAGGTAGGTACTACTGTTGTTTTCCTTATCAAAGATACCAACCTGCGTGCAGCATACCGTAGCACGCAGGACCAGCACCAACATACCTACCTTTACCCAGACACAGTAGGTACATTTGCGCCGCATACTATGACGCTATCGGGTCGGGTTTCATTCACTCGTTGCAGAAGGTACCTAGTACTACGACCGCACCCTACGGGCCAGTGCTTTTGCTGTACGATATTTGCAGTATGAAAAATATCGTTCTTACTCACGTGCAGTTCAGTACTTGTTAGGTACTTTCTCGCACAGACGGATTACCACTTACCAAATGCCTGTTTACCCCTTACCAAGTTACCACTTACCAAGTGCCTATTTACCACTTACAAAGTTACCTATTTACCACTTACCAAGTTACCTATTTACCACTTACCAAGTGCCTATTTACCACTTACAAAGTTACCTATTTACCACTTACCAAGTTACCTATTTACCACTTACCAAGTTACCTATTTACCACTTACCAAGTGCCTATTTACCACTTACAAAGTTACCTATTTACCACTTACCAAGTTACCTATTTACCACTTACCAAGTTACCTATTTACCACTTACAAAGTTATCTATTTCTTACTTACAAAGTACCTACCCAATTACCACTTACGTTACCAAGTACTTACCTAATTACCACTTGCGTTACCAAGTACCTACCTATTCCCATTTACAAAGTATATATTTACTTATTACCAAGTGCCTATTTACCACTGGAGTTCCCAAATACCCTTTTTACCAGTTGCGAAGTACCCGTTTACTATTTGCGAAGTACCCATTTACCACTTGCAAAGTACATATTACCACTTGCAAAGTACATATTATTACCACTTGCAAAGTACATATTACCACTTGCAAAGTACATATTACCACTTGCGGTGCCTATTTACTAAGTACCCATTTAGACCACACGTACCAAGTACCACTTACCTATGTTACCGTGAACCTTTACCTTAAAACCGTACCTTTACCGAAACATTACCTTGAACCTTTACCACGCCTTAAAAACCGGTTACCAAACCTTGACCAATAGTTTACCTAACCGCATTACCTGAACACATTAAAATTACCAATACTAATCTAAACTACTTAAAACTAACTTACAAATTTCATTCTATTAACTAATGACTTATGTAATCATAGTAAACTAATCCCACATAAGCCGGCGAGACAGCTTGTCCAAGGGTCTAAGCTTGGACGAACCGTCTTAACACTAGGAAGTTGCAAACCTACCTTGTGCATCACCAACTGCCCCTCCTTCAGCGCCACCAGTTATATTACCATCTCCAGTCGTCGAGCCATCAAAGCCTGTAAAACAAAACCGAATTACTACTGCACATCGGGTATTGATTATGCAAAAAAAAGTCGAGAAAGAAAAATATTTACCAGTCATTTCCATGTTAGAATCGTCTTCGCCGAAATTTGTTTCTTCGTTGTTGGCACCATCATCGTCATCATCCCACATACTTTCATTAACGAATTCAGGTTCCATTTTAGGTGCCACTGCGTTGTTTTCATCTTCGTCCGGGATAGTAACAAATTCTTCTTTTGCAGATCCCGACGGTCCGGCTTCTAATGGGTCCACGCATTTTCGTTTCGCTGGTCCACTTTGTGAAGACGACGAATTATTTGATGCTATCGATGGCCTATTTGGTCGCTTAACCGCTACTGGAGTGGTGGAGGGCTTAGAATCTAAATCAGTCTCTAACTTAGTCATTACGGATTGCCTTTGTTGTGACGACCTCGGGCCTGGCCTAGAGGTCGGCTTTGGTTTGGATGGCGTGGAACTTTCTTCATTTTGATTTCCGGTTAGACCTTTCACTTGAAGCTGTTCCGCGGTACTAATAAATGATGCTAATTCTTCTTGCTTAACATTAACCTCCCCTTGGTACATAAACTGTAATAAGTCTCTTAATGCTGAATGACTAACATCTTTTAAAAATACTGAAACAAAATAAAAGCAATTAGTACATTGACAGTCGTTAATCAGTCGCTTCAAAAGTAGAAAATCACAAAAATGTGTATCTTACCTATGGGATGCTGAGTTGGGTTCATTTTGAACATTTCTTGGAAATAAGGAGAACATACTGATAAAACTAGTTTGTGTGCCTGTAGTAATCTGCCTTCGGCAGCCAGCGTAACGTCTACTAGATCTCCACGCGACAGCAGGCCGTGAAAGCCTGCTGACATATTTGCGTGGAAATTGTTCCAACATAGAGAAAACTGTTCGTCCGACGCCATGATGGCGGCGACCCCGAAAGGAACCTGAAACAAAAGAATTAAAAAATTTAGTTACCAACACCCAACGTGAAAACTGTTCAAGCTCGGGATAAAAACTGAAAATATTCACCTATCCTAAACTTTGTACTTTATAATTCCGATATTAGAAACATTTGAAAAATAAAACTGTTTCTAATATAGCACTGCACACACTTTCATCCCACGTCCTCCCCGTTTGAGCGCTGTTCACGATGTGATGACGCACAATTGACGTAAACTGTGGCGTCACAACGGGGCGTTTTGCACGAAGAATTGCACGAAAAGTGTTTTAGCCAATTAAGGAGAAATAATGGAAAAAACGGTAATTTGGGATACAATTAAAAAACATATTTTTGTTTGCACATTCGCTGATATAAATAGTTTTATGAAATTCTGTCTATTTCGACATGCACGAATTTAGGTAGTGGCAATCGAATGTTTAGGTGTTGTGGCCAGACGATGTGATGTCTAACTTTAACCGACTGTGTAAAAAAGAGAAATGCAACTTTCAAGGGATTAGGTTCATAAAAAGAAAATCAATGAATGAACTTAGGAACTTCTGTAAGTTAATAATTTGATTACCTACTCATTTATTCAACTTTATAAAAAATAATTCGAAATAATTAACAGTCCCAAAACTTAAAAACAATGATCATAAAATATTGCAAATAAAAATGTGAATGTATGCATTAGGCACCCTAACTTGAGCAAGGACATATAATATTACACTACAAAGAAGGTCATTTCGAATCATATTAACAAAAAAAGCCTTTTTAACTGTTATTATTGTGTTATTATAATATAACAACAAAAATATACATGACTAACATTTTTATTTACATAAAAAAGGCAATTTGAAATTTCGAGAATTTCGACTAAAAATAAAACCAAGTATTAAAGTTATGCACATGCCTTACCACTCTATCGAAAGAGAGAGGAGTATTTCCATCTCCGTAACACACAGAGCTCATCAAAATTACACCGTATTGCGATTGCGTACAGTATATTATTGTACACCGATCATGCTTTTATGTCTAAAGTGTTACTAGCTCATAGAACTTCCCAACATGTCGTGCAATTTATGTGCAATTTCAGATTTTTCCACAACGTTTCCGGTCCTGCACAGTTTCTTCGGCACATGTGTGGGGTCCACTAGCCTTGATAAAATTTATTAAACGAGAAAATTCTTTTTAGACCTCAATAAGCGGTATTCATGTTTACTATTGGTTACGACGTTATACGTGGTACCTACGCTATCGCTACTACGAAAGTCTAACTGCGGTACTCAGAGATATTTAATTATTACTTAAGCCGTCACTTAGTAAAAATTTGACATACTTTTGTACGACAAAACTGTCAAAACCTTTACTTAGTGATGGCCTAAGTAATCATTAACGCTCTCTGAGTGCGGCAGTCATCGAAATCGAAACACTAAAAAATAGACTAGGCACTGAATTTTAGATTTACCTTCTATTATCAGGTCATCATAATAGCCTGAAATATTACAAGTATCGGTCTATAAGTAGGTACGTATAATATTGAAGGAATTTTCTTTCAACTCCTAACCGTTGAGTTAATCCGTTAATTCAAAATTAGTAAACACCTTTCTTGTTACAAAATTTTGTTGACCAGTGTTATTAAATTTTGTGACATTTTAATGTCAGAAATAGCAGCCGCCATTATATTGTTGTTACCGTTGTTACACACATCTTTTCTTTTTGTACCTCTCGTTTATTTTCTTTTCAACATTTCCTTTATTGACTGCGTGTCTTACTTAGTCTAAGGTATATTTTATTCATTATTTTATTATAACTATTTGTTCGATTGGTCATACATACCTACCTCAACAATAATCGAGAACACGGTTAGGTAAGTTATTGGATCCTTGTCCGGCCCGGAAAATTACTATGCAGTGTTGCCAGATGTCTTGAACCTTTTATCTGTAGTAGAAACTGCTAAAATCTGTATAAAATCTGTATGCTATTTTAACTTAAAATCTGTCTAATCAAATAAACCAAAATCGAATTATTAATCAGATGTGTTGCCAGATGTCTTGAACCTTTTATCTGTAGTAGAAACTGCTAAAATCTGTATGCTATTTTAACTTAAAATCTGTATAATCAAATAAACCAAAATCGAATTATTAATCATCATCATTGCTTCTTTTACGAGTAAAGAACGAATAAGAAGAAGAACTAACGTGATATGGTTTGATTATCGTATATGAAATAAAACAATACACTAATTAATAAAATTGACTTTATAAGTACTTAAATATACTTACTGTAAAATTAAAAACATTAATTTAAACAAACAACATAATAAAACTCAAACATTTGCATAACTGAAAATAATAATTACTTTATTATTTTCAGTTATACATATTTTTGTTAAATTTTAACAGTAATTTATTATCAACCTCTAGGCTATAGCAAGGTTTTGCACCAATCAGTTGCTTTGTATGTAAAAGACCTTCAATATTATTTGTATTAGGTCTATTGCGTTGTTTTGTCTTTATTAAATTTATAGAAGAGAAGATCCTCTCTACGGCGGCACTGGAATGAGGTAGACTTAAGATTGCAGAAACAAATTTAGACAGTGTAGGATATAATTGATTGCTGTAGTTAGCAGGATCACGAACTGCAGTGACTTTACACCAGTAGATTTCGACGTCTTCTGAATCATCAGGCGCTAGATCTTTATTATTACGCAAAAACCGCCACTGTGTCTCTGTGTATTCAATGATGTGTGTACTTTTTATTGCTTCGTTCTGTTTTGAGTTAATTATTATAGTAATTTAATCGAGTTAGAAAACTCTGTATATAAATCTGTATCCAGTGCTAATCTGTATTACACATCAAAAATCTGTATAAATACGGAGAAATCTGTATATATGGCAACACTGTTACTATGCAATCTCTCTCATAAAATACTGTAAAATTGCAACGATCTAGCGACGAAGTAGGGTGGGGGGCACGTGCATAGAATGAAACAATGATGTACCTGCCGATTCATTCATACATAATCGATTCTGTAGCAGAATCGAATATTGAAATCGATAAAGGAGTATTTTTCAAAAAATTTGTACATTTCAGAATAAAAATGATGTCGTTAATTTGGAAACTAAAAAAGTCAAATAAATACATCTTGTAATTTTTAATCTCCGCGTTGTATTTGACAGATATATATTCAGTTCATTCGTAAATAGTCTCATGACTTATTATTCTATATATTTTTTACAAAAACATTTGATATAATAGCACTCAAAATTTTGTTTCATACAAAAAGCGTAGTGTCACTATCAGCTTTCAAATATTTGGATTCGTTAAAATGGCTTTAAAATTCGATTTATTACGCGTGAATTGTATTTAATGTGTTATACGTATCCCCTAGTATTTAAATCTCTGTTTATTTGGGGTTTTCATGATATATAATTAATTATAAATAGTTTTATTTCCTTGTCTCAATATTTTACAAGTTAGTAACAATCAGTTTCGTTAGCAATTTTTACACTGGTTTCTTGGCATTTTTGAACGCAATCGTAAATTTTATTATTGGCAAAACTAGCCTGAACCTGATTGGCTATTACGAAACTGTCAAACGCATCGATCAACCATTTTATTGTGAAAGTCGTAAGCGGAGCTCCAAAGAAACATTTTCGTTATTATTCATTTACAACACGATATTTCGGTAAGTAATTTAGAATTAGATACATGACGGTGAATTTGATATGTTAATTAGTAGAATATTATCTTTTTACTTAGTTCTTCTTCTGAACGTTTAACATTGTGTTTTGCAGTCAATTTACTTTTGAGGTTATTTTGGGCTTACATTTTAGTAACATTTCGTAACGTTACGAAAAGGTTTTCTTACATTTTAGTAGCATTTTGTTACTAAAATGTTACGTGTTACGAAAATGATGAATATAAAGCTGTATGTACCATGAATATTTTAACCGACTTTGTCTCAAAAAGAGGTGAATCGTGATCTGATCAATAAATAAATATAAAATACGTTTGTTATTGATCGTAAATAGAGATTAGTAAATAATCAAATATTTTGCTTTAAAGTTACTGAATTGCTTCAAATTCGTGACAAACCCGTGATATTTTGTTTTGTTATGTTACCTACCTAATTCTAATAAAAAAAAATCGCTTTATTTTTATTATTAATACTTTATTTAAATTGATTAAGTAGGTAATCCACTACTGCACACATCACGTCCTGTGTAATGAAAATATAATACATAAATAATTAAGACGAAACAAAAATATTGAACACCGTGGATAAAGCTTAATAGAGTATTTTTCAAAAAAATTGTACATTTCAGAATAAAAATGATGTCGTTAATTTGGAAACTAAAAAAGTCAAATAAATACATCTTGTAATTTTTAATCTCCGCGTTGTATTTGACAGATATATATTCAGTTAATTCGTAAATAGTCTCATGACTTATTATTCTATATATGTTTTACAAAAACATTTAATATAATACCACTCCAAATTTTGTTTCATACGAAAAGCGTAGTGTCACTATCAGCTTTCAAATATTTGGATTCGTTAAAATGGCTTTAAAATTCGATTTATTACGCGTGAATTGTATTTAATGTGTTATACGTATCCCCTAGTATTTAAATCTCTGTTTATTTGGGGTTTTCATGATATATAATCAATTATAAATAGTTTTATTTCCTTGTCTCAATATTTTACAAGTTAGTAACAATCAGTTTCGTTAGCAATTTTTACACTGGTTTCTTGGCATTTCTGAACGCAATCGTAAATTTTATTATTGGCAAAACTAGCCTGAACCTGATTGGCTATTACGAAACTGTCAAACGCATCGATCAACCATTTTATTGTGAAAGTCGTAAGCGGAGCTCCGAAGAAACATTTTCGTTATTATTCATTTACAACACGATATTTCGGTAAGTAATTTAGATACATGACGGTGAATTTGATATGTTAATTAGTAGAATATTATCTTTTTACTTAGTTCTTCTTCTGAACGTTTAACATTGTGTTTTGCAGTCAATTTACTTTTGAGGTTATTTTGGGCTTACATTTTAGTAACATTTCGTAACGTTACGAAAAGGTTTTCTTACATTTTAGTAGCATTTTGTTACTAAAATGTTACGTGTTACGAAAATGATGAATATAAAGCTGTATGTACCATGAATATTTTAACCGACTTTGTCTCAAAAAGAGGTGAATCGTGATCTGATCAATAAATAAATATAAAATACGTTTGTTATTGATCGTAAATAGAGATTAGTAAATAATCAAATATTTTGCTTTAAAGTTACTGAATTGCTTCAAATTCGTGACAAACCCAGTTTATGTTTAGATGAATGATGAAGATTTGTGTATTTTTAAGGATTAACCTTTATTTTGTTTTGTTATGTTACCTACCTAATTCTAATAAAAAAAATCGCTTTCTTTTTATTATTAATACTTTATTTAAATTGATTAAGTAGGTAATCCACTACTGCACACATCACGTCCTGTGTAATGAAAATATAATACATAAATAATTAAGAAGAAACAAAAATATTGAACACTGTGGATAAAGCTTAATAATTACTTTTTCGTAACAAGGTTACAATTTCGATACAACAACTTAGTTATAACATTTTCGTTACGGACAAAAAAAATGAAAAGTACTCAAAGCAGATCCTCAGGCTTTATCGATTTCAATCATTTTGACATTGATTTAAATACTAAAGATACGGTCGTCCGAACATTTGCTCGTCGCGTTCGACATACAGAGAATCGGTGTAGTCTGCTCGTTAATGTAACCTTTACCTTGTATAAGCGGCGTGGTATTTTCGAGGTTAGAACATAAATAAAGCTTTTAAAAAAATGTACGACCGCACCCGAAGTGTCCCGAACCGAAGAGAGCCGATCGTGGACTAGTTCACTTCGGCTTAGGAAAGACCATTTTGGGACCACATCGAGGCGTCATTTTTACATGCCGTCCGCCCAGTTATATAATATATAAGTCAATGATTGTGTGACAATGTCCTGCGTAAGGCCACGCAAAACTGTTCATTTCAAAAATAAAACGTGGACCGTACTAAAATTTGAAATAAAAAAATTCGGTACAATTATTTCTAATACCATTTAGAGGTTTATCAATATTTAGAGTATTCCTGCCCAGCATGGAGTAATTAAAATCCAAATAAATTTTATCTGTTTATGTAAATTTTCGACTAAAATTAATTTTAGGTTGATTTTAGCTTCCATATAAAACCAAAATGTCCCTCGCCCATGTGGCACCGAACTTTGGCTTTTTTTTTTAAATATAATCATGTTATTATCATATATAATTATGCTACATTCATTGACTTATATATTACTGCGTAGTTTTTATATCAATGGTTGTCGCCAACACTCAGCGCCGTGTGATTCGACGTAGTAACTTTCGTAATGACGTATTGCACTCAAAAAAGAGTGCTATACATTGACTGAGTATATACTGACACCACAGAACAGATAAAAGAGGTTAGAAGGGCCTTGTGGGCGGGGCAGGCGCGCCGCACATATGAGCAAACGCTCATATGTCAACAAAATTTGATTTACCGGCCAAAAATCGCGCTCATATTGTGACAGCGTACGAAGCTCCGCGAAAAAAAAGAATTATGCCATTTTGCGCTATTATAATGTGTCGGAAAAGAAGCCAGGGTGTGTAGTGTGCCTCGAGAAGGGATTTCTTATCACCGGTAAGTCCAAATACCTTAAAATACAAGTGTAATATTTTTGTAATTATTACAATAGTATTATGTAGTTGGTAAAAAAAATGATACTGTCGCAAGCAGATAAAAAATTATGTACATTGCTTGCAATACGTGGGTACCATCTTGTACTGCGTGGGATATTGCACGATGAATTTCGTTCTCTGCAAACGTCTTCGAAAGCTTGAGTTCTGCGAAATCTATGCGTTTCGATAGTGTTGTACAAAGTTGTAAACAATGTCGATATTTAGTATGTGAATGTATTCAAATGATTTTATTATGAATATGATAAAATAACTTTGTTTATTACTGTCAATTATTGTTTATTGTGGGTTATTAATTTAGGTTTTCGTCTAAACTTTGTTTTGTTTTGATTATAAATGGCTAACCTCAAAACAACAAAATTTTGTTTTTAGGTTTCCAACAGATCCAGATACAAGAACACTATGGCTAGAGACAACCGGTAGAATTGAATGGATACCTACTAAATGTAGTAATTAATTGAATGGATGTCTTATTTTTAAGTGTTTCTCGTATGTTTACAATTGATTTTACTTTTTTAATCTTTAATTTTTTATCTGTGTGAGACAAATAAATACCTTTTCTTTCTTTCTATCTCGTTCCGAAATTAAAGCAAAATATTGCAAAACTTAAAGTTACAAAACTAAAGTAATTTTATCGACATAAATTATCGACCTTTTGGTCGCCGTAACATGTATGAGAAATAAACGCGTGTGGTAATGTACGTCATACGCAAAGTTTGCGCTAGTGTGACAACCAGTAGCAAACTCGCGATTTATGTAAGTGCGGTTTATTTGTGTGCGTAATGCGCGTACGTATTAGCCGTTTGCTTGTAGTGGATATAGAGAGTGGGAGATAAGCGGCGATACCCTTTGTAATACAAATCAGGAACTATTTCCTTTCTAACCTCTTTTATCTGTTCTGTGACTGACACCATGATAAGAATAAGAATAATTTACGGATATAATATTTTGATAATTTAAAACACCTAAGATTCCCTTCTACATTCAAAATATTCTGAAATCATATTATTACCTTTGGTATTAATATAAGTAATTTCGAGTAACCATGTATACCTAGATTCACACCATTGCCAAGGATTTTTAGAAATGTATGTAACTGCTTATAAATGAGTATGATGCTGGATCCATTATGTAGGTACCATACCTTTTTTAAACAAATAAAAATACTGATTCTGTAGTTATATTTTCAATTCTTGGCAAAAAATTTCACTAACTCATAAATGACTGACAGAACACTTTAGCCCAGAAAAAAGGGGCAGCACCATTGACTTATATATTACTGCGTAAGGACTGGGCGGACGGCATGTTAAAATGACGCCTCGAACGTGGTCCCAAAATGGTCTTTCCTAAGCCGAAGTGAACTAGTCCACGATCGGCTCTCTTCGGGTGCGGTCGTAAATTTTATTAAAAGCTTTATTGATGTTCTTTATACCTCGAAAATACCACGCCGCTTATACAAGGTTACATTAACGAGCATACTACACCGATCCTCTGTATTGCGAACGCGTCGAGCAAATGTTCGGACGACCGTATCTTTAGTTTTTATATCAATGGGCAGCACTCAATTTTGATATGAAAAACTGAGCTGAATCTACAGTTCATAGTCTATTAGCAATCTATGGGCCACACAATATTCCGTACCATGCAGGGGAAGCATCTGTGAATATTTCTATTAACTCAAAAAAACTGGCTATGTTTATGGACCACAGTAAATGATATGATATATTCAACGTGGTGTTTATATCATAAAAACGAACTGGCAAAAGTTTGGGTGTACTATTAGGTACATCTCTGTCTAATACTTCGGGGATTACAGGCATGATGTTATTTTATCATTGTTATCACTTAGAACAAGGTTTTTGTGCCACTCGAGTTTCTTAGTGAATAGAGTCCTATAGTTAATAGCTAGACAAGCATATTAAAGTTCTAATAGCCTTTTTTTTTATGTTTCTTCTTAGCCCTTCATGTCGAGGCCGCGGTATCTCTTGCGGACAACCCGCAGCCCCGACGGGAATTCTAATAGCCTTAAAAAAAACCATTTGAATTTGACTTTTATCAATAAATTCTTATATTTCTTTTCTCTTTAGTGATGATAAGACTTGTCTTGAGTTGTTATGTGATGTGAATAGTATTAAAAAAGTAAACCTAGAAGTTTACTGTGTTGTCTAGGTATGAAATCACATTTCTCTTTGGTACTGATGATTACATGTTTTCTAAACATTATAGGTACAGCTCATATAAGGCCTCTCTCTCTCTCTCTAAGGAAGCTTTGAAACCTGTAATGGGTTTCAATGTTTTTCTAATTTAATTTATGTTTATGGGGCTGAACATAAACCAGAAGGTAAAACATATTGAAAACAACATTTGCCCTGAAAAAAAGAATCTTCCTATATCCTTGTTAATATCTATCATGTTATTCATGTAATAAGCATCCAATCTAATGTGACAATAAAAAACCATTATTCTGTAAAAGTTGGTATACTGTTGTATACAAAGTTATCTCCACAGAACAAAGAACAAATAAAAGAGGTTAGAAAGGAAATAGTTCCTGATTTGTATTAGAACGGGTGTCGCCGCTTGTCTCCCACTCTCTATATCCACTACAAGCAAGCGGCTAATACGTACGCGCATTACGCACACAAATAAACCGCACTTACATAAATCGCGAGTTTGCTACTGGTTGTCACACTAGCGCAAACACTGCGTATGACGTACACTCACACACGTGTTTATTTCTCATACATGTTACGGCGACCAAAAGGTCGATAATTTATGTCGATAAAATTACTTTAGTTTTGTAACTTTAAGTTTTGCTATATTTTGCTTTAATTTCGGAACGGGATAGAAAGAAAGAAAAGGTATTTATTTGTCTCACACAGATAAAAAATTAAAGATTAAAAAAGTAAAATCAAAAGTAAACATACGAGTAACACTTAAAATTAAGACATACATTAAATTAATTACTACATTTAATACAGCTACATTTAGTAGGTATCCATTCAATTCTACCGGTTGCCTCTAGCCATAGTGTTCTTGTATCTGGATCTGTTGGAAACCTAAAAACAAAATTTTGTTGTGTTACGTATGTTTCCATTATACATGGCTAATCTCAAAACAAATTTTAGACGAAAACCTAAATTAATAACCCACAATAAACAATAATTGACAGTAATAAACAAAGTTATTTAATCATATTCATAATAATATCATTTGAATATATTCACACATACTAAATTTCGACATTGTTTACAACTTGGTACAACACTATCGAAACGCATAGATTTCGCAGAACTCAAGCTTTGGCTCGTCGTATGCAACGTTCGCAGTGAACGAAATACATCGCGCAATCGCCCACGCAGTACAAGATGGTACCCACGTATTGCAAGCAATGTACATAATTTTTTATCTGCTTGCGACAGTATCATTTTTTCTACCAACTACATAATACTATTGCAATAATTACAAATATTACTTGTATTTTAAGGTATTTGGACTTACCGGTGATAAGAAATCTCTTCTCGAGGCATACTACACACCCTGGCTTCTTTTCCGACACATTCACAGCGCAAGATGGCATAATTCTTTTTTTTCGCGGAGCTTCGTACGCTGTCACAATATGAGCGCGATTTTTGGACGGTAAATCAAATCTTGTCGACATTATGAGCGTTTGCTCATATTCTGTGGTTATCTCCAACTAGGGATGCCAGATGTGTTCAAAGAAAAAACTGGACAAGTTTTTAATTTTTTTATTTCTTAATGGATAAATGTACTTTGTGTACCTACTGGGAACTTAGGTACCTAAATGGGTACCTACTAAATTACAGCCATTCATTGATATTGTTACGTCGGTCATCTAGAATCTTCAAGAAACCTCGCTTATAACTGTGTAGTGTCTAAAACACTCCAGTACATTCTGTAGGTATAGTTCCATTATGTTTACAAGGTCAGCACGGCGGGCGTCGGCGACATAATTGCCATTGTAATTTCGACCGTATGCCGAGTGCGTAACGTAACTTCTTCCTTGTTGGTTCTTTTATCTTTAAGTTTATTTTTTAGTTATTTTTCTTTGTGAATATTGTGTATTCATTTTTAGTTAATAATAGGGAATTTTCTCGAACTTCTTTTGTGTGTTTGAGTATAAAAGGACCAACAGAGGTCGGAGCAGTCAGTCTACTTTTAAAGCGAGACAACGAAAGGTTCGAAGAGATATCTATTGCGATAAAGTGTTCAGTAGTGTTTTTGTGATTGTGTATAAGTGTTTTGTAAGTAATAAAGTTATTTCGTGTGTTTAATTGGTAGTGTTTTTATTTATCCCATACCCAGCTCGTAACAATTTGGTGTCAGAAGTGAGGGATAAATAATGCCGATTCTACCAAAGGACGACACGGATAGTATCTGTACTAGGAGTCAGCGACAACAAGGTATGGACCAAAGGCGATTTGGAGACTCCCCGACACAGACACCGGGCGGTGTCCAGCCTACATCAGAGCCAGTCGCTGGCCCATCTGGAGCTACTCCAGCATTAGCGACGCCTGACTTGTCTGCCTTAATGGCGCTGCTGCAGGACCAGGCTCGCCGTCAAGAGGAGCAGGCTCGCCGTCAAGAGGAGCAGGCTCGCCAGTTGCAGGAACAGTTACAACAGGACAAGGAGAAACAGGCTCGCCGTCAAGAGGAGCAGGCTCGCCAGTTGCAGGAACAGTTGCAACGGGACAAGGAGGAACAGGCTCGCCGTCAAGACGAGCAGGCTCGTCGTCAAGAAGAACAGATGCTCCTGATTAAAGATCTTCACGCATCAGTTGGCAAAGAGCTGAGCGTGATGAAGGAGCAGGTACAGCAGCACGACAACCGTATCGCAAAGGCTGAAATTCAGATCGCCGATGTGAAGAAGGCCTTGAGTGAAATTAAGGTTGGAGACGGGGCTGTGACTTCAGTGATTGCTGCACCTTCGGTGCGCGGGTTTAAAGTGCCGCCATTCGACGGAACATCTTCGTGGTCGGCGTATAAAATTAAATTTGAGGCCGTTATGAAGGCGAATGGGTGGACCAAAGCGCAAGCCATGACAGCGCTCACCTTGGGTCTCCGAGACCAGGCCCTTACCATTCTTGAAGCACTCGGCAAGGATGTGACCTATGAACAGCTGCTGGAGGGGTTAGAATCTAGATACGGCGACGCGCACCTGGAGCACGTCTATCGTGCCAAATTAAAGGATCGTGTTCAACATAGTGCCGAGAACCTACAGCAGTGGGCCCTGGAAGTTGAAAAGCTGGTTCGGAAAGCATACCAGTCCGCCCCTGCCCTTATTGATGGAAATCTGGTACAGGCGTTCGTAGATGGAATACGCGACTTGGAAGTTAGAGCCGCTGTGAGACTTGGGCATCACGAGACGCTGAAAGACGCCTTGGCCCATGCCTTAGAAGTAGAAGCAGTGAGACAGGACCACCGTACGCACCGCGTCAGGGAGGTTGTAGCGTCACCTGTACGCGACCGTCCGCAAGTGTACAGTCCCAGCTGCTATACCGGTAAAGAAAGGGATCATCTTGGCTCAAGCTGTCCGATGCAAGTTGGGGGAACACCTGTACGCCAGCGTCCGCAAAAGTACAGCCCTAGGTGCTACACTTGTGGGGAAAGTGGTCATCTACGGTCAAACTGTAAAAAGCGACGCACACCAAGAGTAGATCAATCACAGCAGAGAAAGGCTGATGATATGACTGCTCAGCACCAGTGGAGGACTCGCGGTAACGAAGACGCACTGTCAAGACCTTGGCGTGAAGATTGTATGCAGAGTTCCAGGCAAGAAACTAAGGAAGTTGTGTCTGTGAGAAGGATAAGAACAGATCTCAGCGACGAATGGAAGGCAACCATACAGCAGGCTCAGCAAAATGACTCGGATATCAAACCAATCTTCGACTGGATAAAAGATGGTGCTCCGAAGCCCAAGTGGAGCGACGTGGCTGCGATGAGTTCCATCACGAAAAGTTATTGGGCACAATGGAACAGCTTCGAGATCCAGGACGGAGTCTTATGCCGTAAATGGGAAAACGCTCGAGGGGACAGCTGTCATCTACAAATGGTTGTCCCTAAAGCTAAGGTACCGGATGTTTTACGGCTCTACCATGATGGATGCTCGGGAGGACATATGGGGGTAAAAAGGACTCTACTGAAGATCAGAGAGCGCTTTTACTGGATCCACTGTCGAGATGATGTGGAGGACTGGTGTCGCAAATGTACCAGCTGTGCGGCTGTAAAAGGACCCCACACACGTAGCAGAGGTGCATTAAAAGTGTACAACGTTGGAGCCCCCTGGGAGCGGATAGCACTGGACGTTGCGGGACCATTTCCAGAAAGTGACAGCGGAAACAAGTACTTCATGGTTGTCATGGACTACTTCACAAAGTGGCCAGAAGTCTTCGCCATTCCTAACCAAGAAGCTACTACAGTCGCAGATAAATTGGTTCAGGAAGTCTTTTGTCGTTTTGGAGTACCCTTAGAAATTCATAGCGATCAAGGAAGGAATTTTGAATCGCAAGTTTTCCAGGAGACTTGTCGATTGATGGGTACACACAAAACCAGAACCACCTCTTACCACCCACAATCCGATGGAATGGTGGAACGATTCAACCAGACGTTGGAGAGATATCTGGCAAAAGTTGTGGAAAGCAGGCAAAGGGATTGGGACAAGCACATACAGCCGTTTCTTCTGTCCTATCGGAGTGCAGTTCACGAAAGTACGACAGTAACTCCAGCTTTCGCAAACTTTGGAAGGGAATTACGATTGCCTGCAGATTTAATCACTGGAACTCCCCCTGATGTCCCACGCAGTGTAACGGATTACGCGAATGACCTGCGTAACAAGTTAAATGATGCGTATGAGCATATCAGGCAATCCGGACAACAGATGTCTGAGAAGATGAAGACTCGTTATGACCGAAAGGCAAACAGTAGTGGTTTCGACGAAAGTTCGCTGGTGTGGTTGCATAACCCAGTGCGGAGCAAGGGAAAGTCTCCGAAATTGCAAGCAAAATGGGATGGACCATACCGAGTTGTGACCAGGATCAACGATGTCACCTACCGAATACAGAAGGGTCCGCGAGGTGCGCCTAAGATTGTGCATGTAGACCGATTGGCGCGATAATACGGGACTAATGATGCTCGGGACGAGCATGTCTAAGGAGGGGGCAGTGTTACGTCGGTCATCTAGAATCTTCAAGAAACCTCGCTTATAACTGTGTAGTGTCTAAAACACTCCAGTACATTCTGTAGGTATAGTTCCATTATGTTTACAAGGTCAGCACGGCGGGCGTCGGCGACATAATTGCCATTGTAATTTCGACCGTATGCCGAGTGCGTAACGTAACTTCTTCCTTGTTGGTTCTTTTATCTTTAAGTTTATTTTTTAGTTATTTTTCTTTGTGAATATTGTGTATTCATTTTTAGTTAATAATAGGGAATTTTCTCGAACTTCTTTTGTGTGTTTGAGTATAAAAGGACCAACAGAGGTCGGAGCAGTCAGTCTACTTTTAAAGCGAGACAACGAAAGGTTCGAAGAGATATCTATTGCGATAAAGTGTTCAGTAGTGTTTTTGTGATTGTGTATAAGTGTTTTGTAAGTAATAAAGTTATTTCGTGTGTTTAATTGGTAGTGTTTTTATTTATCCCATACCCAGCTCGTAACAATATAAAAACTAAAGATACGGTCGTCCGAACATTTGCTCGACGCTTTCGCCATACAGAGAATCGGCGTAGTCTGCTCGTTAATGTAACCTTGTATAAGCGGCGTAGTATTTTCGAGGTTTAAAGAACATAAATAAAGCTTTTAATAAAATTTACGACCGCACCCGAAGAGAGCCGATCGTGGACTAGTTCACTTCGGCTTAGGAAAGACCATATTGGGACCACGTTTGTGGCGTCATTTTAACATGCCGTCCGCCCAGTCCTTACGCAGTAATATATAAGTCAATGCAGCCATTCTACTTTTTTATATATTGTTTAGAACTCGACCCGACTGCTTTCAATAAACTCTTACAAAATTATTTTTGTGTTCGAAAAGGTATACTCCCGAGGTGGTCCCATTGTCACCAAATCAGGATCTGATGATGGGAACCCAAGGAAATCGAGGGCAACCCTCAAACTTTATAGGAATAAGAAAATACATATGGAAAACATCATAATATTAAGTGTATGACGTTTTCCATACATGTGTATTTTCTAAACCTGTTTAAGTATTTGCGTGTGGTCATCATAATATCATGTGGATTCACTGATGATGATGGAAAGTACAACTCCTCAACGGTTAGGAGTTTATAGAAAATTCTTTCAAAACTAAACGTACTTATGAAGTAATAGTTGTATTCTTTCAGGGTATTAGGTTGCCCTGATGATAGAAGGTAAATCTTATTAACCGACTTTAAAAAAGAAGGTTCTCTTATCTTAGGCTCTGTATGGCGAACGCGTCGAGCAAATGTTCGGACGACCGTATCTTTAGTTTTTATATCAATGGTCTGACCATCATAATATCATGTGAATTCGCTGATGATGATGGAAGGTTCAACTCCTCAACGGTTAGGAGTTGAAATAAAATTCTTTCTTATTTATACTCACATATGGAGCGATAATTGTATTCTTACAGGGTATCAACTATCAGGTTGACCCGAGGTGGTCTCATTGTCACCACGTCAAAGGTGGTCCCATGATAAGAAAATCAGGATCTGATGATGGGATCCCAGGGAAATCGAGGGGAACCCTCAAACTTTATAGGCACTTATGACGTTTTCCATATATTTTCTAAACCTGTTCAAGTGTTTGCGTGTGGTCATCATAATATCATGTGGATTCACTGATGATGATGGAAAGTACAACTCCTCAACGGTTAGGAGTTCATAGAAAATTCTTTCAAAACTAAAAGTACTTATAGTTGTATTCTTTCAGGGTATTAGGTTGCCCTGATGATAGAAGGTAAATCTTATTAACCGACTTTAAAAAAGGAGGTTCTCAATCTATTTTTATTTATATTCACCGATTACTCGGAGACGCCTGTACCGATATAGAAAATTATTTTTTTGTTTTATCCCAAAGGTGGTACCATGATAAGAAAATCAGGATCTGATGATGGCATCCCAGAGAAATCGAGTGCAACCCTCAAATTGTCTAGGGACTACTAATGTAAAGGCGTTATTAAATTAACGTCTTAAATTAAGTTATTGACCATTAAAAGCGTATTCGGCGCATGCGCATTGTGGGATGACGCCTTATAGATTCCAATGTCAATTGAGCAATTGCTAAAATCCCAATATTCATATAATATTGACTTATCTAAAGACTTCTGTTTGAAAAATTGCTCTTCAAATTATTAAACAACCATTTAATTACAAACCATGTAAATATGTAGTTAACACCAAAGCAAAATAGATGGCACTGTTCCTTCGGTCAATCTATATCGAGCTTTGTAATAATTGTACTTACATCTCAGAGATGGCAGGTTCATCAATATTATCATGGTGATAATTGGATTATCTAATGATCTTCGCTGATAGACATTCTCGGGCCGACATTATATTATTATAATACAACGAAAAGTAAAAGTGTATTGAAAAATTTTGTTCGATACAACTGGGCATTTGAAACAGCAGTTATTTGAAAATTTTATAAATTATATTATTAACAGCAGAAATTGTTTCTGCACAAGAGAAAGTAATCATTCTTATGCAGAATGCAAAAAAATAGAGCTCGCAGCGCTCGTTCTTGAAATCTCTTGGTTCTTCAGAGTTTTTTTCCATTGGCTGTCTAAGTACTTACATAACTCCTGTCTGAACCTCCAACCTCTGTCCTCCCAACCAAATTCCTGGGTGACTAAAATCATAGATTAAGAACGCGCCTGCCACGACTATTCTTGCGTAGTTCTCTCTAAACCATGGGTTTTTAAAATAATTTAGGGACTTCCACAACGATCCCGAACGAATATTTTGTATTTGCTAATTTTGTCATTCGATCGGTAACTAATGGCCGGGGTAAAATCGGTTTTTCTAATAGGTCACAGGGGTAACCCGGGGGGGGGGGGGGGTATTGAAATGGTTAGGAACCACTGGTCTAAGACAACCATTCCAGGGAGTCAGGGGCGGATCCAGGACCTTTTCCTGGGGGGGGGGGGGGCACAGTGGCACTTTAGTCTAGTCAAAAAGAGCATTTTGGTTATTTTTTTTTTCTACTCCGAAAAATATGTACGAAAAAATAAGCGTGGATTTTTAGAAAAAATCGTATTTTTTTGCAAATATCTCTAAAACGGTTTGACAATTTTCGAAAAAAGAAGAGGAAGTTTTGTAATAAAAAGATCTGACTTCAGGAACTGTAGCAGCACCACCAATATTTATAACTTTCTCAGAGGGTTGAAAATACGGCAGTAAGAGAACACTGTAGAACCAATTTTTACAACGCTCCCAGAAGGTTGAAAGTACGACTGAAAACGGGGACTCAGGTTTTGCGTAAGCTTCGGCAATCCTCGACTTTTCATGAACAAATACTATTTAAACTCATGAAATATGAAAATGTATTATTGAAAAAATTCAGAAATTCAAATTTTAATTAGAGATGAATGAACAATAATCTGCGTTCAAAAATATTTTATCGCGATTTTTCTTATTATTAATTTCAACGGGAATATCTTTTGAGTTCATAAAATGTCAAACTGTTTTAGAGATTTGCAAAAAAACAAATCCCATTTTTTTGGTTTCAGTTACTTAACTGATTATAACTTTTGTCAGCGGTTCAAAAAATACCTATTCCGAACGCCATTCCGAATCGAATGACACCTCGTTCATATTTTTAAGAGGCGGAGAAAAAAATATTTAACCCAAAAAGCACTAATTGTTGACTAGATTACATGTGCCCCCCCCCCCAGAAAAAATCTTATTCCGGCCAGAAACACGCAAGAGTTTCACTCATGGTTTTTCTGTTATTTTATACAGGGTGGTGCCGACAATACGACAATAAATGAAACCACTGGTAGTTCTAGTTCATAGGGACATTATTAAACTATCAAATAAATCTTAACACCAAAATAAAAAGTTGAAAAAAAAAACAATAAAACTAAGTAAGAAGCATAAAACTGTAAACGAAATACATTACAATTTACAAACATAATAATATATTGGTTTACTAACCCCACAGAACAGATAAAAGAGATCTCTTTTATCTGTTCTGTGACTAACCCTAAGAATAATTTGCACCGATTAACGTGTGGTAATAAAATGTAACAAACGAATTTGGCAAAGTAGGTAGATTAGTGTCGTATCGTCGGCACCATTATTAGGATTTATTTAATAGTTTAAAAATGTTCCTATGAACTAGAACTAAGTACCAGTGGTTTCATTTATTGTCGTATTGTCGGCACCACTCTGTACAGTACATCATTTTTTATTTTGACAACTCTGGTAATTTGGTTTGCCTGTAAGTATGTATTGTAATGGAAACTCCATAACCGTCGGGGGGGGGGGGGGGGGCACGTGCCCACGTGCCCCCCTCTGGATCCGCCCTTGCAGATAGACTGTACTATCTTCGAACTACAGCTTTGATTGGAAGATTCCAATCATCCTGTATAATAAATAAACATTTCAATAGGTAGGTACATTTACTTAAATTATAAATTTATTTAACTACTAAAGCTCCCGATAAATTAAGTTTTGTTGCCCCTGTTCATTCTGGCATCCTATTCGCCCCGTTTCTCGGCACATTATTTATGAGTTGGATTAGGTAGGTAAGTACCCAAATGGTTTAAATTTTAAATAAAGCATTCGGGTATCATTTTTATCAGTAAACAGAATCACAGACAGGATTCAACAAAAATTATCATTGGCTTGTTGGTATTTAGCAACACGGTTTGTCGATTACCACAAGTCGTGGGTTGTGGGTTGTCTGGTAGCGACTGCGACTGTGACAGGAGTTAGTGATGTATTGGCTTCGGATGTGGTGTGTAGCGCTAGCGCTGGTAGCGGTCTGGTGTGTGCCGGCGCAGGCTGTAGTTGGAGGCGCCCCTGCTTCGCCGCCCGAACCCGACGCGGCGGTGGTCTTCACCCAGCGGTACGGCTTTAGTGCCCGCATCGAAGGGATTAAAGATGAGAAACTCGGATATTACAGCTTCTTTGGAATAAGGTATTGTTTTGTGTTATGTCCCCTTTCACACCATTTAAATTCCAACTCCTGGCACTAAGCCGATGAGCTGAGTCATGTAAATCCAACTGTGAGCTTTTAGGCATTAAGTTGGGTTTCACCTGGTGTAAGGAAAACACTTTAAATTAATTACATACTTCATCATCACGCCTGCAATATCCTAAGGGTTCGCCAGTTACGTTTATGTCCCATGCCTCTTAATTGTCATCACCCGGGCCCAAATCCAGACTCCGGGGCTGATATTTAGAAATTCCTAATGGAAAAATCCAATAATACTTGGCCCGACCTCGGGAAACGAACCCAGGACCTCATGCTCAGCAGTCGCGCCTGCGACCACTAGACCAACGAGGCAGTTTTAATAAATAAAATGATGAAAAAGTCTGATAAAGCATGCATATGTTACGGTTTGAGCGTTAGGTGATGCCAAGTCCTAAAGTCCATGGTAGTCCTGGTAGCGATCTTAGGACCCAAGATCGCTACCTACTCGCACATGGAACAATGGCACATTGTTATGGAATTAGGCGAGTTAAGTTACTCCTTAAGCTCAGTCTTATTAGGTAGGTAAACGAACCAATAGGGATGTTTACTGACTAAAAAATATATGATTCTTATTAGTCCGTCTGTTAGATTATCGAAAAATATTGGATACCTACATATTTTGTTGTTGTATCAAATCAATAAAAACTTACGAAGATAAAACGCGTCAAAGATTTGGGTGGGGGGTTGTGACATCACTCACCGGTAAAAAATGTCGTACTTATGTCTTATAGAGTATGACGTCACACGAGTTTTCAAAGCACTGTATCGTCTTCATTGTTTGTTTTCGTGAAAAAAGAAAAAAATACGTGTCCAATATTTTTTGGAAATCTATCTGACGGACCAATTAGATTTTTTTTGTTAACTACCCTATTGGTACTCGTAGGATTTTTTATGGATGAGTAGGTTGATGATATGAATCCTCGATCGAATCGGGTTAATGGGTTTATTATGGTTTGAGAGAACTTCCCATTTTTGGTGATGGTTTTGTCTACCTAGTACCTACTGGCCTGCTCTGTCCTGGGCAAAGGCTTCCCTCCACTCTTTCCACTTCTCGCGAACCCGTGTGTCCTCCTTCCAGTTTTGACAGAACCGATCTAGTATATCCCGCCATCTCCTTCATTTGTGGCTTATTTTTTACCCGACTGCGGCGAAGCCCAAAATGAGGGTTATGAATTTGACGTGTATGTATATGTATACAATGTATGAACATCCGTTTCTTTGTTCCCTCATAACTCCTAAACGGATGAAGGGATTTAAAAATAGAAGGGAAGTATACGTCGTTAGATTCGTCTTGATGGCGCGAGTGTTACTGGCTACATTAAAATTAAAAAAACAAAGAAAAGTTGCAGATTTTGGGGGCCATATCGCGGAGTTCAAATTTTTTTTTCCTGTCCCATCTAGTAGGGTATCAAAATGAAGGGTTTTAAAAGGAGATTACAAAAATATAAACACTCAAAGTGACAAATCCTATAAACAAACACAAAAGTTAAATCATCTGCGAAGAATTTTACGCGACTAAGGAAAGAAAAAACACAAAAGAACTAAAAAGTTGGAAATAAAAAAGTAGTTCAAAAACTAAAAACTCCGACTGAAAAAACTGAAAAACAAATGATGCCGTTGTTGTTGTAGAAGGGAGAGATAACGATGGTCATACGTTGACAACACGTATCTGCAATATGTCAAATTTTACAGGAGAGGGAAAAAACTGTATAATTTCGAAAATAAGTTAAAATAAAATGAAACAAAAAAGTAGTTGGTGGGTAATCGAATTATTTATTGATATATAAATTTAAAAAATGTAATGGCCACATAGGTTATTCATTAAATAATCAATAATCAAACAGTTACGAGTAAACAATATTAAAAAATCCTCACTACTTACGAGTTATGAGCTGTCAACAATTACTTACGAGGTGTCAATTTAAAAAAAACAATGTTTCATTAGATTACATGGGCGGAAAATTATCGTAAAATGAGGGATAACATAACATCACGCCTGTAATCCCCGAAGGGTTAGGCAAAGGTGTACCTAATAGAACACCCACATTTCGCCAGTTATGTTTTTTAAGTCCCATGTAATTGGGGGCGAGCCTATGCGATCAACCAGGCACAAATCTAGACTCCGTGACTGTTACTGATAAATTCCTGATGGAAATAGCCTATAACGCTTTGCCTGACCCGGGAATCAAATCCAGGACCTCATGCTCACCTGTCGCGCTTGCGACCACTAGACCAACGAGGCAGTCACTACAGCCGAAAGACGTCCACTGCTGGACATAGGCGTCCCCTAAGTATCACCACATTGACCGGTCCCGTGTGTCTCGCATCCAGCGGATCCCCACAACCTTCACCAGGTCATCGGTCCCTTCCACCCAGTGGAAGGCGTTTCAACGCGCAATGCAACGCCTTCCGGTTCGCGGTCGCCACTCCAGAACTTTTCGGCCCCATCGGCCATCCATTCTGCGATTCGAGCGACGCGAGCAATGCGCCTCGATGCGATGCGAGCAATGTGCCCTCCCCATTACCACTTAAATCTGCCAATTCTTCGGGCTACGTCGGTAACCTTGGTTCTCATGCGAATGTCTTTATTTCTGATTCGATCACGAAAGGAAACTCCGAGCATAGCCTTCTCCATTACCCTTTGGGTGACTTTAAACCTTCTGATGAGTCCCATTGTGAGCTATCACGTTTCGGTCTCGTATGTAATCACTGGCAACACACACTGGTCATAGAGTTTCGTCTTGAGACACTGCGGTAAATTGGACGAGAAGATACTACTCAGCTTCTCCAAACGCTACCCAGCCAAGTCGTATTCGACGATTGACCTCTTTCTCAGAGTTAGACCTACCTAACTGGACCGTCTGTTCCAGGTAGACATAGTCGTCTACAACTTCGAGTGTAGTCTCCGATCTTGATAGAAGTGGGTGTTACATGGGCATTCATAAGAACTTGGTTTTGACCATGTTCATTTTAAGACCCACTCTTTCGGAAGCTCTACTGAGGTCATCGAGCATTATACTGAGGTCATCGAGCATTATACTGAGGTCCTACATGGTCTCAGCCATGACCACTATAGCGACGGCAAACGGAAGGTGAGTGATGTACTCGCCATTGACGTTGATGCCTAGTCCTCTCCAGTCCTGAACCTTGAAGACATCCTCCAGTACAGCAGTGAACACTTGGACAGCTTCGGAGATATGACGTCTCCCAGTCACACACCTACTACTTATAAAATAGGTTTTATTATGATTATTACCTCAAATATTGTTGAATAACTCAATAGTTTTTATTAATATTGTATTATCTAACCCGACATTAAGGTACGGGTGATAGAATGGCTTAAAATTTCAGTAGTGAGCTTTTATTGACCATTAAAAAAAAAAAACAGTTACCAATATACCTTCAAGGACACTTTTCGGAAATAAATAAGTAGACGTATTTATAGTGCTAATTAAACATAAAACTATTTTAAACAATTAAAACTCACGCCGTAATCTTACTCTGTCTGTTAATTCTTGCGAACTGCATTTGCGTTGACATCTCGTAACTCGCGCGCTAGTGAGGTCAAGTTGATACCTGGTTGTCAATTGTGGCATAAATTGTTCGAATGACATTTTTTGTGCATTACGAGTTATCAATGAGAAGATTTGGCGTTTAATTTAAAAATTTTTGGTGTATAAAAGTAATTTTGTGAAAAAATGTGGGTTACGAGTTGTCAACGTATGACCATCGATAATACTTAGTAATGTAAAGCAAACATTCTTTTAACTATTCGCCTTCCTCTACTCTAAGTTGGTACCTATGGAAAAAATTGTTGAGACAATAATGATTATTACGACAAACATGAAAATAATCAGTAGGTATTATAATTATAAAGCCTCACTAAGAACGCAGTATTTTAAATACGATCAAATAATAAATTGTAAATGAACGGTTTGGCGGATGCTGCTGCCTGATAATGGTTTCCGTGGCCGTTGTTTTTGTGGCCGGCAGATTATCCATGGACCTAGTAGGTACATTAATGTTATCCATATCACGTTTTTGTGTTATGTAGATATATTAGGTATTTATTTTTTGCTGTAAACCACTTGCTCTCCCCGTCACTGCGATATATTTTTTGTTCTAGACCATAGCTGGGAACCTAATTACTACGATACAATATTGGGGGTCAAAGATCCAAATTATTCACAGCTGTGTTTTTTAGGTTATAACTTTACTTTAAAAATCTCCATGACACATTTACTATTCAAAGCATCCACTAGCAGTAGCACAATGTTTTAAGAATGCTACATTGAGTTTTACCCAGAAATGTGACATTTCACTCCAAAAAAAAAAAAGTCGTTTCCCAGCAATATTTTTTGCGTAGGGGTACTTAGTTTGATGTACCTACTGTAATGCTTGGTTGACGGCTTTGTGTAGGGTTTGTTTACATCCTGTATATTAAACTAGCTGTGCAAAAAAAGATATTTTTTACAACCTATTCTCAGACCTACCGAATACACAAATGGGCGGGTACCTGGATATAGGCGAATGCCCAGCATCATCAGCATTGACCACATTTGGAACAATCAGCGATTCGTCGAATTCGTGTCGTGGTGCGCCTTGCCATTGAAGTTCCAATCTAAACGTCTGGTTCAATATGACTGCGCTGACCGTCGCCACGACGCGCGCGACGCCTCCGCTAGACCGAATGCTCTCAAGTCTCGTTCCAATAGTCTCTGCTCCAATGTAACCTTTTTGGATGGCGCTTGCAATGCGCGGCAAATCCGACTCTCGACTGTCCTCGGTCGCATCAGATTGCAATCCTGTAATAATCGCACAATTAATCGAACGAGTGTCAATAACTCTACCTGCTCGTCTATCCTGACCAACTATGACTGGTAGACATAACATTACTGCCATATTACTGTAACTGTCACAGAATAAAAGAAAGCCACTCATGGACCGGACGACACCTTTCTCCAAAGTGTTAACAAGCAATGCACTCTAAACTCGATCTGGATGTCCTAACAACCAACCTTTCGATCGAGTGTGTTACGTGACTTAGAAAAGTGTTACACCTAATATCACGTCCCCGTAAGTTTATGAATACGAAACACTTAACAACGAATGCACGCTACCTCGAAAAACTGAACAGCGAATGCACGCCACCTCGAAAAACTGATCAACGAATGCACGCCACCTCGAAAAACTGAACAACGAATGCACGCCACCTCGAAAAACTGAACAAAGAATGCACGCCACCTCGAAAAACTGAATAACGAATACACGCCACCTCGAAAAACTGAACAACGAATGCACGCTACCTCGAAAAACTGAATAACGAATACACGCCACCTCGAAAAACTGAACAACGAATGCACGCTACCTCGAAAAACTGAACACCTTAGCCATGCGATCTCGAATAACTAAATCTCTAATTCGACTATTCGAAATACTTAACCACGAATGCACGCTACCTCGAAAAACGTAACGCCGTAGCCATGCATGCCATCTCGAATAACTAAACCCCAAAAAGACATCTCAATTTGGGTTCCCTACGTTACTTCGAAACACTATACTAAACTATACACCGAAGCCTTCATACTGCGACGTTATATTTGGTCTACGCCTTTTTTGTTCGATGTTTCTTTACACCGAAAACCTTACATCGACTGTTGTTTCACAAACGTTTGTTTGTTCCATGTAACGATTCTTCGAAAATATTTAGTCAACACAATAATACCTTCTTTTTGGCTTGGCGTTTTTTTTTAAAGCAATTGATAAGATCTATATATGACAGTTGGGACCAACAGCTTAACGTGCTATCGGAGGCACGGAGGAAACTCGGTACGTAACGGGTGGTCACCCATCCATAGACCAACCTCGGCAAGCGCGGTTTAACCTAAAGATCGACCCGAGTGGCAGTTATTATTACCAATGCTTCAAAAAAAAAATGAGCGGAGTGAGCGGTGCGATCTCATGGCGACATGGAGAGAGCGACTGTCGCAACCTCGTGCAGGGCACTCCACGACAGTGGCGGTGAGTCCCCTCTTTGAGAAGTGGCTTGAGAGCCGCCACGGCGCCCTCACCTTCCGTCTGACGCAGGTCCTCACCGGTTGTTTCGGGAGGTACCTGACGCCCGTCGCAAGGCAGCAAGGGCTGACGCCCGTCGGGGCTGTGCGTTGTTCGAAAAAGATACCGCGGCCTCGGCACAAGGGCTAAGAAGGAACATGGGTAGTTTTTAGTCAGTAGAAGTCTGACGCTCCCTTAGAAGGGCCTTGTGGGCGGGGCAGGCGCGCCGCTCATATGTCGCAAACGCTCAAATGTCGACAAAATTTGATTTACCGGCCAACAATCGCGCTCATATTGTGACAGCGTACGAAGCTCCGCGAAAAAAAAGAATTATGCCATCTTGCGCTATTATAATGTGTCGGAAAAGAAGCCAGGGTGTGTAGTGTGCCTCGAGAAGGGATTTCTTATCACCGGTAAGTCCAAATACCTTAAAATACAAGTAATATTTGTAATTATTACAATAGTATTATGTAGTTGGTAGAAAAAATGATACTGTCGCAAGCAGTTAAAAAATTACGTACATTGCTTGCAATACGTGGGTACCATCTTGTACTGCGTGGGCGATTGCGCGATGTATTTCGTTCACTGCGAACGTCGCGTACGACGAGCCAAAGCTTGAGTTCTGCAAAATCTATGCGTTTCGATTGTGTTGTACCAAATTGTAAACAATGTCGATATTTAGTATGTGTGTTTGTATTCTAATGATATTATTATGAATATGATTAAATAACTTCGTTTATTACTGTCAATTATTGTTTATTGTGGGTTATTAATTTTGGTTTTCGTCTAAAATTTGTTTTGGGTCTAGTGGGTAGTCATTTATAATGGAAACATAACACAACAAAGTTTTGTTTTTAGGTTTCCAACAGATCCAGATACAAGAACACTATGGCTAGAGGCAACCGGTAGAATTAAATAGATACCTACTAACTAAATGTAGTAATTAATTGAATGTATGTCTTATTTTTAAGTGTTTCTCGTATGTTTACTTTTGATTTTACTTTTTTAATCTTTAATTTTGTATCTGTGTGAGACAAATAAATACCTTTTCATTCTTTCTATCCCGTTCCGAAATTAAAGCAAAATATTGCAAAACTTAAAGTTACAAAACTAAAGTAATTTTATCGACATAAATTATCGACCTTTTGGTCGCCGTAACATGTATGAGAAATTAAAGCGTGTGTGAGTGTACGTCATACGCAGTGTTTGCGCTAGTGTGACAACCAGTAGCAAGCTCGCGATCTAAGTGAGTGCGGTTTATTTGTGTGCGTTATGCGCGTACGTATTAGCCTCTTGCTTGTAGTGGATATAGAGAGTGGGAGACAAGCGGCGACAGGCGTTCTAATACAAATCAGGAACTATTTCCTTTCTAATCTCTTTTATCTGTTCTGTGGACGCTCCCTTTCGCTCTGCCCAAGAGCGGGAGGGGTTATTTGATGATTTTCCAAACTAAAAAAGGCTTTCGTGAAAGTGGCTTGAGAGGCGCCACGGCGCCCTCACCTTACGGCTGACGCTGGACCTCACCGGTTGTTTCGGGAGGTACCTGCACCGAATCAGGCGGGAGGAAATGCCCGGATGCTACCACTCCCTAGAAGTCTGACACTCCCTACCGCTCTGCCCAGAGCGGGAGGAGTCATTTGACGATTTCCCACGCCACAAAAAAAAACCGCTGCAGTGGAAGTCACTGATTCATTTTCCAAATGTTATGTCAATGCCCAAATCAAACCCTCAAAAACGAACAAACATTCCGTCAGGCGTTAAACATAAAACATCTTTTGCCCAACACCAATTTTACGTATTAAGTAAATTTGTATATAAAAATCTGCATAAGGAACTGAACATACTGGATTTAAACAGATATACCTTAAAGAAAAAGACAACTCAATGGCTACTACAACAGGACTACGCGGCAACAGAACAACTGCTAACTTACATCTCTTAATATTATATTACATACATACTCAAAGTTCACATCACACACTTTATATCCAACATCCACGGTAACATCTACAGGTATGCACCTATTTACCTCTGAATCTCACCCCCCTCCCACACTCACACCCCATACACACACCCTACACACCTCACACACACACCCCACACACACACCACACACCCCCACACACACACTACACATACCCCTTACACATATACGTATACAACACATGACTGCTGTCATTCACAATCTTTGTGTTATTTAGGATTAATTTTCTTTTTTGTTCTTATTTAATTTTATTTCCGTACAACTGTTTAGCACAATATCCTTCACACTGTTTTCACTTGCTTTTGATTGTAATTTAATTAAATTCCTATTGGCTGAACCCTATCTTTTGAGATACAGGCTAGCCCTAGTTTAAAAGATAGAGTCTACTACTGCATCATAATGTAATATTACTTTTAAACCATGTATACAGTGCAACGTGCTATGTTTTTTGTGAAATAAATACTTATTATTATTATTATTATTAATGGTTCATAAAAAAGACGACTACTGAAAACCTGAAATCATTAAAGACTAAATTGCAAAGAGTGCCTCCATTGTTTCCGCTTAACATCTGGTCGGTAAATACTCGATAGGGACCACTGTTCCAGTTACACAAAATGAGGTAGAATCATGGTACCACCGCCGGAACAGCATATTGGGCAGAAAGAAATGGAATTATAAGACCATTGTAGAATTTAACAAGGAACAAAAGCATACAGAATTGATGGTAGAAAAATTTAATTCACAGTCTCAAGACACTAAAAGAGCAAAGATAAAAGCAAATAGGGAAGAAAAAAAAAAAACATTTGAAAAAAAGAAGCAAGCTATTTCAAACGATAATTGAACTCAAGTTAACATTTTTTTTTCTTAAATGTTTGATTTGGTTGATTGTATCGTCATGGAAAAACATTTTTTTTTTGGTTGATTGTCACATAAGGGGATAGAACCGATGTGGCATATCAACCGATCTGCCATTTTGATTTTTTTTTCGAAATCGCGACCCACGATGAAAGTGGTATGTATGGATAGAGGACATTTAGACGAACAAAACATGTCCAGTAACACGGTACCCCAAAGTGTCACGTTGCCGTATTGATATAAAAACTAAAAATACGGTCATCCGAACATTTGCTCGACGCGTTCGCCATACAGAGAATCGGTGTAGTCTGCTCGTTAATGTAACCTTGTATAAGCGGCGTGGTATTTTCGAGGTATAAAGAACATAAATAAAGCTTTTAATAAAATTTACGACCGCACCCGAAGAGAGCCGATCGTGGACTAGTTCACTTCGGCTTAGGAAATACCATATTGGGACCACGTTTGAGGCGTCATTTTAACATGCCGTCCGCCCAGTCCTTACGCAGTAATATATAATTAAGTCAATGCGCTGCCGAAATATTTGGAGGTAAATATCGACAAATGGGTACAACGACAATCATTATTAAGACTTATTACGTGTATGCATATACAGGTTAGTAGTTAAATTGTATCTAAATAATCGTTCTCAAGTTGATTATTATTATGCCCACGAGAAAATCGTTTCGCATCGCAATGAAACGCTATTTTATGTCAAAGAATAGTTTTCTCGTGCTCCTAGTAGTATGTAATGTACCTACTCTCTTTCAATAAACAGGAATAATAATATCAACGCCTATAGACACGTAAAAGATCTATTTTATTGTACTCATATGTCGATCTTTACCTTCAAATATCTCGATAACGTGACACTTTGGGGTACCGTGTTTTTGTTCGTCTAGGTGTCCTCTATACATACCAATTTCATCGTGGGCGTGATATAAAAAAAAATCAAACTGGCGGTGGGCCGATATGCCAGCTTCCATACAAAAAAATCAAACCACTTTAACTTTTTTTTTCTTAAATGTTTATTTTGGTTGATTGTTGAATAAAGTATTTTACGATGTCTTTTTTGTTGGAAATAACTTAATTACAACAATGATGTTGGCATGTGCCTAATACACATCATGGAGTTCGTATGTGTCCCAGTATAAACTCTGCTTAAATAGAATAAGTTTTCTAGACAGATGTCATTCTTTATGGTGCTTGTTCTTCTGATCGTTTGCCTGTGCGGATGCACAATATATCTTGGAATCTAATATGGTATTTTATTGAGTAGTCCACGTTCCAACATGGTAGCAGAGCGTTTAAATTCGCTACTCTAATAACCGTTTTCCAAGTGTGCGCGTGTGATTTCGTAAAATTAATTTTCAAAATTTATTCGCAAGAAAACAAAAGATGGCAACTGCCATTCAAAATGTTTCTATTGAAAAATTATCCGGGATCCAAGACTATCCATCCTGGAAATTTCTGATGCGGATGGTGCTCATCCACGACGATCTTTGGGATTGTGTGGGCACACCTGAAAATAAAAACGAAGACGCGAAGAAACAGGTAAAGGCGCTCGCAAAAATCGCTTTAAACGTGAAGCCTTGTGTGTTTCCACAAATTAGAAATGCCAAGACGGCTCGCGAAGCGTGGAACAACCTTCAGAAGGCATACGAGGACCGAGGTTTGTCACGACGGCTCGGATTGCTTCGCACATTGTTCGCCACCAAATTAAGCGAATGTGCGAGTATGGAGGCATACGTCAACAAGGTTGTGGATACATCGCAACAACTGAGCGACATCGGAGCGGCTTTGGAAGATGACTTCGTGGCCGTGATTTTACTCAGCGGTTTGACAAACGATTACGACCCGTTGATTATGGCTCTAGAAAATTCGAACACGTCACTGTCAAGCGAAAATGTCAAAGCGAAATTGCTTCTGGAAAATGCAAGACGCGATGAAAAAGGCGAAGATGCTACGGCTTTAGCAGCTCGGAAAGCACCCAAACAAATTAAGTGCTTCAGATGCAAAAAGAGTGGGCATATCAATAAGGATTGTCCTGACAACTCTGACGGCAAGAAGAGTGGCCGGAAAAGCCAGGCGCATCTCACAGCGTTTGCCGCAGGAGTCAAGCGAGACGTTTGGTACGTCGACAGCGGTGCGGCGCAACATTTTTGCAATAATCGCAGTTTTTTATCAGATTTTTCAACTGAAAAGCCAAAGAACGTCTTAATTGCCAATGGTGAAGCATTGCCGACAGCTGGAAAAGGAACTGCGCTAGCTGTGTTAAAGGACAATAGTGTGAGATCGATAAGTAATCTGTACTTAGTCCCTAAGTTGTCTGCTAATTTATTATCTGTTAGTGCGATGGATAAGAAAGGTTACGAAATTGTGTTTCGTTCTGGCGTGTGTACAGTCTATGACAACGGGGAGGTTTTGGCTACAGCTACTCTGAGAGATGGTATTTATGAACTTGATGCCATTGAAACTGTTTCTGTTTCGTGTAGCGAGCTATCCTCGCAGGCCATGTGTTCGTCTTTGTCTGTAGGTACAGGTGACAGCAAAGCGGTGCCGGCACGTCAACTGAAGGATGACAGTCGTCCTGTTGCCGTGAGCGTGAAGCAAGCGCCGCAGTACCCTGTTACTGGAAGCCAGTCAACGCAACAAATTTGGCACCGTCGACTATCACATCTGAACACCCGAAGCATGGAGTTACTGCGAAAAGGTATGGTCAAAGGTATTTCTTATGACAACAAGGACTTTCAGTCGTGTGTTTCCTGCATCTTAGGTAAACAGACTAAGTTTCCATTTCCAAAGAAATCTGAAACTAGGGCCAAGGAAATCCTTGGAATAGTTCACAGTGACGTCATGGGACCACTACCGTGCCCGTCCCTAGGTGGAAAAAGATATTTTCTGTTGTTCATTGACGACCTGTCACGAAAAACATTTGTTTATTTTCTTAGGAGGAAAGATGAGGTTTTCGAGTTGTTTAAAGAATTTAAAGCTCTCGTAGAAAACCAAACCAATAAGAAAATAAAAGTTCTTCGTAGTGACAATGGTGGTGAATATGTCAATTCCAATTTTCAGAAGTTCCTGAAGAAGCATGGGATTCGACATCAGACCACGGTTCCAAGGTCATCAGCTCAGAACGGAGTCGCGGAACGCGCGATCAGAAGCGTTACGGAGAAAGCCAGATGCATGCTCCAGGAAGCAGGCTTGAAAAAGCAATTCTGGGCAGAAGCGGTCAACACCGCCGTCTACCTGAAGAATCGCTCTCCAACTAAGGCTGTGATGGGCAGTACACCGGAAGAAAAATGGACAGGTAAAAAGGAGAATCTGAGTTACCTACGCATTTTTGGATGTCAAGCTTATGCCCTACGGCACAAACGGGACAAATTGGATCCCAAAAGTAAAAAATATATCTTTGTTGGATACTGTGACGAGTCAAAGGGTTACAGATTAATAGATCCGGCGAGCCCGAAGAATGTTATTAAAGCAAGAAATGTCACTTTTCTAGAACATGCTTTTTGGAATGACACTTCATCAGATAAGGATGACAGTTCACGTTACACTCAGATTGGTTTGTTTCCAAACAATGTAACTGTCGCCGATAATATTCCAGTGCAACCCGCCTTACCCGATTTACCCCAAGAGCCCGCAGAAATATCTAACGAAAACTGTCAAGATAACAGCGCTATTACGATAGATGATTCTGAGAGCAGTAGTGAGAACCCAGATGATCCTGCGGATGAGACGTATCTCCCAGGAGATTCCACACTGGAAGACTACGAGAACTCTACGGACGAAACTAGTGAGTTTGAGTCAGCTAGTGTAGCACGCACTGTATGCAGTGACACGGGGGAACCTCAGACAGTACGCGAGGCAATGAATGGCCCAGAAGCGAGTAAGTGGAAAGCCGCGATGGCGGAAGAGTATAAATCCTTCATCGATAATAAGTGTTGGACTCTGACTGACCGCGATACGAAGCAACGGCCTGTCAAATGCAAGTGGATCTTTAAAAGAAAACTTGGCCTCGATGGGGAAATATTGAGGTTCAAAGCGCGCCTAGTTGCAAAAGGTTATACCCAAAAATACGGTATTGATTACGAAGAAACGTTCTCCCCTGTAGTACGGTATTCTACTATACGTACGTTACTAGCTTTGGCAGCTGAACATAACATGAATATCGAGCATCTGGATGTAAAAACGGCGTTTTTAAATGGAGACTTGAAAGAAACCGTTTTTATGGAACAGCCAGAGGGCTACAAGATTAAAGGCCAAGAAGATAAAGTTTACAAGTTGAATAAGGCCATATACGGACTGAAGCAAGCTTCGAAGTCTTGGTATGAGAAAATAAATAGCGTTTTGACGAGCAAAATGAAATTCAAACGTTTATCTTCCGAACCTTGTGTTTATGTGAAGTCGAGCGGGAAATCTATGATTATAATTGCGCTCTATGTTGATGACATAATGCTATTTTCTTCAGCTGGTTGCCGAGATACGGCAGGAATCAAAGAAGAATTAAAGAAGGCCTTCGAAATCAAAGATTTAGGGCCAGCACATCACATTCTTGGAATGAGGCTTTGCAGACAGAACAAGGAAATAACTCTAGACCAGTCAAGCTATATTAAGAAGGTGCTAGAACGATTTCATATGTCAGATTGCAAACCTGCGCAAACACCTATGGAGACAGGTCTGAAGCTCGTGAAATCTTCAAAGAAGGATTGTACGCACGACTACAGAGGCCTGATAGGATGTCTGATGTACATAGCGGTATGTACGCGGCCGGATATTGCGCACGCCGTAAGTTCGCTCAGCCAGTTTAACGACGCGTACGACGAGACTCACTGGAAGGCGGCAAAACGTGTTCTTCGCTATCTGAAAGGTACGCCTAATCATTATTTAACTTTTCAGAAGTCAGGGTTGGATATTGTTGCATATGCTGACGCTGATTTTGCGTCAAATGAGGTCGATCGCCGATCTTATACCGGCTATGTGTTCAAAATTGGAAATTCTACCATCTCTTGGGAGAGTAGAAAACAAAAAACCGTGGCTCTTTCAAGCACAGAGGCCGAATATATGTGTCTGTCAGATGCTTGTAAAGAGGCTCTTTTTCTACGCAAGTTTCTGTTCGAAATTTACGGGGTACAGTATAGGATTACATTGTTTAATGATAATCAGTCTGCGCTGAAGTTGTGCACTAATTCTATGTACCACGCCAGAACGAAACACATTGACGTAAGACATCATTTCATCAGGGAAATCGTTGAGGAAGGTACAGTCGTTATAAAATACCTTTCTACTGATAAAATGGTGGCCGACGTTTTAACGAAACCGTTGGCAAAGGAAAAACACGATAAGTTTGTATGTCGTTTATTTATATCGTTAAATAAATGACATAATGGTTCTAAGCAGTAGGTAAGGTATACTTGCAGAAGTATAATTTGTTTTGGATCCGTATCACATAGTTTTGAATATTTACTGTTTATGTGTGACGGATACTTTGATAAATTTATACTTTTGCTATGTTTTTTGCTGTTGTAATGTTTTATGATTTTTAGACAGCGGATGTATCTATGCTTAGATTATTTATAGTGTTCAACGTGTGTAATGTGATTTACATGAGTTTATATTGGTTCAAGGGCCAGTGTTGGAAATAACTTAATTACAACAATGATGTTGGCATGTGCCTAATACACATCATGGAGTTCGTATGTGTCCCAGTATAAACTCTGCTTAAATAGAATAAGTTTTCTAGACAGATGTCATTCTTTATGGTGCTTGTTCTTCTGATCGTTTGCCTGTGCGGATGCACAATATATCTTGGAATCTAATATGGTATTTTATTGAGTAGTCCACGTTCCAACATTTTTGAGGTTTAGTTATTCGAGATGGCATGGCTACGGCGTTACGTTTTTCGAGGTAGAGTGCATTCATGGTTAAGTGTTTCGAATAGCTGAATTAGAGATTTAGTTAATCGAGATCGCATGGCTACGGTGTTCACTTTTTCGGCGTGCATTCGTTGATCAGTTTTTCGAGGTAGCGTGCATTCGTTGTTAAGTGTTTCGTGATATTAGGTGTTACACTTTTCTAAGTCACGTAAACACACTCCTTTCGATCACACCATACACAATTCACCTGGACAGGAAGTATGTCCCTTCAACCAGCAACTCATGCATGGCCAGGGCATCACTGATGTGCATCTGGATTGAGGGCCCATTTTTTTAAACCTTGCCAAACGAAATAAGACTCATAGGGAAATTACTTAAAAATAGTTAAAACTTAAAGCATAGGGCCACGAATTTCTTAAACGTGAATTAAAAATGTTATGATTAAATAACTTGGGCCCTCAATCCAGACGCGTGCATAAAGTGACATAGCCTAAATCTCAGTAAGTCCTATCTTTGGGTTCATAATTTTTATTCAGGAATTTAGTTAAGAATTTCTTAAAGATTTTAAGAAATTCCCAAATCTGTAGAATGTGACATTACAGATTTATGGCGGTATTTCTAGGGCCCTCAGTTCAAATGTGTCTGTACTGAGGAATCTGCAAAACATGGATTTATTTGAAGAAATACATAAATGCGACTTTAACATGTTTTACTTAGATACTTAGGTGAATTAGTTAAAAAGAAATAATGACGGAAAAGTTCATTGTTACGTAGTAAATGAAAGTCAAATTTTACTAAAACGTCTGAACTGAGAGCCCAACATTTTCGGCTTTATTGACTAGGCTCAACCTCATAGATTAACGCAAATTAGAATAAGATTTTTAACTATTTTTTAATTAAATTTTAACATATCGTCCGTTCTTCTTATTATCATACTTAAAGAGAAAATTTATTTTATACTTTTTATAAGGGAAAAATTTGTAGGGTGACCATAATGATCATAGTTAGTACCAGTACATTTTGCAAAGCGCAGTCGAAAAGTCGTAATATTTGCAGCTAAACGTATTATATATGTACCTACAGTTTACAATTTTGTTTTCTTTATTTGTATTACTATTTTTTATAATATGATATTAGTCCTAATTGTCCTTAAGGTTCTATTATGGGCCTAGTTGCAGAACAGCTGTGAAAAATTGGGAATAATTAATTAATTGTTCAATATCTCCGTAACTAGGGGGTTCCCACGTATGATCTAGAACAAAAAAAATATCGCAGTGGTGGGGAGAAAAAGTGCCTTTCGTTTGCGTTAAGGGCACTTTTACACCTTTTATACGATGAATTCCTACTTATATGGCTGTGATCCTTAGGGATCGCTGTAGCACCAAAGACATCGCAAAATGCTTTTCGAACAAATACATTCCGATAAATAAAACACGATCAGTATTGTTGTAAAATAAAAAAAAATATTTACTTAAAGTAAATGTAACCATAAAATAGTCTTACATCCTAAAAAATAAATCATAATTGATAGTAAAATAAAAATATCAAAGAAACCAAATGTTGGTGTAATATAATTTTATCAACAACAAATAGCCGTTAGAATTATTTAATGTATATTCGATTGGTGTACTGTGTGTGTGTAAGAATCGATATGCAATTTTTAAAGAGTTTTATTGCATTTAATAGAAGTTATAGAAAGAAGGTTGTATAAGAACCTATTTTAAATGTTAAAAGAGTTTTATTGTTTCACTTTAATATAAGTTATTAGAAAGGAGGTTGTTTTAGAAAAATAACTGGTTGACGTATTTACGTCAAAAAAAATTGGTTGCCTGTAAAGTCGGTATACGGGCGAAAGTTTTACGTGACAACGAAAATAGAAGCGCAAGACATGAACCGGTGTGTATGCCTATCTCTCTCACTCTCTCTCTCTCGCTCTGGACGCGTGCCTCTCACTCGCTCTCATTGTGAGCGCATAACGTGAGCGGAGCGTAACGCAGTTTCTTGAAGTGTCACCCGGCAAACCAATTTATAAGACGTTGTCACGTCAAAAAAATAACTGGTTGACGTATTTACGTCAACCAGTTATTTTTCTATGCAGTGATATTTTGACAGCTAAACGGATTTGATTATTTCGATCATTCCGATATTGACGTCTGGTATAAAAGATAGGTATGTATCATTGAGGTATTACGTACTAGAGAAGCTATTTCAAACAAAATAATGTGCGCGCATTTGATGACAGCGGGGCAGACGGGGGGTGTCATGTTCTCATAGATTACTATCAATGCGTGCAGATGCGACATAATGTTATTATTCTGCCTACTTGATATTGTACGTGTGTACTTACTCAGAAAATAAATAAAATGTACTTAAACTGTAACAAGATTGTAATTTCCTTAAATAATTTATTTTGTGTTAGTTTCTGCAGTTTGTTATAGCAATCCACAGTTGGATCAGTTTCACCTTCGTGACGCAATCTAATTTTTGAGAGCTATCTAATTCGAGGCAAAATAATAATAAATTAATGGCTCGAATTAAATGGATTCTGTGATTGCATGTTAATGGCTGATTCAGTAAATTATGTTTATTCAAATTTTGCAAATACTTCGTTCCTAATTAAATGCTTTAGGGTGTTTACGGACATATAATTAAAATCATATTTCGAGGCAAGACTTCCACCACTTTGCCGTATTAAATTACGTATGATAGATGTGTGATGTGGAAGTTTATAGTATAGTCAAACTATCAATGCAATCTTCACATTTCAACTTTTTTGTTAATTGTCTTGATAAATATGCAATTAGTATACAACCTACTATCAATTTTGACTCACATGTAGAGGATTCGTGGTCAAGCATTGAATACGTCGAAAGTGTCTGGTCTGTGCATGCAAATGTTTTATTCTTTGACATTCACGTAAAAATGGCCGCCGCGATGACACATTACAATTCAAAAAGTATAATTAAATTATGTGTGTTTTAAAGATAATAAGTTATAATTACTGGTGAAAAGTCACTCCTTGACTTTTACTTATATTGTTTTAATTATTTCTACAGTATCTAAATGCACACGAAGGCATATTTTAGACAAGAAAACTTCACTCAAATGTGTCACGACGCAGCAACCGCTCGGCATAGACTAAATGAGCTGGAGTTCACTAGCTCTACCGTGTTTTACAAAAAATCGAGTTTAGGTGTCTCCTATAGTACGTAGTACATTATACCTCAATGGTATGTATTAACAAACCCATTATAATATATTTTGTAATAAAATATAATTTGCAAATAAATCTGTATCCATTTATGTAATTCTTAAGAGTTTAATTATACAGGGTGGTGCCGACAATACGACAATAAATAAAACCACTGGTAGTTCTAGTTCATAGGAAAATTTTTAATCTATCAAATAAATTCTAACCAGTTCTAACACCGAAATAAAAATAGAGGAAAACAAACAAAAAAACTATGTAGCATAAAACTGTATCCGAAATACAATACAATTTACAAACAAATATTGGTTTACTAACCTTAGGAATAATTTGCACCGATTAACGTGGAAATAAAATATAACGAACGAATTTGGCATTACTAGGCAGGTTATTGTCGTATCGTCGGCACCACCCTGTATAATCAAACTCTAAAGAATTACATAAATGGATACATATTTATATAAAGCATTCCTACATATTATATGTAACGATGAAAAAGCAAAAAATATAGTAATGACTGGTATAAATTCTATAGAAGGTATTGATCTTAAAACATCAATAGTGATTATAAATAAGAACGAAATTGATGAGTTTCCTGCGACAAAACGTAAACTATATTTTTGCCATTGTAAAATTTCATATTTTTTCAGAAAACTAAGCTATGACAAAGAGAAAACATTGTGCTAGTGGATGCTTTGAATAGTAAACGGGTCATGGAGGTAATTTAAGTAAAGTTATAACTTGAAAAAGTAGTATGTATTTACAAAAACAGCTGTGAAAAATTTGGAACTTTGACCCCCAATGTCTCCGCAACTAAGAGGTTCCCAGGTATGGTCTAGAACAAAAAAATGATCGCAGTGGTGGGGAGAACAAGTGCCTTTCGTTTGCGTTAAGGGTACTTTTACACCCTATATACCATTCAAACCGCCAGATTTATCTGCGTCGTTTGGTCTAGGTGTCATAGTCCTACGACGAGTTTTATTGTCGGCTATGATATTGCGTGTTTTCGGTCAAATCTACATTTTGTGCTTACAATACGACCCAAAAAAAGTGTTTTTAAAATTAAAATATCCAGCAGTTACGACATTCTAAAAATTAGGAATATGATCTTAGTCGGTTTTTCATGTATTGACTTTTTCGTTTATTTGTATTTACGTATTTTCACTTGTTAAGAAAATTTCCTTTGAAATCACTTAGTACATTTTACCTACACAAAGCAATTGTAATTAATGTGGTTAGATATTTTACATGACAATATATTTTGTGACATTGTCATGTGTATGAGTTAACCAGAAATAAAATGGAAGAAAAAATTAATTTTGTGTGGTCGGCACTACGTAGCGTATTTGTTTATTTTTCAATAAAGACTTTTATTCAATAATAAATAATTGATTTCATTTATTTTTGTGCATAATAATAATTACATAAGAGTTCTTGGTTCTTGGTCAGTTACGAAGGGTGATTTGGGGTAATTTTTAACCGACTTCCAAAAAGGAGAAGGTTCTCTATTCATGTGTATGAATTTTTTTATACATCCGCGCATATCTCCGACAATTGTGGACCGTATCAGGATCTGATGATTGAGTGAGTGAGCTGGTTATGGAAGGTACTCTCCTCAACGATTAGGAGTTGAAAGCAATAATAAGGAAATCTTGAAGTTTAAGGGCTTGGTTTCTAGTTTGAATGTTCAATGCATAGTAAATATTTGTATAGGATATTACAACTCATCATCATCTGCCTAGCCTTTTCCCAACTATGTTGGGGTCGGCTTCCAGTCTAACCGGATGCAGCTGAATACCAGTATTTTACATGGAGCGACTGCCTATCTGACCTCCACAACCCAGTTAATACTAGGTAATACGATACCCTTTGGTAAGACTGGTTGTCAGACTTTCAGGTCACTGACTACCTGTAACGACTGCCAAAGATCTATATATGGCAGCCGGGACCAACAGCTTAACGTGCTTTCCGAGGCACGGAGGAAACTCGGTATGTCGGGCGGTCACCCATCCACAGACCGACCTAGGCAAGCACAGCTTTACCTAAAGATCGACCCGAGTGGCAGTTCTTATTAAGCCACGAGCTCCTTATATATTACAACTAAAAAAGGAAAAAAAAACCGACTTCAAAAACATAAAAAAGTGAAAAACACAAAATCGAACAACACAAAAAGTGAAAAACAAAAAAATTAAAAATAAACTTCACAAGAAAAAACAGCGCCTGAAGTCGGTGGCAATAAACGGAAATCAAACAAATAAAATATGTCACCAACTTCAAAAGCTGATTTTTTTAAATATTTTTTTTTTATTATTTTTAATTTTTCACTTATTTGTGTTTATCGATTATGTGTTTCTCATTTTTTTTATGTTTTTGACGTCGGTTTTTTTTTGCAAAAAAGTTTTTTAAGATACATTGTATTTAAGATACAATTTCCGAAATCACGAAAATCATTAAATAATGCTTAGGTAAATTTAATTGTTTTATTTTAAACTGTCAGATCTTTTTAGATCAATCTTGAAAATGTACCGGTACTAACTATGATCATTATGGTCACCCTACAAATTTTTCTCTTATATAAAAATAGAAAATCATTTTTCTCTTTAAGTATGATATTAAGAAGAACGGACGATATGTTAAAATTTAATTAAAGAATAGTTAAAAATCTTATTCTAATTTGCGTTAATCTACGAGGTTGAGCCTAGTCAATAAAGCCGAAAATGTTGGGCTCTCAGTTCAGACGTTTTAGTAAAATTTGACTTTCATTTACTACGTAACAATGAACTTTTCCGTCATTATTTCTTTTTAACTAATTCACCTAAGTATCTAAGTAAAACATGTTAAAGTCGCATTTATATATTTCTTCAGATAAATCCATGTTTTGCAGATTCCTCAGTACAGACACATTTGAACTGAGGGCCCTAGAAATACCGCCATAAATCTGTAATGTCACATTCTACAGATTTGGGAATTTCTTAAAATCTTTAAGAAATTCTTAACTAAATTCCTGAATAAAAATTATGAACCCAAAGATAGGACTTACTGAGATTTAGGCTATGTCACTTTATGCACGCGTCTGGATTGAGGGCCCAAGTTATTTAATCATAACATTTTTAATTCACGTTTAAGAAATTCGTGGCCCTATGCTTTAAGTTTTAACTATTTTTAAGTAATTTCCCTATGAGTCTTATTTCGTTTGGCAAGGTTTAAAAAAATGGGCCCTCAATCCAGATGCACATCATCACTGTACCTTCGACCAGTGAACGCCACACACAATTCACCTTTGCGGGACGAGTGTGTCCCTTTAACCAGCAACCCATGCATGGCCCGGACGACACTGTCCCTTCACCCAGTGAACACCACACACATTTCACCTTTGCGGGAAGAGTGTGTCCCTTCAACCAGCAACCCATGCCTGGCGGACGACACTGTCCCGTCACCCAGTGAACAACACCATTCACCTTTGCGGGACGAGTGTGTCCCTTCAACCAGCAACCCATGCATGGCCCGGACGACACTTTCCCTTCATCCAGTAAACATCACACACAATTGAACTGGACCGGACGAGTGTGTCCCTTCAACCAGCAACCCATGCATGGCTCTGACGACACTGTATCTTCGACAAACTTCACATTTTATCAAAAAGCAAGAAGATCTGCTATCAAATAAAAAGAAACGGGCTCACCGGATGACGTCCTCAAGGTACCCCTCGAGAACCGTTGATCGCAGAGATTGGCCTCTTTCCTCTTTCCTTGCAGCAGCATCGCCACCTATCCCCTTTTTTATTTTAAAAATTCGTTGCTATGTGTCGTGGATTATCGCAAATATAGCAGGTTACGGTCAAAGTCCTCTCGAGGACACGCAGTGTAACGGCAGTTGAGAGTCCATGCTTTTTAGTCATCACAGAAGGAGCCTCCGTCACTTTCTACACCATCTTTCTGACATAAGACCGATGTGACAAATCCGGCTATAACATCTTCTGGCATATGGGTCTTAGGTATACTTTCGATCGTATTCCACAAACGTAGGCCAGTCTCTGTTGCGGTTTCCTTTACTTCAATTTGAAATTGAAATACTACATCGAAATAGTCTTGAAATAATTTCGGTCGACAAAATCGGGGCATTAAACTTTGTTCTACAGCTTTCCATGTAAGTTCATTCACATTTAATTTGGTCAAGCGAGAGGCTGCGCGGCCATTTACTGGTACGAGCCACAAGCAAATCCACATCCTCTAGATGTTTACTCAGACAATGAGCTTCGTAATCTTGCACCAATCTTGAATACCCGTGTATATCTTATGTGTTAAAATGCACAAGCTGGATTGTACTGGACTAGGCGCTAGCACCTGCCTTCGGCGGTTGTGACGTTTCTACATTTGACTAACGGCTTCCATATTACCTACTAACAACTTTAAGACATTGAGGTATAATGTACTAGGTACATTATATTACGTACACTTTGTACGTAGTACATCATACCTGCGTCAAGGCGCTATTTTCGTCAGGCGGTCGAATTTCCTCGGTCGATAGCACGTGGGCTAAAACCACATCTGATATGGGTGGGTACCTGGATATAGGCGAATGCCCAGCATCATCAGCATTGATCACAGTTGGAACAATCAGTGATTCGTCGAATACGTGGTGCGCCTTGCCATTGACGTTCCAATCTAAACGTCAGGTTCAATATGGCTGCGCTGACCGTCGCCACGAGCGCGCTAGACTGACTGCTGTCAAGTCTTTTTCCAATAGTCTCTGCTTCAATGTAACCTTTTTGGATGGCGCTTGCAATGCGCCGACATACATATAGAATTTCTTGAAAATCCGTCAAGCCGTTTCCGAGGAGTATGCCAACTAACACTGTGACACGAGAATTTTAGTTATATATATATTTTTTTTTCCCATTTTCAAATCTGCAAACAGTCCTTAAACTTTCTTCCGTCCTTAAACTTTTGTCGTATGGGAGCCCCCCTTAAATATTTATTTTATATTTAGTATTTGTTATAGTGGCAACAGAAATACATACTTTGTGAAAATTTCAACTGTCTTGCTATCGCGGTTCTTGAGATACAGCCTGGTGACATACAGACGGACGGACAGTGAAGTCTTAGTAATAGGGTCCCGTTTTTACCCTTTGGGTACGCAACCATAAAAACCACTATTAGGTAATACCATTTTCGTTACGTTGCAACATTTGTCATTGTTCTCAATTTTGTCTTTCAACTGCAAACTGCAAGTCCATAGCATAGCGTATGAGGAGTTTCATATTATTTTTTAAATACTACCTAGTTTGGGGGATATGAGGAACAGGGTGTAAAGTTCCTCATCCCCCATAGAAAAGGGAGGATTCTCCGACCAGACGGCTGTTGTGTTTGGTGGGCTAACTGCCCGACATATGTAAGTCGAGATTTTCTATATAGGCTTATGTCGCGGATAAAGTTGATAGCGCGATGTAGGATTTGTCAATTTAATTCGCATGTGCTGCGATAGATGTCGCTGTCGCCAAAATAGGCAAATCAAATCAAATAATTTGTTCGCAGTTTTTAAGCAGCATAACCGACTGCATGGCACCGAATGCACTCAATTTAATTTAAACTCGATTTGTGGCAACAGTACAATTATGACAGAGATACAAATCATTTCGCAACCTATTACATCACTGCTTGTGTATAAATTTTATTCCTACTAAAATCAGTGCCCTCTGTTTCTAACTAACAGATATGCAGAACCACCACTGGGACCCCAAAGGTTCCAGCGGCCCATCCGCCGCTACCTTGCCGGTGAGATGATGGCTACTCAACAGTGCCTTCCGTGCCCCCAACCAGACCCGTATCAGCAAAGACGGATCATAGGCCATGAAGACTGCTTGTGTCTTAACGTGTACGCCCCCAAAATGCCTGCAACGGAGGAAGGTGGGAACATTAATTTCAAAGTCAAAGTATTTATTTGCATGTTTTTTTGGTGATGTGTGGTCTTACAGTAATTTCTGTTCCGTTATTAAATAAGTATCTTGTTGAGTCATATAGTAAATAATATTTGATTTGCAGGAAGTCCAGTTGTCTTCTTTATCCACGGTGGCAACTACAGGTCTGGATCGGCGGGATCATATGGTGTAAGTTTTTTCTTAAATTAAAATTCTGTTTAAAATATAAGTACTTACTTAAACCTTCGGATTCGGTGCTGAGATGTTAATTAACCTACTAATTATCAATTTCTTTCAAGGGACAACATTTGGTTCAGAAGGATACGATATTGGTAACTGCACAGTATCGCCTAGGATCGCTTGGTTATCTCAGCACGGGACAAAGAGATGCTGGAGGAAATGTTGGTCTTTTTGACCTACATTCTGCTATGATCTGGGTAAGTTTAAAACTTGGTGCCACCTAAACACATAATTAAATACGAAAACATCTAAACTTAGGTATCATTACATGTATTCCTTACTCTTTCAAAAAATACCTGTCCTCCGTTTTTAAATCCGACTCGAAGGACCAAGTTAAAGTAGTCTACAGAACAAATTGTTGGGGCTTTGAGTAGTGTTTATACGTGTATTGACTGCCAGCATACCTGCTAAGTTGGTTATACGGCCAATTCACAGGTGAGAAAGGTAAATAAAAATTGGGTAAACTTTATTTAAATTCTAATGGTTGATTTTTATACATATTCCATAAAATATTATTACAAAATAATAATGAACATTGCCAGACACTTTCCTTCAGCTGTTTTTTCGCGAAAAAACAACAAACCAAATAAGCAAGTATGCTGGCATTCAATACACGTGGATACACTACTCGAAGCGGACATTTTGTCCCTTAGAAAATAAGTAATGTCTGGTGGCTCTGGGCTCTTGGAATATGTATTCGAATATAATGAATACCTAATTGTAGTTATTAATTTCAACCCTTTGAAGGGTGGCCCAGGAGTTGTCTTAGTTTGTAGGGTGTCCGGGGTGGTCCGGGCGGGGTTTTGTTAAATGTCTGTTTATCCCGGTCACCTTTTGTGTCAGGGTCTCAGGGAAAAACAAACAAGGGGCACAAAAGTAACCATTTCATGCTGCACTTTTTCGTGGACCCTAAAATTTTGGATGTATGAACATCCTGCATAATTCTTTCGACTTTCATAGTTTTGTAATTTTATCTGTTACTAGCTGTTCCCGGCATGCGTTGCAATGCCCTTTTTCCTACCTACTACCTGGTTGTGTACCAACTACCTACCTACCTACTACCTCCTACCCTACCTACCTACTACCCTACCTACCTACTACCCTACCTACCTACCTACTACCCTACCTACCTACTACCCTACCTACCTACTACCCTACCTACCTACCTACTACCCTACCTACCTACTACCCGACCTACCTACTACCCTACCTACTTACTACCCTACCTACTACTCTACCGACTACCCTACCTACTCTACTATCCTACTTACTACCCTACCTACTACTCTACCTACTACCCTGCCTACCACTTTCTCACCTTTAAAACCTTCCCTGGACTTCCACGAATAATTCAACACTATAATTAGCCAAATCGGTCCAGCCGTTCTCGAGTTTTAGCGAGACTAACGAACAGCAATTAATTTTTATATTATACGCAAACACCATTTGAAAAATCGTTTTTCTATTGGGAAAGAAACAGTAATTATTTGTGATTATTGTGATAATGTCGTTTGGTCTGTTTGAAGTTGTCATTCGTTGACTGAACAACTGAACGTCACTCAATTGTTTTGCCTTCCCGGAACCTCTCCACTAACACTTGAACTTTATGGGTACGGTATTAAAGCTCAAATTGATTTTACGTTTTAGTTAGAAAACGTTGAAAACGATGAAAAACGATTGCATGTAGCGGAGATGAGAATGTTGAGATGGATGTGCGGAGTGACAAGAATGGATAAAGTGAGGAATGAGTATATTAGAGGAAGTTTGAAAGTAGCACCTGTTACAGAAAAATTGAAAGGAAGTCGTTTATCTTGGTATGGTCATGTAATGAGGAGGGATGAAACGCATGTGACTAAAAAAGTGATGGATATAAATATTGATGGATGGAGAGGGAGAGGAAGGCCAAAGAAAAGATGGATGGATTGTGTGAGGAATGATATGAATGAGAAAGGAATAAATGCCACCTTGACGTGTAACAGGGAAGAATGGAAGAAGAAAACGTGTTGCGCCGACCCCAAATAGAATGGGATAAGGGCAGGAAGATGATGAGTTAGAAAACGTTTGTATGGGAAAAAGAAAAGGGCTGTTTTTAGGGCTTTTCCGGCCATTATTCGATTTTTTCTCGCCGTAAGAACCATCCTTGAACTTCAACGAACATTTAAAAAAAAAAATCAGCCAAATCGGTCAAGCCGTTTTCATGCCAAGTCGTGACAACGGAAAACGGGTTTCATTTTTATATATATATAGATATAGATAGATATAGATAGGTGCCTTCAAGTTTGAAAATTTTAACTGTTATAGGTTTCAGTAGTTTTATAAATACAATTTTCTACCATGGTCCAGAAATATAAATCCAATAAATTTGATTTTATTTCGTCTGAAATAGTGGCATCTTCGTTTTTTTACTTTTTAACGCAGTGCAGTAACTGCCCCAGCGGGTTTTCCCTGGCAATTTTAATGTTTCACCTGAACCTTTTTCTTTTACAATCTGAGCTTTACAATCCACAAAACAAAATACAAGTCGTCAATTAAACCAACAAATTAACACAAGTGCGCACAGTACGATGCCAAAACAACGTGTGAGATAGATAGATTACCAACGTGTACGCCACTGCTACTACCTGCTTCACCGCCCCCCTAACCGCGTACGTAGTTTCGGGTTACTTGTCGATAAGAGCGGATGAACACACACAAATAGACAAGATTTTTATTTAATTTAAATAGATAGCATGGAGTATAATATAACGTATTTATTGAATTATGAAAATAAACAAAGTTAGATTAGCTCTAACTAGTAGTAATAGTAGGGGAGACCGGGTACAAAAGTAACACTTTGTACTTTGACACTGGTTTCTAGCTAGTTATCATATTTGTGATGAAATGAATATAGCCACATATAAAATTCGTTTGTGCTCTACAATTTTTTAGATAAATTTACTTCATTATTTGCTGTTTATTGTGAATTACAGAGTTTTTAAAAAAAAACTACGGTTGTTACTTTTGACCCCGAGGCCAGGTCGAAAGTAACACGGTGTGGGTCGGAAGTAACATGATTAAGGTGTAGGTAATAAATATGAAATGCCATATCAAATCAACTTATTTATTAGAAAAACGTGTTTTAATAACATAAATGTTTATTTGTACTTTTAACATATCAATAGTATTTCTTATAAGCGAAAAAAAAATGTAAACAAAACAAAATTAAACGAAACAGTTGTTGACTTCTCGTCAGGCTTTATTCTTAATCATATTAGGAAATAATGAGATCAACTTTTATGAGATTCAGTTCCTTAGTCTACTCAGACTCGCAATTATGGCACACATAGTGCGCATCATCATTGATGCATGCAACATGTGACCATTTTTTGCATTCGATGCATTCAATCCACTGCTCGTTTCGCCGGCTATTGCTAAAAGGCTCTAAACACACAAGACAAAAACAATCTTCTTCGTCAGATGAATTGTTATGTTCAATGTTTTCTTTTTCTTTACTTGCCTTCTTTGTTCTTTTTCCTTTTCCCTTCCCTTTTGTGGATGTATCAGGTTGTAAAATTGTTTTCTTGGCTTTCATTCTTTCTTTATATTCTTCTTCGATCGCATTTTTTTCGGGCGTGTCAGTCAAAATCGCAGTCTTACGTTTCTTACGCCCCTTATTTGTTGTAATCCTCGGACCTGCTCTTGGAATAGGTCTAATATCTCGGGGTGAGACTGAGAAAGGAATTGGTGAGAAATAAATTGGCGAGAAAGGAATTGGCGGAGAAGAACGCACTTGTAGTCCGCTAGGTCCTGCTACTGGCGAGTTACGATCGTCAATTGGCATATCCGGTTCAAACTGGAGGGCTGAGGGTGCGTCGGATCTGGTCGACAGATCATTAAGTGGAATTTCTTCGTTGACTGGCAAGGGACGGTCTGTTACAGATGATGGCGCAAAGTCAACATCAGTAAATATATTCCTATTAAATGGACTTATACCAGTGCAAGTAAACCCAGCAATAGCATTTTTATCAGTGACAGCAAGAGGAAATGCTTCTTTGACAATCCCAGGAATGTAATGGATATTCATCGTTTGACCAGGATGATTTCACATCCAGTTGTCTGTAGCTGTGTTAATCATTTTTTTGAATGGTCCAAATACTGCTCTATCTAGCGGCTGGAGTTTGTGAGTGCAGTGGGGTGGAAATGACAGCAAAACTATTCCATTTCTCTTACAAAAATCTAGAGCATGGATGGATATATGTGATGCGTGATTGTCCAGCAATAGCAAGCATTTTTGATCAAATATTGGCTTGGCCTGTTTTTTAAAGTGTTCCAAAAATAGCAAAAATTCTGCTTCTTGCATCCAGCCACTGGAATTCCCAGCACCAGCAGATCCAACTGGTCCTTCACGTATCATGTGGTCTTGATACCGTTTCAATGGGAATACAAAAAAAGGAGGTATATGTCCTCCTTGAGCATGAATAGCAACAGCAACAGTTACTAATCTCCCACGTTCCGCTGAGGTTACTGCACCGATTTGTTTAATTCCTCTCTGAGCAACTATTTTGTTGGGTTTTTGGACTGTGGTCACCCCTGTCTCATCCATATTCCAGATATCTTTAGGCTCAAATTTATACCTATCCATTACGTCCGCTAAATTATTAAAAAATTGGTTAACATTATGCTCATTAAAGCTCGAGGCTCGAGATAGGCTCGTTGCTTGAGGACATCTCAAAGATAGGTTTAAGTGTCGTTTCAAAAAACCAGTCAACCATTCCTTACCCGCCATTTGAGTGTCATGCCATTTCACGGGAAAATTTTTGCCATTTTGAATCGCTAACTCGTATGCCAACTTACGTACTTCAGATGGGGTCAATCCAAAATAAACTCCAGAGCACTCGATTAAATAGTCTTGCAGTTTTTTTTCTTCATCAACAGTAAACACACGGTTGACGCAACGGTAACCAACTATTGCACTAGTATTTCCTGCCTTTAATTTTTTTATGTACCTGTACAATGTCACATGGCAAACATTATACTTTTTTGCCAGAGCTCTAATTGTGGCATTGTCTTTGAAATGCTCGTCAGTCGCTTTTCTGTACACTTCCATGTCAGTGGTCCCTCTTGCTGTCTTTCTCACTCGCTGTCGCGGCATTCTGTTGGTAAAAAAACTAATAATTAACATAAAACAATAAGTGAATCACACTCATTACATTATGGGGACAAAAGTAACATGTTACTTTTGTACCCGTAGTGCTATGTTACTTTTGTCCCCAACCACGTTTTTGTTAATTCATGAATGCCTATCTAAAAATGGAACATGCTGTTCCAAAATCAATAACAACACTGTGTAAACAACCTAATCAAGAATTACACTGCAAATAGTCAAATTGATATCATCATTATAATACTACGTAACCAGTAAATGAATAAATGTCAAAAAACTTACTTTTGGTTCGAAAAATCACGTGGCGTCCTCTAACACAACTTTACGACACGGAGCGCGCGCGGCGACTAAATACAAGCGGGGGGAGCGCCACCGGCTGTCTCCTGACGGTAGCGGGGCGGCGTTTCGACAATTCGATAAACCTACAGAGCGTTTGTTACTTGCGATCCGCCGTTACTTTTGTACCCGGTCTCCCCTACTTAAATAGTACGTACTATTTGATATATACATGTATCTACACATTACCTAGATGTTACATATTATTATGCAAAATATGAAAAATCCCGAACACTATCCCATTCGGTAATTTTCCCCGGGTTTTTTCCCAATTTTTTTCCCACATTGGGGTTTTTTCCGGGTAAAATCCCATCTCCGTGGTCCGACATACACTTGGCCGGTTTTTATTAGTTGTAATATCCTATAAAAATATTTACTATGCATTTAACATTAAGTCTTCGAGCGTCCTTATGATCACCCGGTGGATCATAAGACATTCAAGCAATGTTAGCGGACGTTCAAGAGGTTAAACCAAGAAACCTTAACCTTCAAGATTCCTTTCAACTATTATTGCTTTCAACTCCTAACCTTTGAGGAGTAGTACCTTCCATAATCAGCTTACCTAAATAACCTGAAAGAATACAACCATATATACGTCCCCATAATATTTTATTAAAGAATTATCCTCCAACTACTAATCGTTGAGGAGTTATACTTTCCATCATCAGCTCATCAACATGAAGTGATGACTGCTAGATGCGAATACTTGAAAAGCTTAAGAAAAAGCACGAAACACGTAACACATGCCTACAAAATTAGAGGGTTGCCCTCGATCTCTCTGGGATGCCATCATCAAAATCAAAATCAAAATTCAAACTAGCCTTCGACACTTCCTAGTGTTTTAGCTGGGAAAAAGAAGTGGCGGAACAAACTCCCGAGCAACACATCTGTCTAAAAATCTCTAAGAGAAACTCAGGCACCCAACTGCTAAATTGCACGAACCGCTCGCTTCTGCAGAACAAATATATTTTGAATATCAGCAGCTTTGCCCCACAGCAGAATACCGTAGGACATAATGCTGTGAAAATAACTAAAGTAGACCAACCGTGCTGTATCAACGTCAGTGTATTGTCTTACTTTTCTGACGGCGTATGCGGCCGAACTTAGCCTTCCCGCTAGGCTTGATATGTGTAAACCCCATTGTAATTTTGAATCTACTGTTATGCCCAGAAATACAGCAAAGTCGGCTGTTTCAAGCTCCTGATTGGCGAGGATAATATTGGGACCTAGGTTTCTAACATTGGGTAAAGCGAACTTAATTATTTTAGTTTTCTTAGCATTAAGAACAAGGTTGTTTGTTGTGAACCAATCCGTGACCATTGATAGAGTGCTGTTTGCGTCGTCAAAATCGTGTCTATTCCTATCTACTTTAAATATATAAGAGAGGTATCATCTGCAAATAGTACAGCGTCACAAAAACCCTTTAAATAATATGGTAGATCATTAATATAAACCAAGAATAAAAACGGACACAGTATTGAACCTTGAGATTCACCTAGCCGAACCGGTAGCCCGGAAGATCGCGCCATTTACGTCTGCACATTGAAATCATTTACGTCTACACATCAGATACTGATTTCCGTATCGTGATACCACCCTTTGGATATCACCTTTCCAACAAAAAAAATCCATATCAGTTCAGGTCTCTTCGAGTTCAGGACCTATATAATCGGTGAATATACACAAAAAAATAAAAATACATACACACGAATAGAGAACCTTCTGCTTTTTGGAAGTAGGTTAAAAAAAAATTCGACGAATTGAGAACCTCCTTTTTAAAATTCGGATAATGAGATTTACCTTCTACCATCAGGTCAACCTAATATCCTGAAAGAATACAACTATGGCTCCATAGGTATGTATAACGTTAAAAGAAATTTCATTTAAGTCCTAACCGTTGAGGAGTTGTACTTTTCATCATCATCAGCAAATACACATGATATTATGATTATCAGACGCAAATACTTGAACAACTTAATTAATAAGTGCCTACCAATTTTGGGGGTTGCCCTCAAGATCTCAGGGATCCCATCATCAGATCCTGACTTAGTGACAGTGGGACCACCTCGGGAGTACCTAAAGAAACACAAAAAGAATTTTGAAAATCTGTCTACAATGGACAAAAAAAAAACACAAAAATATGTATATACTAGCTTAATTATGCCTGCGGCTTCGCGGCGCAGAGTTTGCTGTCCCACGGGGGCATACTACCACCGGGATAAAAAGTATCCTATGTGTTAACCCAGGGTAAAAACTAGCTGTATGCTGAATTTCATCCAAATCTGTTTTGTAGTTTCAGCGTGAAAGATTAACAAGTTAAACATCCATTCATACTTACAAACTTACAAATCGGTTAAAAAAAATGCATATTTCTGTACGAAAGGTCGAAAATCTAAAAATCATCATCTTCCTGCCCTTATCCCATTCAATTTGGGGTTGGCGCAACACGTTTTCTTCTTCCATTCTTAAAGCTATCAATAAATTAATAAGTACAAATCTTAGTTAAGAACGTAACCATTAATTGTATCCAAGCCAGTTCTGGTGCTGCGAAATAGCCGATGACTGAATTCCTCCTTCCGTGCGCTCACTTCTTTCGTTTATTTTTTTTTCTATCGATTTCACTCAGAAATTTCAAGGGTTTCTTATTAAGTTTTTAGATGGCTGCGTTATATTGGGTAAGGGTTACCTTATCTTATCGGTGACAAAGCTACACAGAAATGTGATTTTATGGTTTATGCTTAAAAATTTTTGTCAAAGATCTTATGGTTTTATTTCAGATCCAAGATTACATTCAATTTTTTGGTGGCGATCCAAAGCGAGTGGTTGTGATGGGTCAAGGTTCTGGCGGCAGTGCTGCATCCCTCTTGGCAATGTCTCCCGAAGGTCGCACCGCTACGGGAGTGGCTGCCCTGTCTGGAGCACCCCTGTCTCCAGGAGCTGTGAGATCAGACCCGGCCAAACATGCAGAGGCACTTGCTGAACGCACAGGCTGTCCGAAAACACCAGCAGAAAGCCTACTTATATGCTTAAGGCAACTGCCTGTGGAAGAACTTGTGCAGGTACCGTATCGAATACTATTATATGAACTATATTATATAATATAGCATTTTAATATTTGTTTTTAATAGCCTATATAATGTATCCCACTGCTGGGCAATGGCCGCCCCTTCTTCTCCTGCCAGACCTCTCTGTTTTGTGCAATTTTTGCCCACACCTGCCCTGCAAACATGTTTTTTTTTTATTTGCCTATTTTGCCCCCACTGCTGGGCAAAAGCCTGCCCCATTCCTTTTCAACTCGATGTTTTGCCTTCTCTGGCTCATCAGATAAGAACGAGTCCTCTAGATTAAAATATGTAATGTTTATAGGCGGATGAGGATTTGAATATGGACATGGTTGACACAGAAAGATTTTTACAAGAAATATCAGGACGTTCTGGTGAGTTATTTTATGATATATAAAATATTTTGGACAAACCAAAAAGAATATCATACCGGTAATAATGCCATGTTTCAGTAAATTTTAGTATCTATAAAAAAATATATTGAATTCGCGACTAGGTGCTGGTGCAAGAGTGGAAGGAGCAGACGATCTCCGGGGTCTGCCACCGCTAGTTGCTGAAGCTCCAGCTGAGTCACTCAGTAAGAAACAGAAGCGTGTACCACTCCTGACTGGTGTAACTTCTGCTGAGACCTCTAGAGCTGTATATGGTAAGATGTTTTTTCTCTTCTGTTTATAGTGGAGTGCCGTAAGATTTATACCTCGGAATCCAGGGCCGGTCAATGAATCTTCATGAAAACTTTTGGACTGTATTGGTAAAAGCCCAAATAAAGAAGTTAAAAAATTTTTTTTTTTAATTTAACAATGTACTAAAAAATACGGGCTTTTAGCAATGCAGTCCAAAAGTTTTCATGAAGATTCATTGACCGGCCCTGGATTCCGAGATTTTACAATATTTATACCTTACGGCACTCCACTATTATATTTTTGCCAGTTTCGTAAATTCTTAGCTCTGCAGCATCATACCATCTGCTTGGTGCTGTTTTTGAAGAAATGCCTTTAAAGAGTACAAATTAATTACTTTAAAATATTTTGATCGGCAGGCAAATTCAATAAATTCCTGACAAACCAACTTCAAACCGTGAAGGACTTTTTAAAGAAAGATTTGATCGGTGGTCTTCAGAATGTGGTTCAAGGAGTCGAGGGTCTCATCCCTTTGGCTTCCAGCGTGGAAGCCGTGCTGCCAATATCTAACTACTACCAGGGTTTGTTTGAACAGGCCTCCAATATAGTTGATGGACTCTCCAAAGTCGCCGAGGCTACAGGTAACAAAATTATTAAATCTAGATCGCCATTATTGAATTAACCTTTAAAACTAAACTAACATTCGGAAATTAAAAAATAAATGTCGAAACTACTAAGTAGTCATACAGGCGCCTAACAATTACCAAAATCGTATTGCGGCTTAATCTCAGAAAAATAGCAGTCACGTTAAAAATCATAGAACGCCAGCTGTAAATCTAAAAACGCACCATTCCCGGACCCCTACAATTTATAATAATATCCATGCCCCTAATCAAAGGGTCGGACCCTTTTTAGGTAAGGATTTTTTGTTAGGGTTCGGGCTACCTAGCAACCGATCGATATTTTGTTGGAGCTGAGTTTGTTTTGAGATTTTGTAATTGAATAAACTACTACCTGATACTATTACTCGATCTTAGAGCTATAAAAATCGAAAACATGTGACATCTACCCCTCTACATCCCTCTCCTAAATAGGAGGCCTGAGTCCCTGCAGTGGGAACATTATAGGCTGATGATGACCTGATACATTTTGCAACCTTAATGTCTGGTCGAATTTAAAAAAAAACAGTTGGATAGATAATAATATCGTGGAATGAATGATAACAATTATGTAGGTTACCAAATTACCGTTACAAGAATTAGATAACAATATCATTGTAAGGTATCTAAAGTCCCCGTCGGGGCTGCGGGTTTTTCGCAAGAGATACCGTGGCCTCGACATGAAGGGCTAAGAAGGAACATGGGTGGTTTATATTCAGTAGAAGTCTGACACTCCCTTTCGCTCGGCCCAAGAGCGGGAGGGGTTATTCGATGATATTCCACCCGCCAAAAAAAAAGGTATCTAAAGTTTTTAAATGTGTGAAACCTGATTAACACTTCATTCCGTAGGTGATGCTTTGTTCAACTTTCCGGCGTACCAGACTGTCCAGCAATGGAAAAATGGCGGCGATGCCTTCCTCTACAGTTTTGAACACGTTGGAAACCTATCTAAAGGATGGCATTTCTTACCTGGAGTAGCCCTAGCTGGTTAGTATCACTTAAAACTTTATGTAGGTCTAGGTACTAGTATCTTTTAACAACAGTTGAAAATCCCCAACATTCACGAAAAGCCTGACATTTCATCTCGTTCCTTCTTCGTGTTTAATCATTCAATATTGTATTTCAAATACTGCACGACATCCTCAACCGTCGTGGAGTGATGCAGTCGTGAAACGCAGCTGTACGTCGTAGGCACAGTTATAGGGCGCAGCAATATAAAGGGTGTAAAAGTACCCTTAACGCAAACGAAGGGCATTTGTACTCCCCACCACTGCGGTCATTTTTTTGTTCTAGGCCATACCTGGGAACCTCCTAGTTGTGAGTTTTACCGTAAAATGTGATTTTTGACCCCAAAAAAAAAGTCATTTCCCAGCAAAAATTTTTGCGTAGGTGCTTGATGTACAGAATGCTTGGTTGTCGGATGCGTGAAGGGTTCGTTTACACCCTGTATGTTGGGACAGGTTACGTAAAGGCGAACGTGTCTGGCTGCCCGACTGAATTTAAACACATAAAGCCTATGACAGTTAAATAAGTATCAAGCTGAACCAAAAATCTATGGAGAATGTCTATCACTATTTTTAAATTTATAGTTGAGACTATAGCACCGTACTTAGGTTTAATATTCGATTTGTGTGTGGACAAAGGAGTATTTTTTTTATTAGTATCCCCCGATATAATGATGATGGCCCGGGTGACTTGGGCTAGGTACTTTAAACTTATTTTAGAAACAATGCATCACGAAAGGCGTAAAATTTCCAATGAATCCGTATAAACTTGCCTAAACCCATTGATATAAAAACTAAACATACGGTCGTCCGAACATTTGCTCGACGCGTTCGCCATACAGAGAATCGGTGTAGTCTGCTCGTTAACGTAACCTCGGCGTGGTATTTTCGAGGTATAAAGAACATAAATAAAGCTTTTAATAAAATTTACGACCGCACCCGAAGAGAGCCGATCGTGGACTACTTCACTTCGGCTTAGGAAAGACCGTTTTAGGACCAAGTTCGAGGCGTCATTGTAACATGCGGTTCGCCCAGTCCTTACGCAGTAATATATAAGTCAATGCCTAAACCGTAATACTTTTTCAGAGAAACCTAGCGAGGAGGAGATAGTTAAGCCCAAGAAAGCGCAAGGTCCCTCTCACGGCGACGAACTAGCGTACATCTTCGAGCCTCTAGGTCCTGACGGTCAGCCCATGGGCGGCGAGATCTCCAGTACTGATGCTCGAGTACGGGAAAACTTTGTGGGGCTTATCGCCAAGTTCGCACATGGACCAGATGAATCCAAAGGGAAGAACACTTCGAATGCTTTTGGTGGTATGTTCCCTAAGAGTGCTGATCAATTTTTGAAGATTGGTGAATCTTTGACGATTGATAAGGATTTCAGGTGTGTTTAATATACCTTACCACTTTTAACCGTGTGATTTTTTATTCAGAAATTAGTGCTAAATTATTGAGCTATTTAAATGTAAGTAATAGAATTTTACGGCTTTCACACACACAATTTTTACGGCTGTAGAATCAAACTGACATACGGACGGACAGACTGACGATTATAATATGCCGAATCTATAAGAAATTACATTTTGAACATTTGGCTACGGAACTCTAAAAAGGGGAAAAATATGAAGTTTTTTTGCAAAACATAATGTCCGACTTAGCTAATGAATCAGTATGTTTTTTACATTTTTTCAAGTCGGTGCTCTGTTTTTTTAAGTTTTGTACTTGAGAAATAGGTTACCTATATAGGGTGTAAAAGTACCCTTAACGCAAACGAAGGGCATTTGTTCTCCCCACCACTGCGATCAGTTTTTTGTTCTAGACCATACCTGGGAACCTCCTAGTTACGGAGATATTGGGGGTCAAAGTTCCAAATTTTTCACAGCTGTTTTTGTAAATACTAGTTTTTCAGGTTATAACTTTACTTAAATTACCTCCATGACCCGTTTACTATTCAAAGCATCCAATAGCACAATGTTTTTAGAGTGCTACATTGAGTTTTACCGTAAAATGTGATTTTTGACCCCAAAAAAAAAAAGTCATTTCCCAGCCAAAATTTTTGCGTAGGGGTACTTAGTTTGATGTACAGAATGCTTGGTTGACGGATGCGTGAAGGGTTCGTTTACAGCCTGTATAAAATATCAAAATGAGGTCCAGAGGCGCCTTGAGGAAACAATGAAGTAAAGCGCCCGTTTCAATATCATTACTTATAATTGTTTTCTTTTTTCAGGTTCTGTCAGATCGGCTTATGGGGCAACATGGGAGATAGATTAACAGGTGCTCTATGTAAGAATATCCTCGGCAACTTACTGAACCTGCCGAATTTGCAAGAGCAATTACCACTCCAGTTGCCTGGACAGAACAATGTGCCATTGGTCCCAGGACTGTTTGGCAAGCAGCCAACCAAAGCTCCTCAAAGACAGAATCAAAGACCACGAACTACTCAAGCACCTTTTAGACTACCGTTTGATTTTTTGTTTTAATAATATTTCATTGTTTTAAAAACATTTTTCACATTTTATTTTGTGTAGGTAACTTATGTAAATCATTATGGTGCCATAGGTAGATGATAACTGGAATTCTACCAAAATACAATGACATTTAATACTTTACTTGTTTTATTTACACAAATTGTTTTTTTTTATTTCATAATTAAGTAGGCAACTGCCAACTACTACCTACATACTTAGGTACTTACCTTAAGTACCTGCCTACATAATGCTGTAAAAAATAAACCGTACAATTTAATATTTGAATAAGTCCTAATAACATTGAATAGTATAATACGTCATTTATTTACACATCTTGGCCCCACAATTCCAAGGATCGTTATCACAATGTTTTAATTGCCTACCTATTATGGGTGTAGTCAAAACAGAAAAACCGGTTTATCGGTTGACCGTACCTAACACTAGCTACCACTAGTACCTACTTATTGATAGCAGTCTAGCTGCATCCGGAATTAAATATCAAGAAGCAAGATTGTTTTTCCCTCAGTTTTAGTTGAATATTAATCAAGATGCGTCGTGCGTGTGCTATTATTTTGTTCCTCGTGTTCACTCAATACCTGGTCGAGACGGCTTCGTATGGCGAACTTCCTGGTCAGCGTTCAACTTGCGGCAAACACGGTGATGATGTAAGTACCTACTTGATTATTCGTTCTGTCCACAAACATTTGCTAGAAATTCCGGTAGCACTAATATCAAAGTAGTAGTTAGGACCCAACGTGTAGTAACGTTTTATTGGTTTTGGATTCTTGCTTACGTTTATCAGTGGATGGGTGACCCTGACCTCCCATTAGGAGCACACAGCGTCTGTATTATATGCTAACCCCTCAAGTTTGAACCTCTCGTGAAACGAAACGCACTTATTCTGTGTGTATACAGGGTGTAGTAAACGCACCCTTCACGAAGCCGTCAACCAGGCGTTATGTATGTACATCAAACTAAGTAACCATAACCAAAAAATATTGCTGGGGAACGAGTTTTTTTTTGTAAAGAGTGAAAAGTCGTGTTTCACGTTAAATCTCAACGTAGCACACTCAAAACATAGTGCTGATGGAGGCATTTAATAGAAAACGGGTCATTTATGTAATTTAAGTAAAGTTATACCGTAAAAACCACAAAAAAAAACTTGTGCAAGCTTTGGAACTTTGACCTCCAACATCTCCGTAAGGAGAAAGGTTCCCAGGTATGGTCCAGAAGAAAACATTATCGCAATGACATGTCGGGGAGATCAAGTGGTTTTCGGCTTCGTTAAGGGTATTTTTACATTCTTTATACAGAGTTTCTTCCGTGCCTTAAAAGTAGATTAAGAAGTTGGTCGCGGCTGTCAATTAAAGACCTTTGAGTGCTTTTGACAGTCGTTACGTTACAGGTAGTCAGTGACCTGAAAGTCTAACGACCAGTGTTATCGTGGGATATCGTAATTACCCCGTACCAACTAGGTGGTGGTCAGATAGGCAGTCGCTACATGTTATATTGGTACTGGTATGCAGCTGCATCCGGTGAGACTGGAAGCCGAAGAACTAATTGTTTGAAGTTGGGCAAAGGCTAGGCAAATGATGTTGGCTTCTTGGCAAAGTTGCGAGTTAAAATTCCGGTTAGAGTTTGTTGGTGGTTGTAGTTGGTGTTCAACTTTGTGTATATGCGCTAATGTTCAACTTTGTGTATGTGGACCTCAGCAAAAAACTATTATTTATCATTAATTTATCTTTTACAGTGCACTGTCGACGATCAATGCTGCACCAACCACCGATGCCATAAATACGCCAAAAAATGTCAAGTTAAAATAGATCTTCCACTCATGCCGCAACAATAGCTTACCAGAACAGGAGTTTGATATACTTTCTTTGACTTTTAGGTTATATTATACAAGGTGTAAATGGACCCCTTACAAAGTTGTCGACCAAACATTCTGTACATCAAACTAACTAACATTGCACAAAAAATATTGTTAGGCTACAACTTTTTTCTTGTTGTGAGTTGTCACATTCCAAATCACCTTTAAAATCACGTTTTACGGTACCGGTTGCGGTACATACCTACACCGCACTAAAACATTGTGCTGGACGATGGATAAATATAGGTAGGTATACTCTGGAACAAAAAAAGTATTGCAGTGACGACGGTGACGGGCAGAACAATGTCTTTCAGCTTCGTAAAGGGTCTTTTTACACCCCATATGTAGGTATCCAAGGACTAACTTGTAAAACCTTAATTAAATGATTTGAACAATATGTTTTCCGTATTGTTATGGCCATGCTCCTCTCCGTCAGTATCCTTATCTGATCCTATGATGATTATGATTACATTCATCGTCGCGATTAGGTACTCTTTAAAGCAGTCTTTTTGCCCAGCAGCTCGACAAATCAATACACATTAGGAGTATGACGTACGTAAACGTTTTCGGTACAGCATTCTGATCGATTTTGTAAGAAAAAAATGTTTTTTTTTAAACCGGCAAAAATTTTATAAGTATGTTAGGTCAGAGATTCAGAATGATGTACTTAACATGTGGTTACTGTTATAGCGTCGGTGCTCCTTCTACCTTGTATGTACCCGGTAAACACAGTATTACGATCTTATTATTGTCTTCGGTGTCCGTTCGTCTGTTTCAAGCATGATAAATAAATGATGTTTATTTTGCAAATAGGTTTTTACAAACACTTTGACAAGTTACTTTTTTAAAACTAGATGGGGCCGGTGTTTCGTACCTGACTACTCTGAGAAGAAACATCCGAAACAAACTCAGAGGTCATAGTCTCTTTTGAAGTTCAGACACAATCTTGGTATACACACATGAAGACTATGCGAAAAGGGTAACTATGCTAACACACACAAGGGAGATGAGAGTGAAGTAGTAGATGGGGTATCCCGTATCACGGCAAAACAGCGTCATGTCGTCGCGGTCGGATTTAGTTCGGTCTTCTGAATAGTTTTGCTAATTCTGAGAATTTTCAAAGGAATATACAGGGTGTAAATCAACCCATCACACAGCCGTCAACCAAGCATTCTGTACATCAATCAAAGTACCCCTGCGCAAAAATGTTTGCTGGGAAATGACTTTATTTTTTGGGGTCAAAACTCACATTTAACGATAAAACTCAAAGTAGCACTCTTAAAACATTATGCTAGTGGATGCTTTGAATAGTAAACGGGTCATGGAGGTAATTTAAGTAAAGTTAAAACCTGAAAAATTAGTATTTACAAAAACAGCTGTAAAAAATTTGGAACTTGGACTCCCAATATCTCCGTAACTAGGAGGTTCCCAGGTATGGTCTAGAACAAAAAAATGATCGCAGTGGTGGGGAGAACAAATGCCCTTCGTTTGCGTTAAGGGTACTTTTACACCCTATATACCTAGGATACGTGCATTGGCATTGTTAAATATAATGTATAACATGTTGCGAAACAGGATAAAAATTAAAGGGTTTCATTTTTGCAAATATCTCTAAAACAGTTTAAGATTTTTAAAATTTATTTATAAGATTCGAAAAGCAAAGGAATTTTCATACCTAGTAAAAGGTCCCGTAACTGTAGCATCAATATTTATGACTCGACCTTTCATGAATGAATACTATTTATTTAAATCTATTAAATACATAATAATTGTCAAAAATCAGGCTTCTACTGGATAGATGAATAAACAATAATCTGCGGTCAAACAATTTTTATAGCGAGTTTTTATTTAATTTAAAAGTTATTTAGTTCATTAGCAATATTTTCTTGAACATAAAAATTGCAAGTGCGATAATTGCTAAATAACACATCTGAGATTGTTTTAATTTTTTAACCGACTTCTACAAAGGAGGAGGTTCTCTATTCGTGTGTATGTATTTACTTCTTTTTTTATGTATGTCCGCGCAATCCGTCAATTGTAAAACTTTCTTTTTTAAAATTTTCTTTTTATGTTTGAAACAGTATATTTCCGAGGTGGTACCATTGTCACCAAGTCAGGATCTGATGCTGTCATCCCTGAGAAATCGAGGGCAACCCTCAAATTTTATAGGCACACATTACGTTTTCCACGTATTTTCTGAAGCTGTTCAAATATTTACGTCTGATAATCATAATCTCATGTGGCTGCGCTGATGATGGAAGGTACAACTCCTCAACGGTTAGGAGTTGAAAGAAATTCCTTCAAAATATACGTACTTATGGACTGATAGTTGTGTTGTTAGGTTAACCTGATGATAGAAGGTAAATCTCGTTAACCGACTTTAAAAAAAGAGGTTTCTCAATTCGTCGGAATATTTTTTATGTATATTCACCGATTACTCAAAGACGCCTGAACCGATACAATACAATATTTTTTTGTTGGAAAGGAGATTATCCCAAGGGTGGTACCATGATAAGGAAAAATCAGAATCTGATGATGGCATCCCAGGGAAAAGGAAACCCTCATATAGGCACTTATTACGTGTTTCGTGCTTTTTCTAAAGCTTTTCAAGTATTCGCATCTAGCAGTCATCACTTCATGTTGATGAGCTGATGAGGGAAGGTATAACTCCTTAACGGTTAGGAGTTGGAGGATTATTCTTTAATATTATGGGGACGTATGTATTGTTGTATTCTTTCAGGTTATCTAGGTGAGCTGATTATGGAAGGTACTACTAGGATTTGCCTTGAATTTATGAGAATGAACATAAAAAGTGTGAGGTACACCACTAAAGTATCTTCATAATTATATGTATAGCAGTAATTTGTTTAAGGTTAGTTTGACGTACGAAACAAAAAACTTGGATTCTTTGATATAAAAGAAGGAATATAATTACAGCATTATTAGAAAGCTATCGTCTGTCATCAACTCATATTATGACAGAGGTAAGCTTAAAACATTTTGTCAACACACTTGCTAATAAAGTGGCTCTAATTTCACCGCGATTAGACACATAATGACACCTGTAATCAAACTGTGACTTTTTCATTGCCATTATTCACAAGGGATTTTTTTTAAATTTCATTAGTTGAGTTGCTTTGTTCTTAAAAAAAAAACGATTCTAAAAAGATTGTGTTAAATAGTACAAATAAATTAATGTACCTATTGCTTGCTCACCTTACCTTTCAGGAATTCAACGTTTTTTTTATTACAGAGAAAACAAAAGTTTTATTTATTAAAAACGTAAGTACATACAAGTTGAAATTTTCTATTTAAATTCGAAGTTGCATGAAAGGTAAGGTGAGCAAGCAATAGGCGGATAGCGTTTCAGCCACGTGGCTGAAACGCTATCCGCAAAAAGCAAAAAAAATAAAACCTCATTCTTTTAGTCTATGGCCGATCGCCATTGTTAGATGCGCGCGCAGTAAAACTGATTAATTTGTCCCGCCATCCCGAAATTTTTTTCACAACTCGTTTTAACTGTTTGAAAATGTTTTTTTTTGTGATATTTTCTTCACAAGTGTGTTGAAGAACGTCGTATGATACACGTGTGATTACCGTCCTCGGTTCTCTTAAGACCCTCACCTGATGGCTCGGGTCTCAATGGCGCCTCAGCGGTAATCACCAACGTTACACACTTGTACCATAATCTACTATTACCGACATTGATATAAAAACTAAAGATACGGTCGTCCGAATCCGAACATTTGCTCGACGCGTTCGCCATACAGAGAATCGGTGTAGTCTGCTCGTTAACGTAACCTTGTATAAGTGGCGTGGTATTTTCGAGGTATAAAGAACATAAATAAAGTTTTTAATAAAATTTACGACCGCACCCGAAGAGAGCCGATCTTGGACTACTTCACTTCGGCTTAGGAAAGACCGTTTTAGGACCAAGTCGTCATTGTAACATGCGGTCCGCCCAGTCCTTACGCAGTAATATTTAAGTCAATGTTACCGACTGTAATAATGTTATGTATTTATATTATTCTCTGTGCAAACTGCTCAAACATAGTTTGATGATTCTTTAAACACATTATTATAGTTCGTGGTAAGTACCTACTGCTCTACTAAATTCAGTTTAACTTCTTTGATTTGTATTCTTAGTTCTCTCCCTTTATTGATTAGTGAATAATCACTGAATTCATGACATAATAAATTCTTTAAATAAATATGAAGCCGGCCATGACATTTAACAACAACGAGATTCTTTAGCTATCATATATTTCATAGCGTAGCTTTTACCCCCTAGATGTTTTGATAAAATTTGTGGCGTTTACACCCCAGTGATTAATCATTTTTTTAACAACTATCTGGTCTTACAAATATTTGTTCCGTGCGGGAATCGTGTCAATCGCTTAGCCACTGTGCCAACCATGCCGTCGAAATATTACAATTCCGATACTGAGTGATCCAATATCGGGATAGAGTACTTAATTAACAAAAAAAAAAACTAATTAGGCCGTCAGATAGATAACCAAAAAATATTGGACACGTATTTTTTCTTTTTCCACGTAAACGAACAATGAAGACGCTACAGTGCTTTGAAAACTCGTGTGATGTCACATTCTATTGATGTCATATTCTAAGACATTAGTATAGCATTTTTTACCGGTGAGTGACGTCACAAACTCCCACTCAAATCTATGACGCGTTTTATCTTCGTAAATTTTATTGATTTGATAAAACATAAAATACGTATCCAATATTTTTCGATAATCTAACAGACGGACTAATTAGAATCATATTTTTTTTAGTCAGGAAACATCCCTGGGTTATTGTAATATCGGAACTTTCGTTCCGAGATTACGAGATTCCGAGATTCCGATAGGTATTCATGCTAATGGTAACCCACTTAAACCAACTAAAAGTTTGTGTTAAGTACCTACCTATTATTTTAGATTCAACAAAAGTTTGGAGGGGACATTACGAGACCATTTCCTAATTTATCGTCTTACATATTTTTTTATGGTTACCGAGAAACAGCTGAAGGCTCTCCTCTATGTGTATGCTATACGGCACAGGACCTATAAATCGTCAGACATACTATAACATATTATGATAAGCCCAAGTCCGATGATTCACAACTTATATTATAATTTAGGTCAAATTGTGACACATAATTGTTTAAAAGTGACACAGGTATTTCGAATAAGTAGATAAGAAATCATTGGTTACGAATGTCACTGTCCCGTTTAACGTTTAACAGATTAGTTGGAAAAATATATATGTAGAAGAGGTTAATTGATTGTTTTTTGTTTGAAAATCTACAGGTTGTTTATATTTTTAAATAAAAGTTATTCCCTAAGGGACTGATGAGTTAACTCCACAACGTAACGCTTGGTATTGACATTGATTGGTGCCGGGGCTTTATGTCGCACAAAGTGGCTCAATGAATATTAAAACTGAAAATTAGTGACACTTCCAGAATTAAAACAAATCAAATGGTGTTGGCATTGACTTATATTATACTAGCTGTACCCGCATGCGTTGCTATGCCCTTTTTCCTACATAATACCTGCCTACCTACCTCCTATCCTACCTACCTACTACCTACTACCCTACCTACCTACTTACTACCCTACCTACCTACTTACTACCCTACCTACCTACCTACTACCCTACCTACCTACCTACTACCCTACCTACCTACTTACTACCCTACCTACCTACTTACTACCCTACCTACCTACCTACTACCCTACCTACCTACCTACTACGCTACCTACCTACCTACTACCCTACCTACTACCCTACCTACTACCCTACCTACCAACCTACTACCCTACCTACTACCCTACCTACCTACCTACTACCCTACCTACCTACCTACTACCCTACCTACCTACTACCCTACCTACCTACCACCCTACCTACTACTCTACCTAGTCTACTATCCTACCTACTACTCTACCTAGTCTACTATCCTACGTACTGAGTTGTGTTTTGTTATTCTGTCAGTTGCGTTTTGTTATACCACGTTTTATGTCATGTCCCACGGGAACGACGGGAACGGGATAAAAAGTATCCTGCTGTGCTTCTCCTGGTTCTTAGCTACCTCCCTACCAATTTTCAGCCAAATCGGTTCAGCAGATCTCGAGTTATAAGTGTTGTAACAAACCCGTCTTTGTTTTATATTTATATAAGATAAGATTAGGTACTGCGTGGTTTTCATATTACTGCGTAGTTTTTATATCAATGGGTGTTGGAGTCATCAAAATCGGCCCATTGCGTTTAGTCTGTAAAGCGCCACAAAGGAACGTAAGGCTGGGTTAAAAAACTGGCCAAGTGCGAGTCGGACTCGCACATGAAGGGTTCCGTACCAAAACGTCAAAAAAATCACGTTTGTTGTATGAGAGCCCCCCTTGAATATTTATTTTTAGTATTTTTTGTTATAGCGGCAACAGAAATACAAAATTTGTGAAAATTTCAACTGTCTAGCTATCGCGGTTCTTGAGATGTATCTCATTCAAAGCATTTGTTGACTAGACGATACCAGGCTGTAGCCTGGTATCGTCTAGTCAACAAATGCTTTTTAGGTCAATATTGTAGGTTTGTAACTAATTGTGGTAGTGTTTTGACTATCGTTTATTTTAAAGATTTTAGCTGCAAATCTTCATATTTACGACTAGTTTAAGTGGCACGATATTGCTACGGCGAACCTTTAGCATTTTAGAACGATGAAATAGATGACCTTTAATTAAATGCACACAAAAACAACGCCCTGTAAAGGATATTTTAAGGCCCGTTATCGCTGGACAATGCGGGTGCCGTTAATGTGAATTCATCAGGTATACTATATTTACTTGCAACCACGAAACTCCGTTAGTGATCAACATTCATTTCGCCACAATGCGTCGCCTTTCTACAGTTGTACTTTTTTTTGTTTTTACTCAATATGTAATTACCACTGCTAGTACTATTCCAAACGATGTTGAAGAAGTTGGAGGAATAGAGAATAAAGATGTTAATGAAGTTGGAGCAATTATAGAGAAGATAGATGTTATACCTGATACTCCTGCTGTGGTTCAACAAAATTCTGTGACAGGTGCCTTAAAATGCGCTCAACTTGGAGAATCTGTGAGTAGATCTATGAGTATATCAAACGAACGTTTGATTTCATAAGTGTAACATATAAGATAAGTTGTACTTCTACTTACCTAGTTGCTATTTAAGTATATATGAAGTTAAAAGTTAACTTACTATTCTGCTATTTAGTTGACGAAAGTCTTTATTTAATGAGACCAAAAATATTGAAACATTGTTCTTTACCTAGTAACCATTCATCGATGGTTAACGAATCTAATCAATTTTATTTTATTGATTAGGTCTAACAACACATAGGTACTGTTACTAAACGAAAACATAAAATTTTACACAGGAGCCTATATAAAAATTGCACGGGTTTTTCGCAATACCTATGATTTATGTAAGATGCTTTGAGCCATCTTATGGCTTAATAATAACTGCCACTCGGGTCGATCATAAGATTAAGCCGCACTTGCCTAGGTTGGTCTGTGGATGGGTGACCGCCCATTACATACCGAGTTTCCTCCGTGCCTCGGATAGCACGTTAAGCTGTTGGTCCCGTATAGATCTTTGGCAGTCGTTACAGGCAGTCAGTGACCTGAAAGTCTGACAACCAGTCTTACCAATGGGTCTTTATCGATTTAATTACTTTTTACACACATTGTGTTATTTCTTTGAATTACATAACATTTTTGAATTTTTTTATCAGTAGTCAAATAGCCAGTTCACAATAAAATTAGTATAAACACGTTATTGCATTTAGCAAGCAAATTTTATTTAGTTTAGTACCTAACGGTTAAAATTAGTGCCATGTACCTCTAAAAGGGTTTTTTTTTTAAGAAAGTGTCAAATTCAACGTAGTTTGCGTAATTTTAAGAAAGACGGCATAGAAACTCAATTCTTGAAAAATTTCGTTTAGTAACGGTTTGTCATTAAAGGTGCAAATTGTTTACATATTGCAACATATTGCTCTTTCCGAGAACGAAACGAAGAGTTTTTTGCAAGTCTAATATTTAAATAAAATGTGTTCTTTACTAGGGACTAAACCTGTTGTTTTGTCATTTTCAGTGTATTTTCCACAATGACTGCTGCTCGCGGGCTTGCCTGGGCTACGCGAAAAGATGCGTGACTTAATGATATTCATGAAAACGAAGATTTACAAATATTAACCTTACTTAGAAATTAAATATTACACCTGTGATGATTACAATGCGATTAAAAAGGGTCCACGGAAGACATTTACATACCATTGTCAAATAGTTACATACAAAAATAAATTATTATGATTATTTTTATAATATAATGTTTTTATGTAAAATTGGTATTGAGTTTTGCACCCTATGGTCGATCTACCTACCTAGCTGATCCCGTTTCACCTCACCCCTTTCATATAGCTAGGCAGCTGGAACTCCACTTTTGCCAATTTGCATAAAAATGGGTTAGGGGTTGAACCGTGTAAAACCATCGGTCCTCGCCACACGATGTTACTGGTCCGACTACAATTTAAACTACATACAAAGACAACTTTAATGAAAAGAAAAATAAACTTACAAATCTTGCCTTTCAACAAGGAATATTTTAATTGGTTCTTCTTGTTGCTATGAAGGATTTCGATCCGGTTTCTCTTATAGACTGGTTATGAATACATTCAATGATAAAAATACCTTTTAATCTGCATGCAATACTATAACAGACATCGTGGGAACTAAAAGGATGTTACTAATCTTACAAGCATGATATTAGTATACAAACAGTCATGAGCACTCTACCAGAAAAACGTGTCCAGAGATATTGTATTTATAACAGAGGCTGTTTCTTGTTTTTTTGTTTTTGTAGTAACATGTAGTACTAACACTATAGGCCTTGACGCCTGATAATAAAATAATTTTAAGTTTCTCTCTTGATAATAGGGTGGCCAAACCTTTTTATAACAAATAAGAAACTTCGTTTCGACAAAAATAATTTGTGTCCAGTTAAAAAACATCAACTGTTACCTTAACATTTACTAAACTTTCTCTAATGTAGGTACTCGTTCTTTACTTTATCCATTCTTGTCACACCACACTTCCACCTCAATCATCTACGACCTCAACTACACCTCAACATTCTCGATGACGGAGATTTCAGCGCTACTAGAACGAATAACAAGCTTCAGAATAATCATAACAATATAAATTTTACTTAAAATAAATGAATTACTGCCGCACTCAGAGAGCTTTAATGATTACTTAGGCCATCACTTAGTAAAGGTTTTGACAGTTTTGTCATACAAAAGTATGTCAAATCTTTACTAAGTGACAGCTTAAGTAATCATTAAATATCTCTGAGTACCGCAGTAAGTGTTACCTATTTACAGTTATGGCCTAATAAAAGTAAACCTTGTGACCATGTCTGTCTGTCTGTCCGTCCATCCGTCCGCACTATTGCTCAAAGACTCTAGTCCTAGAAAGCCGTAATTTAGCATGAATATACAGATGTATATTCATGCCAAATTACAGTAACTCATCTGAGTTACGGCGACAAAGTGGTAAAATAAAATCTCGAAAAGTATTTTTTTTTGCGTAAGTATCTCCAGTACACATAAACGTGGGGATGATTTTTTTTCTTGCGAAGCCCATATTGTGGGGCGTCGTTGGATAAGTCTTTAAAAAAAGATTGTGAGTTTGCTCTAACACATTCGAATTTCGCGGACTATCTTGTCGCATTCTTTGCACCAGTTACAGAAAAGTTGAAAGGGATTCGAATGTCGTGGTATGGACATGTTATGAGGAGGGACGAATCGCATGTGACTAAAAAGGTTATGGATATAAATGTTGATGGATGGAGAGGGAGCGGAAGGCCAAAGAAAAGATGGATGGATTGTGTGAAGAATGATATGAAAGAGAAAGCAGTAAATGCCACTTTGATGTATAACAGTGAAGAGTGGAAAAACTGGACGTGTTGCGCCGACCCCAAATGGAATGGGATAGGGGCAGGAAGATGATGATGATACCTGGGAACCCCCTAGTTACGGAGAGGTCATAGTTCCAAATTTTTCACAGCTGTTTTTGTAAATACTAGTTTTTCAGGTTATAACTTTATTTAAATTACCGTCATGACCCGTTTACTATGCAAAGCATCCACTAGCACAATGTTTTAAGAGTGCTACATTGAGTTTTACCGTAAAATGTGATTTTTAACCCCAAAAAAAGAAGTCGTTTCCCAGCAAACATTTTTTGCGTAGGGGTACTTAGTTTGATGTACAGAATGCTTGGTTGACGGCTGTGTGATGGGTTAATTTACACCCTGTATAACGAAATTAAAAGGAAAACTATCACAGCTAAGTAGGCTTTACAAGTTTACGTAATAGTCGACCAACTTATAAAATGTACTTGTATAAAATATTTTCCTTTATGTACATAATGGATGGGACCACAGGTCTTAAATCTCAAGAGAATATAACTTACATTGTGCTTCCCGTGAACTCAGAATCTTGAAATTTGGTACGAAGCAACGTCTTAGCACAAATAAAGAAAAAATTGCGAAAACCGTGAATTTTTAGTTTTATCATAATAATAAAAACATGTTTAATTATTTTTAACTTTGTTTAAACGGAAACCTCGGTTCGCGAGTCCGACTCGCACTTGGCCGGTTTTTTTTATTTTACTATGTCCCGCTTTCGATTAAATAATCCCGCTTTTTTCACTCACAACGTTCCGAAATCCCGACTTTCTCGAAAATCTGGCAACGCTGTCCGACATGCATTTGGCCGGTTTTGTGTGTTACGATTTGTTAAGTACTCAGTCCTGGGCCCCGAGTCTGCTATTCAATAGTGTCAGAATGGTCTATCATTGATCTCATAATTGTTGATTTTGACAACACCAAACTTGTCATCATCGGCCTAGCCTTTTCCCAACTATGTTGGGGTCGGCTTCCAGTCTAACCGGATGCAGCTGAGTACCAGTATTTTACATGGAGCGACTGCCTATCTGACCTCCACAACCCAGTTAATACTAGGTAATACGATACTCTTTGGTAAGACTGGATGTCAGAATTTCAGGTCACTGACTACCTGTAACGACTGCCAAAGATCTATATATGGCAGCCGGGACCAACAGCTTAACGTGCTTTCCGAGGCACGGAGGAAACTCGGTATGTCGGGCTGTCACCCATCCACAGACCGACCTAGGCAAGCACAGCTTTACCTAAAGATCGACCCGAGTGGCAGTTCTTAAAGCCACGAGCTCCTCAACACCAAACTTGTCAAAATCAAAAATTATGAGATCAATGATAGACCATTCTGACACTATTGAATAGCAGACTCGGGGCCCTGGTTTGTATGTATGTACCTACTACGCAAGTTCATGATGACAACCTCAATTAAAATTTAATTTTAATTCTTAACTCTTGTTCTTGACGTCATAAAATCCATTGTAGGTATATATTTTCTTGAACGAAGAGGTTGTGCGTAATGCGTTTTACGATATTATGGCACTCAGATAAAGAATGTGTTGATAATACAAACTAATCTGGTGGAGAAAGAATCCTAAATATTTATTTAAGTGCCCAAAATAACAAACGAAAGAATAAAGGAACCAATAAAACATACAACACGGGTAAAAACAACGTCCTGTAAACAACTTTTAAAACGATAGGTACATACCTCCGTTATCGGGCGCCATACGGGTGCCGTTAATGCGAATGTCAGTTGACCCTATATCAGTAGCCGAACACTGAGCTCGTTAGTATCAACCTGCACCTGACCACAATGCGTCGCTTCTCTACTATTGTTTTGTTCCTTGCTCTCTCAACGTACGTGACAAGTAGCAGCATAGTCACGAAGGATGTTCCGATTAAAGATGCAGAAACAGAACACAGTGTTGCTGAACCCGAAGTGTCATCAGTAGCACAGGTTGATGAAGTCGCACAACCTAATCGTGTAACGGAGACCGAGGCATGTGCTAAAGTTGGACAATTTGTAAGTTTTTAGAATCATTTTCCTTGTTTTGTTTTTGTCGATGATGGTAAGCTTTCCAGTCAAACTTGAGCGGAATGTTTTAAGGAAATGACATAGGTATAGTAATTCGTTTAGATACCTATATTTTATAGGCAATTTAGTCCTTTGTTATTCTGGTGATTTAGTAACAATTCAATTAAGTTGGTTTATTATTAATGTATGATCTATCATTACAGAGCAGATTTTGAATACCATTAAAAGTACCTACAAAATGCAGTCAATTTGATTCGAAGTCTTTGTTAAGTTTAAAGAGTTTGACTCAACACTGCTTTGTAATTACTACATGATCTTGAATAAGCAAAACCCCCTTTTTGTTCGGATTGCTATAAATTTATTTAAGTATTTCGTTTCATTCTTCTTCTTCGAATTCAGAAGACTTGGGATAATTTGGGCCTCTATAGGTTCTTGTTCTATAGGTAGTTGTTTTTATACTCATTATGTTTCAACATAATGGATATAAAAACACCCTTAACGAAACCGATACGCACTTGGTTTCCCCTTATTGCTATATTTTTTTTGTTCCACAGTCCACACCATTCCTGGGAATCTTCTTCACCTGACATTTGTATTACCCTCCTTTCTAAACCTGAAACTATATTTTTATAGTTATTCTAATGCTCTTCTGTATTACAATTTACCATACCAGTTATTTATTTTTCAGTGTATCAACCATAAGGACTGCTGTTCAAACGCCTGTCTAGGTTACATGAAGAGATGCGTTTCAGCAAAGGAATTTGTTGAAGATGAATGAGCTCAATGTATAAACTATAAGGTCAACTATTATGATTTACTGATGTATTCATTATGTAGTTATTTGAGTGACTATTGATGATTTTAAAATATATACTTGTGCCAATTTAAGAAGTGATCGTCTGTGGACTGAGTATTAAAGTATTTATTATTTATATACCCGTGTGTTTTCTTTATCATTATAAACATGCAAATATTATCTAGTATGAGGGTAGGCCATTCGCATGATATTGAATGGTGGTAGTGAAATAGGCTGTTTGAATTTTATTAATAATCAAGACTTTACTTTTGATTCTGCTAATGAGGCAATTTTAGAGACCCCCGTGTTACTAATTCCAAAACATTTATATGACTATCAATGAGGAAAATTTGTGGTATTATTTTGGAGAACCTGTGCAGCTGTTGTAGAGTATGTTTACTTATGATGCAGTTTACCTTAGTACTCACAGTGACTTTTTAAATCCTGCCATCTTACAGCGGACGTAGGAACTACATAGAAAACTACATAAGCAAAAAGTACCAAGTTCTCTCGTTTCACTGATGTTCGAGACAGTGCTGTTTTATAGTAATACACTAGCTGATGCCCGCGACTTCGACCGCGTGGATGGCGGTTATCGCGACCAAAAGTAATCATGATATAACATAATATAATATAACATAATATAACCTTCCTTACGGACAGACTGACGATGACGCGGCGGAGGACTTTGTTTTTAACCGACTTCAAAAAAGGAGGAGGTTATATGTTCGTGTGTATGTATTTTTTTTTTTTTTTTTATGTATGTTACCTGATTTCTCCTCCATTTGTGAACCGATTCTCAAAATTCTTTTTTTATTTGAAAGAGTATACTCCTGAGGTGGTCCCATTTCAATTTGGTGAAGATCTGATCCTGATCTTCGGAGATATACAATAGAACTCTTCAAAAATAGACGGCAAATCTGTCGTGATTGCTGCAATCGCTTGGATGTTTATTGTTTATACAACATCATGACGTAACATCACGCCTGTATGATCTGAGGGGGTACGCAGATGTGTACACCCAGATTTGGACAGTAAGATATTATGTAATGTTCCATTTATTGGGGATAAATAAAACCTATTATTTGTTTGGGAACAACTAAAAATGGAAAAATAAAAAACTTTTTGGCAAAAAATAAAACCGACTTCAAAAACACCAAAAAGTGAAAAATAAACTTCTGAAGAAAAATCAGCTTCTGAAGTCGGTGGCAAAAAACGAAATCAAACAAACAAATGTCACCGACTTCAGAAGCTGATTTTTCTTCAGAATTTATTTTTCACTTTTTGGTGTTTTTGAAGTCGGTTTTATTTTATATTATGTGATAGGTAGTAATTAGTTTAGATTTCAAAAGTAAAAGCAGTTATTGTGAGTTAGGTATCCATTGGTTAAAATTTCCATTAAGAACCGTCGATTTATAAGACGGGGTGTGGGGGGCGGGGAGGGCGGGGAAGAGGGCTACCCCCAAATACCACCTCCGCCCACCGGAACCCCATGGTTATGGAGGTTAGAATAGCGCTAAAACACGAAATGGGTTAAAATTTTGTATCGTTTGACAGGGGAAGGGTGAGGGGGGGGTGCCCACTGTGCCCTGGAACCACACCCATGTAAAGGCGACGCACCATTCTTGAGAAAAACAAATTATTGGAACCTAACCCCTGTAGGGCCCAGTTTTTTTCTTTTTTTTTTTTGAAATGGGCTTGCTCTTGACCTCAATCTTGCCCTAAGGGCAGAGATGAGGTCGACGATGGAACGAGCTTACCCAGAAGAAGCCTATTTACTCGCGACTTAAATAGATTAGGGTTATATGAACTCGGGAAAACCGACGCAGGCAGGAAGTTCCACTCCTTGGCTGTGCGCATAATAAAGGATTTAGCAAAGCGCTTCGTTCGAATGTGTGGAACATCGACTAGGTATGGGTGATAGGCTGCAGTACGCCTAGTCTCCCGATGGAAGAAGGGAGATGGTGGAATCAGCCCCGCTTCGAAGGGCTCCTACTTCTGGGTGCTTTAAAAAAAAATAAGGCCCATCCCCTTCTAACCTAACCTGTCCGTGTCGGAGTGCCATATTAGTGACAACCACATCTAAATCGGATAAGCCGTTCCTGCGATGAGCGCGCACAAACGCACAGACATACAGACAATATACGAGACACGATACGAGATATTTTGGTGTAGTTGTTATTAATTTGATTTGAAAGTTGAATATTTATAAATACAAATATTTAAAAAAAATCACAGTAACTTACGCCCTCTGTTGGCATAAATGTAAAAAAAATACAGCAGTGGATCAGGTTATATTTTTAATGCATTGAAAAATCCTAATGAAATACTATTCCTTGGCTTTCCTAGCAGGATGGAGGGGATGATTAAGGTGCGATAAGTCCGGCTCGTTGGCTGCACAGATCTTCATAAGCCTTATACCTTCTTCAGTGACACTCCACAAATCCGGGTGGTTCTTTTTGAAGTCATTGTACCATTTGGTAACCTGTGAAACATTAACAAGGTATATGTAAATATCTAAGGAATGGGTAACCTACCCAGGGTAGGTACACTTATCGGTTTTTATTTGTTTTAATTTTGACAAGCCTATCTAAATCGAATGAAGGATCATGAATAACACTCATGCTTTGTATATTTTGAAAACTTGAAACTGAGTGAAGTGTCTGATGCAATGCGAGATAACGGTTGTACTGAAATTGAATAATTTAAGTATAACTAATCCATTTCAAAAATTATTATTAGTGTTTTTTAGGTTTCCGTAGTAGTCAACATAGAACCCTTATAGTTTCGGCATGTCCGTCTGTCAGTCTGTCCGTCCGTCCGCTTTATATCTCAAAGACTCTTAGTACTAGAAAGCTGTAATTTGGCATGAATATACAAATGAGTTACGCCGACATAGTGGTAAAATACAATTTTGAAAAAAACCAATTTGGGATATCTCCAGGACATGAAATAATTATTAAAGTGGAAATGATTTTTTTCTTATCGCGTATCTTGTGTAGGATGTCGTTGGACAGGTCTTTAAAAAAAAATGCGAGTTTGCTCAAACACTTTTTCGTTTAAGGGATTCGTTTGTGAAATATTAAGCTTTAAAGTGCAAATTTTTGTTAGACTCAAGTGTGGCTACCTAAATAACCTATAGGTAATATTATATAACGAAAATAAAAGGAAAACTATCACAACTTAGTAGGCTTTACAAGTTTACGAGTATAGGAAACGTCGACCAACTAGTATAGGAAAATATTTTATACAAGTCTTGTACATTTTTTATAAAATGTACGTGTATAAAATATTTTCTTATACATAATGTATGGGAGCGCAGGTCATAAAACTGCAAATGTAAGTTGGTTTTATTTTTACAATAAAAATTATCGTTTGGACGCTGATAGACAGGGTGGTTAATCAGTTTAGTAAGTTCACATATTTTGATGGGCAACTATGGAACCCTACATTGTGCGCGGTCCGACATGGACTTGGCTTTTTTACATTAAATAAAACTTTTACAGACCCTTTGGTATTGCGAAAAATCAAAGTCAATAACTTCCAGAGCCATAGTGGAGTTAATGAGAGGGAAGTCAGCGATGGTCAGGTGGTCAGCAGCGGCGTGACTGGTACCCAGACGTTCCAAGTACGTCTCGAACAAGTCCAGCACCCGGTGGACGCGCTTCAGACCCTCAGGTGTTCGCTTGTAGTCGAAGTAAATGGGCATGATCTGGAATTAAATATATAATAAGTAGGTAGGTAATCTCGATAGACTGAAACGATCTCATTTGGTGCGAAGAAATACTTAGTTATTGGCTTTAACGTCCGATGATAGCGAAATGTGTTTGAAATATTTGCCATTGCCTGTATTTAAAAAAAAAGGTTAATTAGAAGTATAAATATCACAAAACTTACACAGTACGAAAGTATATCAGGGTAGTACGAGCTCAAGTTGAACATCAGCCGATGGTTCACAATAGCCCTGAAATTATAGAAAAAAAAAGAACATAAATAGGTAGGTAGTTAAATGTTTTAATAGGGTGCTACCATTTTTTTTTTTTTGGTGGGGTGGGTAATCATCAAATAACCCCTCCCGCTCTGGGCAGAACGAAAGGGAGTGTCAGACTTCTACTGACTAAAAACCATCAATGTTCCTTCTTAGCCCTTGCGCCGAGGCCGCGGTATCTCTTTCGAACAACCTGCAGCCCCGACGGGAGGGTGCTACCCTTACAATTCGTTCTATTGTGTTTTCTTAGAGAGTTAATTTAAATAAAGAGAAAATTACAACCGCATAATAATATTAACGATTACGACACCCTGATAAATCTTAACAGTTACTCGCAGAAGTCGCAGATTACCTCTGCTAATATAATACCATAATTATACCATCTAGGTGAGCTGATTACCTTGCTTTAGGATCTTTTGGATACAGAGGAGAGTCAGGTTTGTATTTATCACAAATGTACTGAATGATTGCGACGCTCTCGCTCAGGAAGAACCCATCGTCTTCAAGCACCGGGATTTCCTTTTGTGGGTTTTTCTGAAAATTGTTAAGGTTCAATGTGTGTGTTATGATGTTTTTTAAACTTTGCGTTCCCAAAGCAAGCATTAGGCACTTGTCGGTCCGACCAAACCGATGCAATTTGTGTCAATGTCAACGTTTTATCAATTGAATGTATTGTCGTAAGTACACAAGAATATAGACTAGGACAGTTCAGCTGTGGTCTCAGCCTCAATCACAATGAACTCAATTGCTTGATAGTTTTCCAAGACAAGTAAACCACAGCGCATATTTGTCTGCTGTGGCTCAATTAGTTATGTTGAATTACTGATATCGTATTGTGTTCTGTAGATATCAATATAATATAACGTCGGTCACCAATAATCTCCGGGATAGCAGCAATGAATTCCTCACTGTGGTCATTTCATACTGTTACGTCGGTCATCTAGAACCTTCAAGAAACCTCGCTCATAATTGTGTTGTGCCTAAAACACTCCAGTAAATTCTGTAGGTATATTTCCATTATGTTTACAAGGTCAGCACGGCGGGCGTCGGCGACATAATTGCCATTGTAATTTCGACCGTATGCCGAGTGCGTAACGTAACTTCTTCCTTGTTGGTTCTTTTATCTTTAAGTTTATTTTTTAGTTATTATTCTTTGTGAATATTGAATTCATTTTTAGTTAACACGTTCGCGTTAACAACGTCTTACAACGTCGTGTTGATATAATTATGAAATGGCGCAACGTCATAATATGACGTCCTCTAGATTGACACATTTATTTTAACGGAACGTCTTTGGACGTCTATTTTATGGGCAAATTCCTATGGCGCATCTACTTAGCGCCGCAACACGTTCGATTTTTCAAGCCTCAACCGCCGCATGACCAAAAAAAAAAAATCTTTCTAGTTTTGTACGCACACATGCAAAGGTAGCGCGCACAAACTCGCAACGTCTTATGACGTCCTCCCTTGTACCGCTATCCCCACTGCCACTTGAACTGCGCGCAGTGAGACGACCTAACGTGTGTGTCTGGAACTTATCTGGAATAGGTAATATTTTATCATAAAAGGTTAGTAAATATTATAAATTTCTTTATTACGCTTACTTGGTATAAGTACCCGCATGTTTTTGAGGAGCAAACAATGTCATAACTGACATGAATTTGATTTAATTTCGAAAGAGAAGTTCGTAACGGTTTTTCTGTTTTTTTTTGCATTTGCTTATTTTGAACAGTGCGAATATGGTTATACTCATAAAATAAATGGTGTTATGGTTTTTAAAATAACATAACATATAGTTACATTGCTATTTGCTTTAGTAAAGATGTAATATTGCATTGTTATAGATGGATAAGGAAGAAGAACGTATCATGAAAGTTTTCGAAGAACCGTCATCGACGGGAAGTAAGAAACGAATCTGTATCATCCTCGAATAAAGAAACATCTTTTCCGACTGGTCACTGGCCTGAAAAGATACCTAAGAAAATCTCTTCTAATAAGAATACATTTTTGAAATGCAATGATCTTGTTTGTTAATTATTAAGGCTGATTAAACAGTGACATAAAGATTTTGGAACCGTACAAATAAGAATGTTATGAGTGTTTGATTAAACTTACCTATATATCCATTTGTATCATTTCAATTTCCTTAATTTAAGTATATAGACGTCGGACGTGATATAACGTTGCGCCACATAACACAGTTCTAAGACGTACGTATTACGGCAGGACGTCTTTAGACGTTGCTTAAATTTGTATGGGAAAAAGGTGCGCCTCAGTACCAATATTCAGAAATGAGGTTGCTCACGCGAACGTGTTAATAATAGGGAATTTTCTCGAACTTCTTTTGTGTGTTTGAGTATAAAAGGACCAACAGAGGTCGGAGCAGGCAGTCTACTTTTAAAGCGAGACAACGGAAGGTTCGAAGAGATATCTAGTGCGATAAAGTGTTCAGTAGTGTTTTTGTGATTGTGTATAAGTGTTTTGTAAGTAATAAAGTTATTTCGTGTGTTTAATTGGTAGTGTTTTTATTTATCCCATACCCAGCTCGTAACAATTTGGTGTCAGAAGTGAGGGATAAATAATGCCGATTCTACCAAAGGACGACACGGATAGTATCCGTACGAGGAGTCAGCGACAGCAGGGTATGGACCAGAGGCGATTTGGAGACTCCCCGACACAGACACCGGGCGGTGTCCAGCCTACATCAGAGCCAGTCGCTGGCCCATCTGGAGCTACTCCAGCATTAGCGACGCCTGACTTGTCTGCCTTAATGGCGCTGCTGCAGGACCAGGCTCGCCGTCAAGAGGAGCAGGCTCGCCGTCAAGAGGAGCAGACTCGCCGTCAAGAGGAGCAGGCTCGCCGTCAAGAGGAGCAGGCTTGCCGTCAAGAGGAGCAGGCTCGCCAGTTGCAGGAACAGTTGCAACGGGACAAGGAGGAGCAGGCTCGCCGTCAAGAGGAGCAGGCTCGCCGTCAAGAGGAGCAGGCTTGCCGTCAAGAGGAGCAGGCTCGCCAGTTGCAGGAACAGTTGCAACGGGACAAGGAGGAGCAGGCTCGCCGTCAAGAGGAGCAGGCTCGCCGTCAAGAGGAGCAGGCTTGCCGTCAAGAGGAGCAGGCTCGCCAGTTGCAGGAACAGTTGCAACGGGACAAGGAGGAGCAGGCTCGCCGTCAAGAGGAGCAGGCTCGCCGTCAAGAGGAGCAGGCTCGCCGTCAAGAGGAGCAGGCTCGCCGTCAAGAGGAAAAGGCTCGCAGTCAAGAGGAACAGGCTCGCCAGTTGCAGGAACAGTTGCAACGGGATAAGGACTGCAAGCACTGTGCCAGGCAAGAGACTAAAGAAGTAGTGCCCGTGAGGATGCTTAGAACGGATCTCAGCGATGAATGGAAGGAGACCCTACAACAGGCTCAACAAAATGACCCGGACATCAAGCCAATCTTCGACTGGATTAAAGCTGGTGCTCCGAAGCCCAAGTGGAGTGATGTGGCTGCGATGAGTTCCATCACGAAAAGTTATTGGGCACAATGGAACAGTTTGGAGATCCAGGATGGAGTCTTGTACCGTAAATGGGAAAACGCTCGAGGGGACAGCTGTCATCTACAAATGGTTGTCCCTAAAGCTAAGGTACCGGATGTTTTACGGCTCTATCATGATGGATGCTCAGGAGGACACATGGGGGTAAAAAGGACTCTACTGAAGATCAGAGAGCGCTTTTACTGGATCCACTGTCGAGATGATGTGGAGGACTGGTGTCGCAAATGTACCAGCTGCGCGGCTGTGAAAGGACCTCACACACGAAGCAGAGGTGCATTAAAAGTTTACAACGTTGGAGCCCCCTGGGAGCGGATAGCACTGGACGTTGCGGGACCATTTCCAGAAAGTGACAGCGGAAACAAGTACTTCATGGTTGTCATGGACTACTTCACAAAGTGGCCAGAAGTCTTCGCCATCCCTAACCAAGAAGCTACTACAGTCGCAGATAAATTGGTTCAGGAAGTCTTCTGTCGTTTTGGAGTACCCTTAGAAATTCACAGCGATCAAGGAAGGAATTTTGAATCGCAAGTTTTCCAGGAGACTTGTCGATTGATGGGTACACACAAAACCAGAACCACCTCTTCCCACCCACAATCCGATGGAATGGTAGAACGATTCAACCAAACGTTGGAGAGATATCTGGCAAAAGTTGTGGAAAGCAGGCAAAAGGATTGGGACAAACACATACAGCCGTTTCTTCTGTCCTATCGGAGTGCAGTTCACGAAAGTACGACCGTAACTCCAGCTTTCGCAAACTTTGGAAGGGAATTACGATTGCCTGCAGATTTAATCACTGGAACTCCCCCTGATGTCCCACGCAGTGTAACGGATTACGCGAATGACCTGCGTAATAAGTTAAATGATGTGTATGAGCATATTAGGCATTCCGGACAACAGATGTCTGAGAAGATGAAGACTCGTTATGACCGGAAAGCAAACAGTAGTGGTTTCGACGAAAGTTCGCTGGTGTGGTTGCATAACCCAGTGCGGAGCAAGGGAAAGTCTCCGAAATTGCAAGCAAAATGGGATGGACCATAACCTAAGATTGTGCATGTAGACCGATTGGCGCGATACTACGGGACCAATGATGCTCGGGACGAGCATGTCTAAGGAGGGGGCAGTGTTACGTCGGTCATCTAGAACCTTCAAGAAACCTAGCTCATAATTGTGTTGTGCCTAAAACACTCCAGTAAATTCTGTAGGTATATTTCCATTATGTTTACAAGGTCAGCACGGCGGGCGTCGGCGACATAATTGCCATTGTAATTTCGACCGTATGCCGAGTGCGTAACGTAACTTCTTCCTTGTTGGTTCTTTTATCTTTAAGTTTATTTTTTAGTTATTATTCTTTGTGAATATTGAATTCATTTTTAGTTAATAATAGGGAATTTTCTCGAACTTCTTTTGTGTGTTTGAGTATAAAAGGACCAACAGAGGTCGGAGCAGGCAGTCTACTTTTAAAGCGAGACAACGGAAGGTTCGAAGAGATATCTAGTGCGATAAAGTGTTCAGTAGTGTTTTTGTGATTGTGTATTAAGTGTTTTGTGCTTAATAAAGTTAATTCGTGTGTTTAATTGGTAGTGTTTTTATTTATCCCATACCCAGCTCGTAACAATACCTTTCCATATTCCTCGGTCATATGGTCTCCATTATAAAAGTTGACGTCCACCCTCTCGTAAGGCACCTTCAATGCCTCCAGGACTTGTCTGCAAGATAGAGACGGCGGTCCATCCTCCAGGTAGAATAGCTTTAGTACCATGGTTCTGCAAATTACAAATATTGGCGTTACTTACTTGTATTCTTTGAGTCGTTGTTTTTTTTTACTCTTAGGTATTGAACGGTGCGTGAACATTAAACGGGTAAACGGGTGATTTTTTGTGTGTAATGTATTGATCTACGTAAAAAAAAACCTGTCGTATTTACTGTCATACTGAGGGCCGTGATTTGAGAGGATTTTGTTAGGCAATTTTATTGTAAATTCGTGATTGTCGCCTTCCTGTCACTTAGACTACTGAAAGACGATGGCAGGTTTCTGGATCATCTAATTATGAAAGAGTGAATGAAAGTGAATCCATATGTCTAATATTAATATCACGAATGAACAAACAAACTGACGCAGGTTGCCGGACTAGCTTGGTATCTGAATATGTAGGGACAAAATATTTAAATCAAGATTTATTTATCGATTCAAAATATTAAATAGGTAATGTATTCTTACATACCGGTTTTATTATTAAAAGCTCCGAAAAACGTGTTCAGCGTTTGACACAGAAACTTAATCTATGACTGAATGTTATACTGGTGGGACGGCCGGCCTCCGCGACGCGAACAACAACTTCCTTTCACTTGTTTGTTATGTATCCTACGTACGTCTTATTACCTACCTACTAGGTGCTAGGCTGTACAATGAACTGTGACTTAGAAGGTATTTTATACACAGTTTTAAATATCGCAGGTTCGGTCCGTTAGCAACTACGCGAAAACAGCTATACTTTTAATCAACGGTTGCGCAATAAGATGCAAGAAGACCAACGAAACAGTGTTTTTATTTATAAATGTAAAGATAAGATTACTTTATCTTTAACACTCGTTGCTCTTTCCTTCAGAGAATTTTAAATAAGTACAAATTATTATTCCAGTGCTAATATTAATTGTGGCAAATAATGAAAATATAGACTAAAATTAGGTACCTACAGAAAAAGAGATGTAAGATATACAGGGTGTAAACGAACCCTTTACGCATCCGTCAACCAAGCAAAAAAAAAAGTTATTTCCCAGCAAAAATTTTTTCGTAGGGGTACTTAGTTTGATGTACAGAACATCAAACTAAGTAGGTACCCCTACGCAAAAATTTTTGCTGGGAAATGACTTTTTTTTTTGGGGTCAAAAATCTCATTTTACGGTAAAACTCAAAGTAGCACTCTTAAAACATTGTGCTAGTGGATGCTTTGAATAGTAAACGGGTCATGGAGGTGATTTAAGTAAAGTTAAAACCTGAAATACTAGTATTTACAAAAACAGCTGTGAAAATTTTGGAAATTCCCAGGTATGGTCTAGAACAAAAAAATGATCGCAGTGGTGAGGAGAACAAATGCCCTTTTTTTTTTTTTGGGGGGTGGGAAATCATCAAATAACCCCTCCCGCTCTTGGGCAGAGCGAAAGGGAGTGTCAGACTTCTACTGACTAAAAACCACCCATGTTCCTTCTTCGCCCTTCATGTCGAGGCCTCGGTATCCCTTGCGAACAACCCGCAGCCTCGACGGCCCTTGCGGGCCCCTTCCATGTTGCTGGCATCTCTTTGAGGCGCGCGTGGAACACGAACGCGTCGTCGACACGGCCTGTCGTCGTCATAAGACGGACGGACGGCGAGCTTACCCATCACTCACCGTCCACAGGCCCGCGTCTACGGTGCCCGGAAGCCATCACGTGGCCCCCGACGCCCGGAGCGCCTCCCGCGGCGGCTGGGACGAGAGGTTCTCTCCCTCTCACGTTCCGCCACCTCCTTCGCTAGCATCACTGCTTCGCAGAAGGAGGCGACGGCGTCCCATTCCTCCTCGCCCCGGGCCATGGCTTGCACCAGGGCTGGACGCGAGAGGTCGCCGCCGCCGATCGCCGCTACGAGAACACGGCGGGGCTCCGCCCAAGCGGGACACACCTCCACAGTGTGCTCCACCGTGTCCTCCGGCCGATCCTCGCAATGGTGGCATCCGGGCGTTTCCTCCAGCCTGATTCGGTGCAGGTACCTCCCGAAACAACCGTGTCCGGTGAGTACCTGCGTCATGGCGGGACGCCTTTTTTTTTTTTTTTTGGGGGGTGGGAAATCATCAAATAACCCCTCCCGCTCTTGGGCAGAGCGAAAGGGAGTGTCAGACTTCTACTGACTAAAAACCACCCATGTTCCTTCTTCGCCCTTCATGTCGAGGCCTCGGTATCCCTTGCGGACATCCCGCAGCCTCGACAGGCGTCGGCCCTTGTGGGCCCCTTCCGTGTTGCTGACATCTCTTTGAGGCGCGCGTGGAACACGAACGCGCCGTCGACACGGCCCGCGTCTACGGTGGCCGGAAGCCATCACGTGGCCCCCGACGCCCGGAGCGCCTCCCGCGGCGGCTGGGACGAGAGGTTCTCTCCCTCTCACGTTCCGCCACCTCCTTCGCTAGCATCACTGCTTCGCAGAAGGAGGCGACGGCATCCTATTCCTCCTCGCCCCGGACCATGGCTTGCACCAGGGCCGGACGCGAGAGGTCGCCGCCGCCGATCGCCGCTACGAGAACACGGCGGGGCTCCGCCCAAGCGGGACACACCTCCACGGTGTGCTCCACCGTGTCCTCCGGCCGATCCTCACAATGGTGACAACCGGGCGTTTCCTCCCGCCTGATTCGGTGCAGGTACCTCCCGAAACAACCGTGTCCGGTGAGTACCTGCGTCAGACGGAAGGTGAGGCCGCCGTGGCGCCTCTCCAGCCACTCCTCAAAGAGGGGACTTACCGCCACTATCGTGGCGTGCCCTATGGCGGGACGCCTTGGATGGCTTTCTCATTAACTGGCGGGAAGAGGCGCAACAACGAGGAAAGTAGAAGGAATGGGGGGAGGCCTTTGCTCAGGAGTGGGAAAGATTAGGCTAACTAAAAAAATATATATAATTATATTATTAAATCAGTTTAATTAAAAACTGATTAACCTCCTTGCCTACCTGCCTCCGAACGATACTCATCGTTCGGAGGCAGGTAGGCAAGTTTGTAATAATAATAAAACAAACTTACATCATTTTGCAATTTTAAAACCTGTGCTCCCAAAGTCGAAAGTCAAAATTATTTATTTGCAACAAATGTGGTACAAAAGATGGTAAAATTGGGAATCAAACGAGCTTACCTGTTAAGCGAAGTCTTGATTCTAATTTTATGAGTGGTGATCTGAAAAATAATTATTATTGACATAGGTAGTAATTCCCTTACGACGTATTAACACCGCGAATTTTAGATTAAAGAAAATGAATATTTTTTAAAGATTGCAACATTTGCATCGTCCTTTCCCGTTTTGACATAATTATGAAACGTCACTTATTTTAGAGATCATAACATTATGAACAAACTCTGTTTCCTATACAGAGTAGTTCCAAATGCCTACATTGATTTTGATTTCCTGAAAGGTTAACATTGAATTAGGTAGATTAATTATTGCAGCTTTGGGGTTGTTAGCTAGTGGTGGGTGGGTAATAATTATTTTTCAGATCACCACTCATAAAATTAGAATCAAGACTTCGCTTAACAGGTAAGCTCGTTTGATTCCCAATTTTATTTCGTGGTGATCTTCAAATAATTATTATTGACATAGGTAGATGTTTAGAGTTTGCTGCAATAATTCAATAAGTAATTAAAACACAAATAATTCTGGATGTCAATTTGTGAACATTACCCAAGTAACGAAATTTGGTACTATAAAAGTCCTGATAATGTATTAGAGTGTACTAACTACTACTATGAAAAAAAAAAACGTTTACAAAACCCTAAATAAACATTACATAAAGGGTCTCATGGTGACAAATTTGCACTATAAAAGCAACCAAAACATGTTTGTATTTTGCACTGTAAACAATTCCAGTGATGTGTTTTATCACACTTGTCGTGAGTATTCCCCAAGAAAACAAATAATATCGGTAACATATGCTTTAGTCATTTTCCATTGCTGCTAAACGTAACATTTGTATTGAAAAACCCTTCCCTTGCAGTCGGGTAAAAGGATAAAACACAAAACATTCATGGACCGTTACTCTGCCGTAACTTGCACTTGCGAAAAAAAAATTGTATCAATTAAATCATTACGCTGATTTCAAATTTGACAATGCGCCTTCATATTTTTTTTTTTTTTTTTATGTTTTAATTAAATTTAAATTAATACAATAAGTACTTGTCCCGACTATGCAGGCTGCTATTACACATTGGCTCCTGCCGTGTTGTCAATGTGCTATCATGGCAGAAAATGGCAGCCATATTTTCACCAAAAACGAATTAGATCATCTCTTGGCTCGTAGCAGTAACACAAACTCACGTATAGAGCTATTAAGTTATGTAGCAGCTGCACCAGGGGTCCTATTTAGTACTCTAGAAGAGTTGTTATGACTTTTACAGAACTAGCCCCATAGCGACGTTGAGAGAACTTTTAAGAAGTTAAAAGGTTACGTAGTGGTTGTGTAAGGTACAGTGCAGATTGATCCTTGAATAGTATTTTCGATACTGTTACAGTAGTTTGTTAGGTCGTCTTTAGTACTAAGTAGCACCAAATGACCATTTTTTTTTTTTTTTTTTTTTTTTTTACTATGCAACACTTTAACGATTCGTATGGTCTAGTAAGCGTTCTAAGAGGTAAACTATAAAAATTAAATTCTATTTAATCTTATAGAACCAAAATGCTCTGTTAAAAACCTTTATAGTACAAGCAGTAACAATGGTTACCATTATAGGCCTACTATATCACTCTTTGGTGATAAAACGCCTAGGTACTTATGACTTCCTTACTTTAGGTACAATAGAGCTTTACTATTATAACCTTAAGGATATAGTGCATGTTGAATTGATAACTATAATAAAATAATAATTATAGATTGTTATATGTCTGATGTCAGCTCTGATTTGATCTGCTGTTTGTGTTGTACTGTATGAAGTTAGATATGGAGTTCAAAAAACCAGTTTCACTTGAAATATAAGAAACTTTAAAATATTTGTGGTTGATATTCCTAACAACTGTTTTGTTACTCCAATGGGTAAAAATTAGAGCTTGCAGAATAACAAATATCTTTGTTTTAAAATTTGCTCTATATTATCACCCTGAATCTATCGGAATTCAAATTCATTAATTTTGTGATCATAAGTAAATAGTAGGTGGTATAATATATAAAATATATTCCATCGGAATTCAAATTCATTAATTTTGTGATCATAAGTAAATAATATCTATGTTATTGGGCACACATAAAGTTTCTCCAATTAGGTACATAAAATTAAATTGCTTCAAAAAAGTAAAATAAAAACATTACAATAGAATCTGGTTCACTAAAAATTAAAATTACATGCATCAAATGTCAAAGTTTTGACGATGTAAGTAAAAATGTTAATGTAAATAGACACATAAGTATACATAACATCACATTCATCATCATCATGTTTAAGTCCCATGTAACAGGGGCGAGCCTATTGTCATTAACTGAGCACAAATCCATACTCTGTGGCTGCTACTGAGAAATTCCTGATGGAATAACACTTTGCATGATCCACGAATAGAACCCAGAACCTCATTCTCAGCGGTGCTTGCAAACCATAGCTCAACGAGGCAGATGACCAACAACTTGGCAAATTAAATGTCAATACTGTAACAGTTTTCACTTTGTCTATCAATAATGGTAAGAATCTGTTTTTTAAATTCATTGAGGCTTTTACTGTCTTTAATTTGCGTATATATTTTAGTGTACAATCTGCACCCAGATTGTCATCATTGCAAAAATATACACTTTTGTGATGCATGCAGCAATGTGTGAAGTTTATCTGAGCAACATAGGCTTTCGACAGATTTATATAAATGCATATTGTTTTTAGCAAAAATACATGATTCATAAATATACAGTGTCTACTGTCGGTATTTTAAAAATTATGCTTGCATGATTTTGTGAATTTTATTTTGAATGAGCTCCAATCAGGCTCATGATTTACTTATCTTAATAATACTTATAAAAGTATTACCCCAAAATATAAGTCTATACTGCAGAGTAAAGACAACCAAACCGTGGTAAGCTACCAGCAGTGCGGTTTTATTTATAATCTTAATCAGCATAATATTATAAAGAATATAGGAAAACTTACTGAGTTTCCCCCACACATTGTCTATTAGAGTTCTCTGACATAATATCCTTATCAATAAAAGCTCCAGCAATTTTGTTACGTAAAACATATGGCACCTGATGTCTTGATGTTCTAACCACAATCCCTCCATGTTAGCACTCCCATGCACCCTCCCCCCCTTGTTTTCAATTATATCACTTTAGTACTTACTTGTACTATCAAGTGTGTACATTTTGTGCCCAGATAAAAAATTAACATTCTTCTTTACTATGCTGTAATTTAGGTCTGCCCATCTCCTCAGGAATTAAATATTATTTAATGCAGGTTACATGCTTACCGCATACAATACTTGAGTGTTATCTATGAATATCTAGCGTATCTATGATAAATTCATCAGACATAACAAGTTATCTGTTATTATTAAGTATGGTTTAAGTGATTTTCTCTGAAAATACTCTTAGGCAGAAATAAATTACAACATGATTAATTTAATATTGAAGCCATAGATTGCTAGGTATAGCAACGAGTTACTATTAGGGTTGTTATTTTACATTGGGCCTTACAATATAATGGTACTATTATCTTTTCCTAAGAGGGGGTCGGGTCTCGGAGTGGAAATAATTTGATTTGGAACTAAAAAGGGTTTGGTTGATAAGGTCATCTGTACATTGACAGGCTGTTAAGACCTCGAAATTTTGTCAGTCTATAAACCTTTTCCCTCTCAATACTAATAGTTTTTATGTATTGGGACATTACAGTGCATTTACCACCATGTTTTATTTAATTTATTCAGAAAATAAACAGTTATACAAACATTGTTTGCATAACATAACATTACGCCTGTAATCCTTGAACGGTTAGGCAGAGGTGTCAGACACCCACATTTCGCCAGTTTTGCATTTGGTTGGTTACATGCATAATTATGTAACTTTGATTTATAACCAATGATGCTTCCATAATATCATACTCGATGAAGAAGCTATGAAAAGATTTCACTTAATGTGGCCATAACATGCAGAGAATATCTCATACTAAAGCATGTGCAATCATGACAAATGTGTGTCAGCCAGTAGAATACAAATAAGGCAGCCAAGTAACCGCCCCTAAGACGACCCACTGACCTAACTTTTACTTGCTGATAGGAAACCAGGTGGCAAAGTATGGTCCCCATTCACTGCAAGAGTATATGCATTAGCAAGACTATATTGCACATTGGATAAGCAAGGTTGTCTCGCAACCATCATGCTCATAGGTTAAAAAGCATATTTATAAATTTAGCTGACCGAAGTTCATAGTAGAATAGGGTTCCCCTGTGATGTCTATTCTAGGTATTAAGTGTTAGCATTGTCCAATGACTTTGCTAAGGACATCTTGTGTCACGCACTGATAGTTTGCTATGTGGTTAGTAACGTTGGATATATGTTTTCATGCAAAGCATATTTCTGGATGGTAGTTTTTCCGTTGGAATCATTCAAGTAATAGAGAAATATAAAAGATGACATGCTGCGCCAACCTCAAATGAATTGGGATAAGGGCAAGAGAATGATGATGACTCAAAACACACAAACATCACATGGAGATGGAACTCCGAAAACCGGCTATGCCGATTGTAGGTATTTTCAGTGTTAGCATTGTCCAATGACTTTGCTAAGGGCATCTCGTGCCACGCACTGATAGTTTGGTAAGCTGCTAATAACTCAGGGTATATGCTTAAAATTTATATGGAAATGTAACTCACCTGATATGCAGAGTATAGGTATTTTCAGTGTTAGCATTGTCCAATGACTTTGCTAAGGACATCTCGTGCCACACACTGATAGTTTGCTATGCAGTTAATAACATAGGGTATATGCTTACATGGAAATGTAGCTCACCTGCTATACCCAGTATAGTTATTTTCAGTGTAAGCATAGTCCAATGACTTTGCTAAGGACATCTCGTGTCACGCACTGATAGTTCAAATTCCAGCTAGTACATAGGAAATATATGTTACTGGGGTGTCGCGCACCCACTGGAAAAAGCTTTAAGAAGCTTACAGCACACATGTGGTTTACAGTGTTAATGACCATCGTATCGCTTGAATAAGCACTGTAGATATCACGTATCCGGTCACGTATAGGTCAGTTATAGCCAGGCATTCTTACGCCTAATGGTTACACCCAAGTTCACCGCTGTGGTCGGCTGCGCGAGCGTTGTCTGTAGGTATTTGCTCAGATTTCTGCGTCTCAGGTTTACGATTTTCACTAATGCTGCACATATTACACTTTTTGTCACTCACTATTTTGTTATTTCGGTAGAATATAACGTAAACTTATTTTTAAGCGAATAATTTGACGAGAAAGAACTTTTTCTTGCGGTGTCGTTAACGCGCGAAAAAGAAAAGTGACGTTTCATAATTATGTCAAAACGGGAAAGGACGATGCAAATGTTGCAATCTTTAAAAAATATTCATTTTCTTTAATCTAAAATTCGCGGTGTTAATACGTCGTAAGGGAATTACTACCTATGTCAATAATAATTATTTGAAGATCACCACGAAATAAAATAAGAATTATGTAGTGCAATGACACATTTCGCCATTAAGTTGGCATGCAAACATTATTGATTATATTCAAAATCTCATACATTATGTTCAGGAAAATATGTTTAGTAAGTACATTTTATAAGTTGGTCGACTATTACTCGTTAACTTGTAAATCCTACTTGGCTGTGATAGTTTTCCTTTTAATTTCGTTATATAGTTACCGGCCAAACCCGATTTTAGGATAAACTTGTTTCGCCTAGGCCAAACCATTTCTCCCTCCCTACACGCGATAGGCGTCTAGGCTAAACTAGTTCATCCTGTTATCGATAGGATAAATCAGTTCATCCTGTTATCGACAGGATAAACCAGTTTGGCCTAGGTTAAAAATTATCTCTCTTTAACCGACTTCCCAAAAAGGAGGAGGTTCTCAATTTAGGTTTTCGGTATTTTTATTTTTTTATTTATGTACACCGATTACGCTGAGATTTATAATCCGATTTTTGCCATTTTTAGGGTTCCGTAGCCAAGTGGCAAAAAACGGAACCCTTATAGACTCGTCGTGTCTGTCTGTCCGTCTATCTGTCTGTCCGTCCGTATGTCACAGCCACTTTATTCGGAAACTATTAAGACTACATAGTTGAAACTTGGTTGGTACATTTATTCTGTGAACCGTTGTTTTGTACGAAAATGTAAAAAAACTAAAAGATTAAGGGGGTCTCCCTGTACATGGAACTGAAACTAAAAAACACTTTTTGCATCAAACCAATTCGTGTGGGGTGTCTATAGGTAGGTCTTTAAAAATTACATTGAGGTTCCTAAATCCATTTTTTACTCAAAGTCAATCGTTTGAAAGATAAAAAAGTAAAAGTGTACGTGTGTAAGTGTAAGTGTGTGTAGTGTGTAAGTGTGTGTAGTGTGTAAAGTGTTCTAAAGTGGTAAAATGTGTGTGTTCAAACTAAGAGAGTGAAAAATCTAAAAAAAAATTCAGTAGATCGCAACAAAAACTTTCAACCAAAATTGGTTTGAACGATATATGTATAGTTAATAGTTTTTGAGATATATAGCACATTTAAAAAACCGCAAATATAAGTTTGTCATTCATACAAACACTATGAAAAACAAACTTTTCACTTAATATGTTTTTCTGTTGACGCTTTATCAAGAAATAATACAAATTAAAGGGGGCTTCCCTACTACGTGGTACGGAACCCTTAAGGCCGTTGCGTTGCTAAAATCCCAAAAACGACGTATGTTTAAAGAAATTTGTTGAGGAATCCTTCCGTACGATTTCCATATAAAAAATATATGTTATACTTAAAGTCATCACAAATAATTCGTATTGTTTAAAATTTTAATAAACCTTCACATTATTTAATAAAAAATCGTAGTATGTCTTTGTTTTTTAACGAGATATTAAATGGACTGTATTGTAATCTTTGGGGCGGCAACGATAAGGCCCGAACGAGAAAAACCGACAAAACGTTATGTTACGACAAAAGGGTGTGCTTTGAATAGGCACTCACCTGATTGCTCCCTGGACGATGTCTTCGAAACCAGAACCCTTCACGAAGGAACCCTTCCAGCTACCCAGTACTGACGCCAGACTTACCCAGTCGCTGTACAAGTTACCTTCCTTATTTATCGGTCCGGCTGAATCCAGGTATCGTGCAAGCTTGAGCACCGATTCAATAGCACACTCACGATTAGACGAGAAACTGATGTTGTTGGCACAACTTTTATGAATTTTGAAATATCATGACGGTTTCAATATGGCGAGAAAAACTATTATTCGCGCCGACGCGCTCTCCTCAACCACGAGACGATAAAGCCGGGAGAATCTCTAGGAATGTTGCTAAACCCAAAATTGATTTCAGGGTTGCCATTACAAACCAATTAATTAATAAATTTAGTTACTAAAGTGAACATTCCGCCCACCTAAATACAAAGTATTTATGAAATATAAACAACGAACTTAAACTAGTCTTAAATACTAACGACAGCGAAAGGTTATTTCATCGATAGACGGTTATTTAACTAAGGATAGGCAGTGGACACAATTTTACGACTGGCCTTTTGAATTGACCAGCAGCAGTCCTCACAGTCACCACTCTACAGACCCCATCAGCACCGGGATGTAGGGCTGTGATACGACCCATGCTCCACTTCAACGGACCGACTTGCTCATTTATGATCAGAACCAACATACCTACAGTCACGTTTGTGTTATTCTTATTCCACTTAGCTCTCTGTTGTAGTGTGTGAAGGTATTCATTTTGCCACCTACGCCAGAAATCTTGGTGAATCCTTTGAATCAACTTCCAACGGTGGAGGACGCTTATGTTCTGATCCACGAAATTCTCTTCAGCAACGATAGACAACGGTTCCAGAGTTAGGAAATGACCTGGAGTTAGGACAGACAGGTCATTAGCGTCTGAGCTAAGAGGGGTGAGGGGACGAGAGTTCAACATAGATTCTACCTGTGTCAGGACAGTATAAAATTCTTCATACGTCAATCGCTGCGTACCAACAACACGAGAAAGGTGCGTTTTTACCGACTTAATACCAGCTTCGGCAAGTCCGTTGAAATGAGGACTTCCAGGAGGATTGAACGAAAACTCTATTTCTTGGGACTCAGCAGCATTCTGCATGAGCTTGTCAAGGTAGTTACTGGCACCAACGAAGTTTCGCCCTTGATCGCAGACGACGCGATTACATCGACCACGGCGTGCCATAAACCGCTTCAACGCAGCCAAGAAAGCCTCCGTTGACAGTTCCGAAGCGACTTCTATGTGGATCGCCTTAGTAGAGGTACAAACGAAGACACAGATATAACCTTTATAGGTTTTTAATCCACGACCACGACCCAGAGAAATATCAAAAGGTCCACCATAATCGACAGCGACAACCGAGAAAGGCTTTATTTGGTTTATTCTATATGACGGCAGGTTTCCCATCATAGGAGCTGAAGCTTGTGTAGGGTTTACACGAAAACATTTTAAGCAACCCAAAATCACAGAACGAATAGCTCGTTTCGGCGACAAGATCCAAAAGGATTGCGCAAGCAAGTTTTGCAATGTTTGCGCGCCAGGATGCATGAATTTTTTATGATATTCATCGATAATGAGAACGGTTAGGCGGTGACTGCGCGGCAATAACAGAGGATACTTGACGTTGAACTCTGCGTCAGCATGGGCCAAGCGACCGCCCACCCTCAAAAGACCCGCATCATCGAGAAAAGGCGACAATTTGCGCAAGCCCTTTGGAAGAGAGTTGGGGGAACTCCTTTGAAGGTTTTCAATCTCATGTGAGAATGCACCTTGCTGCACATATTTTATTAAGAGCAGGAAAGCTCTATTAATTTCATAGACTTGCAAAGGCCCGACAAGTTTATTTTTAGGAGCAGAATTCTTCGAGTTCTGTACAAAACGGAAGCAGTACGATAGGACGTGTTTAAGCTTTGAAAGCGACGAGAACTTGTTTACCAATTCGTCAACGCAATTGACATCAATGTCAGTCAGAAGGCTGAAAATCCTTTGTTCGTCTTGCAAGGTGTCCTCTTTGTCAAACGATAGCGACGACTCCGGCCAGTTTTCCTCGGGGTCTGCAAGGAACGAGGGACCATTCCACCAGACTTCGTTAGCAGCAAGATCCGCAGGAAGCATTCCACGAGAACCACTGTCAGCAGGATTGATAGAGGTACTCACATGACGCCAACAATCAGGCGCGATAATTTCTTGGATGTGGCTGACCCTATTGGCCACGAAGGTCTTCCATTTGGAGGGACACGACTTAATCCAAGTCAGAGTGACGCTGGAGTCAGACCAGGCGAAGAGTTCAGTGACAGTGTGAAATGGCCTGAGAGCCTCCACTACAGATTGTAACAAGTCTGACAGCAACACTGCAGCCTGGAGCTCTAGTCTAGGAATAGACAGCTTGCGAAGAGGTGCAACTCTAGACTTTGCACAACAAAGACGAACAGAGACGAAACCTTCCGCGTCAACGACACGACAATACACCACACCGCAGTAACCACGCTCGGAAGCATCACCGAAGCCGTGGAGCTGCATTGTGATGAAGGACTGAACCATGCGACGAGGAATCGAAATTGATGCCAATAAAGGCAGTTGAGATTTGAAGCGCGACCACTCAGACTGAATAGCTTCCGGCAAATCATCGTCCCAAGAGACCCCAGAAGTCCAAAGAAGCTGCATAAGATATTTAGCATGAAACGTAACAGGGCCGAGAAATCCTAAAGGATCGTATATACGAGCTATACAGGATAGGATCGTTCGTTTCGTACATCTTTGGTCTCCCTTGTCGGTAACCTTGAACTGAAAGCTATCAGTCTGAGGCATCCATAAAAGCCCCAAGATTTTGAGAGAAACATCAGAGATGTCCTCAAAGCATCTGAAACTCTCCGAATAGAGTTCTGAAGAAGCAAGATCAGCAAGGAAATCTTTATGATTGGAGGTCCATTTCCTCAAATGGAAACCACCCGACGACAATATTTTTGTAAGTTCGGATCTCACAAGTAGAGCCGATTCGATAGAGTCTGCGCCCGAAACCACGTCATCAACGTAGATGTCACGGCTGAGCACCGAAGACCCACGAGAATAATCAGCAGCAGAGTCCTTGGCCAGTTGGGCAATAGTGCGTAGAGCTTGGAATGGAGCCGACGACACTCCATACGTGACGGTACGAAGCCTGTAATCACGGACAGGGTCTTCAGGAGTGGAGCGCCACAAAATGCGTTGGTACTCCATGTCCTCGTCGGGCTCTAAAATATTCCTATACATCTGCTTTACATCACCAGTGAACACAACTTCATGCCAACGAAAGCGAATTAACAAATCAGAAATATTTGTCTGCAGCTTTGGCCCAGACAACAAAGTGTCATTTAGCGATACTCCACGTGCGTCCTTGGCGCCAGCGTCAAATACAACACGAAGAGGCGTGGTCACAGACCCAGGCCGCAGAATACCATGGTGAGGCATGTAATAAAATTTACCATCTTTACATGTCGGAGGCTCTACCTCTTCCATGTGGCCACTAGTTTCATAATCTTCCATGAAAGAGGCATAAGCCTTTCGAAAATTAGGGTTACAGTTTAATTTCTTTTCTAACGAGAGTAATCTTTTGAGAGCAATCTCACGAGAATTTGAGAAGGTAGGCTTGTTCGTAGGATCGACGAAAGGTAAAGGCACTACGAATCGACCTTTACTATCACGAGAATAGCTTTTGACAAAATAGTCTTCGCATAGTTGATCCTCCTTCGACAAGAAATAATTGGCAGGAGAATTAACATTTTCTAATTCCCAAAATTTTTTAAGGGAATTATCTAACGACAAATTTGACGAAGATTGCGACACGATAAGGCAATCATCGCTACGACAGCGAGAACGAGAAATTTTATTGTGAGTGGGGATCGCAGGAACATCACAACAACCACCCATCACAATCCAACCAAAGACGGTGTTTAATGCCCTTGGTTGACCAGGCTTACCCCGTCTAAGACCAGGCAAGAGCGACGAAGCGAAAACGTCTGCACTCAGCAGCATATCTATAGGTCCTGGATTTGCAAACCCAGGATCAGCGAGATCCAATTTATTTATGTGAGACCAACCCGCTAAATCGACAGGCTGAGATGGTTGATCGGCACAAATCGAAGGAAGAACAAGTGCTTCTAATTTGAAATTTGATATCTGACTTGTATTGAGAGTCTTGACCTCACAAGATAACAATCCAAGAGGTGAGGCAACCGAGTGACCGATTCCACTGACTGACTGCTGACTGCAGGTTATGTTTAATCCTAGTCTTTTTGCACAAGGCTCTGAGATAAAATTGCATGCACTGGCACAATCCAATAAGGCCCTAATCGGTTGGAATTGACCAGTGTTATCCTTTATCAGAACTTTAGCAGTTGCAAATAAAACAGTAGAATTTTCAGCCCCAGCAATGGAAGTTAAAACTGTGTTATTACTTTTATTATCAGTTTCTGTCACCACGGGGGGAGGCACAGGCTCTTTACTAAGATGTAGTAATGTGTTATGAGAGTAATTACACTCTTTACAACGAGAAGTTACATTACATCTTTTCACTCCGTGACTACTCGAGAAACACAAAATACAAAGTTTCTTTTCTTTCACAACATTAAAACGAGAACGAGCATCCAATTTTAAAAAACCTTCACATGTGGTGAGACTGTGCTGGCCAGAACAAAAGGCACAAGTCGAGTTTGATACGACAAGAACAGCCTTCGATTTGGTTTTATTATTATTTTGACTTGCAGGTTTGGAAGTTACAGAATTACTACTGGTCAAAGTTCTAACATTGGCAATTTCCAATGCCCTGAAATGTTTCTCAATAAATGATCCAAGATCCTCATACTTTGGAATATCAGATGAATTATGTTCCAGCTGAAACAATTCTCGGGTAGATTTATCCAGCTTTGACCACAGTAAATAGAACAACATAAAGTTTTTATCTGGCAAATTATACTTTTCCAAAACTGACAAGTTCTCTGAAAATGTCCGATAAATCCGTTCCAATTCATGACCAGATTTAGTTTTAACTGGCTCACAAAACATTAATTTGTCATAATACATCATTGCAACTTGGCATTTCTTATTGTAATGCTTCAACAAAATATTATAGGAGTCAACATAACTGTCATCTGTGAGAGGGAAATTCTTTATCAAATCATATGCTGTCCCTTGGACACTTGACAACAAATAATGTAACTTTTCAACATTTGATATATTTGTACGCTTATGAATGAGTGAGTCATACAACTGTATAAACGATATCCAATTTTCAAACTTGCCATCAAAGGTTTTTATGTTAATTTTAGGCAATTTAGCTGACATTGGTTCACTACTTTCAGTCACAGAAGGCTTCAAGTCAACTTGCGATAACTTCGCTCGAACGCGAGTTTTAACTGCTATTAATTTATTTTCAAACGTTGCCATAACTTGCAATTCAGTATTCCGTAACGACGGACTTAACGATGAAAGAAGCTTTCGCTGTGCGTTATGGAAATCGTTTGCTAGATCGCTTAAATCCTGATCTATATAACCTACTAAATCAGAGCTATCCATAAACTCTAATCGCATCATAGCGTAATCGCGCGCGATTCTGTTGACATCTGCACCTTCATTGCCCTTTTCCGACATATCTTGATCATTTGGCATTGTTGTAAACAATAACGAAAACAATTAAAATACAAAAAATAATATAAACAAAGTTTTCACAATGACAAATGACAGCCAGCTACGAATCTGTCACTTTTGACAGTCTTGTAAAGCTGCCAACATAAAGTACAGAAAAGGCAATGTCTACGGCCGACGCAACCGAAGCTACCAACTTAAAAAACCCTACGATAGAAATCTCACCAACACCGTCATGGCACCTCAATAATTATTTTAGATGTACCTTCGAAAGTAACTAAAATTAGATTATGATTTAACAAAATACGAAAATACGATAACTACTTCGATAAAAGGATGCTTTTCACACAGATCCGGCTAGAAGGACCAATGTTTTTTAACGAGATATTAAATGGACTGTATTGTAATCTTTGGGGCGGCAACGATAAGGCCCGAACGAGAAAAACCGACAAAACGTTATGTTACGACAAAAGGGTGTGCTTTGAATAGGCACTCACCTGATTGCTCCCTGGACGATGTCTTCGAAACCAGAACCCTTCACGAAGGAACCCTTCCAGCTACCCAGTACTGACGCCAGACTTACCCAGTCGCTGTACAAGTTACCTTCCTTATTTATCGGTCCGGCTGAATCCAGGTATCGTGCAAGCTTGAGCACCGATTCAATAGCACACTCACGATTAGACGAGAAACTGATGTTGTTGGCACAACTTTTATGAATTTTGAAATATCATGACGGTTTCAATATGGCGAGAAAAACTATTATTCGCGCCGACGCGCTCTCCTCAACCACGAGACGATAAAGCCGGGAGAATCTCTAGGAATGTTGCTAAACCCAAAATTGATTTCAGGGTTGCCATTACAAACCAATTAATTAATAAATTTAGTTACTAAAGTGAACAGTCTTAATCTAAATCGAATTTTGTCTCTGTAACGGCTGAATAGTTCGGTATGAATTTTATACCCAAAAATACGTAGTGATGTATTTATCAATCCGTATTGTTTATTTTCTCTGATTTGTAATAAAATTTTAAAATAATAAATTAATTCCCGACATTTTGAGGCAAATGCGGCGCGAGACCCGTCGCGCATACTTGGAAGTCTTGGAACGCGCTGCGCCAGTGTCTCGATGACTGTTGTCACGGGTGGACTGCACGCATGTCATTACTTCACAAATAAAATTCAAAAGTTCACGTTTTTAATGTTTTCTGAATTAAAACATATTGTAAATTGTATAGTTATCAATATTTCGTAAAATAAGAACAGAAAATAAGTTTGTAAATATATTTAAAGTAGTTTGTAATTTCGTTTTGTTGTTTGCACCTATCATAGACTAAGCGGACTGTGCCTAATAAACGTAAAGTGATGCGTGGCCGAGCTCTCCAAAACTATTGGTAAATTACACCTACGTTTCTTAGTAGATATTTTGGTATAATTATAGATATATCTATGATATTATTTTTTTGTTTTGTTTTTTTTTGTTCTGCCTAACCCTTCGGGGATTACAGGCGTGATGTTATGTCATCTAACTATTTTGTCTTGAGATTTTCGTTTGATGGAAGATGGAGATCTAGATGACTGATGATGTCGTATCTAATGATGGTCTCTCATACTACATGATACATTTTGAAGGTCTGATGAAGACCAGGTAACTGCTTATCGGTTCTCAGTCACGGAAATAGTCAGAATGCTCCAACTTTCAGCTTTTATCTCATTGAGCACGGATGCTACTACATGATACATTTTGAAGGTCTGATGATGATCAGCTAAGTGCTTATCGGTTCTTAGTGACGGATGTAGTTAGAATGACCTAGCTTTCAGATTTTATCTTATTGAGCACGGATGCTACTACATGATACATTTTGAAGGTCTGATGATGACCAGCTAAGTGCTAATTGGTTCTCAGTGACGGATATAGCTAGAATGACCTAGCTTTCAAATTTTATCGATCTGAGCACGGATGCTACTACATGGTACATTTTGAAGGTCTGATGATGATCACCTAAGTGCTTATCGGTTTTAAGTGACGGATGTAGTTAGAATGACCTAGCTTTCAGATTTTATCTTATTGAGCACGGATGCTACTACATGATATATTTTGAAGGTCTGATGATGACCAGCTAAGTGCTTATCGGTTCACAGTGACGGATATAGCTAGAATGACCACCATCAGGTAAATGGCACCATCAGTCTCCAAGGCCTCTTCGAGCTTTTCGAATGAGTCCACACACGACGGTTCTACGTGGTGCCATCAATGAGATCCTATACTTACCTTCGGAGTCTACCATCAGGTAGCTGGTATCATCAGTCTCCAAGGCCCCCTCGAGCTCTTTCAAATGAGTCCAAACACGATGGTTCTACTCAGTGCCATCAATGAGATCCTGTACCCACCTTCGGAGTTTACCATCAGGTACGAGACATCATCAGTCATCCAGATCTTCATCTTCCATCAAACGAAATTCTCAAGACAAAATAATTAAAACGATAAAACAATTAACACCATTAAAACAATAACATACATTACATAACATCGCGCCTGTAATCCCCAAAGGGTTAGGCAGAGGTGTACCTAATAGTAGGCGTGATGTTATGTTATGTATGTTATTATTTTAATGATTTTAATTGTTTTATCGCTTTTAGCGATAAAACAATTGTAGCAAAAAACATTTGTAGTCGTTCTTGTAGCACGGATGCTACTACATTTTGAAGGTCTGATGATAACCAGCTAAGTGCTTATCGGTTCTCAGTGACGAACGTGGTTAGCATGACCTTTAAAATTTTATCGATTTGAGCACGGATGCTACTACATAATACATTCTAAAGGTCTGATGATGACCAGCTAAGTGCTAATTGGTTCTCAGTGACGGATATAGCTAGAATGACCTAGCTTTCAAATTTTATCGATCTGAGCACGGATGCTACTACATGATACATTTTGAAGGTCTGATGATGATCAGCTAAGTGCTTATCGGTTCTCAGTGACGGATACAGTTATGATGCTACAGCTTTCTGCTTTTATCTTATTGAGCATGGATGCTACTACATGATACATTTTGAAGGTCTTATGATGACCAGCTAAGTGCTAATTGGTTCTCAGTGATGGATATAGCTAGAATGACCTAGCTTTCAAATTTTATCGATCTGAGCACGGATGCTACTACATGATACATTTTGAAGGTCTGATGATGACCAACTAAGTGCTAATTGGTTCTCAGTGACGGATGTAGATAGAATGACCTAGCTTTCAGATTTTATCTTATTGAGCACGGATGCTACTACATGATACATTTTGAAGGTCTGATGATGACCAGCTAAGTGCTAATTGGTTCTCAGTGACGGATATAGCTAGAATGACCTAGCTTTCAAATTTTATCGATCTGAGCACGGATGCTACTACATGATACATTTTGAAGGTCTGATGATGACCAACTAAGTGCTAATTGGTTCTCAGTGACGGATGTAGATAGAATGACTTAGCTTTCAGATTTTATCTTATTGAGCACGAATGCTACTACATGATACATTTTGAAGGTCTGATGATGATCAGCTAAGTGCTTATCGGTTCTCAGTGACGGATGTAGTTAGAATGACCTAGCTTTCAGATTTTATCTTATTGAGCACGGATGCTACTACATGATACATTTTGAAGGTCTGATGATGACCAGCTAAGTGCTTATCGGTTCTCAGTGACGGATGTAGATAGAATGACTTAGCTTTCAGATTTTATCTTATTGAGCACGAATGCTACTACATGATACATTTTGAAGGTCTGATGATGATCAGCTAAGTGCTTATCGGTTCTCAGTGACGGATGTAGTTAGAATGACTTAGCTTTCAGATTTTATCTTATTGAGCACGGATGCTACTACATGATACATTTTGAAGGTCTGATGATGACCAGCTAAGTGCTTATCGGTTCACAGTGACGGATATAGCTAGAATGACCACCATCAGGTAAATGGCACCATCAGTCTCCAAGGCCTCTTCGAGCTCTTTCAAATGAGTCCACACACGACGGTTCTACTCAGTGCCGTCAATGAGATCCTATACCCACCTTCGGAGTCTACCATCAGGTAGCTGGTATCATCAGTCTCCAAGGCCCCCTCGAGCTCTTTCAAATGAGTCCAAACACGATGGTTCTACTCAGTGCCGTCAATGAGATCCTATACCCACCTTCGGAGTTTACCATCAGGTACGAGACATCATCAGTCATCCAGATCTTCATCTTCCATCAAACGAAATTCTTAACACAAAATAATTAAAAGCGATAAAACAATTAACACCATTAAAATAATAACATACATTACATAACATCACGCCTGTAATCCCCGAAGGGTTAGGCAGAGGTGTACCTAATAGTAGGCGTGATGTTATGTTATGTATCTTATTATTTTAATGGTGTTGAGACCTCGAGGACGCCTTGGAGACTGATAATGTCATTTACCTGATGGTGGACTCAAAGGTAAGTAAAGGATCTCATTGACGGCACTGCGTAGAATCGTCGTGTTTGGACTCATTTGAAAGAGCTCGAGAAGGCCTTAGAGACTGATGATGCCATTTACTTGACGGTGGACTTCGAAGGTGGGTACAGGATCTCATTGACAGCGCTGCGAAGAACCATCGTGTTTGGACTCATTTGAAAGAGCTCGAGGAGGCCTTGGAGACTGATGGTGCCATTTACCTGATGGTGGTCATTCTAGCTATATCCGTCACTGTGAACCGATAAGCACTTAGCTGGTCATCATCAGACCTTCAAAATGTATCATGTAGTAGCATCCGTGCTCAATAAGATAAAATCTGAAAGCTAAGTCATTCTAGCTATATCCGTCACTGTGAACCGATAAGCACTTAGCTGGTCATCATCAGACCTTCAAAATGTATCATGTAGTAGCATCCGTGCTCAGATCGATAAAATTTGAAAGCTAGGTCATTCTAGCTATATCAATCACTGAGAACCAATTAGCACTTAGCTGGTCATCATAAGACCTTCAAAATGTATCATGTAGTAGCATCCATGCTCAATAAGATAAAAGCAGAAAGCTGTAGCATCATAACTGTATCCGTCACTGAGAACCGATAAGCACTTAGCTGATCATCATCAGACCTTCAAAATGTATCATGTAGTAGTATCCGTGCTCAGATCGATAAAATTTGAAAGCTAGGTCATTCTAGCTATATCCGTCACTGAGAACCAATTAGCACTTAGCTGGTCATCATCAGACCTTTAGAATGTATTATGTAGTAGCATCCGTGCTCAAATCGATAAAATTTTAAAGCTAGGTCATGCTAACCACGTTCGTCACTGAGAACCGATAAGCACTTAGCTGGTTATCATCAGACCTTCAAAATGTAGTAGCATCCGTGCTACAAGAACGACTACAATTGTTTTTTGCTACAATTGTTTTATCGCTAAAAGCGATAAAACAATTAAAATCATTAAAATAATAACATACATAACATAACATCACGCCTACTATTAGGTACACCTCTGCCTAACCCTTTGGGGATTACAGGCGCGATGTTATGTAATGTATGTTATTGTTTTAATGGTGTTAATTGTTTTATCGTTTTAATTATTTTGTCTTGAGAATTTCGTTTGATGGAAGATGGAGATCTGGATTACTGATGATGTCTCGTACCTAATGGTGGACTCCGAAGGTGGGTATAGGATCTCATTGACGGCACTGAGTAGAACCATCGTGTTTGGACTCATTTGAAAGAGCTCGAGGAGGCCTTGGAGACTGATGATACTAGCTACCTGATGGTAGACTCCGAAGGTAAGTATAGGATCTCATTGATGGCACCACGTAGAACCGTCGTGTGTGGACTCATTTGAAAGAGCTCGAAGAGGCCTTGGAGACTGATGGTGCCATTTACCTGATGGTGGTTATTCTAGCTATATCCGTCACTGTGAACCGATAAGCACTTAGCTGGTCATCATCAGACCTTCAAAATGTATCATGTAGTAGCATCCGTGCTCAATAAGATAAAATCTGAAAGCTAGGTCATTCTAGCTATATCCGTCACTGAGAACCAATTAGCACTTAGCTGGTCATCATCAGACCTTCAAAATGTATCATGTAGTAGCATCCGTGCTCAGACAGATAAAATTTGAAAGCTAGGTTATTCTAACTACATCCGTCACTGAGAACCGATAAGCACTTAGCTGGTCATTATCAGACCTTCAAAATGTATCATGTAGTAGCATCCGCGCTCAATAAGATAAAAGCTGACAGCGGGAGCATTCTAACTATATCCGTCACTGAGAACCGATAATCACTTAGCTGGTCATCATCAGACCTTCATAATGTATCATGTAGTAGAATACGTGCTCAGATAGATAAAATTTGAAAGCTAGGTCATTCTAACTACATCCGTCACTGAGAACCGATAAGCACTTAGCTGGTCATCATCAGACCTTCAAAATGTATCATGTAGTAGAATACGTTCTCAGATAGATAAAATTTGAAAGCTAGGTCATTCTAACTACATCCGTCACTGAGAACCGATAAGCACTTAGGTGGTCATCGTCAGACCTTCAAAATGTATCATGTAGTAGCATTCGTGCTCAGTTAGCTGAAAGCTGGAGCATTCTGACTATTTCCGTGACTAAGAAGCGATAAGCAGTTACCTGGTCTTTATCAGACCTTAACAATGTATCGTAGGAGTACCTGTGCTCAGTGAAATAACTAATGAAAGCTAGGTTATTACTTCATTAGTCAAAGTGTATAATTTATTATTAAATATTTTATTCATACGTTATGACGTAGGTACTCCAAGAGAAACAAAATATGTTAGGCAAATACGATGACCACTCTGCGACACATTTCTGTTCTTTGGTACGTTTTTCTGTAGTACAGTCGTTTGCCGGTAGGGGCCGAAAAATAAACAAAAGCCAGTACAGAGGTCAAATCGTCAAAGTCATCCACTGCTGTGATCCCCTTAATGTGCAAGTCCAACTTGCACTTGGCCATTTTGTTTTTTTTTGTGATTTCGAAAAAATTAACAAAATGGCGGGCAGGTTGATATGCTACATCGGTTCTATCCCCTTTATTTTTGATGCTGCGTTGTACATACTCGTACTCAGTAGACTAGACACTACGGGAGGTCGTGAGATTGGTATTATTAACAAAGAAGAAAATCTCATTTTCATTTCTGTAATTTAACAAAACCACATAATAATGGGTTAACCGTTAAACTACAATAACCCTAAACAGGCTGCGATACGCAGCCTGTTGAGTTAGACGAACCAAGCGAGGTCCATTTTATTTTTTATCCGACTTCCAAAAAGTTGGTGTTGCTTTCTCTTTTTTGTATGTTAAGTTTGTTTCCGGATATCTCCGTCACTCATTATTGAACCGATTTTCAAAATTATTTTTGTATTCGAAAGAGTATCTCCCGAGGTGGTCCTACTGTCACCAAGTCAGGATCTGATGATGGGATCCCAGGGAAATCGAGGCCAACCCTCAAATTTTATAGGCACGTATTACGTGTTTTGTGTTTGCTCTAATAAAGCTATTCAAGTATTTGCATTTTTGCAAAAATGATTTTTTTTATTTTATACTCAAGTGGACACCGCCTGGTTCCAAGTTTTAGTTAATTTAAAATTTGCTTGTTTTTTAGTTTTCACTTTTTTCAGTCGGGTTTTTGAACAACTTTTTTTATTTACAACTTTTTAGTTACTGCGGTACTCAGAGATATTTAGTGATTACTTAAGCCGTCACTTAGTAAAGATTTGACATACATTTGTATGACAAAACTGTCAAAACCTTTACTTAGTGATGGCCTAAGTAATCATTAAAGCTCTCTGAGTGCGGCACTTAGTCGCCTTTTAAGATATTAGTCGTCTCGAAAATAATAAGCCTATACACAATACATAGGTACTTACATACATACAGGTCAAACACATTAAGGCTTCGCCGTAGTCTGGTAAAAAAGACTGAACATTGATAACGTAATTAATTATAGACCCACATGCAGTGCAATATGGGAGCTCCACTCGGGTCAATTTTTAGGTTAAGCCGCACTTGCCTGAGTTGGTCTGGATGGTACTGAGTTTCGTCCGTGCCTCGTAAAGCACGTTAGTAGGTAGTCAGTGACCTTAAAGTCTGACAACCATTTCTAACAAAGGGTATCTATCTATTGTATTACCCAATATTAACTGGGTTGTGGAGGTCAGTCGCTCCATCTAAAATACTAATATTCAGAAGCATCCGATTCGACTGGAAGCTGACTCCAACATAGTTGGGAAAAGGCTAGGCAGATGATGATGCAGTGCAATATATGCACAATTATATGCATACAAGGTCGGTCAGAAGACAGACATTTTAATTAAACGTCGATACGGACAGTAGGTATGTATAACATTGATCCACGATGGCCAGGAGAACGATCGGAAAGGCAGCGCGACGGCTATCGTCACAGTCAGTTTCAGACGGGACGCTGATAGTAACCGACGACGGCTGCATTGAAGAAGGGACCGTATAACCAGTATAACCATAGCATAAAGTAGAAAATTGTATGAATTTCGATGCGGGCGTCAAGAGCGAACTTAAATACCAGAAGGCACAACTCGATCGCACGCCTATACTATCCCTATTAAGGACCATATGGACAACATAAATTACTGGCAGTATTTAAAATAGGGACTCCAAAACGTTTTCTATACACTTTATTTCGTACTGGCTGAACTGACCCTTTGGCATGCCGAAGAGGCGTAGAAGACCCTACCTTTACACTTTTAGTGTCGCTGTTAGCGAAAGAAGGGTTAAGTAATGAATGATTTTGTAATAGACCCCGAGGTCTCGTGACTTCCTCGATATTATTATAAATACTAGTAGACAAAGCTAAAATTGTCTTTTACAATTTAGCTACTCTTCTAAGTTTCTAACAAAAATGCGGTTAAAGTTAAGATGTTTTTATTTTCTGCTCCCTTGTTTGTTTTTGACATGTAGTGCGACGGTTCCTGTCCAAGCTACGAGCGAGTTCGTTGAACAAAGTCTTCGCGTTCGAGTGCGACGACAAGACGGGTACGTGTACGACAAGCCGAGTGTATCATTTGACCTGCCGCAGAGTAGGTCCACTCCTGCACCCACTCAAGCACCGAATGTTGACAGGACGCTGACGCAGCAAATGTTTTACGCGTACCCCGTGCCAGCAGGCGGCGACACCGTCAACATCGGACAGGCTGCGGGGACCACGGCCACTACTGCGACCGCCGCCCCCACAGGCGCCGCCGGCGGCGGTTACAACTATAGGTCCTCCACTACTGGTAGCGCTAACGCCGGATACAACTACGGTACATCATCAACTGGGGCTCAGGTTAATACTGGGTCTCAGGTTAATACTGGGTCTCAGGTTAATACTGGATCTCAGGTTACCACTGGATCACAAGCTACTGTAACCGGCACACAAACGGGTTATAACAGCGGCTCGTCTCAAGGTGGTTCAGGTTATCCATCCAACGCTCCGTCACCTACACTCTCCCCAACTCTTCAAGGCTCATCAGAAGTCTCAACAAGTGCTCCTAAATATTTACCACCGACAGCTGGTGCCACAGGTGAAAGTACTTCAACTGGTGGCACTGTGAGCATAGGGGGTGTTTCTGTAACTTCTGGCTCAGGACAAGTGCAAACTGAACCAGTGGGACCTCCTTCTGGGTCATACTTGCCACCGTTGGGGACATCGAATACTGCGACGTCTGGTCAAACCGTGACTTCAACATCAACAAACAGTCAAGCAAGCATAGGTGGTTCAGTATCAGTACCAAGTTCTGCGTATTTACCACCAAATACTTCATCCCTACCGTCACCGGCGCCGTCTCCAGGATATGCCAGGCCTCAACCAACGCCGACACCAGCATCAGCACCGGCACCCGCACCTGCACCCGTACCACAAACTGGTTACATACCGCCATCAGGAACTAATTCTGGAACGGTGTCCACACCTGCATCAACGTACTTACCACCGTCGTTCTTTTAACACTTTTGTGGCATCATTTCTTACCTTTAATTTAGTTATTGTATATATTAAAATATTTGCAATAATTACATAGCAACAAGCAGTTTTACTTATTTTAATCAATAGATATCGTTACCTGCATCATTGATTCAGCCTAGGAGTGGCCCATCCGGCCTATCAATCAACAACCGGCATCGGGAATTTTGTCAAAATTTCACAATATTTATAAATTGTTATTTAAGATTGCGTAATGATTATAAAATAAGCAAAAATCTTTGTGTTAGAAAGTCGGCCGCCTAGGCCTAGATATAGAAGGCGAGCATACTTTCGTCACGCTCGTTTATATCTAACTGACTCGGTCTTGTGTATTTAAACCTAGGATAGGTTAGGTTAAAATATGTACATTATACAGCGTTACATTTATTATTTCTGATAATAAAACTGGCCAAGTGCGAGTCGGACTCGCACATGAAGGGTTCTGTACCAAAACGGCAAAAAAATCGTGTTTGTTGTATTTGCCCCTTAAATATTTATTTTATTTTTAGTATTTGTTGTTATAGCGGCAACAGAAATACATGTACATTATTTGTGAAAATTTCAACTGTCTATCTATCGCGGTTCTTGAGGTACAGCCTGGTGACAGACATACGGACGGATAGACGGACAGACAGCGAAGTCTTGGTAATAGGGTCCCGTTTTTACCCTTTGGGTACGGAACCCTAAAAACCAGCCAAATGCGTGTCGCTGTAGTTGCCCCATCAAAATATGCAGATTTACCTACGAATGATGAATTTTATTGTTATAATAAAAATAAATACGGCCAAATTAGAGTGACCCCCGGCGGCAAAAATACACGCTACGCTATTGCTTTTATGAACAATTTTTTAATCAGTTCATAATTCAAAAACATTTGAATTTTACATAATTCATGTTAGGCTGTTTAGCGATTTCATACCTACCTGAACTCGTCGAAAGCAATGCGCGGAAAAATACTTTTAGTTTTATTATATTATTTTTAAGAAAGTGTATTCAAAAACTTCGTTCGCCGCCTAGAATTGCGCCGCCATTTTGTACATAGGTAGGTACCTTAAGCAAGAGTCGTTGCGTATCCATTTACAATTAAAACCATTTTTAAATTGTTTTTAATAATATTTTTAGTTACTCGACGGATATTCAGCCGATCTATAGTAAAACTTATTGAAAGACTCACTAAAGATAATTTATTGGCTACATAAAATCGTTCACCACGAGTGCTTATGTACTACCACGTCGATCGAATCTGTACCGTTCGATCCAAAAATCTGAAACTCGAAAAAGTGTCAAATCGATTCGACATCGATTCCATTGTTTGTGAATAGCTCTGCTGAATCTGCTTTTGGTAGCTTCAAAATTTATACAACCTGCCTATAACCCATTATGTTGGGTTCTTTTTGATCATTGATATAGAGATGACAACCCACGCTAAAATGCAACAGCGAGCGTAGCGAGCTTAATTTTTTTGTGCATTAAGTTGGGGAACCTGTTGTACCTAGGACAGTTTTTAGATACCTATTTTTTATTGTGATTTGACGTTTTGTATACAAACCATATTTTCATATTTTAAAAGGTCTATTATTTGAGTATTCACCACCAAAATATCAAGAGCGTATATTTCATAGTTACTTATTTACACTTGTACATGTGTTTTAGAAATTTAAAAACAAATGGTTAGTAAGGCCAAGGTACAACACACCCTAAGTACCTGGGCCAGTACTACGGTGTACCTAGGATTCAACAAGAATTTGAGGGTAATTTAAGAAAACTAGGTATTAACTTTTCTTAAACAAAATCGTTTTATTCAGTTTAGTGAAATATTTTAAAAATAAAAAATAGCAAATTCTGAACATAATCAAAATAATAATCGTGGTTTTTGTTTCTAAAAACAACATTTTTAAACAGACATACAAACATTTAATCACTGTTTTATCATATTATTATGTCAAACTTTAAAATTATTCGGTACATAAACCTAGGTACATTTAAACACTTAAGGTGAATGCTCCAACCACCCCGCGAAATTCAAATTTTCTTACGTTTTTTGTAATTTGCAGGTCAGTGTTAGTTTGTATGTTGATTAGAATATTAATTGCGGCTGTAAGACGTATTTACTTACAGAATTATAATCATCAAAATCATCAATACAAGCTTCCAAGTTCATAAAGGTGCAAAAATGACTTTTTCAAGTTCCTGCACCTTTATGAACTTGGAGGCTTGTATTGATGATTTTGATGATTATATTTCTGTAACTACATACGTCTTACAGCCGCAATTAATATTTTAATCAACATACAAACTAACACTGACCTGCAAATTGCAAAAAACGTAAAAAAAATTGAATTTCGCGGGCTAGTTGGAGCATTCACCTTAACGTAACATAATTACATTGCATAGCATAGACTCATAGAGTCATAGTGACTATTTGAAGAAAAAGGCACTCAAGGAAGTAATATGAACTAAGAGGGTTGTATTGGCGGTTTTAAACATAATTATTATTCTGTAAAGTCACATTTGTTACGGTCGCAAATCCGATTTTATATACACCCTGAATTGCAAAAAAACGTAGGAAAATTCGAATTTTGCGGGCTACCCTGGAGGTTCAGCCTTAATCAGTTTAACGGTATTTGTCGGTTTTCTTTTCTTCTTCTCTTTGCTTCTAGGCATGATTCCTGAAATAATACATCTATTTTGTATTTTACGTGAATGTGAAATAATTTTAAAAAATATTCTCGAAAATGTTGCCGTGGGTGATGCATTCAATATGTCGTCGATTTACTCATTGATTTTATTTTTAATGCTATTTACAGAATAAAATATTATATTTATTAATTAAAAACAGGAACCCATTGAGTTTTAGTCAATCATTTGTGTTAAGAGGAAACGAAACAAAACGCAAAACACCAGTCAGTCAAACGTCAAAAACATACAAATCTAAAACGTCATAACGTCATACAAAAATAGCATCAAAGATGAAAGTTATTTTTAATATTTCTTTAAAAATTGATTTTTAAACTATTCTACCACACTTTGGAATGAACGATTTAAGCATAAATGCAGAGTATCGCTTTTTGATGAATATTTAATCATGTGGATGTAGTGTATGCATTTGAATCAAAAATTTACATAAGTTATGTTTCTACAAAAGCAAACATTACAATTTTCTCGAATAAGAAGCAAGGTAAACCTGAGGTAATTATATGTATTACTTCATCAATTGTATTATTATTTTATTTGTGTGCCTAAAGTTGGGTTTTCCAATACTTATCACGGTTGTTCAAGGTTCATGACCTTACTGGGTTAATTAATATTCTTTGTCCTGTTATGTATTTAAATACAATTTAAACGTTAATAAACTAGCTAGACGTCCACCAGTGTACATGTGATGTCTGAAGAGTTGTGTGGTAAGATAAGTGACAGTGTGTGCATACACAAATCGTCGCCTGTTTCCAGAAGTGCGGGCGCGCGCTCCGCTGCCCACCATGGTGCACCTCGACGTGCCAGGTGCTCAACTATACCCCAACACTCTCGCCATAAACGACCTGCCTAATGAAATACTTATTTACATATTTTCAATGGTAGATTTTGAATCCCTATTGGCAGTTGCTAAAGTTTGTATGAGATGGCAGCAACTATGCCTTACCCCCTGCGTTTGGGACAACACCCGCCTCATAGTATGTATGAAGAACTATGTGAGGATAAGTGAAAACATTGTGCCTTTTGTCGCCAAGTATGTGAAGAATGTTAAACTACAGTATTTCAAGTTGTATTCGCAAGTGAGGGCTTCCTTAATAAGTTATTGTCCTAATCTGACTCATTTAGAAATAAGTATATCTCAAGTTGATAGCTGTATCTTTGGTGATTTAGTAAGCTGGCCAAATCTGAAGTTTTTGAGTTTTCGTAACTCACTCATAGTACAAAATCCAGAGAATGCTAATGGTAACTTTGTTTATCATTTGCCATTTGACAAATTGAAAAACCTTGAGACTCTTATTCTGTCGAATTTTGCCCTAACCCATGATAGTTTGTACAACATGTTGCAGTGCACCAATTTAGTCAGTATTAATATGGAGAAAATGAAGAATATTCCAGCAGATTTCCTTGAATCTCTTCTGAGAACCAAACAGTCTACACTAAGAGCTTTACATATATATGGGGATACTTTAAATGATGATATAATTCGTAACATATCTAACTGTAAGGTACTACAAGTACTTCACATCATGACATGCAAAACCCTTTTTGATTCAAGTTTGTTGCACTTATATAGACTAAAGAATTTGCATTCATTAAAATTACGCCATGGTTACTTTTCGACAAGTGCTCTCCTTGCATATTTTTCTAATAATACATTTCAAAACTTGACATACTTAAGTCTCTCTCGCTGTCTCCATGTCACCATACAGGTTGCAAAGGCCATAAAAACAAGTGCACCCAATCTCAAAGAACTGTCATTCTATCTGTGTCCATTTATCATTGCTCCTAACTTCAACAGATCAGAACTAGAAAAAATGTTTAAAATACAGTTGTTACTTGATTGAATTACTTGTGATTTACACTGAAGGCAGCTTAGGTCCGTCCAACTTACATTAAATATTTATTTCATTATTTATTGCACCAACTGCACCATTATTACACTGGTCAAGGGAGCATTTCCTTATTGGGTGTTTAACAGAGTCAAATTTAAAAAAAAGCTTTTAAGTAGTTATAAAATTGTCCATACCATTATTTACTAGTGATATCAAATCGTCAAACCCAGATTGTTTGATAGAATAAATTGTTGTCAGTAGGTTGTATTATGGTGCGTGTATCAAATAATAATTTGTTAAACAACCTTCAGTATTTAAAAATTAAGAAGTATTACATAACTTTTAGTCACATCTACATAGTAGATATTTATTGTATTAAGGTTTTAGTACATAGCTGCTGGTTGCTTGTTTAAAAGATTGTTTTGCCTGGCAAAGTGAGTTAGGTATCTAAAATCAGCTATGGACTGAAAGCTATTATTACGAAATAAAAGTTACTATTACACCATCACTAAATACACCATACACTTAGACTGCAATGGCAATGTGCACTTAGAAAAGACTTTGATTAGTTTACAATTGCAAGATAAAATATTGCGTCGGTATTTGGGTATTATGAATGTAATGTATTTTTTTCTATTTCATTTACTATGTAATGAGGATGTAAAATAAAATATGCAGGCTCGTCATTATTTAATTGACGGTGTAATGGTGATCTTAATATGATTGTGTTGACATTTTACATAAAATATATGATAATTTTCCGCCTTTCTGTTTAGGAATCATAGTCAATTACATTATGAAGTGCCTTAACAGTTTTACTGAATGATGACTGTTTCTGTTTTCATATTGAGATTCCTTCCACGGGCAGCGAAAATATTTCAGGTATAAGAATGAATAATAATTGAATGTCCCAGTTACCAATTAATTCTATACACAAGTTCTAATTCATATGAGAAAATTCTATTAAACTCAGATTTAAAAAGTTTATTATTTTAGAAGTTGAGTCCTTGAAACTTTTCACTGTATACTTAGAACTGTTCAGAGACATTGTTATATTGTAATTAAATATAAATTCTATTTACCACATTTTATAAAAACTGTAAATACATTTGTAACGAAATCGAATATGAGTAGTACCTATTAGAATAATTTACCTAATGGTATTTAGTATTTCTTACGTTTATTTTTAAATGTGCTAGTGTAATTTTTTTAAGGCTATAAATTTAATGTCTATTGGTTGAAAATTCTGCAAATTCACTAAATATTATATTCTCTACTTATATCAAATGTGATTTTATTAGTTAATTAATTTGTTTGTGCTGTTTTATTGTACGAATAATAAAATATTTTGAACAGCTTTTATTGTTTTCATCTACATAATGTAGGTAGGTACATCAGTCGACAAGGCGATTCTCATAAAAAATGTTAACACTGATGTGCGATTGACTGTACAAAATTTAAAACCCCAGATTCAAAAAAACTTAAAAAATTATAAATAATATGCAAAAATAAAGATAATTACCTATTTAAATTAAAACTTTGTCGTGTCGTGGGACCGCTCAATACCAAACTATACATTACCTACTTACATTATATCTTTGAACCAACTCGGATTATCTAATGTTCACGTAAATATCCGACATGACAAAGTTTTAATTTGAATTATTACATCTAAGTATATTATCTTGTATGTCTGCATATTATTTTTATAACTTTTTAAACTAATATTCAGGTTGTTTTCAATATACAAATCAAATCCTTTCATTTGATACCCCACTCGGATATATTCGTTTACCTACTATCGTTTATTCATCCCCTCTTCCACCCTTCTATTTTTTTTTAATATTTTTTTTTATGGTGGGTGGAAAATCATCAAATAACCCCCTCCCGCTCTTGGGCAGAGCGAAATCCCAGTGTCAGACTTTTACTGACTAAAAACCACCCATGTTCCTTCTTAACCCTTCATGTCGAGGCCGCGGTATCTCTTGCGAACAACCCGCAGCCCCGACGGGACCCCTCTTCCACCCTCCATAACTATTAAACTGCTATATCAAATATCTTTAAACATACCTTAGAACACTCCCGACTACTTCACCTTTCAAATAAAAAAAAATCCGACTTCACACGAAAAGCAGCTTCTGAAGTCGGTGACATTTTGTCTGTTTGATTTCGTTTTTTTGCCACCGACTTCAGAAGCTGCTTTTTCTTGTGATGTTTATTTTTCACTTTTTTGTGTTTTTCGACTTTTTTTTTTCAAAAAAGTTTTTTTATTTTACAATTTTTTGTTGTAATATCCTATACAAATATTTACTATACATTTAACATTCAACCAAGAACCCTAACCCTTAACCTTCAAGATTCCCTTATTATTGCTTTCAACTCCTAACCGTTTAGGAGTAGTACCTTCCTCTCTCTCTTTTCTCTTTCTTACCTTTTTTAATCAGCTCACCTAGATAACCTGAAAGAATACAACCATATATACGTCCCCATAATATTTTACTAAAGAATTATGCTCCAACTCCTAACCGCTGAGGAGTTATACCTTCCATCATGAACTCATCAACATGAAGTGATGACTGCTAGATGCAAATACTTAAAAAACTTTAGAAAAAGCACGAAACACGTGATATAGGCATCGAGGCAATCGAGGGCAACCCTCAAATTGTATAGGCATGCCTATACAATTTGAGGGTTGCCCTCGATTTCTCTGGGATGCCATCATCAGATCCTGATTTTCTTATCATGGTACCACCCTTGGGATATCTCCTTTTCAACAAAAAAAGAATTTTCTATGTCGGTACAGGCGCCTCCGAGTAATCGGTGAATATACATAAAAAAAAAGATTGAGAACCTCCTTTTTTAAAGTCGGTTAATGAGTTTTACCTTCTATCATCAGGGCAACCTAATACCCTGAAAGAATACAACTACCACTTTATAAGTACGTATAGTTCTGAAATGGTTCTGAAAGAATTTTCTATCAAGTCCTAACCGTTGAGGAGTTGTACCTTCCATCATCATCAGTGAATCCACATGATATTGTGATGACCACACGCAATTACTTGAACAGGTTTAGAAAATATATGGAAAACGTCATAAGTGCCTATAAAGTTTGAGGGTTGCTCTCGATTTCCCTGGGATCCCATCATCAGATCCTGATTTGGTGACATTGGGACCACTTCGGGAGTATACCTTTTCGAACACAAACAATTTTGAAAATCGGTTCATTAATGACGGAGATATGCGATAACAAACATACAAAAAAAAAAACATACAGACGAATTGATAACCTCGTCCTTTTCGGAAGTCGGTTAAAAAAAACAAAATCAATATCGGTTCATTTCGGGAGCTACGATGCCACTGACAGACACATACATACATTGTAATTAAAAACATAACTCTCTTTTTTTTGGGGCAATCGTGTAAAAATCAGTAAGATCCAGATACACTGGAAGGAAGCTGACCCCAACATAATTAGGAAATGGCTAGGCATATTATGATGCTGATGCAATGTAAAATAGATCACATAATACTTTACATTGGGTAAGAGTAAAAGTAGATATTTGTATTTATTACATTTTGATTGATGGCGTATTATTTCTCTACCACCGAGAAAGTAAAAAGTTACTCTTACTTTAAATTTCTTAGGGTGGGTTGCACCATATTACTATAACGATAACCAAACCGTAACAAGCTATAAAAGCATTAAAAAAGTATAATTTGATGGCTTGTTACGGTTTGGTTATCGTTATAGTAATATGGTGCAACCCACCCTTAGGTAAACGGCATGTTAAAGTTGGGTAGCATCGAAAACGCTAGATATTGTAGTCACGATGGGTGGCGGTCTGAACTGAATAAAATTAATATAGTGAGTGCAAGTAAATATTAGAATTGATAGAAACGCCGCAAAGGCTCAAACTATATCTACAATTAATTGCATATTGATAGGTACCTACTATTCGATCAAGCCTTCGACCGGTCTACCTAACTGAATTAGGTAAAGCAAAGCAGGTAGGTACCTACTTCATTCATAATACTAACTTGTTTTCGCCATCGATCGACTATGATGATGGATGACTAATAAATATGCGTAAATTAATTTAAATAGGTACCCACTTATCGTTAAAAAATGAATAGGTCTTCCAGTTCTAAGGATTAGGTTCATGATAACTTGAAGGTTGCAATCACACTAATTGCGGCGGTTGTAGACGAAAAATCACGCCCCAATCATATTAAAAATAGCTTCTAGTAATCATGGTACCTACCTATTAAGATTATTTTCTACTTAGTCATTGCGTTTTACGCTAAGGATAGATGATAAAAAACAAGAATAAACAGCGCCGCCGATAACGATGTATCTGATAATTATGTCGTGTAATCTGTTCAAAGATTTTTATAGGTTACGATTGCTTGTTTCATGGTCGGGCTTGTTAATGACCATTATATTCAGCGTTGCTAGACGTCTCGATTTTTAAATCAATATTAAATGTCCCGCTCAGACAGGCTCAGTCCCGCTTTTCGTGGATAACTCGACCGTCCGTGCAGCGTGCTGAGGAAGCGAGGGCGGGTAGCACACTTTTAAAGAAGTTAAATCTTCACAGAAATTCATGTATAATTATTATTATTTTTACATGCTCATGCTTATTTTTTCCAATCTTGAACTGATAATCAATTAAAAGCTTCTATCGTTTGTGAAGCATATTTTTCTGAAGAATAAAACTTTGATTTCTTTTTTTTTATTCATAAGACAACCATTGAACAATAGGGTAAATCTGATTTTAAAATAATTTATTTTAATTAAATACATTTTCTATGGATATTTTTGCATCTATTGTAATTTGAACTCAAATAAGAAGATACATATTTAAAACTTCTGATTATATACGTTATTTAATATGTCCCGCTTTCGACGAAAGAATCCCGCTTTTTAACCGACTTCAAAAAAGGAGGAGGTTCTATGTTCGTGTGTATGTATTTTTTTATTTTTTTTCACTCAAAAAGTTCCGAAATCCCGACTTGGTTAAAAAAAATTGGCAACGCTGATTATATTATACCACTGAGATAGTTGATAAGTACCGACACATAGTTTCTACTAAGATTTTGCAATAACTGGATACCTACTGTTTAAAGTACAGTAACACCCTAAATAGAATAGGACAACCGTACGGCAGGTAGATGACATTCTGTTTGACTATCGGCAGCCCGGTTTAAGTTATTTTTCTCTGGCTGATTGTATTTTGTGTTGAAATTTCAGAAAACAAAAACAATAATTGTTATGAGATAAAATCAAATTTTATTGATTTGTATATTTTGTATATACAAATTAAAAGTACCTATAGTTTTAAAGGAAAGGTTGTATGTTGATCTCGAGCGCGGAGCAGGGGTTGGTGAGGTCGAAGGCGGCCAGCACGGCGGGGCTGATGACGCCTACCTTGCCGATGACCTGTCCGCGCAGCACCACCGCCGCGCAGCGACCGGGGAAGTAGGCGGGGTCTGAGGATAACAAGGTGTAAACGATAATTTAAAGACATTCAAATATTACTAGCTATAGACGGGACAAGACGACAAAAATCGGAACCAAATACTTTTTACCTCGAGGCAAAAAGTCGACCAGTCTAGTGCGATACGTCAGCTTGTCAGGTCGTGTTTACGTGTCAAAACATTTTGTGAAAGAAAATTTATTATAACCAAAAATGCCCAGTTGCGCTGTGCGCTAATGCAAATCTCGCTATGGTGAAACGAGAGCACCTGGATTTAGTTTATTTTCGTTAGTATTTTCTTTATTTATACAGTACTTAGGATGTAAAAAATAATTTACTGAAAATGTTCTAGTACATTTACATAATTGCAATAAACGCCATCTGTTGCTCAGTAGGTGTACTGTATTTTGAGAGTCGCTCGTTTATTGATATCTGCTATCGATGTTTTTTATGTTATGTCTTAGATATTTATTTGTTATAAATAATAAATAAATATTGACGAAGCGCGTTTCATGAAGGTGCGTCGTTGGCGCGTTTAAAATACGCCATGTGCTATGTGCCTTAGGTGTACGCAAAATATATTACTTTTATTTAATTAGTGAGGTTACTAATTAAGTTTTTTTATATGAGTAGCTACCGTTTCACGTATATTACTGTTTTATAGGTTTCCTCCTATGGATATACTAGTACGTGAAAAATGGATACAGTTTATCCCAAAAGACCGAAATGAAGATAATTGGCTTCCAAGTGCTTCGTCAAAGATTTATTACAAGCATTTTAGAACGGAAGACATCCACTTCGGAAAGACTGGTCGAATAGTTTAATAAATAATGGGACCACTTCGGGAGTATACCTTTTCGAACACAAACAATTTTGAAAATCGGTTCATTAATGACGGAGATATGCGATAACAAACATACAAAAAAAAAAACATACAGACGAATTGATAACCTCGTCCTTTTCGGAAGTCGGTTAAAAAAAACAAAATCAATATCGGTTCATTTCGGGAGCTACGATGCCACTGACAGACACATACATACATTGTAATTAAAAACATAACTCTCTTTTTTTTGGGGCAATCGTGTAAAAATCAGTAAGATCCAGATACACTGGAAGGAAGCTGACCCCAACATAATTAGGAAATGGCTAGGCATATTATGATGCTGATGCAATGTAAAATAGATCACATAATACTTTACATTGGGTAAGAGTAAAAGTAGATATTTGTATTTATTACATTTTGATTGATGGCGTATTATTTCTCTACCACCGAGAAAGTAAAAAGTTACTCTTACTTTAAATTTCTTAAGTAAATATTAGAATTGATAGAAACGCCGCAAAGGCTCAAACTATATCTACAATTAATTGCATATTGATAGGTACCTACTATTCGATCAAGCCTTCGACCGGTCTACCTAACTGAATTAGGTAAAGCAAAGCAGGTAGGTACCTACTTCATTCATAATACTAACTTGTTTTCGCCATCGATCGACTATGATGATGGATGACTAATAAATATGCGTAAATTAATTTAAATAGGTACCCACTTATCGTTAAAAAATGAATAGGTCTTCCAGTTCTAAGGATTAGGTTCATGATAACTTGAAGGTTGCAATCACACTAATTGCGGCGGTTGTAGACGAAAAATCACGCCCCAATCATATTAAAAATAGCTTCTAGTAATCATGGTACCTACCTATTAAGATTATTTTCTACTTAGTCATTGCGTTTTACGCTAAGGATAGATGATAAAAAACAAGAATAAACAGCGCCGCCGATAACGATGTATCTGATAATTATGTCGTGTAATCTGTTCAAAGATTTTTATAGGTTACGATTGCTTGTTTCATGGTCGGGCTTGTTAATGACCATTATATTCAGCGTTGCTAGACGTCTCGATTTTTAAATCAATATTAAATGTCCCGCTCAGACAGGCTCAGTCCCGCTTTTCGTGGATAACTCGACCGTCCGTGCAGCGTGCTGAGGAAGCGAGGGCGGGTAGCACACTTTTAAAGAAGTTAAATCTTCACAGAAATTCATGTATAATTATTATTATTTTTACATGCTCATGCTTATTTTTTCCAATCTTGAACTGATAATCAATTAAAAGCTTCTATCGTTTGTGAAGCATATTTTTCTGAAGAATAAAACTTTGATTTCTTTTTTTTTATTCATAAGACAACCATTGAACAATAGGGTAAATCTGATTTTAAAATAATTTATTTTAATTAAATACATTTTCTATGGATATTTTTGCATCTATTGTAATTTGAACTCAAATAAGAAGATACATATTTAAAACTTCTGATTATATACGTTATTTAATATGTCCCGCTTTCGACGAAAGAATCCCGCTTTTTAACCGACTTCAAAAAAGGAGGAGGTTCTATGTTCGTGTGTATGTATTTTTTTATTTTTTTTCACTCAAAAAGTTCCGAAATCCCGACTTGGTTAAAAAAAATTGGCAACGCTGATTATATTATACCACTGAGATAGTTGATAAGTACCGACACATAGTTTCTACTAAGATTTTGCAATAACTGGATACCTACTGTTTAAAGTACAGTAACACCCTAAATAGAATAGGACAACCGTACGGCAGGTAGATGACATTCTGTTTGACTATCGGCAGCCCGGTTTAAGTTATTTTTCTCTGGCTGATTGTATTTTGTGTTGAAATTTCAGAAAACAAAAACAATAATTGTTATGAGATAAAATCAAATTTTATTGATTTGTATATTTTGTATATACAAATTAAAAGTACCTATAGTTTTAAAGGAAAGGTTGTATGTTGATCTCGAGCGCGGAGCAGGGGTTGGTGAGGTCGAAGGCGGCCAGCACGGCGGGGCTGATGACGCCTACCTTGCCGATGACCTGTCCGCGCAGCACCACCGCCGCGCAGCGACCGGGGAAGTAGGCGGGGTCTGAGGATAACAAGGTGTAAACGATAATTTAAAGACATTCAAATATTACTAGCTATAGACGGGACAAGACGACAAAAATCGGAACCAAATACTTTTTACCTCGAGGCAAAAAGTCGACCAGTCTAGTGCGATACGTCAGCTTGTCAGGTCGTGTTTACGTGTCAAAACATTTTGTGAAAGAAAATTTATTATAACCAAAAATGCCCAGTTGCGCTGTGCGCTAATGCAAATCTCGCTATGGTGAAACGAGAGCACCTGGATTTAGTTTATTTTCGTTAGTATTTTCTTTATTTATACAGTACTTAGGATGTAAAAAATAATTTACTGAAAATGTTCTAGTACATTTACATAATTGCAATAAACGCCATCTGTTGCTCAGTAGGTGTACTGTATTTTGAGAGTCGCTCGTTTATTGATATCTGCTATCGATGTTTTTTATGTTATGTCTTAGATATTTATTTGTTATAAATAATAAATAAATATTGACGAAGCGCGTTTCATGAAGGTGCGTCGTTGGCGCGTTTAAAATACGCCATGTGCTATGTGCCTTAGGTGTACGCAAAATATATTACTTTTATTTAATTAGTGAGGTTACTAATTAAGTTTTTTTATATGAGTAGCTACCGTTTCACGTATATTACTGTTTTATAGGTTTCCTCCTATGGATATACTAGTACGTGAAAAATGGATACAGTTTATCCCAAAAGACCGAAATGAAGATAATTGGCTTCCAAGTGCTTCGTCAAAGATTTATTACAAGCATTTTAGAACGGAAGACATCCACTTCGGAAAGACTGGTCGAATAGTTTAATAAATAAAAAAGGATCAGTGCCGTATACTACAAATGAAGTAATGTGACTTTTTATTTGACTTAGTCGTACAATACAACCTAGTTAAATTCCAGCTTTTATTCGAATCGTTTTTTGAAATCAGAATGTTAGACTGGTGGCGAGAGTCAATGAAACATACAAAGTCACCGAATTCCGAAGTTACTTTAGACTTTTTTTTTCGATGTTATTTTTCCTTCATCATTTTTTTCATTAATTTTCTTTTGTTATAAAGAAGTTAGTTGTAATTAAAATAATATTATAAACGATTTAGTTGTTTTTCATACGAGACTAGCAGCACCTACAGTAATGCTATTCATTCCATCTCTGTTCTCGTGGATATAGTTTCTTTACTATGGTGCATTTCTAAATAAGTTGCTTGTGAGCATTGAAACAACCCGTGTAATTTCATTCCTTCCCCAGATCTTTATACACTTTGAATTTATTAAAATATATAAACGCTATCGATATCATTTGTCGATTTTTTGTAGCACATCCCTATCACACTAGCGCATCTACCGGGTATAGCTGAATTAATTGTTTTTATTAGTGTTTTTTTCTATTCATGGCTAGATGGCGCCACAGGCGCACGAGATGAAAATATTTGTATGACAAATGTCCCAATGCCCGCTCTATACCTACGTCTTAAATCTCTTTGGTATAATACCATGCCGCTAATAAAACACCTTCGCAAATAAAGCATTACTTTAGACCACATTTCATATAACAAAGCATACGCTGCCGCCGTTTTTTTCTGGAGCTTTTTATGAGAAACAATGCAGCCATGCAAAGTTAGTGGATACAGCTCTTAATGAAACCGGCACGTTTTTAAGATCATCACTGGTTGCCTTAAACCGACTCCGGTACAGATGCTGTATCCACTAGCAGGCATAGCGCCACCAGTAGTTCGTAGAGCGGTGGCAAGTTCTAGTGAAAGAGCCAAAATGGTTTCCGACGCGACGTTAGACACCCTTTACACAATACCATCCTCGTTCCGCCAAGGCTAAAAAGCGGTAACAGTTTCTTATAGTGTGTGCCCCCGTTCACTGGCGAACGCTCTAAATAAAGACTCAAGCTGTAGCGCGAAAGTGTTTTCCTACCCAACCCGTTTGTGCCACTTGCCGAACATCTCCCACCTGGACACGAGTTGCCATGGCTGACCTGGAAGTCCTTAAATAGAATCCGGACACAGGTCGGTCGAAGACCTGTTAAAGTGGAAATTCATAGATGACTCTGCCCTGGACCGTAAATGTGGTGTTACCCCACATACGACAGTACACTATTGATATCGTGTCCTGCCTGCCCCGTTACTTGCACATCACAGGAGCTAATGGTCGGAACTGAAAATACCAAACTCGTCGCAAAATTTTGGGCAGACTCAATTTAAATTGTCATCGACACGCTAAGAATAGGAAGATATTGTCTTGTAATTCGAACTATTCACGCAGTGTATGTGATGGAAGCTCTCAAGATGCAAGACTTTTTCCGACTATGTTGTCGAATATCATCATAACTCTACTCTAGCTTATTTATATAGGTAGGTAGATGATAATAATAGCCTATAACCTACTTTTCAACATGTCCGTAAGGATTGAGGAACCACATTAGATTTTTAAAATCTGATCTCACCACTATTTCGCAGCAATGTAACTGATTTTGCAGCACGACTTCTAGATTTAGCAGCAAAATATATCACTAGTTATATTTAATGCAAAAGTGGCTCCTCAATCCCGAGCCACCTGGAACTCGTAAAGTAATAGATGAATATTTTTGAAAATTTACATTATTTGTATTTTTATATTTGCATATTGCCGTCTAAAATTTTTGCTTCTGTAGCGCAGAAATGAAAGAAAATACAATACTTTTAGTATGGCTCCTCAATCTACACTCAAGAGGTGATTTTTTATTGGATGTGAGCGATCAATTAATATATTCGACATAATGATCATTTAGCAGGTGTTGTGTTTGTTTTTTAGAATAAAATAGTAAAAAAAAAACCGGCCAAGAGCGTGTCGGGCCACGCTCAGTGTAGGGTTCCGTAGTTTCCCGTCCGTCACAATAAGTGTTCCCACTTATGAGTTTAAAGGTGGGTATCCATACTATCCATTATGTTCGCGATCCAGCAGATTTAATAATTATTTTTTTGTTTGAAAAAAGATACGTTCAGGATAATAAAATATTATGTAAACGAAGTTAAAAAAAAAATACGGGCAAATGAAACTTGACCTCTGGATTGTATAGGCGCTCATACGATTCAGGGACCAAATTATATTGGTTAACTGCAGTTTCCATCTGTTGTTTCCATCCAAGTTCAAAATAATTTTCCTAGAAAGTCCTTATAAAGTTCTACTTTTCAGATTTTTTTCGTATTTTCTAAACTTATGGTTCAAAAGTTAGAGGGGGGGGGACGCTTTGTTTTTTACTTTTGGAGCGATTATTTCCGAAATTATTGACATTATCAAAAAATGATTTTAGTAAACCCCTATTCATTTTTAAATACCTTTCCAACAATATATCACACATTAGGGTTAAAATTAAAAAAAAAACACTTCCCACTTTACATATAGGGGGGCTACCCTAATAAAACATTTTTTTCCAATTTTTATTTTAGCACTTTGTCGGCGTGATTGATACACATATTGGTCCCAAATTTCAGCTTTCTAGTGCTAACGGTCACAGAGATTAAGCGAGGACGGACAGACGGACAGACAGACAGACAGACAGACATGGCGAAACTATAAGGGTTCCTAGTTGACTACGGAACCCTAAAAAACAACATACAGGCGAATTGAGAACCTCCTCCTTTTTGGAAGTCGGTTAATAATTCGGTCGGTTAAAAACGAGAGTACATTTTGTAGATTAACGCATTTTCTTTGGCTCCTCAATCCTGACGTTCTAATTATATGTTTGACTTGACTTTGATAGCCACCTGAGATCTCAACGGAATCTAAAGCCAGAGATACTAAAATTTAGCAGAAATGTCTGCTAAATATATCTGCACAGTTCAGCAATGTATATATTTTGGATTCTGAAAAAACAATACTTCAGGGACGCGGGTAGCGTGCCCATAACTCGAATCCCACCGGCTTTCGTTCGGGAAATTACACTCTACGTAGTGTCTACTTTAGTAAAAATACTTAATACATCATAGAATTAAAATGTTCATGTCAACAAATAATTCAACAGACAGCGCCAAATAAGCTGGTGCTCGGGTGTCAGAATTCAGAACTAAATTCGTATGAGCACGCTCACTTGTCCTCTGTCGGTCGCAGAACCGTTTAGTAGGAAACGCAGTAACCCGAATATTATCGGGTTATGACAAGGGCAGGAATCGTAACTATGTAGGGGAGAAACGTATTTATGAACCGATTTTCAAAATTCTTTTTTTATTCGAAAGAATATCCTCCCGAGGTGGTCCCATTGTCCCCATGTCAGGATCTGATGATGATGAAAATTACTTATCCTGGTTTCATTTATCGAGTATAATATGGTCACCCTTCACACTGAATTTACAAGAAAACAGTTAAGTATTGTTTTTTTCAGAATCCAAAATATATACATTGCTGAACTGTGCAGATATATTTAGCAGACATTTCTGCTAAATGTTAGTATCTCTGGCTTCAGATTCCGTTGAGATCTCACGTGGCTACAGTCAAACATATATTAGATAATTAGAACGACAGGATTGAGGAGCCAAAGAAAATGCGTTCATCTACAAAATTTACTCCGTTTTACTATTTTATTCCTATACTGCAAAAAACAAATAACACCTGCTAAATGATCATTATGTCGAATATATTAATTGATCGCTCACATCTAATAGAAATTCACCTCTTGAGTGTAGATTAACGAGCCATACTAAAGTATTGTATTTACTTTCATTTTAGCGCTACAGAAACTAAATTTTAGACGGTAATATGCACAATTGCTACTAAATGATGCAAAATTTTCAAAAATATTCATCTATTACTTAATGAGTTGCAGGTGGCTCCTCAATTCAGATGTTTAGATTGAGAAGCCACTTTTGCTTTAATTAAGACTAGTGATATATTTTGCTGCAAAATCTAGAATTCCTGCTGGAAAATCAGCTACATTGCTGCTAAATAATGGTGAGATCAGATTTAAAAAATCTGATGTGGCTCCTCAATCCTTACGGACATCTTTTCAAGTAGTGAAAGAATGTTTCAAATAAGTGATGTGGTTTCAGAGTTTACTTTCCGCATAAGTGTAGATTAGGTACTTCTTTGGATGGGACCTACCCTGTTAGGGTATATGAATGTATTTATTTTATATTTTTAATTCACTGTTTACACCGTTTTAACACGGTAAAAAATATAAATACTGAATAAAAATTATGATAATAAGGTACTTAAAAAAAATATTAAAATAGAGAATAATTTTAGGCTGTTAAACGCCGCCATTTTCGCGCGCTCTGTTGATGACGTCAAACAGCAGTGCCACTGACAGTCCAGTCCATTATTTACTAACAGGTGTTCTCGTTCTTATCTAATTTCACCATGGAAAAAGCTCAAAAGCAAACTTATAAGTATTGCGTTGTACCTGAATGCAAAAACACTACCAAAAGTACACCTGATAAAGTGTTTTTACGAGTCCCGGTAGGTGCAAAAATACGTAAGAAATGGTGTAAGGTTATGCGAAGAGGATCTGAATTTAAGTCAGCAACAACTGGTTTATATCGTTGTGAAGATCACTTTAATGTAAGTATGACGTATTTCGATACCTTAATTATGATTTCAGTTAATCAGAAATAAGTTTTGTATTGAAAATCAATCACACAAGCAGAAGTTATCTGTATTTAAATGCAGTTTACAAAGTTTTGTAATTTCGTCTATTGTTTGTTAAGTAAACAAAAAAAATAACTATTCAACTCTGTTCCTAAATTATACCACAGCAGAAACGAGAGATCCCTTCAGAGACACATTCATCCCTTGACTTTGTTTGTTTTTTTAATCAATATATAAGTACCTATCTTTAATTACAGTTAGAGGAGGATACACAAAATTATGTTCAATATCGTTTGTTTGTTTTACAATCATAAAAAAATATAGGTTATGTTTACTGCTCATCATATTATCATTGTATCTATGTTTAAAATAAGTTACATAATGTGTTCTAATAGAATAATTACCTTGCAGCTTTTACTCCAGCGGACGTAAAATTTGGATTTGATTGTATATAAGTCGACTGCATGAATGCATCTATTCTCGGCAGATTATCCGATTGTGCTTTTACAAAACCACTTTCAGTCATTGTCTTAAATGATTTCTAAACTCGCTAAGATGTTAAAATTACACTAAAACACAAAATTAATTCACAACACTCACGATAATACTTTGTTTTATAATCAAAGACCTACAATGCCATACAAATGTAAGCAGTACGAAGTTGTTTATATGCTGTGTGACGTCACGTTTCGTTTCACCAACAATGGTGAAGCGTTTTAAAAATTTGAATTTCGCTCGCTTATTTTGCACTTTTAATAATTCGATTTTTAATAATTCTAGAGACATTAATTACTAAAATAATGGTTTAGATTATGTGTCCTGCCAATGAACATTCGGAATAAAAATATTTAAACCAAATTTAAATTACATGCATATTCCCTATTCGTCTGTACGACAAAGTAGTAAGAGGTAGTCGCCACCTTCCGACACGTCTGCATATGGAATTGGCATGCGCGTTGTCCTAGAGACTGCTGCTAGAATCGCATTATACCATGCTTCTATCATTTTCTGCGGTCGGCAGCATGCTCTATTTTCAAGGACAGTTCTGAGGTGTCCTGTGTGCCAGCAGTGGAAACATAAAACTGATTACCTACCTAAATATATTACAAGCAATACCTATCTCCATACCTTCGCACTGGCGCAAGTAATAGCCGGTGTCCTTGTTCCAAGGTTCCCTGAGCAGCGCCATGACGCGGTCGAGTAGACCGTGCACGAACTGGAAGCCGGCCGCACGACCGCAATGCACCGCGCACAGGCGACGGTCGTTGCGGGCACCAGTTTCTGAAACGATACAATTTCAATTTGATGACATGCTTAAAATACGTAATGAACATTACATCTATAATAGCTACTACTCCCCGGTGGTAGTAGGTATATGATGAGGAGTCCCGACATCGATGCACAAACGATTACAAGACAACATTCTGACCCCACCTAAATGTTTCAAGGGCAATTAAAAAAAACTGCTGTTTCCTACAAAAATGCAATATGTATTGAATACGTGTTAATCGTTTGTGCCCCGACGTCCTTTCGACGCGCGACGACGCCGACGCGACGTTAGGAAATTATATTTGAATACTAAAATAAAAAAAAAAAAATAATTAAAAAAATTAAAAAACACGCCTGCCAAAAAAACCAGACCGCCTACAAAAAGCCTACAAAAAGTACCTAAACTAAAAAATAAAAAAAGAAGTCAAACGAATTCAGCGATGAATGGGAGCAAGGTCCCGTAAATGTATTCGAAAATGGAAAACTGAAAACTAAAACTTTTATTGCAGTCGGGGGCAGTTCGGTGGAACAATTCTTTACAGGTCCCCCGACTGCAATAAAAGTTTTAGTTTTCAGTTTTCCATTTTCGAATACATTTACGGGACTTTGCTCCCATTCATCGCTGAATTCGTTTGACTTGTTTTTTTATTTTTTAGTTTAGGTACTTTTTGTAGGCTTTTTGTAGGCGGTCTGGTTTTTTTGGCAGGCGTGTTTTTTAATTTTTTTAATTATTTATTTTTTATTTCATATCTTTTAGTGATATATCGGTATTTTGACCTATAACCAATCATTTAAGCCATAAGACGTCCACTGCTGGACATAGGACTCCCCCAGAAGGGGGAAAATGTGTTTTTTTTTCATTTCTCAGGATTCTGGTCGGCAAAATCGGAACCCTAATAATATGTACATTTTGTTTTCCGTCTGTCTGTCCGTATGCCTATCCGTCAATCAAGACCCTGTTCCTCAGGAACGTGTGAAATGATCTGAATGACTTAATTGCGTAATTTATACCTACCTACAAACATTTTTCATTTCATGTAGGTATCTATTTGTAAACAATTTACGCTGAATTTAATATATACATACATGCAATTTACATACAATGATAAGAACTTTGAATATTTTGTTAACATTCTAAGAAATTCAAGTGTAGTGCCAAACAGTTTTAAGTATAGTAGGTACCAAAAAACTTTTACAGATCCCTTGGTGCGTGGGTTCAACTCGCACGGTTTTTTTAAACTATTGTTTTATAACACACGTCATGATTTATTCATTTGTGTTAGTAATGAATTTCAAGTTGAATCTCGCAGTCAGATTTGTCCATACCAAAATCTACCCTGATCTTCTTTTTCTACCCTTTAAGGGGTGATTTTGAAAATTCTATTATTGCAAATATTATTATTTCTTTAAATTAATATTTTTGCCATGTTTCAAGTACATTGATTCACGCATACTGACTTTTCATACAAACTTAAAAACCATTTAGGTGCCGTCGTAGATGGATTTGGGAGTTGTAACCTAGCCAGTTTTATTTCTTTCATTACAGAGAATCTATTGATATGTAGCTTATTCGTATCGGATCCCGGGTTTAAAATGTCACTATATCATTTGTTGAGTAGTATTACTAGTAAACAATAGATATTGAAAACTACTGTGGTATATTTTTGTAATCTACTTAATAAGTTCTAGACGATGATTATATTTTTCATTGAAATTTCAATAAAAAAAATTTAAAAGTTCTTTTTATTTCTAAACCATGGCCACCCTATTATGTTTTTTGATATTTTATCTAGCCTATGTTACCCGGGGTGACGGAATGAATCTAACGATACCACATACATCAAAATCGGTTCAGGCGTTTAGAAGTTATGGTGGAATAAAGAAACTCACAAACAAACATACATACATACATACATACATGAACGCTAAAAACATAACACTCTTTTTTTTGGGGCAGTCGTGTAATAAAGTACCTACCTACCCAAGCGCGCTATATATATTCACACTTCCACGTACCTACTTAGGTATAAGCCGACTCAATTTGAATTGTCATCGACACGCTAAGAAGAAGATTCCATGGCAGACCTTTTTTTTTTGTTTTAGTGTAAAAGCTATAAAGATAATATCAACAGGGAATGATAAGTAACGTTGTCGGATTTTATTAACATTGTAATTCTAGTTGCCGCGCTGATTTTCCTTAATCAATCATACAATCAACATGAAACTCGATATAGGTTATCGTGCTATGATTTAAATCGCGTTCAGTGCAGTAGTTACACCATTATTGTGTTCGCTAGCGCGACGTACCTACTCCTGGTTTAATTATAATTATGATATCTCGCATGAGGTCACGTTCTAGTTTGATTAAATTCAAAATAAGTTTTTTGTAACGCTCAGTTTGTAGTTAACTCGAAAGTTTGGAAACAAAGATTTAATAATAATAAAATATTGTTAGAAAAACTTATGAAATTATTACAAATCCGAGGAAACGATGGGCTAACTAAAGAGATAATGTGAAACGAGATGGAATACTGATATTGCGGCTGATGGCAAATTTAAATTATGTAATTAATGCACTTCAGGGGCAACAATTTGACAACATTTATAACATCTTTATGTCGTAGCACTAAAGACGGTAGGCACTACTGCGCCGACCTCAAATAAATTGGGATTAGGTCAGAAGAATGATATTAATAATTCGCATATGAGGCGCACGATAGAATAGGGTAGTTAACTAAAAAAATCTAATTAGTCCGTCAGATAGATTTCCAAAAAATATTGGACACGTATTTTTCTTTTTCCACGTAAACAAACAATGAAGACGATACAGTGCTTTGAAAACTCGTGTGACGTCATATTCTAAGATATTATTATGACATTTTTTACCGGTGAGTGACGTCACGACCCCCACTCGAATCTTTAACGCGTTTTATCTTCGTCAATTTTTATTGATTTGATAAAACAAAAAATACGTATCCAATATTTTTTGATAATCTAACAGACGGACTAATTAGAATCATGTTTTTTTTAATCAGTAAACATCCCTGTTGTCAAATACAATAATGTTCTTCATGCGCTGGTACTATTTTAACCGCGCGGACTACCTAGATACTCGTAAATATAAAAATGTTCTACAATACATACCGATGTCACATTGGGAAAAAAGAAACCTATAGTGTTCGCATATTTGCCCTAATTATAGTTTACTACAATACCTACTAGCCGATTTTACACGACTACGTCGAAGCCCAAGAGGAGAGAGGAGAGGAAGTTGTGTGTTTTGTAGACATTTTTAAGATACTTAAACAATTCCGTAGTACATTATTTTGATCTATCTCGTTTACAATGTAAGCGTACGAAAATATGTCTTTCAGGGTTTCGTAACCGAATGGCAAAAAAAGGAGCCCTTATAGATTCGTCATGTCTGTCTGTCAGTCAGTCTGTCCGTCCATCCGTGTGTTACAGCCATTTTATTCGGAAACTCTAGTTGAAACTTGGTAGATAGATGTATTCTGTAAAACGCTTTACGATTTTTATACAAAAATTAAAATCATAATTCCCCATACATGGAACTCAATCTAAAAACACTTTTCATCAAACCTATTCGTGTGGGGTATCTTATTAGTATGTTATCACTTATCGTACCTTATTCTATACAGGGTGTAAATCAACCCATCACACACCCGTCAACCAAGCATTCTGTACATCAATCTAAGTACCCCCGCGCAAAAATGTTTGCTGGGAAACGACTTTCTTTTTGTCAAAAATCACATTTTACGGTAAAACTCAAAGTAGCACTCTTAAAACATTGTGCTAGTGGATGCTTTGAATAGTAAACGGGTCATGGAGGTAATTTAAGTAAAGTTAAAACCTGAAAAACTAGTATTTACAAAAACAGCTGTAAAAAATTTGGAACTTGGAATAAATTCCAATATCTCCGTAACTAGGTGGTTCCCAGGTATGGTCTAGAACAAAAAAATGATCGCAGTGGTGGGGAGAACAAGTGCCTTTCCTTTAGCTAGGGAGCTGGTGAGCATTTAAGTATATGATTTGCTCGTACTTCGTATTGATAGGCATTAAAGTTCGGATCAATACGACAAAATTTTCTTAAGGAAATAAGGTCCTATGTTGCTGCGTTTTTTAGCTACAGGGCTTTGAATCTGTCAAAAAAAAAATCTGTACTAAATCATTTGCTCGTGTCTGCCTCTGGGGTTAGTGGTCAATATCATTTTGATAACGAAGAAAATCTATGAGGCAGACATCCAGGGCTCTGCATTATCTCAGGAGGTAGATATAAAAATGTAAAATAAAAAAGCTCTACTAAATAATTTGCTCGTAGCTTTAATTAGGTCAAATCGATTTATTAGAACCCTTTGAATACAAAAAAAAATTGGCAGACATTTTACTTACTGACTTTAACCATTACAGCTCGTTGAAGTCTGCGAATTTGAGGAAAAGCGGGTATTACGGCTAATTAATGCGGATATCTCCGTCATTAATGAACCGATTTTCAATTTTTTTTTTTTATTCAAAAGAATATTGTCCCGAAATGGTCCCATTGTCACCAAGTCAGGATCTGATAATGGGATCCCAGGGAAATCGAGGACAACTCTCAAATTTTATAGGCACTTGTTACGTTTTCCATATATTTTCCAAAGCTGTTCATTTATTTGCGTCTGATAATCATAATCTCATGTGGATGCGCTGATGATGGAAGGTACAACTACTCCTCAATAGTTAGGAGATAAAAGCAATAATAAGGGAATCTTGAAGGTTGAGGGTTTGGTTTCTTGGTTGAATGTTAAATGCATAGTAAATATTTGTATAGGATACCTATTACAACTTAAAATGGAAAAATAAAAATAACCTTTTTTTAAAAAAAACCGACTTCAAAAACACAAAAAAAAATGAAAAATAAACTTCAGATGAAAAATCAACTTCTGAAGTCGGTAGCAAAAAAAAACGAGACAAACAAACAAATGTCACTGACGATTTTTTATTATACGCCTATTAAAATAAAGTCGAGAACGCAATGATTCAACTATCTTTCTTGATAAAGTCACTCGTCGTCGTCGCGTCGTCGTGCGTTGTCCTTATCCATAACGTTCCGCGCTAAATTGTAGTCGGTTGCGCGTTCGTCGTGTAGGTACAATAGCGACTGTATTACCAGTTGTCAATGCTGTCGTTTGACGAACGCCACCAGTTGCATCGACGACCGTTTTCTGCAACCGTTTTCGTCGTCGGGAAAACATTTGGGTTTCGTCCGTCAAAAATTCGACAACGACCCACCACTAGAATGTACTGTAGTTGCCCATTCCCTAGCGGATATCTCTATGGAGAAGAACGGGCAAGAAACTCCATGGACACTATTTTAAATCAGGATATTGTTACAAAATCTTGGCTACATCATTCATGTTGAGATGGTATATTATGTGAGAACGATGTAGCAAGATGTGCACAATAAAAGTGTCCACAGTAACGTCAAAAACGATGATTCAAAAACAAAATAATAATTCAAACAAGCCGAGGCAGCTAAGAGGTGTTCCCAAACATCTTTAAAAATCTGTGTACATAATACAAATACGTATGTATGCAGCTGCGACGAGACCGACCGCCCTACACTAGCGTCTTATGTTTCGATGGTAGTGTCATCTTTAGTTACTGTGTGCGAACGTACAAAAAACCCGTGGTTTCAAAGCCTTGGGCATAGTACACACAGGGTACTTTGAATTGCACGTTTTGCTAACGCGCATTTCGCTTTTCAAGGTATTAAACCAGCGCTTACACACTGGAATCATTTAACAAAGATTAAAAAAAAAAATATGTTCAAATGGTCTGCCTTCGGAATATCAGTGGCCTGGGTGTCTGCCTCATTCATGTTCTCTTTTTTATAAGCAATAGGAACAACGGTCAAAGAGGCAGACACGAGCAAATGATATAGCACAGTTTTTTCTGACGACATTTTTGAAGCGCTGTTAATTGAAAACGCAGCGCTACGATGGTGGCAGACTATTTTTCTGAGGTTGTTCACAGGGTTTTTAAACGAACACTGCAAGTCTGCCAAGCGTGCAATTCATATATTTTTTTTAAATCATAAAAAAATCTTTAAAAATTCATAACTTCAAAAGACAGAGTCCTAGACGTCTGCCTTTACGATTTTTTTCATTTTGACAAGGTTCCTAAACATCAGCCTTAGAGGCAGACACGAGCAAATGATATAGGATACCTATTTTTTTTAACATTTTTAAAGGGCTGTCAATTGACAACGCAGCGCTACCATGGTGGCAGACGCGGCTCTTAATATTTCTTATCGTATAATTAACGCTATTAATAAAGTCTGCCACACGAGCAAATCATATAGATTTTTTGTTCGCCAGCACCCTAACTACTTTGCGTTAAGGGTACTTTTACACCCTATAGATAGGAGTTTAAAAATGACATTGAGGTTTCTAAAACCATTGTCTATCGACAAGTCAATCGTTTGACACTTCCAAAGTGGTAAAATGTGCCCCCCCCCCCCCCCCCCGTCTAGCTTTTAAACTAAGAGAGTAAAAAATCAAAAAAAATATATGCTGTAGATCGCAATAAAAACTTTCAACAAAAACTAGTTTGAACAATATAATAGTATATAGTTTTTGAAATATAGCGCATTTAAAAAACCGCAAATATAAATTTGTCATTCATACAAACACTATGAAAAACAAACTTATCACAAAATATATTTTTTTCAAGAAATAATCCAAATTAAAGGGGGCTTCCCTACTACGATGGTACAGAACCCTTCATGTGCAAGGCCGACTTTCATTTGGCCAGTTTTTTACGACATCACTTTGCAAATCTTTAAAACTCTCGGCTTTTCGCTATTTATACATGCATTGTATAATTATTATAATTTTTGCCTCTTAAATCACTTTGCCTATTAACGAAAACCGCATTAAAATACGTAGCGCAGTTTGAAATATTTCTTTAAGCGTACAGACAGCGGGAAGCGACTTTGTTTTATACTATGTAAAGAAGATTTGAAGAATGTTGTCCATTGGGTCAGCAGGCCTATTGCTGGTGGGCCATGAGTAGTTATGCGTGTGTGTGTAGCCAGAGTACTGACAGTCGTATTAATCCAACAATTGGCTATTTTACTACTGTTAAAAATTTCACGAAGATGTTATGTTATTTCAAAGCACTAACAGAAATAACACGATGTGTGAAAAAAGTAATAATATCGACAAAAAATGGAGTGGTTACATGCTTTAGAAATTTTTGGTGGGGGCATTTTCTACGTTCACAAAAATATATATGTCCTACGGTTGTTTCTTTACTCGTGTATTTATTTTGGGGTTCACGCATTCACCAGAGTCAATACAAATTGATTGATAAATTAACTAATTTGCTAAAATAAGTGTACTTGACACATAATATTATTCAAATACTGATTTATGCTAAATACACTAACTTACTAAAACAGTTACCTACATTCCATATAAATGTAGGTTAAACCGACCGCTTGTTGCCTTTGTCCTATCCTACTTTGCGGATTGATACGGAATGTAGAACCAGTAAGACAGTGTTGTTGCATGATAGAACAGATAGCCTTGAAAGGATTTTATTTAAGGATGCCCTCTATAAATCCCCTAATCGTTAAACCGGAATCATATTGTCACAGCCTTATCTACAAGATTATTTTAGACAAGCTTTTCCCCGCGGCTTTGCTCGCGTTTTGGTCGAAAATTATTCCACGAGAACGTTTTATATATAGCTTGTGACACTCGGCGATATTAAAGCTTCCCAGAAGTGAAAGAATTTACAAAATCGGTTTAGTTGACCGGTCCAGAGATTACCCCCTACAACCTTACCTCTTTATATTAGTAAAGATTATAATAGTTACTTTATTAATATTTACTCATTTTCTCTCCCTTTCTTTTTCTGTTGTCTGCATGCCTGTCTATGTTTTAGTTCACTATTAACTACTTACCTATTTTAACAGTTAAGAATAGCGCTAATATGTTGTGGAAAATGTCGTAGATTGTGTCATTATAACTCTTGTATAACTTAGTATAAGATTTTAACGTATAACTGTTTAAGTTTTATACAGATACCTGCATATTCAAGTAGCCGGATGTTAGACTACTAGGTTCGCATGGCTTAGAAAACACTTACCTGCACTCTTATCCTGCAAAACAACATCACTAATCTCGAACAGCTTCAGGGGCAGCGGCATCTTCTTGTTGGCAGCTAGAGTCTTCAGCAGTCCTGGTAGCAACAGCGTCCGCACCACTTGGAACTCCAACGTCTTTGGGTTCGAGATGTGGGCTGCCGGCACGTCTTCGATCTTTACGCCGAGTTTAGAAGCTACGTCGTCACGGGAGCACTGAGAGGAAATATATGAAAGTTATTGATTTCGAAGATAGTAGTAAAAAAATTGAGTCAAACATATATAAATGTACTGATTAGTGTGAAGGTGAGACTGACTAAAGCTTGATAGCAATTCAACGATTTTTCACCTTCCTGTCTCATCCTACGGGCCGACAAAGATTTGGTATTTAGTAAGAAAATGGGTGGCTTCTGCCTTTGGAATTTCCGGACTGATTGGCAAAAGAAGGCAAAACACGCGAAGTGTTGGACAGGAATGGGGGCGGCCTTTGTCAAACAGAGGGACAGAATTGGCTAGTAAAGGAAAAATATTTTTTACGACTATTGCTTTTTCTCCTAAAATAGCAAGAACGAAAACAAGATAGAAGACGTATAATAATTTCCGTCTTCGTACAGTTTTTACTTGTGCATAATAAATGATACTGTGTGAATATACCGCGGTGATTACACACTGGATGACGTGTAATTATGTCTTCTCTTACAACACTTACAAGTGTGAAGGTGAGCGCTTCAGTGTACCCTGCGTGTGCGCACTCTTGCCTCAGTTGTTCTGTCAGCTTGTTGATGGGGTCTTGTCCTCCTGTTGTTACCACTTTTGCGGGACGACGAACTATGCGGTTGTATCTGGATATAATATAAATACTTTTTTATATGTGTATTTAAATTAATATTTTCGTTTCTGTAAGGTTAGACTGGAACGTAGTTAGGAAAAGAGTATGCAGCTGATCATACAGGTCACAAATGTTTTTGTTAGTGTATGGGGTAGAGGGCTTAGTAGTTCGCGTCTGTGGGAGATGCCCCACACGTGTCCCTCGGGTTGTGCTGAAAAAACAACAGTTATCAGGCACTGTTATCTAACGGTCTAACCATAACCAGTTCGTCGAGTTGAAAGGAGGAAATGCAAGGACAACTAATTAAAGGGGGTATCCATCAGGAAAAAAAACACCATCTAAAACACATATGAAGAATGAACTGATTATTAGTACAGAGCCAAATAATCGAGGATAGATCATTACAAACCAGAATGAAAAGTTTGATATTATCCTCCAACAAATGAGCAATCTTATGAGTTTCATAGAATCGTCGACAAAATGACTTCGGATTGCGACCTGGAACATCTATGGTCTTGCCACTAATAACCATGAAATTAAACTGTTCATGTCTGAACACAAACTAGACATACTCCTTATGTCTGAGGCCCACTGTAAGGCTAATTCCATAGTAAGGTTTCCAGATTACTACTGCTGGATTAAAAACCACTCAGACGATACAAGCCATGCTGGATCGGCCATCATTATAAAAAGGTCTATCAAACGTCATCAAATGTCTGACCACAAAATTGAGCACATCCAAGCAACCACGATAACAGTTCATGACACCACATGACTGAGTCAATGTACACCGATTTCTTTGACAGTTTGGGACACCGCTATATTGTAGGCGGAGATTGGAATGCCAAACATACCGCCTCGGGCTCCAGAATAACGAATACCTACCAGAAGCAAATAGCTAAAACTGAGCGTAGATAAACAAATTGAGCTCCAATTGAGCAATTGAGCAATTGATCTTGTGGCAATAAATATATTATTATTATTATTTATTATTATATTCACAGGAGAACCTACAAATTGAGCAACTGATCACACTACAGTGCCTTTTTTATTGGAGTGTTTGAAGTCATCAGATGGCTCCTCCCGCTCTGGCCGGAGAGGAAGGGAGTGTCAGACTTCTACTGAGTCAAAACCAACCATGTTCCTTCTTAGCAATAGTAGTGGAGTAAATAAATTTCTAGAAAAACTGGCCAAGTGCAAGTCGGACTTGCACATGAAGGGTTCTTATTTGTTACATCTATGGTTCCGTACCATCGTAGTAGGGACGCCCCCTTTAATTTGTATTATTTCTTGTTAAAGCGGTAACAGACAAAAACATATTTTGTGATACGTTTGTTTTTCCTAGTGTTTGTATGAATGACAAATTTATATTTGCGGTTTTTCAAATGTGCTATATTTCAAAAACTATTTACTATATATCCTTCAAACTAATTTTGGTTGAAAGTTTTCATTACGATCTACAGCTTACATTTTTTTTAGATTTTTCACTCTCTTAGTTTAAAAGTTAGAGGTGGAAGTTAGTGCCCCCCCGCACACACTTACCACTTTGGACGTGTCTATCTTATAGACAGGTCTCTAAAAATGACATTGAGGTTTCTAAAATCATTTTTTCTTGAAGTCAATCGTTTGAAAGATAGACACGTCCAAAGTGGTAAGTGTGTGCGGGGGGGGGCACTAACTTCCACCTCTAACTTTTAAACTAAGAAAAGAAATCTTTTTTCATCAAACCTATTCATGTGGGGTGTCTATACACCCCACATGAATAGGTTTGATGAAAAAAGTTTTATTTAGTTTCAGTTCCATGTATTTTTTGTATAAAAATCGTAAAGCGGTTTACAGAATACATCAGCTACCTACCAAGTTTCAACTGTGTAGTCTTAATACACACATCAAAAGTGTCTAGGGATCAAGCATTTTTATGCGGATTTCTTGAGATTGAGATGTGGCTTTGTAATAAATTTATGATTTTATAAATTTATATGGATCCTTTTGGTGCATTTCATAATTTGAATCAGGAACTGTGAATCAAATTCGAGTAAAAGATGAAAATCAGCTGTCAATATTTTCCCTATAAAAACATACAACGCATTGAAGACATTATTAGTGCTACTGTTTCCCTACTACTGATTAAAACCAACGTTATTATGGAGCGGCGACGTCATTTAAGCAGGGAAGAAATGCTCAGAGCCGTGGGAATGATAGAAGCTGGTTCCCGGCAACGTACTGTGGCTTTAGCTCTGAATACAAGTCAGAGTGTTATCAGTCGACTTTGGACACGTTACCGAAGCACTGGTACCGTGGCTGAGCGCCATGGAGGACGGTATCGCTGCACCACACGGAGACAAGACCGATACATTCAAATCTTAACTCGAAGAGCTCCAACAATAACCGCCATGATGTTAGCCGTGAGGCTTCATCACTCTTCAGGGAACTTAATTAGCGACCAAACAGTCAGAAACCGCTTGCATGAAGTGAACCTTCATTCCCGAAGACCGCTACGGGTACCACCTATAGCAATGCACAATCGTAGGATTCGATATCAATGGGCTCTTGAACACAGAAATTGGGCAGAAGAACAATGGCGTTTCGTGTGCTTTTCTGATGAGTCTCGTTTTGGTATGAGACCGGATACAAGACGTATACGACACTGGAGAACCCCTGGACGCCAACAGCGATTAAAATCCTGCCAGGAAGTCCATCCTTATAGTGGTGGAACCATCATGGTATGGGCGGGTATTTGGATCGGCGGAAGAACTGAGTTGATTTGGATCAGAGGCAACCTCAACGCTCAAATTTATGCTGAGACGATTGTATCAGACGTCATCGTTCCTCTACAAGTGCAAATCGGTCCCTTATTTCAGTTAATGCATGATAATGCACGACCGCACACCGCAAGAGTTGTAAGACAGACTCTCGCCGCAGCTAACATCAATGTCCTGCCCTGGCCTGCTCAGTCGCCAGACTTGAACCCGATTGAGCATGCATGGGATATGCTACAGAGAAGAGCTCTGCCGAATATGGAGGGTATCCAGTCGCAAGAAGACCTTTTTTTGTTGTTGCAACGAACATGGGCGGCCATTCCACAGCGTGATTTGGATGAACTCATTTTGAGTATGCCAAACCGATGTTCTTGTGTTGTTAGTGTTCGCGGTAGAAACACGGATTATTAATTGTTTAAGTTACCCAATAAAATTTTAAAGAAAACTGTTATTTCAGTCTTTTTTTCGAACTTTAATGTTAGTGGTTCAAATGTCAAAAATCCCTTTATTAGGAAAATGGCAAATTTCTTTATTAATGCAAAGGTGATTTGGTTTATCGTTACTGTGACAAACGAAAACACTTTATTTGATGAATCCTTAAAGAAAATTTTAATTAATATCAATCAGGAGAAAAGTTATTGCAAAAATATATGTTGATCCCTAGACACATTTGATGTGTGTAGTTTCCAAATAAAGTGTCTGCCACATACGGACGGAAAAAAATATGCATCAACGCTGAAATCGCAGTGATCTTTATTTTCTTAACAACAAAATGCCGTCTGCCAAAGGTAAAATAAAAAAAAAACTGTGAATGAGTGCACTGGTAGTGGTACACATACATATCTTACCCGTAAGCAATAGCGATGTCCTCGTACAAGTCGCAGGCGTGGATGACGTCATGCCTGGTGGGGGGTACGCGCACGTGCAGCGTGTCGTCCTCAGTAATCGTCGTCGACAGACACATGCGAGACAACAACGCTGCTAGCTTGTCAGCATTCTCACTGAAGAAAAACAATATTTTGCTGTCTATTATCAACCTTAGAAAATCACCATTTCCAGATATTTATGCCAATGTTGCCAATTGTTTTAGTATTTAAACACTTATTTAAACAAACTAAACATTCATTGAATCATTGAATGCATTAGTATTTTAATAACCAGTATTTCAATAAACTTGGATTATGGGTGTCATGGCCCAAGAGCCTTTTAAATATTTACCAAGATAATATAAGCAATTCGTTGTCCCACGGAATCATACCTACTACATACCGGGATAAAAAGTATTATATGTGTTGATCCAAGTTATAAACTATATGTGTTGATGTGTGCTAAATTTCAGTGGTTTTTGCGTGACAGAGTAACAAACATCCATCCATTCATCCTCACAAACAGTCGCCTTTATAATATTAGTGTGATGATTAGTACGAGGAACTCGTAGGAAGTAGGATCGTCTCTACCGGTACTATACAACAAGAAGTAAATTACATCATGGGTATAACTGTCAGTTGTTCTTACTTGATACCAATATAATTGTTAGCCTTCTGAACGCTAATGATTTCCTCGCGGCTCCGCATCTTGGGATACACCTCGTAGGTGCCGTCAGGAGCGAACACCTTGCACTGCTCCACCACGTACTCAGGGCTGCAGTACTTCGAGAACATGCTCACTATCGTGTCTAGCACCACAATCGCCTGCAAGTTACAATAGAAAACATTTCATGGTTGGTCCTAAAAGATGGCCCCCTTCTTGATCATGTATTCCCTTTTCAAAATTGAGCAAAAGATTAATAGCTTAAAACATCACAAATTCAAGATGCTCAAAAATGAATGTAATGGTGTCAACATGCAATTAGTTACCCTTTATCCGAGGTCTTTATTTACGTCTGTGGTGTTCGAGGTGTATGTGCAACTGAAAGTAACCTAACCTTAGTCAAATCTGTAGCAGTACACTCAATGAAGACATTTTTAGTTTGAAGCGTGATCTTGGAGTGATCTCCGTTGATAATGGGCGGCATGGACAGTACTATGCCGTTTTTGTCCTTAATGATGGGGTACACAGGACTGTCCCGGATGATCCCTAAGTACTGTTTCAGTTGGGCGTGCGTCTGGAAACAATGAGAACATAAAACTAAAATAAAATAATTTTTTTTATCTTATTTTATACAGGGTGTAAATCAACCCATCACACAGCCGTCAACCAAGCATTCGGTACATCAAACTAAGTACCCCTACGCAAAAATTTTAGCTGGGAAACGAAAATTTTTTTTGGGTCAAAAATCACATTTTACGGTAAAACTTTATGTAGCACTGTTAAAACATAGTGTTAGTGGATGCTTTAAATAGTAAACGGATCACGGAGGTAATTTCAGTTAAGTTATAACTTGAAAAACTAGAATTTAAAAAACAGCTGTGAAAAATTTGGCACTTTGACCCCCAATATCTCCGTAACTAGGAGGTTCCCAGGTATGGTCTAGAACAAAAAAATAATCGCAGTGGTGGGGAGAACAAGGTACCCTTCGTTTGCGTTAAGGGTACTTTTACACCCTATTTACACAATATACAGTGGTAACTTACCGAGTATAATTCCATAAGTTCAGGTGCAGTCATTTCCTTCTGTTGGTTGAGTGCCTTAAACTTAATCTCGTTCGATGGTAGCGCATCATACACAAATGGCCCTTTTATTGTGTCTAAGTCATGGGTGCCGATAGCCACTAATGTTCGCTTTCTGCATATGTTTTGATGAAGTTTGTCCTGTTACAAAAATTATTTATATTAAACTAGCTGTTGGACAAGACTTCATTGGTGTGGAAAAAAGATTCTGTATAAAAAGATGTCCTCCCTTGGGATATAATCTATCTCCATGCCAAAGGGGTTTGAACTTTTTTGTATGGAAGCTGGCATTTCAACCCATCGCCGTTTTGTTTTTTTTTTAGAAATAGACACAGCCCACAATGAGATTGGCATCTATGGGTAGAGGACACCTAGACAAACCAAATGTGTCATGTAACATGGAACCCCAAAGTGTCACGTTATAGAGATATTTGAAGGTAACTCCAAGCACGAATGCATGGTCAAGACCCAAGGGTTTGTTGATTGGTCGTTGGGGCTGCGGGTTGTTCGAAAGAGAACCGCGGCCTCGGCGCAAGGGAAGGTACAAGGGTGGTTTAGTCAGTAGTGGTCTGATACTCCCTTCTGCTCTGCCTAAGAGCAAGAGTCGTTATTTGATGACTTCCCACACCAAAAACAAAAAGGGTTTGTTGATTCTTAGGTTGGGTAGTGTTGTTGATTATTTCATCAGGAATCATCAGTAGTAGTGTGGAGTCTGAAAATTTACCTGATTGATGGCAATAGGGTCTCCCTTATTACATGGGACTTTGACATAATAGGCATTGTGGGTGTACCAGAATAAAAGTTCACTTCTACCTAACCCTTCAGGTATTACAGGCTTGGAATTGATGTAATGTAAAAATATTACCCACTTGCAGATCTATGAAGCTGTCGTAAGATTCCTTAGTAAATGTGATGCCTTTGAGCACAGCAGCCACTGCATATGGTCTGATCTGTCCGGTTGCTGGTGTCAAGTGCAGTGAGTGACAGTCTTCAGTCTTGTTGAGGGTGTATTGAGGTGGAGCTTTTCTGAAATTAGTTTATTTCAATTTTGAACTTGCAGTTTGCAGTCTGCAAGCTAGACAGCATTCACTTATACAGTAAAGCATTAGAACTGATAGCTTATGGAGATTTTACCAATCATCATCTGCAGCTGAATACCAGTTTTTTGCAAGCAACTGACTCTGATCCCCACAACACAGCAAGGGGTAATATAAAAACTGGTTGTCAAAATTCCGAGCCACTGACTACCTGTTATGATGCATTCACATGCTTCCAAGGCAAGCACTGGTTGACCTATTCTAACACTGGTGGTTATCTATTTAGCCAATTGGCTTCAATATGAATGGAACAGGATAATATTGGGCAAACTCAAAACATGTTCTAAGAATCCAAATGTGAAAATATGCCACTTGTCTATCAGTTTTCTTTACTCAACTACATTTTGGTCTCCATACTAACTTTCCTTGGAACACTAAGATGCCATCAACCAATCCTTCTAAGCATAGCAGGTCATATCTGTTGGCGGGGATGTCTATCCTGTAGAGAATCTCCTCTGATACACCAGTTCCAGCGTGGTCACCTTGCTCTTTCATCAACATCTGCCTCTCTGTAGTCTGTAATCATATATAAGTGTAAGACTCACTACTAATATTACTGTTCCTCAGACCAACCCAGATTTCTTGATTTTACACATAAACTAATGATTATTGTATTAAACACATAAACCTTCCAGAATAACTTCTCTAATTAAAATGTTAGCGAAAACTGCATTAAAATCTGTTGCACAAGTTTAAAAAAAAAAAATAGGGGTATGCAGGTGGACATTGGAAGCGACTTTGTTTTATACATACATAAGAAGACTGCATACCTACTGTAAAAATATTTTTAATTAAAGAATTTGTCAAGTTTGCATCATCAACAATGACTCAATTAATTTATGAAAAGTATTTTTAGCATTTAGAACCTTTCTAAAGATGATGGCCAAGCTATCATCAAGAGTTTAAAGACGTGCATGAAACTTTGTCTCACGTCTTGCAACTGCTGTAGGCATATTAAAGGTTATACTTGAATACACAAAACTGATACATTACATACCACTTCATCGAGCTCCAAGCCGAACTCAAAGCAAAGGTCTTGGAATTCATCGTCAGCTGAAACACGAGTTTTACAGTGTTTAATTCATAGGTTCCTGAACAAAACTGAAATACATTATTATGTTTATAGTGAAATAAGAAATACTGACTGTAAGTCCTGCCAAGTGCAGCAAAAAGAGCGTCGCGTTTTACTGATATTGTTGGCATTATAAATTAAGTAAGGTATGACTAAATTTATTAGAAATCTATAGCATGGGTACACGTTTCCTTTCATCAACATCAGCTGCTGCTGTCTGACTCTGTAACTGGTAACATTATCTTGTCAATGTCAACGTTTCCAATAAAATTAAATATTGCATTTCTATCATGTTTTGTCTCTTTCTGTCTTATAGGCACGCAAAGCATTGACCACCGAAAATCATAATTTGCAATGCTAAAAACTGCAATTTTGTTTTGATTATAACTTATTCATTTTTTTTTTCGTTCGCCTGTAAAAAAGGCAGGCATTGATATAGAGACCATTCAGCCTCTGTAACTTATTCAAACGTAGACAGTTTGACAAGTCGTCAAAAAACCATCACCAGTAAAGCAAGTCGAACATGGTAGTTTTTACAGATATAAAAATGGCAACACCAGGCTAGTTTTTGATTTTATTGATGCCATTGAATGACGTCATGGAAGTACACTTACAAAATATCGTGGCATAACAAAATACCTAGGTACTTAGAATTATTTTTTTATTAGGCACAAAATATTCAAAATAATAATCGAAATAACTCGATAGAGTTACTTCGATACAACATTCTTCGATTCAAACTTCGATTCAACACAACGAAAACATACATTACCCTTTACCTGGAAAGGCAATTACTAAATACTTGGGATTTTTTTCAACCGACTTATAATAAAAGGAGGAGGAGTTTCTCTATTTATGTGTATGTTTTTTTTTATGTATGTCCGCGCATAATTATCTCCGCCAATTGTGGACCGATTTTCAAAATTATTCTAGTGTTTGAAAGGGTATACTCCCGAGGTGGTCCCATTGTCACCAAGTCTGGATCTGATGATAGGATTCCTGAGAAATCGAGGGCCACCCTCAAATTTTATAGGCACGTATTACGTGTTTCATACTTTTTCTAATACTTTTCAAGTATTCGCATCTAGCATTTATCACTTCATGTTGATGTGCTGATGATGGAAGGTATAACTCCTCAAAGGTTAGGAGTTAATTCATTAATATATGTACATAATTCTTTAATAAAATGTCATGGGGACGTATATATATATGGTCGTATTCTTTCAGCTAATCTAGGTGAGCTGATTATGGGAGGTACTGCAGGTACTACTCCTCAACGGTTAGATGTTGAAATCAATAATAAGGGAATCTTGAAGGTAGAGGGTTAGTTTTCTTGGTTTATTGTTAAATGCATAGTAAATATTAGTATAGGATATTACAATAAAAATAGAAAAATAAAAAAACTTTTTAGCAAAAAAAACCGACTTCAAAAACACAAAAACGTTTGTTTGATTTAATAAAAATCACATCGTGATCGGATACATAATTATTAATTTGACTGATTCCGGTTTCTTCAGAATATGGATATAACTTTTTTCGGATGCGTGTTTCAGTTTTGCTGCCATACAATAAAATGATAAGAAGAATATGGCCCTTCGATTGAGATAGGTTTTAAAGTGCTACAAGGGTGGGCAACAGTGTCCATACATACATATTTGGGCATCAAGTTCTGGTATGGAAACCAGGTCAATAATGTCAAATGGGCAGGGGTCAAATGTGACGCATATGAGTTGGAGTGTCTCTTCAACCTGTATATGAAGGATCTGATGGGGGAGTGCAGCAGCCCCAGGGTGGGCTGCTATATAGATGGAGTTTGCTTAAATAATATGCTATGCTATGCGGACGACATGGTGCTACTGAGTGCGTCACCCTGTGGCCTTAGCAAGCTGTTGGGGATTTGCGAAAGGTATAGTTTACAACATGGTCTTGTGTACAATGTGGCAAAGAGTGAAGTTATGGTCTTTGAGGTCCACAGCCGTAGTGTACCTATTGAGATGCCTGTTATTAAACTGAACCATGTTCCTGTGCAGAGAGTAAACCAATTTAAATATCTAGGGCACAATCTGACTGCTGACCTCAGAGATGATAGTGACATCGAAAGGGAGCGCAGGGCGCTGTCTATACGTGCTAACATGATAGCTCGCAGGTTTGCACGCTTTTCGAGTGAAGTCAAAGTAGCATTACTTTGTGCGTATTGTAATTCATTCTACGCGTGTAGCCTGTGGCCTCATTTTACGCGAAAGGCATAAAGCGCCCTTCGAGTCCAGTATATCAACGCGTTTAAGGTGCTGATGGGGTTGACGCGTTTCAGTAGTGCTTCAAGGATGTTTGCAGAAGCCCGCGTAGATTGCTTTTATACAGTTATGCGTAAGAAATGCGCATCCCTCGTATGCAGGGTGCGGGGCAGCTCCTACAGCATACTAAAAATGATTTCTGGCCGACTCGATCGATGGCGATCATTAACCGGTGCTGCAAAATCTCTGCTGGACCCGTATACTAGTAGCGATGTACCCCATTATTTTGTTGATTTCATGTTATAATCTTTTGTGTTCAATTAAGTTTACTACATAGATATAAGGGAAATTGTTACTTAAATAAATAATAATAATTATTATTATTGTTCTTTGTGAAAACCTCTTGTTTGGCGCGGATGCAAAACTGCACCTTGTATATATTGATAATAACAAAATAACAATTTTATTGAAACTAATTATAATAGTATTGTACATAATATACCCATTCCTATAAAATAATAATTTGTTTGGACCATTTGAAACATATGGGAAAAACCATTTACTACGTCACTGTATAATAATGTCATCAGTTGGAGCACGAGAACTAAAGTGGAGTAGGTGCCACCCTGCACGCGTAGCATGACCACCGTAGAAACGGGTTTTGGCGACGGAAGCGGAAGAATCGACAAAATGACAAATTGTAGCAAAATTTCATGTCAAATTGTATGGAAAAAGCTTTGTCTATTCTTGGTAGAATAGAGATAGAATCGCAATACTACGCGTGTAGCAATCACCTGAAATGTGATGGCTTGCTCATCCTTCCAGTGCTTGTATAAGATTTGTAAGAAGCCCCATTATCTAAATTTGTGTAAACTTGTGGCGTGTGCCAAATAAGTATGCTTTCTTTCTTTTTTCTTTTCTTTAGCACTGTGCGTCCCACCCAAAAAACAAATTCAAATTCGTTTATTTAGCTTACAACAGAAAACTGACAGGATTAACAGTGGGTCCCAAACGAGGCACAGTCTGTATCTTGGTGACCCAGACACTACATAGAGTTAACATCCTCATCTCCTCAAACGTAGTAAATTTAATTTCGCGGGCTACCATGGTGCTTCCCCTCAAATCGAGATTGCTCCAATGCTTATTTATCCGACTATTCAGCCTTACATTAAACATCAATAAAATGCTGTGCATCACACCGCTGGTGCATGAAGGCATGGAAGCTGTCCACCTGTGCGTCCGCAAAGAGTCCGGATGTGCTGCAAACACACAGCAAAAGATCATCCTAAACGCGTTATTGTATTGGACGCGTAAGGTATTGAACGATCTTTGCGTACATGGGACACTGATTGAATTTACTAGAGATCATATCCGCTTCAATCCCCATTACTATACGCTCCCGTTCAATATCCGGCTCAGCACATACATCTCTTTTGCCATCAACTGCACAAGGCATTTGAACGTTTTAAATAAATTTTGAGAGGTGTGCGAGTGCCAATGTGGGTATTTATGAAGGGCTTGTGTTTAAACGGCAACCACAAAAGAACCTATTTTATTTTACTAATGATTTTACTACCAAAAATTCGATATACCTGCCAGAATAGATAAATGCTCACCAACTAGGGTATTTAACCAAAAAAATCTAATTAGTCCCGTCTGTTAGATTATCGAAAAATATTGAATACGACGTGTTTTTCTTTCTTTTTGTTTTATCAAATTAATAAAAAATGACGAAAATAAAACGTGTCAAAGATCATGAGTGGGGGCTTGTGACGTCACTTTGTTGGTAAAAAAGTACTAAACTTGTGACGTCACACGACTTGAAAAGACTTTTCGAAGGTGTCCTACTCCGCCGCGGAGCCACCATGTTAAAAACTGATCAATTATATTTTAAATGATACACGTCAAACGTACATAATGTACGTAAATTGTTATTGCTGTACGTGTATCAGGTAATGGTAAAATAGCCATTGATTGTGGCTCGGCTGCGGAGCATACTCTCTAACACCTAGAATACATACTCAGGAAAGTTAAACGTTACTGTTTTTCGATGAAAGCCGTTGTACGCATAGTGCTTATTACGTACGTGTTGAAAAATATTATTATGAGACAGTGGTTTTTTATTTTATTTTTACTAAAATGTCCATTTAAGCGCGTGATTTTTTTTTTCTATTTATTTAAAGGGGCTTGTTCAATTTGAAGATGTCACCCCTGTAATACAAATTACAAAATCCAACATACATATTTCATAATACAATCATACAGTAGATTTACTAAGTTATTCTATTCTTAATGCCCATTTGGGCGAGCCTGTACAGCAATCTGGCCTCCCTTGACAAAGGGAAGGACAAAATGCTGTTACACCAGCCCACATCTGAGGAAATTGTATTAATTTTAGTTTTTATAATATGTCTAAGGGCTTCATTCCTGACACACTCCATTAATACGTGGTAAACATCTTCTACTACATCGCATTCAGTGCAGTTTGATGAGGTAACTTTACCCATCATAAAAGCGAACTTATTTAATGGAATGTGTCCTGAGCGGAGTCTGAAACTCGTTACTAATTCATACCTTCCCATATCGGATTTTTCAAACCATAATTTCCCTGGTAATGTTGGTTGTAAGTTTCAGGCCGCGCCACAGTCGCATTTTGAATAGGGATGTTCGTAAAATTTTCATTATTGTTCATTATAATTTAAAAAAAAATAACTATAAAGGTTCGCGAGTAATTTAACAAAATCGGTGGCGCGGCTAGGAAGCATGCTTTCCGACCGCGCCACCGCGTACACTAGATTATCTTCTAAATATATAAAAATGAAACCCGTTTTCCGTTGTCACGACATAGCATGAAAACGGCTTGACCGATTTGGCTGATTTTTTTTTAAATGTTCGTTGAAGTTCAAGGATGGTTTTTACGGCGAGAAAAATTCGAATAATGGCCGGAAAAGCCCTAAAAACAGCCCTTTTCTTTTTCCCATACAAACGTTTTCTAACTAAAACGTAAAATCAATTTGAGCTTTAATACCGTACTATAAAGTTCAAGTGTTAGTGGAGAGGTTCCGGAAAGGCAAAACAATTGAGTGACGTTCTGTTGTTCAGTCAACGAATGACAACTTCAAACAGACCATACGACATTATCACAATAATCACAAATAATTACTGTTTCTTTCCCAATAGAAAAACGATTTTTCAAATGGTGTTTGCGTATAATATTAAAATTAATTGCTGTTAGTTAGTCGCGCTAAAACTAGAGAACGGCTAGACCGATTTGTCTAATTTTGGTTTACAAACATATAAACTCACATACACAAACACACCCAGACCCGAAACAACTATCTGTAGGCCATACAAATATTTGTTCCGTGCGGGGATCGAACCCGCGACACGCAGCGCAGCAATCCAATCTCTCAGCCACTGCGCCAACCGTGCCGTCATGTACAGTATGTAGGTAGGTAGGTAATAGGTAGGTGGTAGGTAGTTGGTACGTAGGCAGGTAAAAGGGCATTGCAACGCACGCGGGGTACTGCTATATTATATAAAAATGAATAGCTGTTCGTTAGTCTCGCTAAAACTCGAGAACGGCTGGACCGATTTGGCTAATTATAGTGTTGAATTATTCGTGGAAGTCCAGGGAAGGTTTAAAAGGTGAGAAAGTGGTAGGTAGGTAGGCAGGGTAGTAGGTAGAGTAGTAGGTAGAGTAGTAGGTAGGGTAGTAAGTAGGATAGTAGAGTAGGTAGGGTAGTCGGTAGAGTAGTAGGTAGGGTAGTAAGTAGGTAGGGTAGTAGGTAGGTCGGATAGTAGGTAGGTAGGTAGGGTAGTAGGTAGGTAGGGTAGTAGGTAGGTAGGGTAGTAGGTAGGTAGGGTAGTAGGTAGGTTAGTAGGTAGGTAGGGTAGTAGGTAGGTAGGGTAGTAGGTAGGTTAGTAGGTAGGTAGGGTAGTAGGTAGGTAGGGTAGTAGGTAGGTAGGGTAGTAAGTAAGTAGGTAGGGTAGGAGGTAGTAGGTAGGAAAAAGGGCATTGCAACGCATGCCGGGAACAGCTACTATAGAATATTTATGTACAAACTCAATGGTAAATGATTGTGTACGTCTATTGTTTATTCTATTGATGATAAGAAATACTGCAAATGTGTGTTTGTTTTATTGGTAATGAGAAATAATTAGTATAACCTCCGAATAAAATTCATGACACTATCTGACATTTCAGTCATAGTTCAAGCAGCAGTGAGGAAGCGTTACTATAAGCCCATTCCCACTGACTTCCCGTCGGGAAAATATCACTCTACGTAGTGCTTAATTTAGTCTAATTCTTCTTCTTATCGTGTGGGCAGTAAGGTCTAACGACCCCACACACCCTAGTGTCAGAGTTTCTAAACCGCCTCAAGGGCCTCTGACACGGTTTTTAGTCAGTAGAAGTCTGACACTCCCTTTCGCTCTGCCCAAGAGCGGGAGGGGTTATTTGATGATTTCCCACCCCCCAAAAAAAAAAAAAAAAAAAAAAAGGGCCTCTGACATGGTTTGACGACCGCCATTTGACGGCCGGGACCACCGGCTTATACGTGCCTTCCGAAGCACGGAATCATCTTTTTGTGCGACAATCAGGTGATTCAAGCCTGCAATGTCCTAGCCAAACTGGAAACAACTTTACAAAGTATGCTTCCCGTGGGAATCGAACCCACGACCACCGGGTCGATCTGTGAATAAAAATATTTAATACATGTCATCATACGATTAAAAATATTCGAGGAGCTCGTGGCTTAATAAGAACTGCCACTCGGGTCGATCGTTAGGTAAAACTGTGCTTGCCTAGGTCAGTCTGTGGATGGGTGACCGCCCAACATACCGAGTTTCCTCCGTGCCTCGGAAAGCACGTTAAGCTGTTGGTCCCGGCTGCCAATATAGATCTTTGGCAGTCGTTACAGGTAGTCAGTGACCTGAAATTCTGACATCCAGTATTACCAAAGAGTATCGTATTACCTAGTATTAACTGGGTTGTGGGGTCAGATAGGCAGTCGCTCCATGTAAAATACTGGTATTCAGCTGCATCCGGTGAGACTGGAAGCCGACCCTAACATAGTTGGGAAGAAGGCTAGGCAGATGATGACGATTGAAAAAAGAAAAAATACGTGTCCATTATTTTTTGGAAATCTATGTAACGGACTAATTCGATTTTTTTGATGAAATACCCTATTGTGTTTCATAAAGTATTGTAGAAATGAACCTATTTTCCTTTTTATTCTATGGCTTAAAAATTTATAAACGTCTTCAAAGTTAACTTCAGTCAGACCAAATATTTTATATTATCGCTGGCTAAATGTTACCAATATTTTATTTCACGACTTTCAATTTAGTCAGTTTACTGAGGCAAAAAAACTAACGGTCGATCGTACGATTTTTGGGAACATCAAATTTAATATTGCGTATCCCAAACAAACATGTTACTTGTTTTATGAAAAGGGTGAGGGGGGGGGGGCTGCCCACTGTGCCCTGACACCACTCCCATGTAAAGGCGACGCACCATTCTTGAGAAACACAAATGATTGGAACCTAACCTCTTTAGGCCCAGTCGAGGGAACCCCGCCTGGCGGGGCTTCTACTTCTGGGTGGTTTAAAAAAAAATAACTACGAAGGGGATGGCGGGTTCTATTCGCTTGCTTCTCTCGCTCACTCAACCCCTTCTAACCTAACCGGTCCGAGTCGGGTCCCCAAGTCCCGAGCTCGCTTCGCTCGCTCTTGCATTGAACTGTAATTTTGGGTATTAATGTTACTTTTCAGAGAAACAAGATTTGATGAGCATTTATCCATTTTTGTAGGCAAAAAGAATTTATATACAACACGTACAATTATTGTATAATTATTTTGAAACTTATAACGTTGTTCTTTAGGCACCTCGGTATAGAATAGGTTTATTTTATTTGAAGTTAACATATTTTACTTGATACTTTAGTCTAGGGTCTAAAAATTATTTTGGTGAGCATTTAAATTGTAGCCTTTATGAAGGACACTTGGTACTAGATTTAAATAATATCGTAATCGTAGCATTATATTTCAGACCGTGGTCTCCAGCATACCGTTCATTACAGCTAAAAAGTGCCTGAGACCACTGATTGACGAACTTAGCAGCACTATGTTATCTGCGTAACTTAAATCTTCGCTGATAATTTATAATTTAGCATCACCCAACTCATGTTTGACCCATCGATGATGGCGGCAACGAGTTCTATCATCCATGTCTCGGCATAGTTTTTTTTAATTGTGCCCACACTCTTGACCAAGCATATTATAACGGACAGTCGGAAGAATCTCAAATGTATTCTTTTGGAAGGGATAAAATAAAAATAAATAACAATAAAATGAGGGATAAGATATTTTAACGGAAACGTTTTCTACCTAAAATCTATATATTTTATGATATTGGTAACATTCCATGTCACGTGATACCAGTCTGGTTTTGCAAACGGTGAGTGGAGTGCCTTGTCATCAGTCCTTTGAGTTTTTGGATGATTTTCTTTGGAATTTTTATTCAAAGTGAGTAATTTTATGAACAAAATCACTTGTACAGCATGTATTTGTTTTAATGTGGTGTTTTTTTTGTGATTGTGACCCGTGTATTCGTATGACGAAATTGTACCTTGTTCCGTGACTAGTGATATGACGCCATTTTCTTCGTGAATGCCAATTACTAAATTCTTCAATATTTTCTTTGTTTCTACCCCGTGAAGAGACAGTAGCTGTTAAATATATTGATTTAGCACTATAGCTCCATGTTTTGCCCAAGACTTTTATGTGCACGGGATTCTCTGAAACCAAGAGTGCACTTGTTCATTAAGTACGCATTTTTTTGCATGACACCACCTTGGGAGGTATACTAGTGTAGTTTCTTCCGTGCTGTAAGCTAAATTGCAGTACAACTGTATCTCATTGCCAAATCATGGTTGTCTATCAATTTCACAATGTTTCGCTTTAGTCACTGCTTACTTACCTACATATTTTTACGTTTTTTTTTATAATGTAGCTGCCCACGAGTTATACTTCCTGTAACTAGGTGGCATGTACGTACCCGTTCATTCTTTGTAAATTATTACATTTCCTACATTGAAAAAAAGAAAAGCCATCACATGTACTTGAAAGTTTATAATTAATTAAAATAAAACAATTCACAAGGTGGTGATGACACAACAGTATATAGTACTGCATAAAGTAGCTTCTGTTCATTCTGCTTTTTGTAGCTGTAAATGCTGTAATGACTGGTATTGTGATTGTGGACAATAAACAATTGATAGTTATTTCTAAATGGTTCAGAATCCCCCACCCCCCCATACAACAGAATTAGTTTTTGGATTTCATCTTTCGTTTTTAATATTGTGGAATAATTTTTCGTTAGTATTTTCTTTATTAATGTATTAGTCATGCTTCTATGGGTTTACTACATATTCAATTTTCACCATTTATCCCTGTTTCGACTGTTACTGAAATAATTAATGTTAATAATACTAAATACTGTGCATGAAGCATAAGCACTTTTTTTATAAAGATTGTACATAGCATGTGCAAGCAAATCACTTAATATTTCAAAGTAAAAGTTATTTGTCTACTGTGTGTATTAAATGACATAAAACAACATATTTCAAGTCAAGTACATATATTAGATGAAGTGGTTTATTGCAAACCATAACTCAGTTAGCCCATATTATGTGATTAAATCCATCTCTATTCGATTAAATTCTCTGTGATTAAATATATCTCTATTACCATCCTCTATTTGCAGTGGAATATATTATACTTCATAATATGACCCCTGTTCAAAATAAGGTTGAAAGAGAATTGGTACGATGTTTGCAGATTTCCTAATATCAAGTCTTGCTTCTAATTTTATACATATTTTCAGTTTTTTTTTGTTCTAACCTAGCTCATATCATGTATTGTTCATATCTTGTGTTTACTTCCATTCAGGTTTTTTTGTTTTTGTGAAAATATTGAGTTTTCAAGCAGATAACAACCTCAAAAGCCACATTTGGAACAAACATGATAAAACTTGTTGTTCTTGTATATATGTTTATTTTTGTGTTTTTACTCCCAGGAAACAGTGATATAAAGGAATGGAGCCGTAATATTTTATTTTGGTGTTAAAGTGTCACATCAATGTAATTGTTTTTCAGTCACAATTATTATAAGTATAGTTAAGTTTTTTGTCAGTTGCTTATTGTTTGAGTTTTACATACATGTTAAATGTTATACAGTAGGTAAACACACCACAAATAGTAGTTTTTTTTAAATCATTTCTGTTTTAATCTGATATGAAATTAAAAAACCAACTATCATGTTTTATAGAAAACTAAGTATTTAATGAGATCATGTTTCTTTTATTAAAACTCTCTTATAAGTTGTTAAAATATGGCAAATAAATGTTTGAACCACTGATAATAAGATAAGACATGTTTCTTTACATTTTTGTATTGTGACAGTCTGGTTATGTGTTAATGCTGTGTCATATTGATAGTCACCCTATCAAATGTACGCGAATTCAAGCCTCATAGGTGTTTATAGGAACATGAGAGATAAGTGTAGTGTTATCAGTATGTTGCAAATTGCATGATAACTTGCAGACAACATGTGGCAGTTTTCTATAAACTTATATCCACATTTATTTGTATTAAATTACTTAACTGTTTCGCTGATGAAAACAGTAACTGATACAGCCATTTAAAATCTAGTGAGTGGAAATGGTAACAAAGAAGGTATATGAAATATTTGTTTGATTCGCTACTTTCATATTTTTTAAGTACAATAGGAGTAAGTGATCATTGAAATGAGTAGCCTAGTTGAGTAATTTCTTCATTTGAATGATTTATACTTTGTAGATTAGAACCTACTTTAGCTTTGTAGTTTGTTTCCTGTTTCTATTAATTGTATAGTTTACCACTTGTTGTTTAGATAGTATGAATGTAGAGATATAATAGTTAGTTTATTTAGTTTTCACATTTACCCACAGAGTAGTAAGCAAATGGAGTGATAATGTGTGGGAAAAGGGCGCTAAAGACTACACAAACACCGCAACAGTCGCCAATCGGAAATACGCTGAATGAGTCTTCGCCGGCGATTGTTCAATGAAAGACGTATCTCACCCCCGCAGACCTCACAATTTCGGTGAGTGCGATTTGTTAGGAAATATGTGTAAAGTACTCCATTTTGTTACTGCTCTGTGCTTGACAGTACCCATTTTCTTACCTGACATTATTTTAACTGATGATAGTGAATCTATTGTTATACAGATAACATCTATGCTATTATGAACATAGATCCATTTGACATTGCACATGGCATATTATTTTTCATAGTTAACGAATCTTCTCTATACCATAACATTATCTAAAGGTAAAAAAACGAAGACTTACTTTCTTTAATAGGTTCCTACATTACTAAGTATTGTTTCTTGATATTGAATAATGACTGGTATTAGTAGACAGCTTAATTATGTAACAGTGTTGGCAATCGCAATTGAATGGATTTTGTATATGGTTAAATGACTAATCCAAGAAGTTTATTCCCATTGAAGTTACATAATTCGGTACATTTCTCTTTCTATGATTTCGTTTTTTTTTTATTAGCTTGTTTCGCATATCTGTCTTTGGGTTAGCTTGTTCCATCGTCGACCTCATCTCTTTCGTCAGGACAAGATTGAGGTAAATTGAAGGCCCATCTAATATTAAAAACCCAGACTGGGTTAGTATCAGTTTATTAGATATGGGAAATGATCTTCATTAACTTGTTGTGGTAGGTATTTTCGGACTTCTCAGCCACTTATGTCATTATGGTAATGGTAACTACAGTGTTGAAAATTTCGTATTCACATAAAAGGTTGCATTACCTAATGACGTTTTAATTAAAATTAATAAACGTTTTTCATAAAACCATTAGAAACTAAATGGAAACTGGCCTCGATCGCTTCATTATATCGGATTAGCGCGTGGTGTCAGTATAACTATGTGTGGCTTATTTATTGTTTTCAATAAATAACAAAATATTTATTTGAATTCTGATACTATTTTTCGGTAGAGGTTGTCTCTATGCCTTGAAAATATTTCGTAGGATTGATAGAGAATACCGGTATCCGCGCTAGTTGGACCGGAGGTCAGATGACCGTCGCTCCATTGAATAAGTAATTGATATTGAGATTAGGAGTATGTTGTTAGACCGGAAGTGGACCCCTATGCGAGATAAACTAGTATGATGATGAGCTAGTTGGAGGGGTAATAATATTATGTAGTTCGATCAATCGTGTGTAAGCGCGTTTTCAAAAAAAGTGATGTATCTGGCAATCTAATAAGGCATTGCCGGATTTGTGTTTCAAAGAGACTTGATAGAATGTTGCACAGCTCGACGATGGACAGTTCCAATATTAGAAAATTCAGAGAAGTGCTCAAAATTTTTCTTACTAAATTAACAAAACAACGTTTATTTGATGAGAAACTTTGAAGGTGCATTAGTTTTAATAGATAGATTGTATTACTTGTCTCAGGTGGCGTGACCATTCATTGTGATGCCGGTGGATGCTGACCTCAACCGCACAGACGTGGTGTCGCCTGGTTGTGAGCTGAAGGGCCTGCGCACTTGGAAAGACATTTGTTTGGTACGAAATTCACTTCAACATCAGGTATGCACTCCCCTTAACCACAGCTTCGTATAGTTTTTACGATCGTGAAGAGAAAGTACCACTCCCCGGCAGCTCACTGTACTTGTGCATCTGAATCACTCCAATGTATTGTGGCCTCAAGAATCTCAAGGTTCCTCTTTGTTTCTGAACATTTTTCCTTTTGTTTTTCTTTATTAGCAAATGAGTTTCAAAATTCACGATGCTACTACCACCAAGTGCTGAAAACAAACATAGTATTTGACTAATCATGCTTTGTTTTGATTAAATTTCGGACTATAACCGTGCATCCATAGTTAGCAGAATAATATACGTCTTGATGGAAATTATGTCAGCAAAGTGTTATCTTTGAGCATAACTGTTCCTAATAATAGACGTTCGTAAATTGGCTTGTTGCTTTGGTCGAATGTAGGTACTAGGTATATTTCTTTACCCTCCTTTTGTGGGTGCCAAATAATCGACTGCTGAAACGTTTTACGAAACACGTGATGTGATGCTGCGTCGTCGTCAGTGAGAAATCGTTTACAGGTTCCACGTGCTCTTATTTCATTGACCTTACTTGAATGTTCTTTCTCGGTCTTTGTCTCTTTGTTATAAAGTCGACTCAATTATCACGTCGAAGTCTTAACCTGATAATTAGTCACGCTTTGTTTACATTAAATATGAAGATAGTGTTTATCGGGGGCGTTTTGTTTTGCCGAGGGATGGACGTGGTGCGTGTCTCGCGCTGCGATGATTAGTGGCGGAGCGGTGGCGTGGCGGCGGCGGGCGCTTGTGGCCGCGGAGGTCACCGCCCCGGCCAGGACTAATTCGGGGGAGATCGACGACTCGCTCCGTCGCGGCTTTGTCTGCGTCCGTCGCCTTCGCCGCCGCACCGACCACTCCGCACGCATGGCTTTGTTTGTGTACGCGCTCGTCTCACACGACCTTTTCGCCATTATCATGAAACTTCTTGTCATTGACAACAAATACGCAAAACAGTAAAGGTAAATAACGCCTCAACACATTGAGGTTATTTTCATTAAGTTGCAAAATTATTGCTGCCTCGAGTTGCGTTGTGAGTTTTGTTTTATCCATCTACGCAGTTTGTTAGTACCAGGTTGAATGTCCGTCGACATTCAAATATTGATCTTTATTGGTGATTTCACTTTTATCTCAGGGTGCATTGTACTGAAGATTTTTTATAATACCGATTTTGAAGATCTTTTCGTAAACAAATATTATTTTATTCGTATGTATGGTATGTCTGTTCTTGGTACGGTTCACCGTCGGCTATTTATTTGAGGTATTGTGGTGAAGTTCTGAAGTTTCAAACTCAAATTCTTTATATAAACATGACTTGAAATTTTTGAACTGTTACTGCACTGTGAAGTGTTTTCTTAGGTATTGAATATTATTGTGTTTGTTTTGTTAGGTAAATACTTGGGACTTTTGTTGTACAGTTAACCATTAATTGAATCAAGGCGCATCGACCATCGTATACCTACATAATAATTATAATATATCGATAGACTTGCTAAGTAGATGGTGCGGGAACAGGTTCTTGTTTGACACCATCATTGTTGTTATCGCGAGACCAGCAAGAACAGTTGTGAATAATCAAAATGAAACATTTGGCCATGTAAATTTTGCAATAGACTTTGTGATAATGTTAATTTATGGTAAATCGCGTTAATGAGATTCTTAATTGACATTTGTATCTAAGCTGTTCACATTTACCGGACGAATATACGGATAATCGGATGTGTTATGTTGTCAAGGTGATCGTCTTGCTCAGTTTGTTACAGCGTGAAAATACGAGCATGAAACGAATATCATATATTACTCATTATAATTGTCAGAAATTTAAATTGATTTGAGTCAAGTGCTGACTCATAAATGTTTCTCAATACGAAGCCCAGAGAGACTACTGTAGGATTGATCAAAATAAGCAGCCTAAGAAGTCGATGCCTCCAACGCAGAAGGTCGTAAGGCTAATAAAATCATTTTTACAGGAGAGCATTTTTTGTGTACGCGAATGATAAAATTTATTGTAAAAGATATTCACCAGATATTTTTGCACTATGCTGTCAAATATTAGTTAAATAATGTATCCCCAGGGGCTGGATATTATAAGTAATTGTAATTACCGAAAAAAGCTCGTTTTACTTACTTACGACCTTATACTTACTAAAAAAAGGTCGTATCTTATTGTTACGACTGTATGCGTTCATAAACTTGAAATAAATAACACGAATAAAGTCGTAAGTTTGAATTACGACTATGTGCGACGTGCAAACTATCGTATCTCTCTAAAAGGGGGTCGTAATAAGGTACTTGATGAATAAAAACCACCGCAAAATTTCAACTCAAATCAATCTAATTTCAATAATTTTCATAATAGGAACATAATTCAGTATTCTTAACTCAGAACTCACATTATTATAAACTTTTATTAAAAATAAACAAACACAGTTAAAACTGGCAGTAGCTCTTCAAAACTTAATACAAAAATACGTGTAAAATAATTTGACATAATATTATAATAAAATCAACTTAAACGGAATTAAAATTATAATAAAATAATAATTGTCCTTTAAATTCACTTTAAATGAAGTATTGAACACTGTACGTCGTGTAACATAATTATAAAAGAAGTTAGAATAATTTGTCAAGTGACAAAATAACAAATCATCATATACTTTTAATTACGAGTAAGTATAAAGTAATTGGTGATTAGTCAGAAGAATCACTACTGTTCTGTTCAGTAACAGTACTACTGTGTGATAACTGTTGATAAAAACTATGGTACACTTGGGGTATTATACGTCCTTGACATAGACTTATTAAATCTTTAAATTTTGCCAATGTAATAGGTAAATTATCAGAGTAACATGGTTCCAAAAATTCTGTATCTAATAAACTATTGTTTCTTCTTGATGAATAAGCTTTTTTTGTTATCAAACTCATGACATTGTCTTCTTCAAAATTATAACGATAGTTCAAAATATAAGGTTCGCTTGACACTACTTGAACTTCTCTAATTTTGGTCCACGATACTTTTTGTTTTTTAGTATTTTTAGCCCAGTTTCTACCGTCTAGTAATATTTTGTAGTTGTAAAAATCTGTAACACTCATTTCGATGACATTATAATTTGGAGGGTTTACTTTTGACCACCTGACTAAGCCAAACCATTGTGCAGGGGTATATATAAGCTTATTTTTTGCATTTCTCTCGATGAGAGCATGGACTGAATCAGCTTCATTTTGTGTATGCCCTCGCTCTAAAAACCTATGGACTATTGTTATACCATACTTTTTAGCTACGTATGTGTAAAAAGCAAACACAATACGGTTGCGATTTTGACCCGCACAGTTATCCGACCAAAATCTGAATTCTTTGGCGCCGCCTAAAACTTTACTCTCAATGAATTTGGATAAGCAACTTGCTACTTCGCAAGCCCCGTGTTTCCCATTAATTTCAGGCCACATGTAACAATAACCTTCTTGACTCGCTAGGTCAAATACTGTAAAATTATAAATGGATAATTTCCTTTTATAATAAAATAAACCGACATTGCCATGAGGACAGTTTAATATTTTTTGGAAATCAAAACACGCTGTAACTATTTTTCCTCCACTTTCTAATGCTTCTTTCTTATCATTTGCCTTCATTTCTCTAGCTGTAATCTTGTTTTTCATATGAAGTTCCTGTTTTTGTTTTTCTTCTTCCGTCATTGTATTTTTATTTGTATTGTATATATGGCACTCGTTACATATGTCTTTTTTTGGCTTGTGAAACGATATATTTAAATTTTGATTTATGATATCACGATACTGTCTGACTGTCGATACCTTTTTAGTTAAATTTTCAGTTATACACCACTCATTGTACAAAGAAAACATTTTTGTAAATGTAAGGTCGCCGTCTAAGTACATTTTACTTGTATCTTTGCGTACATAATGAGATTCAACGGGCTGGAACGTATTGACGTGCCTTAAAACACCCTGTTTTATTTCATCGTCTAAGACCATAGTTCTAGCTCCACCGCGTCGATCAGGGGAAACAGTGCCACCACCGGAGCGCCATTTTGCCAAAGCTGTTTGAACAGTTCTCTCTCCAACAGAAAGTGTATTTAGGAACATCGTTTTGCAAACGAACACTTTATTAGGTAAGTCAGAATTAGACTCAATAAGAGGTAAGCAATACCTAACAGTTTTCTTACGTCTAGACACAATTTTCGTCGTAGAAGGATACTTAGTATCGCCTACTTCAGTGTGGTTGATGATGTAATCCCACTGTCGACAGTGATCTCCAATTTTCCAAAAAGAACTGAATATACGTTCCCGTTGGTGTGTATCAAACTTTTGAAAGCATTTAAGACGACAAGTAACCGGACATGGTTGTTTTAATATCTTTCCATCTCTTTGAACTCCATTCTTACTCAAATACGCTTTTCCTAAATTTTTTAAACATTTTCGTTTAATATCTTTCCACTCATCATGGCGACGGTGACGTCTTCTTGCAACTCTAGCTGACGGTGTATTTTCACTTGATGAGCAGACAGAAGAGTCCTGACTCGAAGCGTTACTGAGCTGTGGTGTATTGGCTCTACTAGCACTACTAGATGAATTCTCAGTATCACAAATCGATAAATTTCTGAACAGTGGAGTCGAAGTGGACATCAAAAAATCGTTATTTGGGGAGGGCATTGGTGTTATGTCCAGTGAAGGTTCTATTATATCAGCTGATTCGTGTGAAAATTCTTCAGCACATGGCTCTGAATTCATACGTTCTGTAGGGCTTTCATTTGGTATTGGGGATGATGTTGAGGGTAACATTGTGGTTGGATTATTTATTACCTCGGTAATACTTGGTATAAAACTGTTATCAATGCTTGTTGTACTGTTGATGAAAGATTGCCCGAACATCGTCTTGTATTGATCCCACTGGTCTTCAGCCTCAAGTGGTAGCGGCGATTCTAAAAATACAAGTTTTGAACTAGTTCAAAAACTTTACACAAGTAACAAATACAAATATATAGAAACTTAGAAAATTAACACAAATAAAACATAACATCACGGCTTTTATTCCCCAAACGGGTAGGCGAAGTTTAGAGAGATTAGAGATAGGAGAACATTACAGTCCACCCACTTTTCGCCAGTTATTAGTCCCATTATAATGTCTATTGTCAAACACTAGGCACTATTCCAGACTCCGTGTTATGAGAACTTCGAAATTGAAAAATCCAATAATATATTGCCCGACCCGGGAATCGAACCCGTCACCTCGTGGCCGGCAGTCATGCTCGCGGCCACTAGACCAACGAAGCAGTTAGAAAGTTAATTTTAATGATATTTAAACTATAATGTGAAAAGCATAGAATCGTATTTTATTTTTTTAACGGAGCATAAAGCAGTATGTCTATGATACGTCTTTATACGTTTATTCATTGTTATATTTAAACCTCGCATATAGTCGTAAGTATAAGTTACGACTTGTAGAATTAAATTGTGTGTAGTATAAAGTCGTAACTGACCACTGTTAACGTTTGATTACAACGCAAATAGTCGTAAAATAAACGTTATGACGTTATGCGTCGAAGCGGTTAGAATCATCGTTTTATTTATTGAGACCTAATAAACACTATCACATACTAATTATTATATTCGTACCACACATATAAACAAGTATAATAAATATAATGTAAGACAAATCAGTAAAACTTACCATTTCCAAAATTGTCATCGACCGTTACTTCACTATTTTGGTTTATTTGTTCATTTAACACAAGTTTCATAATCTTGGAAGCACGTACGTTACTCATTTTACTACATCTAATACTTGTACTCCTAAAACTACATAAACAATAACACACACAATCAATTGTTTTATTTTAAAAAGCAAACTTCTCTATTGTTGACATACGACTTGACATCGCGGTCGGTACTGCGCTCTGATTGGCCGGCCGCGGTCCAATCGATCGGAGCATACCGCCGGAACTATCCGCGCGACTTTGTGCGCGGGAGCGTTTAAATGTTAAGACCATAATCCATTACAAAACTCATTATCTAAATAAGATATTAAAATTTGGATTTAAGTAATACGTAATACTATTTAAGATGGTTGTAAAGGCACAAAAAAATGATTTTGGTTAAAAATAATGATCCGACCCTCTGCGTTGGAGGCATCGAAGTGATCTGAGAATGTGGTCGTGGTGGCGAGCGACGACGTCTAGCTATACGATGTGCGTTGCGTAGTGCTCGGTCGAGATGGGTGATCGCGTCGGATCGGACATGTGTTTGTCAGCGAGCAGTGGCTTGTTTGTATTGGTGAGTGCGTGCGCGTGTAGAATGGAATGACGCGAATAGTTGCAGGCGGTGGCGGGCGGCGCGATCGCTGGCCGCTGACGCTCCTCGCTCAGTTCTCGCCAGCTCGTCGAGCGCGTCGGAGCTCGTGCGCGTGGCCGATACACTCGTTACACGTTATTTAGACAGTTTTAAACATCGGGTGCTACTATTGCACCTTATCTTTCAAGATAATTGTGCGAATTAGTGCGCCGCGTTTCTCCACTGAGTTTTTATGTGTCAGTGATATCGTTTTTGTGACTTTATAGCGCTTTCGAGCGTAGTTTCTACGTGGCCATGGGCTCGTGTTTCCCACTCGAAGGTAATATAGTTAAGTGTGCGTTGTTTTTGTGTGCGTCTGTGTTTCGAGATGTGTCTGAGAGGAGCCTGTGTGCCAGCTAGACGAGGCTGTTTGAAGGCCGCCGCCCCGACCTTGATGTCAGAAAGTCAACGTCCTCACGTGTTCTAAACTTTATGCAATTTGTAACATTCAATTGTTTTAGAAATATTTTAATGCCGAGATAGCGATTAGTGTCTCGGTTGACTTGTGCTATTCATGCGTAGACAATGTAGCCTGCATATATTATATACTTAGGTGTAGGTATAGTGATTGTTCGTACATCAATGTCGCATCGGACCGACATAGCTCGGTTAGCTAACACCGATGAAGGTTGTGGACCATATTAATAAGTTGAAAACATAATTATCAGTAACTCTGTCAGGTACCTACTTATTACAATGTAAGTCCTACACCTACATACATTTATTGGTGTAAATTAGCTATGTATTTAATAAAAAGAATCAAGTAATTAACTCATAACCTTTGTTGGACAATGATTGGTAAAGTTGTAACAAAGGTTTCATATTATATAGCGTCGTCATAATACACGTTTGTATGTATTTACACAAAAACTTAACCTCCAAAGGCCAATAAACAAGGTCTAAGTGATTGACACCCAGCGTATAACATAATAAATTCACATACGATATTTAGAAAAAATCAATACGAGATGAAATAGACCAAACCTTGAAATTACAAAAATCATAAATAGGTACCTACTTGGGTAACTCAGATAAACAATCGTCCATGACAAATTCTTGGGAGTGAGGAGTAGTGGTTAATTTAAAGAAATTAAACTTGTCACGTTATCGTTAGTATTAGATGACCACAAAAATCATAACGTGTTGTTAACATAGGTACTAATGTTTCGAATTTTCGACCGATCATCGTACCTAAGGTTCGGTCACGTTCTTAGTGTGTCGCTCGGTGTTATCATGAAATTGTTATTGCGCATATTGTTTGTCAAAACGTATGCGTATGTCATTAATGTAATCTGTTTCTAGGAATTTGAATACCATTTATATACAGTTTTCTGTGAATTAATTTTATTTGAGACATTTTGTGTTTCTGACAAATCACCGATGTAGAATTTAGTACCTGCTGATAAATTAAATTTGTGTGCAACTACCTCTATATAAAATAATGTTGTATGTTACTAGCAACTAGTAGCAGTGTAGTGCGCATTGTGTTTCAAACAATGACTGAGCACGTCCATTGTGTTGAATAGGCGCGGACGAAAGAGAGAGCGATATTCTCGCAGTGATAGAGAGTGGAGCTCGCGAGTGTCACAGCTGCGCTGCGTGTGCGCGATCAGCTGACGCCGCGGCGGCCATCTTGCCGTGCGTGTTCATTGTCGCCGCGTCATTGTGCAGTTGATGACGCAAAATTCTTCCTATAATGCTAATGTCATTGTCCTTCCCGTCCTGGCTGCTTTGTCACCTTATTTATTATTGAAAGAGCCAGTTTGAATGATGAATAGCCTCTACATATACCGGCTTGTTCCTCGTATTGTGCAACCACGCGGAACTGCGGAAGGTATTGCAAGACCCTGGCTACTCTATTTTTGGTCAGAAACGTTTCCGGTAAGATAGACTCACACGCATTTTCTGCTTTATTACGGACAGATGTTACTGTATTGCCATTCTAAATTTTTGCTAAGATGAGCTGGGCAAAACTGTTTGACCTCGATTAGCGCGTCATCCTACAGTTTCCGTATTTTTGTGTAAGAGATTGTTTTTGTTTGATATTTGTTTAGCTACATTTATGTATTTCTAAAATTAAATCACATTTAAAACGCGCAGTGATCCCGTTATAATGTCGTCGTACCCATTCCTCGTGTCAAGGCGGTTCTTAAAATATTAAAACTGTCAGACGAAAGATATTTTGAAATACCTCCCAGGACATAGGTACTATTATTTTCTTTAATCACTTTCAAACAAACTTTATACATATTTTTTAAATTCTTTACAAAAATAATTTGGTAGTATATATAATAGATGCTATAATTATTTATCTACATTGAACGCAGCCAATGTGAGAAATGTGTTCGCGTTTGGGTGAAGCTGAGTAAGTTAATCGTGCTTTTAACTGCAGTACTCAGAGATGATTACTTAAGCCGTCATTTAGTAAAGATTTGACATACTTTTGTATGACAAAACTGTCAAAACCTTTACTAAGTGATGGCCTAAGTAATCATTAAAGCTCTCTGAGTGCGGCAGTAAGTCTTCTGTCACTACTTCGCTAGGTATACACTGCCAACGTTGTACCAACGAACCCGGGTTTTCGTAGGATTTTTCTTGCGCTGCATGATTTTTGTTTCTTGTACCGTTACTGTTACCGTTGATCGAGTGGTCAGACCTGTATCTTGTCTCAGCCAGACGTAAATTCGAGCATTGTACCTATGTATAGAACTGAGTTGAGCTTTCATGCGTGTTATGGGGCTCTTGTCGACCTACATACCTACGAATATTGTTTGTGGGAGGTTGCCTGAAAATATCAGTGTTTTAATTCACTGATACCATTAATAGCTACAGCTGTGTTCACTCAAGGGTTATTAAGATTAATATCCAGTTTAAGTTTTGGTTAAATGGTTCTATATAGCTTCGTCACGAATTGGGATCCTTGAGCGATTTAAATTTTATACGAATCTTGACCTCGTCAGCGTTTATTTTGTCCACGTATGATTTTGTATACATATTGCGTTGTAGATGATCAAATCAAAATCATGTTTCATAAGTTTGATGGTTTTTAACCGACTTTCATAAAGGAGGAGGTTCTCAATTCGTCTGTTGTATGTTTGTTATCGGATATCTCCGTCATTAAAGAACCGATTTTCAATTTTTTTTTATATTCGAATAAGTTTACTCCCGAGGTGGTCCCATTGTCACCTAGTCAGGATCTGATGATGAGATCCCAGTAAAATGGAGGAGGAGGATAGATAACTTGTTACGTTTTCCATATATTTTCTAAAGTTGTTTAGGTAGGTATTTGATTCTGATAATCATAATCTCATGTGGATGCGCTGATGATGGCAGGTCCAACTCCTCAACGGTTAGGAGTTGAAAGAAAGTTGTATTCTTTCAGGCTATTTATTATGTTAACCTGATGATGATGGCATCCCAGTGAAATCTAGGGCAACCCTCAAATTTTATAGGCACGTATTACGTGTTTCGTGCTTTTTCTAAAGCTTTTCAAGTATTCGCATCTAGCTGTTATCACTTCATGTTGATAAGCTGATGATGGAAGGTACAACCCCTTAATTAACGGTTAGGTGTTGGTAATTCTTTGATAAAATATTATGGGGACGTATACATACGTATGTATATGGTTGTATTCTTTCAGGTTATCTAGGTGAGCTGATTACGGAAGGTAGGTACCTACTACTCCTCAATAGTTGGGAGTTGAAAGCAATAAGGGAATCTTAAAGATTTAGGGTTTGGTTTCTTGGTTGAATGTTAAATGCATAGTTTCTGACTCTTGACATACAGGTTCACCTAGTTTAGGAGTCAGAGGCTTCAAACAAGTTTCTGTAACATATTATGTCAATAAATAATAATTATTGTTACTATTATTTAAATATTTGAATAGGAATTGAATAGGAATATAATTTTTACATTTTTACTATTACAACTAAAAATGTAAAAATAAAAAACTTTTTTGCAAAAAAAACCGACTTCAAAAACACAATATTATTATCATATCAGCTTCTGAAGTCGGTGGCAAAAAAACTAAATCATACAAACGAACCACCAACTTCAAAAGCTGATTTTTCTTCTGAAGTTTAGTTTTCACTTTTGTGATTTTGTTTTTTTCACTTTATTATGTTTTTGAAGTCGGTTTTTATGCAAAAAAGTTTTTCTAATTTGCGATTGAGTAGGTACTTAAATTACGTATCAAAGTATCGCACAATGATTCTGAAAATCCCAGTTATAGGTAGACGAATGAGTGATTGATTTAGTTATACCGACTGAAATACGTTATTTACGTTTTCTTTTCTTGAATTCCGAGGTGGTACCTATGTCAGAATTTGGTATTGAAACTCAATAAAAATAGTAAAAAAAGTAAGTAAGTTGTTCTCGGGTGGTAATCTTGCGCTTGACTGGAGGTATCTACTATGGTATCTCAGTAGGGGTGGTACGTGGACACATATGTCGCAAAAGGGTGTAGGTAGTGCCATCGGTAGTCTGTCCCTGTCACGTCATATGGCCGATGTTTATTTGTGTGTGTTTCGGTGCACCGCGAAGCGGGTCGTGCTCGAATTGCGTAGTGAACACTCGGCAACTGGGTCAGCGGGGCACGGCTCAGCACGGCCCGACCGACGCCTGTCGTCGCGACGTATCTCATACACACGCACCGAGCAGTGAGGAACACTCGTACTTTACGATTTATCTAGCTTTCGCCACTATTCTCAGGATAACAACAAATCACTCGCAATCATTCGTTCTGAGCTTATTATCGTGAAGTTATTCGTCTAGAAACGTCGCGTGTTTTATGTTCATCCTTATCGCACGTCCACCCTGAAACGGTTAGATAGACATCTATCTGACTGTCACTGTGTTCACGTTTTGAGGTATCACATTTTCCATATAGGTACAAGCTTTATTATAGCTCAAAGCGTGAACTGAAATCATGAATTTGGGAAGTTGGTAAACATGGCCGTTACTGTACCGATTGCTATAATTGTACATCACGTTTCCGTCTACTTGAATAGGTTGATAGTCGCCTTGGCATACTTCTTTTTTTTGGTATCAGAGTTATTAATTGCTGCATGCAACCCGTCTCTATTTTATTAACAAAGTTATTCTTTGTACGAAACGTTGTTACTTAGCTAGTTTACGATGCTTTTTCATTGCACCAACCTATAATGAATGATATAAGATTGATTATTTTTATGTAAGGTTTTGAATATCTACTTATTTATATTTAACTAACACTTGGCCCGCGACGCCGACGTTGTCCACAAAAGTTGTGATAGCTAATAAGTAGAACCCAAGAATAATGTATCTTTATATCGGTAAATAAACTTTACGAATTATATCATTAGTTCAAGAGAACGAGTGCAAGAGGTACTATTTAACATAATATGTATACAAAAAAAATATTATTGGTATAGGAACCTTCTTGAAAAAAAATATCCATCTAAATGCTATGATAAACTATATACCCACGTTTTTTAATGACTAGTAGCAAGGAACAACTGTGTCGTAATTCTCGACCAATTAAAATTAAAAAGTAGGCTAATGAAAAATTTATTAAACGCACACAACCCACACGAATGTTTATTTTACAGCACGTTCGGTTCGACAAAGTGGGCAAATTCCGTCGAATTCGTTTCTCAAGTAATCAGTAGCGTCAGCGGTTCTCTGTCACGTACGTTGCATAGTGGACTTTGGACGAAGATGAAGAGTGTAGTGAATGTGATATGATGCGTAGTCGGTACATTGATATAATAATGGCGGCGCGGGCGCCGACGCTTTGCACCCCTGCGTGCAGCCCGGTCGATGACTCCCCAAGTCCCTGGCCCGGTGCTAATGACCTTACCGCACTCTCTCTTAACAATATGGAACTTTTTGTGGTAATGTTAAGTTTAACTTCACATTCGGCAAGGGAACACATTATAATAAATTAGTACTTACCTATGCTCAGGTCAGAATTCACGCAGTCTGTTACTTCTTGCATGGTTAGTTAGAGGGGTAATGGTAGTGATAAGTTTATTTCTGCGTCAGCAACACTAGTCACACTTGGTAGATTGTGTCATAGGGTAGTTGACTAAAAAAATCTAATAGGGTAGTTAACTAAAAAAATCCAATTAGTCCGTCAGATAGATTTCCAAAAAATATTGGACACGTATTTTTTCATTTTTCACGTAAACAAACAATGAAGACGATACATTGCTTTGAAAACTCGTGTGACGTCATATTCTAAGACATTAGTATGTCATTTTTTACTGGTGAGTGACGTCACATCCCCCACTCAAATCTTTGATGCGTTTTATCTTCGTCAATTTCTATTGATTTGATAAAATAAAAAATACGTATCCAATATTTTTCGATAATCTAACGGACGGACTAATTAGAACGATATTTTTTTTAGTCAGTAAACATCCCTATTAGTCCGTCAGAGATTTCCAAAAAATATTGGACACGTATTTTTTCTTTTCTTTCACGTAAACAATAAATGAAGACGATCCACGGCTTCGAAAAGTCGCGCGGCGTCATAGTTTTGTACATTTTTTTTATCAGAATGTGACGTCACCAGATGGTAAAATCTGTATTTTCAACGTCAAGATCTAACACGCTGGCTGATAAACGTGGATTTCAGGCCGAGTTATGCTGTTGAAGAACGTAAATATTGTTTAATCCATTAAATTTGTAGGATTGCCGCCGTGGTTGGTGCAAGAGGTTACGGCTAGGGCTTTCAAATACCGGATGTTTTCAATACCGGTATCAATACCGGTATTGGAGGTCAATACCGTGATCACGGTATTAATACCGGTATTACCTACTAACCTTTAAAGTACGTGTTTTTATTTTTAAAACTGTCTTTATTATTCTTATTTATTATAAATACCTTTTATAAATAGCTCCCGGATTTATCAATTTGGTATTGGTTGATTGTTTAATTAAAAAGGACTAATATTTAGGAACATATTCAAAACCTAAACTTTATCAAGTCTTTTTGTAGGAAGGCATTTCAGATAGAGTTTGAAAAGTACAAATATCAAAAAAGTATACGTTTTTATTATTATTGAAATGTCTCATGTAATCAACATAGGTATCAATATTTGTAGAAACGTAAGTGCTTAATTAGCTATTATCCATCATTCACAATAGCCTACTGAAAAAAGCACGCTCTGCTTCAATAGTCGTAGGTACCACATACAGTAAATATCTCTAAGCTGCCGATAGGAATGGATGGATGTGTCTTCATTTTTACTCATCATCATTAATGATCGACAAAAGACGTCCACTGCTGGACATAGGCCTCCCTCAGGTGTCGCTACATTGACCGGTCCCATGCGCGCATCCAGCGGGTCCCCGTAACCTTCACCAGGTCATCGGTCCACCTTGTGGGAGGCCTTCTAACACAACGTCTTTCATTTCGCGGTCGCTACTCCAAAACTTTCGACACCATCGACCATCTGTTCTGCGAGCAATGTGCCCTGCCCACTACCTAAGTTTGGCATTTTTTCGGGATATGTCGGTAACCTTGGTGCTCTTGCTGGATGTTTCTGATCCCGCAAGAAAACTCTTACCATAGCCCTCTCCATTGCCCTTTGGGTGACTTTGAACTTTCTGATGAGGCCCATTGTGTGTGAGCGTCCACGTTTCGGTACCGTATTTAATCATTGGCAACACACACTGGTCATGACTTTCGTCTTGAGACACTGCGGTTATTTGTACGAGAAGATATCGCGCAACTGCCCGAATGCTACCCAGCCAAGTCGGATTCGACGATTACCACTCTTCCTCGAAGTTACACCTACCTAACTGGACCATTTACACCATTTGTCTCAGGTAGACATAATCGTCCACAACTTCGAGTGTACAGAGTCTCCGATTTTGAAAGGTGTGGGTGTTACTAATGTCCACACATTAAACATGATCTTGGTTTTGTCCATGTTTATTTTAAGACCTACTGAGGTCATCGAGCATTTTACTGAGGTCCTCCATGGTCTCAGCCATGACCACTATTTCGTCGGCAAACCAAAGGTGAGGGATGTACTCGCCATTGACGTTGATGCCAAGTCCTCTCCAATCCAGAACCTCGAAGACATCCTCCAGTGCAGATGTAAACAGTTTCGGAGATATGACATCTCCCTGTCACACAAAAATAGGTTCCGACATCAGCAGGGCTATTGCGTATCTTTTTAAATGTCAGTGGCTATCATAGTGTCCATCGATTAACTGACAAATGGTTATGGTTTGGTACAAAAAAGAACCGTTTGACAAATAATCGATGGACATTATGATAGCCACCGACATTTAAAAAGATACGCAATAGCCCTGCTGGTCCTGTAGTCGGACTGACATGGTGGCGTTTATGTACACACACTTCAACGCCTCGATGTACCTGTAGTCGATTTGGGACCGTTGGAGACACTGCAGTACAGCCTAAGTCTGGATCGAAGCACAGGGTTTCTCGTAGGCCACAAACGCTAAGCAGAGAGGCAGGTTATACTCTTCGGTCTTTTGTATAACCTGACGCAGCGTATGTATGCTGTCTATGTTAATAAAGCCTTTTCGGAATCCAGCGTGTTTCCCAAACAAGCCGGATTGAGTCGAAGGCTGGAAATCGTCAAACCTGCGTGCGATATCATTTCCACTGCTCGTATTCAATGAAGTAGAAGGTTCTTCTATGTTCATATCGTGTTTAAGATCAGTCATTGTCTCACTGTCTCTTTGAACGTTTCGTGTGTCATTATTATATTTTAAACATGCAATTAAATTAACGATAAGACATGTAATGTTTGCAATACCGTGATCACGGTATTGAGGCGTCAATACCGGTATTGAAAAAAGCCCATATTTAATCCGGGATCACGGTATTACGGGATCCCGTAATACCGGTATTGAAAGCCCTAGTTACGGCAATATCGATTTATTTTTTTTGTCGATACTGTTGACAAGATATGCAAGTGTTGTTAGTTTAGCGACCTTGGCGTGGGGCGAGGGGCACGCGGGTGATCCGTTTCGCGGGCGCGTTCCACTTTAGCGTTAGCTCTCTCTTGTTACGCAAACTTGTCGTTATGCATATTATGTTTGCTTCTACGAAATCATATACTACGCCTAATATAATACCACTTTCTACCATGATAATCATGTTCTATATAGGTACTATACGTTGTCTCGAAGCTTTCGACTGTTTCTTTTTTGAACGACACGGATGTTCCGTACTTATGTAAAGCTTTAAGGTGGACTGTATCCCAAGATTTGAAGACGAACACTTGTTTTAATGTAATTGTTTTGTTTGTTACAGGGCCCGCTACGATCCTGACATAGACGGAATAGTCACAGCTCATCGGCAAGGAAAGCCACTGCCCGCGGCTACTGCAAGCCAGAGATAACCAAGTCCAAATTGAAACGTTATTAAGTGCAGCATACTTCCCGTTTGTATTGTAGAACTTTGTGTGTTACGACAAACAAGTGCAATATATAATTAGTGCAATCGTACAGTTGACAATTAACTCGAGTGAAGTGACTTTGTCGTATTTAAAGTGAAATTATAAATAGTGGAACAATGGAGCGTGAATCGAATCCGATGGAGACGTTGTGCCGCTCGGGGTGCGGATTCTACGGAAACCCCTCAACAGATGGACTCTGCTCACTTTGCTTTAAGGTACGCCATTTTAAACACACCTACACTCAAAGTATCATTAGTAGATTGGTCTCTTGGCTCCAATTCCTTACCTAATTTATTGTGCTGTAGAGAATGTTTGAAATCTCTTTAAAATGTTATGTGTTGCTAATGATTATAACTTCTAAATATTAGCCACATCAACTTATGTCAAAACGTCGTAGATAGCGACGTTATACATTTTCCTAGGAGTAAAAAAAAGCCTCCCTACAAGTAAAAGTTTCAAGTTCTATAAGATCGATCGCTGATCCTGACTTAGAGTAAGCTATTGCGAGTACCGATGAGACTAGATTGCTTCTGTGACCTTTGATATGATTGATGGCATGATCTAAAAATAAAACTGCACGACATTGCCCGAAACTGTGTCGCTGGGCAACGTTGATACAGTTGATACAAATCATGCTGGATGCACGTGTTTATGCAACACAGAACGCGTCTACCGACGCAACACGGGCCATTTAAGTGCGACCGGACAGAGCCATGTCGATGGTGTACTGCGAGAGTAAGACCGCATCCAGTTATCCCGCTCTCTCTGTCGCCGATTGGTTAATCAATTGATTGACTCATTTGCGCGGCTGGCCTCGATATGATAGTAGTTTTATTAAAATGTTGTCGTTGCACGTTTCAGGAGGCTCTAAAGAAGAAGCAACAGCCGCCAGCGTCGTCACCGTCGCCCGTGTCGGCGCCTTTCGTGGCGGCGCCATCGACGCCGCTGGCCGCGGCTGCGCCCACCGTGCCCAGCCTCCCTGTCCAGCCGCAGACCCACACAGACGTAAGGCCACACTTCTTTATTTTTTTACGCCCACCACACACCGCCATTCACGCCACCAGCGCTCGCTGCTCTCACTTAACTTTAGCCATGCATACGCCCCATTTCATTCACCGAACGTTAACTTTCAGTAGAACACGTTCTGTTATTAAGAGTAGTCTAGAGACGATAGGTTTCTGAGGTAAACAACTTCACAATCAACTGATTTCACTTCCACGGACGTCTAGATTGGCATAAATAAGTAACAATTTGATGAGTCATACACAAGCCTGTATTTTAGTCGCTTTCGTAAACAATTAATGCATAAAAATAGTCATTTTAACACAATATTGTAATGCTTATCATTTTATAACAACTTAAATAGAAGCTAAAGTACTGATACTGTGGAGCTAATGATAAAACAGGTTTTAATGACATTGTGAGAGCTAATGAGGTCATCTATTAATCTTTGGCCAAGATTACTACTTACCCGGAATTTTGAATAAAGCACATGATTGTCTGACTGATAGGTTGATAACGTAGTGAACTGATGTTGCATGCTAGTAGTGCAGAAGATAATAGTGTCATTACTGACTGATGTCTGCCTTAGGTCCAGTTCCTTTTATTCATCAATAGCTTATAAATAAAACAAACCGTTTAACTCCCTTGTTCTATTGCTAAGTGTCATCTCGCCCTGTCTCTATTACATTTTGAGTCACGCTTAAACGAAATAAAGCAACTGTTTTCACCACTGCTGCTAGCAAGTGCGCAAACATTTGGCCTTAGATTACATTCCTTATCACAAACTTTTTATGATAATAACATTAATTCTGTACTTTATTTTGAATGGTGGTGTTGGATTTTGGTTCCAATGGCATTGTTGAAAAGATGACTACATCGTTTGAAATGGTTGTATGTAGTTATTATTTCTTATAGTCTAATCTATACGAATATTACTTGAGAATTTGAGATTGTTGTTTATGAGTATGGTAGAGGTTTCAGTCTGACGTGTTTGTTGATAAATGTTTTAGCGATACGACAGGAAAATAAAATAAGACAAAGCTTTCACTGGTATAACTACACGATGTTGATATCGTCTAAATTAAAATGCCTAAATAATAATAACTGCCACTCGGGTCGATTTTTAGGTTAAGCCGCGCTTGCCTGGGTTGGTCTGTGGATGGCTGACCACCCATTACATACCGAGTTTCTTCCGTGCCTCGGAAAGCACGTTAAGCTGTTGTTCCGGCTGCCATTACTGCTTTGGCAGTCGTTACAGGTAGTCAGTAACCTGAAAGCCTGACAACCAGTCTTACCAAAGGGTATCGTATTACCCAGTATTAACTGGAATGTGGAGGTCTACTGGTATTCAGCTGCATCCGGTTAGACTACAAGCCGACCCCAACATAGTTGGGAAAAAGCTAGGCAGATGATGACGTCATTATAATGGTTCACGAGAAAAACTTCCCACCGAAAAATGAAAACTATTTGCAGCGATCGCACAGTTAAGACATTTCAAGAAACAGAATGAGTATATAAAACTGTTTTCTATACGGATTTGGATTGTAATACCGTGTTCACTAAAATGGCAGATTCGTTATCGCGAATTATAGGTTGAGACCATGTATTAAGAGGAACTACGAGCGGGGAAACTTGAAAATTTGTTATTTGAAGAAACTATAACTGTCGCTCTGCGAGCGCGATTTCGACATTCGTACGATAAAGACAACTGCAGACCCGACTGCATTACCTAAGTAAAAAGTTATTATCGCGAGGACGAGGTTGCTATTTATTTTACAGTAAAAAGAAAACTGCCGAGAGCGGTTGTATGGAAAAAAGGCCAACCTTATTTCATCATATTATACGTATTTGTCACTACAATAATACGTGTATATCGAATACCGTATCGCGTACCGATTGGCGACGCATCGCGGAATAATTCGCACTGCTACTCGACGTACCATTATTATAACATAAGGTGTTATAATAATGGTATTATAACATAAGGTGTTATAATAATGGTAATTGTAAAACTTAAATAAATTAATACCTTTTGGCTATTTACGATAGTACATAAATGTAGATCAGTTACCTCTAAGGGCTCATTGACAGAGACGCGGCGTGTTGCTTTGTGTGGGGCTTGACCCGCAATAAATTCAAATATATTATGGCTTACAATGTTTGAGATGGTTTACGGAGAAGCGATTTTATGCGCGTTAGTTTGCAATGCAGCGTTACTTGCGATGGAGCCCGCATCTGCATGGTGACAATCTGACATCGCAGCGTGATCCCGCGTGCGTTTACCGCGGCGGCACGATGAAGTTGGTATGTAGGACACCCAGACGAACAAAAAATGTCATGTAACATGGTACCCCAAAGTGTCACGTTGTCGAGATATTTGAAGATAAAGATCGACATATGAGTACAATGACCACATAGAAAATAGACCTTTTACGTGTCTATAGGCGTTGATTATTATTATTACTGTTTATTAAAAGAGAGTAAGTTCATTACGTACTACTAGGAGCACGAGAAAACTATTCTTTGACAGAAAATAGCGTTTCATTGCGATGCGAAGCGATTTTCTCGTGCATCAACCTGGGAACGATTATTTGGATACAATTTAGCGGATATACACGTAATTAATAAGCACAGTATAAATATGGTACTGTGTAATAAATAAGTCTATTTTTAATGATTGTCGTTGTACTCATTTGTCGATCTTTACCTCCATATATCTCGGTAACGTGACACTTTGGGGTACCGTGTTACTGAACATTTTTTGTTCGCGTAAATGTCCTCTATCGACCATACATACCACTTTAATCGTGGGACGCGATTTCGAAAAAAAATCAAAGTGGCAGGCAGGTTGATATGCCACATCGGTTCTATCCCCTTTCACAAATATTTCCTGACAATGTCAAAAGAACTGCTACATTTACCAACTTGTATTTAAACTTTTTCTTAGCATCACTGGCAGCCTACGTTATTTTTTAAAAACAAAAACTTTTGATGTCAAGTTGACGTTGCGTTTACAGCAAGGAAAACCAAAAAATATTGCTTTGAATTACATTTACAAAACAAATTCAACTTATATTTATTTTTTTATCAAAACAGTGTTTTCATTTCACGTAACTTTAAAAATGTAACATTTTTTTATTTGTTTAGTCCCCCTATGTCATAGAGTTGAGATGAGGGGCACCTTTACATCGTAACTGGTAAAGTGTTAATTGCTCCAAAATATTAAAATACCCAGCGACATAATACAATTATTTTATATTCATAATATATCTAGTCGATAGGTTGACCACTTCAAATAATTTGAAAAGCGTTCAATCCCTTCGGTGTTCTCAACAATGTTGGATCACAATCAAAATGCACAACCTGGAGTCAACAAAAAAACCTGAATAATGGAAAATGACCCCAGCAAAAAAGAGTCGAAGGGGAAGAGGATTTTCAAAAAAGCAATTCGTCGCAATAGTAAATCCAACAACAGCAGTCAGAACTCAGCCTTGGAGCAAGGCATCGGCGTGACACGGTCTAAGAGCTTCGAAAATAAACGTGAGTCCATCGAGATTAACGATAGCGCGCCGCTGCCCACGCACGATGGCACCAAGGAGAAGGTGGACACCGCTCAGAAAATTAAGCTAGAAGGCAAAATTCAGAACCAAGAATGTGCTCTAACAAGCCAGGATCGGTCCAAAGAAGCGGGCCAGAAGAAAAACATCGTTGACTTACAGGATGCTCGTAATCAGAACAAAGAAATGCCCTCCAGATCTAACAAGGGCGTTAAAATATCTTCTCCGAAGCTTGAGATAAAAGATGAGTGCCCTTCAGAACCAGCATTAGGTTTCAAAAAGAATCTTAAAAGGGTTGGTTTCCTAAGCTGTTTAATTTACAATGTATCTGCAAAAACAACAAAAAAAAAATGTTTCTAACATTCCGGCCATTAGCCCTCTTTCTCTTAATTTCCACAATTTTTTAGTAATTTTACATGTTCTCTAGGATCTAGTGCGTTGTACTTATTTTCCATCTATTCACGTGAATGAACACGTGCGATTAGTTAATATCGATTTATAGAGAAACAGTGTATCGAAGTTTATCTATCAAATTTTGTTTCATACGTTGTTCGTTGTTGTTGTCGTTTTGTTGTAGTTTCGTTGTTGTTGTTTGTTCTGTTTTGTGCGTGCTTTACATGAGTTCATACTTTGTGCATGTTAACAGTTGCTTCGTTAAACAAATACTGATATAAAGTGATGTATAATTCCAGAAATTGGAAGAGGACAGCGGAGCAGGCACAAGCGGGGGCGCGAGCACTGGCACGTCCGATACGGACGCCGACGACAAGGATCCCAGCAAGGACAAAAAGAAAAAGAATAGATGCGCCGTTTGCCGCAAGAAGGTCGGGCTCACAGGTAAACGATGCCCCATAATAATGCTCACTCAACCTACTGAATATCTCTCGTCTTTTTCAATCTTTTCATAATTACAAAGATGTAAAACGAGTTGACGAAGCATGAGATTGAGAATTTGAAGGTCTTTTACCTTCATACTCTATCGAGTTACTAAATCCGCTTCACATAACCTTCATGCTTTAGTATTTCACGACATTTGAATCACTGATAGCAAACATATTACACTATTGTGTGCTAAACCTATTCACACACACATCAACTTAGTCAACAGTGTATGTGCATTCAGCAAATAGCAACAATTATAAGCTAGGTTCACTGTTCGAACTTCCAAAATTATACTTACTGCTACAGAAATGTCAAGTGAAACTAGTATCGAGGATTATTTATAGAAATGTTTGAGGTGCAACTGTTTCGGTTCGCCGCCTATGTATGTGTTAATGGCATGTGTGAGTATATAGATGTGTATGGTGGTATTGGCTCAGGGTTCGAGTGCCGCTGCGGAGGGCTGTTCTGCGCCGTGCACCGGTACAGCGACAAGCACGAGTGCTCGTTCGACTACCGGGAGCTGGGCGCGCAGGAGATCCGGCGCAACAACCCGGTGGTGGTGTCGCAGAAGATCCACAAGATATGAGCCTGTCCGCCTGTCCCCACCCGCCTGGCGGGGGACCTCCCTCACCGCACCGCATTACATACGTTTTATGATTTTCTCTAAATAAATATTCGATCGAGTTTGTGTTTCTTATTTGCATTTTGTATGTATTTTTGACTGCAGGCCGGCGGCGCCGCGCCGTCGTCGCTCGATCAGTTTCCGTTTCGTTTCTTTTCTATTTTCTGTCTGACGAGCGGTCCTCTGCCTCGCGACTGACACGACTAATCGGACGATACGACCGCTAAGGAAACACAGACTCGATCTACTGTATTTAGACTTATTTGTGGCGAGAGTTTACTTTTAAATTTTTATTAAAAGTTGTAGATAATGTTCGTTTCGGGTAGGACTTCTGGATTATTTTTTGAGATAATAAGTAGAGTTTGAATATTGTCCGTTCACCTCCATTGTAAATATTAGATATAATTAATTATAGAAACAAATCCTATATATTGTAAAAAATTAAAACTCCCAAAAAAAGCTACATTGTTATGATTCCAACGGAGAGCGTAGCGCGCTTGTCTATATCGACGTAACAATGTTATGCTGGGGCTGGACGCCGGACAGCGGCTCTCCGTCGATCGCCTAGTTGTACATTGTAAAGGAGTTCGCTGCCGCCGACTTGACTCGTGTTTATGACAAACATTCGATACGTGATATGAGTAGTGGAGCTCCGCGAAGCCGCATCTGTGCTAGACAACGATTAGTTCGCGACTGCGCACCGTGACGAGCACATCTCGGACTGTGAATTAACATCATCTTCAAATTGTTAGTAATGTTATTTTGGTTTGGGAAGTCGTCGCTTTCTTATTTGTCTTAACATTCGGCATAAGTGACCTAGTGTTTAGCGAGATTGTGGTGTGTATCGGCTAAGGTGAGCGCGCGGCGGTTGCGGGCGTGCGGCCGCAGTGGCGTTCACTATAAGTTCATGCAGCGTTTTGGACATTTTAGACGCACATAAGCAAAACTTGCGTAGAGCGCTTGTCATGTAACATTATGCGACCGCGGCTCGAAGCGATGCGACCGCACGCGCCGCTCCCACGCCGCTCCGCTCTTTGTGTGAAAATTTAAAGTAAGCATATGGATAGTTATAAATATTATAAGTAGTCGACACTTTATATTATTACACATATAAGTAGAAAAAGAATTATTTAGCTTTTTTCTTTTAATCACAATATTATTCAAAATTGTAAGTTGTATTATGTAACTTGTTCATTTTAGTGGTGAAGTTGAACCAATAATAACTATGTATCGCTTCGGTCGTTGTCCACGGTAGACTAACTGATTGGTTGGACTTAATTATTTAATGACTTTTGTTGTATATTTTGTTAGGTCATTGATTAATTTTGGTCTTTTCGCTTGAACATAATCAGATAAAGATGATGTTAATGAATGATTTTACCTTCTATCTTGCTGTTTTAATTTAGTTATTCTCTTATTAAAGTCATTAAATTTTCAGGAACATAAATATCTTTTTAATTACATTATGCCCTACTCCCTACAACCTGCACCTACATTTACTTGATACAACTGAAACCTGGCTTGAGACTCAGATGTACAGTATGATAGAATATATTATTTGATTGTACTCCAGAATAGTACCGCAGTACACATCAAAATAATCACATTCACAGCTATACAGTCGTGAAGCTAATATTAGAAACTTCACTCGAGTGAATAAATGATTCTTGATCTGAACGTTTTATTTTAAGAGGGAAAATTTGATGAGGTTTCCGCGCGGTTGAAATGGACATAAGTAGTTTGAATGAAATCAAAGACAAATTAGCAAGACATTTAAACAATACACATCAACAGTCTAGGGACTAACCTCTTGAGGTGCAGCATGATACCGCAAAGGTTCGTGTACGTTACTCTAGCAGGAAAGTTTGGGCTCCTAAAGTGATATCGAGTGTAATCGTAAATACGCATACAGTCTGGTGTCACTGACTGGCAGGGATTTTAATTCTGATAACACAAAAATTGTCACTAATTAGTCTAAAGAACAATGCCCAAAAATGTATGGGACGCCGTCCCCACCCTTGTAGCACTTTAAAACCTATGTCAATCGAAGGGCTATAGTCATCTTATCATTTTATTGTATGACACCGAAACTGAAACTGTCATCCAAAAATAGTTTAATTAATATATCGATATGAAGAAATCGGTACCTATCAGTCACAATAACAACTATGTTACCGACCACGACACTTTGCTTTTTTTTGTAATTTAACTGTGGAATGATGTTGAGTTTTCAAACCTCGGCTTCTGAAAGAGTGGATCTTAAAAGGAACATGGACAAAACCAAGGTCATGTTGAATGCCTATATAACACCCACTCTTATCAAGATCGGATACTCTACACTCGAAGTTGTAGACGGTAGGTCTAACTTCGAGAAAGAGCTGGTCCGTCGTCAAATCCGATTCGGCTGGCAGGCGTTTTGGAAGTTGAGTCGCAACTTACCGCAGTATCTCAAGAAAAGTCTATGATCACTTGATCAGTGTGTGCTGCCACTTGCCAGCAAGGGCGGATCCAGCTTTGGTGCCAGGTACAGCCTAGTCAATAATAAAGCCGAAAATGTTGGGTTCAGACGTTTTTAGTAAAATTTAAGAAGTTAATTCAAATAAGTACCTACCTATCTAAGTAAAACATGTTAAAGTCGCATTCATGTTTTTCTCCAGATAAATCCATGTTTTGCAGATTCCTCAGTACAGACACCTATGAAGTGATACCGCCATAAATCTGTAATGTCATATTGGGAATTTCTTAAAATATTTAAGAAGTTCTTAGCTAAATTTTGTTCGGCATTAGGTAAGATTTGGGCATAAAGACTTTCTGTAGTGTACATAGTTTTTCAGGTACAGGCGGGCCCTCAGTCCTCTATGTGAGAACTGAGGGCCCAACTTTACAGTCAATAACTCGCTTATATGACTTTCACAAAATCTGATTCCAACTTTCACAATTGTTGGGGAATGTTCACTAAATCCTAAGCACATTTTTACAGAGTTTTAACAAACGGGCCCTCACACCACACGCACATAAAATTATAAACCCAGAGATAGTAGGTACTTATTGAGATTTAGGCTATGCCATTTCATCTACAACTTCGAGTGTAGAGTTTCCGATCTTAATAGGAGTGGGTGTTACGTTACATAGGCATTCAACATAATCTTGGTTATGGCCATGTTCATTTTAAGATTCACTCTTTCGGAAACTGAGGTCATCGAGCATTGTACTGAGGTCCTCCATGGTCTCAGCCGTGACCACTATACAAGAAGATTTTTTAGTCACCGTCCAAATTTTCTAGGCAAATGGTATCATTCACTAAGACCATTTTTGAAAAAAAAATCGATACGTAAAATTTTCATATTTAAGTAAATCATTTTCTCGAAAGAATTCCCCGCTCTCTGTGAAACTTTAAAACTTTGTGATGTGATATCTCAATATTTTTGTATTGAGTGATACTAAAAGATAAACACGCATTCAATGATTTTCGCTAAAGATTAATATATTATCAGAATTTGGACGGTGACTAAAAAATCATCTTGTATAGTCGGCAAACCGAAGGTGAGTGATGTACTCGGCATTGACATTCATGCCTACAGTCCTCCCCAATTCAGAACCTTGAAGACATTCTTCAGTACAGCGGTGAACAGCTTCGGAGTTATGACGTCTCCCTGTCTCACACTTCCCTGCAGAAGGGTATGTTCCGAGGTTTGAAAACTCTGAACGACAGTACCCACAGTACCCACAGTAATAATTACAAAAAAAGAAAAGCATCGTGGTCGGTAACATAATTATTATTGTGACTGATTTCGGTTTCTTCATTTCGATATAACTTTTTTCGGATGCGCATTTCAGTTTCGCTGTCATACAATAAAATGGAGTGTAAAGTCCATTTCACGAAAGAAGTCCCGCGGACAATTGTGGAACTACATTTAACAGATCGGCCATGTTGTCGTTTGTCGATGTTATCAAGGTGCGTTTGTTGTGGTAAATATTTTGTGAGTTTATTATTGGATTAGTGCGTTATAAGGTTTATTTACGATGCCAAAAGTTGTGAAACAACATTATGTCGCGCGACATACAGCGCTGCGTCTGCGGGACTTCTTTCGTGAAATGGACTTTACTACGTGAGTTCGACAAATGGATGTGCGAATAACACTTACTACCGACTCACCGTAGATCGAATGCGCGCTTGTGCGACACACTGAAGCTCGACATCACGCTAACTGTGCGACATGAAGACACATTAGTACCTATTCATAATCATAATAATATGTAGGTATATCTGATGACCTTGATAGCTCAGTTAGTTATAGACTTAGGTAATGTTCCCAGATTCTTTTCCGGGTTACAAAACTTGTTCTCAAGTTATGGCTTGACCAAGGGAAATTATGTATATATTGCTGGCCAAACCCAATTTTAGGATAAACTAGTCTCACCTAGGCCAAACCAGTTATCCCTACATGTGATTGGGCAAACCAGTATAGCCTGGGCTAAATCAGAAATAGGATAAACCAGTTTGGCCTAGGCTAAAAATTATGTATTTTTCACATTGACTTATACATAGGGTGTAAAAGTACCCTTAACGCAAACGAAGGGCATTTGTTCTCGGACTAGTCCTCGACAGCCGGTGGAACTTCGTGGAGCACTTCCGACGTTTGGCTCCCAGACTGGAGCGGGCGGCGGCTGCCTTCAGGTGGCTCCTGCCCAATCTGGGGGGGCCAAACGCCTCCTGCCGGAGGCTCTATGCGGGGATCGTGCGGTCCATGGCCCTTTACGGGGCCCCGGTGTGGGTGAGTGCTTTGAGGAAGCGGGCCGCCCACTACCTGAACGCGCCCCAAAAGGTGATGGCCGTAAGGCTAGTCCGTGGGTACCGCACGATCTCCCGCGAGGCGGCGAACCTCCTTGCCGGATTGCCGCCGTTAGATCTAGAGGCAATAGTCCTCGCGCGCCTGCATGAATGGCGCGCGGTGTGCTGCACCGGGGGGTCACTCCGTTGCCGCGGCTAATTGCTGCGCAGCGGACAGACCTCCGGTGCGATCTCATGGCGGCATGGAGAGAGCGACTGTCGCAACCCCGTGCAGGGCACGCCACGATAGTGGCGGTAAGTCCCCTCTTTGAGGAGTGGCTGGAGAGGCGCCACGGCGCCCTCACCTTCCGCCTGACGCAGGTACTCACCGGACACGGTTGTTTCGGGAGGTACCTGCACCGAATCAGGCGGGAGGAAACGCCCGGATGCCACCATTGCGAGGATCGGCCAGAGGACACGGTGGAGCACTGTGGAGGTGTGCCCCGCTTGGGCGGAGCCCCGCCGTGTTCTCGTAGCGGCGATCGGCGGCGGCGACCTCTCGCGTCCGGCCCTGGTGCAAGCCATGGTCCGGGGCGAGGAGGAATGGGACGCCGTCGCCTCATTCTGCGAAGCAGTGATGCTAGCGAAGGAGGTGGCGGAACGTGAGAGGGAGAGAACCTCTCGTCCCAGCCGCCGCGGAAGGCGCTCCGGGCGTCGGGGGCCACGTGATGGCTTCCGGCCACCGTAAACGCGGGCCTGTGGACGGTGAGTGATGGGTAAGCTCGCCGTCCGTCCGTCTTATGACGACGACAGGCCGTGTCGACGGCGCGTTCGTGTTCCACGCGCGCCTCAAAGAGATGTTAACAACATGGAAGAGGCCCGCAAGGGCCGACGCCTGTCGAGGCTGCGGGTTGTCCGCAAGGGATACCGCGGCCTCGACATGAAGGGCGAAGAAGGAACATGGGTGGTTTTTAGTCAGTAGAAGTCTGACACTCCCTTTCGCTCTGCCCAAGAGCGGGAGGGGTTATTTGATGATTTCCCACCCCCCCAAAAAAAAAAAAAAAAGGGCATTTGTTCTCCCCAACACTGCGATCATTTTTTTGTTCTAGACCATACCTGGGAACCTCTTAGTTACGGAGATATTGGGGGTCAAAGTTCCAAATTTTTCACAGCTGTTTTTGTAAATACTAGTATTTCAGGTTTTAACTTTACTTAAATAACCTCCATGACCCGTTTACTATTCAAAGCATTCACTAGCACAATGTTTTAAGAGTGCTACTTTGAGTTTTATCGTAAAATGTGATTTTTGACCCCAAAAAAAAAGTCATTTCCCAGCAAACATTTTTGCGTAGGGGTACCTACTTAGTTTGATGTACACAATGCTTGGTTGACGGATGCGTGAAGGGTTCGTTTACACCCTGTATTACTGCGTAAGGACTGGGCGGACCGCATGTTACAATGACGCCTCGAACTTGGTCCTAAAACGGTCTTTCCTAAGCCGAAGTGAACTAGTCCACGATCGGCTCTCTTCGGGTGCGGTCGTAAATTTTATTAAAAGCTTTATTTATGTTCTTCAAACCTCGAAAATACCACGCCGCTTACAAGGTTACATTAACGAGCAGACTACACCGATTCTCTGTATGGCGAACGCGTCGAGCAAATGTTCGTACGACCGTATCTTTAGTTTTTATATCAATGATTTTTCAATATTTTTTTCTCTAAGATAAATATAATTATAATCGTTTCTGGCACTCGCGGCCGCTGCCGCGGCACCACTCGCTTCGCTCGCTCGGCTCGTGCGTAGGAGATCACAGTTTTAACCTAACCTAACGTAACCAATTAACATTTGGTCAAAACTGCCTCATTGGTCTAGTGGTCGCATGCGCGACTGTTGATCATGAGGTCCTGGGTTCGATTCCCGGGTCGGGCAAAGAGCTATTGGGTATTTCCAATAGAAATTTCTCAATAGTACCTATAGCCACGGAGTCTGGACTTGTGCCCGGTTGATGGCAATAGACTCGCCCCCTATTAGGTACATCAATAACATGAGACTTAACGAAAAAAAAAACATAACTGGTGAAATGTGGGTGTATTACTAGGTACACCTCTGCCTAACCCTTCGAGGAATACAAGCGTCATGTTGTGTGTGTGTGTTAATTAATAATAAAAAGTTAGGTTAGTTTAAAACTGTGATGCACAATTTATTGTTTGTCGCAATACCGTAGTGTCGCACAATCCGCCGTCCCCGGAGTATAAAATGATAACTGCAAAAATACAACTTTTCAGGAAAAATAAAAAACTGATTTTTGACTATAACTTGCCAAGCAATAGACGTAGAGAGATCAAAAATAGGCTCAGTGGTAGCAAATTTTTTAACCTTATAAAATGTTTAAAAATAGTTTTAATTAGGTTATACAAATTGAAGATATTTAAAATTTAAAACGTTAGTAGCATTAATCGTTTATCGCACTACTGTCGCACAATCGTTCAAAAACACAAACATTCATTTGTCGAACTCACGTAGTACACCCAATAAAATGATAAGATGACTATGGCCCTTCGATTGACATATAGGTTTTAAAGTGCTACAAGGGCGGGTAAGTTTTGAACATTGTTCTTTCTGACAAACAGTAAAAAAAATGTGAAAGTTAAAAGTGTACATAACACAATAATACAAAAAGTTTTAGTAAATTTTTAGATAAGATGTTTTAAAAATTTACTAAAACTTTTTGTATTATTGTGTGTATAAGATGTTCCCGTCGGGGCTGCGGGTTGTTCGAAAGAGATACCGCGGCCTCGGCGCATGGGCTAAGGAGGAACATGGGCGATTTTTAGTCTGTAGAAGTCTGACACTCCCTTCCGCTCTGCCCAAGGGCGTCATCAAATAACTCGGTGACTTCCCATCATCGGATCTGGTTGGGTTTCGAGGAGGATATACCTACCACCATAGACCACATCCACACAGTGCGTCAGATTATACAGAAGTCCGAGGACTATAATCAGCCTCTGTGTCTTGCATTTGTGGACTGTGAGAAGGCTTTCGATTCTATCGTTCTGGAGTCTTTGCGGCGATGTCAAGTAGACCGGCGGTACATTCAAGTGAGAAGTCTATACAAAGACGCCACAATGACCGTCCAGAAATCTCAGAACCAGCAGACAAAGCGTATTCCTTTGCGTAAGGGGGTGAGGCAAAGGGACGTAATTCCGCCGCAATTGTTCACCAACGCACTGGAGGATATGTTCAAGACGCTGAACTGGGAAGGACGGGTCACCCCTGGACCTATTCATGTCAATGGTGGTCCTCTCGAGGTTATTCGAGAGTATCCAATACCTCGGGCAAACTTTGCAGTTTGGTAAGAATAACTTTGAGAGGGAGGCTAATAGAAGAATCCAGCTGGGCTGGGCAGCATTTGGGAAGTCGGGTCGTCGGGTCTTCTCGTCACGCATTCCACAGAGCCTAAAGACTAAGGTCTTCAATCAGTGCGACCTACCTATTGTGACGTAATTAAGGGGCCGAAACGTGGACACTCACGGAACGGTTGGTTCATAAATTCAAGGTCGCTCAGCGAGGAATGGAGTTTGGTATACTAGGAGTCCCTCTGAGGGATTGCATCCGAAATTTAGTGATTCGACAGAGTTGTCGAAATAGATCACATAATAAGTAACCAGAAGTGGTAGTGGGCCGGCCACAGAACAGAAAGAACAGGGCCGACCATATTATTAGCCGCATGACCGTTGGACTAGACGTGTTCTTGAGTCGAGATCGCGAATCGGCAAGTGTAAGGTGGGACGCCCTCAGGCTCGGTGGAGCAATGATTTTCGTAAAGTGACTGGTGGCAACTGGATGAGAGTTGCCGAGAATCGAGCTGAGTGACGTGCGATTAAAGAGGCCTATATCCAGTAGTAGATTGCTATAGGCTGATGATTATGATGAGACAGTGAACTTGTCAACCTGTTACATAAATAGCCTATTAAAGAAAAATCACGCTCTACTTCATCACTTGTAGGTACCACAGACAGTAATTACTTATCTGTAATCTGCCGATAGGTATGGACGTGTCTTAATTTTCACTACTCTTATTCAACCAAGTAGTTCTGCTATCGCCATATCGTGTTCATTCATGATCAGTGTCTCACTGTCTGTTTGACCGTATCGTGTGTCATTATTATATTCTAAAAGAGCAAGTAAATTTACGATAATACATCTAATGTTTGCAATACCGTAAACACGGTATTGGGTCGTCAATACCGGTATTGAAAAATTCCCATATTTAATCCATGATCACGGTATTACGGCATTTCGTAATATCGGTATTGAAAGCCCTAGTACAGTCGCAAGTTGAGAGAAAGCGGCCGGAATTAATCAACAGAAGGGGTGTGGTTTTTCATCATGATAACGCTAGACCTCACACATCTTTAGCCACTCAGCAAAAATTAAGATAGTTTGGCTGGGAGGTGTTAATGCATCCGCCGTATAGTCCTGACCTTGCACCTTCAGGTTTCTACCTGTTTCGGTCTCTTCAGATTCTTTAGGCAGTGTCAGGTTAACATCACGAGAGGACTGCCAAAACCACTTGTCGCAGTATTTTGACCAGAAGTCCCAAAATTTCTATAGCAGTGGGATCATGTCCCTACCTACAAGATGGCAAAAAGATATCGAACAAAATGGTACCTACATACTTTAGTTAAATTAGATAAACTATATTAAAAATGTTTTGAATTTACTTAAAAAATGCGAAGAAACTTTTTCCCCAACCTATTAGTTTTCTTAAATTACCCCCAAATTATCGTTGTGTCCTACTAGGTACACCGTAGTACTGGCCCAGGTACATAGGGTGTGTTGTACCTAGGCCTTACTTAGTATTTTTTTTTTAATTTCTCATGCTAGTGTAAGTATGAAATATGCGCTCCTGATATTTGGTTGTGAATGCTCAAACAACTAACGTTTCAAAATATGCAAATATGGTTTGTATCCAAAACGTCAAATCACAATAAAAAATAGGTATCTAAAAAACTGTCCTAAGTACAACAGGTTTCCCTACGTATAATTTTGAAGGAATTTATTTTCTTTCAATTCCTAACCGTTGAGGAGTCGTATCCTTCCATCATCAGCGCATCCACATGAGATTATGATTAGCAGACGCAAATACTTGAACAACTTCAGAAAATATAATGGAAAACGTAATAAGTGCCTATAAAATTTGTGGGTTGCCCTCGATTCCCTGGGATCCCATCATCAGATCCTTGCTTGGTGACAATTGGACCACCTCGGGAGTATACTCTTTCAATTACAAAAATAATTTTGAAAATCAGTCCACAATTAAAGGAGATGCCGGTGAAAAAACATAAAAATATACATACACACGAAAAGAGAACCTCCTCCTTTTTGAAAACAAAAAAAAAGATAAGAGACAGAATCTGATAAAATTGTTATCTAAAGTCTAGAAATAATTATTGTAAAACGATTTCCCACGAGGAAATAAAAGTATGACTTAATAGTTTATTGGTATGTTTATTTAAAAAAATATGGTCACGAAGATATCGCATAACAAATTATGTTCAGTCATTAATTCTAATATTTTGATAATCTGTTTACTAATATAAACAATATCACAACCAGACAATTGTACTTTTATCATAACTAAAATGCTAAGTATAAAAGGCTATGATAGATAGCACCTAACTTCAACAGTTTTCATGAATATAAACATGTAATTTAAGTATTGAATTGTATCTAAAGTATCACATGTTGCTTAATAAATTCTTTGGAGAACAACTTAACTTGACTAGCCAACATAGTATTTCTTATTGATCTGTTGTTGTATACGTATATATCGCTGTGTGCATGTGTTGCTCAGACTTGGGTGACTGTCTTGATCCAGTCGCGTACGCTGGATATCCTGGAGAACACGACAAGGGCTCCGCTGGAGCAGTCGTGGGCATCGTTCTCCACCCATGACGCCACGCCGACTACTCTGCCGGTTTCATCAACTAGACCGCTGCCACTGTCACCCTGAAATCATAAAAATATATATATTACGAGGTGATTTAAGGTTAGAGTTAGGTGTGTTGCGCAATACTTTTTTATTCATAGATAATAAATAAGTAAGATAGATTTAGCGACCCGGCAAGATGTAATGACCTTTTGGTATAACCGGTTCGATGTTATTCCTCCAAATGGGTATTTTATGATATGAGGAAATCCGTGGACTGGAAAATACCGGCCGATAATTGGCCCGCAACTTTAGTGACGCTCTAATATTTTAACGTTACTCTGGATTATATTGGCTAATAGAATACCAATAAGAAAGTAGAAATCAGTGTAATATGCATGATTCACATCCTGGAAAAGAAAAAGAGTTAGACTTCCCATACAAAATATCACATCGGCTGACGTAATAGCTGAATAAGCTGTGGTAAGAGGTACGACACTTTTTGCGTTACACACTGTATCCTATTAGATCAAGAGCTAGTGAACCCTCGGAATAAGGGTCTGTCTGTAGGGCTAGAAATTCTTATAGTGATAAGTCATAGCATGCTAAGTACGGTAACCATCGCCTGGCTGGCGCACATCAGCCCTGCGCGTGATCAACCCCTATACTCTTGAAAGTGTAAATAAAATCTAAAAAAAAGTTGTTGCTGTAAGCTTGAAATTTTTATACGATTTTGTTCATTAATTGAGAAGTTCAAAAAAAATTGACAGACGTTTTTAATGAGCACAAGCACCTGACAGGTGGACCGAAAGGTGATGAATTAAATAAACTTTGTTCTGTAAAGTTGAAATTTAGCATAAGTCCTTGACAGGTGAGGGGAAAGACGCTGTGGGAGTGCGAGTAAGAGGCATATGGCTGGTACTTACGTTGCAAGCCGAGTCGAAACGCGGCGGCAGTCCCTTAACGCACAGCATGTCTTTACTGTTATACTGCTCCAGTGTGGAGCACACGTCATCACTCTGCACTGCAAGCTCCATTCCGTGCATCTCGCTGCGCATGGTTCCCTTGAGGAACGAAGGAAAAAAGTTAATACGAAGCGCTTTGTAGTGTACACTTACACTTTTCGAAGACTATAATAGTTTGCTTTTCGGCTTCCTGCTATTACCCTACCATCTTACTGTTGTGGTATTACATGATATTTTGGCAGGTGGCTAAATTCACGCTATCTTGTGTATTGATTGCGACGATTGAAATGAAAGTGATATAGGTACCTAGTTGCGATGTGATTGTTACGATAACAGAAAAAGAAGAAATTATCACGGTCTCATGAATTTATAGGATACAAGTAAGAGTAACAGCTGCAATGTTGATCAACTGGTGACTTGAGCAATCATAATTATCATTACTCGTTGAAATCGCTACAATGCTGCAGCAGCTATGTTGGTTGTTACTCTGCAAGATAGTGCAGGTAAAAATATGGATGCTTGAGCTTTTGAAATACATTTCGCTGAGTTTTAAAACTTTTAACATTTGTTCCATACAACTAAAGAACGAGTCAAACAATAACCTTTCTAGAATTCTTTTTTGCAGGTTAGCATAAAAACAACCTTTTTATTAGATTAGTAGAATATAGTGTAGTAAGTACAATATCAACATGTACATAATTTGCAAGAAGTATAATGCTTTTTATTTATTGTACTAAGTGTTCTGTAATAGAAATGAGATACTAACCCCGAAGTGGTCAGTTCCGTATCCTCCATATCCCACGTTGAGTCCTACAGGCAGGCTGGGCTGGTCGTCCAGCTTGGCCGCGGCCATGAGCTTGCCGTCCAGGGGCAAAGGGTCGCTCAGCTCAGCCAGTAGGAAGTCCCAACGAGCTGCCACCTGCAATACAAAGTTGTTGGTACAAAACAAAGCTTTTATAACTGCACTCTATCGTGTACCTAAGAGTAATTGTTATTGGCAGTATAAACCATAAGGTCCTAATTATGAATTTAGTTTGGAGGAGCTAGAGTTAGGGAGTCGTAGTTGTTGTAGTCTTTTTCTACTCGAAATGAGTCATTATATAGACGAGTTTGCAATTCAATTCAATAGAGCAGTCGAGCGTTGTCCTAGTATGTATCCTTTGTCTTATGAGTTCGAAAATGTGCCAAAATTGTAGTGAACAAAGTGCCCGTAAGAAATGTTTATAAATCATTGTTTCATTCTTAACAGCTAATCGTGATAGAAGGACTTTTGGACTTCATGTAATGCATATTAATTATAACGTTGTATATTTTCAGATATCCGGCAAAGAAATGTTCATCACTTTATTATTATTTACCTAATGTTAGTAGGTCCCTATATTTTCAACAATTTGTAGGGTCCATGCTTAACTAGTGTCGACGGTTTGTTTAGCCCAAGGCCCAGTACCCAGACTGATGTGGTATTTGTGGCAGTTCTGGTCGACCGCACGCGAGTAGTAACAAAACCAGTATAATCTAGGGCCTAGATTATACTGGTTCGTCATAATATCGGTAGAACAAGAGGACAGCCTAGATTCTAGAGACTGCCCTCTTGTTGCTTCAGTAGGAGTTTCTTCCGTCTTATCACACTTTGGACATATATTTTTTATTTTTTCACGTAAACAAAAGATGAATACGATACAGTGCTTCGAAAAGTCGTGTCAAGTCGTGTGACGTCACAAGGTTAGTACTTTTTTACCCACAACGTGACGTCAAAAGCCCCCACTCATGATCTTTGACATGTTTTGTTTTCGTAAATTTTCATTAATTTGATAAAACAAAAAACACGTATCCAATATTTTTCGATAATCTAACAGACGGACAGACTTATTAGATTTTTTGTTCCCCGTACCTGTTTGATGTTGAACTCATCAGCGTCGAGCCAGTAGGGTCCTACGGAGAAGAGCGGGTGGATGACCTGTCTCTTCACGCGGCGCGTGACTCCACTCCCGTTCTCCGTATCGTTGGTGCCAGCTAGGATGTACCGACCGCCAGTGAAGAGGGTGCTGTGAACAAAGGAATCTGTTAACACATTTTGAAGTTGTATAAAGCACTGAATTTCCTCTCGGTTTGACTCTTGGTCTCTACTTGGACTGGATTTAGGATAAATAACTAGACGAGATTGTTTAATCATACGTTGATTATAGACGAGTAGCGACCAACTAGGCCTATCCCAATTGTATACGTCCCTTTGTGACTATTGGCCTAGTTTTGTTCTGTGTCCTACTGAAATGGAAATTATATTTTTCCTTCTCCTTCGTTATTATTTTCTGATTTATTTCGTTGCGGGATCCAAGACAGTTAAATTGTTTCTTTAGGACTTCGTCGAGCTTCATTGTTTAGGAGCTTTTCTGGTGGTCGCCATTATTGATTCTGGCTTTCAGGAGTTAGTGGTTTGGGTATAGTGCGGCTGCTTTTCCGAACAAAAAAGACGTGGAGGTATTATCAAAATACCATGCAGTTTAACTCAATCTAGGACCATTATGACTGTGCCAAGCGAAGTTCACGGACAAGGCATTCAAATTAATATGATTGATGCAATTTGATTGCTTCATAAAAGCTATTGTACCATTGGGTCATTGTTAATCTTTCGAGTTCCGGCTGACAGCACATTTTAATTGAAACCTGATATGTACCTTCATCTACTACCAGGTATGTATATCAATTTTCTAATCATAGGAAAAAATTTGGTACTAACACAGGTCTGGTACTGCATTTTTATAATTCATATAGATACTCATTACATCTATCGATCTTATGTATTTTGAAACAGATAGGTATAGTCGTATAGATGATGACGTCAATAACTTGTAGTGGATACTTACTTGTGGTACTTCGAAAAATAGTGAATATGATTTTATTGCAATGCCAAATGGCTAGGTACTTTAAAATAGCTGAGCCGGAGACCAATACTAGTGAGACATAAAAAAGATTGCCTATTTCATCCGTCTCCATCTCAGACAGTGTCCCGCGCATTACATATTTTAATTGAGCTTTAATTATTTAATGTTCCGAATACATAGTTCCAATGGACATATTTTGTATCGGAGCTTACGTAATGTCCCAGACGTTGATGTACCTACGCTATATATTTGCGTGGTATCTGCGGTACCTTTAAAGAAGCTGGGTTAAACCGCGCTGGCCTAGGTTGGTCTGGGGATGGGTGACCACCCGTTACATACCGAGTTTCCTTCGTGCCTCGGAAAGCACGTAAAAATGTTGGTCCCGGCTGCCAGTGACCTGAAAGTCTGACAACCAGTCTTGCCAAAGGGTATCGTATTACCCAGTAATAACTGCGTTGTGGAGGTCAGATAGGCAGTCGCTCCATGTAAAATACTGGTATTCAGCTGCATCCGGTTAGACTGGAAGCCGACCCCAACATAGTTGGGAAAAGGCTAGGCAGATTATGATCTGCGGTGCCTATAGGTAGGTAGTGTTAATACTGGTAATCCGATATCAGTTCGTACGTGTGTGTTGTCGTTTTCATTTTTCTTTTGCTTTACTATTATCGACAGCTCAAAACAGATAGCCCTATAAAGGCACAATTTTTTTCCACAGTCAATATTATCTTGTGACCGCCGTCAAGCTCAGGGCCCGAATCCATGTTCAGAGATAATTATAATATATTTTTTAAACTACGCTTAAGTTGTCGCAGTTTCATGTACTCGTAGCACAGGGGTTATCTAGAGTCACGGTACAATGTTACATATTATATATTAAGATACAATCACAATGTTGTTGGAAAACACTGAACTGACTGAACACCGAAACAGGCGTGAATATTAAATAATATTACGTAGGATCATGTATTACTGCAGATACTATGAGATAGTATCTGGATTATCTTCTTGGATGGTCGGATTAATTCAAGAAGAGTATGTAGATATTATATAACATTCTTAACTTATTAATATTTTATTTCAAGCAATGCTATCAAGAAAATAACACGTTATTTAGTTATTGTAATATTTATTTAACCGTGTGTTTCCGCTTATATGTAGCTCCTCGCTTAAGTTTAAGGTCCATATTGTTAAATGCGTCTGGGACCATTAAAAAGGTAAGGTCTGACAAAAAGGTACGGATAAAGCGGGCTGGCTTTGGGCATTGTTCACTGACAGATCTTCTTTTAGAACTAACAAGAGGTAACGTTCTTGGGGCTTCACGAAGTCGTGATGGACAGCACCCTTGCCATAATTTGTTTCCCTGATAGATAGTTCAGTAAGTATTTGTATGGAGGCCTTCGTGTCCGGAGCCGTTTTCGTCCACTATGTCCTCTTGCAATATTTTTTAAATCGGCACCAGAGAAGAAGAAACTAGTCTTTGTGCATTTAGATGTGACCAATTAGGAAAAGAGTGCTTGATAATGCGCTACTTTCTTGTGACTTCGTAGAATTAAATTTATGTTTACCATCCTATTTAGAGGTTACAAATAGCTTAGCTAGCTTTAAAACTGTATTCACTAGGATTAGCGAAATCTGGCTGATAAGATAAAAATATAGCATTAGCTTAGTGCATTAATGATTCGATTAAGGCGAATTACGCACACTTGAGGTGCTAACTTACCAAGTATGGTCCGGTGTAAGGAAATAAAGTCGTGCTTAATGTTAGCTACCTGCTCTGAAGACTTTTATTTTAAAGTAGAATATTCTATTTCGTGGAGATTAAATGTGCACGTTGTGAATTTAGAGAAGAGGTTCTCTTAATTAGGATAACAGATTATAATTTATTTATTTCCTTTTGCAAAGATATTGATTCAGAAAAAATAAATAATTGCAAACTATAGTTTCCAATTATTTATTTTACTTATTTTTTTATTTTACTACAACGAACAGATAAACAAAGTTAATTTGCTATTAACCAACTAAGGAGGATTAAGCGATCATGTCACGTTTAGTCTTTGTCTGTTGATTGTCGACAAAAGTATAATAATAACTGGTTAGTCGGTGGAATATATGCGCAGTGTTCATCTGTTCATATGACGAACAAGGAAAACCCAGACGTTTTGTTATGCATGCACATGCTCTGACATCCATCTTAATATCGTGTGGGTTGTATTCAACGAAAAAGAACCAGTTGGAAACAGAGCTTTACGGAGATTTATATTGAAATGAGAGTAAACAAACATAACATTCGAGGTTTAGTTTAAATGTTATTGATCGTCAACGTAGGTACTACGGCTTCCACCCATTTACAGATCCATATGTGTAGAGGAGGTCGCGCCCCAGGTTTAGGAACATCAACGGCTGTAATCCTTATAAGTAGTTTGTGGAGAAATATATGTATTATATATTATTTATGTATTGAATATGTGATCTACTGAACAACAAACCTACCTGAGCTAGCTGCAAAAATAATGGCAGTTCTAAACCAAGCAACTCAACTTCAAGCGAGTCAGATGAACAGCCAACAAATTACGTTCAATTGTTCATTGTTCAATGGTTTTTTTCTTAACTTACTTTATGAGTACCTAGTCTTAGCGTTCAAAATTGTAAGAGTATCGGGTAGGTATTGACTTATAGTTACAGAATAGGAACAAAGATTCCTTTTCTGTAAATATAAGTCAATACCTACTAAATCTCGAAAACTTCCGAGAAAAATCAAACTAAGATATCATTAGCATTACTCGGAATAAATAAAGGATATTGCTTACATTGTGAATCTACCTACCTGCAGTACTTCATTTGTAAATAACTGTAAAATTCCTTGTATGACTCATTTGTTGTTTATTATGTTACCAACAAATAGTGTTAATTACCAGCTTGTCTAAAATATGTATAAATAGCTGTTGTGTCCTTTTGCTATAAACATCTGACCTTTACACGACGACTTTATGACTAAATATATTGCTGAGAATGATAACAGTTTGCATTGAAGAGGTCATGGTTAAGAAGCAATTGCGTAAAATGGTAAGGTTTATCGCAGACGATATGTTTAAACGATGGCAAGAGTAGACACGAATACAAACAAATCAATAAAATTCAAATCATCATCATCAGCCTATAATGTCCCCACTGCAGGTACTCAGGCCTCCTCTCTAGGAGAGGGATGGGCTATAATCTACCACGCGGGCCGAGTGCGGGTTGGTAGATGTCACATGTCTTCGATTTTTTTGGTTCTAAGACATGCCGGTTTCCTCACGATGTTTTCCTTCACCGTTTTTGAGAGCAGCGGTGATGAAATAAATTACACAAAGTAATGCGCCTGTCTGGGATCGAACCCACGACTTACTGTTCGTAAGTCGGGGCCGCCACCACTGAGCCACCGCTGCTAAAATTCAAAAGTCTGTTTGTAATTAAAAAATAACAGTTGATCGCAAAGTTAAGCTACGATGCTGTTGTTGTTGATGTAACTGTTTCAATCAAATAGATATTTCATTTGGCACAAATTGCGCCTTACAGAAAGCACAGCTGTGTTATTTCATTTGTCTGTTTTTTGTTGAAAATGCCGGAGATCGTTTCCTACAATACAGTACTTACCAAATATTTTTTCTTTATTTCGGTGTAATTTCTGTTTTGTAAATAATATCTACTCATTACTGTGAGTAAGGAAAAAAGGAGGAAAATGTACAAACTGATAATGACGATGTCTTATAAATAATAATAGGTAGGTATATCTTTGAACTTTATTCGTTCTTCGCATTCATTTAGAATAGGTAGGTTTCTCCTGCCCCACTGATTGCCATATTATATGATTTGTGGAATTGGCAAAAAAATATAGTCACGGGTAGTTTGACCATAAACTGTTTGTTAATTGTCTATCATGATAACAAGTTTTTTTTGAAGATATGAGCGTTCAATGTTGCCGTCCCTTAGCCCCGGGCGTGCCGTAAGGTTTTTGCCATAAATGGAGTTTAAGACTTACAGCAACTTACAGCTCGTCTCAACATTTTTTTTTCTAAATTCGGGTGAGAATTTTTAATTAGCAAAAGGTATAATTTCTAATCTCAATTATATCATATTTCATTTTGGGAATATGTTCAAATTCTCATACAGTCTTAAAAAAATATTGAAATATATTTCCAAAGTTGTCTGCTTGAAATGCGGTAGAAGTTTCACCTTACTGGGTCGTGATATGTGCTACTCAAATTCATCATCTTGAGTGATATACTTAACTACAACTGTGACTACGAATGCATAAATATTATTCAATATTTACCAGTGGCCAGCAGTGAGGATCCACGTGGAGCTGATGATGGTGCCTCCGCAGGTGCCCCCGAAAAGCACGGCATGAGGGAACCGCTCGTTCACGGGCTTCGGAGGAGCCACGCTCACCGCAGGATCAGCGACCGCAGGATCAGCGACCGCAGGATCAGCGACCGCAGGGACGGTGGTCACTGGAACCGTAGCTTTGGGTTGCACATTGGCTGGAAACAGTAGTAGAAAAATTTGTTTAAAAAGGAACTTGCTTGTCTTGCTTGTCTTGTTGCTTGTCTTGGAAGTGTTTCTTCGAACCTTTGGCAAAGACTCCTACTAGGTCTATAACTATATCTTGCGAAGGTTTTATATTGAATATGTACCTACTTGTTCATTATTATCATTTGGTTGTTGGGATATTTAAATGCAGTTCAACCTTCCATAAACGTTTTGTTGCCATGAAATTACAATTTAGAGGAAAATTCACAAGTTAATAAGTTTGACATTTAAATGTTTTGCAATAATAGGTGCGTAGCTAGGAATAGAATTCTCCGTAATTCCGTATCATGGCTGCAATTTTATTATGTTTACCTACAACAAACAATAGTTTTCCCATTCAGGCAAATGTTCGAAATTGTCGATGAAATTATTTTTGTAGGTCATCCATATCTTGTTTCTGTCTATATCTACTAAATTCTAAATGGTTTAAGGTGCTGATTTGTAATTTAGTGTAAGACCTGTAGATGGTCAATAATCAAATGAAATATTCAACAATGAATAGCTGAAACGATTGACAATAACATTTCTACTCAGAAGTGTCATTAGTTAACGACATTTGCACTTAAGTAATTGGTTGGTTAAGTAGCTAGGTCGTTCCCACAACACAACCAAGTAGTGGAATGTTATCAGAAAAACCGCAGTTTTCCCTATGTCAATTAAATATTGACGTAGGTATGGGTAGCATGTTATTACCGACACAGATTGCTCACAACACGATCGGAGCAATTTATTGTTGCCATGTTCATGCGTCAGGGCAATTATGTAACTTCGATGGGAAACTAAATTCGTTTCAGTTGATAGCTCCTGAATACAGGTACTATATCGTGTTTTCATGGTAAAGGTCAATCATAGTATAAGTAGTTAATGGGGAGTTTGTCCATGTGTTGTTGTTTAGGGGATTTACTATTGTTGGAACTGGTTGGAAGCAAGTGTAAGTATTGCGGGTAGATGGAGATTATGTAATCAAGTTGATAAAAAATATGATTTAATTTTAGAATTTTAGATAGTCATCTAATATACCTACATATGACACCATGGGTATAATATGAGTTACGAGATACAATAACAATCAATATAGTTAGTAGTTAGAAGGGAAGATTTTTTAAATGAAGGAAAAGACATCGGGTCTAATAGAAAGTACAAAATTAAACAATAAGCTTCGAATTACCTAATTGCTAACTTAAACTAACATAATCATCAGCCTATAACAATCCACTGCTAGATATAGGCCTCTTTAACCACACGCCCCTTACTTAACTTACGATACGAAAACTACTCCGTATCGTAAGCTAACTAAGTAAGTAATCTCAGCATTTTAAGATTCCGGAAACATTTCCCTGTTGCTAGGCAACCTGATCGTTACTATCGTGTCCGGGGTATTATTAACAACGGCACACAAATACTATAGACGTTAATCAGTTTTGCATTAATCGGGCGAGAGTGTATTGTTGTATTCGAACCAGTTCACAATTCATTGATACACGTCATGGACTAATGGGAACAATACTAACGGGTATTTAATGATTTTATTGAAGGTAATAAAGCAGTCTATTTGCACTTGTATCAAGTGACAAACTTTTTTAATTGGTTGATAATTGTATCTAATTAACTATGTACCAGGATGAAACAAAAACATTGCTATAGCATCTTGCGAAATGGTTTGTCCTACAACAACAATTCAACTCCCTTTTTTTTAGTGGTGGGAAATCATGAAATGATTCCTCCCGCTCCCGCAGCCCCGACGGTAACAATTTAACTCTTAACATTTCATCGACAATTAATCTTTTAAGACGCTTTTAATTATGTCATGGAGCTACATCATAATCCAAACGAACATACAAAAATAAATCGTATCACAGAAAAACCCCAGATCACGTCATGATCAAGCAATTTTATTCTTTAAAATACGTCTCGCTTAAACGAGTTTATCTCAGGTATTTGTGGATGTTTCGTTTCTTTTGTCAATATTTTAGTTGTGAAGTCAGTCAGAAATCTTAATGATTGACATCGAATTCCAAATATGTTTAAAACAACCATGTTTAATTAATTTTAACTACTTTGGTTTCATCATGCTCTAATTACATTGCATGTTTCCTTTTACTAATGATGACGTGCGTATTCAGTTGACAATTGTGTAGTTATAATTGCATTTTTTCATGTCCTCGGTGAAATTATCACTGTTTCTTGTTCTGTCATGATTACCAAGGGCAGGCAGATGTACTCCGGTTATTAGTAAGTATGCACATTACAGAAGAAAACCCCTGTACTATAGTATAAACTAACATATGTATGAAATGTACTTTAGTACAACCCCGGGGTATTGAACTCATATGTTTTGATATTGACACCATATATATTGTGTTTTTACGACTTACTTTCAGTTTTTCTACTTCATAAGTCAGTCGCAGCCACACAGTAATAATAATTTTGGTTCAATCCAATATTTTATTATTTGATCCCAAATATATATAATAGACATTTTTACGTATTTAATATCACCCTTTATACCTACCTACTGCAATATATCATGAAAAGTTGTCAGTAAAATATTATAAAACCACAACGCCATCGGTAAATGTAACTTTATGAATTAAAGATGTAACCTTTGCTAGGGTGTACTACCTAGAATCAAACTCGCCTTTATTTTGTGAAGGAGTTTAGCACAACAAAGGTAACCATGAACAGTAAACACATTAACATCTACTTACGACTTTCACTGGCACGAGACTGATTTAAATGAAATATTAATTGAAAAAATAACACAAGATTATTATTTGTACAGAACTGCATTTTTTACCGACTTATTATGAAATATTGTCGAAATAACACTAATATTACTAACATCACACTCACACTATGATTAAATTGTTGTGTACTGTTTTCATTGGAAAATAAACTGAAAAAAATGCTGATAATACGTAATCAGGATTTATTTTATCGCACTATCTTACACAAATTACCTTCACTAATTTTATCGATCGCTTTTTATTTGTTAAATACTTATCAACTAGAAAAACCGGGTTTTTCGAAACGGTTGCTGTATCAGCAAACAATTTAATTGATTTGTATTTCCGACGATAAAAGACTTTACCTGTCCACCCTTTGCGAAATATTTTCTTTAATTAATGATACTTGTATGGTGTACCTAATAAAGAATATTCTATTCTACCTGCATATCATGAATGATAGAACTACCAATATTTTCACTTTAAAATTGTTGTTCTTTTTTCACCTTTTTGTCACAATAATAATGCAAAAAATCGAGTAAATGAAATATCAATATCACTCACGTGCTTTGGTGATCTGTTGTATGTCGTTTCCCCCTGGCGCGGCGACCGCCAACACCACGAGCGCGAAGCACACAATCAGCCGGCTTGAGAACATCGTGCACTTTGGGTGCGTACGCGCAGCGACACACTTTATATATCAGCTTTACAGCGAGCAACTTGACGTATAATAATAATGTTAGTAGTCACTTCATCGATGATCACATTAAAACTTAGTGTTATACTTAAAACTTATTTACGTAATATTTTAATAATAATCAACTAATCTAGGGTATAAATCGACATACGATGAGCAGAAACGAGTACGAGCCAGAAATCAAGGTCAAAAGTTTCATTCTTTACAAGTCGTAGGGAGAAGGAGAAAGCTTTGGGATATGTGCTACGGGCTACGACGGGTTACGCGTTACGGGCTACGGGTTACAAGGCTACGCGCTACGGGAAAAGGAAAGCTGCGCATTCATTTATTTGTTATTTTTTTATGAATCATAGTTGATTCATAAAAAAGTCATATTAGTTATTTTTTTGACAAACAAAACAAAGTGTATATTAGCATTAATTGAATTACAGTGCTGCATGGTTTTTTAATGAATGAACTTGAACTTCATACAGGAAGGCGGCCCCTGTTTGTAAACATTTATGAAAATATCTGTGGAAATTGATTTGAATTTAAATATCGAAAAAAATAACACGGAAACAAATCCTATATGCTTTTAATTAATTTTAAACGGGGTTAGAATATTATTATATGAAGCATGCATCAAAAATGGCGGAACTTAGGCCGACCCGACCTCAGATCGACCGTAATTTTTTGTCTTTAATGTTAGTTATATTCTCTTCCTTTTCCAATGGGTTTTATCCTACTATAATTTTGTTACACTTTCTACCTGTTTTTTAAGGCTTCGGCCCTGGTCTATCATGTATCCGAACTCATAATTATGTCGAAAATAAAATATGAAAAAAGTGAAGTTTACTGGCAAAATTACAGGCCAGAAATGGCAGCATTTATTTTTTTAAAACACTTACACAGTCACACTGTTGTGCAAAATAATGCCACTTATATATTCGGTCGATTTTATATATTCGGTGGCGGTGGCAGGTGGCCTTCTGTGGTTTCTGCCTACCACCATAAGAAAAGGGCGTGAGTTTATGTATATATTCGGTTATCAATTCAAAATGGTGAGAAGAAACAAACAGAAGTAGTATCTTATTAATATTAATGAGCTTTTCATTTACATTAATTTAAACTGTTATTTTATGACGCATTTATGACCTTTTATTTTAGGCAAAAAAGGCAAGAAGTGTAAAAAAAAATATTGATTTGTCTATTTTTGTTTTTTTTTGCTATTTCCACAAAATACCATATTTTTTCCCACGTTTAGACATTTTACAAGTTATGTTTACGTTTATACACAGTTTAAAATTTCACATTTTTCTGCAAATTAATCTTGATGGCATATTTGCATTGTTTATTAGGGTTTTCCTGTGCATTTACTGTTAGCGTTCTTACTCATAAAGTAATCATTACTGGTAAACCAATGTGTCCTCCAGTTACTTGTCATCTTCCTGTTTGCTGCTCAAATTGACTGAAAGATGACTTCAGCAAAGAGTCGTGGATCAAAGCCATAATTATGTAAAACATTCTGAATCACGAATATTTGGGTTTCGTTGAAGATAGAAATGAGTGGAGGTAGGTATATACTACGGTTTTGTTAACATTTCCTTAATTAATCACTTTAGACACGTAGTATAAATTAATAGTACACGTAGTATGAATTACCAAAAAGTCAGGCTTAAGATGATTTCTCCAGGAGAAAACGGGTAAGCTGTTTGTTGCTCTCCATGGTCTTGAGAATAATGGATTATTTCACGGGTGACATAAAAAATATAATTGAAGGTAATAAATAAGTAAATAGTCGAAAAAATATCGAACTGTGTTTAGTCTTAGCTGAAAACGAATTAAGGAACCCGTAGATTTTACCCAAACTTACTAAAAAGTGAGTACCACATTTTAGTACCTTTCCAAAAAGTCGTAATAAAGTACTGACAATAAGGGATCGCAGACGTCAAACTGACGAAAATCTTCACCTTGCCATTGTATACTTTGTGTGAATAGATAAAACTTAAGCAGATGCGGGTACCTAACATTTTTTTCAACACGCACGCGGTTACGTACATGCAGGTAAATAATTTTTTATCCATTGTAGTGCAATAGTATAGTTTTTTTTAGTTATTGTGTTGGAATGCAAATTATACCTATAAATAGAATTTCTCAGACTTCATGAATTATTTTTTTTATTTCGGTAATTTTATTTTTTTATAAATAATGAAATAATAACTATGTTTGTAACTGTTGCGGAAAATCAATTGGTGGTACGAAAATAGACCATATCGATTTTAAATTAATGACTAAATTATGAGTTAACACATATTGTTGTTAGAGCTTCGCACATTAGTCTAATAATACTTAAGGATAATTAACGGAAAAATAATCAGTCTCATATTATTATTCGAGAGGAGCTCGTGGCTTAATAAGAACTGCCACTCTGGTCGATCTTTAGGTTAAGCTGTGCTTGCCTAGGTCGGTCTGTGGACGGGTGACCGCCCGACATACCGAGTTTCCTCCGTGCCTCGGAAAGCACGTTAAGCTGTTGGTCCCGGCTGCCATATATAGATCTTTGGCAGTCGTTACAGGTAGTCAGTGACCTGAAATTCTGACATTCAGTCTTACCAAAGAGTATCGTATTACCTAGTATTAACTGGGTTGTGGAGGTCAGATAGGCAGTCGCTCCATGTAGAATACTGGTACTCAGCTGCATCCGGTTAGACTGGAAGCCGACCCCAACATAGTTGGGAAAAGGCTAGGCAGATGATGATGATGATTATTATTCGAAGCGTTCGATTGTTTATTGACAGTTTGATTGTCGCGACTTTTATAAACACGAGACTGTACAATTTACAAATCCTACATAGACATAAGTTCCCCATAAAGAAAGAAAAAATATTTATATCATATAGATTGCAATATTAAAAAATACCATAATTTACCGCAGCAAACCCCACTTAGAAATCGATATCGTAATCATATGTATTCCCCGTAGTTTCCGAGGTGTGATAAAAGTGGATTATTCACGTCGATAATAAAAATGCGCTAATTATTTTTGTAAACATATTTATTTCCTACTTCTGCCATACACCTACTTATTTTTTCTCACGTATTGCGTTAATTTAATGTGAGTGGAAATAACGAGCGGCTTTATTACTCATTAATATTATCTGCATAGGACGTCTGTTGTGGCGTTATTTGTAATTATTAATAAGCAGTCCTTGTTAGACTTGTACAAAGCATGTCAGTCTCCCTGAAAACGGGAACTATTATTCATTATGCAGATGATGAAATAGCATATTTTTACCAAATATTTTACAATGTCACAGAAATCTTCGTCGCATCTGCAAAAACCCACCAGTCAAACAAAAATTGTCACTATCACTAAAAACGGAATATTTACCAAGTTTTATTATTGGGGGTTTGGGTTTCCGCACTTGGTCCTTGAAGTGGACCATTGTGCGTGAGCCATGTTGGCCGATCACTCTAACCAGCCCACCTCCTTCCAGAAGCAGATCAGACTTCCCGGTCTCCTCAGGGCATCCACAAGGGATTTTGGTGTTCCTAGGGTTTCCTCACGAATCTTGGTAACGCCTGTGCACTCAAGGAGCACATGCGCCACCGTTTCCTCCGCCTCCATGCATGCTCTGCACAGGGGACTGTCTGTGATTCCTAGGGTGTGGAGGTGCTTATTCAGTGAACAGTGTCCAGTGATGGTCCCCGCCACCAGACGCAGGCTATCCCTGTCCAGGCGCAGAAGGCGCCTGGTCAGCTTTATATCCAGGGATGGCATAGCTTCCTTGGATTGCCTACATCCTGGTGTCGAGCTCCACCACCTCTCCGCTTGTATTAGGGTGTGGTCTTTTAACCAGCTTCTTAGCTGCTTGAAAGGAATGGGCACAATGGGTTCGGGTCCGTAGGGTTTTGTGCTGGATCCTCTTCTGGCAAGTTCGTCAGCCGCATCGTTTCCGAGTGATCCGCTGTGACCTCTAATCCATTGTAGTGTTACCGTGTTGTGATTCAGTACCGTGATTCGTTCTAAGGCCTTGTGGCATTCTAGTATTAGTCTCGACGTGATCTGATTATTCTTTAGGGATTGAAGAGCTGAGGCACTGTCGGAGAGTATTCGAATGTTAGTATCCGTAACCTCCCTGGCCTCTATAGCGTGTGCCGCTTGGATAATACCTACACATTCTGCTTGGTAAACAGAGTTGAGCATTCCAAGTGGTTTGGATATCTTAATGTTTAGGTCGTCGGAGAACACCCCGACGCCTGTCCCATCGTTGGTTTTTGATCCATCAGTGTAAATCCTTAGCTCTCTTGTACCTGAGTAGTCACACCACTCCTCTATGAGCTCTACGTTGTAGTGTTTTTGGAAGCAGTGGGTCTTCAGGATTCTGTCGATGGGTGATGTCATCATCGGCTGTTCTTTGATTGCATCTTCTTTGATGCGTGTGTGTTTGATTCTGGAATCATTTCTTAGGGTGCCGGATACTTCGAGTCTGAAAGTTGCTATGGCCGCCTCCTCTCTTACGACGAGGTGCAGGGGAGGTAGCCCTAGCATCACCTGTAAGGCAGCAGTGGGGGAAGTTCTCATGCTGCCGGTGATTGCTACGCAGGCAAATCTTTGTAGTTTCTCGAGATCCTTTTGGGTTGTACTTAAGTTGGTCCTGGGCCACCAGACTAAAGAGCCGTATGTAACGACTGGTCTAATAACTGTGGTGTATAGCCAGTAGGTGATTTTGGGGCTTATGCCCCAATTTCTCCCGAGGAGTCTCTTACATTGCCATAGGGCTATACTGGCTTTTGTGATGATGTAATCAGTGTGTTTTGCCCAGTTCAGCTGTTTGTCCAAATAGATGCCCAGGTACTTGGTTTCAGTCGATAGGCTTAGGGTTGTCCCAAAGAAGCTTGGCAATTGTAACGTTGCCAACTTCCTTTTCTTTGTGAAGAGGACGAGTTCGGTTTTGGTAGGGTTCACTGCTAGTTTGTATTCTTTGCACCAGTCTTCTACTATTCTTAGAGCTTGGCGCATAAGGTTGCATAGTGTGTTTTCGTGTGTGCCGTTTATTATTATGGTCAGATCATCAGCGTAACCCACCGTGTAGTAGCCTCTGCTATTGAGACGTTTAATGAGGCTGTCTACTACTAGGTTCCATAGAAGTGGCGAGAGGACACCCCCCTGGGGGCAGCCCTTCGCCACTATGGCTCTAGTGGTGTCGTTTATCGTAACTTGTACGGCCCTCAGTCTGAGCATGTTTGTGATCCATCCTCGCAGGGTCGGGTCCACACCGTATTCCTCGAGGGCTGCGTTGATGCTATGGAAAATGGTTTTGTCAAAAGCGCCTTCTATGTCAATGAAGACTGCTAGTGAAGAGCATTTGTGGTCCACTGCACATTCGATCTTGGAGATCACACTATGCAGCGCAGTTTCTGTTGATTTTCCTGTGGAGTACGCGTGTTGTTGTTTGTGAAGTGGTTGCTCCCGAAGAGGTCCGTCCCGAATGTGTCGGTCACAGAGTCTCTCGAGGGTTTTCAGTAGGAAGGATGTTAGGCTTATTGGTCTGTACGCCTTGGGTTGTGTGTAGTCTGGTTTGCCTGGTTTAGGGATGAAAATGACTTTCACCTCTCGCCATGCAAGTGGTATATATTTCTGTGCTATGCAGGCTTGGTAGATGACGGTCAGCCATGGCGTTAGAGCGTCTACTCCCCATTGTAGCAGGGCAGGGAGGATCTTGTCTAAGCCTGCGGATTTGTATGGTTTAAACGTATTTATTGCCCATTTTATTCTCTCTGCGGTTACCATGGTGCGGGCTCTGGCCCAGTCTTGGTCACTTGCTGTGTGGGTTGGCTCGTCTGCCCAGGTTCTGTCCTCGGAGAGATGGCAATCTGGGAAGTGGGTTTCCAAAAGGACTTTTCTTGTTTCGTGGTCCGACTTGGTGTATGTGTTGTCTGGGGTTTTCAGCGACCCGAGGGTGCGGTCTTGATCGGTAGATAGGATCTTTCTCACACGCGCGGCTTCGCTGTTCGATTCAATTTCTTCACAGAATTTCCGCCAGGCTGCCCTGCTGGCATTCCTGACTTGTTTTTTGAAGGTGTATTGTGTTTTTTTGTATGAGTCCCAGTCTTCTGGTAGTCTGGAGTTTTTGGCTCTGTTGAACTGTCTGCGCATGGTTTGCCTGAGCTTACTGAGTTCCGCATTCCACCAGGAGTTACCCTTGCTCTTGGTGTTTGGATCTTTAAGTTTGCAGCAGGCGTGATATGCTTCAATTATAAATCCCGAGAGTTTTGTTTACCAAGTTTAAAATGTTATGTATTTGTTTTGAGTTCCCGATATTACGGTGCTTTTCAGAGTAAATGATGATGTGAGTTTAATTTTTTTTTAATGTGATTTATTAGTATCTATTTATTTATTTAAACTTCATGTACAAGAGTGGTTCATAGGCGGACTTAATGTCACAAGGCATTCTCTGCCAGTCAACGTACCTACAACCTATTTATTCAATCAATTCCCATTTGTCTTCAAAAGGAAGGATTTAAGGAAAAAAGCTGTTGTGAATGTTATTTTCTGACCCAACTGCATTAGCAAAACCGAGACAAAGGTGTGCTGCTGGGGAAATACTAAGGCTACTGGCATCCATACATACGTAGGTCAGTACTGAGAATGCCTTCGGATACTTCATTGCTTCGGGTGTAGGTCAGGGAGATGGCGTTTTATGTGCTGAGTCGCTCGCATTGAGTATACAGGGTGTAAACGAACCCTTCACGCATCCGTCAACCAAGCATTCTGTACATCAAACCAAGTACCCCTACGCAAAAATTTATGCTGGGAAATGACTTTTTTTTTTGGGGTCAAAAATCACATTTTACGGTAAAACTCAAAGTAGCACTCTTAAAACATTGTGCTAGTGGATGTTTTGAATAGTAAACGGATCATGGAGGTAATTTAAATAAAGTTAAAACCTGAAATACTAGTATTTAAAAAAACAGCTGTGAAAAATTTGGAACTTTGACCCCCAATATCTCCGTAACTAGGAGGTTCCCAGGTATGGTCTAGAACAAAAAAATGATCGTAGTGGTGGGGAGAATAAATGCCCTTCGTTTGCGTTAAGGGTACTTTTACACCCTATATTATACAGTAGGTACACTTGGCCACAGCCGCCGTGTGCTCAGACAATTTCTAAAAATATATTTCTGTTAAAAGTTTAAATTCTATTTGTCCGCATTTAAGTCCTATTCCTACCTATTACTTTGGTATACTTATAATCTAGAATATATATTCTAAATTATAAGTATACCAAACTGTTATAGTATAAAAATGTAAAGGATATATATAATTTCGTTTCAATCGGGCAAACCAATTAACTTGTCGCCGATAACAAATAAAATAGAATATAGAATTAAATTCATGAAGTGTGTAGGTATAGGACGAGTGAATTTAGGATTTGAGGAAAATGGCTTGTTTATTTAGAGAGGGTTTCCCAAATATAATTTTTAACACTTTGACATTTCCCCATCATCAGTATAATAGGAACATGTATATTAAAACACATAAGCTGAATTCAAATAAACTTTAATAATCTCTTCAACGTCTACAACTTGAGAATTTTGATCAATAATCGTCAATTACTATGAATAATTCCAAGATAGGTGCAAATACGCGTAACATTGGTTGTCACAAAAATAACCTCGTAAACAATCATAATATTATGTTATGTAGTATTAAATACTGTCATATTGCTCATCATTATCACCTACAGACGATAACTCTTACAAATTAACGTGAGATTCTTTCATCTTAAATGTCTACAAAATCAGGAATGTCCATCATCGTCAGACTACAAAATAATTTAAATGAACTTAATTACAAGTGTGATAATTTATTGCGTTATAAATTAACTAAATAATAAATAAGTCAGGGTGACGAGTGGCCACTCGTAGCTACGGATGTAAAGCTTCTCATCGTTCACCAAACGATCACAATCAACTGGAAAGCTATGTGCTAAACTATGGCCGACTACCCCACCTCGGCACAGCCGTGTCTTTACTCATAGTGTATACTTACCTAATTAATTCTTACACAGTTTACAAGGGCGACTTACGTCTTGACTCGCCGACCTAAATAACTATATATAAAACGTGATTCCAGTACTTTATATATTCCGTGTAAATAATTGATATTTAGGCAAGTAAACAGTTACAAATAATATTCCTAATATTAACATCTCAAATATTCAACAAACTAATTTGACCGCTAAGACAAAATAACATCTGTACAATCAATTCAATTCGTTTCGAAATATTAGTGAAGTCTTTATATTCTTTTGATGTAAGTAATTTTAAAGAAAAATAAACCTTTGTGATATTGTAAATATGTGCTTAGATGAAAAACGGTATTACAAAAATATAAAATAAAATACTGAGTTTATAATTTTATATTGTTGATAAACTGTGGCGTCCCGGGAACGTGTGTGTCGAGGATGCGCGCACGCAAGACGCGCTGTTCGGACACGCTCGGGAGACATCGGAGCCTCTCGCCGACAACCACTAGTAAAAAACCTCAAGTACACTTCGTTTCTTCTAAAACACTACTTCGTTTAATAAATAATTAATTAAAAACAATAGAACTTTGACAAAAGTAGAATATTAAAGCCATCAAAAAGATGCGATAAAAATGTTCATCAACAATTTATTGTGTAAAATTGTATGCAAATTCAATCGTTTCATATTAAACGTTTACTCGACTACTTTTGTCAAATTTCATAACAATTGTCTTCTATTTATTGCTCATAAACTACCTACCTACTGTCGCTACATTACTCTAGTTGTTATTAAACTATCAAACTGACTAAGAGAGGTCGTGTACTAAGAGAATGGGATCTCTAGTTCACGCGATGCCTTTGTATACAAGCAGCAAAGCACACAACACCGAGAATATAAAAATATACCAAAGATTGGTCACTGATAGCAATAGTTACATTAACAATACAACTGAATAAACAGCATTAGAAAAAAAGAGAGATAGAAAATTGATAGTAGAAACAAATATTGAAGGTAGTTTCATACTGAGATGTGCTGTAACGTCTTCGACCTTGCCGTTAATATGGCGTCAATTGATTAGCGTTGCTATATGAGGGTACTTCCTACTTCGGTACTTATAAAAAAATACAATTTCTTAAATGTATATATGTCTGTTTGTTTGTTTGTTCCGGCTAATCTCCGATACGGCTTGACCGACTTCCGAGACTTTTACTAGCAGATAGCTGACGTAATGTTAACTTAGGTCACTTTTATTGTAATAAAAAAACTTTTAAATTGTTAACAAAATCCGATTTAAACCTAATATTTTTATAATAATAATAATTACACGTGGACGAAGGTCACGGGCAACAGCTAGATGACAATATTATTGAAACTGATTGAGATTCGCTATCTTCCGAGGTGGTAGGTTAAATAAAAGTGATGTTCTTAATAAATTATCATTTTAGTGTTGTTTCATTTTAACGTGACTGTGATAGCTGTTTCTAGTTACTACGTATATTACAATGATAGTTATAATAGTAATTGGAACGATGCCGTTCAGTGTTTATCTGATAGCTTTTACAATTTCATAGTCAGTGAAGTCGTATTTAGTTAAAACGTTTGAAATAAAAATCAGTTACAAAGTATCGCGTTTATGATAGAAATACAAATGTGTTTTGTTGTTAACTCTGGCCATTTCCCTAATTGATTGTTTTTTCTACTTACTTAAATGTAAAATACGTTTCCCAAGACATCTTTTCATACATAATATCAACATTGTTTTCCAGTTGTGGCCGCTTCTCAGACTTCTTCATAACAACGAAGTTAAAAGATGGATTTTTCTAAATTGATATGTTTAACAAATAAATTGACAAAATCTTTGAGATTAATTTGCCTACATAAATTGAATATAACGAGAAGCGAATGTAAACATTTTGCTTTTCTCGACAAATGTTTCAAATAATTGCCTATTATCAGTTGTCTATAACAATTTTAATTAAAAATTTTACTACAATTTTGTCTTATACTCCACTATATCTTGACCACATTTTGGCAAAGATTTAACGCACAACAGTATCTTGAGATTCAAAGTTTTAGGGACGAAAGGAAGATATTAGATAGTTTGTAGATATTATATAAGTAGGGATGTAGTTAGAAGTATACAAAACAAAAGTTATAAGTATAGTCTAGATTGAAGGAACGGTGTAAGGATAGCTGAGAGTGGATTTAGTTTGAAGCAAGTCCAGTGTCAATCAAATGATTCGCAAACAAAGAGTGACTAGGTTGAGTGATTCAAGGCAAAACACTTGAAGCAGCAATAAATAAAGTAGGTGGGGAATTCAGGTGAATATTTAAGTCATCGTCGTGTTTAACTATCACCAGGAAATTGAAGACGCAACAAATAAATGCCACTCCCAGCTGTCCCCTCTTATCTCATCTACCTCTCAGTAGATTCCATATTCATCGCAAATTCAAAAGCGATTATGCAAATCCAACTCCTTATTATCTAATCTATAAAAACGTGTGTAATAAATCCAATATAATAATTTAACTATTCTTATAAGCTTACTAAGTTTTGAAGTGTTCGTTTCGTTAAAAATAACTGCTATTACGCTCGATAACTTATCGCACTAATTATTATAACTATTAATAACTGATCTAGTGTAGTTACCTAGTTATTGTTAAATGGCTTTTCGTCCATCTTGTGGTACATTAGCAACTTGCTCTCTATCTCCGATCATAATGACGCCTCGTATTCATTTAATACTATCATGTGTAGGCCGCGTTATTGTCTACTAACGACTTTAAATTTTAAACAGTATCAGTACTACCTGTTTTCCACCATCATGTAAACCAGCCATGTTTTTTTTTTAAATTAGCCTTTAATTCCCTCTTCTGAGCGAGGCTTAGCAAATATTTTCGCATAATTTTCTTGTACCTGAACCGGCCCTCGCGATGCGCGTCCAGGTCATCTCATGATTTTCTTTTTGAGCCGGCTTAGGCGGCGTGCGACTACCATCTTCAGGCAATCATTGCATTGAGTTCCAGTGCCCAGTCGTTATTATTCATGCGGCTCACGGGACCCACCCGGTTTCTAATGAGCCTGGTAGAGGCTGAGCCTGCCCTACGACTATTATTTCTGTTTTGGAGCGCAGTATAGTGTGCGTAGCGTGTTCCATATTCTGTCTGATCTGTTTGCATCCCAAATGTTGCACTTTGGTATGCACCAAAGTGAAACTATTGCAGTGAGCCACCTGTGCCAGTTGAGTTATTGCGTAACAAATTCGCATTAACAATACTTTTCTGTTTATTTGACAATTCCACGTTGTCGAGCAGACGAATGTTTCAGACATCAATAAGAAGCAATGTATTACGAATTGATTCAAAAATCTTTCCCAATACTATTAGTAAAGTGTGTTACACAATCGGGGTGCAAGCCAGAGCATCGTAGGGTTTCTAAATAATATATCTTTCAATGCTCCACGTTTTGCACTATTTTTGGTTTCCGAAACAGCACATATTATATCTTCCTTTTTATTAACAATGTGAATATTACAAAACTGTATTTATTGTAGATGACAGGTTTAGCGTTATTATGCTGCGCTTTGGTTATTTAGACAATTTTAATTACAAATAAGTATTTTATCAATGTAGATTATCTGACTGTCTTACAAAATGGTGGGAATAGTAACATTTGAGTACATGTTAGTTTGAAGATTCGACATTGATTACTTAAGCGCTGTCAACTATAACAAATTGATGTAGTGCAAGGTCCCTCGATGAATGGCTTATTTATATCGTGCTTGTTATTGACATGGAAATATTATAAATGAGGTCTACTTGTTGACTTTGTAGCGTGTTGAATTCGGATGTGACACACGATTATCGCACTAAATGTCATTTGTATAGTTAACATCATTTTGTTTTTTTTTTACTTTTACTGGAATAACATGTCCATTAGATCATTCATGGGTTAACAGTTGTTGGTCGTGCATGAGTGTGTGTGAGCATCCAATCTTTACAGCAGGTATAGATATGTCAGCCGTACGATTGTGGACCGCTTGCACCGGCGCGGAGCGGCGCGGGCGCAACGTGATCTCGCTACATGCTAAGTTATTGACTAAGCTACAGCCATTTCCATAAGACCAAATGATAACTATATTATTAGGAAGAATTCTTGCACATCTTTATTTGGCATCTAATCACTTTGTCAGATGTCCAAGTTTCTAATACTAACGTGCTTCTGAAAACAGAATTTTCCCTTTTGGAAAATAATGCATTATTCACGAAGACATTTGTGGAGGATAACTTACGATATCTTTATATCCAACCTTAACTCGAGAGTTCGGAAGACTGACCGACTGACCGTTATCCGACAAAGACCGTCGCCATTTTGTAGATTACAAACTGTTTAAGACTTCCTAATGATTTGTTTCGAGCCAAGTTGCGGTAAGTTGAAACAACAGTTAATTCGCTTTAGGCGTTTTGTTTGTTCAAAGCCACAATCGGCGAAATTCAGTACTAAATCATAGAATAAGATTATTATAATTTAAAAGATTGCAAAATTTACGTTTAATTTTTATTCAACTATGTATAACATGAATAAAAAAATAAAAATAAATAAACAAAATAATACTTGTAACAATTTTTAAAACTTGGAAAGTTATTGCGTAAATAAATCCTGCACTACGTAGGTCTCATGTTGATGTAGGTTGGCATTAACGTTGATCGTTCGTGTTTCAATTGCTGTTATTTGTGACACGCAACTCTACTTTCCTTCCACTTGCGACAGTAAAAGTGAAAATGGTCTTATAAATAATTCTTTGTCTATCATTGCCTAGTCTTACGGTTGTACAATGATAGCTGTAAAGTCCAACAGCGACGTTAGGAAGCCTTAACATAGCGTGCGTGAGTTCAGTGGAATTGAGTAAAGTTGAGTAGACGGAGGCGATGAGCAGAGGCGGCGGGGGGCGCGGGGGCGCGCGGGGCGGCGGGCGCGCGGCGTCAGAGAGTGCGCGCGCGGCAGTCCACGCGCGACATCCACTCTATGTCGCGCGTCGTCACCTGCAAACAGGAAACATCTCGCATTATAGCAGGTAAACAAAAACATCATCATCACCTAACTAGAATTTTCCTTAATATGTTTTTTTTTTTTAAACGTTACACCCCCACACTAGGAATTTCTCCTGTATCGTGGGTGCGTTCACAAATATTTAAACTCACGTACACAACCAAACACCCAGACCCGAAACAATTATCAGATCTGTAGATCATACAAATATTTGTTCCGTGCGGGGATCGAACCCGCGACACACAGCGCAGCAGTCCAATTGCTCAGCCACTACGCCAACCGTGTCGTCGTTGGGGTCGGCTTCCAGTTTAACCGGATGCTGCTGAATACTAGTATTTTACATGGAGCGATTGCCTATCTGCCCTTCACAACCTGGGTAGTACTGCATGATATGTTACCCGGCCTATGGTAAGAAAGACTGGTTGTCAGACTTTCGGGCCACTGACTACCTGTAACGACTTCCAACGATCTACAAATTACTGACAGCTGGGACTAACAGCTTACCTTATAGCAGGTAAAGAAATACGTTACAGTAAAAAGTAACCATACAATTTTGGAATTTCTTGACGTTTCATCACAGCCCAACTGTAAGTCAACGTGAATTTCTTCCCACAGATAAGGACGCTTCAACCAGGTGTTCTTAATGAAAGAGCCCATTCTAGTGTGCTCACCTTTTCTTCTTTTTTTGGTCGATTGGACATCATCAAATGACCCCCTCCCGCTCTGGGCGGAGCAGAAGGGAGAGTCAGACTTCTACTGACTTAAACCCACCCATGTTCCTTATTAACCCTTTGTGTTCCGGGGCCGCGGAATCTCTTTTTATTGGGCCTACCACACGCACAAGCTTCACCAGTTTTGCCTGCGCAATTCGGTTTGCACACGGTACATCGTGCGTGTGGTTGGTAATGGTAATACAGTTTTAGTTTTAGAGCAGTCCCACAGTCCCGCACTGTGCTCACCTGGTGCATGGAGTACACGGCGAGCACGACGAGCACGTGCATGATGTTGTGCGAGTTGAGGCAGCGGTCCACCGTGCCCGGGAACCACTTCTCTGGTATGTGCATGGCGCCGATCACACCACCACCCAGCGATACTGCATCCTGGAACATTGGAAAATACATCTTTTAGTAAAAAGAACTTATTTGTCAACTTCCCACTATCGATCTCTCAAACTGTATTAGAATACTTGGTTGAAGACGTTGGCTAGGATGTAGGCGCTCCGTAAATACTGGTATTCCGCTGCATCCGGTTATTTATTTATTTATTCAAGGATCTCCAACAAAAGATATACACAAACCATTTTTAGATAATGGAAAACACAAAGCATTAGGTAGGTGTACTCCATCACTTATGGGAGAGACCACAGCATTCTCAATAATTTAACAAATAGATTCACCCATTAATAAGTTAAAAAAATAAAAATAAATTTGGGCATAAAAATATACAATAATTTTGGTAGAATATAGAAACAGAGAAAAATAAATAAAAATGATTAATATTGACATAGATTCTTAATATAAAAAATAAATAAATAGGATTAGCTAGGATTAATAGTCGGTTAGATAGGTAGCCGACTCCAACATAGTTGGAAAAGGCTAGGCAGATGATGATGATTATGATGCAACAAGGTTCGGTAAAATCAGTCATGTTGGTACACACGGCTACACATCAAGCTATACATTTCCAGTATAAGCTGGTCTCGCATTGTATAGGATTTCCGTACATTGCGAGATCAGCGTAAACTGGAAATGTATAGCTTGATGTGTAGCCGTGTGTAGTATCGTGGTTTATTTGAATATAATTCACCTACTAACCGCAGCGCAGGTAAGATGTGTAGGAAACTCTTTGAATATTTGACGTCAACAAAATTTCCAGCAAATACTAATGCACTATTTCTAAGCCTTCCTGGAACAGCTACTAACGAATAGTAGGATAATGAACTCGGTTGTCCCTATTCAATGAGTCATCAAGAGCAATGATAGTCTGTGCAAATCTAATTTTCTGATGTCTTTCAGTATCACGCTACATACATAAAATCACGCCCTTTTTCCATGGGGTTAGCCAGAAATCACATAAAGCCACCTGCTACGATCCCCACATACTCCTTTTGCCTCATCCACATTCATACATCTGGTCATATCATATATACATAACAATTGGCGTGATGTGTGGCGAGCATCACCGCCACTTCCGAGATTTATATTTTTATTCATTCTGTTCCCACGATCAGCAAGCGATTAAAGTTGTCCACACTCTGCAGTGCCCCGCTTGCAGAGGTATGGCTTATTAGTGCCCGGGCCCAGACAACAGGGACACTCGCAACTAGACTCTCCTCTAGCCATGCAGCTGCCACGCTGTCAGCACGGGATGAGAAAGGCTGGTTTTATTCTATTGCCCGGATATCACTCGGGGTATATAAATCGTAAATAATTATTTTATATATATATTTATTTATATATAAATAAATAAATAAAATACCCATTAGGGATTAATGTACTTTTAAGAGAGATGAGTTTGATTACTTTAATTCCGTAAATACCTACATACGTATTACGGAGGCAGAAACAACCTTCCTTATACTTTCGACTTTTAAAGAACATCTTCAGGCGTTTGTCAGGGAATTTAACCTGCAACGTGGCCCGTCTATAGATAGACCTAGATAACGCAAGAGCAACACTTCGCGTGCTATTTCGCGTGCCTAGCTTACGTGCAAAAATCGTAAGTGGCCATTTTCGAGCTCCGTCCGCATCGCGGTGTATAGCGCTAGTCGGACGTTGGCGCTGGTGCAAAAGGCTACGGTTGAGGCGAAGGGGGCGCCGTACGCGTCTTTGAATCGATTTCATTTTCCGATTTTGCATGACTAAATAGTGCTTGTGACGTCATAATAGGTAGTCAAAATGGCACGCTTGGTTTTAATACAGATCGTGATACTTGCGTTATCTAGGTCTATCTATATCTGTGCCTGTAACTCATATTGATCGCTAATGGGTTGTAGAAATATTTTTTTACTTTTTCATAAATACAAAATGAATAGCACCTTAAAAATATTAGCCAGTCAGCAAGGTTGTATTACACTTGACTGGCCCGAGAGCACCAGGCGTATGTTATTACGGCCCAGAAGTAAACAAACCACAACTTTGATCTAACATAACTCTATTAATATTAGTAAGCAACATAGCAGGAGTAAGTTAATTGTGGATCTTCATAACTGAAGCCCTACTGAAGGCCTGCGTGCCTGAGGGCCGGGGGAGGGTGGCGGTCTCATTTGAACCTAACGAGCTATGTAATCGCTTTACGCACTCCGATCCAATTACAAGCGACCTGTCATCATAAGGGACTGTTTTGTAGAATTATTTATGGTAAATTAGTAACTACCGTTATGTTAGTTTTGTGTATATATATATATATAAACAGTATTCGTGTGCGTCCACGAATACTGTTTCAGCACTTTCTTCGGTCTAGTGCATGAAGATGGCTGGCATTTTTTTTTTGTTTTATGTGTATACCCACGAGAAGACCATATAACAGACATAAGACAGAAACAAATATTATTTGAGTATGAAGGCATACAAGTACTTTAAAAAGGTACGGAAAATCAGATAGATAAGGTTGTTTTTTTTTAAATAAACTAAGTAGGTATATACATTCAGCCTAGGTGAGTTAGACAATTGAATCTTTCATCTACGGTTTCAATTCTTCATATAGTTCCAAAAATCTGATTTAGGATACAAGAGGTCCCGTCGGGTCTGCGGGTTGTTCGAAAGAGATACCGCGGCCTCGGCACAAGGGCTAAGAAGGAACATGGGTGGTTTTTAGTCAGTAGAAATCTGACATAGAAATCGCATTCCCCAAAAAAAAAAAGATTTCGCATCCCCCCAAAAAAAAAAAAAGGATACAAGAGGTCGTTTGGCAATACAATCCGCATGTTCACTATAAGCTTCATACGGCGACCGTCCGGTTTCACTACAAACCCTGCCTTCATGTTATGGATTATGGAACTGGCCGAGCGCCAGATAGCGTAATGACCAAGCCCGCGACTGGCAGGCAGGTCTACGAATAATCTAAGAAAATAGAACAAAAGCTAGACTTTTGAATCCAATTGCATAATACCGCCTTACTAGGTCGATTTTTGAACCTAAGTTTTCCTATAATGCTGTTAGTGAATCGGGTAAAAGTTTTAAAGCGCCACTTAGGTAACACAGGTACGTGCGTTTTGCCACGGTAACGATACATTGCCTGTTTTCTTGTATCGGTCATCTTAGTATGATATTCTGAAATCAGCCCATCAGTCTGCGAAGGGCTGTCTCTTACACCCTGTATTATTGACAGGCTTGTTCCACCCACTGCTCCCTGCTCAGAGCAGTAAGCAACTCGTGTTCGTGACACACCATTTATCACAATAATTTTATCTATAGATACTAGAATAAACGGGCCATTTACCTGAGTCACTCGTACGCGGTTCACATTTATTTAAAAGCCTGTTACATGGAGGAGGTTCTTAATTCGATCGGTATGTTTTTCTTTTTTTTTAATTACAAACTGGATGACTTGTCCCACCTATAGCAATCTGAGGTACGAGTAGTCGAGCCTGTCGAGGCTGCAGGTTGTTCGCAAGGGATACCGCGGCCTCGACATGAAGGGCGAAGAAGGAACATGGGTGGTTTTTAGTCAGTAGAAGTCTGACACTCCCTTTCGCTCTGCCCAAGAGCGGGGGGTTATTTGATGATTTCCCACCCCCCAAAAAAAAAAGGTACGAGTAGTTATACTTTTGTTTGCGGTATATATCACTTGTTGTAATTTCATGCGGGAAGTGTTTACAGTTTAAGGTGATTAATGTATAGGTATTACAGATAGTGATGGTGGGCACACAATCACTATATTTAATTAATGGTAGGCATCCCACTAATTCTGTGGTAATACCTAAGTCAGGTTCTTTTTTTCTAAATCGTACAGACTTCCCGAAGGTTTCAATTCAAGTTCAGACCACATAAATTTAAAGTCGAAACTACTAGAACTATGTGTTTAATGGATTGAATGTATCTACTCACATAGTTAGCAGCAAGCTCTGTAGTTCTAACAGGGATTACTATTAGACTAAAGAATTGTACTTTACTAACACATCCCACTTAGTAACCATAACTTTTGAGATGTAGTTGTCAAGAGACAGTGGCGGGCTCTCCCATCCATCTCCGCAGCCCGCACCGGTAACATGCGGTCTCCATTACACACCAGACTAATGTGTTATATAATACCGGAATATAATATTACACTCAGCTTGGTTATCTTACACAAAGAAATAATGTGTTCACAATTTCCACCCTCCGCTTCCGGTCTCACCACCGAATCCACTCTACGTAAAACATTTTAGGCACTTTGTTCACATGAATAAGTTTAAGGAAAATAAAAAATCGTAATGTTTCAATTAAGTTAACTCACTTAGAAAAAAATACTTTGATTTAAATAGCCGAAATTAGACGCTTCACTTTCTATTAATTATTATCACTCGTAGTGGAACGCCTGCACATAAAATGAACAAAAAGCGACCATAGAATTAAACAGAAATGAGTTTTCATTTAGGTGAAGCATATGAAAATATATCTTTAAATCGATAGACTCATTTTATTTTAAATCGATCTTATGACTTCACGAATTTCTTTTAGCTGTTTTGTGTTGCAATTCCGTAAAAAAGAGGTTACTGAAAATAAAGGGTGAACTTCTAAATACATTTTGGAAGAGCGATTACCTTGCTTAGAGCCATTTATATTGGCGGTAGTTTATGGAACCCGAGTCATTTGGCAGGGCTCCAACGCCATTGTGTTCGTATTGAAAGAGATAGAAGGGACTGGCTTGTTTCACAAACTCTGCTATAACTATGTAACTACATACATAGTAATTATTTTGTGTGCCAGTAGGTTTCAAGTTTGTAGGCAAAGGTTATGGTGTGTATTGATCTCTCGCATTAGTAGCTCTGTAGTTTTTAGCGTTTTGGGCATGCGAAGGAATCGTAGTTTGTTTATTTATATATTTACACACAAAATACTTAACAGGACATTACAAGCGGTAGAACAGCACAATAAACAGTATAGGTACCTACATTAAGTATCGGATCTTCACTAGTCCTACCTATTAGTCACGTTATTTGTAATAAAGGTGTCTAAAACCTGCAATAAACACCAGCCAGGGCACCTAAAAGGTAGCTAAACGTGTTTTAGTACCGCTAACAGTCCTGTACTACCCCTAAACAAAGACGCCGAGTGAAGAGCCGTTACACAATTTATTGCTTTACTAACATTTCATTATTTATACCCACTTTTGCTTTATAATTATAACTGATCTAGATCAGATTAACATGGCATTTTTGTAAGGAAGAACGCGCCATGATTTTAGTAGCTCGAAAGTGGATAGATGTCACTCATGTGATTTTAAAGCCAAGGACATTCATGAGTATATTACTCGTAGAAGCACACTGAGGTTACTTTTTCAAAATAATCTAGTAAGAATGATATATAGGCATTTAACATCTTACTTGTTAGTTGTGTATTGTTATTTTTCTTGCCGTTCTTTGGAAAAAAAAAACAAAAGACTCATAATCCTATTGAAAACTGTTGTTTATGTGACCCTCTGTTGTAATGAAATTGAGCATATTCAGCATAATATTCTATTCCCACCGCTGGGACTCAGGTCTTCTCTCCTATCACAATATATTTGCTGAAAAACAAAAGTACTTCTCCCGGAGTAGGAAACGCCTTTAAGTATGGATGGATGGATGTTTGTTACTCTTTCACACAAAAACTACTGAACGGATTTGGATAAAATTTGGTACACAGATAGTTTATAATCTGGATTAACACAAGTGATAGTTTTTATACCGATTTTATCTTCCCGTGGGATAATTTTCGAGTTGTAGCGGGCGAAGTCGCTGGCAACAGCTAGTTTTAAATACATAGTTGTAATACATAATTAAAAAGTATTCTACATGAGTTAAACGGAAAGGCATCAAATTAAAGTGGCGCAGTTAATTGATCGCGTGTTCTTTAGCCGGAGCGCAACCATCAATAAACAATTATAATATCGTTACACTTGCCATGCTCCTATATACACAACACTCGTGGAAAACTACCTTCCTTTCTTAAAGGTCACCTTTATTTGTGTTCGGCTATTTGTCTTTCATGTCAGTATTGTTTGGTAATTTATAATATTAGTACCAACAAACTATTCGGAAATATATAGAAAGGTTGGGGCACCATTTATAAATCTTCAACATGAAATAACATAAAAGACGTCCAAAATTTAAAAATTGAATCACAAGTGAAACTAGATTTCGAAGTTTGGTGTATTATTTATGTTGTCTGTTGCTGTGTCTATAATAATTGTCAAAGTGTATTAGCAACTGAGTGCACATTCAGAATTTAATACAGAAAATTGAGTAGACCTATAACATTCTAGGAAGTTTGCACACGGTTAATGTAGAAGAAACAGTTTGTACAAGTTAAAGTGCATAGTATAAATGCACAGGTATCACACACACGTAAACCTGTTAAGTTTTAGCCATCCCTCTCCTTTGTTCACTGAACAACCACCATTACTCCTTCACCACAGATTAAAGACGAAACCACATAAACAAAAGCGAATTATTCGAATAAATCTCGTGTACTATAAATGTGAATGAAGCATCTAAGCTCGGGTTACATTTATTGTGAGTGTCTGACATTTATTACCAGACGCCCCGCGTCTTTAGAGCACGACGAAAATTAGTGACAGATATTACGTAGTTTAGCAATCTGTCTGAACATAGCTTATGTGAGGAGCAATGTCCTGGAGCTCTAATGCGTTCTGTAGCAAACTTATTTTGGTATGCCAAAGAATTTATAACACCCTAGACATAACGTAAACACAATATTGAATATGTAGATTTGCAATGAAAGCAATAAGTAAGTAAAACGTAAATAAAAATATACGATACCACTTTCATTATCATTTGTTAGCTGGTCTGCGTTATAGCTGTCCTAATCTTGGTGTCTCCCATCTTATCTAAGTCATCAGCATCAGTAATGGTATGAAAGTATTAACTCACTGTCTTATTTTTATACAAAACCAATTCTCTTCTTCAATATTGATTTCCACACAACAAGCAATATGTGTAAACTTAATACCCGAACACATCAATACGTAGCATTTTGTGACACATTCCGTAAAACTTAGGACATACCATCTGCTCCACCATTTTTTTTTGAGGTTTGATAATCAAGAAAAGACTCCACACGCTCTGGGCAGAGCGGTCCCTACCGCTGTCAGACTTCTACTGACTAAAAGTAAAAACCACCCATGTTCTTAGCCCTTTGTGTCGAGGCCACGGTATCTCTTTCGAACAACCCGCAGCCCTGACGGGGCACCCTTAATAAACATCTATTTGTCAACCACGACGAAAAACCCTGACGCCCGTTTAACGTTCGTCTATGACAACAGTTTATTTAACTTTGACACCGCCTTTTGTGGAAGCAGAAAGAGCGGTTTTCGTGTTACTACTGTTGTGTTGTGTTGTTGACCATATCTAGATATAGCACAGTTATATTAACTCCCAGTGCAAGGTACATCACAGGCGTGGCGTGGCGTGGCGTGGCGTGGCGTGAGGAGGTGTGACGTCACAGGCCACTAAAGTGGGCTATAAATCGCACGTGTCAGCAGCAGGCAGTCTGGACAAGTGCCAGTTCCTCGGATATAAACCTGCGAAGCTGTGCTCCTGATAATTGCACTCTACATCAGCGTCCAAAGAATTTTATGGTTGATTGGAAACTTGAAACATATTGAGTGGAAGATCGCGGTAACAGATTGGGTGGAGTTTTAGAGGTTTTACGACTTTCCAGTAATAAACCGTTTTATATTCAGAAGTCGTTTTAAATGTTTTTTTTGTTGTGATAATTCTTTCTCTTAATCAGCAGGAACCAGCTCATGAGTACATGAGTAAATTGAATGGAAATAAAATGGCTACACACCAAGTGTACATTAAACTTTCTCAAATTCTTGTCCTGTCCGAGTGAGACGCGTCATTGCCACCGCAAGTTGAGTCGCGGTGGCGTGCTCTAAACCACTTCTTTCATTTATTACACCTATTGTTTTTTTGTAGCTCGTGGCTAAGAGGTAAATAAATTGTGTTCAGAGTTCCAGAAACCTCTCAATGACGTCACACTAAAACCCATCATACCTGCAAAAAGACGTGCAGTATAGCGTGCGGGTCACCACCACCAAGGCGAGCTGCGCGTGCGCCGGCCAACAGCACGCGCATGCAGAACGGCGCCGCGAAGCACAGCCGCCGCTCCCACGGGGACCACGCACGCATCGCCTGCAAATGAATTGCTCTGTCAAGCTCACAGTTCAACAAAACATTACCTTTGTGAGTCAGTCAAGTAAAACAGTAATTAAACACCAGTATTGCCAACCTCTTCAAAGCCCAAAGATATCAAACTTGACCAAGTACCTAAACAAAGCTTCGTTCAAACTTCAAAGTTCAAACAAGCTTTATAGGATCAGTAGGAAATATCGTAGCGCGGTATACTCCGATTACTTGCTTGAATTGTTTTATTTGGACTCGACAGCAAGGTAAGTTGTGGAAATGAATGTATGATTAAGTTAAAGTACACCACATGAAACCATTCTTCGTATTCCAAGTAAAGTTCAAACAATTAAATAGTTCTAATCCATCTTATCCACCCATTCTAAGTGTCAACCAGGAAGATTGCAGATTGAGGCACCTAATTAAAATACTTCGGTTGTCAACTGTCTATAAGACTAAGCACATGCGTGTTCATACACTTCACATAGCTTACCTTATAAAGTCCCATGAGACTACCGAGGCTGTAGACGGCGAGCGCGAAGTACCGCAGCGGCCACGGTGCGCAGTACACCGTCGCTGTCACCATCGGGATAGCACCTTTAGGCAAACAAAGTAACTCTTCAGTGGATGGTACGTATTAAATTCCCTTTCCTTGGAAAAGGACGCTACATTAACAGATCGTTACATTAATTCTCCAATTTTACGAAAGCAATAGTCCGATATTGTAAGAGAAATGAGTAAATGTAGCCGTGACGTCTGACAGGGGAGAATGCAAGAAACAAACGTGTTAGGCCCGACCTCAAGTAGAATGGTACAGGGACAGGAAGATGATAATAGGGAATAGTCCGATATTGGTTTCGTTCGGGGTCTTAGGTAAAATACAGGTTGGTTCCGACGATACCACAATAAATGAAACCACTGGTAGTTTTAGTTCATAGGAACAATTTTAAACTATCAAATAAATCCTAACACCTTCGTGGTGCCGACGATACGACAACAAACTACCTAAATGTCTTTGCCAAATTCTTTTGTTACATTTTATTTCCACTCGTTAATCGGTGCAAATTATTCCTAAGGTTAGTAAACCAATATTTGTTTGTAAATTGTAATGTATTTCGTTAACAGTTTTATGCTACTTAGTTTTATTGTATTTTTTTATTTTTTTTTATTTTGGTGTTTTTTGATAGTTTAATAATGTTTCTATGGACTAGCTAGAACTACCAGTGGTTTCATTTATTGTCGTATTGTCGGCACCATCCTGTATATGTAGTGCATTGCATGCCTACGAGGCAATCTACTTCAAGGAGGGAACTCAATAAGAATTGTCTTTTAGTGAGCGTATAATTGCGAAACTGAAAAAAACTCAACTGCATATACTCGTAACATGTAGTGGAATCGATGCCATTCGAATTTTTATGAAACATGGCAACTGAAATGTAGCCGCGGGAAATATCAGAGCGGAAATCTACCGACATAAATCGACGCTGGAGATGGCATTCCTTTCTGTTCAACATTTTCAGTTACAGTTAATTTATCACCTTATATATATACACCTCATATTTTACACCTTTGTTGGGGAAATAAAATGGTATTTACATTGTTAGATGTGCTGATTGAATTGCCATTCCTTGAAATGCCATTTCCAATATTTATGCCCAAAAATAAAGAAAGAGCTATGTTGTGGACAAATTATATTTATAACTTTTAGCTTCCATTTACATTTGTTTAATTGATGATTGTGTGTTTATGAGAGAAAAGTTCCGATTAAATAAATCAGCGCATAATCTGAGTCATAGGGATTTATTGCAGCGGAGGTCATGCGTAGAACTGGATCCCTTCCAAAGTTCTTCACTTTCTTTTACTCTGGCTTGAATCCAGGGTCCTGTTCGCTGGGTAAGTGGCAGGCGCTAATTGATATCGAAGAATAACATTCATAAAGAATGAGCTGCCTAACTATTGTGATCTTTTGAGTAGGAATTTTTGAACAACGTCATCAAGGTCATCCGGAAAAACGGTGACGTTTCCGAAAATGAAGTCTTACCTTATTCAAAAAAAAAAACTGACCCTTCATTTTCAAGGTGGCATGAAAATTTAGATTTTATTAAAATGACGCCTAAATGTTTCGTAGTACATAGAAAATAAACAGAGTGACCTACATAAGTAACACCATTTAAATAAATAACAATGACCGGCAGAACTTACAAGCCATTACATAACTACAGCATGATTACATATTGTACGGCGAAAATGTTCTTTGTTCGTTGTCAATCCCATGATTGATACTTTTTTAATGACCTTTTTTCCCAAATAAGTTTTATTGTAAGTAATAAATCCTCTCGGTTAGCGAGACGTGTTATTTTTGGGTGCAGATGCTGCGTGAAAAATGTAAGAACCTTTCTCTGGGGCTCGTTTAAGAGGGTTTAGTCCGCGGCACCGCCATTTTGTAGGTTTTCCCCGAAAAGTATTTTGTTGATTAATGCCAACTGAGCTTCTCTTTAGTCGTAAAAAGCTCAGTTGGAAAATAAGAATGAATATTGTTATTTCAAGTAAAGTGCACTTTTGCATTTCATGAGTTACGTTTTCATTCATTGGGTCATGAGGTCAAAACACCTTGTTTATTGGGAAAGAATAAATACTTTTTGTGATACACTAACCACTGTTAATTTTATATTTTAGCAGAAATGGAACATGAAACATGTGACACAGAAAGGAAATCACATAATTCTGTCACCATTGAATAGTTTTGTGAATAAAACAAAACAATTTAGTACTCTATAAATTGCAGGCTTCGTTAAACATCGACGTGGCAATATTTATTGTTGGCCAAAGCCCGAAAGTTTGTGAAATTCCCGATTGTTTGCCAATACGGATGCGGGCATATTTTTCGAGTTAAAATTTGAACTAAGAATGGAACGGAATAAGTCTAGTATACAATCGAGCAATGCAACGCATAGGACCAGTCCAGCCTATGTCCAGCAATATATTTTATATTCTATTCCTAATCTTTTAATTTGCTTTGGTTGGTTTTGTGCATTTTGACAGTACAACGAGAGTATTTAGTGAGAAGACTTGCAATTTAAGTATAGGGTTCAAGTCATAGAACAGATAAAAGAGGTTTATCTATTGAGTGGTTCGTGTGGTCTCTGACTATAATAGTATTAATACTCTGTACCGGAGTTAAGCAACATAAATCATGTTTAAAAATGTTGTTTCCTTTTTTAAAGTAAAAGCACTTTGATAACATTTTGTTACGAAACACGTGCAAGTGACTGCATGAGAATTAATTTTCCTCATTTTCGGGAACCCGGCGACCTTGCCAAGTAGGTATAAGCTGCAAATTTTATTACAACGAAGCAAATAACAAGCCATGGATGTTATGTAGCCGCCAGCGTTTTTATTATAGGTACATTTTTTCCAAATGTTTTGCGTAAGATTTGATTGTAATATGCGATCCATTATGGTTTTATTTATAACATTTTTAAAATTGCGTAAATTCAAATTGTTGTGTTCAATATTTGGAAAGGTAAGGTCAAAATACAATTTAGATACTGAGAATTTCAAAGGAACCCAGACGGGTGCTATCAACTTTAAACATTGAATCCGTCTTTATTTTATTCCTACGACTATAAGGTGTTTACTGAATTCCTGATGACAGAAAGATAAAGTAACCAACTACGTTTCATAGCTCATTTAAAGTCATTGGATTTTTAACCGAGTGACGGGGTCAACTTTCAAAGTGAATGTCCTTCATTTAACCCTCGTTTTATATTTTTGTTTCCCTCCCCCATGTTTGTGGCTACAGAGGGGTCTAGAGGGGTGCATGTCATCCCGGGATTCCCCACTTAAGGTGTTAAGATTAGTCATTCGATATAACGGGACCCGGTGAAAATGCCTTTATTCTACGTTGGATTAGCACCTTTTTGGTTGTATCAGATTTAATGGCGAGATTACGTAAGTGGATAGTGAGGTGAATGAATATTTTAATTAGATTTTCTTTTAGTAGCATTTGTACGGTTTCAGGCAACAATGAGCCTTTTAATAACAACTATATCGAAGTTTCGACGTTATCCCGTCGGGGCTGCGGGTCCCGTCGGGGTTGCGGGTTGTTCGCAAGAGATACCGCGGCCTCGACATGAAGGGCTAAGAAAAAACATGGGTGGTTTTTAGTCAGTAGAAGTCTGACACTCCCTTTCGCTCTGCCCAAGAGCGGGAGGGGTTATTTGATTATTTTCCACCCGCCAAAAAAAAAAAAGGTTCGACGTTCTTCGAAGGGCTTTTTGTTAAAATAATTGACAGAAGGACCAGTGTTTGCAATGCCTACTATCAAAAGCACAAAGAAGCTTTTCCCGTAAACTCTAAAGTCACAAAGACCAAAGACATCCTTTAAAAATACAAAGGAAGTAGAAACAAAATATTTTCATGTGCACACACCGTTTTCAATTGGCAAATGCGTTCCAGTTTGCTGGCTTACGAGTTCCGACTTACGAGTTTCGAGTTTACGAGTCCCGAGAGTACGGAGCTGTAACAAAGACTTGTCATACTTTGATGTATCTTTTGTCCACGGAGGCTTAAGGCGATGCTCCAGTTAAAAGTCGGATCCGTTTTAGCTTAAGGGGATGGTTCACGTAAAGTCGGATGTGCTTTGGTTTGAGGACGTTATATTTTTAGCAGCAAATATGAAACGTGTCTTATATTTGGCTTTGTATCATCCATGTTGTGAAGAGGATTACGTTTTCCTTTGTTTAAAAATAATTCTATTTTTTTTCCTTGAGATATGTACCTTTGTCGCCTCTTTCTTTAGTGTGACCACTTATCACTTTACATACTATTTGCGTGTACCTATTTTAGATTGCAATCAGCTCAATCGACCGCAGTCATGATAAAATACGGCCACATCGCAAGACGTTTGTATATTTTATCCGTTCACTACAACCAAACAAACAAATAATTTAAACTACCATGCACAGTCTGTCGTACGTAAAACTAACTGCTAAGTCGATGTAATGTCTGCTAAGTACAGACATGAGTCATGTTTGAGGAATACTGAGTAATACTCGTATGCCTCAAACATGACTCAAAGTCTGTGCTAACTAGTTTGGGCACGTTCTGACTGCCGCCTCTGTTCTCTGTGTGAGTCTTAAAAAAATACAATTTAGTAGGCCTACATAAAAATTATTACAATAATTGTAATAATGTTTATGTAGGCCAACTAAATTGTATTTTTATGTAGGCCTACTAAAGTGTATCAAAACTCTATGACCTCCACAGAAAAAGCAATTATTGCTTTTCTGTGGAGGTCATAGAGTTTTGACCCTAGGCTACCCTCTGAACTAGGCGGGAACCTAGATAGAGGTCTTGATGTGTCCCTTCTCCACACGATCATTCACGGTTTATTGCCATTTGATGTGGAAACTATGGCCAGTCTATAAAGCTCAAATATTTCGCTTTTGTTTTTATCACTTGAGTAATCTTAAGATTGGTGGTTTGATCAAAAAAAGGAAAGGAAAGTTAAATAGACTTTATTTTGAAATAAATACACAAGAGCACTTATTATAATCTGAGAAGAGATAAGTATAGCAACCTACACCGTCGCATTATTGACGTTAGAGTTATTTTAGGTTACCTACAGTCAGCTGGCTACAGTTTGCTTAGGTCTAAAATACACTATTTGACCCATTATTTCGCTGAACTGTAAAAGTCAGATGAATTAGGTTACAGCGGTAATTATGGACGGTAGACTCTGTTTATATTTTAGGCAAGGTTATTAAACTTCTTTAGGTTTTATTATATTTGAGCACTAAAAACTGCCTATTCAGGATGAGAAAGTTAGTAAGGGTGAGACAGTTAATTTTTAAACACAAAAATATTTTTTGTTTACACAGGAATCAGTTGCCAATATTTGTTTATACCATAACATAGCAGTGTAGTAGAAAGTGTCGCATAGTAGGTAAAATCAAATATTTCGTCAGAAATGTTACATAATTATGTCATTGTCTGTGATTTCTTGTACCCGAAATCCATCAGTCAAATGTAGCGTCTCCCCGTCGGGGCTGCGGGTTGTTCGCAAGAGATACCGCGGCCCCGAAATGAAGGACTAAGAAGGAACATGGGTGGTTTTTAGTCAGTAGAAGTCTGACTGAGCGGGAGGGGTTATTTGATGATTTCCCACCCCGCCAAAAAAAAAAAAAAAGATGTAGCGTCTCTGAATGATCATTTGGGCTTTCATTTATAGGCGGCCTAAGAGTAGCAGTGGACGTCTGTGTGTATAATCTTGATTCATTTTAGCAGTCGCAAAGAAAAGGCCCTCTTAAATATCAATTAGGCAGATAATGTTTATCCTCTCCAGTGTAGTGCTATCTAACCTGTTGACCGTATCCACTTACAGGCGAAGTGTTTCCACTTCAATCGATCTTGAAATTTTCAGAGGACGATAAGTATCGGCCTCATAAAGAAAGCGAAAGCCATTTAAAATGGTTTAATCAGACTTTGTCTATCGGTCGAATATCGAGATTGCCATGAATGTAACAAACATATAAACCATTAAGAATAAATGCTCTGTATAATTATTCACACTGGTTTAAACGACCCTTGTCTATCTGTCAAACATCGAGATTGCTGTGAATGTAATAAACACATAAACTGTTAGGAATAAATGCACAGACTGTTAAATTCATTGTGCTATTTAGAATTTCTAAGTGGACATAGGAGATAAACTTCGTTTTGTTATATCCTATTTAGTTGCAGTTGGATAAAAACACTGCGACACGTAACAGGTATTCTCTCTGTCATCTTATCTCATCTTTGACATTAAAATGTTTTGAAGTAATATTATTTTACAAAAACACATGGTTCTGCCTAATAGAGCGTTTACTTTATGCAGACAGAACATTCCTTTTAGGCTCAGTCGAAGTTGCGTAAAAATAAAAACTGGCAGTAAATTTTTAACATCCATATCCTTGACAGTAAAAAGTCCCACATGATATTATTATTGTTTTATGATTCGGTAGAACGAGCGACAATAAAACAAGTACAATAGTAGCGAACCTAAATCTGGACAATAAAGTTTATAGGATTGTTTGTGGGCCAGTGAGCGGACAGCAACAGAGCGGGATGGAGCGGCTAACGTCACATACAGTGTGTCCGTCCCTATCCCTATAACCCACAACAATAAAAGGTTGGATTAGTTCGGACCATACTGATATTGTCTATCCAAGGCGTCACCAAATCCCGTCGGGGCTGCGGGTTGTTCGAAAGAGATCGGCCTCGGCACAAGGGCTAAGAAGGAACGTGGGTGGTAAACTCGCTAGTTTAACAAACGAGACTTCATGACAAACCCAAAACGTCATCCTGCTCGTCCTAAGTCGTCTTTCAGCTTCACCCAGAACAGCAGGACAATGTTCAGACAAATAAGACCAAAATCAGATAATATTTTCGTAGTATTAAAATACAAGGACTACACTAAATCTTATTAAAATAATACTTAAGCTTAGCCAGCAGCAAAATCAGCTACAAAAAAAGCATGCGCACAAACATTAAAACATAAAAAAAATAAAGCCATTTTCATCGATTTAAACCATTTTTCTGTGTTTTTAAATGTCAATTTAGTTTATTTATTTAAATAAATAATAAATATTAAAAATAAAAATTTATTTTTCAATAATAAAAAATTTTGAGGCGGAGAACTAATGTCAATTTAGTTCTCCGCCTCTAAAAAAATATTCGTCACTAAAATAGTGGTATACTACTTAATAAGTAAATGTTGCAGGCGTCGAAAACAGCCCTGCTCGGTCACCTGAATATTAGATTACATAAAGGTTACCAACGTTTAAATCCTTAAAAACATACAAATAGAGATAACAATGTTTGTATGTTAGGGATTTCAGAATAACTTGTTTATTTAGCGTAGGCGTGCTACGGAGCTACGCAGCTACGAGCTTTGTAGCAGATTTCGTAGATGGGGGCTATTTTAGCTACAGTTTTTGTATGACGCTTGCGTTCATGTACGAAAGGTGGACGCGTTCCACGTAGCAGTATAATATCGTGATATTTGTTTTGACACCGACTATCCTGGTCCGCAGCATTTAAAAGGAATAAAAAAAGTCTGCACCACGTCAGTATACTATTTAGAAAATGTAATGATTACTTTTTTTGATGGTATCGTGATGACTGTAGACGATGCTGATGATAAATATGGCAGAGAAGCATGCAAGTAGGTCGATTACATAAGGTACCTTATATCCCACAAACTTTTAAGCAACCGGATGTCGCTGTAGACAATAAACGTAAGTTGGGACCCAAAACAGGGATCCAACCCAAGTAAACAACCAGCTATAATCACACTGACAGTATGCTCAACTAAGCTTAAACGTCATGGGCAGGCCTGCCCAGTCAGCATATCGTTACGCATTGCCCAGCCAGCATAGAGTTACGTTTTGCCCGTCACTGCCCAACTCTTATGTGATTAGGATAAATTGTTTCCTACCCGCTTGTTTAGACCGAGCTGTCGCAAAAACCCTTGTCTGGGTAACTAGCATTTAAAAGCGTTGTTTTAGCCGTATTTTAATTTTATGATAAGTTTTGCCCTGTTTTCAATAGAATCAAATTAAGTGCTTGAAGAATTTTATTAAGTGAGAAACGAATTTAAGTTTTCTTTTTAAACTGCCTAAGGCGTGCGTTGTGCGTTGATTTTACGCTATTTAGCCACTGTTATGCCTAGGGCATGATTTAGATTTAGTAACAACTGTTTCCAGAATTATACCTAAAGGTGAACCCGAAGAATCTAAACATAGATAGGAACTTGGAAAAACTGAAAACGGTAACTCCGCTTACGGTCACCTCGCCGGTTTATGACTTAATAATAATGAGTAGGTACGTATTGTTCAGAGGATACCTCAGTCTGGTGTGCGGTTCAAGCAACATATTCTTATCTGTATGTTTCACTGAAATAAAACAAAAAGACAAGTATACAGAAAGGCGTTTAGCTTTGGATACTTCTATATTAATCATGTTATTATTATATTCGAAATATGACGGGACGCCCTGGAAACACACACACTAACCTTATTGGTGAGGTTCTTTAAAAAGGACAGGTGCGTAGTACCGGTAACCAGCGTGCGTGTACGGCCAGATGTATGAATGTGGACGGGGCAAAAGGAATATGTAAGGATCTTAAAGCAATTGGCCTTCTGTGGTTTCTGCCTACCCTCTGGGAAAAGGGTATTAGATTATGTTGTTATTATTTTTGTAAAAGGAAAGTCTCCATTGGATTACTTAACTGATTTTATTTTAAAATAGTAATACATTTAAGATATATAAATGCGGTCATGTACACACATAGAGCACAGAATATCACTGCTGCTAGGTTTGATCCATCGAATAATGATTCAATCAACGACATTTGAGGTACACTCGGTACACTAGCTTGTTCTGTTGAATGTAACCCCATAATGGTTGCAGTAGGGTTCTCTTCTTATGATATTTTCAACACACAGCTATAAAAGAAGATTTAAATATAATTATATAAACTAAGTAAATAATAATTAAGTAATACAAATTAGTATTCCAAAACAGAATGTACATTTCATAGCAAAACAATTATGCTTGAATGTCAACTGTCAAGAGTTTGTTGTCATGCAAAAATATTAAATGCTTTGTTTTACTGGCAGCTTTGTATTACAAACTTTTGCGATATTTTGATAACATTTTGAGTGGTACTCACGCAACATTTTAACCTTATAAAGTATGCAAAACCACCTATTTATTGCCATGTCAGTCCAATGTTATATTTATTTATTTTTCCTAAGCCCTGGTGGAGATGTAAGAAACCTAGCCTTTCCAGTTAAATGAGTATTTATAAACAAGTATACCTTCTTTTTTATGAAAATTTTCACAGTGGTGACTGTGAAATTTTTTATAACTATGTCTATTATTAGTATTTAATTAGTGTCCTTATTTTATAATGAGGATCGAGTCAGCGCCGAGTAATTAAAATAATTTAGTCACAATAATTTAGTGTTTGCGAATACTAGTACCTATAAGATCTATGGATCTCTTTGAATCTATGGTGCTCAGTAGAGAGAAACAACACAAACTTCAACGAATTGGCTTCTTTCGTAGCACCAGACTCCAAGCGCACTCCTGCAACAGTTTTGTGCAGTTTTGATCCGATTTGGCAACAACGTGGTCTGCCAACTTTGAAGAAATAAGTCCGTTAAAATCTTTGTGTTCATTTCGAACTGGCATTTTCAGTTAGACTATCAAATCTAATTCTCCGTGTTTTCCAGACCTGTACAAGTGCTACTTGCTGCTGACCCATTGAGTAAATGTTCAAAACGATTTATTCATTTTACTCTACTAAATTAATCCTGAACACGAGCAGTGGTTCCAATATCAAGTTAAACACTGGGGACGTTTAATACTGTGCAGTTCAAAGTTAGAGTTCGCGGCATAATGAAAGCCGGCAAGTTATCCGCCAACTACGTATTTCCATGAATTCATTATGGAAATATGCTCCGGGTGCAATCGACATGCTTTCGCTTAATTTTATTATTAAACGCCTCAACAGGAATTTATTTCGAGGAACCAGATTTCGAATCAGATCGTGGAATTTGTGTTATATCAGTGAATTAAATTACTCCAGACATTTAGCTAAATCCGTAAAAGTAGATTCACAGAACATAGTAATTTATTTATTTATTTATTTATTTATTGGCCTATCTACAATTGTTACACTGTCAATTCTAGAACTACAAACAATATGATACAAGCATAGTGTACAATATGGAGCGATAGACACAGCATGCAAGAAAAAGAAACTAATTTATAACATAAAAACAGAAATAACACTGTCAACAACCACAGTGGGTAGTTCTAGGAATAAGTACAGTAAAAACAAAAATGACAGAAAATAAAAAGAAAAAAATTAGTTTTGATGGACTTGGCGCTTGAATTTTTGAAGTGTTGTAATTTTACATATTTCATGGAGGAATAACAAAAGATCAGTTCGTCGACATCTGCAACATTCAAACAAATCGTGAATTTTAAAATAATTCGAAATAGTAGATGTGAAAATAATAATTAAGTACGTATACACGTAATTATGCGTAGTAGGTAGTACCTGCGAGATTTTTTTGCTAAATACGTATAAAGAGAATTATCTTTATTCTAGGTGCGAACAAATAGGGACTCGTATTGATCAGGAGATTAATGGATCGCACTTCTAATTTATTGAGACAATCTTGTAGATACTGGGATCAGGGCTTTTACTTTACTAAATAAACAAACGACCTGTTAACTAAAGTAAATGGAAACGGTAACTACATGTGATGTAATGTATAAACTATGAAGGGAAAAGATAGCCGTAGCAAGATCAAACTAAACATTATATAAAACGGTTTAGTCCAACCGGATGCCAATTATTAAGTCCTAGTCCTAGTCATCACTCTGACTGCGGTACTCAGAGATATTTAATGATTACTTAAGCCGTCAGTTAGTAAAGATTTGATGAAGACATACTTTTGTATGACAAAACTGTTAAAACCTTTACTAAGTGATGGGCTAAGTAATCATTAAAGCTCTCTGAGTGCGGCAGTGAGTCTTTCTTCAAGTTGCGAGTTGGGGTAAAACGTGAATTAGATAGGAAGGTACTAGTAATCATATTGGTACGTGTGTTAAGCATCATAGCTATTTATAGAGTGGTGTACAGATGGATGTAATGATAGTACTTAGTAATCTTATTCAGTTAAAAAATATCAATAAGCAGTAAATGGACATATTCGTAGTCATTCTAATTTTGGCTCAATGTTTGTATAGTATATCGTTAAAATGGAATTCAAATTTATTACAGCGATACATAAATATCACAAACCGTATGTACAAAATTCTAAAAAGTCTTGAGAGACAGCCTGGTGACAGACGGGCAGACAGACAGACGGGCAGCGGAGTCTTAGTCATAGGGTAATGTTTTACCCTTTGGTTACGGAACCCTAATAAAGGAGGTATGAGCAAAGGCATGTAGTGGTCTTGAAATATGAAAGCCTATATTTTACGGCTTAACTTCAATAAAACATTTATAAGTACCAATTTGTCTTAGCTTAAAACTGTTTTCATCTTGAGAGGAAAATAATGTCTGCAAAGTGCTTTGTAAATAGATAAAAATATGAGTACAAATAGGTAAAACCTTCAATACCTACTCGACTCAAAAATAGTGTGTGATTTTTATTTTGAGAAAAGTATTTTGGTCCCACGGAAAGTTGTTCAATTTGATTGTCTGTCTGTACTAAACCATTTTATATGACGCCCGCATTTCTATTACATTTGGTTTCGGTTGGATTTGTGCTGAAACATCCTAGCGAGAAATAATTCCTCTGCTTGCTGGCAACTAAACGAAGAAAAATATGGGCAGCTTAACATAACCCTTTTATTCGCGTCCACTCATCTGGTCTGGTGGCATTATGTATTTACCATGTTGGTGAAAGGTGTGCAAGCACTGCAGGCTTAACTCATAAATATTTACCCTTTCAAAGAGCGGAAATATGTTTGTGTCAAAAGTTAGTTGACCACAATCCGGAGTCGAATATTAAACCACAAGTTTGTGCCATTGTATTTTAGACTTTAAAGCGGGTTTCACTGTAGTTTTTGACACAATCGGTGAAATTATTATAGGTTGAATGTAAAATGCATAGTGTTCTTTCTAAGGAGGACTTCTTCGTCGAATCAATTACATATCTATTTCACATTTTGTATACTTAATTGCATCCCACCTTACTTTGCCTTTGTTTTATTATTTGTGTATATTATTAGTATTTGTGTATCAGAAGAGATGCAGAGAAGTTAGTATCCCCTTTTAATGAGCGTCGATTACTATAAACCAAATTCTAAGTATTAGCTGTTTAGTTCCCACACTACACGCGTAGAAAAAGGCTCACAGTACTAAGTCGCGAATGAATTGAAAACATTTTTAACTCCATCCAGACCAGTTAAGCACAAAGTTTCAGGGAGCGGTGCGTGTTACCCTGTATATTTACACACGATCCGATCCCCTATACATTTGCATAAGCCGGGAGGGTCCCAAACAATATGAATAACTTGGCCGGAGTTATTTATGTGTAGCTGCGTATTTGAGCAGTATTCGAGCATTATTTCACGACTGACCTGGATTTTGGAAGGAATGTTCGCTGCGGACTTGTTCTCTTATCTTGAGCAAAGTATACGCGACCGCGAGTTTGTAATATACGGAGTTCTGTAGCGGCTAATGGATGAATTCTTTGGTGGTGTGTCTGGATGGCTTCTACAGAGATGTCAGAAAAGTGACGGTTCAGGTAATGCCTACAGCAGAATGGTTTTGGTTGGACGACAAGACACGATGCACAATGTTGGTCAATCGAATTTTTGATCACAAGAAGCGTCTGCTGTTTCACAAAATATAGATCAAAATTCTCAGTGAAATAAGTCAGCTATGTGTTAATATCTTGTTCCATACATTTGACGGTTTCACAGTTTCGTCTGTGTTGAGGTGAGCCGTCGTGTAGCGCTATTCATCTTGGTCGTAGCTCGTAGCGCTACGGAATTAGCTACATATTAGTTTAGTGCTACGCCGCTACGCTGCTACGCTCTCTTCAATTATCATTTTATCTCACACAGGTTTTATCATATTTACAGGTTTAGTGAAATACGAAATACAGATGCCAGCTCATCAAATTACTACAATCTGTCAAATTGCTTTAATATATTTACAACTTTAACGCTAAAGCATTAGGTTCAAGGTTGATTGGGAAAATTTGACAGTTTCGGGTAGCTTAATGTGCTGACGTCTGACGTCTGTACCTAAAATCAGTCTTATTTAACTGTTTTGATGAAGACTTCAAACTTACTGCTGCATCTGACATCATGTACTCATATTAATGTCAAGTAATCGAGCGAGCATCAATTGTTTTTTTACCTGAAAAAGGGCAACTATAACGTCTGTTCGCTTTTAATAGGGTAGTTGACAAAAAAATCTAATTAGTCCATCGGATAGATTTCCAAAAAATATTGGACTCTTTTTTCTTTTTACGTACACCATAAACGAAGACGATACAGCCTAGTGCTTCGAAATGTCGCACGACGTCATATTATAGTTGGGTACATTTTTACCAGAAAGTGAAGTCACCAGCCCCCACTCACGATCTTTGACACGTTTTATTTTCGTCAATCTTTATTAATTTGATAAAACAAAAAATACGTATCCAATATTTTTCAATAATCTAACAGACGGACTAAACAGAATCATATTTTGTTTAGTCAGTCAACTACCCTATTCTAACTTATGAAGTCAAATACAAATAAATCATAAGTCATCAGCATAAATACCCCATTGTACCGTGGACTATAAATAGGAAGCTTAATCATACGTTGCATGATAACATACGATTATGGTTGAATTCGTAATGAATGACATTACAATTTGCAACAAACATTCTGAACTACCCTCCGATTTATCGAATTGGCTATTATGCAGTTACCAGTGGTTATGTCAATTGAAGCTTATAATATTACAAACAGGATACATTGACATTGGCTTCATTTGTCATGCTCTGTGTATCACTATCACTATCACTACATAGTATAAAACAAAGTCGCTTTCTCTGTCCCTATATCCCTATGTATGCTTAAATCTTTAAAACTACGCAACGGATTTTGAAGCGGTTTTTTTAATAGATAGAGTGATTCAAGAGGAAGGTTTTAGTATATAATTTGACCGACATCCACGCGAGTGAAGCCGCGGGCATCAGCTAGTCCTAAATAAAGTGCAGTCCGATTGCCAGGTGACAGGATTAGGTCACTGATAGTTTCTGGCTTGAACAGAGCTATTCAAATATAGTCCTTATTCCTATATTCATCAGAATAGATACGAAACTGAAAGTGGTTGACGATAGTGAAGATTATTCACGTGCATTTAAGCAGTTAGTGACAAACAATCGTCACCTATTATAATGAGTCTTGGCCTCTCGGGCTTAATAATAGCTATCTTGGCATAACCAGACCAACACAATAGTCAATGAATTAGTAGTCGATCGGTCGGATATAATAAAGATGTAAGGTAATGTTTTGTCGGCTGCGAGTTGTTCGAAAGAGATACCGCGGCCTCGACACAAAGGGCTAAGAAGGAACATGGGTGGTTTTTAGTCAGTAGAAGTCTGACACTCCATTGCGCTCTGCCCAGAGCGGGAGGAGTCATTTGATGATTTCCCACCCCCCCAAAAAAAAAGGCAATGTGTTTGCGACCAATTTCAGATCCAAATTCAAGCCCCATTTTGGACGGTTTGATGTACTGGTGCTATATATACCCAAGGGTGTAAACATAATATACATAATATATGTAATAAACTAAATGCGATAAATGGGGCGAAAAGATTACTCGTCGACATATCACGAACCTACCATACAGTTTTAATGACTAGACAAAGTTTGCTGCCAAACAAAGATAAAGTATGAAGAGTTGTGTGTCGAAAGCAATTTGTTTAATGTAAAACGAATGTGATAAATCGTTTTCAGAACGATTGATTATATTGGAAAATACGATGACAAGCAAAGCTAACTTTGCAAGGTTAAAAGAGAGGATAGATAGATCTGGACAGGTTCATGTATACCTTCTCTCTAGACACTATTTTATACAAGAAATTTCCTAAATAATTATAAAATTCGCTTTAAAATCTACACAGTAGTGCGTAAGTATGTGCTAACGAAGTGAAAACACGAACAAGCAGTTTTGTTTACGTAACTATTCGTAGATACCTCACGTTAACCACTTTTGCTTCACATTGTTTTGGAAAACCACATGTAGACACAAAACTCCACAAAGTTTTAAATTCATTTTAGCTTTAACGCTAACTAAAAAAAGATGACATTTTGTTTTAGTCCATAGTTTGCCCGAAAAGCTTTTCACAATAAAATGCTAAACTTTTTGACGTGCATTTGACTCGGTGTCATGCATGCGGTACGCGGGTGACGATTTGATCGCCACTCACTGAGTTTTTTATACAAAAATGCCATCTCTGAAAAACACCTTTCATGTATAAAAAAGGTGCTGTGGCGTTTTTGGAATACAACCAGTAATGTTTGTAACGACTGAGCTATAAAAAGCTTGGTATTGCAGCCTCTTACATATTTTAAATTTCAATTTCAGACTGCTGTATTATTCCATTATTATGTGTCTATTATTTTGCAAGCAAGTTGATTTTTTACCATTCAATTTGATCACCTAAAAATAAGAGTTAGCCATAACAGAAACAGTAAGTAGTGGTTGAAACGGTGTGTGATGACCCTTTCAATCACGTTCTTATATTTAATTAGAGTAACTGCTTGTAAAATAAAATAAAAATAAAAAAATAAAATTGTTTATTGTGTCTCATAGGTAACATTTACAAATGTGAATGAAACAGCCCCAGTAAGTAATAAATAACACTTGTGTTGGGGTCGTTTCGCTCCTTCCCCTAATACATAGGTAACAATATTGAGACTCAAAATTAAGATGTTAAAATAGACACAATACAAATACAATCAAATTATTCAATAGGAAATAGTTAATATTGTGTTGTTGCAGCGTCAATATTTCGAATAGTAGGTCCTAACTCCTACTCGTAGACACAACTAAATTTAAAACATCATTTTTTTACAGAATAAAGCCCAAAGTTTCTGAATTCTTTTAAAGCTTTGTATTACAAACTTTTGCGATATTTTGATAACATTTTGAGTGGTACTCACGCAACATTTTAACCTTATAAAGTATGCAAAACCACCTATTTATTGCCATGTCAGTCCAATGTTATATTTATTTATTTTTCCTAAGCCCTGGTGGAGATGTAAGAAACCTAGCCTTTCCAGTTAAATGAGTATTTATAAACAAGTATACCTTCTTTTTTATGAAAATTTTCACAGTGGTGACTGTGAAATTTTTTATAACTATGTCTATTATTAGTATTTAATTAGTGTCCTTATTTTATAATGAGGATCGAGTCAGCGCCGAGTAATTAAAATAATTTAGTCACAATAATTTAGTGTTTGCGAATACTAGTACCTATAAGATCTATGGATCTCTTTGAATCTATGGTGCTCAGTAGAGAGAAACAACACAAACTTCAACGAATTGGCTTCTTTCGTAGCACCAGACTCCAAGCGCACTCCTGCAACAGTTTTGTGCAGTTTTGATCCGATTTGGCAACAACGTGGTCTGCCAACTTTGAAGAAATAAGTCCGTTAAAATCTTTGTGTTCATTTCGAACTGGCATTTTCAGTTAGACTATCAAATCTAATTCTCCGTGTTTTCCAGACCTGTACAAGTGCTACTTGCTGCTGACCCATTGAGTAAATGTTCAAAACGATTTATTCATTTTACTCTACTAAATTAATCCTGAACACGAGCAGTGGTTCCAATATCAAGTTAAACACTGGGGACGTTTAATACTGTGCAGTTCAAAGTTAGAGTTCGCGGCATAATGAAAGCCGGCAAGTTATCCGCCAACTACGTATTTCCATGAATTCATTATGGAAATATGCTCCGGGTGCAATCGACATGCTTTCGCTTAATTTTATTATTAAACGCCTCAACAGGAATTTATTTCGAGGAACCAGATTTCGAATCAGATCGTGGAATTTGTGTTATATCAGTGAATTAAATTACTCCAGACATTTAGCTAAATCCGTAAAAGTAGATTCACAGAACATAGTAATTTATTTATTTATTTATTTATTTATTGGCCTATCTACAATTGTTACACTGTCAATTCTAGAACTACAAACAATATGATACAAGCATAGTGTACAATATGGAGCGATAGACACAGCATGCAAGAAAAAGAAACTAATTTATAACATAAAAACAGAAATAACACTGTCAACAACCACAGTGGGTAGTTCTAGGAATAAGTACAGTAAAAACAAAAATGACAGAAAATAAAAAGAAAAAAATTAGTTTTGATGGACTTGGCGCTTGAATTTTTGAAGTGTTGTAATTTTACATATTTCATGGAGGAATAACAAAAGATCAGTTCGTCGACATCTGCAACATTCAAACAAATCGTGAATTTTAAAATAATTCGAAATAGTAGATGTGAAAATAATAATTAAGTACGTATACACGTAATTATGCGTAGTAGGTAGTACCTGCGAGATTTTTTTGCTAAATACGTATAAAGAGAATTATCTTTATTCTAGGTGCGAACAAATAGGGACTCGTATTGATCAGGAGATTAATGGATCGCACTTCTAATTTATTGAGACAATCTTGTAGATACTGGGATCAGGGCTTTTACTTTACTAAATAAACAAACGACCTGTTAACTAAAGTAAATGGAAACGGTAACTACATGTGATGTAATGTATAAACTATGAAGGGAAAAGATAGCCGTAGCAAGATCAAACTAAACATTATATAAAACGGTTTAGTCCAACCGGATGCCAATTATTAAGTCCTAGTCCTAGTCATCACTCTGACTGCGGTACTCAGAGATATTTAATGATTACTTAAGCCGTCAGTTAGTAAAGATTTGATGAAGACATACTTTTGTATGACAAAACTGTTAAAACCTTTACTAAGTGATGGGCTAAGTAATCATTAAAGCTCTCTGAGTGCGGCAGTGAGTCTTTCTTCAAGTTGCGAGTTGGGGTAAAACGTGAATTAGATAGGAAGGTACTAGTAATCATATTGGTACGTGTGTTAAGCATCATAGCTATTTATAGAGTGGTGTACAGATGGATGTAATGATAGTACTTAGTAATCTTATTCAGTTAAAAAATATCAATAAGCAGTAAATGGACATATTCGTAGTCATTCTAATTTTGGCTCAATGTTTGTATAGTATATCGTTAAAATGGAATTCAAATTTATTACAGCGATACATAAATATCACAAACCGTATGTACAAAATTCTAAAAAGTCTTGAGAGACAGCCTGGTGACAGACGGGCAGACAGACAGACGGGCAGCGGAGTCTTAGTCATAGGGTAATGTTTTACCCTTTGGTTACGGAACCCTAATAAAGGAGGTATGAGCAAAGGCATGTAGTGGTCTTGAAATATGAAAGCCTATATTTTACGGCTTAACTTCAATAAAACATTTATAAGTACCAATTTGTCTTAGCTTAAAACTGTTTTCATCTTGAGAGGAAAATAATGTCTGCAAAGTGCTTTGTAAATAGATAAAAATATGAGTACAAATAGGTAAAACCTTCAATACCTACTCGACTCAAAAATAGTGTGTGATTTTTATTTTGAGAAAAGTATTTTGGTCCCACGGAAAGTTGTTCAATTTGATTGTCTGTCTGTACTAAACCATTTTATATGACGCCCGCATTTCTATTACATTTGGTTTCGGTTGGATTTGTGCTGAAACATCCTAGCGAGAAATAATTCCTCTGCTTGCTGGCAACTAAACGAAGAAAAATATGGGCAGCTTAACATAACCCTTTTATTCGCGTCCACTCATCTGGTCTGGTGGCATTATGTATTTACCATGTTGGTGAAAGGTGTGCAAGCACTGCAGGCTTAACTCATAAATATTTACCCTTTCAAAGAGCGGAAATATGTTTGTGTCAAAAGTTAGTTGACCACAATCCGGAGTCGAATATTAAACCACAAGTTTTTGCCATTGTATTTTAGACTTTAAAGCGGGTTTCACTGTAGTTTTTGACACAATCGGTGAAATTATTATAGGTTGAATGTAAAATGCATAGTGTTCTTTCTAAGGAGGACTTCTTCGTCGAATCAATTACATATCTATTTCACATTTTGTATACTTAATTGCATCCCACCTTACTTTGCCTTTGTTTTATTATTTGTGTATATTATTAGTATTTGTGTATCAGAAGAGATGCAGAGAAGTTAGTATCCCCTTTTAATGAGCGTCGATTACTATAAACCAAATTCTAAGTATTAGCTGTTTAGTTCCCACACTACACGCGTAGAAAAAGGCTCACAGTACTAAGTCGCGAATGAATTGAAAACATTTTTAACTCCATCCAGACCAGTTAAGCACAAAGTTTCAGGGAGCGGTGCGTGTTACCCTGTATATTTACACACGATCCGATCCCCTATACATTTGCATAAGCCGGGAGGGTCCCAAACAATATGAATAACTTGGCCGGAGTTATTTATGTGTAGCTGCGTATTTGAGCAGTATTCGAGCATTATTTCACGACTGACCTGGATTTTGGAAGGAATGTTCGCTGCGGACTTGTTCTCTTATCTTGAGCAAAGTATACGCGACCGCGAGTTTGTAATATACGGAGTTCTGTAGCGGCTAATGGATGAATTCTTTGGTGGTGTGTCTGGATGGCTTCTACAGAGATGTCAGAAAAGTGACGGTTCAGGTAATGCCTACAGCAGAATGGTTTTGGTTGGACGACAAGACACGATGCACAATGTTGGTCAATCGAATTTTTGATCACAAGAAGCGTCTGCTGTTTCACAAAATATAGATCAAAATTCTCAGTGAAATAAGTCAGCTATGTGTTAATATCTTGTTCCATACATTTGACGGTTTCACAGTTTCGTCTGTGTTGAGGTGAGCCGTCGTGTAGCGCTATTCATCTTGGTCGTAGCTCGTAGCGCTACGGAATTAGCTACATATTAGTTTAGTGCTACGCCGCTACGCTGCTACGCTCTCTTCAATTATCATTTTATCTCACACAGGTTTTATCATATTTACAGGTTTAGTGAAATACGAAATACAGATGCCAGCTCATCAAATTACTACAATCTGTCAAATTGCTTTAATATATTTACAACTTTAACGCTAAAGCATTAGGTTCAAGGTTGATTGGGAAAATTTGACAGTTTCGGGTAGCTTAATGTGCTGACGTCTGACGTCTGTACCTAAAATCAGTCTTATTTAACTGTTTTGATGAAGACTTCAAACTTACTGCTGCATCTGACATCATGTACTCATATTAATGTCAAGTAATCGAGCGAGCATCAATTGTTTTTTTACCTGAAAAAGGGCAACTATAACGTCTGTTCGCTTTTAATAGGGTAGTTGACAAAAAAATCTAATTAGTCCATCGGATAGATTTCCAAAAAATATTGGACTCTTTTTTCTTTTTACGTACACCATAAACGAAGACGATACAGCCTAGTGCTTCGAAATGTCGCACGACGTCATATTATAGTTGGGTACATTTTTACCAGAAAGTGAAGTCACCAGCCCCCACTCACGATCTTTGACACGTTTTATTTTCGTCAATCTTTATTAATTTGATAAAACAAAAAATACGTATCCAATATTTTTCAATAATCTAACAGACGGACTAAACAGAATCATATTTTGTTTAGTCAGTCAACTACCCTATTCTAACTTATGAAGTCAAATACAAATAAATCATAAGTCATCAGCATAAATACCCCATTGTACCGTGGACTATAAATAGGAAGCTTAATCATACGTTGCATGATAACATACGATTATGGTTGAATTCGTAATGAATGACATTACAATTTGCAACAAACATTCTGAACTACCCTCCGATTTATCGAATTGGCTATTATGCAGTTACCAGTGGTTATGTCAATTGAAGCTTATAATATTACAAACAGGATACATTGACATTGGCTTCATTTGTCATGCTCTGTGTATCACTATCACTATCACTACATAGTATAAAACAAAGTCGCTTTCTCTGTCCCTATATCCCTATGTATGCTTAAATCTTTAAAACTACGCAACGGATTTTGAAGCGGTTTTTTTAATAGATAGAGTGATTCAAGAGGAAGGTTTTAGTATATAATTTGACCGACATCCACGCGAGTGAAGCCGCGGGCATCAGCTAGTCCTAAATAAAGTGCAGTCCGATTGCCAGGTGACAGGATTAGGTCACTGATAGTTTCTGGCTTGAACAGAGCTATTCAAATATAGTCCTTATTCCTATATTCATCAGAATAGATACGAAACTGAAAGTGGTTGACGATAGTGAAGATTATTCACGTGCATTTAAGCAGTTAGTGACAAACAATCGTCACCTATTATAATGAGTCTTGGCCTCTCGGGCTTAATAATAGCTATCTTGGCATAACCAGACCAACACAATAGTCAATGAATTAGTAGTCGATCGGTCGGATATAATAAAGATGTAAGGTAATGTTTTGTCGGCTGCGAGTTGTTCGAAAGAGATACCGCGGCCTCGACACAAAGGGCTAAGAAGGAACATGGGTGGTTTTTAGTCAGTAGAAGTCTGACACTCCATTGCGCTCTGCCCAGAGCGGGAGGAGTCATTTGATGATTTCCCACCCCCCCAAAAAAAAAGGCAATGTGTTTGCGACCAATTTCAGATCCAAATTCAAGCCCCATTTTGGACGGTTTGATGTACTGGTGCTATATATACCCAAGGGTGTAAACATAATATACATAATATATGTAATAAACTAAATGCGATAAATGGGGCGAAAAGATTACTCGTCGACATATCACGAACCTACCATACAGTTTTAATGACTAGACAAAGTTTGCTGCCAAACAAAGATAAAGTATGAAGAGTTGTGTGTCGAAAGCAATTTGTTTAATGTAAAACGAATGTGATAAATCGTTTTCAGAACGATTGATTATATTGGAAAATACGATGACAAGCAAAGCTAACTTTGCAAGGTTAAAAGAGAGGATAGATAGATCTGGACAGGTTCATGTATACCTTCTCTCTAGACACTATTTTATACAAGAAATTTCCTAAATAATTATAAAATTCGCTTTAAAATCTACACAGTAGTGCGTAAGTATGTGCTAACGAAGTGAAAACACGAACAAGCAGTTTTGTTTACGTAACTATTCGTAGATACCTCACGTTAACCACTTTTGCTTCACATTGTTTTGGAAAACCACATGTAGACACAAAACTCCACAAAGTTTTAAATTCATTTTAGCTTTAACGCTAACTAAAAAAAGATGACATTTTGTTTTAGTCCATAGTTTGCCCGAAAAGCTTTTCACAATAAAATGCTAAACTTTTTGACGTGCATTTGACTCGGTGTCATGCATGCGGTACGCGGGTGACGATTTGATCGCCACTCACTGAGTTTTTTATACAAAAATGCCATCTCTGAAAAACACCTTTCATGTATAAAAAAGGTGCTGTGGCGTTTTTGGAATACAACCAGTAATGTTTGTAACGACTGAGCTATAAAAAGCTTGGTATTGCAGCCTCTTACATATTTTAAATTTCAATTTCAGACTGCTGTATTATTCCATTATTATGTGTCTATTATTTTGCAAGCAAGTTGATTTTTTACCATTCAATTTGATCACCTAAAAATAAGAGTTAGCCATAACAGAAACAGTAAGTAGTGGTTGAAACGGTGTGTGATGACCCTTTCAATCACGTTCTTATATTTAATTAGAGTAACTGCTTGTAAAATAAAATAAAAATAAAAAAATAAAATTGTTTATTGTGTCTCATAGGTAACATTTACAAATGTGAATGAAACAGCCCCAGTAAGTAATAAATAACACTTGTGTTGGGGTCGTTTCGCTCCTTCCCCTAATACATAGGTAACAATATTGAGACTCAAAATTAAGATGTTAAAATAGACACAATACAAATACAATCAAATTATTCAATAGGAAATAGTTAATATTGTGTTGTTGCAGCGTCAATATTTCGAATAGTAGGTCCTAACTCCTACTCGTAGACACAACTAAATTTAAAACATCATTTTTTTACAGAATAAAGCCCAAAGTTTCTGAATTCTTTTAATCAATTAAATATGAATGTTCTCGAAAGTCGATCCGATTAACTTCTTTAGTTAGCGGCGACCTGGTCAGTAATCAACCTGTCGACCAGATTGAAACCTTGACATGAAGGGAAACTTTCAGTTGTTTCAATAATAAATAATGTATTGTTTTTAATACCGGCTTTAATGCAGGTGGTATGAAACGATTACTGTCGTGAAATGAAATCTGCTGACTATCGGTCTGCTGGGTCTGCGGGTGCTGACTATCGGTCGTGCACGTGGGTTCGAACGCTGTGCCACTGGCAGGCGCATCACTTTGTGTAATTAATTTCACCACCACTCTCAAAAGGTAAAGGAAAACATCGTGCGACATATCCTAGAACCAAAAATTTGGAAATAGGTGATATCTTTGTACCTAACCGTACGTCCCGCATGCTGTAATCCACTTCTTTTAATAGAGAAGCTACGTCTATGTAGTGAGATAGAAAGAAAGAAAATATTTATTTGTCGCAAAAACAAGAACATACTCGTACATTACAAGCGAGGCACAAAAAACAATACAACGCATACCGCACGATACAAGATTCAGCAAGATACTTATAAAATCCTCCCTCGTATTTCATACGATAATAAACCTACGAATCTATTCATAATTCACAGTCAAGGACGCCTTTTCCTTACTAATACTCATTAAAAGTCAGCTCTGTAGAAATTGTTCGCGTGAATGAGCCGAAATGAAATCCAATTACTCGTTTTAAGTTGAGGATATATTAAAGAGCTTTCACTGCTCGACGTATCAGAGCTTTTTTGTTCACATGTCATCTTTACTTGGCCATTAAAGCCGTGAAATAGTTTAGCAGTCTAGTCTAGCCTTCATGTTTGGTTTAAAATTATCGTGAGTTGGCTAAACATTTGTGGTAATACTGGAATTAGATGAGTAATCTCTTTACTGATCTGTTTTAAGGTTATTTTGTGGATATTATTCAACTGTTTGATTTATACATTAGGAATGAGAGTTCTAGGTATACCACCGATTAAGGTAAAATTTATATATTATATCGAAGTAAAGTAAATTTTGACGTTCGAAAAGTGCTGATTATCAGCCTAGTTTGAATAAATGACTTTTGATTTTGATTTTTGATTTTATGGGTATCTATACAATCTAATTTAGCAAATGATAAGTAACTAGGTACTTCTTAGTGGTGAAACAAACTCGTTTTAAAACGATATTACCCACTACTTCCATCGTTACCAGTACGGTCGTAATTTTATCATATCTTTTGAGATAAGATTAAACCGATATTGTTGAAAACCTTGGCCTGATTACCTTAGAAGCTTAGAAGTTATATTTAGGTTTCTATTTAGGGTACTAAAATAACAAGAGAATTGAACGAAATCCCTGAGATATAATTGTATACTTGCTTCAGAGCAAATAATAAGTTCTTTGTCGATTGATTGCAACATCTCAAACGACTAATTCTACTCTTTTCTAAGATATCACTTCGAAACGAATTGACGGCAGAAATTTCTAGATATAAAGGACATTAGGATTAAATGTCTCTTGCGGCATTCGAAACTATTTACTATACCCACATCACGATATGATTTTCCTAGATACTAAAAAACAGTAACGAAATATTATGTTATTACAAAAAGAGTTTTTGTAAATCTGGCTAGCAAAAGCATCGCTCTGGCAACTTGCCACTCTGTACAGTGTAAGGCAGTTCTAAAATTTTATTACTGACCACAACTTTCAAAGTATTCAATGTACGATATTACAGTACTTTTGTACATGAACATATTGTCAAACTCCACTTAGCACTCAAGATTTGTTTTACATAAAGAGGTGACTTAGGCAAACGGGATCATACTACCGTGTCAAAAGAATCTGCTGTTATATTTTGACCATATTTTGTAGAATCCATGAAAAGTGTCTATATGGGGGCTCAGTTTTATGTACTGAATACGTGGTTACCGTTGGGGCATCGATGTTTCCACCCTTAATCCTATGTCCTAACCATGTTCATGGACTGTCTGAATGCATGACAAACAAACATACAAATTCGCATTCATATTTATAATATTACGCTTTGTCTTTTTATTAAAATAAGGTAGGTAATATAGCAGGTATACGATAAATCAGGTAGTTCCGTTGCCACCAGCCGGGTGACAGCTGACCTTTGTCGTGCCACACCGCACCCACCTCTGGCTAATGTCATGACAGCTAGACCTATATTGATCACGGAATCGGGAAATATACTAAAATAGAATACTAAAAGTATTTTGTTCTTTGTTTTTGTACTTTGAAATATGAACCACCAGCCACAATCACGTTACTGTTTGACATTTTATTCCATGAATTCTGATTCACAGGTTTCACGAATAGATTGGTTTCAGATAATGAAAAACTAGAATTTAAAGTTAAGAACTAGCCAAACGCGAACGCACGCGAAACATTAAAAAAAACCTGAATTTCAAAGGAATTACTTAGCAAATTATTAAAAAATTAATCTTGTCTTGCACAAGACAAGATTAATTTTTTATTCGGAATTTGATTGAGTTATAGGCAAAAATGATTTATTTAAGTACTCAAAAAAAAGAAACAAATAGTATTTCTGCCGATGCCACTGATGCCTTGCAACGATTGCCTACCATATTCTAATAAGATGCCTGCAACGGCTGCAACAAAGAGATTAGTTGCGAAGACAGATAAGTTTCATGTTACTATGCTTTTTTAGTTTCTTTTTCTATAAATGAGATCATGTCGAAGGAAAATAACTAAAAAGTTTTAACTCTTCTTTTAACATTGCGTGACCTAGGCAACTGAAGGTCGAGGCTAACTTTGAGTCAGGAACAAATTAGCATAAAGGTGAAAGCTGTGGAGTAAAATAAAGCACAGAAACCTGTTGAAAACTAAGTGCTACTACACTGGGAAGGAAACACCTTAAGCTCTGACCCTAACTACTTTTTACCAACTGATCGTCAATCGGCGCAATTTGGCTCAAGAAATAAATTGAAACACACGTGGACATATACATTGAAATATCTACCAATAGTACCCCGAATGATACCACAAATTCAGACACTGAACTTATGAACAAAACCCAATTATGCGTTGACCTGTGAACCGTCTGTCTCATGTTGAGCAGCAGCGCGAGCCAAAGCTAAACAAACACATGCAAAAATACATTGTTTTGAGCTTACACTCGTAGACCTAAACTTTAATCAATCATTCAACTAATTCCTTCGCAATCAGTCTCAAGGGGCGTCACGTGCCTTATACATTATAAAGTTGAACAGTTTAGACGTTGGCTGTTAAAACTTCGTACATAAAATTTACCTTGTATTCAAAGGGAACATGTTATCGTTTTTAATAAAACCAGCCTCCTTGATAAAAGGCGATTGACCTTGAGTGTACGTTTTTATTACTAGAACACAAGGCCTCAAGGTCTTACAGATTAAGTTCTTAGCTGAGGAGCTGGAGTTAAAAGTTTAATCTGGTTCTTGTTCCAATGGTTCATACTTAATGCGGCCTCTGAGACTCGTTGAATGGTAAGGCTTGTTTGGAGGAAAAAGAGAGGTTTAATGGGTTGCTACGGGTTTATGTTCGTTCATTGATTGTAAAAAAGAAGGTAATCAAAATAGGTTTCGATAAATACTATATTTTTCAGTTAATACCAACACCTGTACATTTCTCATTTTCCTACGAGTAACAAATAATACCTACTTAGAAAGTTTGATCAGTTGTGGCCCTTCTACTGTCTTCAATAAATAAAAAAGAAATAGTAGTTATTCACATAGAAAGAATTATACTTATACAAACTTATCTAAATTAAAATATCACCCATATTTTCATTTTGCAACTGCAAGTAGTCGACAAATAAATGATAAATGATGTTTATTTTGCAAATAGGTTTTTAATAACACTTTCACAAGTCACTTTTAAAATAAATAAAAGTAAAGTCTCCAATATCAATTTATATTCCGAGCTAAAGAGTTCTTTTTGGTCTTTTTGGTCTGTTTGGTCTGTTTGGCATGCTCTGCATTCGGAAACTTATTCCGTACCTAAAGTGATTGGGTGCACTAAAGAAATTATGAGCAAACACCACAGTAAATCAGTGTAAAGCTCTCTGCAAAAATATATCAAGTCTTTTTCAATTAAACAATGTTTATGCCAAATGCGATTTTAAGCGTAGTTTTGAGCATGTTTTTGGCCCGGGTTACGGGTACTGTTGTTGGAAGTATACCAATTCTAAATAGGTATGTAGTAGTAAAGCAAAAAAACAGGTGTAAGTTTGTGTATATACTTATAATTGTCCAAAAATAGCTATTTTCTGTCCGTTATGTAAGAGACAGGACTGTCTTACATAAGTAAGTACATTTTGGAAGACAAAATAATCTTGATAGTGCATTTTCATTGATATAATTTTTCTGTCACTTCGGGGACAATTGTTACAGCTTCAAGAAATTTCTCGAAACACGTTCAGCCAACCAAGTAAGTACTACATTAGTAGTAGTTACTTGGTTAATTAAAGTAATAATTATAATACTTTAATTATACAAAGTGACCTACTAGCCCGATGTTCCTTCCTTTCAGGGTTAACAACGGTAAATGTGGGACTTACAAAATAATGTTACTACTTCTTGTAAATGTGCTGAAAACTTCACCAGAGGGCGAGTAAGGATGATCATAAGTTTCGCGCTACACTGAACTGTTTAATGTTTCGTGAGATTTATATTGAATGTATAAGTTTAGAAAGGGATTGCCAAGTTTTAACTTCGGAAAATTTCGTTTTGCTTCAGTGGTCGCAAGAATGTTTGGGAATAGTAAAAGCTTTTCTTGGTTTTATCTATACTTTAAAACATTTCTAATCTTAAATGGACATACCTTAATATGAAAGAAATATATATAATAACAATAAGAGCCATGACAATACGTTTCTCCTGTTACATCCACGGACAATATTCAATTTAAAATACACTGGAATTTCCTACCCAGTAACCATTTGCCTAGACTTTTCCCAACTATATTGGAGTTGGCTTCCAGTCTAACCGGATATAGCTGAATACCAGTGCTTTATATGGAGTGACTGCCTATCTGGCCTCCACAACCCCCTTAGAACTACGTTAGTACGCAGTACACCTACATATATCAAGTAGTGCTTGAATTAAGTAATACATCCGAGGGATTAAACGAAAATGTTCACCTGCACTGGCTCAAAGACAACTTGATCCCGTCTTACACAAAAGCTGTCACTTCTTAAAGGCTTTCGTAGAATATCCGACTGTGGCTTTACTAAGCAGTTTACTTATAACATTGACAAACAAATATCTATTGTCAATAGCTACGTACTTATCGTACATCCATAAACTCACGCCACTTTCCTATGGGGGTAGGTAGAAAAACAAAAGCCACATGCTACGATCCTTACATGATCCTTTTACCTAGTACGTACCTACGTTCTTATCAATAACTAAATAACAACTTAAAAGCCAAAATTATTTATAAAATAAAGGTATGGTTTCTACACGTGGCACACGTTCCACGTTTCTTAAAATAAAAAGCAACTTTTACGAACATCCTGCCGTAACCATGTACGTATAGACAAGTACTTACCTATCTTATTAGACGTAAAAAAAAACACTTTTACATACAGCTACGAGTATATGTAAACGAACCAAAAATCTCCCAACTCACAGAAACATCTTAAACGTCTGTCAAACCAGAACATTGAGCGCAGATCCACAAAGTCCGTTTACAAGTACAAAGAGGGTGCTCTTGTGAAGTGGTGGGGGGAGGAAATCACGTCGAGAGTCTCGATGGGCCTCCAATGAGGGCCGTTCTTCCGCGGGCCGTCGACGAGGGCCGTCCGACTACGGGCCGCTTGCTCAGGGGCTTGAGCTAATACCCGGTATTGAACTAATTAGATGGTTTTAAAGGAATACCGGGAAAGATATTGTAGAATTTCTGTAAGTATTTGCGCTTCGTAACAGATTGGAGGTTTGTAAGAGGTGATTATGTCGAGATTTTTAATAAGGTAGGCATTGGAAAGGATCTTCTAAGAAATTCGGTGAACGATTATTTTCATGAAACTCTCGGTGGTTGAATGGGGTTTATAATTATGTATGTAGGATCATCTCCTATTAAAAGTGCTCAAAGAAAATAAGTACATAAAGTCCAAATATAGAATTTTTTTAAATATTAATTTACTAGCTGTACCCGCATGCGTTGCTATGCCCTTTTTCCTACATAATACCTGCCTACCTACCTGCTACATACCTACTACTTACCTACCTACTACCTCCTATCCTACCTACCACCTCCTATCCTACCTACCTACTACCCTACCTACCTACTATCCTACCTACTACCCTACCTACCTACTATCCTACCTACTACCCTACTCACCTACTACCCTACCTACCTACTTACTACCCTACCTACCTACTTACTACCCTACCTACCTACCTACTACCCTTCCTACCTACCTACTACCCTACCTACGTACCTACTACCCTACGTACCTACTACCCTACCTACCTACCTACTACCCTACCTACCTACTACCCTACCTACCTACCACCCTACTTACTACCACCCTACTTACTACTCTACCTAGTCTACTATCCTACGTACTGAGTTGTGTTTTGTTATTCTGTCAGTTGCGTTTTGTTATACCACGTTTTATGTCACGTCTCACGGGAACGACGGGAACGGGAAAAAAATCCTATATCCTTCTCCTGGTTTTTAGCTACCTCCCTACCAATTTTCAGCCAAAACAGTGCCTGAACTTTCGAGACATTAGAGACAATAGCTCAAAGAGTATATAACCACTACGTATGAATAGCCAAGAAAAATCATAGACAACCTATAAAAAGACATTTACACTTTTGTTAACCTGTAGAATAAATCTTAGGTATTATTTTCTGAAATTAAATAATTAATAAATAATTTACACAAATTAATGTCTAAAACAAACAAATATAACAGTACCTGAACTTTCGAGACATTTTACGAAAAATAAATTTCTGAACGCACACATGCATAGTTGTTACAGTATTTGACAGGATTGGACAACAAATGTTTGACATGACTAATAAACAAATCAGCATTTATTGAAATGATTAAGTATTCATTACACATATCGAGTTTTCATTGTTTTTAAGATGTATTATGCTATTCGGGGCGGAGACAAATCCAGCGAATCAATAACCATGAAAATTGGTTCAGCAGATCTCGAGTTATAAGTGTTGTAACAAACCCGTCTTTAACATAGGGTACCCTATGTTATCTATATATATAAAACAGAGACGATAGGTACCTACGAGATATTTAAATCAAGTATTTTTCCACTTTGAAAGGTGCAAAACTTTATTATACATAGAAAGTGGGTCAGCTCTTAAAATAAACTAGTCTAGACTGCCACTCTTTCCACAGAGTTTAGGCAACAAAGTTAAATAACATGAACTACAAAAAGATAGGGTTGAAAAGCTAGATTTATTTAGCTTTTTCTATCGAAACCTGTACCAACCTTTTAAGCCTTTCGTATTAAATAATTTTCTAGCTTTTCTTTTGTTACCCAGTTCTGTGTAGGGCAACCAGTTTCAAGATTTTTTTCATATAACTATTCTTTCGTATTTTTGTAGTTGTATTGTTATTTCTCACAAGTCACGGTCGCGTGCGAAAACATGACAGCCGCAAATTAGAACGACGTGAATATTTGAATGAATAATATGGCGTAATTAATTAAAAGTGATATTGATAGCATTCAACTTTTCTGCAATGTAAACCTATTTAGAACATAAATAAAAACTATTTTGTCGCAAAATAATTCTGTATCTTTTGGTTAGTTTATGTCATTCGGTATTCCTATCTGAGCACCGATTTTTAGAGCACCATAGCTATTCTCATTAGAGCACCAATCAATATTTTGACGTGGTGCTCTAATGGGAACAATAAAAATATTTAACTTTATTCCCTTTTGAGCACCTACAGTGCGGTAGCTGCTAGTGATGGGGTGTATAATTAAACTTATCGATAATAACTTTAGTAAAGTTTCACAAACTACAGGAGAACCGAAATATTAGGAGGTATTGGAAATTGGAATCTTAAAATCAAATCTGTATGCCTTTCTAATACCATGCAGTTTTTATCTGACCCATTTCACATTGGTTAAACACATGTAAAAAAAAACGTAAGGAAAAACAGATTATATCACTTTCTCACATTGTGCCATCCATTTTAAAACTACGATGCTACAAATGTTTCTTATGATGGTATGCAATAATCCATAATTCACTTCAGACTTATAAAACCTCTATTTTGTGTTCAGTAGCAAACAGTAAAGGTTGTTTATTGAAAATAAACTGTAATAGCTAAACGTTTATGGAACTGTGACACACTCGGACTTTATTGCATGTTCAGTAATTAAAACTTCTTGCCATAGTTGCCATGCAATCAGAAATATGTTTTACGATAAATGCTTCTAGAAATTGTCGTGCAGCTAATAAGCTATTATGTGCTTTAAAAATTTGCATTAAGATTAATTTTGCATTTAAAACACAAGTTTTTGAAGTACCTACTTAGGTAAGTCTACTAACTTTCCATCTAAGTAACCTCCAATGGACATTATTCGTCACACAATAATTTAGTCAATGTAGAATAAATTAATCAGTGCACGAGTTATCACACGGCCACAGCTCGCGAACGGATGGTTGTTACAGCAACAGAACTATTATTGCTACCCGTTATCGGTACGCGGCTTAGTGCCAGCCGTAGCATAGCAATGCATCTGTCGTACGTGACTATGGAATTGAAGCTTTGAAGCTATAATAAAAGGGACGTAAATTTAATGGAACACTGACAATAGAATGTGGAATGTGTACCTGCCTACAGCATAAAGTGGTTTCGATATGAACGCACGTTTCATACAACAAAGCAGACAAATCATTAGTGCGAGCTCCAACTGAAAACACGATTGGAATACAAATTGAAATGAAATTCATGTTACGCTTTAACTTGTAGGGAAGTGTTTCAGAGGATTTAATCAGTAATTTGCAGGTAAAATGAAGCTTTTCAAGAATGTTCTCAAAAATATTTAGTCATCGTTGAGGATTGCAGCATTGAGTGTTAAGAAATAATATAATATGCATTTACATCAAATACCAAAAAGCTTAAAAGACACCAATTCCAATTTTTCGAATTTTTTACTCATTTTAGATTTTTCTGTTAAGAAATATCTTTGCTAATCCGTACCATGTAACACGTACCAGAACCAATTAGTACCCAGGGAACTGACTGATAAGAAGAAATCGAGGCGGCTCTTAGACAGCTTAAGAATGGAAAAGCCCCTGGCGAGGATGGGATAGCGACTGAACTTCTGAAAGCAGGAGAAGTCTTCTGTTAAGAGAGCTTCGGGAGATTTTCAACTCGGTCCTGTTCTCTGGGAGAAATCCAGAAGCGTGGAAAAGGAGCGTGGTCGTTCTCTTCTTTAAAAAAGGGAACAAGACTCTACTAAAGAACTATAGACCCATCTCGCTCCTTAGCCACGTATATAAGCTGTTCTCAAGAGTCGTCACGAACCGTCTAGCGCGAAGACTCGGCGACTTCCAACCACCGGAGCAGGCTGGGTTTCGAGGAGGATATAGCACCATAGACCACATCCACACAGTGCGACAGATTATACAGAAGTCCGAGGGATATAATCGGCCTCTGTGTCTTGCATTTGTGCTTTCGACTCTATTGAGACCTGGTCTATTCTATAGGGTGTAAAAGTACCCTTAACGCAAACGAAGGGCACTTGTTCTCCCCACCACTGCGATCATTTTCTTGTTCTAGACCATACCTGGGAACCTCCTAGTTACGGAGATATTGGGGGTCAAAATTCCAAATTTTTCACAGCTGTTTTGGTAAATACTAGTTTTTCAGGTTATAACTTTACTTAAATTACCTCCATGACCCGTTCACTATTCAAAGCATCCACTAGCACAATGTTTTAACAGTGCTACATTGAGTTTTACCGTAAAATGTGATTTTTGACCCAAAAAAAAAAAGACGTTTCCCAGCATAAATTTTTGCGTAGGGGTACTTAGTTTGATGTACAGAATGTTTGGTTGACGGATGCGTGAAGGGTTCGTTTACACCCTGTAGAGTCATTGCAGCGATGCCAAGTAGACTGGCGATACATCCAAGTGCTGAGGAACCTATACCAAGACGCCACAATGACCGTCCAAACTCACAACCAGCTAATATAAGAACTTAGCTAGGCTGGCAGCTTTTGGGAAGCTTCGTTGGGTCTTCTCGCCACGCATTTCGCAGAGCTTAAAGACTAAGATCGTCAACCAGTGCGTCGTGCCTGTTATGACATACGGGGCTGAAACCTGGACACTCACGGTACGGTCGGTCCATAAATCGCTCAGCGAGCTATGGAGCGAGCTATGCTACGAGTCTCTCTCAGGGATCCCGTTCGAAATGAGGTGATCCGACAGAGGACCAGAGTTGTCGACATAGCTCACAGAATAAGTCAGCTGAAGTAGCAGTGGGCAGGCCACATTAGCCGCAGAACCGATGACCGTTGGAGTAGACGTCTTCTTGAGTGGAGACCGCGAATCGGCAAGCGTAAGGTGGGACGCCCCCAGGCTCGGTGGAGCGATGATCTTCGCAGAGTGGCTGGTAACAACTGGATGAGAGTTGCCGAAAATCGAGTTGAGTGGCGCAAGATTAAAGAGGCCTATATCCAGCAGTGAATTGCAATAGGCTGATGATGATGATGATGATGAATGAAACTGTGTCTCTTAAACACAGGCTATCTTGTCATCAGCCTAGCTAGGAGAACAGAGCTCCAACAACCTTATTGTTCACTACTTTCTGTGTTACTGTGTGACCTGTTATTATTATTTAAGTTAAATGTTGTAAATCTACAATCTGTTTATGCTAAATAAATTATTATTATTAATTAACCAGGCACGAGGTGGCAGCTCTATTCAATGTATACCAGGGCAATATGTATGCTGTAGTGAATGCGAGCTACCTTCCTGTTGTGTGATGTGAACACTGTTTATCGACGTGGAAACTACACCAACTAGGCCAGGATGTTACTACAGCCGACTAATGGCCATGTTTGCAGATAGTTCGCAAAGCCTCGCCCTCATAATGTATTGTGAACCTCTATTGAAAGAGGAAAGGCCGATTTAAATGTTATGTCAAATATTTGAACAAACATTCGCCAGTGTATATGATAGAATTCAAGCCTTTGAAGTACGATATATGTGTGATCACGTAAAATATCATTTTTTCTCAGCGGAAATTCGAAGATCAAAGCCAGATGCAATGATTTCCTCTCCTTTTAAACCGTCGGTATGCGGGAATTGATTTTTTTGCGTCGCTTTACGGTCGCGTGATACGAATCTACGTATTCGACGAGCTTGATTAAAAAGTTACCCGACCAGCGGGACCCCTCCACACATAAATTATTCAATTTGCCGGAAACAAACAATTCTGAATTCGTAAATCTACCATTAATTTGTCAGAAAAGTGACAATAGCAGACACAACCGAAAGTAGCCAGATAATCCTATTGAGTTAACCATCTGTCCTGGATTACGTGCTAATCCTGGCCTGAGTGGGGCGCGGGGGCAGCAGTCTGTAAATATGTACTACATTATTAACTATCTTTTGTTAACGTTGTGTATCATTATGTTGCCCTTTAGTACCGTTAATTAGGAAAACTCGGGAAATTAACGTTACATAATTTATCAGGCACTGAATTTTGCGCAGATTGAGTGAAAGTGGAACGTTGAAGTACTAATCGTGTAAAGTTCCCGGACGGGATGTTTCTATAATTAAATGTGAAGCTTCCTTTTAGATTAGGCTGCTTTACAATATTTTGTACGTTTACAAAGTTACCATGATCGGTCTACGATGTTCATCCATATTTTCTTATTAAACTTGTCAACTCAAAAGCTCCTTCGTTGTCATCATTGCTTTTATAGTCGAAACGTGAGATTTTGCCTTTTGAATTTGATATGAAAAGTGCAGTATGTAAAGTTTGATGACAAACTTAATGTAATGAACTAAGTTTTGAGCACTCATAGAGGGAAAATATATCGTGGAGTTGTGTCGTAAAACTTGGCACTTGTGTTCGCGCATTCGACGTGTTTATCTGATGGTGAACAGTAAACGGTTTACTTATATTATGAGATACATTAATTCAGTTGAGAGTAGTTATTCAAAATATTAGTTATCTATCTCTTTTTTGAAGATTAATTTAAAATGATAATTTTCTAAATATACCTCAATTTTACCATTCTTTTTTTTAGAGTTAACACAACCAAAACCACAAACATTCAAAACGCAATCATTCCCGAGTACTTACGGAATCAAAGCATTATTAAACATAAGACAAGACGTTCATCCCTTCAAGTTGGCTCCGAGTCAAGTGTCTTTGCATAATGACATGCAAATAAGCGACACTCATTAATACTTACAAAGAGTTTTATTACCTAGCGCCAGATACCAGAGGTACCTGTCGAGGCTGCGGGTTGTCCGCAAGGGATACCGAGGCCTCGACATGAAGGGCGAAGAAGGAACATGGGTGGTTTTTAGTCAGTAGAAGTCTGACACTACCTTTCGCTCTGCCCAAGAGCGGGAGGGGTTATTTGATGATTTCCCACCCCAAAAAAAAAAAAAAAAAAGATGCCAGAGGTATGACTGAAGTAACGAAGCTGCTGTCACAGTGTAAAGAAAAAGAACAAAAGACCCAGTTTTCTTGAGGGGCTCGTGGCTACTGGCAACCGGAAAATAGTTTTGTGTGTAATATGGGACCGTTCTGTATCTTGACTCGTGTAGCCATCGGCTGGGATACTATCTCTGACATAGTCACCACTTTAATAGATCTTGACAGCGGGGTATAATAATATTATATCACACGCCAATGTTTGTAGAAGTAAATAGGCACTTTTTTGAGGTACAGCCTGAACAACAATATTAGTGACATCATCATTCTCTTGCCCTTATCTCATTTGGGGTTGGCGCAGCATGTCTTCTTATTACATGTCATCTCACCAAACATGCTGCACCACTCCTTTCTTGCCATATCATTCTTTACACAGTCCATCCATCGTTTCTTTGGTTTTCCTCTTCTAGACATATCACGTGGGCTTTATGAGTTTTCTACAAACTGGGACCATCATCATTCTCTTGCCCTTGAGACACCTCCTTTTTTACCATAACACAGTCCATCCATCGTTTCTTTGGTCTTCCTCTACTCGTATATCCTTCCACATTCATATTTAAAAACTTCCTCACAACATTTTCCTCATTCCTCCGCATCACATGTCCAAAAAAAGTTTTCTACAAACCGGGACCAACTTAAATAAATCAAATTTAACAAATAATGAGTGATAAACAGTTCTAATAAAAACTTATTCAATTTGTGTAAAGGTCGAGGCCCGGGCCCCTCACGACAGGCCTACTGTATCTTTTTATTTGACGTTGCATTCCCTTAATAAGGTGACCCAGTTAGTGCTGAGTCGGCCTACTGACATTTCGACTGTGACTGATGTGACCAGCTTTTGTGTACGAACGAGACAGTCACGAGCCGATTAACTTGGCAGATTTTAATCTTCAGATTGATGTAGTTTTCAGATTAGATATTTTATTAAACTTGTATGAGTGTAGGAAGGTAAATAGACTAAGTAGGTACTTTAAATACGTTTAAGCAGGTACCTCCGTACTAAGAAACGACGGACCTACTTACATTTAAAACTATCACCTGGGATGTACTCAACTGGGATATGTTCACCCAAGCCTGGTTTTATAAAGAAAAGCTCCTTCTTGTTTTGTCATGCTTAGTTCAACTACTCCTTTTTAATACTGTGCCTTAAAAGATATCTTTATGCATTTCGAAATATTTAATTATTTCAAAATGTATGGTACATAGTTGAACTTAAAATATCCCATAAATTGCATCGCCTGGCTATCATGCCGTATTCAGTGGGCCTCGCGAGGTATTTGTTTAACCACTCCATACCTGCCGTGCCGTGACTGTCCCCATCATTTACTCTCGTTTATCTAGGTTTTTCGTCACCGTAGCATCATTTTGTGACTATTGGCTGTTAGTTATGAAGCCGCAATTTTTTGAGATTTTTTTTTGTGAATTATTATTTATGGATGTCGTAGTTGCTCATACTTAGTTTAGTTATTCTACATAGCCGTTGGTTAAATCATGTTCGTTGCTTGGTTTCGTAAAAAATACTTTTGACGTTCATTAAAAACAGATATTAAATTAGTAACTGCTTTGGGAAGAAAATAAGGAATAAAAAAACCAAGTAGTGAAAATCATAAGTCGAAGTAAGAACATCCCGTCGGGGCTGCGGGCCCGTCGCGCATTCGTAGCAGTTATACCACAAAACTTTCTAACATATAATATATTTCTACAATTGCCTAAAACAAAACCGAATTTCCTAAAATAATACCTCAAGTTCACTGCCAATACGTGTACACAGGTCGGCTGAAGTAGTTTATTACTGAACGGAAATTGTTGCTGATATTCAGATAGGTACGTACCACTAATGCCCTCTTGAAGCATTTATCGAAAAATTATCTTTATGTGCCTACGCTAATAAATTAGAATGGTTACGCCAGCAATATTTTGGATAAAGACGAGATCGAGATTCCATTCGTTCAATTTTGTAGTAACACATATTGTTTTTTTTTTTCATTAAATACCACTTCGCCTGTAATACCCGAAGTGTTAGGTAGAGGTGTACCTAATAGCACATTTCGCCAGTTATGTTTAAGTTTCATATAATAGGAGGTGAGCCTATACTCATTAACCGGGCACAAATCCAGATCCCGTGGCTACTACTGACAAAATTCTGGTAGAAAACCCAAGTGTTTCAAGACAGATATTTTTATTTTTAACGATAACGATTACATTGCTTCCTAACGCTCTAACTAATTCTGTTGTAAATAATAAAATAGTTGATTTATAATAAGTGTGATCTAACTACAATTAAGTAGCTGAGTACTCATTGTTAAGAGACCGAGCCGATAGACTAAGATTCTAATAATACCTTTTTATATTATTGTTGTAGAAGAAACCTCAGTTTACCACTACTAATTTATCAGCTTCAAATTCAAAACTTGCGCCACACGAATTCCGTTTAACCCTAGTTTTGTGCTAGTTCGGGACATTTAAGTCGGACCGAACGATTTGTTCTATTTTTAAACGGAACGCTTTCTAACTTGAAATGCAATCATGCAACCTACTACTGCTTTCATTGTTACGTCACCTCGCCTGACTTTCACGAATTTCAAGTCATTCGTGTAAATTTATATAAATAAAAGTAAAAGTGTTTACGTAACCTTTTTGTTTTTGAAATAAAACTAATATATCTCAACTTCTCAATACGTTTATATATTTATAAGATAGTCACATCATAATTATGATTAGTCTTTTCCTAACTATGTTGGGGTCGGCTTCCAGTCTAACCGGATGCCAGTTAGACTGGAAGCCGAACACTGGCTTAAATCATCTATGTAAATACCAGTATTTTACATAGATGATTTAAGCCAGTGTTCCAATGTGATAGGTTTATTTCTTCATTGGTCGATTTGACAGAAAGTAATCTGCAAGGTAAATAAAATATTGTCTAATGTGTTGTTGTTCAAATTATAATAGTGCCGCTTATTTGAGTTCATTCCGATGAACCTATGAAGATATTAACATTTGGAATGCTAAAAAACAGATACAAACTTCTAAAAAAAATCAATGATTAGAATCCATTTTCTAAAGCCCCAATTTCCTGTGTATTCTTTATTTTCGTATCTAAAATACGAGAAAGAAACGCTTCAAATAATGGACTTTCGTGTTTGCAATACAAAAATAAACACATTTTCTTCATAAAGAGCCACTTTATCTCGGAATTGGCGTCGGCCACCGGCGACTGTTTGCGAATTATATAACAAATTGCGATTTCCTAGAAACGTACTAGCTACATTCTCAATCGTCGTGATTTCTGAAAATTACTAAGCAGTAACTTTCGGCTTTCACATCAAATATTTATAATTTGTGACATTTACGTTTCAGGAATTATGAATTCTTGACGAATGCCTTTCGTTGACCGACAAGTGGTTTCTGAATATCGTTATTTAGCGTTCAGAAATGAACTGTATGACACGAACCGTGAATACATAAAATAAACTGAGCGTTAAGAATGTTTTTAGTTTTGTTGTTTTTCTTTTAGTCTATTCTGTGAACTTTTGACGTGGGGATTATCTGCTAGGACGAGTAGGTGCAAAGTTTTTCCAAACACAGAAAAATAAAAATCATCAGGTATTCGTAAGGAGACAAAATAGGGAACCAAATCAATGCCATTTCAGAATATTATACAATATTATATTGATTCTGTTCATAATTTTTTCCACCCTCCCTCTACTCAGACCGCATTCGTTACGAGTGAGAAGCACGCTAACATAGTCATCTTGTAATTGCACTTGACCTCGCGCTGCCACGTGTCACAAAAACTACTATGGTGATCATTGACTTACAGAGACCGGACTCTATGCTAATTAATATCGTTGAAACATGCATGCCAATATCCATCCTGAATGCTCGAAATATGCAACAAAAGTAGGTACCAAAATATGTAACATAAAATTCAAATAAGTACTATAAAATCAGGTTTTAACTTGAAATTTTACATGTATAGATTTCCTACATTTTCTACGAACCTTTTTTATCTTGTTTACAGAGTGCTGTTTCAAGTGTACCAGTGTAGTACGAATGAGTACTGACTAATGAGTTTGTCAAATATTATATTTCACTCGCATCATCGTCAACATAATCGTCGCCCATGCGGGCCCCTTCCATGTTGCTGACATCTCTTTGAGGCGCGCGTGGAACACGAACGCCATCGACACGGCCTGTTGTCGTCATAAGACGGACGGACGGCGAGCTAGCCCATCACTAACCGTCCTTAGGCCCGCGTCTACGGTGGCCAGAAGCCATCACGTCGACGCCCAGAGCGCCTCCCGCGGCGGCTGGGACGAGAGGTTCTCTCCCTCTCACGTTCCGCCACCTCCTTCGCTAGCATCACTGCTTAGCAGAAGGAGGCGACGGCGTCCCATTGCTCCTCACCCCGGACCATGGCTTGCACCAGAACCGGACGCGAGAGGTCGCCGCCGCCGATCGCCGCTACGAGAACACGGCGGGGCTCCGCCCAAGCAGGACACACCTCCATCCACGCTGTGCTTCACCGTGTCTTTCGGCCGATCCTCACAATGGTTGCCACCGGGGGTTTCCTCCCGTCTGATTCGGTGCAGGTACCTCCCGAAACAGCCGTGTCCGGTGAGTACCGCCGCTATCGTGGCGCGCCCTGCACGAGGTTGCGACAGTCGCTCTCTCCATGCCGCCATGAGATCGCACCGGAGGTCTGTCCGCTGCGCAGCAATTTGCCGCGGCAACGGAGTCCCCATCCTTGTACCACTTTAAAACCTATGTCAATCGAGGGCACATCTTATAATTTTAGTATGACAGCGAAACTGAAATGCGCATCCAAAATAAGTTTTATCGACATTTTTATTTTTTATTTTTTAATTTGTTTATTTTATTACAATCTAGCCTAGTAAGGCTAATAAGCAATTTTAATCTAACTTAATTTGCTAAAAGTAAAAGTATATCTAAGAGCACGTCCATTGCGTTTACTTAGCGTCTATTAAGGTGAAGTCACTTTGTTCTTGTGTCCATATAAATAACTCGTATATTACACTCGCGGTAAAGTCACAGATATGTTACACTACATTACACTACACTAACTCAAAAGGTTTAGTCCTTTTAAGCCTTCTTACTATGTCCGTGTTATCGAGGAGCTGGATGGCCTCAACATTAACATGATGATGAAGCCGATGTTCATGAGCTTCTGCATATTTTTGGATTATGCTGTTTACGAACTCTATATTCAGGTCCCGATGGATGTCGTCAATTCGTATATACCAAGGCGCGTTCACGATGTTCTTGAGTACTTTGTTCTGGAATTTTTGTATAATTTCTACATTGCTTTCTTTGGCACAACCCCATAGTTGTATACCATAGGTCCATACTGGCATAAGGACTGATTTGTAGATCAGGATTTTATTAGAAACTGACAACGCGGAATGCTTTCCTAGTAACCAGTACATGCTTCTGTAACGAATTTCTAATTCTTCTCGTTTCTTTTTGACATGGGCTTTCCAGCGAAGCTTTGCGTCTAGGGTCATACCAAGATATTTGGCAGTGTTTTCGTACGGTATACTTTTGTTGTTTATGTATACTGGGTTGTGTTCCGATTTCTTGTTAGTGAAGTCAATGTGAATGGATTTTGTTTCATTCAACTTTATCTTCCACTTTTTGGTCCAATCATAGAATTGATTTATTGCTGTTTGTACTTTTACCACAGCTTCCTTGTGACTTGATCCTGTGGACATTATTGCGGTATCATCAGCAAAAGTAGCGATAGTTGCATTTTCTAGTTCTGGTATATCACATGTGTGCAATAGGTACAGGACCGGGCCTAGAACACTTCCTTGTGGTACACCAGCTTTTATTTCTTTTAGTTCAGAATAGACGTTTTCTTGCCTTACTCTAAAGACTCTACCAGTTATATATGATTCTAATATATCTGAGAACTGTTTTGGCAACATAGTTCTTAGTTTATAAATCAATCCCTTGTGCCAGACTTTGTCAAAAGCCTGGGCTACATCTAAAAATACAGTGGTACATACTTTCTTATCTTCAAGAGCTTTTTCAATTACTGTTGTAATTCTATGCACCTGATCTATCGTTGAATGTTTTTCTCTGAATCCAAATTGATATTTTGGTATTATGTTGCTATTTTCTATAATTGGTTTTAGTCGTTTTAGAAGTAGTTTCTCGAAAAGCTTTGACATCACTGGCAGCAAGGAGATAGGCCTGTATGATGATGCATCTTGAGGTGGTTTCCCTGATTTGGGGATCATGATCACTTCTGCAACCTTCCATAGGTCTGGAACATGCTTTAGTCTAAAAGAAGCATTAAGTATCTTAGTAAGTTTCACCAAGGCTTTTCTTGGTAGATTCTTTAGGATTTCCCCTGTGATAAGGTCATAACCAGGGGATTTTTTTGGGCTGATGTGATCTCTGATTTCTTTGAATACTTCTTTTGGTGTTACAAGTTTTATCTCTTGGTCTACTTGTAGTAGTTGTTCCCAGTGGAGATCTTGGTTAGCGCTCTCGGTTTGTGTAAAAGTGTCCTCCAAGTGTTGGGCAAACCTTGATGCTTTTTGCTCATTACTTATTGCCCATTGTCCATTTAGCTCTTTTATTGGCGGTATGTGAGCAATAGGTTGTTTTTGGTTCCTTGTGGCTTTCCATAGTGAATAATCAGTCGATCGATCATTAGTGAGTTGATGAAGATGCCTATTTAAATTTTCGTCCCGAAATTTCTTGATTGCCTTCCTAATTTGTTTAGTTATTCTATTTAACAGTGTCTTATCATGGGGAAACCTGTTTTGCTGCCACTTTTTTCTCAATGTTCTTTTTTCTCTGATCAGATCTGTTATTTCTTTTGGATAAGTGTTAACCTTCACAGTTCTTCTTTTCTCGGGTGTATTAGCCCATGCAGTTTGTTGGATATCTACAATAAATTTGCTTAGTTCTAAATCAAGATGGTGCTTATCATTTATGAATATATTTAAGTCTATTTTATTTTCTAAGTCTATTTTAAAGGATTCCCAGTCTGTGAACTTGTTCACGAGAAACGGATTGCCTTCTCTCTGTTTGACATATTCACTAATGTATAAAATTATTGGTGAGTGATCAGAGTTCATATTAAATCCTTCTTCGGTACTTATAAAGTCAGAGGATATTCCTTTATAAATAAAAAAGTCAATTAAGTCTGGAATTTTTCTTGAGTCTGTTGGCCAATATGTCGGTTTTCCAGTTGATAGAACCTCTGATTTGGTTTCTTGTATGGCACTTAGTAGCTCTCTGCCTTTTGTAGTAGTTAGTCTGGAGCCCCAATAGGTATTCTTGGCATTGAAGTCTCCACCTAATATAAATCTGTTTCCAAGTAGCGCTAAGAGTATCTTGTATTGCTCTTTTTTTAGTGCGTGTTTTGGGGGGACGTATATAGCTGCTATAGTAACGGAGTCGTACATATATCTTTTCATTTTAATAGTTACACCGATCACTTGCATTTCCTGATCTTCACATTTGGTCTGTTCATAATGATGTATGTTTTCTCTTATTATGACGGCGCTGCCTCCTCTCGCGGAGTTATCAGGATGCAGGGCATGATATATCTTGTAGCCTTGAAATTTAACAAATGATTGTCGTGTAAAGTGTGTTTCGGAAATTAAGCATATATCTACGTTTTCTGTATCTAGGACTACTTGTAACTCATGTTGGTGTTGCAGCAGTCCATTAGCATTCCAAGCCATGATCTTGAGGTTATTAATCATTTTCGCAGATGAATTGGAGCTTTTTTGGCACTCATTTCTAGTTTTTTAAGCCGTTCATCAAATGTTGACATTAGACTTAAGATTTGGTCGAGTTTTGACTCCGAACTTGTCTCCATATTATTTTATCCTCCATCCTGTTTATTGTATCCTCCTCCATGTTGTTTTATCGACATGAGAAAAATCAGTCACAATAATTATTATGTTACCGATAACGATGCTTTCTTGTTCAATTTTTATTGTGGAATGATTTCGTTCGGAGTTTTCAAACCTCGGAACCTATCCTTCTGCAGCGAGGTGTGAGACAGAGAGACGTCATATCGCGGAAGCTGTTCACCGCTGTACGAGGATATCTTCAAGGTTCTGGACTGGGGAGGACAAGGCATCAGCGTCAATGGCGAGCACATCACTCACCTTCGGTTTGCCATCAATATAGTAGTCATGGCTGAGACTATGGAGGACCTCAGTACAATGCTCGATGACCTCAGTAGGGCTTCCGAAAGAGTGTATTTTAAAATAATCACGGACAAACCAAGGTCACGTTGAATGCTTATGTAACACCCTCTCGTCTCAAGATCGGGGACTCTATACTCGAAGTTGTAGACGATTATATCTACCTGGATCAAACGGTCCAGTTAGGTAGGTCTTTTTTTCTTTTGGAGTGTGAGAAATCATAAAATGACTCCTCCCGCCCTGGGCAGATCGGTAGGGAGTGTCAGACTCCTACTGACTTAAAACCACCCATGTTCCTTCCCTTTGTGTGCAAGGCCGCAGTATCTCTTTCGAACAACCCGCAGCCCCGACAGGCGTCGGCCCTTGCGACGTGGTATCGCACGGCTTGCGTCTGACGAATTCTATAGTTTCTAAAATTTAACGTACTTTCGGAAAACGGGACTATTTTGTGTCCCAGAGCTTTGTTTTGGGGACAACGGGACAGGTGACCGAGAAAAGGGACAGTCCCATTCAAAACGGGACGTATGGTCACTTTAAGTATAACCCCACAAATTTCCGGCCGGGCTGTCTGCTCATCCGGTACGGTGGAAGAGCACGCAAGCCCTGACATTGCTCTTGAAGTGCTGACCTCGCATGTAACACAGTCTTATGCTAATTAGTTGTACGAACTCTGAGCGTGTTCAGGAGTTTGTACAGCGTAGCGGTGAGGATTTGATTATGTAAGCGATTTAACATGTGTCTGGTCTACGACATTGAAGGCTAGTGATGTATGTCAGATTTCGGAGAGGTGTGCCGCGTGTGTTTATTTTTTCTAATCTATCTATCTCTGTTTATTGAATTCTGTTGTGTAGGTCTAGGTTTTGTTTCGACCAGTATCCTTTCCGCACAAGTTTCAAGGTAACTCACTAAAGCAAGTAAAGCTCATTTCTGTTATTATATCATTTGCCTAGCCTTTTGCCGACTATGTTGGGGACTTGTAGTGAATTTCCTGTATAATTGGATGCAGTATTTAATATGGAGCAACTGGAAGATAGATATATCTTCCACAACTCAGCTACTGGGTAAAACAATACACTATACAATTCATATTTCTACATAAAAGGTTGAAATAATATGCAATCGTAGATTTGGTACACTTTTCACCCTCTAAAAGTGCTGGCAAAATTACCTCCGTAGACATTGACTTATATATTACTGCGTAAGGACTGGGTGGACGGCATGTTAAAATGACGCCACAAACGTGGTCCCAATAAGGTCTTTCCTAAGCCGAAGTGAACTAGTCCACGATCGGCTCTCTTCGGGTGCGGTTGTAAATTTTATTAAAAGCTTTATTTATGTTCTTTATACCTCGAAAATGCCACACCGCTTATACAAGGTTACGTTAACGAGCAGACTACACCAATTCTCTGTATGGCGAACGCGTCGAGCAAATGTTCGGACGACCGTATCTTTAGTTTCTATATCAATGTCCGTAGACCAACAACTATTGAAAAACCACGTACCTTAGTTTGAAATCTCAATGCATGTTAAATAAAGGCTTGCTTACTCAGCAATTAACTGAGTATGCTAGGGCTATATTTTGTTAGTAAATTACGGTTACCTACGTTAGATAAACGTAACTACAGGTTACCGCGACTGTAATTAATATAGAAGGTAGATAAGAGTAGATAATATGTACCTAATTATAAGTGCTCATTACATAAACAAGCACGTCATTTTAACCGCCTTATAAAAGGAAGAGTAAATGCATTCGGTGAGTTTCTTAGTAGTGGATAATTTACCTTATCAGGTACCTAATCATGTTTATCAAAATAACATTCGTGTTCCAATTTCCTCAAACGATAACTGACCCAAATCTTTACCCTCCTTTTCAAGAGAATTTGGAACAAATTAAGTACTGAGCATGTATTGCACTTTAGGGTACCGTAGCCAAAGAGTAACCAACGGGACCTTATACTAAGCCTCTGCTACCCGTCTATCCTACCATCAGTCTGTCTGTCTGTCTGTCTGACAGCGGGATGTATCTTAGGATCCGTAATACGAGTAGGCCACATTCTGATCAACTGTCTAAAATTTCAACTAAGACATTAGTTGAAATTTTCACAAAATGTGTAGTTGTGTTCCCGCTATGAAAACAAATCACAAAAATATAATAAAGGTAGGCAGTTTTTTAAATATACCATTAATCTGCATTTTCATTTTAGGCTTCGAAGCAAACTATTTTTGGCAAAAAACTTATCGCATGTCCAAAAGCATACAACCGGACATTTAATCGTGACAAGGCATTGTATAAAAGAAAACATTTGGGGAAATCTGTGCTACTCTTACACCCGTATCTAAAAACTAGTCAAAGTGAATATTTGATTAAAATTAATTATTTATCACAAGAAAAGAAACTACAGGATATAAAATCCTGTAGTTTAATAATAGCTTGAAGATAAAATACTTAGCTTTGCTTTCTTTGACGGGTCTTACTTCGTTTAAATTTTTGCATATAAAAATAGTATGCAGAAATAATTACTAAAACTCAAGTACTGTTCGCGTCAAATAACTGTGCCCCTCTGAAGTTGGCTACGAGTGCCTGCGCAGCAGTCAAAATTACGAAACAAAAAGTCAAAAAGCAGTCAAAAATTATACAACATTTATACAAAACTATGTTATCTTTTAAAAATATGTATTTATTTTGTTCAAATACTCGTAATTTTCTACGTGACTGCACTTGCGCGATATTTGCAAATGGCTAACTTCAGAGGGGCAAAGTTATTTGACGCGAACTATACTTAATTACTTTATTCGTGTGTTAATGGTCTCAAAGAGTTTATTTACCCAATATGTATGAAAAGCGGGTAATTTGGTAGTGAAATATCAAAGTATGTTATAATTCTAGAAGACTCTGCTCTTTCTCTATTTTAAACCTTCTTTAGGCCCCACACACAAGCAACAATTCTGTTCTTGGAACTGCAACTAACTTCATTATGTCCAATTTCCACATTTGATACACATCTACCCGTCTACACCTAGACTTAATTAAATCAACTCAACCCGGGCGCCCCGTTGCAATGTTCTCGCAGTTAACATGATACAATATTGTTCTAAATTGCATTTGTTATACAGAAATACCGTGTACTTAGAGCCCAACGAAATTATTCAACAAAAAAGGTGAAATGAAATTGTAAATTTCTTCGAAGCATATTAAACGACACCAACAATAGCTCTCGCAAACGAATCCACTCGCGAATCGTAAAAAACTCGACTTAACAAACTTCAAACCTTTAATACAAAGACGAGAAGTTCCATTCAATGTCTTTTACATATTGTACCTACTTTTCTTTGTTCGCTAATCCACATCAAAAGAACAATAGTCATTAGTTTTCCTTTTTTATTTTTTTATACTTTAATCTGGTGTGGGGTTAGAGTGGCCATGACAGTTTAGGACTTTAGGGTGACGGCAGAGTGATAGGCACAGCCTTAACAAAGGCATGATGACCGACGATTTTCACCATCACTGAAAGAAATTGAGCAACGAAATTATGTAAGATTGATATCAACGTGATCTTAAGCTGTCATGAATCTTGGTTTTTTTGTGGAAAATTGACGAAATTTTTCATAAAGTTGTGTATTATGTTGTATAAGATGGCTATTTAATTTTTTTCCGTTCTTTATAGAAAAAAGAAAGTGTTATCAACGTGAAGCAGTTTTATTAAATTATAGGATTGTAAACATAAATATTAAAACACACACGGTAAAGGTATAAACAGAACCTAAATGAAAACGCCCAAACAAATCAACAAGTAAACTATAATATTCAAAGCCGCGGCGTATAATTAGTAGTTACGTAAATATGGACACATGGGCAGTGGAATAAACTATCACTTTGCGTACAAATTACTGCAGCACTATAATTAACACAATCAGACACACAGGTAGATCGTCAGAAGGACTAATTGCTTAATAACATTACCACAGGCGGTAATTTAATAACCGTAAAAGAACGTAAATATTTGTATTTACTAAGGCATTGCCGGCTCAAGCGTATGCAATATTAATGAGCACGCTTCGAACGAAAATGGAACGCCTCACCGTATTTCAAAGATACAATTTTCATCCACAAAGTGAATTACTTATTAGTTCCAAAATTACAGAACGTAATTTCGACTATGAATTCTTGAAAAGTGCCTATATTTGAACAGGATCCCGCGGCATTTGCTGGTGAATTTAAAAACGTTTTGACTTGAAGCTTTACTTTGTCTAGTGCCGGTGAAGAAAGCAGGAATTTATTTATTAAAACTCTGGTGTCTGAAGATTTTAACTTCTGGTTACTGAGAAGATTTATATAACAAAATGTAAGACATAGGTACAAAGGAATAACTCGGACATTAAAACGAATATGTTTGATATATACCAAGGTTTTATTTTAGGTTTGGTTTGTGATGCTTGCTTCTGATATATCTAATTTACAAAAATCTAAATGAGAAAGTTTGGTTGGGTGGGTGTATGTAAGAACAGAACGACTGATCGCCTGTGGATGAAAATTGGCACAGAGATATTTTATAATATGGATTAAGACATACATAGGATACTTTTTATCCCGGTATCTAGTGGGACAATTACCAGACTCCACGCAGGCGAAGCCGCGCGTATAGTAAGAAGTAGCTGATGCCCGCAGCTTCGCCCGCGTGGTTGTCGGTTAATTAACAAAAACAATCCTCGAGAACCACTATATCCATAGGTGGAAACAGCATGAAAAACGGTGCAGTAGTTTTTGAGTTTATCGCGAACAGACAGAGACAGACGCGGCGGAGAACTTTGTTTATAATATTTAGTGATTTACATTAATGTGTATAGTAAAAAAAATACTCTAAATGCGCATTGGAATTCTAAAGCGCATTACTTGTCTGTAATTACTTCCTATTACATGTATCCAACTAATACTCACTCGTACGTTGGGATAAAAGATATTCACAGATATCAATAAAATTCAAGCCACAGAGTTTAATTTTACCCCACGAGTACCGTGGTACCGTGCAGTCTGCGTGTATTCAATTGTAAACGTATCGGGGACATTAGCGACTCGATCACGTCATGCACTAGGGCTGCATGCACCTCAATATTTCAGCTGCATTTGCGGGGAGGTCGCATGTCGTGACTCAACTCTTTGCTGGGACAAATTGATAGGCAATTTTCTTGAACGATTCCTTTCACAGATGGCGATAAGGGAAGAAAAGTAAAAAATGGTTATATTTTTTCAGCACACTTGCTCATAAAGTGGCTCTAATTTCACCGCAGTTAGGCACATAATAACACCAGTAATCAAACTGTGACTTTTCATTGCCATTATTCACAAGTGAGTTATTGGTTTTTTTTTTAATTTTATTTGTTGAGTGGCTTTGTTCTTAAAAACGTTTCGATACTAAAAAGATTGTGTTCAATATAGTACAAATAAATTAATGTACCTATTGCTTGCTCATTTCATGCAACTTCGAATTTAAATAGATGATTTCAACTTGTATGTTTTTAATAACACATACAAGCACTCAAGCAAGCAAGCAAGCTAGCAAGCTTTTCTCTCTAATAAAAAAAACGTTGAGTTCCTCATTTTGTACGTGGCTAAAACGCTATCCAAGAAAAGCAAAAAAAAGAAACCTCATCACCTAACGGCTCGGGTCTTAATGGCGCCTCAGCGGTAATCACCAACGTTACACACTTGTACCATAATGTACTATTTTTTACTACTTTTATAGACTGAAACAGATGTCATGTTTTCTCACTATTTAATGTCCACCGAATTAGTCTAAGAAAAGCAAACAAAGCAATACGACATAATTATAAGAGAGACAGAGTTCTTGTCTACCTTGTTTATAATGTTTATGTTTATGTTCGTTACTTTTTGCGGAGATTTAAAAATAACATTATATCAAACACCTTTATACACTTTATCGAACAGTCTGAAACATAACTTGAGATAGTAGGTAAAGATCTTTCAGCACCATTAACAACATCTGTTAACCCATCCAATTCATTAATCTCCCAAAAACGTAATAAAGCTATCATTTATTTTGAAAAATGGCGTCCGTTCCCGCCAACCTTGTTCGCGCGTTCACTTTATTAGATTCGCGGCTATCAATATTGTAATGTATTACGGACTTACGGACTACGGATCGCGGTAATACTTAACAAAATTTATGATCCAGTGCTGCATATTATAGTTACTACTTCGTCTTACAACAGTTGAGTTCAATTTACTGTCTTTTCACGATTTCTAGAGTACCTACCTAGTTTCATATTCTGGTTATACATTGTGCAGTCAGTGATCTTTTGTAACCTAGGTATTCATTTTATATTGCCTCAACGTGCTTATGCTGAAAACTTAGCTTGTTTAGTAATTAATATTTTACTGACTACCTAAATATATTCTAAAATTATCATCAATACTTTTCCAGTGTTTGTATAAATATGGTCAAGATGTTTTTCACGGAAAAAAGGAAAAGTGATACTCTTTCAACGACTTTACTAATTTTCGATATTATAACGAACGAAGCTAAAAAGCAATTGTTCTCCCCGCCATCGCCATCGCCATTACGATCAGATTTTTGTTCTGGCGGAACTTACTTAGTTACGGAGATATTGGACGCCAAAGTTTCAAATTAATCACAAGTATTTTTTTAAATAGTAGTTTTTAATTTATTAATTTACTTTAGTTATACACAATGTTTTGAATGTGTTACGCTAAATTTTATCGTAAAACGTGATTTTTCACCCAAAAAAAAGTCGTTTTTCAGCAATCATTTTTGAATAGGGTTACTTAGTTTGATGTAGAGAATGCTCGGTGGACGACTTCGAGAAGGGTTCATTTACACCTTGTATTATATTTATGCATTAGTAAAACTTACCTATAGGACATCGTCACGGGACGAACTGACGTCGATTATATTTCTCAATATCTATCAGTGGTTTCACTGTGTGTTTAGTCATTCATTCAATACAGTACATTATATTCCAACATTATGTTACGTTTCCCGAGTGAAAGCTTAGTTAAAAGTTAGACTTAGTGTAACTAGCTTGAAATAAAGGTACTTGTGCGACTGGTTTGTTCTCAGTATAAGGTACTAAAATAATTATCTAATTAAAAAAAACTTTCACACATAAATATTGTAAAAACTTAGAAATAAAAGTTGCTTAGAATAACATACACCATTGTGTTGAAATAAAATAGAAATGTGTTTTGACCTATTTGTTCTGTTCTTTTTATTCTTGATCAATTCCATTACCAGGCGTTTTTTTTTATAAAACCTTGTTTTAATAAAATGGGAACAGCATTTAGCTTCAACAAATATATTCCAGCCGAGTCTTTGTTCATTTTGTTGTAATTTACTTCTACGAACACAATGGCTACATTTTTTTGTTTTCATATTATTCCACAATGTTCACTTCCTTTTTGTACAATTAATGTTTTACTATCATTATTCAGGGTGATATTAATTTCAGGACGGAGGAAGGAGTGGCCAAAACAGAAAAATACGAGAAAAGCACGTTTTTTGTGCTTTATATTGAGTTGGTTTATGTAATAGCTATCTTACAGTTGCCTTATCTATACTAATATTATAAAGCTGAAGAGTTTGTTTGTTTGTTTGTTTGCGTGCGCTGCGAAAACGGTTTAAGTTACGTAAATATCATGTATGAAGGAATTGTTTCTCTTTAAAAGTTCTAAAAAAAAGTCCGCGACAGCATATGTTTATCTTTTACGATTGACTCACTGTAACCATTTTTTTATATTAAAATGTTAGGTTAAAAATAATTATTTTTTGCGAAGCTTATTTAACCCATATGGTATTAATCTATATCTAAATAAAAGTGTTTGCTAGCACGGAAATTTAATATAGAATATTTGTGCCCTTTACTCTATACAGTTTAAACAAATATCTTAGAAGATATCGCAATGTAAAAATATACGGGCGACAAAATAATTAAATAATAATTAGCGCGTGGCAGTCATTCGGTCCAGTGCGGTAGGTACGTGGGGATTCTGGCCTCTGGGGGCTCCAGAGAAATTCAAATTGAAAATATTTACTGCACCATAACGTTTACAAGTACAAGGTGTTACTGTATATTAAACAGTAAGAGATACCTATGGTAATTGTTACTTTAATAATATAATCGAAGTCAATCTAAACTAATAGGTATTTTATAGAGGAAAGGTAAGATTTTTTGTTTGTTACGAGTACGATATAGCTCAATTTAATAAGTTGGATAGTCGATTTATCTAGAAAGGTTATAAGCTATATTATGTGTTGCAGACGAAGTTGCGTGGGTCAGCTAGTTAGATATACGACCACAGACTTAATTAAAAAACCCAACGCTTACTTAAACTACTGAAAAACTTCCAACAGCTTTAAAACTTTCAAGCAAACATTTAAGTGAGGTTTCAGCGGTAAGACACCACGTTTGCGACTGCGTCTTGCGTCTTGCGCCGCGATGTGCCGTGTGTGTGTGTGTTGCCGTCAAATCCTTATTAGTTATTCAGCAGGGCACACACGTGCGGGCAAGCCGGGAGTTTGTCGCCAGTGTACACACTCACGTATTCCAGGAGTACGACCTGGATCACTGTTGAGTAATATATGGTGACGGTGTTTTGGCAACTCTTGTGCAGGTTTCTTGTTTATTTAAGTTGGTGATGTGTAGATTGTGTAGTGTAGGTAGAATCTGCAAAGCTATAGCTAGGTAGTCGTGTAGGCTGAAAATGTTTACAAGAAGTATTTCAGAGTTTCGTTCATTTGTTGTCAATTGAACAACTTCGCCCCCATTCAATTTATTATTTAAAAAGAAAAATTGCAAAAATTCTACAACAAATATTCGGCCCCGTTTCTTAATATTGCCTTTGGGAGCGACTGTTACAAGTTTGCGATCATTTTCTATGGCCAGGTACAAACTTACGTTATTCAAACTTGTATTATTTTTTTCGCGAACAAAAGTATTTCCATTTCGATGGAGTGAATGGGAAAGTTTATCAGTAATTTATTGTTTGTTGGGCGTGAGGTTTTGTGTTGGGGTCGTGACCCTTCGAGGGAACAGTATTTAAAGTGCTCCTTGTTGAATGTTTTATAACTATTTTCACAGAATAAATACGCTATTGTGTCGTTTTCATAAATAGGTGCGAAGTTATTTGAAGAACTGCAAATTACGAATGCACATACTCATTTGTGGTGTCCAGCGATGTATTTAGATTAACATCCATACATTTTGCAGAACTTGCAAAAATCTGTTCAAATTTAATAATTATTACTTTACCATTAATCTTACAGAGGAAGATGCGGTCAAAAGTAAGATTAATTTATTAAAAGTTTATCAGACTAAAAAAAACCTTTTTTGTGAAGAATTTATCTAATAAAGCTACTTTACAACTCGGGGCGGCGCGGGCGCTCCCAGTAATGGGCAATTTGTGGGCAAGACGATAGCGATATGTTTTATAGCCTTAACTTCGCCACGTAATAACTAACGCAGTTTGCGAAGTAATTAACGTTACAGTGTAGACTTAGAGGGAGACAGATGTACCCTTCTATTTACGTCTTAGAATCTTAATACTGATACTGCCAGTATCATCCCACTGCAGGGCAAAGGCCTCTCCCCATGACTTCCTGTTGTTCGCGATCTAAGGTCAGATCGTATCTTACAATCTTAAGAATAGTAGAAAAGGATACTGAGATTAAAATATTTGCTACGTTATGTTCCAATATTTCCAGACATTTAATTGCAGATAAGAAGTTCAGAAAGTCTAGTCATGTCAGAAAAAGGCCTAATTGCTCTAATGACAAGTTTTACAGAGTATGTAGTTGGACCCAGTCATCGAGTAATTAATTCAAATGTCACAAACATAGGAACGTTTATGTTTTCAGAAAATTTAGTTTTTTCGTGGCCAGTTTTTGTTAGAAAATGACTTACAAATAGTTTTATGGGTTTCACACTTACTTTATCTAACTTGATATTGATTTCAAAGTAAAAGTCAAAGGATTTGAATATAATATGTAATCACGTAAGTAGACGCCGACAGCGAGGCTTGCAAACAAAGGTTTTATGCTTACGTATGCCTTTTATGTTTTCATAAGATTTTATTGCACATACAAGTTTATTGTAATTACGCAATCTGGTTAACAAATTAAGACTATCACGTCGTTCTGTGTAAATGAAAAAAGACAAGAGTTTTTTTATATAACATAACATCACGCCTCTTTTCCCCGAAGGGTTAGGCGGAGATGTACCTAGTAGTAGGTACACCTACAGTTCGCCTGTGAAGTCCCATGTAAAGAGGGCGAGCCTATTGCCAATAACCGGGCACAAAGTTAGTAGCAGCCACGTTACTGCTACTAACAAAATTCCTGATAGAAAACCCAATAACCCAACCCGGGAATCGAATCCAGGACCACATGCTCAGCAGTCCCGTTCGCGACCACTAGACCAACGAGGCAGAGTTTTTGTGGCGTTACTATAATTTTATAATTTAATTATATTTTGAATATTTCTCTTTAGGATTTATACCTAGGCAAGGTGCTTGTTTTAAGACACAGCTTTGCATATTTTAAACGATTTAAATTCCTCAAATACAAACACGACTAAAAATGTAATTTAGAAAACATGTTGGCAAGTTTTTCCTGGGAATTTAGAAAGCAATTTATTTCTACTTTAAAAGCAGCTATGCTTTTAAACAACACTTGAATAATGTTTGGATTTCCTACAACGATTTATAAAACTTTTTAGAACTTTAAGATAATAGAGTAGAGTATCTAGAATAGAGGGACTTTTCTGGTGGGTTCTAGCCGCATAGGTAGGTACTTACAGTTACCGATATTACATACAACCCAAAGGCCATTCCCTGCGGCCTAATTTTTACTCTCACTCCCAAATCCCAGTGAATACTTTAACAAACTCCGAAAATATTAACTCGATGAAGATTATATTGTTATTTTCCATTCGTCTTTAATGCAATTTACATGTAGGTACATCTCACCCTGGACCAATATCAACTTTAAAACCATGACAGCGAAGCTGATTTTGGACTGACAAAATATGATTGGGCTGAACATGAAACAGCCCCTGTGGCTCAGTTTCGGTGAAAATTCAACTATATGTTATTGAATTTAGGTTTATAATCCCAAAGCATGATATTACAGGAACTGATGATATGAGTTTTAGTAACGATGCAAAATATTTAGCGCTCTGTGTTTTGGGCATGTAGCGTTTTAATACACAATGTGGGTTGCCAATAATTTTGTTTGTCAAAACAAACTGGAGTGTGTTTATTTATATGAAATAGGTACATCTTATGTATTGAGTGTTATAATTCACTATAATAATATATCATATCCACGATACTTAGATATAGGCAATTAGGCAGTATAGGCACGTTCGATATCATTGTATAATAATGCATAAATCAAGTTGCGGATAAGAGTTCATTACAGCTAGAGCTAGCTGCCTAGTGCTATTAGAATCTTAAAGGTTGTGCGAACTATCTTAGCTGAACCAAAACGTAAATGAAATGAAAGTTTATGTATTGAGTTACGGTTCTTCGTAGGCTCGTAGCATAGCGTGGCTATACCTACTAGGCTGTTTTGTCTCCTTTGGCCAATCGACTATTTTATATCTTATCAGTTATCACTCGCTTAAACTGTTATATGATGAAACATGACATAAAATCACAGCCTCTCAGAATCTAGCCTAAAGCGATAACTAAGTAACGACGTATATCGGAATCCCCTTAGAATCTATGCGGGAAGCAATTACCGGGCCTTCCATGATTCATTAGGGCTGCAGTGTGTCCGCTGGGCTCAAGTGCTGCCATCTATCGAGTAATGACGCTCTCCACACTTGGCAAGCTTCTTTGAGTGTCTGTTAAAATTGCTGGTTGTATGATTTTGATTTCAAAATGTGTTGGCATTATGGAATTTAATTTAGTTTAGGTTTTTATTTTACACTTTTTTTGAATGGTTTTTAGTAAAACACAGATCATAAACGCTCGAATCGCTCACTATTTAAAGAGCTGTTTTTTGTTATTTAGAAAAGGGTTAAAGCTTGTCTTTACATAGCTTAATGTCGTACTACGGCCCGTAAAATAAAAATTATATAATGTGTAGAGTTCCTACTTTTTGACTGCACGTCAGTAGGTTACGTCCCCCAATCAATCATTGTTGCAAACTTTTGGGGTTGACGTCGACCCGGAAATACGTAGGTTAGTTATAGAGATAGGTAAAATATTGTTTCTAAAACTTCTACGTTACAATATTATTCTTGTTTAGTTCAACATCCGACATAAATTCAGTGTTTAAGAAAAATAATACAATGGAAATAATGTATTTTAGATGGCTTGGTAATGGTCATGCTTACACTAAAACAAAATCCCTGTTTGAATATAAATGAAGTAAATTCTCTCCGAAAGTACAACATTTATAAAATAATCAGTTTTCATTAAATATTAAAGACAGACTTGTATCAAGTCTCTCCCACTCTTGAATTATGAAATTCAAATAGTCTTTGTCATCGCGGATCAAAGAGATTCCAATTTAAAATTCAACCAGTTCTTTCGGTCGTTTCAATTCTTTCGGATTTTTCCATTTAAAAACAGTTTAAATCAAAGTTGTCCCAATTAGTCAATCTTGATGAATCTACTGGAGATTGAATAGACTATGTAAACAAGAGGAGGGTGTGAAGAGGTTACTTCATCATCAGCCTATAATGTTCCCACTGCAGGGACTCAGGCCTCCTCTCTAGGAGAGGGATGGGATGGCCATACTGGACCCGCGTGGTGAACTATAGTTCACCACGCGGGTCCAGTATGGGTTGGTTTTAAGAGCAGCGATGATGAAATAAATTACTCAAAGTAATGCGCCTGTGCCTGTGGGTTCGAAGGTCTGGGAACTGTTCGTAAGTCGGGGCCGCCAGCACTGGGCCACCGCTACTCCTAGCTCCCACAAATTACTTACTTAAGTACAAATACAACCCTACTATTCTTACTCTAAATCAGAAAGGATACATTTACCCATAAGACGTAGGTAGTAATCGCAACCGGCGTGCGTGTATGACCGTGGACGAGGCAATAGGAGTATGTAAGAATCGTAGCAGATGGCGTTCTGTGGTTGCAGTCAACACCCATGGAAAAATAGCGTGAGTGTATATATATGTAATACAACCTATTTGAAAACTCATGTTTCAAAGCAGTTCTAGTGGTCGGTTTTCCGAGCAACGCTTCATGAATGCATGCAACTTTCTAATCTGTCTAATCTGTACGTATGCCTTATCCTCAATCACGACTTCTTTTACTTCTTTTAATCGGAAAGCAAACATTTTCCCATAACACTTGCAGCCGTAAAAGTAGAAGTAAACCCTTCACACATTCACAAATTAACAATAGCAGTCGCGTGACTTGCTCGCTAATTGTGTTACGGGTCTGAAATAAACTAACAATGGACGACTAAAGAGTCTTGTAATAAAATACATTAAATCTTAAAATAAATAAGCTACTTGAGCGGCGCTCATGTTACTTAATCTTTGCTATCACTTTTATGAAAGCTTCATTTTAAATGTATGATGTTTTTGGAACATTCGTATGTTCGTGAACGTTTTTATAGCTTTGAAGTTTTTAGAGGATTTTTTTGGAAGCAAGTCTTGTGTCGATTTTCCACTGCTACGGAGAATGTGTAGTCGGTACGGTGACGTTTGCCACGGTCCATTATTTACTATCTGAGTAGTGTTGTGTGTGGCCGTGGGTAGCAGGGGATGATCTCGCCTACAACTTCAGGTAGAGCAAAGCGTGGGCTGCTGGGTTTGTGTAGCCGCGCTTTAGAGCGACCGTGTGATGTGTAAACATTCCATAAAGATTGGTGACAATGACAGTTCTTGAACGCAATTAAAATGTGCAGATCGATGTTTAGTTTCATTGGCGAAATTCGCTCTGGATTTTTCCTAATCCTTAGCAATTTAGAGCGGATTTTACCAATGAAACTACGGGCGGTAATGAATTAGTAGTATGTGTAAAAAGACAAGATAGTGATCAGAAGTGACGTCCTCACTCGAAGCTCGATGGCCAATCGCTTTAAGCACTTTACTCGCTTTAAAGTCTGTTTGCTTGACCCGCTGAAAGGTTACCCTCCAAGACTAAATACGTTGTTTGTGAAAGAAAAAAGAAAAGTTTTATACTGATTCTTAGTTGACATAGATTTTCCAGTGTAACTACTGAATGTTCTGTAGTCATATTACTTTGATTGTTCCGAAAAGTTTTAATTTGAAACTTGAATTCAATTAATTATTAATTAAATACGAATACTTATACGTTTTACCATTTATCAGTGCTATTAAAAACTTTTGCCTCGCAACTTCCCTCGCTATTCTGAACTATTAGAAGAAAGATTTTCACAAAACGGGCAGGCGTTAGTGTAGGTATAGAAAAGTAATAAATTAAAAATTATAATTTCCTTCAAAACAAATCTTAACTACGATGTTACGGTGTTAATAAAAAAGCTGAACTTTAATAAAACTCTAGGTGATTCTTACTTCGTTCTCGAACAAAATGTTTAATAATATTCAGCTGGCTGGTTTCAGTCTAATTTTTCTGCCGTGAGTAGGAGGCAATGTCGTTATATTTGCTCTTCCATGTATAAAGTCGCTCGTTTCCTTTTATAATATTTGCACACCTATTGTGCGAGACCATTTTTAACCGACTTCAAAAAAGGAGGAGGTTATATGTTCGTGTGTATGTATTTTTTTTTGTTTTTTTTTTTATGTATGTTATATTTATATTTATTTGAAGAAAAATAATTAGTTATGTTTTTTATAGAAGCGTCGTTTGAAGATTCTATACTAACACACAGAAATGGGCAGAAAGCTAAGAATTGTGAAAAATGTGACGATCTATCTACATCAGTAGATCGAACAGTTTAAACTTTTGGAGAACGTGCCGCTTCAAGTGACACGCGCTCGAACGGAATATTTATTATACAGGGGCATTACTCAAGGGATCGGACTTGAAAGCGTAACGACTACCTGCGATCGACGGTGAGTAGGCAAATACCAACAGATAGATAAAACAGATAAAACCGTTTAATAACTGTCGGTCTCAGGAATAAAGTGGTTACTCTATATCAATTTGTGGTAAGAAAAGAATTTGTAATAAATGTAGTTTTTGACCATAATGGTAATGTTCTTCAGAACGTTCGGGTACATATGAAAGACCTAAGAACGTGGAGGACCCAAAAAGAGTGAGTATGCGACAAGTGGCAGTCTGTAGTGTAGGCAAAATGCGTGATTATGTATATTTTTTGTTTTTTTTATTTATTCTATTTAACACTTCAAGCACAAAGTAGTACAGAAGCGGAGTTAATGCCAAAAAATATTCTTAATGTTCAACTATTATTGGTCCACACAAAAACCCGACGCATGGTACATGTGCAGCCAACCTCACGATAAAGGAAGAAGAAGGATATTTTGTCTTAAAAATGAGTACTTTATTAATAACATTTTATAAACTAACATGATCACTAACATTATCAACATTTTAAACGGATATTTAACTTGTTTACTATTGTTTCAGTTCCCGATATTTCAGCGCTACAGCATCTACTATAGCAGTAACTTTATCGATGGTTCATATGAATATTATGATATCTTATTACACTCTTAAAAAATCTAAAATAAGTAAACTAGTGGGCACTTTATTTGCGATCGTCAAATAGCATTTAATTTACTAACAGCTTCGCCAATTACCAAGTATAAATGACTTACAAGAATTCCCTATTTATATTTTTATGTACCATCAGCCAATATTAGGAATTATCTTTTACTTGAAGTGAAACATCTGAACACAAAATTCATTTCTAAATTCATTACTAAACCGATCCAAATATGTTGAGATTCGGTCCTTTTTTTTTGGGGGGTGGGAAATCATCAATATATGAGTCCTTCATCATATGAGTCCTTCCGCTCTGGGCATGCAGAGCGGTAGGGAGTGTCAGACTTTTACTGACTAAAAACCACCCATGTTTCTTCTTAGCCCTTGTGCCGAGGCCGCGGTATCTCTTTCGAACAACCCGCAGCCTCGACGGGCGGCGGTGCCGTCGGCCCTTGCGGGCCCCTTCCATGTTGCTGACATCTCGTTGAGGTGCGCGTGGGCCACGAACGCGCCTTTGACACGGCCTGTTGTCGTCATAAGACGGACGGACGGCGAGCTAGCCCATTACTCACCGTCTACAGGCAAGCGGTGGCCGGAAGCCATCACGTGACCCCCGACGCCCGGAGCGTCTCGAGATTCAATACTTGGCAACATGAAAAGAGTAGATAACTTTCATGCCTACCTATATAAAATCTACGTCCCTTGTAGTGCGTTCACACATGCTAACCCTTAATGTTAGTCGATGTGGTAAAGTGCCACCCACGACTATCGTAACGAAACTTAGAACGCCAGTGGGTGAAACTTTGAGGAGTTTGAGGTCCAACTATTATCGGAATACTCGGTATTATACTTTTCAGAGGCTTGCGGTTTGTTTAATAGTGGACATAGGACTGATTAATGGGTTTATCTAACTAAACCTTTCAGGCTGTATATATTCGTGTGGTTAGTTCTAAGATTAGTTCTCTACAATATCTCGCTCGAGCTCAATTCGAGCAAACCAGTACCTACATAATTTTCGGTTGCCTAGTTGTTAAGTAATCCCCAATGTACATTCACCGTGTTACATGGTTAGAAAGGAGTCATATAGCAGTACAATTACAGTACCCGGCGATAAACATTGCACATCGACCTTTGGAGAAAGTATATACGAAATGACTGTTCGAGACATCTCTTTTCCGCTGTGCTTTTATATATAACTGCCGCAAGCTAGGTCGGTTCGAAAATGTTTCACGGCAAGCTAAATACAAAATAAGAACTTAATTAACGAATAAATTGCATTGATTTTTCCAAAGGTCGACCTTTGGAAAAATTTATCGCCGGGTACTGTAAGTGTTTTTTACTATACTTGTACCCAAGTATATAGACTGCAAGTTCAATTACACAAGCTGTAGTTTCCGGCCTACAAATTTTATTTGATACTCGAATAATATTACAATTAAAGCATAGAACTTCGGTTCAACTGTAGTAACAACGATACCTCGCATCTATAATTATTTAGGTCATCATCATCATCTGCCTAGCCTTTTCCCAACTATGTTAGGGTCGGCTTCCAGTCTTATACCAGTATTTTACATGGAGCGATTGCCTATCTGACCTCCACAACCCAATTAATACTAGGTAATACAATACCTCTTTGGTAAGACTGGATGACAGAATTTCAGGTCACTGACTACCTGTAACGACTGCCAAAGATCTATATAATTATGGCAGCCGAGACCAACAGCTTAACGTGCTTTCCGCGGCACGGAGGAAACTCGGTATGTCGGGTGATCACCCTCCACAGACCGACCTAGGCAAGCACAGGTTTACCTAAAGATCGACCCGAGTGGCAGTTCTTATTAAGCCACGAGCTCCTATTTAGGTATTGTTACTAAACCTGGATCTTTTTGCGCTTGGTTTTATTCGGAACTAACGCGGCCATCTTGTTTTTTTTATAAATACAATTTTATTTTAGATAATTTCACATTTTTACCGAGATTTTTTGAAGTACGAGAAAAAACATGCAGAACTTCATATCCACTTACCTATGCTCTGGCTGACCCATATCCCGAGCATGTCGAGCTGCAGCAGCCGATGGTAAAGCTGTGCCCCGCGCGTGTGGTTCATGAAGAGGTGGTAAAGAAAGGACCCGCACCAGGGCGCCAGCGCACCCAGCAGGTGGCACATCGAGAGGAACCAGGCCCCGGGCCCGTTGCGCCATGGCAGCAGCCCCGGGAGAACCAACAATATGTACACTAGGGATACTCCTGCAACAAGGAAATCGGGAATTTTAATACTTGGTGGTTACAGTTAAAATCACTGGAATAGGTTCTCTTTTAATGAATTTCACCGATAAAACATAATCAGCGAATCTAAACCGTGAGCTGTAAGTTTCAATAGTCCGTAACAATGATGGCACTGACAATTCTGATGACACTTGAATATGCTTTAGATGTGCTGATTGCGTCCGGTTTCTATTAATTTATTCAGTGATGTTGTTTTTGACGGAGTATTGTTGTAGGTGAACTTGATAAGCTTTTATCTATTCTCTACTCAGTTTTCTAGGTTTAAAAGTTATTAGATATTTTATTTACTGTATACCTCACCGAATTTTATTGAAGCAAATAGAATATGAACACACACTTTGAATTTCTCAGTTAAGTTTTTGTAAAGGTACCTATAAATAAGGCACCATAACATACAAATTAATTGCTGTCATCACCGCGTCATATATTTTGGAACTCATTAAACTAATAGATAAACACATGGGTAGCACCCCTCCCCTTGGAATCTCCCCAATATGTCTGGTGACGTCACCGTGACATTGATTATAAAATCAGTATTGTAGGCACGTTGCGTGACATGTAAAGGACTAATTGGGAACTCCGCGACAATGACAAAATCGATACTTTTGTAAGCCCTGACAAAAGCAGGTAGGTACGGCTTTGTTCCAAAAATAGATTCTCCAGAAAATTCAACTAAAGGATATCAGTCCTTTAGTACTAAAAAAGTAAAGATATGGAAAGATCCTTAAGAATTCACAGCGGTTCTAGCAAGAAGTGTTAAGTTAATCAACTTTGTTTATAAAACACTTTATTGTACACTTCATAAAATAAAGAGGACAAATATATTTAAGTCTAGTGTACAATGTGCGGTCTTAACGCACAAGGCGATCTCTTTGATACAACCTTTGAATGACTGAAAAAATGGAGAGGATACCACACTTCAGATGTTAGCTTTAGCTAAGCTTTTGATAATATAGTGTTTTTAGGGTTCCGTAGCCGAATGGCAGAGAACGGAACCCTTATAGATTCGTCATGTCTGTCTGTCCGTCCGTATGTCACAGCCACTTTATTCGGAAACTATTAAGACTACACAGTTGAATCTTGGTATGTAGATGTATTTTGTGAACCGCTTTACGATTTTCATACAAAAATTAAAAAAAAAAAAAAAATAAGGGGGCTCTCCCCATACATGGAACTGAAACTAAAAAAACCTTTTTTCATTAAACCTATACGTCAATATATGATTCACAGCATGAAGCAGATAATTTGCGGAAAATCACCCAAAACATACTCAATCAAAATCAAATCAAAAGTCATTTATTCAAACTAGGCTGATAATCAGCACTTTTCGAACGTCAAAATTTACTTTACTTTAATTTACTCATTTACAAGTGACAGTCCCCCAAAACGCCCACCCTTCGACACTTCCTAGTGTTTTTTGCTGGAATAAAATCACTACATAACGGCTATGAAAGCCCAACGCACGCTATCTGCATATTCAGCGTAAATAAAATAAATCCATCGACCTCTGCATGTCTAGAAACTAAGGTTTCCCGTCAATCTTATTAGCACTGATAGTGACAGCTGCATTGTTTTATGTGGTAAGTAGATTATGAAGAATAATCAATAAATGCGCGTATGCTTTCGCCCTCAAGCACGTGGTATTTCTCACGTCAACGAGTCACCGAAATCATTCAGTCGAAGCTAATTAATTAAATAAACTTTATTTAATATAAATATCCCCAGAAAGTTTCATGCAAATCGGTCCAGCCGTTTAGGAGGAGTTCAGTGACATACAGTAGATTTATATGTATATATAAAGATAATATCCAAACCATTATGTAAGTAAGTATAATTAATTAACACTTCTTGTAGTTTCTCTGTGTCCTGATTAATTCAGTAATATCTACTACACCCATTACTACTTTCAGTATAAAAACTTAGACAATAAGTTAAATTCTTTATACAAGGTCCTAAAAATAAATAAAATCTGTTCATGAAAGTACGTTTGGTTTGAGCGGTAGTGCCAACCAGATTCATTCTTGTCTTATCTAAAAGAACTGATTTAAAACCCAGTTCGTAAAACTAGATATTATAATTACCTATATTTAGACCAAATAATTATTATCGCACAGTTAGGACCTTACGTCCCATGTGTACTGTATAGCTCTGGTGTATGTGAAATCTGAATAAGCGAAAACTAGTGGCTTTTAAAATTGCTCTTTGAACACGTTCTAGGGGTAGGAAAATTAATTTCGCGGCAAAACCTCTGGAGGTTTAATCTAGAAAAAAATCTAGATAGCGACTTTAGAAGCAGTTTTATCCATATTACTCATCGTAAGTGCAAAGGGTAATAAATGCTACACTGTAAATCTGTTCTCTGCTTATTAGAATTGCGATCTATACTTTAATTTAGATAGTAATTAAGATTATTGGCTATTGTTGCAATTGATTTGTTCGTGCTATTTTAGTTACAACTATTTTACCACAAAGGAAAGGCCATCCCAAGATTTGGATGCAGAATACTCGCGGGAAAACATATCCGAAATCTGAAACCAATTAAATAACTCGGAACCCCGTTCCTTTGTTCAAAACAAGTTATTTCGAAAGCTTGTTTTTTGTTTATTTAATAACACTAGGCGTACATACTTTCCCAACTCGGATAGAATCAACACAATACAATTTTGTTTTCTGATAGAACGAACCTTATTTACATATTTTCTGTAGGCTTTGGAGGCGGGCTATGTTTACGAATCAGCCTACATTTGGCACGCTCCAGCCTGGCTTCGATTTTATATTGAAAATGGATAAGAAGAACTAGCCACCAGTTTTCATTCCAGTTTTTCTTGAGATTATTCGTAGCTGTTTTCATATAAAATGTTACCATTTTATTTACTACCTGGCTGGAGTACCGCGGGTTTGCTCAAATTCTAGAGGAATTACGGATTTACAGTGTTCTTCTTTCAACGAAAAAATTTAATCTGCGCAACCATTTCAGTTTTAGGTAATTTGTCGGTGTCAATGATACACTTTTTACATTTTTTTTGTTTAGTAACGTACATAGGCGGACTTATTTTACTGCCGCACTCAGAGAGGTTTAATGATTACTTAGGCCATCACTTAGTAAAGGTTTCGACAGTTTTGTCATACAAAAGTATGTCAAATATTTACTAAGTGACGGTTTAAGTAATCATTAAATATCTCTGAGTACCGCAGTTAATGCCATAAGCATTTTCTACCAGTCAATCCTTAAGTTTCTAAAACCAAAAACTATCATATTTTATATACTTTACAATCGTAAGTAGTTGTGTTTTCAGAAGCTTTGAAATGCTCATAAACAAGGAAGATTCGTAAGTACTTCTATTCCTATTGTATACATACATAAACTCACGCCCTTTTCCCAAGGGGGTAGGCAGAAACCACGCAACGCCACTTGCTACGATCCTTACATACTCCTTTTGCCTCGTCCACATTCATACATCTGGTCATACACGCACGCTGGTTACGAGTACTACGCACCTGTCCTTTCTGAAGAACGGCACCAATAAGAGTATGTCAATGTATGTCTTTCTAGACTGTATTACGTTACTCCGAAGTTCGAAATGCCGATGTACGGTATACAGAAAGTTTGTGAGTCCGAATTACGTTAGTCAGAATGTATGCTATGACGAAGTACGGTATTCAGAATGTTCGTTACTCCGATGTACGTTACTCCGAAAGTTTGCTACTACGAAGTACTGTATTCAGAATGTTCGTCACGCCGATGTACGGTACTCCGAAAGTTTGCTACTACGAAGTACTGTATTCAGAATGTTCGTCACGCCGATGTACGGTACTCCGAAAGTTTGCTACTACGAAGTACTGTATTCAGAATGTTCATTATCATCTAATATCTAATATATCTAATATAATCGGTTACATATTCACTCAAGTCATGAAACTCAAGTCGTGTCGCGTCGAGCCCGCCTTCGAGAGATACTGACACATTTTCCCTAGTCTTTATCTTTAAAGGCAGGCCTTTTATATTCTAGTCCGTTTGCTTTCTATGTACACGGCAGGCTGCTTTTTTATTTATAAGTAAACTAGTAACCCGCCCTGGGTTCAAAATGGCAAGTTTTTTTATTTTTATTGCAAAATAGGCCTGCTCTTGACCTCGATCACGCCTGATGGAAAGCGATTGATAAGGTCTATGCTGGAACGAACGTGCCCAGAAGATGCCTGTTGGGTTAAATATAGGAATAGGGTAGTTAACTAAAAAATCTAATTAGTCCGTCAGATAGATTTCCAAAAAATATTGGACACATATTTTTTCTTTTTTCACGTAAACAAACAATGAAGACGATACAGTGCTTTGAAAACTTGTGTGACGTCATATTCTAAGACATTAGTATGACATTTTTTACCGGTGAGTGACGCCACGACCCCCCACTCAAATCTTTGACGCGTTTTATGTTCGTCAATTTTTATTGATTTGATAAAACATAAAATACGTATCCAATATTTTTCGATAATCTAACAGACGGACTAATTAGAATCATATTTTCTTTAGTCAGTAAACATCCCTATTGCTCAATCTTTTCAAATGTCTTCGTGTTGATGGCCAATGTTGTGCAAATATGATCCAAATATTTAAATAAGTAGTAACAAGTTAACAACCATATTTTTCTGAGAAACTTCGAAGTCGAATGATCTGCAAGTGATCGAATTTGTACAGATTGCAATTCCAACTGATAGGAATTGAACTCAATGAGATTGTACGTCTCACAGCTGCCACTACATTAGATTATGTATCAGCTCTCGATCGGGTACAAGATGAGATGTAAAAAGTGATGAAGGGGCGTTGCTCCTATGTGGTACTATTTTGTCTTCTGGCCAGAATACAACAGTGAATTACCACCATAAGCCAAATTACAAAAATCCTAATGGCAGTGTGTTAAGCACACTGCCATTAGGATTTGAATTCAGTAAAACATATTAAAAGTAAATCATTCAATGCCATTCATATCCCATAGAACGATTTAAACTTTCACTAAGTTTACATATATAAATATTTATATATATAATCGAAGTCAACCAATTTGTATGAACTGTGTGGCATTAGGATTAACCTAACTCTGTTTTTTTTTATCTCTTACCTATGCCTACTGCTAGGCAAAGGCCTCCACATTCTCCTTCCAAAACGTAACTAATTATATTATTGAATTAATTTACCTACAGAGAGATAAAATACTAATAATTGTACACCGATGAATATTTATTTTTACCACTATACTTATATTCTATTATTTTAAATTCGCAGAATGCAATATATGACACCCGAAAGTAAAATCCCTCGTAAAAATATTTATGTTGCGTTTGTTAATAAAGCTTTAATAAATATGGAATACAGACGAATTCGTGGAAACAGAATAATGTATTATTCGTAAGCACAATAAAAGCGGCGGAGTATGATTAAATGTTATGCCATTTTGGGATTTCTCATTTCGTCGAATAAATTACAGTTTATAACTTTAGAAAACTAACAATCAGTATAACACGTAATAGACAAAATTGTAACAACTAAGGTACTGCTTATTTGTAACTTACCAAACTGTACAAGGTTGTAATTTTAATTAGGCGATTTTTTTTTTATATTTAAATAATGTATAAGTTATTAACACAATATAATTTTAGAATAGAATAGAATACATTTATTTTCAGGTAACAAAGACCCATAGACAAATACCTTAACCTAAATATATAATAATAACATTTGTGTTAGTATAAATAACTAAAAACTGTGTTAGTATCACTTCACTTCACTTGCTTCGCTTGCTTTATACACCATCAATTCATTAATTGAATAGCAGTAGAATAAAATTCACAGCAGGTACTATTTGCATTCGTATCTCGGTGTAGTAATTGCATGTCCCTTCATAATAATCATATCCGATAAACTACAACTTTCACCAAAAAGAAAAATGATACAACGAGTTGTTTCAATGTTTTTCACATTTAGTAAACTGCCAGTGGAAAATATAAATTCATTTTCAACGAAATGAAAATGTTTTTCACAAAATAAAATACCAGAGTGTTGATTAATGTTTTCGATATTGTAAAGGAATGTCGAAGCAAATATTATTTATTGTGTCCATGGAAGCTAATCGTTTACTGACTAGTCGACATGATATTTATTCAAACTAATTCAAAGTGATATTTATTAAGAAAATATTTGATTTGGAAAACTTTTAAATGGTGTACCTAGTGCACCCTTTCGCCAGTTATGTTTAAGTAGGTTAGTAAGGAGCCAGCCTATTGCAATCACCGGGTACAAATCCAGACGTGGGTGCTACTGAGAAATTCTGAATCGAAAACCCACTTTGCTCGACCTGCATCTTGCGCTGCATGCCCTGACACCTGCACACTTGACGACCTTATGACTGCATCAGCGAGTGGAGTTCGCATAGCTGAATTTTGGGCCAAAACGATTTGATCGAATAGAAATTTGCCATCGACATGCTAAGAAGAAGTAGGTAAAGGTCAATTCGAAATCTTTGCTTTCTTTTATGTGCTGTTTATATATTTTTATAACTTTGAATATGTTGGGTGCGGTAAACTCACTTTTAAAGAGTCGTTATAAAAATTGATGTATCTAAATCACGAATAATCTTGCAATCTCCGGTACAAAAAGATGCTAATGATATATACGATGCGGGATTTTTATTATCTTGTGGATCGGATTTATCCCGCCAGTAAACGAAATGGCAATTTAAAAAAGGTATGTATTTTCCGTTAGAATTAATGAGAAGCAAAAGAGTTCGTATCTTTGAGTAAATAAATAAATTACTAATAAGTACCTTCGTAATCGAAGTAAAAAAAATACGGTTAGGTTAGGTACCTACCTACTTACTGTCATCAGCCTAGCCTTTTTCCCAATCTACGTTAGGGTCGGCTTCCAGTCTAACCGGATGCAGCTGAGTACCAGTATTTTACATAAAGCGACGCAGGCGTTTCCTATGTTCTTCCTGCTAAGAGTCCTAAGTGACCTTCACAACCCAGTATCTGGGTACTGTTGGGTACTTACTTTATGACTCGAAAATAATAATGATGATAAAAAGTTGACAGAAAATCGAGATAAGGCCTTAAAAACCAAACATCCTGAAACAATACGTGTCCCCTGAAGGATGTGACGTAACGAATTGTTTACAAAGGCTCGGCGACCAGCGTCCTTGCGACTTTTTGTCGAAATAATGCCATCGCTCTAGTTTCCCTGACGCTATTGATAGATCGTGTGTGTAGATTACGCCTGTATTACTCAAAGAGATGTTCAGAAGTGTAGGTAATTGTAGGTACAGCCACGAGCACTGATATGTATGTTTACACGTGGCAACTTTTTTGTGAAATTCTCTTCTACTGCATTAATTAACGTTTTACGTTTTCGCGAACAGAGTATTTTAGAAGCCATACTATTAAAAAATAGGACTTTTAACAAAGTCGAAACCGTTGCTTTTAAACTTAGTTAACTGTAAGTACTTATTGCTTATTGTAGGGTTGGTCTGAGAATTTCACAAAATAGCTTTAGTAATTTCTAAAGTTATCTGTGAGAAACATTAATTGAGGTAGTTGGGACATAATTGGAGATAGGCTATATCTTTCTTCAGAGAAAAAGCATGATAATTATGTGGCATTAAGTCCGCCTATGTATCATTATTGTGCATAAAGTTTAAATAAATAAATAAATAATTCTGAAAGTTAAACTGGTTGTAACTTGACTTCGCGTTTATTAATAAAAAGGAGATACGAGATAGGTTCGTAAACGTTTGTAACATTTATGGAATAAGAACTGTTGCGCCATCTGTCGCGAAGAGAAAGAATTACTGTTTACAAGGATGCGTTGGTAATACCTGCTATCATCTTGATTCAAAATGTTATGAACTATTTCGTACTACTTTGTTTACACCTCTAGGGAAATAAACGGTTTTACATGTTATGAGTAAAACCTACAAACTGTAACCGCCAAACCAAACAATGCAAATGATTTCCGTAACTTTTTATGATTACCATGATTCTGAAGGCCCGAGAATATAATATCCTTTAATTTAATATATTCTGTAATGTTCCTCTTCATTTTATGCTTCTGAGAATTTATGACTGATATGATAGAAAATGCGACCTGTGGGCTTTAAAAGCGGAATTTCCTCGCATTTCTGATACACAGCACTTTTAGTTATACAACACGAAGTGCTGTGTAATGGGCATTGTGTAATTAGGATCCCTTTCTATCTTAGATAATGTTACCCGCGTGGGCTTTACTTGCGATTATTCTTTATTTTTGTGAATGAGAGAAGTAGGCGGTAAATTGCTTGTTAATTAATTTATTTTTGTTGTTATTTTTCATTTCGAGTCAAATTGTGTGGTGAACGGAGTATTTAAAATAATATATTTAAGAAAAGAAACCATGTTCTCAATTCTGACGTGTTTATGTTTTATGTAGGATTGCAGATTTAAATAGATGGTAATAAAAGCTTTTAAGAATGAATTTATTTGTGTATATTGTGTGTATGTTTCAATATATTAAAAACAGATACATATAGGTACCCACACTTAGGCAATTAATGAGAACTCTGAGGATTGAGTATGAGGATCGCTCCTCAGAGTTCTAAATGCGTGAAAATAATTTGACAAATTGATAAAGATGAACAACTGTTTCTATTCCGATTTTAGACATCAGCAGGAACATTTCTAAGTAATTATCCTGACTCCAAAAACGCTTCAGAAAGTTCTAAAAATATCTTCGCAGATTTGGGTTTCATTTAAAAATGTCCTTAATTAAAAGGGTCTCCAATTAACCACCCAATATTGACATTGGATCGACCTTTCAGAGAGTAAAAAGAAGGGAAATCTGATTAGGTGCTAGTTTTTTGCGATAAATGTTTTAGTATAAAATTAGAGGAGTATTTCAAGATATACAGACGACATAGTTGCCATCAGGGGAAAAACCTAAATAAGGCTGGCACAGGGCCGTGGAGGATGCGCGGGCCTGTGGACGGTGAGTTATGGGCTAGCTCGCCGTCCGTCCGTCTTATAACGACGATAGGCCGTGTCGACGGCGCGTTCGTATACCACGCGTGCCTCAAAGAGATGTCAGCATGGTAGAAGTCTGACACTCCCCCCTACCGCTCTGCCCAGAGCGGGAGGAGTCACTTGATGATTTCCCACCATGCAACAAAAAAAAATGCCGTGGAGAATGGCACTTAAAAGAGAGGCCTATACCCAGTAGTGGCTGAATTCAGGCTGTGGATGATGATAAATGGCGTATTTCAGCATTTGATATCCTACAGTTCGTAGAATGGATCATTTATTCATAACTAGCTGTACCCGCATGCGTTGCTATGCCCTTTTTCCTACATACTACATGCCTACATACCAATTATCTACCTACCATCAACCTACCTGCCTACCTACTACCTACCTACCTACTACCTACCTACCTACTACCCTACCTACCTACTACCCCACCTACCTACTACCCTACCTACATTCTACATACCTACTACCTACCTACCTACTACCTCCTACCCTACCTACTACCCTACCTACCTACAACCCTACCTACCTACTACCCTACCTACCTACTACCCTACCTACCTACTACCCTACCTACCTACTACCCTACCTACTTACTACCCTACCTACCTACTACCCTAGCTACCTACTACCCTAGCTACCTACTACCCTACCTACCTACCACCCTACCTACTACTCTACCGACTACCCTACCTACCAATCATACCTACTCTACTATCCTACTTACTTACTACCCTACCTACTACCCTGCCTACCTACCTACCACTTTCTCACCTTTTAAACCTTTCCTGGACTTTCACAAAAATTTCAACACTAAAATTAGCCAAATCGGTCCAGCCGTTCTCGAGTTTTAGCGAGACTAACGAACAGCAATTCATTTTTATATAAATAGACTAGCTGTTCCCGGCATGCGTTGCAATGCCCTTTTTCCTACCTACTACCTGCCTGTGTACCAACTACCTACCTACCTACTACCTCCTACCCTACCTACCTACTACCCTACCTACCTACCTACTACCCTGCCTACCTACTACCCTACCTACCTACTACCCTACCTACCTACCTACTACCCTACCTACCAACTACCCTACCTACCTACTACCCTACCTACCTACTACCCTACCTACCTACTACCCGACCTACCTACTACCCTACCTACTTACTACCCTACCTACTTACTACCCTACCTACTATTCTAACGACTACCCTACCTACTCTACTATCCTACTTACTACCCTACCTACTACTCAACCTACTACCCTGCCTACCTACCTACCACTTTCTCACCTTTTAAACCTTCCCTGGACTTCCACGAATAATTTAACACTATAATTAGCTCAATCGGCCCAGCCGTTCTCGAGTTTTAATCAGACTAACGAACAACAATTCATTTTTATTTATATAGATAGATAGATAATGACCTTATACATAAAACCTTTGTATGATAAGTACTATAGTATCTCTTTCTGGAGCTACATAGCGTCTTGAATCTTTGTTACGTAGATGATCGAATAATCATCATCATTCTCCTGCCCTTATCATAACTTATTTGGGGTCGACGCAGCACATCTCTAATATCTTACATTCTCCATCTCAGCAGTTACCTTCTTTCTAGCCATATATCATCCTTCAAACTTTTTTTTTTGGCGGGTGGAAAATCATCAAATAACTCCCACTCTTGGGCAGAGCGAAAGTGAGGGTCAGACTTCTACTGACTAAAAACCACCCATGTTCCTTCTTAGCCCTTCATGTCGAGGCCGCGGTATCTCTTGCGAACAACCCGCAGCCCTGACGGGGTCCTTCACACCCTCAGTCCGTCTATCCATTCTTTGGTATTCCTCTACTCTTATGCATCTACTATCATACTCGACAAAGATGATAGGATAAGGGTCACTAATAAATTGCTTTACATGTAACTCAGTTTACCCGGCAGGGATCATATGGGATGTATGTGGAGACTTTGTTGTCTCTCGCGAGATCAACTATGCGGGCATGAATACAGAGCGATCCGTTATTTTATAAATTACTTACAGATACGAACTTTTTCTCGTTAGTTCTGTAATTCTTGGATTCGTTTTATTTATTACCGAACTAGGTGTTGCCAGCGGCTTCGCCCGTTACAACTCGAAAATTATCCCACGGAAAGACAAAATCCGGATAAAAACTATCCTATGTGCTAATCCAGGTTATAAACTATGTGTGAACCAAATTTTATCCAAATCCGTTTAGTAGTTTTTACGTGAAAGAGTAACAAACATACACACTCACAAACTTTCGCCTTTATAATATTAGTGTGACATACTTACTGTGCTGAAGCCTACACCTAAATAAATATTATGCTACATGAGCGCAAGAAAATTTGGGAGACCGTAGTATACATACTGTTAACAACGTGGATTTTATTATGTGCATTATATTCATGGTACGTCGACATAGAAACGCTGTCGGTAAACAGTTATAAAATGGTTTTCGCAAATCTATAGAAAAAATGATTTTCGTTCCGATTTTCTACGTAGGTACACGTGCTCGAACATTATTTTACAGATATACAAATAAATACAAATAGGTATCCTATTAAGCACAGAGCTACCCTCTGAAACAGCATGGAAGCAAGCTTTACAAGCCTGGCTTGCGTATTGAAATATATTCATGATTATTATAACGCAAATATAGAGGACCACGAAACCCGCGATTCGGTGACAACCGTTCTAAAAAGCACTTATTTTGTCTTAAAATCGACATCTACGGCTATAAAACAGTAGTTTTGTTTAATTTCACGCTATATATACAAGGCAAAGCTAGGCAAGGCGTTAAGTCCACCTTTGTACGGTTTTTTTACTTGTTCATTTAATAAATAAATAATAATATCTTAAAGGCCACATGGTGTACGTAGAAAAATGTAAGTACCTACTTGCGCATTTATTGTTAGAAAAGGATTTTTTGAGCGATTGAAACATCCATTTTGAAAGCTGCGTCCAATAACTATGACTATAGAAGTAGTTCGACCTTTCAACAATACAATACTATAAGAAAATGATTTCCTCAACACTTTATTTCAAACATAGCTTCACATACATTATTCCTTATGTAAAGGGTTTCTTCGCAACCCAATACGGAGAAGTTTGTGTCGGCCCATCGAGAGACTTACCCAATATAGTTAAAAAGAAAACATTCCTCGAGTCCGAACCCTTCAGGATTTTATTTATTTATTTTTCCAACCCAGGGGTCAACAAAAACGTGAGTTTGCATTGAAGCCAGAAAAAGCAGATTAGTTTTTCAACTCGGGAAAAATAATTAGCTTCGCTGATTGCACTAACTTTTCCCAGGTGGAATATTCAGTATTTTCCGAGTTCATTTAGGAACTCACCGACTTGGTTTAATTAAAAATTGTGGTTATTCCTCCGACACTTATTCTTAAAACGCTTTGTTTGAGAAGATGGAAAGTGGGTCACATTTTACCTCGTTTTGAGGAAAAGCATATGGTGCGTGTTTTTGCTGATTTGCGGATAAAATGTAGGTTAATGTTGCTTGTCCTCAGCCTAATGCCCGAAAGATAAGACCGAGGTGTACCCCACCAGTACCACCACATTTCGTTTTACGTACAATGTAATAACGAGCAAGCCTATTGCGGACACAAATCCAGACTACGTGACTCCTACTAAGAAATTCGGCAATTAACCCGATAACACTTTGCCCGAACTGGGAATCGAACCCAGGACCTCATGTACAGCACAGCAGTCGCGCTTGTGACCAACGAGAATAATATACACCGACTACAAATATAATTAAGTATCTAAGTAAAATAAAAGAAAAGTGATTCCATATAAAAACTCCTTGCGTTACATTTGTAAAACGTGCAAAACCCATAAAAAATAACGAGAACAAACTAATGGAATAGATACTTGTATTCCAGCAGCAACATACTTTTAACTTATATTTAATCAATATAATCATATTATGCGATTCAAAGAAGTGTGGAGGACGTGTTTCGATTAATAGTGAGGCTTGCAACTTCCCATGGTGTCTGCGGCATTGCAAATATATCGATTGTACATTGTACACACCGACAGACATACACACTATCATTATTACGAAGCAACTAGTACTTAGGCCCGATATTACCGAAGGGGTAAAACGGAGTAATTATTGTATTATATCGGCGTCTGCGATTTAATGGCGTCGCGTCTGAGTTACTTTTCTATTTACTGAAGAGTATTTAGAGGTGGTTTTTAACGTGAACGCTTTACTTTTCAAGCGTTGCTGCCATTTCTGAGAGCTTAAGCTCAGTCTGAACTCAGATATTACACCAGACCACTTTACTATGTGTACGGTCTCATCACCAACCATACATTGAACAACAACCACTTGGAAGAGGCCTGGTGACTTGTAGCACAGGTTTTTACCAAACACCTACGTCTGGCACCCGCCTCTCACTAGGTGGAATACAACTGAGACATTTTTTGTACATATAACTTTAAGTCAGCTTTGTGAAGAGATTTAATAGGACAAATAACTTAATAAATACAATTATTTTGCGATACAGCAATCTACTTGGACGTCATGAGTCACAAATACCTAGTATACTATAATTATAACGTTTTAAGTAATACACATCGATCCATGCAATAACTGTGGAACTAAAAGCTTGTCAAATGAAATAGTCGCTACTATTTCAAATAACTTAATCTTTTTCATTTTAATACAACTAAAAACTTAAGTTTCCGTGTGTTTAGTCGCACAACATGCTTTTATATTACATAAATTGTATAATCACACTAATATTATAAAGGTGAAAGTTTGTGTGAGTATGATGTATGTTTGTTACTCTTTCACGCAAAAACTACTAAACAGATTTGGATAAAATTTGGTACACATATAGTTTATCTTCCCGTGGGATAATTTTCGAGTTGTAGCGGGCGAAGCCGATGGCACAAGCTAGTGTAAAAAAAATGGGTTTGATTTTTTTAAATGTTTGTTTGTCAAAATGTTTGTTTCGTCTACGTCAACCGTATTATAACGGCCCACATATATCGAAGTTGTGAAAAATATAACCGGTACTTAAATCTGCTAACAAAAGAAAACCAAGTAGCTTCAATAAGAAAACCATAGCAATACGAAGGCCGTTATCTAAAACGGGATGAATAGAAGAAATATTTATATTTCGCTATTCATAAATAAAAGAGATTAATGTTTGGTTAAACGCGTCGTGACTTTGACTGATACTAGTGAATCAAAGTGTGCTGAATATACGTTCTTTGATAGATAGATATGAGAGCTATTACGTTGTGTGGAGAAATGGTAGCGGTTGTATTTTCAGTAGAGTGTACACTAGATACATTTTGTAAGAGATTTGATGATTCATTGACAATAAAGCACTTATGTACTCGTAATACCTATTGTCAAAGTCTAAGTAGTTTTCGAGAAGATTAAAAGAGAACGAAAATATGTATTCTCTACTTAATCTAGATCTTAAATGTAATGCACTGACAGATATTTGCATAGCATAAACCACTAGGAGGAACCTCAAAAAACATAATATATATGTAATGCATAAGAGTAAAGTTTTACGAAGGTGATCAATCAGAAATATTTTTTAAACCTTATCCCAAAAACGGTTCAAGTAAATAAGGAAAGTTGATATGGTATGGAAGGATATATTATCTTCCTCATTTTTGACTGTGCTGTATCAATATCTTGTTGAAAGTATCCATTGTGTGCGGTAAGTATTGTTTACGCCGTTTGGCTATAAATTTAAATTCACACTCTCTCTGTGGAATTTGTATCCCTTCCTGTCCTTCTCCCACTCACACGCACCACCAAACGCCGAGCGAGAAAAGGACAGAGCTCGCCGTCACCGTGCGACTGCAGCGCCAACAACGCACCTTTAAAAAGGAAGAAGAAAAAAGAACTCAGTGCGAGTCTGTGACCATCGCTGCGCGCGCGTCTTGACTATTACAGCGTTAAACTGTTCGGGTTCTGAGTGCTCAATTCTAGTGTAAACATACTAACATAGCCGGCCGGCAGATAAAACAAACCAAAGTGAGAATTAGAAGCAAGGTCACAGGAAGCAAGCTCCGAAAACTGGTGAGTCCATGAACATCCTCATCTTTCTCCCGCTCCACCCGCTCCGCAAATTACAGTCCACACCACCCCGCTAGGTTAGAAATAATTTTCTGACCATTTTTGGTCCTTCGAGCCGGATAACCCCCCTTTCGCGTTCTCATCTTATTTGGTGTTAACTCTGATAGTTTACACGTATTCAAACCGCTTATTTCATACCGCTTAGGTGCTAAGTTCCGATAGCTTAGTACGTAATCTAACCGCCATTTTTTATTTACCTACACGTGTCGATCTCCCGCGCCGCAAAATAATATTAGGTACTAAATTGTTCTATTTCGCTATTTAGGTAGTTACTCAAGCCAGTTTATCTAAATACTTACTTATTCTGTTGTTTTCACACGCCAATCGTGATAGAAAACGTAGAATTTTACCGCTACAAAAGTACCTATACCTACTTACCTAGCTTACGTCGTATTCTACCTACCATACTTACTTAGTTATACCTACCTACGTGTATTTACTCGAATATTCAGGTATTTACCTATCTAGACAAACTTATATCCGTATTAGTAGGCATAATATACGTCTCGCTAGTGTATACCCACATAATCATAACCGCTCTCTGGCCGCTTAGTAGGTACCTACCTAACCTTGGTAAAGTTTAACTATCTTTTCCTACCTACGCATCATTTGCTCACCATGGCAGCTAAAATAGCAACATTACAGGCTAAAAACAATGCAATATTCGCGCGTTTAACTAGTCTCAATGACTTATCGAAGAAAATAAGTTTATCCACCGCAGATCTCCGTTCCTCGGAATCATTTATGGCGGAGACCGAAACATTAGCGGTCATACGTCAGGAATTCATTTCTAATCTAGACTCCATGAATGAGCTAGGCTTTGAAGTTAATCCTAAGTTTACACCTAATTACGAACCTCTCAATGCATTTGAAGATGTTTATACTAGAATACAGAGGGTTCGTTCCCGTATCAGTGAGAATTCGCCTCATCAAAACTTGCACTCGTGCGAAAATAAAGGTGCTTTTCCACCGATCAAATTACCGCCGATAAACATTCCTTCGTTTGATGGAAATATGGATAGTTGGCCCATATTTTATGAATCGTTTAAAGCTAATATACATTCAAACGAGTCGTTAAATGATTCTCAGAGAATTCAATATTTAACAGGAAAATTGACTGGTTCCGCATTAAAAATAATTGCGGGCATCATTCCATCAGGCGAAAATTATTCTTCTGTTTGGGAAAGTTTAGTAGAAAAATACCAAGATAAGAGAGCTTTAGGGTGTCATTACATGTCTATACTTTTTAATATCAAACCCGCGACGAATAATTCCTCGTCTTTAAATACATTCGTTGAAACTTTCGACGCCGCTGTTTCAGCATTGGTGCAATTAAAATTCGACGATTTAAAAGATTTTATGTTATTAAATATTGCAATGCGTAAAATCGATTCTGCCGCCGCACATGCCTTTGAATCTTATGTCAGAGACAAAGAAATTCCTTCTTATAAGAACTTCATAGAGTTTACAAAGAGTCAAGTTAAAATACTAGATCGTACTTCGTCGTCGTCACAATCAAACCGCGGTCCTGCCTCGGCAGTGGAACCGCACCCTAATAGCAAACATAATCGCCCGCGCAATACCTACCAAGCACAGACGTTTATTACGAGTGACGGCAAGGGTGTTGAGTCTTGTTTAATGTGTAACAAGTCTGATCATCAGCAGTTATACAAATGTCCCGCATTTAAGTTGCTTCCCGCCAAAGGTCGTTTCGATTTCGTTAAATCCAAACGAGGATGTATAAACTGTCTAAGTTTATCGCATACCGCTTCGCATTGTAACTCCACTTACACATGCAAATCCTGTAAAAAGGCCCATCATACCTTGTTACATTTAGATAGTAATAATAATAATAACGCGTCGTCATTGCAACAACCGCCTAATCCGCCCGCGCCCGCGGCCGTGCATTTTGCGCAGTCGCTCGGCGCTCGCGCCGCCGCCGTCGCCGCGCTCGCGCCGTTGCCGTCCTGCTCGCACTCGCAGGCTTCGGATATGAACAACACCGCTCCCGCGAACGTGTCGTTATGCGCGCGCTCTGATGATACTCCTTTGTTTCATAGTACAAATTCGCCGCGTAATACTGTACTTCTTTCAACCGCTCAAGTAAATATTTTAAATAATGATAAACAAAATATTTCGGTTAGGTGTTTAATTGACAATGCTTCGCAAAATAATTTGATTACGTCCGCATGTTGTGAACAGCTCAAACTAAAACCTATTTCGCTTTCAAATTCGTTTATTAAAGGCATCGGGTCCGCTTCACAAACGGTTCATGGATACATCCCGCTACTTGTTACCACGAAAGATAAAAAATATTCTTATAACGTTACCGCGTTGGTAGTTGATAATATTACCGACCGCATGCCTTCCGAATATGTTGACACTTCGGTAGTGCAACATTTGGTTGACTTACCGCTCGCTGATCCGTATTGGCACATTCCGGGCGAGGTTGAGTTAATACTCGGCGCTCAGCTGTTTCCGTACTTGTTATTAGGTGGTAGGGTTGTCGCGCCCCCCGCACCGTCCGCTATTGAAACCGTGTTTGGTTATATTTTAATGGGAGATGCTCCTACTAGTAATTATAATAAAAATAATACCGCTTGCACGTTGCAAAATATAAACACCGCTACCTTCTTCACGTGTTCTAGTGGCGTGAAGATGTGTGATCGCTTCGATGAACTTCATCTTGATAAAACATTGACCAAGTTTTGGGAAATGGAGGAAATGCCTGTCAAGGGGTTTCTTAGTCCAGAGGATAGTCAATGTGAAGACATTTACACCTCTACCGTATCACGTGACGCGACTGGCCGTTACTGCACCGCTTTACCTTTTTGCCGAGATCCATCCGAGTTAGGGGACTCTCGCTCCGTCGCTGTTCGCCGACTGCTCGCATTAGAGCGCAAGCTTCATGATCCTGAGCTGCGAGCCAGTTATAATGAGGTAGTACAGGACTACATAGAGAACGATTATTTGTCCGAGGTCCCGCCTGACAGCGAGGATTATTCGCAAGGATATTTCATTCCGCATCATGCCGTTGTTCGCCGCGATAAAGAGACTACTAAGGTTCGTATTGTTCTCGACGCTAGTGCTAAATGTCATAACGACATTTCACTCAATGATATTCTTCATACAGGACCGAATCTCCAGGCTGACATTTTTGTTTTGCTACTTAATTTCCGCTTGTTTGCGATAGCGCTAGCTGCAGACATAAAACAAATGTATCTCAGAATTCTTCTTCAAACTGAGCACCGCAAATATCAAAAGATTTTATTTCGCTTTGACCCCGCGCAACCAATACGCGAATTTCAGTTCAATCGAGTCGCGTTCGGTTTAAAATGCAGCCCTTTCTTAGCTATGCGCACTGTGCGACAGCTAGCGATCGACGAACGCGATCGTTTTCCGCGAGCCGCTGAGGTGGCGTCTCATGAGCTGTACATGGACGACTTAACCACTTCTGTCCCTACAGTGGACGAAGGAAAATCTCTTTCCCGCGAACTCATTGACTTATTTAAGTCTGGTGGGTTTCATTTGACTAAATGGGCCAGTAACTCACCTGAGTTATTAGACGCTGTGCCGCAGTCTAACCGCGCCGCAATAGAATTTACAGATAATGAAAACCTGAAGGTGTTAGGCCTTAAATGGTTACCCGCGCAGGATATATTTACATTTTCAACCGCTCCTATAAAGGAAACATATACCAAACGGACAATTCTTTCAAGCATCGCCCGCTTATGGGACGTACTTGGGTTCGCCGCTCCAGTGATATTATTCGCGAAACTCTTAATTAAAGAGCTGTGGCTACTTAAAGTCGGTTGGGATGATCCCTTACCCGACGATATACTTTCTTTATTTCAAAGGTTTAATGAGCAATTGCCGCTGCTTTCCGCGTGTAAAATCCCACGTCATCTAGGTGTAACCATCGGTTGCTCTACCAACATTGTCGCGTTCGCTGACGCAAGTCTGAGGGCATACGGTTGCGTCGTGTATCTCCACGTCACTGACGGCGAGGGAAATGTGCATGTCAATTTAATATGCGCCAAATCCAAAGTCGCCCCTGTCAAAGTCGTTTCGTTGGCAAGATTAGAATTATGCGCCGCAGTCCTTATGTCGAAACTAGTCCGTCTGATTTATGAAACGTACAGTGCTCGTACAAAAATTGATAATATATTCGCATTTTCAGACTCAAAAATAGCTCTTTCATGGATTAATTCCTTACCGCATAGATGGGATATTTACGTTAGCAACCGCGTCGCGAAGTGTCAAGAAAATCTCGATTCGCGTCATTTCTATCATGTCAGTGGGATAGAGAATCCCAGTGATTGCCTCTCTCGAGGTCTCTTGCCAGAACAATTACTTTCTCATCCGCTATGGTGGCATGGCCCCCCTTGGCTTTGCGCTCCTGTATCAAGCTGGCCGATCACACCTTTCCTTCCAGAGGCATGTGAGACCTTACCTGAATATAAAAGTAAAACATTCGTTTGCTCGACTCCCAAGTCCGCTCCTGGTTTTCTCTATGACCTGACGCAAAAGTTTTCATCCTGGAATAAAATTATACGTATTATTGCATATATTTTGATATTTGTTAAAATATTACCTCGGAAGAATCGAATATCCGCTTCTCAGCTCATAATAGCTGAAAGGTATTTAATCCGCGCTGTTCAGGGTTTTCACTTTACTCAATTACTTCATGACTTAAAAACTAATAAAGTTATTTCCTCACCGCTCAGAAAATTAGACTTATTCATCGATGAACACGGAACTGTACGAGTAGGAGGTAGACTTTCAAATAGTAACTTACCATACGAAGCTCAACATCCCGCATTATTGCCTAAACATGACCATGTTACTCACCTTCTAATTGACTACTATCACCGCATGCATTGTCACACTGGTGCCAATGTTTTGAGTTCTTTATTGCGCCAAAAATATTGGATTTTAGCGTCAAGGAATGTGATTAGGCAACGTGTTCACGTTTGTAATTTTTGTTTTAAAAATTCTCCATCTCACCTTAATACTAAAATGGCTGACTTACCAGCATATCGCGTTCAAGAAACCAAAGCCTTCGTTCATACGGGCGTGGATTACGCCGGTCCCATAAATATTACTCTATGTAGACGTCGAGGTCAAAGAAGCCAGAAGGCTTACATTTGTTTGTTTATCTGCTTAGTAACCAAAGCAGTTCACATCGAACTAGCTTCCGATCTGTCATCTGAAGTTTTCATTTCCGCGTTTAAGCGCTTCATTTCGAGGCGTGGTCCGGTTTCTCATATGTATTCCGATAATGGAACGAATTTTGTTGGTGCTAAGTCTCAGATAAACGAATTACTTACCGACCATCGCATCGAATGGCATATGATCCCGCCCCGCGCTCCTCACTTCGGAGGACTCTGGGAGTCCAATATTAAAAGCATGAAGCTTCATTTATACCGCGTTATTGGATCTCAGTTAATTACCTATGAAGAACTGTTAACTGTTTTGACTCAGGTCGAAACCATTTTAAATTCCAGACCGCTTTGTATTTTATCAGAGGACCCACATCCTGAGCCTCTTACTCCCGCTCATTTTATAATGGCTTCTCCCTTGACATACCTACCAGCCGCGCCTGTTTCTGAGGAAACTAAGACTCTACGTCATCGGAAAGAACTGCTAGATCAAATGGTGCAGAGTTATTGGAAAAGATGGCGTTTAGAGTATCTCAATTCATTACAAGTGAGACAAAAATGGCTTACTAATTCGGATAACGTTAAACCCGGTCTTATTGTATTGATACATCAAGATGATGTTCCCGCGCTTCGCTGGCCTTTGGGCATTATACAGGAGGTTTACCCGGGTAAGGATGGTAGAGTACGCGTTGTCTTAGTCAAAACTGCTTCGGGCACGTTTAAACGACCTATCGTCAAACTTTGTCCACTGCCCTCTCAATAGATTAATAATAATTAAATTTCATAGTTTAGGTAGGTAATTATAATTTAGGTATTTCATAAACTTTATTTCTTTCAATTTGACCGCTTTTTTTCGATAATACTATGTATTATCAAAGCCGGGAAGATGTTTACGCCGTTTGGCTATAAATTTAAATTCACACTCTCTCTGTGGAATTTGTATCCCTTCCTGTCCTTCTCCCACTCACACGCACCACCAAACGCCGAGCGAGAAAAGGACAGAGCTCGCCGTCACCGTGCGACTGCAGCGCCAACAACGCACCTTTAAGGCCGTTGCAATGGTCAAATCCCAAAAACGACGTATGTTTAAAGAAATTTGTTGAGGAATCCTTCCGTACGATTTCCATATAAAAAATATATGTTTTACTTAAAGTCATCACAAATAATTCGTATTGTTTAAAATTTTAATAAACCTTCACATTATTTAATAAAAAATCGTAGTATGTCTTAACCTAAATCGAATTTTGTCTCTGTAACGGCTGAATAGTTCGGTATGAATTTTATACCCAAAAATACGTAGTGATGTATTTAACAATCCGTATTGTTTACTTTCTCTGATTTGTAATAAAATTTTAAAATAATAAATTAATCCCCGACATTTTGAGGCAAATGCGGCGCGAGACCCGTCGCGCATACTTGGAACGCGCTGCGCCAGTGTCTCGATGACTGTTGTCACGGGTGGACTGCACGCATGTCATTACTTCACAAATAAAATTCAAAAGTTCACGTTTTTAATGTTTTCTGAATTAAAACATATTGTAAATTGTATAGTTATCAATATTTCGTGAAATAAGAACAGAAAATAAGTTTGTAAATATATTTAAAGTAGTTTGTAATTTCGTTTTGTTGTTTGCACCTATCATAGACTAAGCTGACTGTGCCTAATAAACGTAAAGTGACGCGTGGCCGAGCTCTCCAAAACTATTGGTAAATTACCTACGTTTCTTAGTAGATATTTTGCTATATAAATATATCTATGATATTATTTTAATTTTGGACTGCCTCGTTGGTCTAGTGGTCGTAAGCACGATGCTGAGCATGAGGTCCTGGGTTCGATTCCCGGGTCGGGCAAAGTGTTATTGGGTTTTTCCATCAGGAAATTATAAGTAACAGCCACGGAGTCTGGGTTTGTGCCCGGTTGATGGCAATAGGCTCGCCCCTATTATATGGGACTTAAACATAACTGGCGAAATGTGGGTGTACTATTAGGTACACCTCTGCCTAACCCTTCGGGGATTACAGGCGAGATGTTATGTTTTCTACTGGTGTTTATTGTTTTATCGCTTTTAACTATTTTGTCTTGAGAATTTCGTTTGATGGAAGATGGAAATCTGGATGACTGATGATGTCTCGTACCTAATGATGGACTCTCATACTACATGATACATTTTGAAGGTCTGATGAAGACCAGGTAACTGCTTATCGGTTTTCAGTCACGGAAATAGTCAGAATGCTCCAGCTTTCAGCTTTTATCTAATTGACCAGGGATGCTAATAACATGATACATTTTGAAGGTCTGATGATGACCAGCTAAGTGCTTACCGGTTCTCAGTGACGGATGTAGTTAGAATGACCTAGCTTTAAAATTTTATCAATCTGAGCACGGATGCTACTACATAATACATTCTGAAGGTCAGATGATGACCAGCTAAGTGCTAATTGGTTCTCAGTGACGGATGTAGCTAGAATGACCTAGCTTTCAAATTTTATTGATCTGAGCACGGATGCTACTACATGATACATTTTGAAGGCCTGATGCTGACCAGCTAAGTGCTTATCGGTTCTCAGTGACGGATGTAGTTAGAATGACCTAGCTTTCAGATTTTATCTTATTGAGCACGGATGCTACTACATGATACATTTTGAAGGTCTGATGATGACCAGCTAAGTGCTTATCGGTTCACAGTGACGGATATAGCTGGAATGACCACCATCAGGTAAATGGCACCATCAGTCTCCAAGGCCTCTTCAAGCTCTTTCAAATGAGTCCACACGCGACGGTTCTACGTGGTGCCATCAATGAGATCCTATCCTCCGGAGTCTACCATCAGGTAGCTGGTATCATCAGTCTCCAAGGCCTCCTCGAGCTCTTTCAAATGAGTCCAAACACGATGGTTCTACTCAGTGCCGTCAATGAGATCCTATACCCACCTTCGGAGTCCACCATCAGGTACGAGACATCATCAGTCATCCAGATCTCCATCTTCCATCAAACGAAATTCTCAAGACAAAATATTTAAAACGATAAAACAATTAACACCATTAAAACAATAACATACATTACATAACATCACGCCTGTAATCCCCAAAGGGTTAGGCAGAGGTGTACCTAATAGTAGGCGTGATGTTATGTTATGTATGTTATTATTTTAATGACTTTAATTGTTTTATCGCTTTTAGCGATAAAACAATTCAACAAAAACACCTCTGCCTAACCCTTCGGGGATTACAGGCGAGATGTTATGTTTTCTACTGGTGTTTATTGTTTTATCGCTTTTAACTATTTTGTCTTGAGAATTTCGTTTGATGGAAGATGGAAATCTGGATGACTGATGATGTCTCGTACCTAATGATGGACTCTCATACTACATGATACATTTTGAAGGTCTGATGAAGACCAGGTAACTGCTTATCGGTTTTCAGTCACGGAAATAGTCAGAATGCTCCAGCTTTCAGCTTTTATCTAATTGAGCACGGATGCTAATAACATGATACATTTTGAAGGTCTGATGATGACCAGCTAAGTGCTTACCGGTTCTCAGTGACGGATGTAGTTAGAATGACCTAGCTTTAAAATTTTATCAATCTGAGCACGGATGCTACTACATAATACATTCTGAAGGTCTGATGATGACCAGCTAAGTGCTAATTAGTTCTCAGTGACGGATATAGCTAGAATGACCTAGCTTTCAAATTTTATTGATCTGAGCACGGATGCTACTACATGATATACTTTGAAGGTCTGATGATGACCAGCTAAGTGCATATCGGTTCTCAGTGACGGATACAGTTATGATGCTACAGCTTTCTGCATTTATCTTATTGAGCACGGATGCTACTACATGATACATTTTGAAGGCCTGATGCTGACCAGCTAAGTGCTTATCGGTTCTCAGTGACGGATGTAGTTAGAATGACCTAGCTTTCAGATTTTATCTTATTGAGCACGGATGCTACTACATGATACATTTTGAAGGTCTGATGATGACCAGCTAAGTGCTTATCGGTTCACAGTGACGGTTATAGCTGGAATGACCACCATCAGGTAAATGGCACCATCAGTCTCCAAGGCCTCTTCAAGCTCTTTCAAATGAGTCCACACGCGACGGTTCTACGTGGTGCCATCAATAAGATCCTATACTTACCTTCGGAGTCTACCATCAGGTAGCTGGTATCATCAGTCTCCAAGGCCTCCTCGAGCTCTTTCAAATGAGTCCAAACACGATGGTTCTACTCAGTGCCGTCAATGAGATCCTATACCCACCTTCGGAGTCCTCCATCAGGTACGAGACATCATCAGTCATCCAGATCTCCATCTTCCATCAAACGAAATTCTCAAGACAATATAATTAAAACGATAAAACAATTAACACCATTAAAACAATAACATACATTACATAACATCACGCCTGTAATCCCCAAAGCGTTAGGCAGAGGTGTACCTACTAGTAGGCGTGATGTTATGTTATGTATGTTATTATTTTAATGACTTTAATTGTTTGTCGCTTTTAGCGATAAAACAATTCAACAAAAACACCTCTGCCTAACCCTTCGGGGATTACAGGCGAGATGTTATGTTTTCTACTGGTGTTTATTGTTTTATCGCTTTTAACTATTTTGTCTTGAGAATTTCGTTTGATGGAAGATGGAAATCTGGATGACTGATGATGTCTCGTACCTAATGATGGACTCTCATACTACATGATACATTTTGAAGGTCTGATGAAGACCAGGTAACTGCTTATCGGTTTTCAGTCACGGAAATAGTCAGAATGCTCCAGCTTTCAGCTTTTATCTAATTGAGCACGGATGCTAATAACATGATACATTTTGAAGGTCTGATGATGACCAGCTAAGTGCTTACCGGTTCTCAGTGACGGATGTAGTTAGAATGACCTAGCTTTAAAATTTTATCAATCTGAGCACGGATGCTACTACATAATACATTCTGAAGGTCTGGTGATGACCAGCTAAGTGCTAATTAGTTCTCAGTGACGGATATAGCTAGAATGACCTAGCTTTCAAATTTTATTGATCTGAGCACGGATGCTACTACATGATATACTTTGAAGGTCTGATGATGACCAGCTAAGTGCATATCGGTTCTCAGTGACGGATACAGTTATGATGCTACAGCTTTCTGCTTTTATCTTATTGAGCACGGATGCTACTACATGATACATTTTGAAGGCCTGATGCTGACCAGCTAAGTGCTTATCGGTTCACAGTGACGGATATAGCTAGAATGACCACCATCAGGTAAATGGCACCATCAGTCTCCAAGGCCTCCTCGAGCTCTTTCAAATGAGTCCAAACACGATGATTCTACTCAGTGCCGTCAATGAGATCCTGAAAGTGGGTACAGGATCTCATTGACAGCGCTGCGTAGAACCATCGTGTTTGGACTCATTTAAAAGAGTTCGAGGAGGCCTTGGAGACTGATAATGTCATTTACCTGATGGTGGTCAGCCTAGTTATATCCGTCACTGAGAACCGATAAGCACTTAGCTGGTCATCATCAGACCTTCAAAATTTATCATGTAGTAGCATCCGTGCTCAATAAGATAAAAGCTGAAATCTGGAGCATTATAACTATATCCGTCACTGAGAACCGATAAGCACTTAGCTGGTCAGCATCAGGCCTTCAAAATGTATTATGTAGTAGCATCCGTGCTCAGATAGATAAAATTTGAAAGCTAGGTCATTCTAACTACATCCGTCACTGAGAACCGATAAGCACTTAGCTGGTCATCATCAGACCTTCAAAATGTATCATGTAGTAGCATCCGTGCTCAATAAGATAAAAGCTGACAGCTGGAGCATTCTAACTATATCCGTCACTGAGAACCGATAAGCACTTAGCTGGTCATCATCAGATCTTCAAAATGTATTATGTAGTAGCATCCGTGCTCAGACAGATAAAATTTGAAAGCTAAGTCATTCTAACTACATCCGTCACTGAGAACCGATAAGCACTTAGGTGGTCATCGTCAGACCTTCAAAATGTATCATGTAGTAGCATTCGTGCTCAATTAGCTGAAAGCTGGAGCATTCTGACTATTTCCGTGACTGAGAAGCGATAAGCAGTTACCTGGTCTTTATCAGACCTTAAGAATTTATCGTAGGAGTGAAATAACTAATGAAAGCTAGGTTATTACTTCATTAGTCAAAGTGTATAATTTATTATTAAATATTAGTGCTCAGTGAAATAACTAATGAAAGCTAGGTTATTACTTCATTAGTCAAAGTGTATAATTTATTATTAAATATTTTATTCATACATTATGATGTAGGTACTCCAAGAGAAACAAAATATGTTAGGCAAATACGATGACTACTCTGCGACACATTTCTGTTCTTTGGTACGTTTTTCTGTAGTACAGTAGTTTGCCGGTAGGGGCCGAAAAATAAACAAGAGCCAGTACAGAGGTCAAATCGTCAAAGTCATCTACTGCTGTGATCCCCTTAAAAAGGAAGAAGAAAAAAGAACTCAGTGCGAGTCTGTGACCATCGCTGCGCGCGCGTCTTGACTATTACAGCGTTAAACTGTTCGGGTTCTGAGTGCTCAATTCTAGTGTAAACATACTAACATAGCCGGCCGGCAGATAAAACAAACCAAAGTGAGAATTAGAAGCAAGGTCACAGGAAGCAAGCTCCGAAAACTGGTGAGTCCATGAACATCCTCATCTTTCTCCCGCTCCACCCGCTCCGCAAATTACAGTCCACACCACCCCGCTAGGTTAGAAATAATTTTCTGACCAAGTATAGTTCACGTCAAATAACTTTGCCCCTCTGAAGTTAGCCATTTGCAAAGATCGCGCAAGTGCAGTCACGTAGAAAATTATTTGAACAAAATAAATACATATTTTTAAAAGAAAACATAGTTTTATAATGCCATAATGCCCACCCCCATGACTCGTGCATGCGCAGTTGCAGTTTTGTTCGTAATTTTGAGCCACTCGTAGCCAACTTCAGAGGGGCACAGTTATTTGACGCGAACAGTATCCAGTATCCCTAGTGATGATTTATGCATGAGTGACTTACTGCGGTACTCAGAGATATTTAATGATTACTTAAGCCGTCACTTAGTAAAGGTTTGACATGCTGTTGTATGACAAAACTGTCAAAACCTTTACTAAGTGAAGGCCTAAGTAATCATTAAAGCTCCATGAGTGCGGCAGTTAACCTTAAAATGTAAGTAATTATTAATCAGCCAATCTGGATGAAGCAATTTGCACACGAGTGAGACTTCGCCGGCCGGTAGACACAAATCATACGTATTTCAGCCAATACAGCTAGTAAACACTATTTTCATGTATAAAGTAATATTTCCATAAATAAAATAATATGTATTTTCATAAATAAAATAATATTTTCATAAAAGTTAGAACAAGCACCTCTTACATTGTGTTAAAGGCAGTAATGCATCGTCTTCACTTCGTCAGGTCGAAATGAATAAATAAGTCCGACTACAATAGAAGCCAGCGGTGCACGGTCGTAAAGTACCTAGGCGAGTAAATAAACTATTTGTGGCATTTCCCTGAATTGTGACCGGGCTCATTACTGATGCAGAACTAAGGTATGGCCTGCTAACTTGAAACGTAAAATATTAATCAAAGTTAAAATAGACTTGTTCCGATTTGTTTACCGATCTTTACTAGACTCTAACTCGGAGATATTTAATGATTACTTAAGCCGTCACTTAGTAAAGGTTTTGACAGTTTTGTCATACAAAAGTATGTCAAATCTTTTATGACTAACTGCGGTACTCAGAGATATTTAATCATTACTTAAGCCGTCACTTAGTAAAGATATGACATACTTTTCTATGACAAAACTGTCAAAACCTTTACTTAGTAATAGCCTAAGTAATCATTAAAGCTCTCTGAGTGCGGCAGTAAGTGATGGCCTAAGTAATCATTAAAGCTCTCTGAGTGCGGCAGTAAGCTTTTCTTGTTAAGTTTTTTTTCAACAAAACGAGCACATGCACTTGTTTGTTATTAAAGTTATTCTGAACTTCAACAATATATCTTTTTTATTTTTTTGGGGGGGTGGGTAATCATTATTTAACCCCTCCCGGTCTGGGCAGAGCGAAAGGGAGTGTCAGACTTCTACTGACTAAAAACCACCCATGTTCCTTCTTAGCCCTTTGTGTCGAGGCCGCGGTATATCTTTCGAACCGCAGCCCCGACGGGTCAACATAAATCTAACAATAAAATTTAGAGTTCAATTTATTGTCACACACTCCATTGTTCTCTTTCTTAAAAGTTGCTGCTAAAGAGAAGAAGAAGAGTTCTGTAAACTCTTGAATTGAAGATAATATAAAAAAATCTGGAACTCACTTTCAATTTCCCCTAGCAAGTAGCAAGTACACTTAGAACAAAGTAAAGAGCTATAAATAGATACCAACTTAGAACTCAATATTTTACACGTTAAACTATCAAACAAAGAATAAATTCGAAACAAAATTTATGTTCATCAGGATAAACTTTTCCGGCCATTAATGAGAAATTCTCCGACATTGTCTGAACGCTTTAGAGTAGTTTAGAGGCTTCACGGCAAATTACCGTTATGTAATATCTGCTAATTGTAAATAAAAAGTTGCAATAAATAAGACTTTTTCGTTGTTTATTTGAAGCTATGTTTACTGCCTTGTTGGTCTTGTGGTCGTAAGCGTAACTGCTGTGCATGAGGTCCTAAGTTCGTTCACCAGGTCGGGCAAAGTGTTATGAGGTTTTTCCATCAGGGATTTCTCTGTAGCAGCCATGGAGTCTGGATTTGTGCCCGGTTGATGGCAATAGGCTCGCCCTCAATTACATGGGACCTAAACATAATTGGCGTAATGTGGGTGTAATAATGGAGATTACAGGTGTGATTATTCCATATTCAATTGAATTCAGGAATTTAATGAGATTCAAGCTGAAAACTACGGAATAAATGGAACATATTTTTACATTTAACAAAATTCTGTATTTTAATTTTATCATATACCGTTTTTCTATACAAACTTGTAATATGTTAGGTATCACGTTAAATGAAAATGCAGTCTTGAAAATCCGGGCAACCATCCAAGAAGGAAGAGAAAATATTGTATCTTCATTTTCATGTGATGTAACTGGTCAACCAAGCTTTATTTACATCAAACTAAGTAACCCTACGCAAAAATTATTGCTGGAAAACGACTTTTTTCTGGGGTGAAAAATCACGTTTTGCGGTAAAACTCAATGCAGCACACTGAAACCATTGTGCTAATGGATGCTTTGAATAGAAAACGGGTCTTAGAGGCAATTAAATTAAAGTTATTATCTTAAAAACATATATTAAAAAAAAAATACTTGTAAAAATATTATATATCTCCGTAACTAGAAGGTTCTCGGGTATGGTAGAACAAACTTACCTTTCAGCTTCGTTAAGGATAGTTTTACACCCTTTACATTTATCATAACTTTTTACATTGATTAACCCAAGTCCTAATCTAGACAGATGGTAACACAAACATTGTGTACCAACTACCAACATATAGGCCCACGATCCGTCGCACTCAACCTCAACGGTGTATGTTTAATGAATTTGGGTATTGGCGCTAAAGTTGGCGAACTGTGCCCTGTGCCCTGTGTACTACACTGGTGAATAATTGATGGTGCAGACGTGACTCCCGCGTGAACTTACAAACATGTTACATAGAGAAGTTCCATTGAAGAGTACTTACGCAAGTCACGCCCGTTAACAGTAAGCTTACATGTCCTCACAACCAAGTTGTCAACTTCGACTGCTTAAAAATTGCCCTATGGAATGCCAATGGGCTGTGACATACTCTTGAAGTTAAGGCATACTTAGAGTCACAAAAGATAGATATCCTCCTAGTTACGGAAACACTTTTCACCAAAAAGAGCCACTTTAACATCCAGAACTATAAACCCTATCACACAATGCACCCCGACGGCAAAGCACGTGCTGGAAGTGCAGTTCTAATAAGATAAAATATCAAACATCATGAAACAGTACATTACTGCACAGATGAAATACAAGCAACAAATGTCGTCATTGAAGATTGGGCGGGACCTTTTACAATCTCGGCTGTAAACAGTCCATCTAAACATAAACTTAAGTTAGACTACATAAGGTTTCTTTCTACACTGGGTCACAGATTCATAGCTGGAGGTGATTACAATGCCAAGCACCATTACTGGGGCTCACGTACTATAACTACGAAAGGTAGGCGACTACTAATAACCATTGAGAAATTAAAACTAAATACTGTTTCCCCAATACACCTTGGATTACACCAATCTTAACTGGATTTCAGACGAACAGGCGTCTGACAACATGTAATTAATAACTGTCAAGTGTCAAAGATCTGCCAGTGACAGCCGGGACCAACGGCTTAACGTGCTTTCCGAGGCACGGAGGGAACGCTGTTGTAGTGGTTTCTCACCCATTCACGAACCGGCCTCAACAAGCGCTGCTTAACCTTCAAGATCGACCCTTTTTTATTTTTTTGGCGGGTGGAAAAATCATCAAGTAACCCCTCCCGCTCTTGGGCAGAGCGAAAGGGAGTGTCAGACTTCTACTGACTAAAAACCACCCATGTTCCTTCTTAGCCCTTCATGTCGAGGCCGCGGTATCTCTTGCGAACAACCCGCAGCCCCGACGGGACCCGCAGCTCCGACGGGTCAAGATCGACCCTTGCGGCCAATATTATTTAGCCACGAGCCCTGAACTGCTTTGTATGTGATTCTATTCTAATTTTAAAACTTGTCTCCATTATTATCTTCATAAAATCTAATTAGGTACGCTGAAATCTAGAACTGTCTACCGCACCGAATGAAACACGTTTGCCGCATATTAACTCGTAGGTATCAAACCGGCTGAACGGTCCGTACCTACGCCTCCGGTTTATTTCCGGCATTACGACTCAATTCCTGTGTCCACGTTAGCTACATCCGATGTTCATGTCGAGTTTTTAGTGCTTCTGCGCGCCTTAATTGGCGAATTTCCAATTAAGAATTGGAAATGGGTATTAGCTTCTTTAATAGGGTTTTCATTTTGAAGTCAAACCGCTATACGCCTGAATGTAAGTACGCTTTTAGCAAAATGTTGCCTAATGAAAAAGAAGCAGCGTGGAAGCTCGGTTTATTCGATCATTAGTTTATTTAAGATCGCTCACAGTTAAAATCAGTGCCTGAGAAGAGCAGGAAAAATAAGTGAAATATTAGTTTTACTTTGAACTGTTCTATCTAACCCACCCGTGCCTGCGCGGTGGAGTGCAAAAGGAGGGTTAGAATGATTAATTTTGTTCGATTTTAATGATATGCTTCACAAAACGTCAGAATATAGTAAACCGGTTTATTGCAAGAATATTAATCTAATCTGGCAAATTTTATTAAATGGTCTATCAAATTCAAAGAAATAAATAGTCTATCAAAGAATCATTTAAAAAAAAATCAAATCAAGGCGAAGGTTTAAATAATTCATACCTACTACATGGATGTATAGTGTATATTATATTTACTACTAGACGGTTTGATATAATAGTCCATTCCGATGACGAATAGGTGTCATTGTGTGGGTTGCAATTAAATCGATTTTTTAATTATTTTTCAATGTAATGTGTGCACATGTCTCGTGGTGATGTGATATTACTCAATTTGATACACATTTTATTTCGCTGACTGCACCTGTGAAAAGGAAGCAGCTTAAAATAACATTAAAGAAACGTTCCCAAATTTGAAAACCAGTAAATTGACGATAATATATCAAAATAGCCTAATCAAATCATAATCATCATCAAAGTAGAAAATATCCACACAAACAGCCATTACGAACTATCAACTAAATAGGCAAATATCCAAACAGAATATAATGTATTCTTATTAGGCCTATTCAATACATATTCCGCAGTTAGATCAGTCGTTATTTATATTACTTTGCTCAAACTCTAAGAACTAAGAAGACTTTAACTAAGAAGGATACTTTTCAACCACCGTACAGTATTGTCAACTTTCTAGAAGTATCAACGGCAAAGGAACAACACAATGTGCATGTATTCAGCCTAAAATTATAAAGAAAAGAGGGATATTCTGTCTCGTGTTAACGATTTTGTGCAGATTTACCCCTTCCAAAAGACTTGAAGAGCTCCCGAGCGAGAGGAACTCCTAATTGAAGTTTTTATTTAGGTACGGGACAATTTTAACGAGTTCCATAAAACGTTGATATAGGCAGGCATACAGTTTCAAGTTTTGTGGATCTAAGTTATGGAATTGTACAATTTAGGCAGTAGATAAGATATTTTTTTTTTGGGTGGGAAATCATCAAACAACCCCTCCCGCTCTGGGCAGAGCGAAAGGGAGTGTCAGACTTCTACTGACTAAAAACCAACCATGTGTGTAGGTAAGATCTAAATAGATGTTTAATCTCTTACGCTACAAGCATAGAAAAAATGACATTATAATTTCCATTGCTAAATGATGATGATAGCCCTATGAAGTCACCAGACTCAAAAAAAACACTTGGAGTGAACTTTTACCAAAAGGCTCACGCTACCTAGCAATCAACGAGTTTACCTAATGGCTTCAAACCCCCCTCCCCAACGAACTATGAAGGCTGAACAAACACGTTGACTTTGCCTCTCAATATTGAATTTTAAGTTTTTTTAAGCGGCAGTTTCTGCAAGTCAGTTTATAAAAGTTTGAGCTAAAAGAAAATTAGAACATACTTTGATAATATTGAAATCAACATAATAACTACTAGTTTCAGACGGAATGCTCGAGAAATATACAATACATTACTGTTGAGTTCAGAAAATATTCATCAGAACATTCCGTTTGAGGGTTCATCAAAAAACATTGCACTACTGAAAATAAACAGATAATAACTTTACCCACACGGCTTTGTACCCTTGTTACATAAGAGATTATAATATCCTATCCCATTTGTTCGCGTGCCTTCTGAAAGGAAAACTCTTGTTTACATTTTCAAAGTACAAAAAAAGCCAAAGGAAATTAGCATTCATACGGGAAATTGAAATAGCCTCCGGTTCGGAAGCACAGATCAGTGGGTCGATCAATTATTATTATATTTACAGGCTCAGCCACAAGCACGAAATACAACATTAAATAATTTAAATGGAAACCGAAATACTACATGCCTGGCTTTCTAACTTAAATTAGTGACTCTATTGTGTATTCTTAGACAAAATTCCTTCCAAGTTTAAATTTGAAATCGGTTAACGTGAATGCGTCGAGTCAAGAGTGCGGGATGTTTGTAACCGCTCATTAATGATGTACAGGGAAGATACGAATATGTTATATCATACCATGTATATGGAAAGGCAGGAAGCTGACCCGTGCTTAATAATTTAATGTTGTGGGTTTATTCCAAGTTTATTCCTTTGTGTTGAGATAGCTTAGGGAATCTTTTATAGCTTGCCTATCGTAGCCATTAGCTTAATGAAGAAAAATAGAAACAATCTTATCTTTGGTATGTCGCTAGGTATTTACTTGGGTTTCAATGATTCACTCCCGCACTCAGAGAGCTTTAATGATTACTTAGGCCATCACTTAGTAAAGGTTTTGACAGTTTTGTCATACAAGAGTATGTCAAACCTTTACTAAGTGACGGCTTAAGTAATCATTAAATATCTCTGAGTACCGCAGTAAAACATAGAAAAGGTACAAAAAGGAAAAGTAGCGAAAACGTAGTAATAACTATTTAAAACTATTTCAGAGAGTTGGTATGGTTTCATTACTAACCTAATCTATTCAATATTGCAATACAAAAGAAAACAGCGATAACAGCTGAAAACCGATTCTTATATTGAATGTTTTCTTTTATTCCTTCAATGCGGGGAAATGACCGGCTCTTTCCTTTATTCGCTGCCAAAAATCTATAACACGAATGGACATTCGGTAACGTCATTGAATGAAACCGTGTCGAGTTTCCTATAGGAATTACGACTAATGTTCGTAAAAAATACACACATTTCCTTTTATTTCAGCTGGGGCGTGAACGTACAACCTTCGGCCGAAAATGGGGATTGTGTAATATTTGGGCCAATGCCAATCCGAACCTACCTCGCTGAATTTGTCGTAGATGGTCACTACTTGCGACAGCTTGAAATGTAAATCAAATCAAACTTCAATTCAAAATCCATATAAATATAATTATGTAGTTTTGTGCATTTTTGTAACTTTTTTAATGTCAGCCAAAAAGGTTTGATAAACCTTTCACTTTCATAAGATCTTTTTGAAACAAAAATCACTTAGGTACATCTCTTTTTTTGCCATCAATTTTCTTGTATGGCGTAAATATTCTGATGGCTCAAGAGAATTTCCTTTACAAAAATGATGTAAACAAAATACTATTGCGCATATCATAAATACGAAATTCCTCATTAGAGGTATCATTCTACTTACATTTTACGACACCCTAGGGATAAGATGGGTGGTCCAATTTAGAGAAGGGAGGCAAAACAACAAAATAATGATGATTTTATAAAGTAAATTAATTACTTTAATAAAAGCTCGTGGAGAGCTCGTGGCTTAATAAGAACTGCCACTCGGGTCGATTGTTAGGTAAAGCTGTGCTTGCCTAGGTCGGTCTGTGGATGGGTGACCGCCCGACAAACCGAGTTTCCTCCGTGCCTCGGAAAGCACGTTAAGCTGTTGGTCCCGGCTGCCATATATAGATATTTGGCAGTCGTTACAAGTAGTCAGTGACCTGAAAGTCTGACATCCAGTCTTACCAATGGGTACTGTATTACCTAGTATTAACTGGGTTGTGGAGGTCAGATAGGCAGTCGCTCCATGTAAAATACTGGTATTCAGCTGCATCCGGTTAGACTGGAAGCCGACCCTAACATAGTTGGGAAAAGGCTAGGCAGATGATGAATTACTTTAATAAAATCACTTTGTAATCAATTCTAGAGTTTCTGTCAGCATTGTTGTTTTTATTTGCACCCTACCTAGACCTTAAAATGGTTATTGTGCCATCAGCATTATGGCCGTATTCAAAATCCAATATTGATCGATCTATCATAGGGAAATAATACCAACAAGAACAGCTAAAAATGATTTTCGTTTTTCGTGATTTTGTCTGCCTCCGGAAAGGATATTAAATATGCGGTACTTAGATATCATGAACGGATTAAATCTTTTTTTTTTTATAGATAGATCGTTATTTAATCATAATGGAGGAACAGGATTTACCAGCGATTCGTAAAACATTCGTAATTACAGTAACCTGAAACCTGTGTCCGGCTGTACTTTAGATTGTGTCGTTATGTTGATAATGATTATAGAAAAGGGTGCTTTTTAAAGGCGGAGAACTTTAAATTGAAGTAAAACACAGAATACTGTTTAATATCCTAATTGATTGTATTTTATTGACAAGTTTGTGTTATTTATGTTTGAATATTGAATCATTTCGTATCCAATTTTATGATTTCGATTTATTTTCCAATTTCATTGACATTAAAACCTTTTTCAGTGTTCTATTTCGAATGAAAGTTCTCCACCTAAAATTATACTCATTATTTCGATTTAGAAAACCTTTAATCATCATTAAGTGTTAATGGCTGTCTTAAAATTTAATTTACCTTTCGTCATATTCTTCAGAATAAGCAAGCATAAAAAGTTTTTACTATAATTTTATAGTTCATATAAAATATCTGACCAGTAACTCATAAAACATTTTATTATTGAGCCATAAAATAATTAAGAAAGAGTAGGTTTTTCTTTTTCATAATTTATGGCTTTGCACTGTCTTTAGACGCTGACCACTGGTCAGCGTCTAAAGACAGTGCTGGCTGGTCAGTGACCAGCCAGTACGTGATATCAGTATTAGCGGTAAACTCTTTTAGAAATACATTATTTTCTAAAGATAGGCTGACCCTGGCCATTTTGTACTTAGACACGGCATGACCATACTAAAGGAAATCTAAATAAGAAAATAACAAGTACTTAGAGTCTACTAGCTATTTTTTAGTAGACAACCAATAGCCATACTTTTCAGCAAGCATTAGAGGTAGGTACGTGTCATATCACTGTCAGAATTATCCTCGCCTGTTATTTTGTTAATGAGCCGAACATATTTCTTTATGTTCTAATGACATTTTCGTCTTCGTCCGACACGTATGATGTAAGTATATTGTATATTATTGAATAGTGTGGAGACTCAGACCTCATTTACTTGAGTTTATGTAAGACTGCGTAGTTATACTGCATGTGTTATGTGGCGTAACCTTTGTGACTTTGGGTTTTCCTACAAAACGAAGGTTGTTCCGAATGAGATTTTATTTCTCTAATGTCTCTCTCTGACATTCCGAAAATGTGATCCTTTACATGACTAGGTACTCCATCAATCGTTATGATTTAAAGTATTATGTTCCTAGTGCAGGCGGTTTAATCGTAGCTGCACTAGTTAAATAGGTATAATAGAATGTCACAACAAAAACAAGCCAGTTGCTACGCGACAAATGATACCAAATAACATAGCATTAATCTTGTTATGTACTATGTAATCAACAGTTCAACTCGTGAGGTGAAAATTATTTGTTTAGTTAACTAAGTGAAAAAAACTTAAATGCATTCACGAAATAGTCAGTAATCAGGTTATTACCCACTAAAACATGATCATTATGATTGTTCATAATGAGCATAGCTACACAGTGGGATTTATGTCTTGTCCATGTTAATTAGTTTCGACTAATTTAATTTATGTGCGTGCGGTTGGCAGCATTGCTATTTGAAGTTATGATCGTTGAAATTCTGTGTCCGGAATGTTAGTAGAGTTCTACTTATTACAATGGATAAATGCCTTATTTAAATTAATGGGGAACAAGCTATGTGAATACCACAATAATTAGCAAAATAAGTTTGACGGGAAAGAATTGGAAATGCGGACTTAGCAATTTGTACATTTTCAGGAAGGTTTTTAATTAGGCATAACTCGGAATTTGGAAATTGTGTTTATCCCTCTTAAATAATTATAAAGAGTATGCCGAGTATGATATTTAGGATTTATTATTTTTTTTATCAACTTTCATCTACCATTACAGGGTAACCTCAATGCGATAAAATGTGCCTCAATTACTTAATTCTAACTTAATTGTTACTTATAACTAGTACCTATAATTAATAACAAATATATTTTGCATGTGCCAATAATAACTATCATCAATGTCATATAGGTAGCAGGAACACTATGCGTTGGGTACCTTATACAGTTATAAGTGAAACAATGTTCAAATCATTTTGAAAATTAATATTACAATATCGTTTTCCAAACCATTTTATAGGTACCCACGGCGACACATCTAGTCATACTCTTTCCAGTATAACAAGACTTCGCTTTGTATTGAATTCCTGAACAAAGAGACATCTGCAAAAAATGGTTTTGTACAGCTTGTTTGGTCGTCGTGCGTACAAAACAACGATTTGAGCTGCCACGTTTCTGCGGACGCTTAGCGTACCGGATTTCTAACACTCGGCCCTTGGTAGTATTAGAGTTGAAAATTCGAAGTTTGTTAAAAAAATCACACGAATAAAGCACCCGTGCGACCGACACAAAAAACAAAAAGACTTTTTCTCCTAAAGTCAGTGTTAATACTAAGACCATGTTGTAATGTTGTAGATCAGATAATCAAAATCGTTTTCCTTTTGGACGCTACGATGACACCGAAAAAAGTTGATTTTGTTTGTGTAGGTACCTACCTACTAAAATGTAAGCTAGTACCTACTTACTTACATATTATTAACTAGTTCAAATATCACCATAGAGATTTTGGTTTTTTTTTTTGATTCTTTATTTGCACGTAGTTAGTTTACGGAACAAAGTCGCCTTCTGAGTTATAAATTCCCTAGAAATACCTGTATCTGCAATATATCTTCATAATATTGTACCTGGTTAATAATAATGAAAACATAACAAATTTAATAAACCTCTCATATATATTAATGATCTATATAAATTCTAGCCCTACTTTCCATAAATCTGAATCCATTGATGTTACTGGCAAACATCCTTTGAACCAGTGTAGCTTCTTTCAGAAGAAAATATTTGGTCAATAATACACACTTTTTTGGAGAACTCACGCTTTTTTTTTAATAAAACAGAGCTTACATTTTCTAAGTTGAAAACCTGAGTTTCCAGTTTCGGTTTACATCTCTGATAGCTACAGATTTCTCCATACTGTCCCGGAGGTAAATATTCTCTGTACCTAAGTATATAAATACGGAATTGACAAATTGTACCTTATATCTACACAGCATCTAATATATATCTACATAGAGATCTGAACCCACAGGTATAACAAGGCATAGCCGCATCTGCGTACCGGTCAAGTGATATAGAAATTAATTAATTCCGACTTAATTAACAATGGCGATTAATCTTTAGCCCAGCCACCCGCGTCTACCCCGATAGCTTTCCTTTCCAAAGTTCGTCGGTAATTAGTACCTAACTGAATCCAGATGGGATTTTAAAATCAAACTCTTTTGTATTGAAATAGTCTAATGGACCATTTATGGAACGTTACTGTTTTCTTTATCCATTATTCCAGTTTCTTTCGGGTTGACAGAGTATCACAGTACCTATGTCTTCCATTCGTCGTCCGCATAATAATATCATCTTACACATGGTCCATTATTTCATAGGTTCTTTGTTCATTCTACTATACTTAATCTTATATCACTATCCTCATTCTGGTCAAAACTTGTATAACATTTTCCTGATTCTTCCCTTTCCTTACTATATTATCTTCTTCCTTATATTTGAACAATGGTCAATACGATGGGTTAGTTCTTGGTAAGGTTTATCCAGCGGAGAATCATTAGATGCATTCGTTGTGGTGTACTATTCAGAATACCTTTATCTCAACACGTCCTTTGATAAACAGGAGCTTTACATAGCTAATGAAATATCACACTTCAGTCCACCGGCTTGACAAACGGATTAGTTGGTAGTAGTACAGAACGTAGCTCTGTATGTGTGTAACCATGTAGTTTTCGGTCCATCAGTCTAATTACTATAAAACGAATCTCTTTATTCTGAGAAATACTTGAATTTTAATAAATTTCCTGCGAGAATCAACGCCATTTATTGCGGTGAGTTAACCGATCGCTACGCCATCCAAATTATTGGAACAATTTGGTAGGCTACGAACAAAACAACTGTTAAAACGACTAAAACTAGTTTTAGACCTATCTACATAGGTATATATCGTTTTATTTTTTGAAAAAGAAACAAGTTTAAGTATAAAATTGAATTGGAAAGTAAAACGCGCTCGCTTGACGTCCGACGTCGGAGGCACTATCTGCCAGCGCCTGTATAAATCGCGCCCAGGAGACACCACCCGAGTTAACTTTCACGTCTTTTCTTTTTATTTTCGGAAAGACATTCAACTGGCACATCTTTTATCTTCTTTAAAAATATACGTATACTGTTTATAACGGTTCCGTGGCCGACTAACATTACGCACAATCAAAATCACTTTATCACGTTTGACACGAACAAGTGGATAAAGGATTTTCTTGAAATATAGTTGACTGGTAGATAATACTTTGAGGCATTAAGTCTGCATTGTACATGAAGATTAAATAAATAAAATAAATCGATAATCATATTCTGTTTATCAATATAAGTAGGGGAGAAAAAATAAATGAAAATAATGGATCTCAGTTGTGTGAAAGATGATATATTATGACTAGAAAGGTGGTGAAGTTAATGCTGTCAATTCAGTGATAGAGATTTATGGTAGACTACCTGATGCCCGTGGCTTCGCCCGCGTGGATATCGGAACTTGACAAATTATACTAAAACCTTCCTTGAGAACCACTCTATCGATTGGTGAAGACAGCATCAAAATCGGTATTGTAGTTTTTGAGTTTATCGTGAACATACAGACAGACGGATGCGGCAGAGGACTTTGTTTTATAATATGTAGTGAAGAAGCTGTGTCAACGCCTAATAAATAAAAAGAACCAAACGCGATGTTGGTATACGAGCCAAGTCATGCGCACGCTCAACCAAATACTTGGCATAGTAAAAAAATGCAACTCCGGAACTTAGGATTAACTTGTAACTGGTTAAAATTACAGCATCAGCGTGTGTAATTAGTGCATAATATTATTGTCAGGGCATGATTGCGGGTGATCATCCGCAAGCGCCGCAGTAATCCATTCGGCTCAGTTTAACTGACATTATTAGCTAACCGCGTCTGGCTGGCACGGCTCAATCAGACTGCGTGGTGCGTGGAACGATATACTGATTCTATTTCGATTGAGTTTTGTTTTAGATTTGTATGAGGTTTGTTGGTACTAAATGGGGATTAATTTGTGAGGGTTGGTAACTTATTACAGGGGGAGGGAGGGATTCCTTGCTTGTTCTAGAATCTATAGTTAGCAAGAAATATGGGATATCTTTAAACCTTTACTGAGCTTGCTTGGTTGATTAAGGTTCACACCCTCTCAAAGGGAAAAGGCCTTTGTCCCAGCAGTGGCAACGTTATAGGCTCATTCTGCGATCCATGATTGCTTTGTCCAATCCCGCAAAGAAAATATTTAGATACAGGAACAACCAACAAATACTTTTACAGATTTAAACCTCTTTTGCTAGGGTCCTGTAAGTGTTTCTAAACACAAATGTTATGTTTAATTTATAAAGTGAAGCAGCTCGTTTACTGGCTTATGGAGAACGGGGATAAAACAGAGAAGATATGCAGTTATAAAAAGTTAAAAGCATACAAGTTTTCCGAGAAGTCAAGTTTAAGGGAATCAGTGAATTCTTGGCGGTTACTAAAAATACTTATTTTTGAAGCGGTTGCGTATCGACAAAATGGTTATAAAGGGTTGGTTTTGTAAGTTTGCAATGTACTAGTTTACGTACTAAAATGCCAGTTATTTCGCATTATGTGGACATCGACATATTTAAACACATATTAAATGTTGATTACGCCTAGAATCACTCGACTAAAGACGAATGACACATAAAATGGCGTTAATAACCCACACGTTAATTGTTACTAGCGTTATTCGGTACATGTAATGTGATAAAAAGCCTCTTATAATTAAATACGTAACTGTCTACGTTCACGTCATGACTCAGGAAAGCACAACCTACCTATTGAAGTTGTATTTAATAGGACTTTTTTAGTACCGGCGAAATATGGGTGATCAGTGGAGTAAACTCACCTACTCCTTCCAGCAATAAATAAATGCAAGATGTCATAGTAAAAGTTTTTTTTTAAACGTTGCCACACTAGAATTTTCTCCTGTATCGTGGATGCGTTCACAAACATTTAAACTCACATGGACAAACACCCAGATCCGAAACAACTATCTGTAGGCTATACAAATATTTGTTCCGTGCGGGGATCGAACCCGCGACACACAGCGCAGCTGTCAATTGCTTGAGCTACTGCGCCAACCGTGTCGTTGATATTTAACTGACAATAGTTCCAGTTTATCATGTCATGTTAGAAGGAGTGGGCTTATCGATACCAATCTATCGACAAATTGGATAACTAAGTTAGCACTGCTGCCAGTGCCATATAATGTACGTTAGACAGACCACGTAGCTTTGGCTAAGTAGCGCTAAAGCTACGTTGGTATGTGGTAAACTTAACTTTTAGAAAGCTCTGACATTCTGTAACTGTGATTATTTAACAATCCATACAACTGATAATCCCAAAACTAGGCCAAAAATGTTCAGTAAGTGAAAATTTGTTTTTCAAACTAGATTTTATACAGATCGATGCAAATTATTTCTTCTAATCATCCCATCTATATCTTTGAATGTTCGTAGCGTTAAATCAAAGATATAAGTGTAATGCACACCATGACAACATGGTAAACATGTTAGCACAACTCCATGTACTTATAACACCTTTTCATGCATTTTTCTACTGTTAAATTGTATGTACACACATGTTTGAGCAAATAAAGTTATCTGTATCTGTATAAGAATAGCTTAGTAATTTACTTTAGTAGGAAAAATGGAACAATATGGAAGTAGAATCGACACGAAAAGAAGAAGTAGGAAAACATGTTTTATGAAAACGAATCGATTATCACACTAAAGATACACAGACAATACACCCTTAGAAATACATGAAGAGCCACCCAGCCTGGTACCCTACACAAGTTATTGATAAAAGTTTAACTACATGATTACCCAATACAAAGACATTGACTATCGGTAATCATGGTATAATTTACCGCGTTTTCCAATGTTTGCTGCGGTATCGAGAAATTACTGTTTATGCATAATTTTTGTAATGTCCCTTTGTGTATGGAATTAAGTAGAGTGGTCAGCTCATATCATTACGGCTGCATAGTTAATGTAATACAGTTCGTAATGTAACCAACTAGCTTATAATTCTAGTGGGGCTTTTTTATTGCACGAGTAGTACCTCCATCTGGGGGGAATAAAGAGTCATGCTGGACACCAACTAAGAATCTGCGGTGTTCCTGATGCTGCCATGAGTGGCATGAGTCTTGACTTCGAGAAAGGGAGATTGCGAGTGCAATTCGACGGCACGGTTGGCGCAGTGGCTAAGCGATTGGACTGCTGCGCTGCGTGTCGCGGGTTCGATCCCCGCACGGAACAAATATTTGTATGACCTGCAGATAGTTGTTTCGGGTCTGGGTATTTGTGTATGTGACTTTATATGTTTGTGAACGCACCCACGATACAGGAGAAATTCCTAGTGTGGGGCAACGTTTTTAAAAAAAAAAAAAAAAAAAATTAAATATTAAAAATAAAATTATCTGGCCTGTTAGGTATTGCTTCACCAGGCCTAAATAATCACTTATAAAGGAAGGTAAGCCAGCACATTTATTTATTTATTTATGAAAGGTAGCTTCACAGCTTACAGTAAAATAACTTAAAATTATTACAAAAACAATACGCCAATTACGAAGTACACAAAAAATGAATCCAAAACTGTAAAATTTTCCCAATTAACCTTGAACCAAAGGCTTAAGCGATAAAGTTGAAAATCGATTAAAAGGAATTTGACAATAGCTTGATTTGCTGTCTGTACATCAATGATGAAGAAAGAACCTGATTACCAACTTTACTCACTGGTTGGAGCTTTTGTGTCAAGTGTGCGCTTTTGATGTCGCTAATAACATTAAATATGTTACATCCACTGACCCGCACTTGTATATCAGCCTACGGGCTCCCTTGTGGCCTAGCAATGCAGCAGTGGGAAACATAATAATATACTAATTATATTTATTCATCAATATTACATTATTATTTAATTTCACTATTATGTCGTAGTTTCAGCGCTGCAGATTAGTACAGACATAATATGTATGTACACTTAACGGAGGTGGTTGCTAATTTGTGTTGATAATTAGTTTAACTAGAGATTATACGGGGCAGCGGAAGGCTGAGCACCGGGTCTAGTGATACAATATGGGAAATACAAGACCAGTAATTTGATCGAAAGCCTGCGAAAGTAGACTCTACAGTATACAGTTTACAATAATAAATAATTCACATCTGTAAATACGAACGTATACCTATTTATGCAAAAAAATAACACAAAATCGAACCACTATTGTACTTATACAAAAATCCAACCCCTTTCATACCTGAATTAAAAATGTTCCTAAGTAATGGGGTTACCGGCAATCCGCGAAGCCATTCCATGGGGTTCCTCGATACAATAGATGGGGGTAAGATAACGCTGCATTGCCCCTTAGGGCTCACAATGCCCGGCTTTATGGGGTTGCCCCATAGGCGAGTCCCATTCAATCGGTTACGGCGAGTGCTCCGAATATAAAACGAATACCCGTGAATTTGTCGAATTGGTACAAATATATAAGAGGTATTTCTACTTGGATAATAGTTAACTCTTTATAGGGTATCAAAACATATAAAGTTGGTCGCAAAGGTTGATACGAAGTTTAGGTCTCAACTCCTAGGGTCGCTCAAAGTGCAATGCGTTCTATCAAAACATATGATGTTTCTCAGAAGCTGCTAAGAGACTGGTTTTTGCCCAATTCATGAAAATAATGTCACCCCGTGCGTTACATATATATGTCTGAAACTGGTTATATGAGGGTTACTATAATGTAGGTACGTCTTTCGAGGATTACACGTGTGAATCTCGTGTTAAAACTATTATTTGATATTATTGTGATATGATTTAATTAAAGATTATCTTTACAACCGTAGGTTTTCGCCGCGTTGACCGACATAGCGCTCTGGCGGGAATCGGTCTTCTTTTTGTGACGCTGAGAGTTTACTTTAGTTACATCAATGAAAGTATTTAAGTAACGAAATAATAAATCTAAATAAGGGCCCTTATATAGAATTATTATTGCGTTAACGCAATAATAATTCTATATAAGGGCCCTTTACTTTATAAAACGAACGCTTATAATATTTTGAATAATTATATCGGTTTGAATTCCTGAATTCCTGCCAAGCCGGGACAAGATAAAGTGCTTCTGATATCCTTATTGTTTGTGCAGAACAAGGAAACTGAGTTAATATAATTTAAATTATTAAGGTAAATTATCCTTTTATATATACGTAGGTTCCATAATCACCGAAATAAAGTAGTACTTAACGTAAATTCTTCGCAAACCCATCTGATATTTCTGGCACATTTTATAGTACTACGAGGACCCGTAGCCCGTAGCCCGGTGCTACGGCTACGACTGGCGTAGCGTCTACCCACCTGCTACGTATGCGTAGACATGGAATGCTTGCTATTTATTGCACTCAGCCGACCCGCCTGTACCACTTGATGCCACTTTTTTCATTTCATATTTCAGTTTTATTATTTACATAAACTGAAAATTGCTCCATCCACTTTATTATTAGGTGTGAGTACCTTATACGAATAAAACGCCTTAAGTTATTATGTTTAAGTACCTTAAGTTGCAGCAGAACATTTATGTAACCGGCCTCAAATGAGAAACAAGAACAAACTCGTGCCGCTGTAATACGTAACAACGCGTAAATAAATCAATGGGTACGTTACCATGAGTGAGGATGTTGATGGTCTCGTTGTGGAAATAGAACAGACTGCCGACGCAGCCGGCCCAGCTCTGCAGCGGCCGGTAGCCGGTGAGCACGTAGGGGTTGAACTGCAGGTGCTGCGGCATGTCGCGCCAGTGCAGCAGCTGCCGACCGGGCTCACTCCCGGCGCCACCCCGGCCCTCCGGTGCCGCACTCGCACGCATCGCTTCTTCTCCAGCACGCTCCTCATTATCACAGATATGCTCTAACGACTTTTTCCTCTTCTTAGGTCCTTTCCCGTTTACTTCTTGAATTGACATATCGAACATTTTTGTACATGTATCAGGTACGCTCTGAACGTCTCTCATCTCAACAGCGTGCTCGTGCCTGTAGCGGGAGGCTGCGAGTTGGATCCGTCCGGTGCGTCGCGTGCCCGCATGGCCAGCGTCGACAGACGAGGAGCGCGGAGTTTTGTACAAATATCACAGTTACAGCATTAGTGTGGAGCGTGGGGTGCTCGCGGACGCTGGCGGTGCTAGTTTTCTGTTATTCAATGGTAAGTGAGTGGTACGCGACGCCGCGGCGATGCGCGGCGAGTCGTAGGCTCGGAGGGCGGGCGCAGCGCGCGCGACTGGCCGGGCGCGCCGTCTCCCCGGTCGCGAGCCGAGCCGCGGCCCCCGCACCCCGCACTTTTGCGCACTGCGCAAACCCGATCAGCTGATTCCCGCCAGAAGGTCGGCCCCTCTCGGCCTGCTTCCTTTCCTCACACTTTCACTCATCTATCACAGTCTATCTGGAGCACTTTTTCTCTTGCTCATGTTAGTTTTCAAGCTCTTTTGTTTTCTGGTTGTAAGAAGTAGTAAAGTAAGTAGAAGAAGTATTTTTTACGAAATAAATATACAAATAATAAATCAACTTTCATTCAATAATTTAGGAGCAATTTTCCTAAACACTCTTACAACAAAGAAAAGTTAAACATAGGCCCCGCATCGCTCCCACTCCCAGCGACATCTGTGAGTGAAACATTGAAGTATCACTGAGTAGAGAAGTGGTTGTAGAGAGCCTGTACAATAATATTCGAGATACAGAGATTAAACCGCTTCCTAGTCCCCTTGCCACCACCACAGCAGGTACTATTGAAGGAACCCACGCCGGTGATTGTTTTTGGTGTCCCGCTAGCTAGCTAGAACGATTTTTTTTTACATCAATTATTACCTTTTTCGGTCTTGGTGGTATAATCTCAGGAAATATTAAAATAAGTCTTAGCTTTTGATCGCGTTTTAGCTCGCGTATAGGTCGGAAATTATCCCACGAGAACGTCCTACCGGGACAGAGAGATTATATATCCTAACCTACGTTCTTAGACTATATACATGTCTACGTCATTGTCTACCCGTATGCCAAATTTCATCGAAACCCATTAATCCGATATAGTGTGACAAACAAACAAACTCACTTTTACATATTTACATACCTATTAGTAAGGATTTATTGTTTACTAGCCCGTAGTGTCCCACAGCTGAGCATAAGCCTCCAGTCATTGTTTCGATCGGTCACGATTCTTCGCTACTTCTTTCCAATTTTCAAGGAAGACATCTAGATCGTCCTACCACCTTCTTCGTGGTCAGCCGCGACCCCGACAGACTGAAATGTTTGAACATACAGGCACTTAAACAAAGGTGCACTTCCTCTTCTCTCATTCTCACGCTTTAATGGAACGGTAATCCCACACGACCCACACGCAGTCACACAACAATCAGGCGGGATCAACTAGGTACTTAACATGCTCTCCGGGGCACAGAGAACACTAACACAGTAACACGAGAACGCATGTTGTTGCCATATTTCTGCGACCCACAGTAGAAAGACAAAATGGAAACACAGAATAGAAAAATTCAATGACATTAGTGCTGTCAGAACATTCATTGCAATATGTAGAGTAATAAGTAAGGTAAAATAATCTGCCACGAGATGTGCCGATCTCCTTAATGAACAAACTCATCGATATGTGTAATTATCCTGCCCGTCCTAACCATCACAAAAGTTCCGCCTTGGGTCTTCCATAGAGCAACGGCGCGAGCGCAGCATTCTGGGTGTAAAGGGAACAGATAAAATACGGAACACTACGCTGCACTCAAAAACAGAAATTACAAACATAACGACCGCTGGGCAAAGGTCTGGGTCCTGAGGATAGACGGCGGCGCCGCCGAGACCGGCCTAGATACAGGTGACGAGGTGAATGGTTCCATTTTGTACCAAACCATATCTATTTGACAGTTAATCGATGGACACTATGATAGCCACTGACATTTAAAAAGATACGCAATAACCCTGCTGGAGCCGTTTCCTAGTCCCATTTTTTTTTCAGTAAAAGTAATATTAATTTATGTACAGAATTAAACTGTTTCTATACTAATATAATGCAAGGAGATGAAAGATTGTTAGTTTGAAATAAACTCTGAAACTCCTGACTTAATTAGGTATTATTAATTTTTCATTCTTTCACCTACTTTTAGTAGTAGTTATAGTTACTTACATCATTCAAAATTAACATAAGCTTTATTAATTTCAGGCGCAGCTGTAAATAAGAAAAGAACATGACTACGTCGACTTCGTAAATCTCGTGTCTTATTTATGTTAAATACTGAGTAGGGTTGAAACAGCCCTTCGAAATAAGAAAAAGTGTCAGACTTGTAGTGACTAATACCCGCCCATGTACCTTCTTTCTGTTAAAGAAGTTGTATGCTGAATACATTCTTCTTAGACTAACTGTGGTTGCTAGGTAACTTTATTGATAAAATCAGTATGTCACTCTGCTAAACTATTTAAATAAAAGTAACCATTTATTTACGAGTTTTACTAACTAGCTCTGTTCACAACATATTTCCAACAGGTTATGGGCCCAGACCGTGCCTCGTTGTTGCTGAATTTGTAGGGCAGTTATTTATAGTAAATTAAATTCGAATATAAAAATGGAAATTTCGACGAGTGCGATCAAAAAGCTTACAGGCCGAAATAATTATGGCAGTTGGGCCTTCAGCATCGAAATGCTATTAATAGATGCGGGGCTCTGGGACTGTGTAAGCGAAAATTTCGTTACTACCAAACCTGAAGAGCGGAAACGCGACGAAAGGGCAAGGGCAAAGATTTGCCTGTCAATCGCAGAACAGTGCATCACCATTGTCAAGAATGCCAAAACCTCATATCAAGCATGGAATGCGCTAAAAAAGGCCTATGCTGACTGTGGTCTGATAAGAAGATTAGGTCTGCTGCGGAAGCTATTTTCATTGAAACTGGATAATTTCGAAAATATGGATGCCTATGTCAATGAAGTGCAGGCTACGCATCAAGCCCTGGAGGCAATCCAAGCTGCACTGAATGATGAATTCATCGCGGTTATTCTCTTGGCTGGTTTGACGAATTCTTACGACCCTTTGGTGATGGCTATGGAACATTCTGGCAAGGAATTATCATCGGAGAACGTAATAGCGGCTCTTCTGCGTGAAGGTCACCGACAGCAAGTGAATAATGATAAGGACGATACGGTGTTAGCTAATGTTGCAGGTGGTAGTGGTAGCGCTCGTAAGAAAATAGTTTGTCATTTTTGTAAAAAGAAGGGTCACTTTAAATGGCAATGTAAGCTCTTTAAAGCCAATCAAGGCAAGACTGAAAGCAATTTAGCGGCTGTAGGCAGGATTAATGATGATTATTCTACTGATTTTGTTTCTTTACTTACCGCTAGTGGGGATAATTGCTGGGTGGTAGACAGTGGCGCGACATCACACATGACATCAAATAAGTCTATTTTAACGCCTATAGCAAGCAGTTCGAAAGCTGTTACTTGCGCGAATAATGACAAAATAGTATCGACCTCGCAAGGTACTGTTAAGTTGGACGTACGTCACAAGGGACGTCCATTAGGACTGACAATGAATAATGTGTTGTTGATTCCAGAACTAGTCACCAACTTGATGTCTGTTGGCAAGTGCACTGATAATGGCAAGGTTGTAGTGTTTGACAAAAATCGTTGCAGAGTTTTAGATGGCAATGTATCTGTAGATGGGAACGTACTGTTTACAGCGCCACGCAAGCAAAACGGACTCTATGTTTTAGGTTCGGAGAGTAACAAGGCGACGACGGTTCTCTTAGGAGAAAGTCAGGATGACTTTGATTTGTGGCATAGGAGATTGGGCCACTTATCCCAATCTGGAATGCGCAAGCTTAAGGACATCGCCAAGGGCCTTTGTTATAGCCTTGGGAACTGCAAGAACCCCTGCATACCATGCAGTCAAGGCAAGCAATGCGTGAAGAAGTTTCCAAAAAGGAAATTCAATAGAGCTTCACAGTTTTTGGAGCTGGTCCATAGTGACGTTGCAGGTCCCATTGAGGTGGAGTCATGGGGCGGCAAAAGATACATACTGTTATTCATTGACGACTATAGCAGGAAAGTTTATGGCTATTTGCTGAAATGCAAATCAGAAGTTTTCGGGAAGTTTCGTGAGTTTCAGGCATTAGTTGAAAATCAAACGGGCCAAAAGATTAAGAAGTTAAGGAGTGACAATGGTGGCGAATACACCAGTAAGGAATTCCAGGATCACCTGAAAAATCGTGGAATTAAACATCAGACAACTGTAGCGCACACTCCACAGCAAAATGGAGTTGCAGAGAGAACCATCCGGACAATTGTAGAAAAGGCGAAATGCATGCTAGCAGAAAGCAATCTCAATAAGAGATATTGGGGTGAAGCAGTTCTAACGGCGATTTATCTGAAAAACCGCTCGCCTACTATGGCTATTTCGCAACAGGTCCCTGAACAGGTGTGGACCGGAAAGGCGGTGGACCTTTCGCACTTAAAAGTGTTTGGTTCAAAGGCACAGGTTCTTATTAAGGATGGAAGCCTCAAAAAGTTTGATCCCAAGACACGAGAACTTATATTTCTTGGCTATAGCGAGGATCAAAAGGGGTTTAAGTTTGCTGATGTTAAGAATAATCCAAGGCGGATTATTGTTGCTCGGGATGCCGTGTTTGATGAGAGGTTGCCAAATCAGTCTAAGGACAATATGGATTTTCTCGGACCTCCAAACAAATCGTCAACTAAGATGCCGGTGGTGGATGTTGCTGAAGAATTTTTCGTAGTCCCCATTACAGGAGGGACTACCGGGGCTATGGAAACTGAGGAGGAAGTTTTAAGCCAGAGCGTACCAGCTCCAGCAACCGGGTCCACCACACCCGAATACGTTGTAGTCGAATCTGAGGAGTTTCATGATTCAATGGATTCCATCTCGGATTCTAACAGAAGCGAAGAACGAGAAGCTGAACCAGCTTTAGAGGGGCCTCGATACCCTCAAAGGACCAGAGTTCCAAATAGACAGGAAGATTTTGAATATAATTTTCTCAGTGTGCACGATCCTGTGTCGGTACAGGATGCAATGGACCGCGGGGATAAGGACCTGTGGTTGGATGCGATGAAGCAAGAGTACGACTCGCTCATCGAGAACGGAACCTGGGAGCTGGTGGATCGCCCAAGAGGAGCGAACGTAGTCAAATGCAAGTGGCTGTTTAAGTTGAAGATTGGCGCTGATGAGACAGTGCAGCGCCACAAAGCAAGACTGGTGGCTAAAGGATATTCCCAGAAGTGGGGGGAGGACTACTCCGAAACCTTTGCACCAGTGGTTAAACTGTCGTCGGTCCGACTACTGCTGGCGCTATCGGCAGAAATTGGATTGACAGTGCATCATATCGATGTTACAACTGCTTTCCTTAATGGAGACCTTGCTGAAGACCTGTATATGGAACAGCCAGAGGCCTTCATCATGAGGGGGAAAGAAGGAAAGGTTTGCAAGCTGAAGAAGGCCATTTATGGTCTGAAGCAGGCAGCACGATGTTGGAACGTGAAGGTTCACGCTCACATAATTGAGATCGGGTTCACGAGGTCAAAATATGATCCATGCGTATACCTGAAGAAGGTTAAAAGCAAATTTCTTGCAATTGCCTTATACGTAGATGATTTCTACATTTTTGGGCATGACATTGACGAGATTCAGGCCGTGAAAGCGAAGATTGGGGACGCATTCAAAATTAAAGACTTGGGATTGGCAAAAGACTGCCTGGGCATGGAGCTCACGCAAAGGAAGGGAGAAGTGGAGCTCAACCAAAGAAACTTCATAAAGAAGGTCCTCCAAAAGTACAAAATGGAAGATTGCAAAGTTGTCGCGACTCCCACAGAGACTAATCTCAGATTGGAGAAAGGCGATCCGAGTGGAGATATGAGCTACCAGGAAATTGTGGGTTCACTCATGTACCTGTCCTGTGGCACACGACCTGACATCACATTCATAGTGAGCTACCTGAGTCAGTTTAATTCCTGTTGGAATTCGACTCACATGGCTGCACTCAAGAGAGTTCTGAGGTACCTAAAGGGTACAGTAGATCACAAATTGGTCTACAAGAAGACTGGCAATCCTCTGGTTGCATATGCCGATGCGGACTGGGGTGCCAACGCTGATGGACATTCGTTCACAGGTTATATGCTTGCCCTTGGCGGTGCTGCGGTTTCCTGGCAGACCCGCAAGCAACGTTGCGTCGCGCTCAGTACGGCTGAAGCAGAGTATGTCGCTATCTGCGAAGCAGCGAAAGAGATAGTTTGTGCCAAAGGTCTCTACCATGAACTGACAGGTCAGAATAATACGATTGATCTGTTCAGCGACAGCCAAAGCGCTATAAAATTAGTGTACGTGCCAACAGTCGGTAGGAGGTCTAAGCATATAAATATTAGATACCATTATGTGAGGGAATTGACAGAGGCAAATGAAATTTGTATCAAGTATTGTAAGACTGATGAGATGCCCGCCGATATCTTCACAAAAGGACTTACTAGAGTTAAGCTGGACTACTTTAAAAAATGTATAGGCATACAGTGGGGGTGTTAAAGAAGTTGTATGCTGAATACATTCTTCTTAGACTAACTGTGGTTGCTAGGTAACTTTATTGATAAAATCAGTATGTCACTCTGCTAAACTATTTAAATAAAAGTAACCATTTATTTACGAGTTTTACTAACTAGCTCTGTTCACAACATATTTCCAACACTTTCTTACCCCTTTGTGTTCCAGGGTCGCGGTATCTCTTTCGAACAATCCCGCAGTCCCGTCAAACAGTACCACCGCAAGCTCCGTATCAGCCCTGAACCGCAGATACGCAAAAAATCCTCCCACTTGTTTTCTGTTATCTTCCAAATAAAACAGAACTTCTTCTCTCTTACCATTCTCCGGGTACAGTCAGCATCAGAAGTAGATTAACACTACTCGAAGTTTCAAAGTAGGGTAAGAACTTGTTAGACATTATTCGTTACGAATACGTTTATTGAAGAGTAAGGAATGTTTTAAAGAATAATCTTCAGTTCCGTTAAAAATAATAGCTGGAGTCCTGTACATCAAATAATTAAAATTCCAAATGTTAAACTACTTCTGTTGCTGACCGTACATACCAGAATAAAAACGCGTTTACCTTGTTATGGGTGCCAAAAAAAATGTTTTCAAATAGGTAATTCAATGGGATTAAATTAACTTAAAGGGTTATATTGATGATTTTAATACTTATAATTCCGTAAAGTCATATTAATCCCGGTCGCAAATCATGTTTTCATCAATATTACACAGCCTGACACTGAACAGCAAATTGCAAAAAACGTAACAAATTTTGAATTTCGCGGACTATTCTGTTCTGGTGCTTCCACTATAACAAACATAGTATTTTCATTATTCACACTGTCACACAGCAAGGCAAAATAAATATTTATTATATTCCCATTCCTGTTTTTGTTAATGTGCCTTATTCAGCAAACAAGTTTAATTCATGGATGATTTCCACGAGCTGACAACGTGACTTTATGATTATATGAACGGAACAAAATGGTAACACTCATGTACGAACGCATTCCAAAGTCGTTTCGTTGGTAGTTGGTACAACGTGTTTTTTACATTTCTGATTTACGAAAACAAATCTAGATGGCGGTAGTGTTACGACAACTTCCTTTGGAATTAAAACTTTTTTGTTCTTTTATTATAAATATTTTCTTAAAACTTCTATTGAAAATAATTATTTATACATAAATATGTTTTTATTTTTTATTATATCATCTTATTCAACTCTATGTATTTGATAAAGTATTTAAATATTTTTCTTGATACGGAAGAGAAACTGAGTTACGATTTTACGCCATCGCGTTGCGTTCAACCAACCAACCAACAAGCATCTGTCTTGGATTCGGATCGATGTTCGGGCCGTTATTGCGAAGAAGCATACTTCAAGGTTCAGCATCGCGAACTTGGAATTGTCTTACTAATTTCACTCAACTACTTTGGTGTAAATTGAAATATTTACGTGAATTGAGGGTAAGTTAAAATGGATGTGATTTATTATCAACGCGTACTTAGGGCTCCAGTTGAGTCGTAGAGAAACCAACATGGCGCCAGCATGTAAAATGTAAATAACTTGTGACATATATTGTAATGTCTACATGGGCAAGTTAGATATTTGAACGATTGTTTCGTACATAGTCTTGTAGTGATATCTGCATAGATCGCAAGTTTATTATTTTTTGCACTAGGCACCGTTTATGGCAAAGTTATTGATACTATACGTGATAAAGTAGTCCCAGGCATCGCAGCTGCGTTAGTACCTATTGGCGAACTGGTATTCTACTTTTCTGGAGTCAAGCATTACTAGTCTCTAGAAACGTACATCTCATTGATATTGTAGATAATATTGTAGACATTGGTGAGTTTATTTTCAAGGCTGCTCTAATCAATACGGTACCAAACAAACGTAACGTGATTGGTTGTATATTTGTAATCAGGTGTGGAGATATTTCTCATAAATAAGATATTTATTTTGAATTGTCTACGTTTTCTTCTTCAAGCAAGCATTTACCATTTGTATTGGAAATGTGTATAGTGTGAAAAAACAATATTTTATCATTCATTATCACGAAATTGTCTTAAAGTGACATATCTACTGCTTTGCTTGCCCTTTAATCGACTCAAACCGAGTTCTTTGAATATGACTAATGCATCAGTTCAGACTGCTACCTAGTTAATTGATCAGCTCTGGCCGTATCTAGGTATTTATTTTAGAGAGCTATGTTTTTAAAATTATTAGTACCTATTTTATCATCTTTTTTAGTTAAATTGCTTACAATCAAAGTGCATGCCAGTGTGAAGTTATAAATTTCCACTACGCACCTTGACTTATTGTCAATGGTTAAAAAAGTTTATGTTTTTCAGCTTAAACCTCTCGGATACGAGTATTTGGTATCTGTGTTATGGTAAGTGGAAGTACAATTGTACTTTCCTAAAGTGTGACTGCCAAAAATAATAATAAATTGTTTTTTGTTATGTTATTTTTGACAGACATACATTGTTCAGCATGTTTGGTTTATAAATGGAATGGCTTGATGCAACAGTAAATGAGACTTAATAGACATCTACTATAAAAGAATATTTTTCTAGTTCATGGTAGTAAATGGTATCATCAGTATCTTATGTGCAATTCTTTTATGGTAGATAATTTTGTTAAGGACTGTTTTTAATTAATATGAATGATGATAAGACCCTATGTCACACTATCACATCTAATATTCACTGGTCCTACGAATACTCATTTGAATGTTTATCATATTTGTGATCATATAGACGTAACTTCAATGTTGAAATCTTAACAGATTTAAATTATTATCCATTTAACTTTCCATACTAAAAATGACCATTATAAAATAGTGAGATATGACATCAACTATCACAAAGAAAATTAAAAAAGAAGATATGAGTAGTAGCGAGGAATTTATAAAGCAATAAAGACAAAGCAATCATTTATATAGTTTATAAAATTAATACTAAATTCTAAAAGTTCGAACTTATAATGTTGTACTACAGTCTTTATTTTAACAACCTGCTTAAACTGAATAATAATAGAACAAATTTTAATACTTATCTATTACTTAGCAATGTAGGCTTGCTAACAAAGAATTCTACAGTAAATACTTTTTGAAAAACTAAAGGTAACTTTAATAATTAAACACAATAATTTTCCTTTTTAAACATAATAGTATGTTGAGTAATCTTAAGTACTTACATGAGTGTGTAATATCTTGTTGTTAATTACCAATTGATTAGCAACAAACAGTATCGGCTTACACAGCAAACAGCAATAGCCATGCTTATGGTACAAGCACCTATTAGTATTCCAGCTGCCAGTAATGTTAACATTTTTAGCTTGGCAGTCCCACAGCTTGCTATTCTCATTGCTGAACTGCCTATGAACATATTTTTTAAATATATTTTCATATGCTGGAAATGCTAATATTTCTCTTTCACTGGAATTGGTTATACAAAATGAGGAGGACGCATGTGGTTTATCAGACAGAGCTAGTATGAGCAGACTGAGCCACAAACATGCATACACAACTTTGTAAAACCCCTTTGCATGTAACAGGAACATTACATTACTTAAAAACTAACTACTACAAACATCTGTCATACTGGTGAAGTTTCACAATCATGTTGGTTCACTCCTCGGTGTGGCGGATACATATAATGCTGGTATGTCCTGTTTCCAGATGCCGCGCACTCGTAGGAAGCACTACTCGTCGCACTCCAGGTCGCGGTCCCGGTCATATGAGGCCAAGCGCCGCCGCCTGGACGACGGATCCACAGAAGGATCTTACAGGAAGCGAAGCCGCAGCCGGGGGGGAGGAGACAGAGAAAGGTTAGTCGAATTCAAGAACATACATTTTAATAAACAGTTATACAAAATAACAATTTTACAATAAAAATGATGATAGCTACAAAACTATAATACTGCAGTGCACCTATCAATGCCCAACTCAAGAATCCTTTTTTCATAATTCAATAATTAAGGTAATTGGAGTCTTCAATCAGTTATTTGTTTTTTTGAGAGTCATCTTGTAATATTCTACCTGAAGCATAACATTTACTTAACTGCTGTTGTTTGGATCAATAGGTATGTTATTATACTAATTGTACTAGATGACTGAGCCAAAGTCAAGTCAACAGTATTCATACTATGAAATATACATATTCACACATTTTATTAAACCAGTTTCATACGGCTATCTTGTACACTCAAATATAATGTTGGCAACCAGCTGTGGCCTTGTTGATCATTTATGTAGGATGTTGATATTTCTCGATTTACTCATTCAAATAGGTAACATTGTGTTTATCATCTCTCTAGAAGTCTAGAGATTTAACTGAGCAAAGCAAGTTCCCTACCAATTGAGGAAATTATGTGTCACGGTTAGTACTTGTCTACTGCGCTGCAACCACGTCACTAACAGTAAGTGGATTATTGATAAATCAGTGATTTGATTATGACAATTTATTATCTTGACAGTAGATCGGTGGAAATGCAATTTATCAACTACAACACATTCCTTTAATTTCAAAATTTCGTAGTTTGAGTGCTAGAGTCCCGCTGAATAGCTACTGGGACAGCTGTTACGAAGCAGCTCTATGTGTATTTAATTCAAATTCAATGTCGACATGACTTACGAAGGTAGGGATACTAAAATCGAAAGCATCACTAGCAGTATTTTTGCTACAATAAATAACGTTTTCTACCAGACTCCGGTAACTGTTCTAAATTCTTACAGAATGTGTATTTCTGTTGTCGCTATAATAATAAATTAAAAGTTGAAGGGGCTGTCCTACTACGATGCTCGGTAGCCCGGATGGTGAAACAAGGGAAAACAAACGGAAAAACTATTGTGGGGAATGTCGTAGTCGTACCACCACAAATAACGCAGACCGTCCAAGAAATCCGATATTGGTCACCAGTTCACCACTGAAGCTATCATCAACAACACCCATGATGTTGTTTTAGAAGATAGTCGAGTGAAGAATACGCGAGGTAGAAGATGCGGGACACATCTTGACTGAACGTGTTTTCTTCTTTCTGCAAGATGAATGGCGCGGCTACTCACAAGTCACAGCCCACCAAATGCGAAATCACGTTACAACTTCTGAGCAATGCTTAATGTTTAACCGCAATCCAAGATTTATTTTGTCTCGGTACATAAACAGTTAATGAAAGTTGTTTCCACCATGACGTTATACACCATAGGCGAAGGAACAGTCAAAGCAAAAAAATAATCAGATAATAATGATAATTGATAATGCACGATAAAACTTGTCGAAAACTGGCCGCACCCCCCCTAATCATCGGATTTGGCCCCCTGTGACATTTTCGTCTTCCCGAACTTGACGAATTGGCTGTGCAGATGAAAGACTCATCAAATGCGGCGAAAGTGATAGCTGAAACTGACGCCTCTTGTTCAGGGTTTGACAAAAAATATTATTTTACATATCTCTTGCTCTGTAAGTACACCCTTACACCCCTGAATGCCGGGGTGTATGACTATCATTACAGCATAGGTTTTGGAATTTGAAAAAAGAACTGTCATACTCATACTGCACGAAGAATATTTTTAAAAAGTTAATTTTTTTTTTCTCGGTATCGATTAATTACTCGAATCGGAATCTAGACAATTTATTTTATAAAGATTTTATTTTAAATATGGAACTATTTGTTTCCACATCGTATGTTAGATGGAATCGATTTAAAAATCAAACTGGCCAGCAAGATTTGACGCGCTTGCGTGCGTGAAAAAAAAAAGGCAGTCTACTAGTAGGCGCGAAAGCATCGCGAAAATAATTAATTGAAACCTGCTGTCTTGTTGTTTACTTACCTCACAATCGATATGTAAAGCAGAGTATTTATCTCGGGCGTAAGCATCAATTGCATACTCGGGTTAATTAGCGCCTTCGCTTCGCTCAGGCGCCAAAAACCTCGTATGCAATTGATGTCATACAGCCCTTGGTTAATTAATAATCTACTATTAATTTTGAACCCCAACAGATGCGTGTATGTACGTGGACGAGGCAAAAAGCGTATGTAAGGTTCGTAGCAGATGACGGTTCTGTGCTTTTACCTACCCTCATGGGAAAGAGGCCTGAGTATTGTATAATATATATTATGAACCCCAACATAGTAGGGCGACTCGGCAACGGCTAGGCAAATCATGGACATAAATAGAAAAAAAATACCACAGAGTAGATTTCCAATAGGATAGATCCTATTTGTGTATGGATTTTATATAATAAATAATTTAATTTTGGTTAAAATACCAATGTATTTTATCAGATAAATCAAACTGATAAAAAAAAACTTAATCTAATACCTACTCTATTTAAAAACACTTCCTTAAATCTTTGCCGAACGTAATTTTACTAATTAAATCGCCTACAGTTCTCATTTAAAATGAATTTACTAGAGCTATCCAAGAAATGGCATCTTTTTGTTGACGTGAGTGCGAAGGCCATTTTAATCTTCGCAAGTAGCGACATCTGTTGGTTGCGTACAATTTCAGTAAGAGTTCAGTTTGCCGTTTGCTCTATAATTTCTCGCTACTAGTCGCTAGGTGTCGCTAACTGTATCATAAATTATTATACATCAGAACTTGTTTGCGATGAATAAAACGTAACTTGTAGGATTTCTTTTAAAATTTCGTTGGAAATAGAATATTTTATTATAAACAAAGTAGACATTCGCCGAGTTGGACTGCTTATATAAAAAATAATAAATAGAAAGTGTCACAGTTGGGCAGATGGGTTTTGGTTGTCTGATAAAAATATAAAACTTGGTTATTATGTAGATTGTTGCTGTCCTGTGAATTGTGTGTTATGTTAGCAACCGGGGGATAAGTCAGAAGCAGCTACAGTTCAGGAACTGTAGCTGCTTCTAAAACCAGCAAAACCAGCAAAACTGCAGGCAGTTTTGCTGGTTTTCCTGTTTTTCAGTAATATATAAGGACAATCCACTGAAAAAAACCTGTTATTAATTGAGTTAATGGTCGTTGAACCAACGAAACCGTTTTCCTTATGGATTTTATAATGTGCACTCAGTTTGGCATTTAGAATAAATAGTAAGTACATAACCACGACAAAGCTAGAGATATTTCCTTATGGCTTAAAGTTATGATAGTTTTAGTAGTTATTAGGAGATTCTGATTAATGATTTGGGCTGTATTTTCTAACCCATCTTTTATGCACAATCTAAAAGAAAGCTCGGCACCATTCATTAATTCACTGACACAGTTGTTATCAGTTCTAAATCTAATAAAATTGAAAAAAACCTAGAACTAATTTCATACCACTAGATCCGGCGTCATATTACAAATAAATTCAAACATCTTATAATCATATTTTTTAATCTGGATAACCCCCGAATACTGAAACGTCACTCAAAATTTAAGGGCTGCTTAACATTTGAGCAGCTCCTAAACTTTAGATTTCGTATGGTCAAACGTCACTTTTGAGTATCTATACTAATATTATAAAGCTGAAGAGTTTGTTTGTTTGTTTGTTTGTTTGTTTGTTTGAACGCGGTAAACTCTGGGACTACTGGTTGGAATAGAAAAACTCTTTTTGTGTCGGATAGTCCATTTATCGAGGAAGGCTTTAGGCTATATAACATCACGCTACGACCAATAGGAGCGGAGCATAAATGAAAAATGTTGCAAAAACGGGAAAAGATATTCCTTTTTGAGAGCTTCCGTTGCGTGCGCTGCGAAAACGGTTTAAGTTACGCAAATATCATGTATGAAAGAATTGTTCCTCTTTAAAAGTTCTAAAAAAAAGTCCGCGACAGCATATGTCTATCTTTTAAGATTGACTCACTGTAACCATTTTTTACTATTAAAATGTTAGGTTAAAAAGAATGATATTTTGCGAAGCTTATTAAACCCATATGGTATTAATCTATATCTAAATAAATGTGTTTGTTAGCACAGAAATTTAATATAGAATATTTGTGCCCTTTACTCTATACAGTTTAAACAAATATCTTAGAAGATATCGCAATGTAAAAATATCCGCGCGACAAAATAATTAAGCGCGCGGCAGTCATTCGGTCCGGTGCGGTAGGTTAGTGGGGATTCTGGCCTCCGGGGACTCCGGAGAAATTCATATTCAAAATATTTACTGCACCATAATGTTTACAAGGTGTTACTGTATATTTAACAGTAAGAGATACCAATAGTAATTCACACTTTAATATAATCTAAACTAATATTATAAAGAGGAAAGATACGATTTTTTGTTTGTTACGATTTAACTCAATTTATGTTGACATTTTGTTATAAGCTATATTATGTGACGCAGACGAAGTTGCATGGGTCAGCTAGTCTGTTAAATATAAGTGGTACTTAAATTTTGAGTGACGTTTCAGTATTCGGGGTTAAGTCTCATTTAATCTTCAAGTCGGGATATAAAATCAACGTAACAGCTTTGGCAAGACTCCCGGTCTCTCTACAGCATACTTATTACGGTGTTGTGTGGAGTCGTGTCACTTGTTCGATCATTACGCCTAACTCTCTATCATTACCTGTTTCCAATCTGGTCCAAAGTAAAGCTAGCAATATCGTGAGATGAATAGCAGGAAACTGAACTGTTTTTACCTGATTACAGAGTATACTCATAAACCAGCACATTTCTTTACATTTCCGTCCATTTTGTTTTATATAAAAAAATTTTTCACGAAAGTCTCCCAGTGGAACTCTCTATAATCCTTGAAGATGTACAATGTGCACAAAACGCGCATCAATTATAATACTGTTTCGAAACCATCACAATATCTTGCCTATAAATTGGAAGGTAAAGTTGTGCATAGTGGGCTTGGAATTCTCCCTCTGCCTAAACAGAAGCAGCTATGTTTAAAGGTAAGACCGTAAGGATATGTATATTGGAATGTATTATAAGATGGTATTGAGGAAACCTAACGGTGTCTCGAGGTACGGGTTAGTGTACGGTATCTGCAGATTAGGGCCCGCTGTCGGGGCATAAGTCATATTGTGGGGAGTCGTGCCAGGTGAATGAATCGACCCTGCGCCCGACGACTACTGCTCCTTACGGGACTGCGCGGTTATGTAATTCTATTTGCTATGTCCAATCTTGTGCTTTCTTTCGTGGATCTGAAACAATGCTCACATTAATCACATTCGGATTTTGTTAACAATTTGATTTTATTTTTTTTTCTCATCCTTTTTCAAGAAAAATATAGCCTACTCATAAGTTACACCTTACAACATCAGCTATCTGCCAGTAAAATCCTGTCAAAATCGGTTTAGCCGTTTTGGAGGTTATCCAGAACAAACACAGAAAATATCATCTGCCTAGACTTTTCGCAACTATGTTGGGGTCGGCTTACAGTCTTGCCGGATGCAGCTGAATACCAATACTTTACATGGATCTACTGACCTCCACAACCTAGTTTGTACTGGATAATTACGAGACGGTTAGACTAGATGTTAGACTTGCAGGCCACATACTATGTAATGGGTCACATCCACGGACTAACCTAGACAAGCACAGTTTAACCTAAAACTCGACCCGAGCAGCAGTTATTATTAAGCCACGAATTCCTCCAAACACAGTCGATAATAAAATTAATAAAAAAAATTATAAGTACCGCATTATGCATTCAGTAAAATGCTGTTACATATTTGAAATTACGAACACTTTATTGTTGTTTTTTTGTGTAGATAAAATACATATTAGAACATGACATCCTATTTATTAAGCCAAACAATTGTGTATAGATCGTCACAGGAACTAAATTTTAAATAGTAATTACTTTTTAAACCATAAAACATCACTTTCATAATGTTCGGTTAAAATAATTATTCGCGAACGGCCATGTCTTTGTTCTTGTTGTCAGCATAAATAAGAAATTATCTCGCCATTGCAATCTTGTTTCTTTATGCGTACAGAGATCACCCGAAGCGTCTGACGCAAGACCGCTCCGAAATTTATGTAGACGTGGCTTTACAACTATAAATAAGAAATTTTACAGAGTTGCCATAAAAAAGGTCTGTGCACCTATGTGCAATATCGAGTATGGCGGAGTCTTTTTATTGGCGCTCGTCAAAAAGTCCCAATTAATTACTGCATGATTAAGTATGTGGTTCTTGTTGTACAAATTGGACGCGCAACCTATGGTACTGCTGTCACACGTGGCTGATTAACGTAACGGCCTTCCATGTGTGTCGTTTCGTGGGAACGCACTTGACTTTTATTTTCCTCTTTTCTTCATTTGGCCACGCTAACATTGACATTCTTTTACCCTATTGACCGAGATTTTGCGAATTTGTTCTTATTCGATCTGATGAAGAGTTTTCCATGTTATTTTTAGTTTTAAGACGCAGTAAACTCGTAATTTGATAATTAATATTTTCTGTTAACTCCGTAGATTATATCAACGAAATTAAACAATGGTGAAGATTTATTTCTAAGTGTTCTAATCAGGACATATTATAATTAAGAAACTAAATTATTTCTATAAAGTGATGGACAGCCAAAAAAAGTATTCTCTGTGATTGACTTGTTTTGGACTGATTGAATTAAATTAAATTGCAAATACAGTCTGCTCTGACCGCTGCAAGCATTGCGCCGGAATCCAGTTCTGTTTTTACATACTGGTAGCGTGTAGTTTTTTCATGCATTTTGGAACCGTTCAGTGTGTTGTAGTCTCATTGCCAAATGGTAATAGCAGGTTCGAGTTGTTAAGTAATTCCAGCCCTAAATACCTACCTAGGTGTAGATATACGTAGGAAAACTACAATAGCAATAACTACCTGCCTACTAAGTTTATGAAATTTTGAAATATAATGCACTCCAGTACTGTGGTTGAATGTTTACCTCATCATCAAGTTAACAATAATTTTTAAACAGAGGACTGCTCATTGTAATGAATTTAGATACTAACTTACTAAGGTAAATTAAAGTAATTTTACTTAGCACTCAAGTTACATTTGACCAAGAGGCCATTGAACCGTATCCAAGTGTTCCGGATTTAAGAGCTTAACATAATAACGAATTGAACACGAAGGACTATAAATTGATATTTTGCACAAAGGGCCGGCGACAGTAATTGCTGGTTTGTCGGCAAATTGCGCATGTACGTGTTGTGAAAATGATTTCTTTAATCGCACGCCCGACTCTGACTCAAGGATACTACGGCTAATGCCAAACTGTAATTTATAACAATCAGCACCTTCATATACCTCGAATAATCACAACCTGTTGAATAAGCGTCGCACGATTTTTTTTATATTCACATACGATAATGCTGATGTACTTATGACTGTACGTGTCAATATGTTTTCATTTTCATGTCTTTCGCAACGATTGTATGCCAAGGACCTCTGAAAGGTCGTTTACTAAAACGGTAATCTTTATTTATCTGTGAGCAAATAATGTATGGTTTTGGGTTTTACTAAATTAAACACGTCATTACTTTGATTTAATTTGGAGATTCCTAACTCTCATAATGCATGCACGAGACAGACTATCAGTATACCAAAACAATATTTTATGTCTTATTGTAATGTAAAACAGATGCGAATTGCTATTGTTCTTGAAACAGTAAGATTACCAAATGAGGAAGCTTCCAAACGGCATAGTTATGAAGTAAAAAGTGCAACATCTCGTAAGCAATGGCGGCGATTGCGTCCATGGCGAGCACCAATTGTTGCAAGAGCTGGTCTTTCGTTTATAATTCAGGTGACAAATGCTGGCGAGGCGCGCGGGGTGGGGGCGAGAGGCGTTGTTCTTGACACAGTAAAACTAGAAGTGCAGTAGGTAGGTGCAGCTGCGGCCCACACTGAGCTTTTTGCAAGCTGCTAATACGACTATCCACAACCGGTCTCTTGAGCTTTAAATGTGCTGCATTCTTGCCGTTTGGTAGTTTGTATTTTGTAAAGACAAAGCCGAATACGCGTAATATTAACTAAACAAATTCACGTATAAATATTATAGGTTACAAAAACTAATCATTTGTACAGTGTACTAAATAAAGACAGCTCATTAGTTATCAGTAACTGTAAAGTAAACTACTCACCAGCCCTGTGAAGTTATTTACATGGTGATGATGATGTAACGCACGTATTTACTATAAGCAATCAACTCGCAACTGGGGTTATATTATAAAATAATAAGATAAAAGTGAACACGCCGTCAGTTATGCTGTAGTTAGTGTTAGTATTTAGCATCTAGCGTCGAATACAGCAATTTATAATATTTTTGATTTCACCGCGTTCCCGGCTCGGTACGGCACGCGGTGTGCGAGATTTATCTGGCGTGATCTGCGTAGATCTTGGTCAAGAAACGCTTTCCATGTCGCGAGGCGGAACGCCGCCGCCCGCTGCTGCGATTTATGCCTCGTATCGCTACGTCCGATATAATCCGATTGGGGATTTATGCCACTTGCCTGTTGCCCGTTCGTTACTCCGCACCTTCGACTTCCTTGTTTAGTTTATGGTCGATACATTTTTTGCACTTCAACTCAAAGATCACGAACTCTTAATGATCATTCTCTAAATCAGTGTGGATAAAATATTGCTACTTCCTGAATAGGATACCTGCACGCTGTCACATCATTTTTTTGACACAAACACAAGGTAATATTCATTAAAGAAAATTATTTCCTTGCCAACGTATTGGATTATGATGGCGAGGTCGCATCTCATCATATCCTGTTAATTTAACAATAGCTCACCGAACCGCGCATCGGCCTCGCGTCGTCTTACTGTGCGAGGGCTTTATCAGGGTCTTCTCTGACACGGCGCCATTACGTCTATTCTTTTCCTCACAGACATAAGCATTATTTGACGTTTCATCAAGACTTTTTTGGCGCTGATCCAACATTGTTCTTGGGGTGGGGGTAAACAACAAAGCAACACACAACAACGTATTTAGAAATTCAAGCAATATAGGTAGGTAAGTTGCTATTAAATTGCGGTAAAAATAAAACCACAAAATTTGGCCTGGCTTGGTTCTACAATACTTAAGGTTTACTTGTACAGGTATACCCGTCAGGTAAGCTTGATTTGTCTCTCGAGGAAACCTGCACAGTTCAACATACACGCTCTGGTTTACCTGTACATTCCAACTGTACAGGCAAACCTGTCATGTACACCCTAGCGGGGGTAGCGTATATGGCTGCCAGTATTCTTCCATTCTTATCGACACCATATCATCGTCCAATAGATTTCTTGTGTTTTATCCCTCTTATTTACGCAATCTGATCGTTGCCTCTTTTCTCGAAAAAATGTATTTTCATCTTGTGCGAATAATCTCCCCTTATCACATTCCCATGGTAAAATAAACCAAGGACTTAAGGAACAGAGAAGGGGCCGGATAAACGGGCCGGTTTTATTCGATTCGATAAAAAACCGGCCAAGTGCGAGTCGAACTCGCTCTTAAAGGGTTCCGTACCATAATCTATAAAAACGGCAAACAAATCATGACTGTTGTATCAAATCAAATCATTTATTTGCTTGAAATATGGGTACACATAAAGATGAAAAAATACAAACAAAAGAGCTTTAGACCATATCCTACTCTAAGGAGCGTGCAAAATTGGAATATACATACATTATAATTAAAATTGAAGACAAAAATGGAAATGTATGGGAGCCTCCTTAAATATTTATTTTATTATTTATTATTAAAATAAGAAACTACATACTTAGTATTTTGTGAATATTTCAAGTGCCTGTCTAGGCGGTCGGCCAAATGGTGGGAATCCTCAGTGAGAGAGGGACTCGCTTCGGGAAGTAGGATTCCAGAGCCACCTTAACCCGCCATTACACAGAAGAGTAGAGAGAAGTCAGCCAAGATGAAATCAAGGGGTCTCTTAGACAGCTTAAGAAAGAAAAATATCCCTTGTTGAGAATGGAATAACGAATGAGAAAGTGGGAGGATGTACTCTATTAAGAAAGTTTCGGGAGTTTTGAACTCGATCCTGTTCTCTGCGTGAACTCCAGAAGCGTGGGCCTTCTTTTCTTTTAAAAGGGGAACAATACCCTATTAAACAATTACAGACCCTTTTCGCTCCTTAGACACGTGTTTGAACTGTTTTCAAGATTCGCATACTGTATTGTCTAGCGCGAAGATTCGATGACTTCCGGTCACCGGGGCAAGCTGAGTTTCGAGGAGAATACAGCACCATAGACACAACCACACAGTGCGATAGATTATACAGACGTCCTAAGAGTATAATCGGCCTCTGTACCTTGCATTGCTAGACTATGATAAGGTTTTTAGCTCTTTCGAGACCTGCATAGCTATTCACAAACAATCGAATCCAACTTGACACTTTTTCGAGTATCAGATTTTTCGATCGTACGATTGGCAAATGCTATTCACAGATTTGATCGACATGGTAGTACATAAACAGTCGTGTTGTAATATTTTTCGTAGCCAATAAATTATCTTTAATGAGTATTTCTATTAGTTCTACTATAGACTGTACTGAATATCCGTCGAGTAACTAAAAATATAATTAATAAAAACGATTTAAAAAGTGTTTAATTTTAAATGGAAACGCAACGCTCTTGCTTAAGGTATAGTACAAAATTGCGTCGTAATTCTGGTTGGATAGCACTTGGTAGGATTGATATCTTCATCTCGAATCACAATCGAAGCTTCGATTTTGTGAATAGCGATTTTCGAGAGTAGGATGCAATGGATCGATTGGATACGACAGACAATCGAGTGGTTGTGAATAGCTATGTTGGTCAGGTCTACAGTCTCTGCAGCGATGCCAGGTAGACTGGCGATACATCAAAGTAGTATTAGAAGTCTTTTAAAAAAACACCACAATGCCCGTACAAAACTCGGAACGAGCAAACAGCGTATATCCCATTGTGTCGGAGGGTGGGCAAGGGGACTTAATTTTCCCAAAATTGTCCACCAACGCACTGAAGGAAGTGTTTTAGACGTTGTACTGGGAAGTAAGTGACATTCAAATCAACGGCGAGTAGGTATCTCTCATACTTAAGACTTGATGCCGGCGGTGACATCGGCATACTGGCTGAAGCAAGACTTGCAGCAGAATGATGCTGGGTGGCCTAGTTGATTCTTCAATACGCATTGGTCTCAGTGTTGGAACTTGGACAAAACCTTGGTTATGTTCAATGATCATGTTACCCCAGACCTTATTGGGGTCCGCTTTTTTTTTCCTTCTGGACATGCTTAAAAATACTGATCTTCAGCTGCATCCGGTTAGACTGGGAGACCAACGTCTTTTGTGTCTGATCTGCGAAGTTGAATCTAATCACTAATAATCTATTTTGAAAAACAACCGGAAAATAAAACGGGATTTTATATGACAAAACGTGTTTTTTACAAACATAAAGAAACCTGGTGCGTCTGCCCTAACTGGAGCTACTACTACAGCACCAATCATATATTATTAAATAATACTAACGCATACCAATATCATCACAACACCAGCCTGGCTCTATGTATAGTTATCGTTGTGGCTTGTGTGGATGTCTGCAGACGGTCATTTATTCCGACTGGCGCTGTCGTCGGCGCTATAGTACGAGGAACGAGCACATGTGACGGAATCAACGACCGTTTAGTGAGAGCTCGATGATTTATCACGACAGTAAAATGTATCTTGGCCTGAGTAATATTAAACTAGCCATTCGAAACATACTTTTCTAATTTAGAATTACACACGTTGCCAAATTGGACGTTGGTTGAGACGTCGCCCGATTGTTTACAAGAAAATACCTTGTAACATCTACGTTGTTATAAAATATAAACATTCGTATGAAGAAAGGCCATGACCATAAATACAGATTGTTATAAACATTATGAGCCAGCAAAATGATCGCGTCGTCTATTAGTCGTGAATTCCTATAAATCACTCATCTTGGGGCCCTACTTGGATAGTTTGTAAATCATTCCTTCGATAGGTAAGACTTCATATTTATCCAAGACTACAAGTTGGTATTAACCAACGTTATTCGATTGACATGGAACGATATGATCGTTATGATGGACAGATCCCGTTATATTGGCGTGAAAAAGTTGTCCTTTCGTTGAAAGCGGACAACAGAAACTTAAATGATGCGTCGTGACGGTGGTCGTCGCAACAGTCAATACTTACGAACAATGATACCATTGTCACGTCCACGGAAATCGGCCCGGATAGACTCGAGTTTAACGCTCTTTTCAATCGGTTTGGAGAAACACACGATGACGCTGTCAACCATGTTGCCGGCTAAACGTTAATTACGGTGACATAATGACTTAATGGGCTCTCTGGTGAATAGACATTACCTAACAGACACAAGAAAATCTATCCGTGGCTAGGTAGTGGCTACTTATTGGTTACGTGACGAATTTGTTTATGCCGTATACGATTACCACACAACAATATTAATAAGTAAACATATTCCTTATTCCAACACAATATTACTTTTTGTTTAATGGCATCTCTCTTAACGTCCTATGAGACTGACTTCTGCGTAATCGGACTATCCTGTGAGGGGTGCCTTGTGTGTAAGGCCAGCTAGGGGCAAAAAAAACTAAGCACAATATTGATTGGTACATTGAGTGCATATGTACTAGTGCGCACGAGTTGGGTCGTTGAAGATATGCACAAACTGCACCGTCCGTGTCACGAAACCTGGTCGTGGCTGGTTGCGAAGGAGCCGTTAGTCGCGTTTAGGTGCGGACAGGAGTGCGGGCCAGCCGGTGCGGGATCGATTAGTGAACCGGTCCCCACAGTACGTTGACTCCCGAGGGCCACTGTCTGTGCCTGCGGACGCGAATTATGCACCTCTCGCCATTGCGGCACTCCCCCCACCTTTACCCCAAACACGTTGGCTTTTGTACGTAGCACTCGGTTACAGAGAACGCTCTAGTCTCTATACAATTTTGTCGTTTTTGTGAATCATTATGTGCATTTCAGGTGCATTTATTTTGTTCTGTGAATAAACATGATGGAAATGATGCTTGAAAGTGTTATTTCTTGGCGAAGATAAGGTGCTTGAAGGTGCAGTAAACCACAACTAGTTTCACTCCACGGATGACAGGTCGTGCTGGTATCTGGTTGTTTTTAACTACACATGTCCGCTTTTGCGTAATTGCTGGCAGGTGCGCCAGCGCAGCTCTGTCGTTTGAGACAATTATAGGAAAACACGTACCTTTTTTGGCCCATGCAAACAATTTATTGGAAGTTATTTGACATAATTTTAGTAATGCACAAAAAATAAATAAAAAAAGGAAAATTAAGAATTGGTTGCTTTTGTGGTTAAAACCGCGTCTGCTAAGGATAATGTCTTGAGTTCGATTCTCAGTTCGGGCAGGGTTGATATTCCGTAGCAGCCACGGAGTCTGAATTTGCTTTCGGTTTATGGCAATAGCCACGCTCACTATTCTCGAGACGTTTTAATATTACAGGCATGATATTATGAGAATTAATAGCGCTGAAATAACATAAATAAAATAAGTTTTTGAGGATATAGAGCAAAAAATCAACAGTGACTTTCATAAAAACATTCTCACATACATACTCGTTTCCGCAAAAACGCATATTAGAACCATTTACAGAATGTTTACTACCATTGTTATTGCAAATCCAAGAACAGGATAGAAATGAACGTCACATTATTGACAGCAATTATTACTGTGTGGCTGGTGCCAAGTAAACTGGTCAACAAGAATTAATCGGTGCTGATTAGATGTGATAAAGTTGTCTGGCATCGTCCTGGTAGTGTAAGGGCCTAGCGGGAGCCGGGGTGCGGGGTGCGCCTCCGGGCGTCGAACCCGCGTGGGTCGGGGGTCAGCGGCGCGACACGCGTTCATTAGTGCATTCTTGCGCCCGCGCAGCCCTCCCCGTACATGATACGATTTGTGCACTTGCATGCCAGTTTGCAATTCTTAGAACATTGACACGCGGTTCCTTCGACTATCTTTGTTTATACCAACCGGAACATAAGGTAACTGGTTGCAGTGCCTCTTTAAAAAATATGTCGGCTTAGAAAGAGTCTCGAGTGTCTGGTATTATTCATATAAAGGTCGTCCAGCTGATGTTGACGAAGGTCCCATCACGGAAGCCGTAAATTTTTATTTTCCGTCCTGTCCAATTTCAAGCAAAATTAAAAGCTGTAAAACGTCGAACATTTTCATAAATAGTGTCCTTTGATATGTCTACTTTTGCTTTAATGTGCAATTTTCGAACCCGGCCGGTTAATTCGTCATTTCTTTGTCGGTCGAGTACGCACCTATTGTTGAATTAAAGGTTTTGCGAGGACATTGCGCTTCTCAGGGTCAGCACGAAGTTTATTGTGGTTTTATGTTTTCCGTAGAATTCGTACTCACTTAGGTAGGTCTTTGTCACTAAATAAACGTCACTATACACTCGGTACGTACTTGTTCTTTTGATAATGTCTACCCGTTCGCCTACACTATTTTTTTTACTTTTAAACTTTCCATTTCATTTTACAATAATACTTAATGTCTTGAAGACTTATTTGGGGGATTTGTCTCAATGGGTCTGTGCTTTTGCAAATTGTTATTGAGCTCATTTATCTAATTCGTAGTGGTAGACATATGCAATGAATTGTATGAGTCAATCGAGAAAGTAAACCAGTAAGTATTGTTCCGAGTGGATGCGCGTTGTACCGAGTGCGTGGGCACAGGCAGCGGCGCGAATTAAAGCAGCTCTCTATTCATTACTCATCGTTATTGCTATCGCCATTTTGGAAGACGAAAGCGAGTGTAGGCTTTAACTCGTGTTCTATGAAGCTCACTAATTAATTTTATTTTAAGATAAAAGGGTGTTTTTTTATATATTCCCACCACGGTCACTACTCACTTCACATGAGTGACTTTTCATAAATTGATTCACGCTCGATGAACGCTTATTTGAGCGTACTGATGCTTTTAACTTTAATAGTCGTGCATTTATAGACATGTGCGTTGCATTGAAAAACAGACATGAACCCTTTTGCAGGAAGAAGCTTTTATTGTATTCGTTTGAATATTATCTACTAGAAGCAAAGGCTGTAGATTTATAATTATAACCTGGCATTAAATAATGGTATGACCTTACCTTTTATTACACCTACGGGTTGGAAAGAAGCGATGAAAGATACAACGGCTGCTGACTTGTACTTAAGTACTATTCAGATACGTTGAGCAATAACATGTTCAAAGTAGGAAGAATATTGCAAGAAAGGGATACCTAAATACTCAAGAAGACAAACTTCTAGGAGTTGGCAATGGCAAAAAACTTTGTGCATGACACCTTATCCAACCCATATTCCAACGGTTTCTAAAAATAACAGCGTTAAGTTTACCTGCCCTTGTTAGCAATTGCATCGTTGCGTGTCGGTTAATGAGAGGAAGGGTTCATAATGTGCTTTGTGCAGTCACCTAGGTTTGGATTTTTTTTTTATCGTGAGTACATTTCCGCAGACATGTAAGTCCATAAATATTTTTTGGTTGTTATCAGTTTAGTAAAACAGTTCTGCAAATACCATTAAACAGTATATTGAATTTGATTTATAAGTAAGTAGTGTGCATCATTTGTGTGCAACTCAGTATTTTTGGTTTAACTTTGAAATATTTTGTTCGAAAAAAGCTAATAGGTATATCGAATAATAAGGGAATATATATTCAGATATCGATTTAAATACATACCATGATTAACTACCAAATGATTTCAATTCCAAGATTATACATATGTCCAGTAAACAGTACGACATAGTGCACCCCTGCTCTATATCGTGCTGTTTACTGTTGTGTGTTAGCTTGGATCAATTCCTACCAATACGTTAATAAGTTAAGTTCTAGAAGAAACTAGCATTTACATTAAAAGTCACTCCCGTGGAGTTTCTATTTTCACAATTTTCATGGAAACTCGGCGAATCTAGCTCGGCTGATGTCATATCAACAGTATATTGTAGGACACTGTATCTATCATTTGAGAGTACTTTCAGTCATATCAAACAACTTTTTTCTTTTCACAATTTTTAGTCCGTTTTTGAGAATGGTTCATAATTATATTATAATATCACTAGGTTAATGCCAGCGGCTTCGCCCGCTACAACTCGAAAATTATCCCACGGTAATATAATATCGGGATAAAAACTAAACTAAACATCCTATGTGTTAATCCAGGTTATAAACTATCTCTGTACCAAATTTTATCCAAATCCGTTCAGTAGTTTTTGCGTGAAAGAGTAACAAACATCCACACAAACTTTCGCATTTATAATAATTATTAGTAGGATTATCTTGATAAATTTTACGAACCCTAACCAATATGGCTGGATAATCGGATCTCACAATTAGTCTGCTACAAATCGGTTAATCTCTAATAAAAAATACTTAATGTAGTTGGACTACACTAGCTAGACATGCTTGTGGAAATGGCGACGTGAAAAAAAGAAGTAAGGATCGTTACAGACCCGTCGGGACTGCAGGTTGTTCGAATGAGATACCGCGGCCTCGGAGCAAGAGCTAAGAGCTTCCTACTAGTGTCACAGTGTAGAAACAAAGGTGTTTACTTTTACTAATATACACAAAAAGTATAATAATGTGATTGTTCATTGTGGCAGACGAGTCTCGTAGAAAGTATCCGGCGCGTGCAAGAAGTGAAGAACGGTAATTGCCACCGTATTGTTATATTTCTACTGTTTATAATTATTTAGCACTGCTGCCGCTGTGTGCGAAATTTGCTAGCCATTGTGTGAACGTATTTTGATATAGTGCTATAGAGAAATTTGGATTTTGTGGTCCTACTGTTATAGATTCGATCATGTAACACTGATACATATTGCGAATGCAAACAAAAAATTTTAACTTAAATTTTTGGAACAATATTGATGTTTCCTGACTAAAAAAAATAGGTGTCCAATATTTTTTGGTAATCTATCAGACGGACTAATTAGATGTTTCTTGTTAACTACCCTATTTAAGTTACAATTTTTTGTTGTTTGCATTAAGCTTTGAAGACCTAATTATTTAACTCGTTTTGTCGTTTCGCAACAAATAGCAGTTGCTAGTTAGCAATACTTAAATTGATTTGATAATACTGTCAGATTTACTGTAAATATTGGGATGAAGATAATTAATTTGAAATACCTGCAACGACGATTTCCCCAACCACAGACATGAGCGGTTCGCCTTCGATTCCAATCGTAAAATTACAGGTTGAAGTTAATTTCCTTATGTTTTGATGATTACTCGAAGTGGAAAGAGATCCATTCGGTCCATTCCACAAGTTATAATATTTAACGTATAAAAAATAAATGATCATTTTTAAGAATAAAAAGTGGTCATGTAACTTCAGTAATTATATAAAACTGTTAAAACTAAACAAGCCAGAATAAATTTTAACGCCTTCTGTCTCGTTTAGACGATAATCTAAATTCAAGCCATATTACGTACGTATATAATATGTATACGTACCATCATTACTTTTAAGCATAGGTATCCAAAACAGCCTTTCTCTCTCAAAATAACTAACCGTGACATCTTTTCACTTTCGCCATTACTGTGTCAATCAAATTCTGAAACAATTTGCAGTTAGCAGATACTAATTAGTTTAATTTTATAACAAATTAGGTGTTGCACCGTCTAGTCGCGTTTGCGTTGTACATTTCTTTCTAACACACAAAACCTGTATTTTATGGGAATGAGCCCTGACGCTTGGCGGCAGTAGGTGGGCGTTCAGTGAAAGCTTTCAATATTCGAGCTTGTTTATATATTTCTTAATTAAAAACATTAGTAAACTCTCCATTTCTTAGAATAATATAAAATAATATATTGGCTGTCGCAATTACATGTTTGTGTTCATTTTATTTTAATGTCAATTTAGTTACCGACATAATGTATTATAATAATGAAGACGAAGCATGATAGGCACAACGCGGGTAATCAATTACAAATAAAAGAATAATGTTAAACATTTCGGGTAATTTAATGTTGAAATATGTTACAACGAAGAGACTTCGATAACGAATCTCCATTGTATTCATATGAGCTTCAATCGATTTGAATGTACCAAATAAATATGCGCGTGTTTGTTAAATAGTACCAAATCCGTTATGTGTAAGCTATATGGAACTCATTGTATCTGTAGTGCTTCATTGTCTCACCACGGGATGCGTGGGTGAAAACTAGTTTTACAGCATATAGGTCAAATATAGTGCCTATACACACTTAGGTAATAATTATTTGTTGTAGGTAATGTAATTGTTCAAAAAATTACCAACGGCGAATGTACACACACATGACCTAAAATTCACATGTTTTTATACAATAGTGAAGAGACGACTGGCATAATGAGTTCACAAGACGTTTTTGAATGTAATGCGATATGAAAAGATGTGGGGTATTAGAGCAAGTGCGAACCTAGACCGACTACAGTTAGCTTCGCTAGTTAGCTTCGGTTCTGACTCAGCATCGGTAAATGATCACGTTAACCCGAATTGTCAAGAACACTTACGTATTGTCTTCAATAGCTTTATTTACTTTGATAGAAATATATCTGTTCTTACTCGGTGTCTGATACCGATTGTGTAATTTTGAAAATCACAATAGTAAAAAAAAAAGACTACGTGACTGGCAGTCAGTACGATGCATTAATATGTTTATAACTACCAGTCATTAGAAGATATCTAGACGAAACGTTTTCTTGAACCATGACATTGGCCATCGCATACAAACAAAGCAGTCGTTCATAGGAAAAATATAGACGTCTGTATTTGATTATATTGAACGTACAGGCGTGCGGAGTTTTTGCATCGTAATGTAGTTTTATTGATAATTTATTCAATACAATGTGGTTGCGCTTATGCGCTGTAAGTTTGTTAGTTAAGGGGAACACAGCAGTGGATGACTTTGACGATTTGACCTCTGTACTGGCTTTTGTTTATTTTTCGGCCCCTACCGGCAAACGACTGTACTACAGAAAAACGTACCAAAGAACAGAAACGTGTCGCAGAGTGGTCATCGTATTTGCCTAACATATTTTGTTTCTCTTGGAGTACAATGTATAAATAAAATATTTAATTATAAATTATACACTTTGACTAATGAAGTAATAACCTAGCTTTCATTAGTTATTTCACTGAGCACAGGTACTCCTACGATACATTCTTAAGGTCTGATAAAGACCAGGTAACTGCTTATCGCTTCTCAGTCACGGAAATAGTAAGAATGCTCCAGCTTTCAGCTAACTGAGCACGAATGCTACTACATGATACATTTTGAAGGTCTGACGATGACCACCTAAGTGCTTATCGGTTCTCAGTGACTGATGTAGTTAGAATGACCTAGCTTTCAAATTTTATCTGTCTGAGCACGGATGCTACTACTTAATACATTTTGAAGGTCTGATGATGACCAGCTAAGTGCTTATCGGTTCTCAGTGACGGATGTAGTTAGAATGACCTAGCCTTCAAATTTTATCTATCTGAGCGCGTATTCTACTACATGATACATTATGAAGGTCTGATGATGACCAGCTAAGTGATTATCGGTTCTCAGTGACAGATATACTTAGAATGCTCCAGCTGTCAGCTTTTATCTTATTGAGCACGGATGCTACTACATGATACATTTTGAAGGTCTCATGATGACCAGCTAAGTGCTTATCGGTTCTCAGTGACGGATGTAGTTAGAATAACCTAGCTTTCAAATTTTATCTGTCTGAGCACGGATGCTACTACATGATACATTTTGAAGGTCTGATGATGACCAGCTAAGTGCTAATTGGTTCTCAGTGACGGATATAGCTAGAATGACCTAGCTTTCAGATTTTATCTTATTGAGCACGGATGCTACTACATGATACATTTTGAAGGTCTGATGATGACCAGCTAAGTGCTTATCGGTTCACAGTGACGGATATAGCTAGAATGATCACCATCAGGTAAATGGCACCATCAGTCTCCAAGGCCTCTTCGAGCTCTTTCAAATGAGTCCACACACGACGGTTCTACGTGGTGCCATCAATGAGATCCTATAATTACCTTCGGAGTCTACCATCAGGTAGCTAGTATCATCAGTCTCCAAGGCCTCCTCGAGCTCTTTCAAATGAGTCCAAACACGATGGTTCTACTCAGTGCCGTCAATGAGATCCTATACCTACCTTCGGAGTCCACCATTAGGTACGAGACATCATCAGTAATCCAGATCTCCATCTTCCATCAAACGAAATTCTCAAGACAAAATAATTAAAACGATAAAACAATTAACACCATTAAAACAATAACATACATTACATAACATCGCGCCTGTAATCCCCAAAGGGTTAGGCAGAGGTGTACCTAATAGTAGGCGTGATGTTATGTATGTTATTATTTTAATGATTTTAATTGTTTTATCGCTATTAGCGATAAAACAATTGTAGCAAAAAACAATTGTAGTCGTTCTTGTAGCACGGATGCTACTACATTTTGAAGGTCTGATGATAACCAGCTAAGTGGTAATTGGTTCTCAGTGACGAACGTAGTTAGCATGACCTAGCTTTAAAATTTTATCGATCTGAGCACGGATGCTACTACAAAATACATTCTGAAGGTCTGATGATGACCAGCTAAGTGGTAATTGGTTCTCAGTGACGGATATAGCTAGAATGACCTAGCTTTCAAATTTTATCGATCTGAGCACGGATGCTACTACATGATACATTTTGAAGGTCTGATGATGATCAGCTAAGTGCTTATCGGTTCTCAGTGACGGATACAGTTATGATGCTACAGCTTTCTGCTTTTATCTTATTGAGCACGGATGCTACTACATGATACATTTTGAAGGTCTGATGATGACCAGCTAAGTGCTTATTGGTTCTCAGTGATGGATATAACTAGAATGACCTAGCTTTCAAATTTTATCGATCTGAGCACGGATGCTACTACATGATACATTTTGAAGGTCTGATGATGACCAGCTAAGTGCTTATCGGTTCACAGTGACGGATATAGCTAGAATGACCACCATCAGGTAAATGGCACCATCAGTCTCCAAGGCCTCCTCAAGCTCTTTCAAATGAGTCCAAACACGATGGTTCTACGCAGCGCTGTCAATGAGATCCTGTACCCACCTTCGAAGTCCACCGTCAAGTAAATGGCATCATCAGTCTCTAAGGCCTCCTCGAGCTCTTTCAAATGAGTCCAAATACGACGATTCTACGCAGTGCCGTCAATGAGATCCTTTACTTACCTTTGGAGTCCACCATCAGGTAAATGACATTATCAGTCTCCAAGGCGTCCTCGAGGTCTCAACACCATTAAAATAATAAGATACATAACATAACATCACGCCTACTATTAGGTACACCTCTGCCTAACCCTTCGGGGATTACAGGCGTGATGTTATGTAATGTATGTTATTATTTTAATGGTGTTAATTGTTTTATCGCTATTATTTTTCGTTTGATGGAAGATGAAGATCTGGATGACTGATGATGTCTCGTACCTGATGGTAAACTCTGAAGGTGGGTATAGGATCTCATTGACGGCACTGAGTGGAACCATCGTGTTTGGACTCATTTGAAAGAGCTCGAGGGGCCTTGGAGACTGATGATACCAGCTACCTGATGTTAGACTCCGAAGGTGGGTATAGGATCTCATTGACGGCACTGAGTAGAACCGTCGTTTGTGGACTCATTTGAAAGAGCTCGAAGAGGCCTTGGAGACTGATGGTGCCATTTACCAGATGGTGGTCATTCTAGCTATATCCGTCACTGTGAACCGATAAGCACTTAGCTGGTCATCATCAGACCTTCAAAATGTATCATGTAGTAGCATCTACCAGAAACATTTGCACGACTGATGAGTCGAATATAGTGAGACTAAAATTATTTTACCGTCTTATTATGTATGTACCTATATTCTGGCAAATAAATTCATTTCATTTCATTTCATCCGTGCTCAGATCGATAAAATTTGAAAGCTAGGTCATTCTAGTTATATCCATCACTGAGAACCAATTAGCACTTAGCTGGTCATCATCAGACCTTCAAAATGTATCATGTAGTAGCATCCGTGCTCAATAAGATAAAAGCAGAAAGCTGTAGCATCATAACTGTATCCGTCACTGAGAACCGATAAGCACTTAGCTGATCATCATCAGACCTTCAAAATGTATCATGTAGTAGCATCCGTGCTCAGATCGATAAAATTTGAAAGCTAGGTCATTCTAGCTATATCCGTCACTGAGAACCAATTAGCACTTAGCTGGTCATCATCAGACCTTCAAAATGTATCATGTAGTAGCATCCGTGCTCAATAAGATAAAAGCAGAAAGCTGTAGCATCATAACTGTATCCGTCACTGAGAACCGATAAGCACTTAGCTGATCATCATCAGACCTTCAAAATGTATCATGTAGTAGCATCCGTGCTCAGATCGATAAAATTTGAAAGCTAGGTCATTCTAGCTATATCCGTCACTGAGAACCAATTAGCACTTAGCTGGTCATCATCAGACCTTCAAAATGTATCATGTAGTAGCATCCGTGCTCAATAAGATAAAAGCAGAAAGCTGTAGCATCATAACTGTATCCGTCACTGAGAACCGATAAGCACTTAGCTGATCATCATCAGACCTTCAAAATGTATCATGTAGTAGCATTCGTGCTCAGATCGATAAAATTTGAAAGCTAGGTCATTCTAGCTATATCCGTCACTGAGAACCAATTAGCACTTAGCTGGTCATCATCAGACCTTCAGAATGTATTATGTAGTAGCATCCGTGCTCAGATCGATAAAATTTTAAAGCTAGGTCATGCTAACTACGTTCGTCACTGAGAACCGATAAGCACTTAGCTGGTTATCATCAGACCTTCAAAATGTAGTAGCATCCGTGCTACAAGAACGACTACAATTGTTTTTAACCGACTTCAAAAAAGGAGGAGGTTATATGTTCGTGTGTATGTATTTTTTTTTTTTTTTTTTTTTTTTTTTTTTTATGTATGTTACCTGATTTCTCCTCCATTTGTGAACCGATTCTCAAAATTCTTTTTTCATTTTTTATTTGAAAGAGTATACTCCTGAGGTGGTCCCATTTAAATTTGGTGAAGATCTGATCCTGATCATCGGAGATATACAATAGAACTCTTTAAAAATAGACGGCAAATCTGTCGTGATTGCTGCAATCGCTTGGATGTTTATTGTTTACGCAACATCTTAACTTATCATCACGCCTGTATGCTCTGACGGGGTACGCAGATGTGTACAGGACGCCCAGATTTCGAGAGTTAGGTATGTTAAGTTCCATTTTATTGCGGATAAGCCGATTACCGTGACATGTATTGTTAACAACGTAAAATTAATGAATATCAAATATTTGTAAAGGATATTACAACTAAAAATGGAAAAATAAAAAAACTTTTTTGCAAAAATAAAACCGACTTCAAAAACACAAAAAAGTGAAAAATAACTTTAGCTTCTGAAGTCGGTGACAAAAAAACTGAATAAAACAAACAAAAGTCACCGACTTCAGTAGCTAAAGTTATTTTTCACTTTTTTGTGTTTTTGAAGTCGGTTTTTTGCTACAATTGTTTTATCGCTAAAAGCGATAAAACAATTAAAATCATTAAAATAATAACATACATAACATAGCATCACGCCTACTATTAGGTACACCTCTGCCTAACCCTTTGGGGATTACAGGCGTGATGTTATGTAATGTATGTTATTGTTTTAATGGTGTTAATTGTTTTATCGTTTTAATTATTTTGTCTTGAGAATTTCGTTTGATGGAAGATGAAGATCTGGATGACTGATGATGTCTCGTACCTAATGGTGGACTCCGAAGGTGGGTATAGGATCTCATTGACGGCACTGAGTAGAACCATCGTGTTTGGACTCATTTGAAAGAGCTCGAGGGGGCCTTGGAGACTGATGATACCAGCTACCTGATGGTAGACTCCGAAGGTAAGTATAGGATCTCATTGATGGCACCACGAAGAACCGTCGTGTGTGGACTCATATGAAAGAGCTCGAAGAGGCCTTGGAGACTGATGGTGCCATTTACCTGGTGGTGGTCATTCTAGCTATATCCGTCACTGTTAACCGATAAGCACTTAGCTGGTCATCATCAGATCTTCAAAATATATCATGTAGTAACATCCGTGCTCAATAAGATAAAATCTGAAAGCTATGTCATTCTAACTACATCCGTCACTGAAAACCGATAAGCACTTAGGTGATCATCATCAGACCTTCAAAATGTATCATGTAGTAGCATCCGTGCTCAGATCGATAAAATTTGAAAGCTAGGTCATTCTAGCTATATCCGTCACTGAGAACCAATTAGCACTTAGCTGGTCATCATCAGACCTTCAAAATGTATCATGTAGTAGCATCCGTGCTCAATGAGATAAAAGCTGAAAGTTGGAGCATTCTGACTATTTCCGTGACTGAGAACCGATAAGCAGTTACCTGGTCTTCATCAGACCTTCAAAATGTATCATGTAGTATGAGAGACCATCATTAGGTACGAGACATCATCAGTCATCTACATCTCCATCTTCCATCAAACGAAAATCTCAAGACAAAATAGTTAGATAACATAACATCACGCCTGTAATTCCCGAAGGGTTAGGCAGAGGTGTACCTAATAGTACACCCACATTTCGCCAGTTATGTTTAAGTCCCATATAATAGGGGCGAGCCTATTGCCATCAACCGGGCACAAATCCAGACTCCGTGGCTGTTACTTATAATTTCCTGATGGAAAAACCCAATACCACTTTGCCCGACCCGGGAATCGAACCCAGGACCTCATGCTCAGCATCGTGCTTACGACCACTAGACCAACGAGGCAGTCCAAAATTAAAATAATATCATAGATATATCTATATACCAAAATATCTACTAAGAAACGTAGGTAAATTTTACCAATAGTTTTGGAGAGCTCGGCCACGCGTCACTTTACGTTTATTAGGCATAGTCAGCTTACTCTATGATAGGTGCAAACAACAAAACGAAATTACAAACTACTTTAAATATATTTACAAACTTATTTTCTGTTCTTATTTTACGAAATATTGATAACTATACAATTTACAATATGTTTTAATTCAGAAAACATTAAAAACGTGAACTTTTGAATTTTATTTGTGAAGTAATGACATGCGTGCAGTCCACCCGTGACAACAGTCATCGAGACACTGGCGCAGCGCGTTCCAAGTATGCGCGACGGGTCACGCGCCGCATTTGCCTCAAAATGTCGGGAATTAATTTATTATTTTAAAATTTTATTACAAATCAGAGAAAATAAACAATACGGATTGATAAATACATCACTACGTATTTTTGGGTATAAAATTCATACCGAACTATTCAGCCGTTACAGAGACAAAATTCGATTTAGGTTAAGACATACTACGATTTTTTATTAAATAATGTGAAGGTTTATTAAAATTTTAAACAATACGAATTATTTGTGATGACTTTAGGTATAACATATATTTTTTATATGGAAATCGTATGGAAGGATTCCTCAACAAATTTCTTTAAACATACGTCGTTTTTGGGATTCTAGCAACGCAACACCCTTAAGCTAGTTTACTATATAAAGATAGACCGTGACGATCCGTTGGCGATTATGCAAATCGAATCATTTATTTCCTTTTTTGTAGGAAATAAAAATGCTTATTGTAAACAACGCTGTCGATGCACTCATCAGTGTATTTACACGGATAACAATCAGGTGCGGGTCACGATTACGGAAGTTCGATACATATTTGAATCATTTTCGTCAAGGACGGGCTGGAAGCCAGTATGTGTACCTACGTACGTACTTATTAAGGCTTGTGTTCACGCCAATGACCTTGTGCATACAAACTACCCCTCTCGGTCGTAGATACGGACTTTAAACGGACGCATTTTTCATTTTTTATAATTAAAATAATACATGTTTTTAAAAAGTAACAAAACCAAATTATTTTCCTTTGTATTTCAAAGCAGTAGATATTTTTTTTATATTATTTTGTTAAAAAATGAAGGAGTAAAATGGTTCCATTCAACGATTTGGATGTGATTTTGTGGATTTTTTTTTCTTATTATGTGATACCGATACAAAAATTATGGCTAAACCAAATTACGTGTCATATCATGTAGATTACTACCAATTTTTCTCAAATGTAATTTCTCTGTAAGTGCCGGTGAAAAACTGCTTCATCTGCACGCTGTTTTTAAGCTTTTTCGAGAGAGGAGCCTTAAGTACCAGATAAGATTCCTCGCTGTACAACAGTGAACATAATGACAGGGGACCTTGTCGTGCATCGATATCGGCTATCCTAAAGGGAAGACAAGTAGGTAAACAGGGTTTCCGTTTAAGGATCGGCAATGCATCGGCTGCCCACGTATTGTTCAGATATCGACGGAGGCGTCGCACTAAAACATTGCAAACGATCATTCGGTAAGTAATTCGTTCGTTCACGGAAGTATTTAACAGCCAGTCGTTCCATGTAAATCAGTTTACTTTTAAGTCATAACTTATGTGGGAATATAATATACTTAATCGTACCGCTCGCTCGCGATATGTAGGTCCAACCAACATCTACTCACATGTATTAAAATGTTTGCCATTTAGCTATAAAAACAACGCCGGCAATCTTTTGAGGAATTAGCGTTTTATGGACAAGTACAATTTTTTTATTCTAAGTTTGGTCTACAACTCCACGATTTCTGTTTTTATATCGTACATAACATTGTGAAGTTAGTTCTTTTATTAAACTAGTATGTAATCGTAAATTGATCAGAAGCTATGATACAACATAAGTGCCCATAAATAATGAAGTAGGCGGTTAGTTGTCAGAATCTTGACAAATCTTTTTCGGAGAAAGTTTTAGCCTACTATCTTTGCCTGTCATTGAATTGAATGACGAAAACTTTTCACTTTCATCAATTAGCGAACTACACAAAGGTGTCAGATGTGCTGACATGAACTCTGTTAATTATTGCCATTTCTCCTTTAGTATCAACTCATTTGGTCGTCTCTAATACATCTGAATGCGGGCGTGGGTGATATTATTTCCTCAGTAGAGCGCGCTATCCTCAAAACGCTTAATGTTTGGTTTACGCAATCAGATATTCGCATCTCGCGTAAACTTTGATCACTTTTGTTTTCAAACGTCTTCCGAGCTTCTACCATGGCCCACTCTCGGCGGCCTTGATTGTTATCCACCCGCACCGCTGCACATTGTCTGCAGGCAGTCGTTTGTCATATGACGTGACATGATTTCCCTTTTATCAAAAGAAATATTAATAAGTGAAAGTTTCCTTTAAAGCCAGCTGCACCTATGAAGATTTATTACAAGTATTTTAAAGCAATTGACGTGTCGGAAAGTAGCATCAATCGTTTAACCTTCTTCTCGACAAAATACACTCTTCCGCGTTTCGAACACTACGAAGTACGAAGTAATGTTTTTTATCTCGTGAGTGAGTCATGCGGTTCAGGTGCTAATGATGACGAGTTTAATTAATGCCAAGTTGTCTGCAGCACCTAGGGCAATGCTACCGTTGTAGGACAATCAACACCAGGGAATTCCATTGCATTTACTCATCGAAAAGACTATGTGAATAAGAATATTCGGTGTTGAACATGGGAATATTATAAATAACAAAAAAAAACTGGCAAGTAGAAAAACTGTCCAAACCAATGGGTGTTTTGAGAACATCACCTATCGCAGCTAGATAGCCACAGGTTTAAAACAAAGCACTTGTTTTTAAACTTTCTGGGTGGAAAATCATCAAATGACCCCTCCCGCTCTTGGGCAGAGCGGAAGGGAGTGTCAGACTTCTACTGACTAAAAACCACCCATGTTCCTTCTTAGCCCTTCATGTCGAGGCTGCGGTATCTCTTGCGAACACCCGCAGCCCAGACTTGCCTTGGTTAGCATAAATTTTGTTGAAAAAAAAAATGTTTTTTTTCCACTCTTCCCTCTGTGCGGTTTTCTCTGCCCAGACTATCACAAACGCTTAGAACGGTATCAAGCAGCGGTTTTATATTGTCATATTAAGGCGTCCAGCTTAAGATGCTATTTCCATATCTTGCCTTATTTTCAAATTGCTTAGATTAACTTACATGATGACATATGCAAAAAGGGAAACCTGTGCAAAATATCGAACATCTTATGTAGTGTTAGATGTCCAACGTATAGATTGATAGATCACGCGTTTCATATTGGAAAGTTTTCCCCTAAACATAATCGGGTATAACCACCCACATGTGGATCATTTCTAAGACGCAGTTCAATTGTCGTTTCCTTTCTAATCGCACATCACAAGTGTGACGATGGCCCCGAATACAAATTATGGGAACAAGCAATTTCTTGTATGAAGGATGGCGACCGACGGTAATGTGGCTGGCGACACCTACGCGCCTCCACTTCGAAGAATCCAACTGTACGACGACGAGCTGACTTTCTGCCCCAATTACACGTGTCTTTGTGCTGGTACTTTCCAGCACGTGGGCATTCCAACTTCCTTGACTCTTAGATCACTGCCTTTATCGTATAAAATTCAAACAATGAAAAAGACACGTACTGGGTTTTTGTAAGTTCCAGCCAAAAGGTTCATCAAGCTATCTTCAGATGACACTGTCATAAATAGTCATAATTTCTTTTAGACCCTTACTATTACTTTTTTCCTTGTAGCAATGATAATACATAATAATATATCTATTGGTTAGCGTTAACCTCGATTTTTGCTGCTCGACAAAATGTGGTTTGTTTTGTTTTTTTTTTTGTCTGGGCCGAAGGTTGTACTAAATGCGTGACTCACAACCTTGTACAGGATCTTTGTTGTGCTTCCGAGAAGCTTAACGGGTACGTCTTTGTGGGAAAGGTGTATTAATGCAGGTCGACGGACTGATTTCTCCTGTCCTGCTTACCGGACGATATAAAACTAAAAAATAATTAAATGTCTCGCTCGATTGGAAATTTCGAAGCCGCGTTAGATTCTTTTTATTCATGATCCTTAATGATGTTTCCAACATCTGAAGATATTCCCACGTTCTTTTTTGTTTGTCAAAGGTTATTGGTGGTTGATTTTCTTTACGTAACTCTCCTTTTAAACCTCCCTTCTGGGTTTTTCTATGATGGCGTAGCTCGACAAAACATTCGCTGTTAACACTGGAGTTAATACAATAGCACGGAAACTCATTCTCGCTTTTTAATTTGGGAATTTCCAGAATTTATACTTACCTAGTAAAATCCAAATCCCTAGTTGGACATAACTGACAATTGACGCATTTAATATCAGACATACCAGTTATATTTAGTCTCAGTAACTAATAAGTTCCCCTTGTTTTCCTTATGCGCACAGTGATTTAACATGAACAATAAAATTTAACAGTACTTACTTAGTAGGTACAATTTCGCTGATGAAATATCCTAAATGGCACAGAAACCTGTGTTGACCGATATAGTTAATTGAAAGATGACGAATCAATATCGAGTAATGTTCGGTTATACCTGGTTAGTTGTTTGACCCCAATGATTAATGAGGACCGTTACTTTTGACTCAGTTACTATAGTAAATAACTGTTTCGTCTTTTAATGTACAATGGCCTCCAAAATGTTCACTTCAAAAGTTCAAATGAAACGTCACATCACCCTTGTGATGGGTGATGTGACGTTTCATTTGAACTTTTGAAGTGAAAATTTCATCGATCATCAACGTTTCATTTGAACCGTTAATTATAATTCTATAAAATCCATTTTGTAAATAAATAGATGCCACTACTTGTACGGTCCGTACAAGTTATCATTACAAATACGGTTTAGTTAGTTACTGGTATCAAATCATTCCTTGGGAAAAGGGGTTTTTAATATGACGGGCTCACTTCTTTGCAGGTAACTAAAGTCGCAGCCTAGTATAAATTGTTGCCGTCTGGGAGATTTGTACAGATAAACTTTTTAAAAGTTCGCTTAACCGCAACGAAATAGTACATTATGGTATAAGTGTGTAACGTTGGTGATTACCGCTGAGGCGCCTTTGAGACCCGAGCCGTTAGGTGAGGGTCTTAAGAGAGCCGAGGACGGTAATCATCAATACACACGTGTATCATACGACGTTTTTCAACACACTTGTGAAGAAAATAACACAAAAAAATCATTTTTAACATGTTTTCAACAGTTAAAATGACGCATCTAACAATGGCGATCGGCCATAGACTAAAAGGATGAGGTTTCTTTTTTTTGCTTTTTGCGGATAGTGTTTTAGCCACGTAAAAAATTAGGATTTCAAAGTTTTTTTATTACAGAGAAAACAAAAGTTTTATTTATTTAAAACGTATACACAAGTTGAAATTATCTATTTAAATCAATAAATTATCCTGAGCGCGCATCTAACAATGGCGATCGGCTATAGACTAAAAGATTAAGTTTTTTTTTTGGCTTTCCGCGGATAGTGTTGCAGTCACGTACAAAATGGGGAATTCAAAGTTTTTTTTTTACAGAGAAAACAAAAGTTTTATTTATTAAAAACGTATGTATAAGTTGAAATTATCTATTTAAATTCGAAGTTGCATGAAATGAGCAAGGAATAGGTACATTAATTTATTTGTAGTATTGAACACAATCTTTTTAGTATCGAAACTTTTTTAAGAACAGAGCAACTCAACCAAAAAATTTAAAAAAAAAACCTATAACTCACTTGTGAATAATGGTAATGAAAAATTCACAGTTTGATTACAGGTGTCATTATATGCCTAATTGCGGTGAAATTAGAGCCACTTTATGAGCAAGTGTGTTGAAAATATTATAATCAAACAGTGGCGTTGAATCCCATAGCTCCAGGAAGTCTATTTATGGTGTTCTGATATTTAATTTAGATTGGTGTTTGTTGTTGGATTTAAACTCGTGCCTGGTAGATCAGGTTTCCGCCGTAGCACCATTTATGGTGTCGAATTAATTCGCCGTGGTCATTGCTAGCTTCGCAGCACTTAAACTCTAATACACATCATGTTCACGGATGGTTTCGTGTCAGCACTAACCACAGGGATGGTTGGCCTCACCGAACTTGCCTTTTACTGTGTAAATTGGCTTTTAGTGTCGAGACCCGGAGCGTGACTTATGTTTTCTTTACCATAGACGTCGATCATCACTAGAAATACGGAAATCTTAATTTTATTTAACTCTGGAAGGTTCATTGTCTAGAAATCAGTTTAAATCAATTGACACTAATTGACAATCAACCGGGAGCTTCTTACGCTGAGGACATACTGAGAAAAAGTGACATCGTCTTGGCTTGGCGGCGACCGATTTTTCTTTCGTTAGTCTGGCCGGCCTAGTAATGAACCATTTGGGTCATTGGACCTCGCCGTTTGTCGGCTACTCGCCGCCGCCTCCGGTGCCATTATTTTTTGCCACCAATTGTATGGAGTGACGCGGTCGCCTACAATCGCAAGTCGAACAGTGTTTTTGCTGATGACGAGTGTATGTAAATACATATCATCAATTTCGCATGTATTTCTTCTTATATGTAACGGCTATTGTTTGATTGAGGGCTTGTACAAAGAATCTTTGTGTAGGACGTATGGAAAGTACCTAACAGTATCATACTTTATGGGATCGCAATAATTACAACGAAAAGTATTGATCATCAGATAATATCTATCTCTATGACTCATTTAATAATATTATGATGAACTAGTTAACTAAAAATAAATAGGTAATTAGATAGATAAAGGGAAATAACAGACAATGTAGGTTTCAGTGCAGTGTGTGGATCGAATGGACTATAAATATGAAACTATTTCAGTTTGACTATTTACAGTATGCTGTAAAGGTCAAGCAAATGTTGCAAAGCTTTAAAGCCCTACGGGGAATAAAATCATACAAGCGCATAATCGTTGGCAGTGACACACATCACCAGTGAATAAGCAATAATGTTCCAGTCTAGGCCATGTTTGTTTCACACATAAATAAATATTAAACGGAGCGTGTCACAATATTATACATGTACATTAAATATGTTCACTGTGTATCGGTGCTTTTAGGGTAAGCAAATTATGAGACAGTAATTCAATCAATCCAAAATATTGCGCACCGCGAAAATATTTTCGGCGCTTCACAACCACAAGGAAACCAGAGTCAGACCAGTAAGATCAGCTTTATTTACTCTCTCGAACATGTTCTCTGAATTTATGTTTCTTAGTAACAAAACGTAGGCAGTAATAATTTATGTGTCTCGACAGGCTATTAATTCAATTTGTTTTCAATATCGATTCCTTAACTTTCACCCTTATTCGGCAACCTGGAAGTTTGCTTCTTGTTGTAGATCGCCGTAAAATTGCAATACTGTATATTTCTTGTAAGTCTTAACTCTTAATGGCTGAAACTGAAAACAGCACACGAAGTTTATAACCGGACACTTTTGCAAAGCCACGAGCGAAAGCTAGGTTAACAGGGTATTAAAAACACATTATCTAATAAAAAAATATGAATTATACAATCGCTTTGTTGTCTAACATTATAAACTATCAAGTATAGAAAAACTTTTCGATTTTGCGTCTAAACGAGCATATAAAAAGAATACATCAAGTTGGTTATCTGAAAAATAAACATACAACATAACAAGTAATAATAAACAATAACTTTCCTTGATACAATTCTATCATCGTTTATTTTGTCTAGTTTGAATTAACACTTTTTTATATTTTAATCAACTGTTAACCTATATTTATAATATTATGTGAGGTCTATAGAGGTAAAACTGTGAGTGCAAGTTGGTTGTTAATAATAAATAATACTTTTCGATCTCTGAATCGTTACTTGAATACCACAAAATCTCTTGAAAAAAATATCATTAATCAATTACGGTGATCTACGATGATGACAGCTCTGCCCTTGTATTTAATTTACGTACTTAATAGGTGTTACATTGTTCAAACGCCAAAAATACTGATGTCCTACAGTTAAGCTACTATTTTTACTATCACTGAAAATTTCACAAATACATATATGTATGCTCAACAAGCCAAACTAATGGTTACGTACGGCTGTTAGCATCCCTCAGGTATTTACTATCATCATAATTAATTAGGTATAAGTCGTCTTTTAAATATTTTCCTTAATAAGTTATAACTTTCATGATAATTAAAGGCAGTAGGTATCATATCAAGTACTTATGTAAGAGTTGTAATTTTTCACAGTGGCCCAAATACATAATAATGTTGTGTTAAATTAAAACGAAGTTGTTTCGAAACTAACTTGACCTTCTGTACCCCGGTTGGCTTCAAGTGATCATGATTTTTTTCATTGAATGTGTATTTTTTACTTTTTTATCATATTATTGTAACGTTTTATGGCCAAGGTTAAGACCGCAGCGTTATTAACAAAATCATTTTTTGTTTCAGGTAATTATCAATTATATCGCTTAGCTGCAACGAAACGTTTAAGGTGAGATCCCACATGTTCCACATCGCGAGGCCAGGAATGCAATCAACGAAAATAATAACTATACTTACATTAGAAATTTACGTGCATAACGTTAGGTTTTACAATTAAAATATAGATCGTTACAAGCATATTGCGGTCGTCAGACAAAAGGCAGACAGGAAAAACTACTTTTTCCTACATTGAACGAGAGAAATTCCGAAATACATTAAATGCAAATAACATCAGAGCGTATGATATTTATTCAACTTAATTATGTATTGTGTAATGCATTATTCGGTTTAATATGCGTTATATAACTACAGACTACTAATGCAGTAACAATTTAATCAATCGGAAATGAGTATAAAGTAGGTTTGTACCATAAAGACAACGAAGATTCGACATTCTCTTCGTTTATACATATCTAATAAATAATACATATCACACGAGATATCGTGTTCATGTAGTGCACTTTGTTTGGTTGGCAACTGTTACAAACTGGTACTGGAATAGTGCAGTCGGTCGGTCGTATGCAAGCGTGCGCTCGGGCTCGCCGGTCGCTAGTATATCGGCATCTCGTCGTCGTTGTTGTACCGAAGGTCAGTGCTCCTGCGATTCAGCCCGTAATGCTCTCGCGATAGAGTCACTAGTGGTGGACCGCAGGAGAGAGGCGGCGGCAGCGGTGGGGTCCTCGCATCGGGCCGCCGCCGCCGCGCGATGCCTCCCTTCAGTCAGTTTAGTCGCAGCGGTGCACGCACACCGCACGCAGTTCTCGCGCTCGCAACGAGAAGGTATGCACGGACCGGCTCCGCCGCTGCCGTCCTCAACGAATCGCACTCGCTTCCGGTGGCTGCTCTCCTTTCAACAACCGATATCGCCACTGTCCTATGCTACGCGTACGTGATGTTGTGTGACGAACGATGGTTTTACTTACCCGCCATTATAAAATATCCAGTGCTATATGCTACTTGTTGGTTGCAGCCACCGAACGCGTCTGTGTGCTGAACGGTACACATGTTTATACTCAGTGAAGTCGGTTCCAAGCAGTGATATTCGAAAATGTGTTGAACTAAATTATTAATGATTAAAAGTGTTGTTCTAATGTTTTTCTTCGATATCAAAACAACATATCGCATGAATATACATTTATAAACACCGTGTGTTGTTATCTCGTGTGATGTTCCTATTCAATAATAAATCCTTTATAATGAAACAATTGTAACACGCCAGTCTCACTATTCGAGTCAAGTTAATGTTGTTTTAACAGTTCGTGTTATATCAGTGTCAAATCCAGTCGAAATTAATGTATTATTACAGATAAAACCACAAATAAGTGACTCAATTATGCTTATTCCTATTATAGTTAGTCGATAATTCAAGTAATGCAATACAATCAGGTATATTCTAAATAACAAATTGCCCTAGAAAACTTATTTGTACAGCGATATGTCTGTATCGTTGCAGCTGGAGTGGAGACAGGCTAGGATGTGTCGGCCGCGGGCCATATGGCTGCAACGCCACTCGCCATATTAGGGACGCCAACCAAGGCGACACTTGTTGCGCTTATACGGCATAAATGCTCCACAAAACAACTGACGTCTTATCACTATCTACCGTTTAATAGATTACTCTATCACTGACTAATGTTCATTAATATTAACAACGTTTTTGTTTCGTCTAATGATGTGCGTGCGGCTGGCGTGATCGATGTATAACTGCATAAGAGATAAGGTAGGGCAGCGGTTTGCGAGTGGGTTATGCAAGCAAGCTGGTGAGCTGTGCGGTTGGTGGCGCACGGGGCGGTTCGTTGACCAGTGCGTTGTCCCGCCGCTTCGCCGCGCCGCCCACCGCGAAGGTCGCGGCCCACAGCCCACCGACATGTCCACGACCTGCACCGAATACCAACACACGTGAAAACAACACACAACCATTAATAGATGCACCCCCAGTTCTTATTATTGTTAGTTCAACACATTTAAAGTCGCTACACTCTTTACAGGTAGAGTCGATATGTGTTCAGTGTGCTCTGTGCTAAAATATATTTTATTGTGAAGAATAATAAGTTTTATGACTGTTGCCTGGAAATTTTGATCTCAAAATGGTGACTTCGAGAATACCGGCTTATTCTCTGAGTTCGGAGTTCAACAGGGAGTTCAGAAGTTTCCGCATAACGCGAGCCACACCACGGTCGACTCTGTACGCTCCCGCTATTGTTCCTATACACGAGTACCCGAGGGTCAGCGTGCACGAGCGACGGGAGGCGCTTAAGGCTGCGCTGGCAAAGGCGTGGTCTTCCAAGAGTAGTGAGAAGAAGAAACACGACACGTGGACCGTTCCCACTGAGCAGAGCAGAGCTGGCATCACGGCGGCTGATTTCACCGGAAAGTCACAGTATAAGAACGGCGTCAACGGCGATGTGTCGCGTGTTGCACTTGCAAAACACGAATTCGAGAGCAAGGATACTGAACGGACGGAGACTATCGAAAACAGAGCGGATGGTATCCAGCCTGCGAGCTTTACATACAGCCGTGTTAACGGGAACGGTATCGATATTCAAGAAACACTTAAGAAAGGCTGTGATAAAGGTTTACACAATAAAGATTTAAGTTATAGCGACTATCTAAATAATGTTCCTAAATGTAAAACTAGTTTCGAAAATAACTTCCTCAAACAAAGCCACGAGGAACGCTATAGCAAACGAAATGGGTACGATGCCGCGACTAAACGAGTTGATAGAGACAACAACTTAAACAATGTCGAATATAGCAGCCTGAACGGCGACACGTACGATTCTTTGAAGTATTCGCGAACAGCGAACGGAACTGAATCAGTACAATATAAAAATTACGGTAAGGTAGACACCGTTAAAAGCAAATTGCTCAACACAGATAGCCCCAAAAGCGTGACGTCTTGCAACGGAGAGAAATTAAATGGATACGGCGGTTTGGAGCGACGCAGTGGAAAAGAGCAACAGCGGCCTTTGACAAGCGGTCCCAAAGCGCTCGTGGAACAGAGGCTGGCCGAGCGGCTTGAAGTGAAGGTGGCTGAACTACCCGCTCTCTACCGAGGTGTAGACTCCTGGACACCCAAATCCGCTGCATTCCAGAAGAACATGCGCGACCACGAATGGAGCGTTTCGTATGTACCCTACATCAAAACACGATGAACCCTTACTAACAAACCCTACTCCTTTCAATACTATATTCAAAAACATCCAATACCATGGTTTCGTGTGTGTGTTCAGCGCTTTAGCGTCGAGTGCGCCGAAGTATACTAAATACGTTGGAAACAGAGTTTATCCCATGCGCTTATAAATAGGAAAAAAAGCTAGCGTGCAGTCGGCAGCTTGAGTGCATCGACTTGCCACTGGTCCGGTCCGAGTGCAGCGTGAGCAGGCTTTTACGTTTTATATTTGTCAACAGTAAGGTTAGAATTTACCTAACTAACCAGTAGAGTTTTTCTGTACGCAATATTATTTGTAAGAACAGTGTGCCAACCTGCATTTTCATATCAATAAGCTCATGTTCTGATGTAAATCTAACCCTTTCGATATGTCATCATCAAGTACAATATGTATTAACGCGATTTCTTGTTAGTTTTATCTGGATCATACCCGGTATCTCCGACAGTCATTCTTATTTCGTAGACGTAATGTTCGTAGTACCGTTACTGTACGGTTTACGGAGAACTCGCTGTTTCTATGACCTATAACTTTTTTCTAGTTTTTACTGGCCCTGACCCTCTTAATAAAATACACATCATCTTAATATCCTTCTTAATACGTTTGCTCGTTATGTTATGAAGTTTGACAGTAGTGGTGAGGGCTGAGGAGTGGTTGTGCAAAATCATTGCACAACTCACCGTGACTCACCATCGTTGCGCTTTATTCCATCCTGCCAGTGGTTGCTTAATCTCTTTGCTCATTAACGCCATTTGGTTACTAAGTATCAACCCTACAGCAAGGAAATAGAAAACGATTTAGATATCAACTACAGCCATCTTCAATTTCAATATTGAAGTGACCGGCTGAATACTGCAAGCAACCTCCATTTCTAAACGTTTACATAGACGGGTAATTATAATTTTCAGGTCGAATAACAGTTCTTTCACTTGCGTTATTATCTTGCAAACGTATTCCAAGTTACAGTATTTTTCATTGTGTGTCGGTGCATAGATATTTGTGTAATTTAGTCGTAAACTTATAACACATCTAACATAACAAGTAAACATTCTACAAATTCGTGGGCGCCAGGCATAACCATAGCATAAAAGATTCGTCTCGATAGCGTTCACAGTGAATGTTTCAAGGTCCTGTCCTGGTTTATGCGCTCGCAAAGGATTTGTCAACTTAGTAGGCGTTATGACGTAACGAACTTATTGTTTTTAGTTCCTTCCTTCTTTTAAAGAATGAAAACAGCATTCTCAGCATTACCCCAGTGGAGAAAAAACCGCTTTTACTTACCTAACTGCATTAGTATTAGAATACCACGTAGGTTCTTAAATTAATGTAAATTGAAAGAGAAAGTATTAAAAACATTGCGGTATAGTTAATATCATTATTTCTCGACTTGACGTATATATGCTAGCTGATGCCCGCGGCTTCGCCCGCGTGAAAAATTATATACTAAAACCTTTCTCGAGAACCACTCGTATCTATTGGTAAAAACAGCATGAATATCGGTGCAGTAGTTTTTGAGTTTATCGCGAACAGACAGACAGACGCGACGGAGAACTTGTGTTTTATAATATGTAGTGATGTATGTCATATTATGTTAAAACGTTATTTTATTAGGATGACAAACCTCGAGCATTCAATTTTGAATACTGCCATTGTTCTAGCGCGATGATCTTATTAGCATATATTTATTGAAACAGTGAAAATCTTGTATTTATCGGTTTCTGTTCCTGGAAAATGGCTACGTCAAAATTAAGTTACAAATTTATAATTCGCGATGACTGCTAAGTTTGGTTTAGGACCAACTATAAAACGAAATTACATGGTACATGGGTAACGACAGCATACAAAAACATAGTCTTCTAAAACCAATTTCTTGGACGGTCGCGAAAACAAGGTTTGGAACAGTAATCAAAAACACATCAGACGCGAAGAAAATTTTCTACTGCTAGTCAAAATGACACGGGCTTCGTATACCGCCAGCATTTTATTGACGTGGTTGAAACTTTTTTAGTAATTTGTGTCTGTACGCGTAGTAAAAGTTAAGTAATGGTTTAATTTCGTAACAATTTGTCGTTACTGGTGTATTGACAATACTGAAACTGCATTAGTGTCCTGCTACAAACGCGAAGACATAACATAACTTACGGTTTTAATTTAACTTTCACTGCAGACTGCTTTACTATCTTTTTTTTTGTAAATACTGTTACAGTTTAGCCTTTTCAAACAAAGGCGGGGTTTATAATTAAGTCTCCTTGCTGTGCAAAGCAACGGGATTTCCCCAATGAAACCACAGGTTTCATCTGTGTTGGATCAAACTCGGATTCTCCTACTCAGATTACTCCTACCCATTATTGAGAACCGGGCTCTGGAAAGCCTTTTTTATAAGACCTCTTCTAGCATAGCACAATACAATCTAAGGCGAAACACGTTTTAGAATGCTAAAGTTAAAAAATAATGTAAAAAAACTACATGAAATCAAATCCTTTACGCCTGGTTCGACTGCTGACTAGCCCATTTGGTATTTTATATTTTATGAATAGCGTATCTTTTTTATCCAAACCGTCTTTAACATTCTTCATCGGTGAATCATGTAGATATCTTTTTCTGGAAAATAAAACTGTGTGACAGAAGTCCATGATACCTGGTGATGACACAACAATAATCGTGTGTAAAATATTCGATTTTCAAAACATATAAGATAAACTAAATCACGCAATTATACACACATTGGGATACTAATACGTATTACTAATCATCTGAAATTATTCATTCATATGACGAGGTAACTTTCCTTTATGGTCTGTTCGGTGTTCTAATTAAGGCTAATGGATTTTGGTTACGCGATCAGGCGGAGCCCTGTGTATTTCAGTCTGTACATCATTTTCCTATGAACACATAATAACATTTATTTTCCTATGACCTGAAATAATTTAGGTCGTCTGCTTGCCTCATGGGGCGTTAGATCCACACGAGAACTTTTTTTGAAGCCCGTTCGTTGGTATTTGTTTTTTAAACAATTTAGGCTAAAAGACTGTCAGTTATTTTTAATACAGCGGCGAGTTTAGTTGTGCTTGTCATTGACCTGACGAAAAGCGGTGCGGGCGGGTGATTAGTCGCGGCTGCAGCGTTGACACGGTTCACAGTAATCGCTCATCCGGCGCGGCCTTGTCACCGTGTCGAGTGCCCACTCTCGGTTTAATTGTAACACTAACATAAAAGTGATCACTTTTTTCAAATCATAACTAATTCATATGGACTGTATGGATTTGATTTTCATGTAGGCTTTGCGTGGGGAATAATTGCGAGGAGATACTATGATTTAATATAATAATAGGTGTCGGATTAATGAAAAAATACCGTAATACCATGTCTGGCGAGCATTGAATCCTTGACCGGGGCACTGGTCGTGTCACGTTGCCGACTTCGGCTTTCGATTTCGTAACCGAGCCCGCAGTCTGCACTGGTCGACCGATCGATTATGGTCATTGTGCCAGAAGCGTTCCACTCTCGCTACGATTTTGCGTGGTCCGTTGCCTCTCTGACCTTTGAAAGGCTTGGCATTTTTTTGCTAATTTCCTTACCTGTAAAGTACACACTGTAAAAACAACAATTAAGTCAGGCCGCAACTGCTCGCGTTAACCTTACAAATGGGTTAAAGGAAAGTAAAATTACGAAACAAGTATAAGGAAATACCAGTGAAACAGTAAACAGAGAGAGATGATTCAATACGATACACGTGTTGGGTATTTCTAAATATAAAGAACCGTTGTGTGAATACCGTTGTTACTTGAACATTGACCGCGTTGCAAATTAATGTTTCCCTTCAACGCTTTTTCATCAAGTGTATATTTTGTACAATTTCCGTAATCATTTTACGCCATACATCAGTCACGCAGTACTAAACACAAAATATTACTTGACAGCAGGAAGTTAAATCACATGTAATAGCGTGTTTATCAGGAATACGAGATAAACAAACTTTCTCAGCATATTTTCTACCAATATTGACAAGTATCGTTATCACGAGACAGCTGAGCGGTTTGCGTGGAACCGAAAGTACACGTTGTGAAGACATAAACACACAACGGAGCCACGAATAACGCCCAAGCTCGCTTTCACCTTCAACAGCCACCTCAGGTAGTAATTAAAGAGTCCTCGACTACCGGTCCCCACTAAGAGGAAAGGAAAGCCTAAAAAGGAATTTCACCAATTAAAATTAAAGGTAGCAGTAGTGGTAGTGGTTTAACGAGAGAGGCGAATTATGCTATTAATTAATGAAATAAGTTTGTTGTCATGTCAGTGACGTATGGTACAGGTTACACAGGTTTTAGATTTTTATGAAATAGCCGGTTCTGTGTAGCTTACAGATGTGGAGCCTACATGAAGCTTCGAATTAATAATGTTATGTCGTTGTTCGTCGAAAGTGAATGTTCCGGTGTTTGTTATTCGCGACGGAGTCCGTGTCGTGTGACGTGACCCGCTTTGTTGATCATTGATACCACCATCGAATGCCTTCTTTAAATAAAAGTGACACACGTTGTGCAATCGTTTGATATTCTCAAAGTTTACGAATCAGTACTCTAGTAAATTGAGACCGGAAACTCAATAACTCTGAATTTTTCTTAAAACTTCACCAACTTTTTCTATTTACTCCATATGGAAAGGAACACGAAAAGCAAGTTCAGTTTTATTATTTCGGACCAAATTTACGACGAACTTACATGCAAGCATCCACACACGGTTGTCACATGTCAAGTCAAAGCTCCATAAGGCAAACTGATGGACGCATATTTATTTATGTCATAAAATAAAGCCTCGAAGGATCAACACAGTTTTAAATATATTATTCTACACAGCTTTTTGTTAAAAAAAGAAATGAAAACAACAACCATATAATTTAAATCGTAAATCGCGTTCTTTGACATTGTTAATGAAGTAAATTTTGAATTATAAAGAGAGATCTTACTGGCTCTTAAAATCTACTTGAGCTACTATTCCAACTAGGTCGAACGAAAACTAAGGCATATTTATGTATACAGTTGTAGGTTCCTATGTACCGCTTACATTAAACAGAAACATTATAACATCAGTGAAGTTTATGTAAAAATATATTCAAAATAACGTGACGAATCACAGAAATACGTAAACGATATATTTTGCCGGCCTTAGTTTTAGTTTCAATTGTTTTTATCTTACTAATTAGAAGAAGCCATAATTTTTGTGTAGTGAAAAGGAACCCTCTTGAGAGATAATTAATGAAGAAATCTACTTACGATTGAGACTACCTCCGATTCATACCATGAAGGTTTCACTTTTCATATATATATACATATATTATTTTAATAAACCTTCATTTCAAATCAATCGAAGCATTTAAATTGAATCTGAATACAAATATGTGATTTTAAATTATAACTGAGATGAGTTTATCACAATTCTATTCGATCTCTGTAAATAGTCAAAAATCATGCGACCTTAGATTGAATTTCACTATCTACATTATCTTTTAGTTCTGCAGTAACCTTGCCAAAAAGCCGCCTACAAGCATTTCGCAATCATTTAAGTTTAACATAATTGGAAGCTAATCTTGAACTATTTAGTTACAGAGAAACTGATTTTGAAAAATTATGTTTTAGGACTAGTAAGTTGTTTCATTCCTTACACAATAAAAACAAACTATAAAGGGCTCTATTATTTTTCTCGGCGTACCACAGCAGGTGCATTCGTATAAAAAATACTGCTCAATGAAAAAATAACATAAAATAAGTCTACACTTGTAGAGTGAATATATTTAACATATGGTCTAGCACGAGATCGCGAAGGCCCACAGCCTAGAAACAATCAAGTGTTCAAGTTCAACTTCTCGTATGGCGCTAAACAATGTGACATTAAGCTCGACATATGAGCGACGCCCGCGCACGCCACCGCGCCTGCGCCGTAACGACTAACGACACTATTCGTTTAAGGATTTTTTGTTGGAAATGTCAATTTGTCGGGACTGACAATATTTATTGTATAATGGGAATACAGCATAATTTTCGTGGACCGTCCTAGAATGATTTTTCGTCTATCAACTACCGTTTTAGCGTTAATTATATTAGAAAACTTATTTATTTATTTACAAAAAATAAACTACTTTTTCAATGAGTGATTAAAAACAAACAATCTCTCATTTTAAAAGTCACCAATAAGAAAACATTGCACTAGCACTAGTAATATAGCGACTTCCCTAGAAAAATGTATTTACTCCGCTCACTACCTAATGCAAAAAGAAATAAGACAAAGTCATTCCGTCATTAAAACATTCTTTCTCCGACGTTCTTAAGATTTTCACTACTTTCTGTTTTACCGTGTTATACATCTTGACTGGTGTGTGAAAAATAGTGATGATATTGTAAGGAATTATAATTGGTCATAAATTCATGTTGTGTGCAAACGCAACATAAAAATTTCGTCTAGTTTACTTTCGCAACAGTACCGCTACTCGCCGCTAGATGTCACGGCATCGTCTAATGTATCAAGTCATTGAAAATATTCGTCTAAATATTCACAGTAGTAGAGCTATATCGACATTTACTTTCTGCATTATCTTGTGCGTATAGAATATTTATCTCCACTGCGACTAGGTAAACCAATTACGTACATTTAATTCTATTAGCGATACTAGTGTCCCTCGGTCTGCATTCTTATGTTATTTTCAGTTGGTTCTTACTAGAGACATGTTTCATTTTACGCATAATTATACGTATAGTTGCATATTTATAGGCATCTATGAATTGTCAATCTGTAATGTGTCTTTTTAGTATTGATCTATAATGATATTTTTCGTTATGGGAGAAAAGTGCGCGAGTTTAACATTCATTGACATTAGCTTAGTATCGAACTATCAAAGTTTACGGGTTTGCTGGTAAGTCATACACAATAAGGCAAGCAAGTAATTAGATTGATGTGTTTTATCCGTTTTAAATAAATCTGAGTGTATGAAAGAACATGGGAATAAACTAGTAATTTACTACAATTTGTGTCAAAGTATACAAACGTCAATCGACCGGTGATTTCTCATAGACGATGACATTGTGCCAATGACGTGGAGGTTTTGATTGTTCGCTTGTTAGGCTGTGACGGTGGCGGTGTTTTGAAATGAACACTTGATTGTACGTCGCTTTACTTGAGCCGGTATCTTGTTCGCGAGCGAGCTGACAGAGCTGGCAGTGTGTCGGCGACCGCAGTTCGGGCCGGGTCCTCGCCGGTCACCAGTCATGACTGGCGTCAAACAGCTGCTCACACAAAGCAAACACTGTCTAGCACTTGTTGCCAACTAACTCCCGACATCATCCGTGTGTTATCGCTGCTTGTAATGCTCGTACAAAAAGTGATTACTTTTATGTTAAGTGACCTTGACTGTGAAGGCTCAACCGCCGATTTTAGGATTGTGTGTTAACGTAATCGTAGGGTGCGGTAACCATACTTATCTCCATATTATGAGGATGTGTAATAAATGCAAATTTCGGTGGATAGCCGAAAATATAATAAGTACAATTAGGATTAACAAGCGAATGTAGAGATAGGGCACCGTCAAAGGCTTAGGCACGGGGCAGAGGCGGTGGGCGGCCGTGCGGACGTTCCTGAGCGTTTGCTGCCTGCCGCCACCTGACCACCTCGCGCAGCTGATAGATCCGCATTCTGCTCATGGAAAACGCTCGCCAACGTTAGTAACACTTCAACCAAACTCGCTCATCATCATTATACACACACGGACCTCACCTAAACGTGTTGCAAACGTTGCACTATCTTGTCCTACTCACTAACCCTACAGCCCACCGATCGATGATTTCACAGCTCGGAGCACTCGTGGAGGCGGAGAAATGAACGTTCCAAACGGTCACATCACCGGCGTTCACCTACTTCACACAGGCGGAGGAGACATCATCGCGACGAGTCTTCGCCACGCTCACCCCCTGAACAGGTCAGTCCTACAGTTTCTTTTTTATTCTTATAAGGACGTGTGAAAGGATGGTGTGTAACTTGTAAAACCCAAAAGTCGCCAATACCACAAAGAATGTCCACCCGTAAACCTGTCTTTCCCTCACTTCTATGATACTGCATGTAGTACTGTACATCGAAAGCAAAGTGCGGAACCAGAATAAAGCGTAAAACGTCAGCGTGCCTGTTTGGGATTACACGCGGGACGGGTTTGGCTTGCGAGTGCGCGTGCGCCTTCGCCCGTGAAGATGTGCGCGAGAGACGGCGACCTCCTCGCGCTTGCGCCCGTTCTATTTGTGTTCGCCTTCGTCACTCGGAACGCCTTCAGTCAGTCGCAAAGCTGAGCCGGCCGCCCGGCGCGTCTCTGCCGCACCGAAATACTAGTCCACCGCGTCGGGCCGCGGGCGGCCTGCCCCGGAGCCATGGCTGCCCAGCCACCGCGTCCACCCCCCAACAACCTTCTGTTCTGCGGACCCCCACCCGCCCTGCCTCACGTGTTACTACTACCCAGTGACGCTGCATGCGCCAACGGTGGTCTGCAAGTTGCACCCAGTATTACCAGCCAAACAAACGATGCCGATGCCTTACACGAAATAAACAACGTGGGTGTGCCTACTTATGAAGGACTGTATGATGACCAAGTAGAACTCATCGATAGAGATGAAAACATTGAATACCAGTTGCCACCCGAATGCTATTTGCGAAGAACTCATAGTTTTGACGTTTCGGATATTTACGCTGCAAATATCGCACACGAAATCGACTCCCGCGCATTCCGGCATAGACGATCTGAACCCGATTTATCGAAGTATGGATTGTTCGCTGAATTGACTATGGAATGCACACCTTTTCAACCTCCCCCTCTTGTGCTCAACAATCCTTTCTACGACGGTTCGTATGCACTGGATCCAAGTCAATTAAATCCAACCATGGTAATGTTACCTGATAACTATTTAGCTTTTGAAGATTCGTTCGTTCCGTCATGGGACTACAAGCCAGAATATCTAGTTGATAACATGAACCCAGAGCTCTACTATGATGGATTGCCTTTAATTCCGGCAAATGATCCTTGGTCGATTTATTGCAACGAAAATGCTGCGTTGGAGTATTATTCTCCCAACTTCGAAGCACCGTTACAGGGAGGTGGTGTTCATTATACCCCTTTAACAGATTTAGATTATGCCATACCACAATATATGAGTTTACCTGTAGTAGAGCAAGCGAAAATGGAAAACTATGTGAACAACGTGTACAGATCGGAAGATATAAATCAAACTAGTGTTAATGAACCAGGTGACAAAAATAACAACGACGAAACAAATATACACAAAACTGATGTTCCAATGTCAGCTGTCACAGTGAGCAATGTAGTTAGTGAAGATGAAAAATTTAGTGCTATTGAGGAATCTTCCGCTAATAGAGAATCGTCTACGCAAAGTGAGGAATCATTGAATGCTGATATTTCCAACGATGTGACATCTAGTTTAGCTTTTGTTCCTAGTAGTAAAAGTTCACAGAGACCTGATGATACAGACGATACCGGTGACGATACATCTCCTTGCTCAACGGATTATCACGAGGCTTCTGCACTCGATTTAGTACAAAGTGTCGAAGAGCTCTCTTGTTGTGATAGTACTGATTTTTCGCAAAGTAGAGATGACGCCTCGCCGATTGTTCCGGAACTCCCCACACCTAGCAATGCTGTGACTGTAACAGAAAATCAAAATGAAATAAATGCTGCTGTTATAGCTACTACTACAGCTTCGAATCTACCTCTTAGCCAATTGCCATCCATTCCATTTCACGTACAGCCACCAACGCAAATCTCAAATAGTAGGCCGGAAAAAGAACCCATAAAATCTTCCGAAAATGTAGATCAAATATTGCAAAATTTAGAATCGTGTAAGAAAGTAGTACCTGTCCCTGAACCAGAGGCAACGAAATCTAATGAAACGTCACAGTGTAATAATACGAATCAACAATTAACAGAACCATGTGCCCGTGACCATAGTACTAAGGTTAATGATCATGCGTTGAAAATAACACAACAGCCGCCTGTTGTACCACCTGCGGTGCCCCCGTCTTGGCTGGCTCCAAGACCGCCAGCTAGTGGTAATCAAACAAATGTAGTGCATCCGCCACAGATACGCGTCCAGAACGCCGAAGGCATAGTGACAGATTTGCAGAAGAGCCCCAAGGTCGACTCCCAGCCGCCTTTGAAAGCACAGCAGCCTGCCGTGGAGCCCCAGCCTTCCTGCTCCTTCGCGCCTCAGCAACCCACACAAAGCTCACAGCTCAAACCAGAGAAACAGTCCAAAGAAGTAGAGGTCAGCCAACAAATCATTACTATACTTTAACAAGTATTAAAACACTATTACACTTAGTGTTAAATTAAATATGTTATAATATGAAAAGTAACTGCGCCACGCGCTGCCAGCGCGCGTGTATTGAGAGCAATGTGCATCTATTTTAGCATATATTATTAGGTCAAGGATTTAATTTATCACTATCCTCAGAACGATGTAGAAGCAGTTTAAAAACAAAACCAAAGGACTTCCCCATTGCTGATGTTTGTGTCTTACTTAACTTTTATGCTTTTGCTGTACGCAGTTCGTGGCATTTACATTTTTAACAGTACTTACTTCACTGGTTTTCAATAGTGTATTGCATGGATAACATGAATTACTTAGTTTCAGAAATGTATCTTCATAAATGACATATTCATTTGTTTATGCGCGTAATGGCGAAAACTTATACATAAGTAACTTAAATCGAATGCATCAACAATGACTTTTGCGTACCAATCTGTAATAAACAACGATGTAATGTGTGTATGATGTACTAAAATAGTATCAGCAGCTGGCACAATCTATTAGTTTCCAAACGCGATCGATAGATGGCGTCGCAAGGTGTTGTTCTTGCGGCGAAAACATGGACAGCGCATGCGCACAGAAATAGTAACGCGATGATCACCTTCACCTAGGAGAGACAGCCGTCATGCATTCTGTTATGATAACACTTAGTAGATTTGTTAGAAGCGATAAAATGAGATAGAAGAACGCTAACTTGATGTACTTACGCACAATAATGATGTTTTAAAAAAAAAGCTTTTAGTCGATAGTCTATAGCTTTTTTTGCATTTTTAAAATACCAGCAAATTAATCCAAATATATGAGAAAGTGAAAATACTATCTAACTGTATTGTTCAGTTTTAGTAAGATTTGACATTTCATAGTAAGAGAGCTTGTTACTAGTAGAAATCGTTGAGAGGAGTCATACTTGATACGTTGACTAATGAACACTCATCAAGACGCGTGCTTCTCAATTGTTTTGAATTGTGAAACCAAACTAAATTGTAGCTTGTTGAATCCGGATCGAGGCAGAACATGATGACTGTTGCCCACGTGCTAGGGAAACTTATAAGTTTTATACCAGTTAAAAAATTGTGATGCTCGTTTTGTTTATTAGGATCGGGTGCATCTTTGACAGTATGGAGCACTAATACAGTGTGAACGAACCCTTCACGAAACCGTCCCTTCAACAAGCATTGTATATCATGTACATCGAACTAAGTACCCCTACGCAAGAATTATTGGCTTTGAAAAATAATTGAAACTGTAGCACAAAGTATAGGAAGATGCAATTTTTTTCATGACGTTCATGAGATTATGCGTATAGTGCACTGTTATTTGTCGCTCGAGTTTATTTTTGACAAATGTCTTTAGTTAAAAAAATAAGTTGATTGCGTTGTTATTTACAGTTAACATTGACTATTGCGTTCGTGTTTCCAGTTCTTGGAAATATGTTATGGAAAGTAATGTATTAAGGCAACTTGTTTTTGCCCTTCATTTGCTTACGCAAAACTGATAAGCAAGCAGCAACATCGCACTTATCATAAAATATTGCATAACAAACTTTCGTCCAGCTATTGCATGGTTTTAATCAATTCAATATTGCATATAAGTCTAATGAATTAAATAATAATAAAGGTACGATAAAACCAACAGAGATTTAAATAGCTCATACATATTTTCGTAAAGTGCCCACGCACACGCACAAAAATATACATTGAGAGAAAGTTTTTCAATTTATCGTATTTAAATTATTAATTACTTTGCCAATTTACCGCGTACATACGTTTAATAACTGATGTAAGTAATAATATTTAGAGCTTTGCGTTAATCGTGGTCAGGGGTCAAGTTTATAGGTAGAGAATAGCTATCACGTATCATTAATACAATAGGCAGTGGCGTGTTGGCCGCGAGTGGCCGAGATATGGTCTGATAAATGCGGTACGCCCGTTGTTTTACCCACCTATCTATTTGGTAATGCTCGATTCCTTCCGGCCGACCTTGCCGATATCGCCCAGGTTGCGGCACTGCTCCGCCTCAAGTACGCGGTTATGCCAATGCTCGCCAAATTACTTCTGTAACACGTGCTTTTAAAAAACTATCAATCCATGTCACTCGAAAATAATGAGTAAGTATCTCTAAAATAGTTAGTTATTTTACGACCGTTTAATTTTTCTAAGCATACGTACGTAGTTACTTTTCGATGTATTTTTCGTTAATTTCTCTGAAAGTCTAAATAATTTTGCATTCGCTGTAAATACTTTGAAACTTTTTACTTTCTGCTTATTCATTGTAGAACAATACAAACTTGTTTATGATTAACTACCATAGTCAGCACTACATGCACTCGTACCCATTATAAAACAAATCCCTATGTGATAATGATAACTTTGATACGTCGCTCATTATCAACAAATAAATTATATTTTTACAACAGTATCAGATATCCAAATAAAGGCACAAAAGGGTATCGTCCTCTAAACCGTCACAATCTTAATAATCACGATAGTGCAATTCAACAGTTTGGCATAAGAATTCAATCAGTTTGGTTCTGTGAAATGAAACAAACAAATAAACAGTTTGTTTTCAAGTACCTACCGTACCAAAAATTCCCTTACATTTTTGCCGTTGGAACGGCAGAAATGTTAACGAGTGGGACGCGGATCAATCCTGTTTAAACCAATTTCAAAAGCTTGAAATTGTTTGCTCCATTTGTGCATGCCATCTTTAATTAAATGCCATGGAATGGTGGACCCACGCAGTTTAGTGTCGTCCGCTGAACGAAGTACACATTTATTAATTGTATTGGACCGGTTTTTTATAATACATAATTCAATTTGCGTTTAAGTTATCTTTTGAATGTGTCATCTGTATCGTCCGCGTAGTTAAGTGCAGACGTGGTGTGGTATCGCGCGGCACACAGTTGTGTAACAACCGGCCGGCTGGCCACCCGCCCCACGGCTCTGGCGGCTCCGTCGCTCGTGTTCTAAACAATACTCACTAGACACAGTGACAGTGCAGTGCGGTGCAGTGAAGTGCATAATGGCAGAGTTGTCACTAAAACAAGAACGCATACGGGTCCCGTTGCGATTCGGCTCCTTTTATGAGCTCTATAAGAAGTTCCTCAAGGAGCACGGATGCAAGTGGCACGACGTCTCGAAATTGCTCTCCGTGGTCGCGGAGATCCTTTTCGATGTAGACGGAGCTTGTAGTCGACTGGCGGGCAAGGTCAGTCATAAACAACAATTTGACATAGAGATGTGTTGCTTCAAACTGCTGTGAACGTTCAGGTTTTTTTTACCTCAAAATAAGTAAGAAACAATACTGACTTGTAGAGCGTAGCTCAGAATGTGTATAAATAAACTGTATAGCTACGAATAAAAAGATAAACTTGACCCCTACTGATACTACTGCCATACCACTTGATTAATATGTAATGTTTTTAAATTCTGTCCATAGCAAATTACAAAACACATAGAAACTTCAAGGTTTTTAATAGACTATTATAATTTCTTTAATCAGGTGTTATCTTATTTACCGTGAAGGTGTCGTATGTTGGGGTAATGAACCGATGGTACAATCAACTCTGTTTTTAAATATTAAATTACATAATACAGATACATTTAACTCAAGAATACATGACTCAAAACGAATACTGGATATACCAGTTCCCACTAGTGTTGTGTCGCGGCGACAGCGACCAATCCCGGTGGGGTTGATTTTACCTGCACCCTAATAACAAACGACCCTAAACAGCTGGTCGTCAGTCATTCAGTAAGAAACTACCGTACCGATGTGCAATGTTATCGAATAATACCCATGTGGTAGTTACCATGTACAAGTGCTACGATTCCTGTGCTAGTGCCGAACGTCTTGCATCAGTGTTGTTGTTAGTGATCACTACTTATCTGAGCGTTCACAAAATGAAAACATTCAGCTTTTTAAGTGCTTTAGAAAGAATCGTTAACTTCAACTATCCTGCGTTATTAGACGAAAACGGTTACCCATGGGTATGTACTTGTTTGAAATAAATCTTTAAAAAAGTCCAGCCCACGCATGCAAAATGAAGTAGGAAAATGGCTGTGAAATACATGCATCAGGCTAAAACAGGCTGATATTGATCAGTAATTAGAAGCAATACGGTAGTTTGCAATAACGTCGACTAGTGTTGAAAAATGTTTACCCGCCAAGTGAAAGTAGAAAATTACCAAGCAGTGGCTACATGAATATACCGTGGCAGTGGCGAAGTGCGCTGTATTACGTAAAGAATGCAAGATTTTTGTATTTCCTCCGCTGCACTTTCAATTATTTTAATGCTGTTTAGCATTGTCAGGATGTGTGTTATTATTGCGACACATCAGTAGTAATCGAACCCACCTGAATGTTATTAATCCGTTATTTATCTATAATATTAAACAAACATTGACTTACGGAACATTCGGAATGAATCATGGTTGTGATTGTAATGCTCGTTGTTAGAGAACGCGGATGGGGACAAACCGTTTCAATGTTTTACACCGTGATAAACGTGAGACAGCACGTAGCTCGGTCGTGTCGTGTCACTTTATCATTCTCATCTCGCCTCGGTAGCGCCCGCATCCGTCCTAATGTTCGTTCCCCAAGTAGATAACGCATGTTTTGACATGCTGATTCGATAATTGTTAGAAATATGAAATAATTCAAACTATGGGACAACTATTACGATGCTGCGTGCATAAGATGGTATGATAGCGTGCAGGGCGCGTGCGCACGCGTCTGGTGTCGTCCGTGTCGGTCGCGGGCAACGTCGGCATTGTTCACAGCTCACACGCGCTCTACTGACCTGCTTACCTACCGCTTATTGACAGAACTGTCTTGGCTCCGCTGCTCACTGTTCAGAGAAAGGTGTACGTCTCCAAGACTACGATGTCATTCGTTAACAAAGCTCAATTAAGTACCAAGATGACCGTGTGAAATTTAATAAGTTGCAATGTTTGTTTACACACTGATACTGATTTAGCCCGCGATGACGTCTGTGAACAGACTATTGTCGGTGATATTCTTCATAATCAAATATAGATCAGGTACCAACCAACAAAACTGGCATAAGGGAGTAAAATGAAATTGCAGTTGACTTTTTTTTTATTGTCGAGGGAAAGACCATTAGTCATATTGAGTTGCTATTACAAATAGAAAAAGGTAAATTGTTACTTTGCCAAAATAATGACGTGTCTAGGAGCTAAATAGAAAACAAATGTTATTTTTAAAATAAAAATATTAGGTTATTGACCTGTGCCTATACTAATACTAAACACCCCAAAAATAGAGGTTCCGTAAAATAGGTCTAAAAATTACATTTCAATAATACGAAAAAAACGTAGTAAAGAGTAATGCTAAGAAATGTGTTCGCGGCGGGCACCTCGGAGTGCGCGGGAGGGCGCTCCCACGGGTTGCCGATATTTTTAGTGCACGACGATTACTTGGCACCGGCGGCCGCACTCGGTTGCGCTAGTGATCTTTCTGAAATTCGTTCGCGCTTTAGGTACGCTCTCGATCTCGAGATAGAACCAGTCTTATGTCCGGTGGCGAAGAAGTAGCCGTGTAAACTAAAAAAGTCGCGAGTAGACCGCAATGATATTCGTAACTGATTCTATTGTGTAAATATGATGATTCTGGACTATTATGTGATATATCCCGGCTAAAGTGCTTGTAATAAAACAAAAAAAAGCGGCAAAACAAACAATATGGCCAGTTTGAGTACCAGTGCTAGTGCCACGACGAGTCCGCGACGTCAACGTTATAACAGATCATCCACCACAAGTGTCTCACAACTGTTGTCAGATGGCTATTCCAGCTTTATCAATCGTTTAACTAGACGAGGTCCCTCAGAGAAGACTGAAATTATATCAGACACTAAGCTTACCGCTACTCGACCACGATTCGATGACAAACTCAGTTCAAGCAAAAATTCCGTATTAGCAAACGTGCGGCGATACGAGAACAATGGCCACATCTCACCATACACATCATCTTTGACGTCCGGTGCGCCGGCGCGGAAGTTGAACGATGACCGTACGTACTCGAGTTACCTGGGCGCGACCAAGTCCCGCATCGACACATCACCTTTGCATTCTACCTCCGGGATTAGCGCGCTCGGACGCACTGACTCATTCCGCAGGGCTCACTTGAAAGATAATAAATCATCGCCGTTCACTAAACGGTACCCTCTGAAAGAGCCCAATAATAACATTGACAGCATTTTGTTAGGTAGTACGCGTAGTCGCTTGGAAGATAAGTATTCCTCAGTGTTAGACAGGATAGCAGTACAGAAAAAGGAAAGGGCGAGGAAAGAGAAAGAAGATCGCGACAAAACATTAGAACCGGAACCGACTTTGTCGAGAGGACTAATGAGAAGTTTAACAACTGCTGTTTTTGGGGAAAATTCGTTTAAAAGAAACAATTTTTCTCATGAAAAGATTAGAGACAAAACCCCTTTTAGGAATACTGCCGACCGGCGATTATCTTCTAGTAATAAGCAAAAAGAAGAATACAAAAATGGATTTGATATTCCATTGAAAGATCGGCCTTATTATGGCAAGGACAGAGATAGTGTATATCGCAGACATCAAAGGAGATCTTTAAGAGCTGAAAAAAGCGAAAATGACCGAAAAATGGGTAAACTATCATTGCGTCCTATAGATTTGAACTTAAACATACATCCTGCAATTCGGGATTTAATATCACCCGCGCAACACAGTAAAAACGAAACGAATGGAAAGATAAAGATAACCAAATCACCGGTGGCTTCACCAGTGAGAGAAGTAGGACGCCAGAGACAAATATATTTTCCATCGAGCGATGAGGATGACGACAAGACACCGGTTGGAGACCGAGTGCTCAGCGAGCGAGAAACGAGACGGAAAGAGATTCAGGGACTCATAATGAAGTATGCTCATTTGGATGAGATGTACGGGCGTATCGGCGATAAGGAGATGAACGACACTACGAGTACAGTGACCGCTCCTAAGAAAGTTGAGCCATTGGCTGTGGGCGATGTAGTGCTGCTGCCGCCAGAGCTGCGCGCGCGCCAGCGGCCGCTGAGGCCCCGGCACCTGACGCGGCACGCGGCCACGCCGCCTGTAAGCACAAGCTAACCACCCGCCTGCGCACTGTGTGCCGCTAACAAACACCTGGTCCGTGGTTTTCCACTATTCACTATTTACATATTGTACCAGCGAATGCTTTGATTCCGTTGTCAAATTACATTTATATTTGTAGCAAGTATGAGAACAACAAAATACTCAGTTGTCGCAGGTTGTGTTCAGGTGTACCTGACTTATAAACAGTTCAATACGAATGCATGTATTTCTCAGCAATTTATTACAAAGCGAGGGTACCAAAAGAAATTTAAATAGAATCCGTAGAGGAGGGTATCTTAAAAAAATACTGAACTTACTGCAACTAACGATGTCTAACGTGACAGTTCATACAAAATAAACTAATAACTACAATGATAGTGCATGTCTTATTTTTTTTTGTGCGTGGTTTAAAAGCTAACATGTGTCTGCTGTGTGTTAAATTATTTTCAAACTCGAGACTTAAAAGAAGTTCCGATAGTTCTTTTTCCCGTAAAGTTAGTAATGTGACCTAATAATTATATGAGAGAGGTTCGGGTGGACATTTATCCTTAATTACCTGTGTGAACGTAGATTGTGCAAGTGATCGGAATGCGAGTGGTGTGTCATCTCCCATCCCGGTGCTCCCGTCCCGCTCCCAGGCAGTGCGGTGCGCGCGGGCGGCCGAGGATTCGCTCGGCCGCCCGCCCAGCTCGCCCGCAGCGCCACCCGCCCGCCCTCTAACAGCATGTACCTCCGACACACCATACCAATTGTCGCTTGTCTGACGGGCAACCGTTCCATTGTCTGATTGTTGGGTACAACACTACTCGGGTCGTGCGGATCGTGTGGCGCGCTCTCCGTGCATGTGGCGTGGTGCGTGTGGCTGTGGCGTGACGTCTGCGCGGCGCGGTGCGGCTCGTGCGGCGGCGGCGACGGTGCGGCGCTGGCGCATGCAGAGCTCCCGGGCACGCTCCTCCGTCAAGGACGACAAGGACGGACATCTGGTCTACTGGCCCGGATATGTCATGGGAGCGAGATGTTCGTGTCCACACCCATAACTTAAACAACTCTATTTACGCATATACACACAATACACAAACACCATACACATACATACACATTACACAACACATATATAATACAGTTAAACATTCATACATTCAACTTTCGGAATAACTGAAATGCAAACACTAGTTACATTCAATGACTCACAACAACATAACACTACACGACAGATGGCAGAAAATTCCACAAGAAAACGAGTTTTCTCACACAATAACCACCGCCAAGTCCTCGCAGTCAGTGATTCGTGTTTTGAACATTTCAGACTTAAATTTCTGCTTTTTAATTGTATTTTTATAATTTTTGATAAAAAATAGTATCAACATCACAGAGTCCATTGGGATGTCAAAGGAAGTCATGTTGGAGCCTCGGATACTGGTTGTCTATCACTATGTGTTGCGATACTAAAATAGTTGAAATTCCTAAGAATTCATCATAATTCTCAGAGTCTGCTAGCATGTATCAGTAAACTAATAGTGAATGGAATACCAATGCCGATTCCATCATGACTTTGTGCAGTGTACATTTGATTAATTGTGTTGCCTTGGTTTCATTGCAGACAAAATCATCGACACGCTCGGTGAGGGCACCTTCGGCAAGGTGGTCGAGGTGAAGGATTTGGAACTGTAAGTATCTTGCTTTATTTACCCGAATAGCACAACTTTTTGTGATCAATGCGATAAAGTTACCACTTCGTGGCTCGCTGTGAAATGTATGCATCAGTGACTATTTGCATATCGCGTGTTCGTATTGTTATATTCAAGTGTTTTCTGTCGTTTATGGTTTTGGCATGGTTTAATAAAATAGCGTTAAGTAAATTCAAGATGAGTAGCTATCTGAATAGCTAATTTGTGAATGAAACATTGAATGGTAAAGTTCCCTTATACTAAGGTGGATGCGGTGTCGTTAACATCGGCGCCGGATGATGACACGCATTGTTTGGCAGGACACGCCTCACTAATTATTCACATCTATTTCCATTTGTTTATGATAGCACCGACAAATTTCGATACTTATTGCCAAAATTCCGAGTTTTATGTACGGAAATAAAGCATGATATCTAATTATAAATTTCAGGGAGCACAGAATGGCTCTGAAGATAATCAAGAACGTTGAGAAGTACAGAGAGGCTGCAAAACTCGAGATAAACGTGTTAGAAAAGTTAGCAGAAGTTGACCCTGATTGTAAAAAGTGAGTGTTTGATTTGATTGTGTTAGTATTGTGTGCAACGTCACATGTTGATAGTCGAGGCTGGTGCGGGCGACGCGCGACGCCGGCGAATGTAGCAATATTTGACCTTGCACGTTTATATGCGACGTTACTGCTCCTGGCTGGCGGTTCGCCAACGAACCACCCGATGTCAACTCCTAACACACTAAAATATCGTCTGCCGTTTGCTGCCGACTTTCCATATTATTTGATTCCATGTAATTCAATTATGACGTCTTTACGTTACAGTCACTCTTTTAAAACTTATATAAAAGCCATGCATGTTTGCCGAAATCGATGCTAAAACATTATTTTTGTTCTATTTCAGCTTATGTGTTAAGATGTTGGACTGGTTCGAATACCACGGACATATGTGCATCGCATTTGAAATGCTCGGACAAAGTGTATTTGACTTCCTGGTGAGTGTCAAGTTAATTTTATCGTTACTACTATTGTGCATGTTAATGTTCACTCGATACTGTATGCGTCATCAATTCATCATAATTATAAGTAATAAAGTATACATTAATGCTTCCCCAACATGCGGGTTTTCACATTGCCCCCAATCAATATATCCTGCGTTGAGGTTCAATTTATTGTTTCATGTTTATATTTAAAATTCATTTCGACAATTTGAATATGACATTGAAATAAGAAAGCATTAAAGCCGAAAGCAATAACAGTTTTTTTTTTCTTGGGAACAATAACTTTTGGACTTGTCCTGAATACATTATTTTTAGCTTTATAAGCATCATTAAAGATAATAAATAAAACTAGGCAAACTTAGGAACAATAAGTACTTGTTTATGGTATAATTCATCCTGTTACAATGACGCAAAACGATTGACTTAACATTATTTTAATTTTTCCCGTGGCCTATCAATGCATGTATTGACCCGATTTCCTTTAATAAGTTATTTCGAGCGAGCTAAACTTACAACTTAGCAGCTTCCGAAAATCACATTATATTTCCTGTGTCTCATCGACTAACCAACCAGTTACCAAATAAATTCAGTCAAATCAAAATTACGTAAAATAAACCTACGATCTACTTTCTGCCATATTTATGCATTTCCCGTATTACGTCATAGTCTTGGTCCTGAGCCAGTCCCATTCACAACGTCTTGTCATCAATGCAGCTTACCTAAATTATGTACATCCAGGAGCCACGATTCATTGATGGTTCATGTATTTTGATCAGTTTCATCCTAGGCCTAGAATCCTCAAACATCAAGTATGCATAATAATTATCTTTACGCAATGAATAATTAAGACGTGTGTTTATACATTTGCAGAAAGACAACAACTACCAACCGTACCCGCTAGAGCAGGTGCGGCATATCGCGTACCAACTCATATATAGCGTGTTGTTCCTACACGACAACAAACTCACCCACACAGATCTCAAGCCAGAGAACATACTGTTCGTCGACAGCGACTACGAAGTCGTCAGCGTCTACAACGCATCCAAAAAGGTTAGTTTGGAAATAATGGTAGTATAGTGCACCTTTTTAAAGAAAAATTGGTCGACGACACCTTGAAATGTATAAAAGACAATAACCGACCTAAAAGACAGTGAGCCAGGAAACAAAGTACACTAGTCTGTTGCCTATCAACAAAAATGTAAAACATTTCTGGCAGTTGGCAAAGTTCCGCTGACGCATTTACTTTTTCAAATTATATAAGAATGGAAATAAAAACATTGACGCTTGAATTCCAAATGATAAATCCAACAATATAATAAATTGTTAATTCTATTAGTTCATTATCAGTCTACAACAGTCCACAGTGCTGGATTCTGGATATCTAAACCAGCAGCAATACCCTTATTTCAATCCAATGTTTAAATACATCGTAAACGAGCCAACACGGTACATCCATCCTGAATCGGTACAGTATGTGAAATTGTGACTAATCGCCTTTTCAATGTAGCGCACAAGGGCTATTTTCGTAATTCTCGTAAGAAGAGGGATAAGTTGATTATTAGTTAATATCTTTCACAATACTCCATCAGTCCGCATAATGTTGGTGGCGTAGAAATTGTTGGCTAAAAATATCGGCGTCGTAAAATAATCTAACTTGTACAAACTAATTTGCTATAACATTGTGTACAGAAACATGACCTGATGCGTGTGAAGCGCAGTGACGTGAGACTCATTGACTTCGGCAGCGCCACGTTCGACCACGAGCACCACAGCACCATTGTCTCAACCAGGCATTACAGAGCGCCAGAGGTTATATTAGGTATGTGTTACCCATCTTACAATTCATATTAACAAGCATTATTCTAATAGTCTTTGGTTAACGTCCACAGAATACGCATAAACTAGTTCAATCTTCGAAAAAATACACCGCTATCATACATCGCTATGCTAACATGTGATGCTGTCATCAATACAGAGATTTCCCTCTTCAACTTTAAAAGAGAAATTTCAGTAGGAATGCTTAATTCAATTTCAATAAAATCTAAAATAGCATTCAATGTGTGTATTGTGTACGCACGTTATCTAATCAGAATCAATGAATAACCGCTTTATAACCTAGTCATATTATTCTCTAACATAAAGGAAATAATGATTTTAGCCTTCATGGTCGCAATGATTTTCGTATAGACCTTGATAACATTTGCCTCGCAATCATTATTATTTTGTTATTAAATTCCTAAGAAAATAAAACAATGTTAAGATCATCAAAATACAACTTTGTTATTAATATTTTTCCAGAGCTGGGTTGGACCCAACCGTGTGACGTGTGGTCTATCGGCTGCATCATGTTCGAGCTGTACCTCGGCATCACACTCTTCCAGACACATGACAACCGGGAACACCTTGCCATGATGGAGAGGATTCTAGGACCCATACCTTACAGGTTTGTAATAGTTATTGTAATTTTTGACATAACCGATAAAGTGAGAAATGTGAGAAAGATCAAACAGTTGAGACAATACATAGGCTTATATTTTAAGATCAGCAAGATCTAGATTCTAGATTCAGGTCATTACTAGAAGCATTTACAATGTTGTCTTGATAATTTGCTCTAATTTCAAAGGTTTTTTGTGTCATTATAATATTTCTTAATTCACAAGCGTGTGTATTCAAAATCTAAATGTGTTGTAGCATATATTCGCGTGTTTTTTCTCTCGCTGTGAACGTTCTGATGTCTTTGTTTACTCGCGCACTGCTCCACTTTACGCAACTCAACACAATCTAAGTACTTATACCTAGCCGGTATACCGGGCCGTTCAAATAAACACCAATTTGTTCCGTACACATAAGTGCCGCCCGATATAAATACTCGTCGGGTTTATAAAACTAGGACAATTATTATCGTCACATACCGCCCCACATTAAACTCATTTAAAATGTAAGTTCAATTTGTATTTTTGTCGTTTCAGAATGGCGCGTAAAACAAAAACAAAATACTTTTACCACGGCAAATTAGACTGGGACGAGAAATCATCAGCTGGCAGATACGTCAGAGAAAACTGCAAACCGTTGATGGTAAGTTTCAATGTCTAGTTAGGGTACGATGATTCTGACGTACCTTTGTAAGATAAAAGTCTCTAAATAAACATAGATTTAAAAAGAAAGTTCCAATGTCTTGTGATTTTGTATGTGCTGATATTAGTATTATTTTTTACCTATGAAATGTCATGATTATACTAAGATCACGTCACGCTGTAATCGTGGGTATTTTACACTTTTATGACCAGTATTTTCGAACGTTTCCGCAGAGGTACCTACAAAGCAACAGCGAGGAGTCGCGACAGTTGTTTGACCTGATCGCGCGCATGCTAGAGTACGAGCCTTCGCAGAGAATCACGCTGCGGGAGGCGCTCAAACATCCCTTTTTCAACAAACTTCCACAGCACCAGAGGCTCGGTCAGTACACATCTCACCAATCATCCTAATAAGTATAATTATCCTAATGAACACTTTCATTTGTGAATATATCTTGTGATTTCTCTAAATATGTGACGTATTTAAAATCAACATCAAGCATTCAAATCGAGAGATACAGACAAAAGTACATTTTATAGAAGAAGAAAAAACATTCTGTCCTATTGTATTAATATTTATGATGAGTGATCTTTTGTTATAGGACACCAGTTTACAAGGCCATCATTCCTTAGGTCAGGCCTTTTTGTCGTTAGATGCTTATTTTAAAGCTTATATTTCTATATTATTACACTTATTCGAACACATGTTGCGACATGACTTTATAATTAATTGGTTTTATATTGTGTTGTTATTGTTAGTGTGCCGTTTATTTCTTTCGCTTACTGTATTCACTTATTTTCGTCTTTAACATGTGCTGTTGATTTTACTTTATTATGTTCTTGATGGCGGGCGAATCTAATGATTCAGTCTGCATTTTAAAACTAAAAAAAATAATTGAGATTCAGCTGGCATAGTAATTCATTCACGACGTAGTCACCGCTATTTTTTTTAGAGAAAAAAAAAACTAAAACGATGTATTCCTATCTTACAGGCAATGACCGCTTGCGGTCCAACGGTGAGAGCTCGGGGTCCCGCGAGCGATCGCACTCGCTCAGCAGGTGAGCTCGAGTCGGCCGCCGCGAGCCCCGAGCCGTCGGCACGTGAGGGCTGCGAGCGGACGCGAGCGGCCGGACGGAGCCACCGGCGGCCCGACCACATGCGATAGTCAAATGGCGCGGCCGCAACGTGGCCCGCCGATCTTGTAAACTTGTACAGTTGTAATGAAGTGATAAGTGATAATTATTTTGTCGAACATTGTAATCTAGGTAATATTTTGTTGTGAATCGGTACTTCTCAATTTGTATTTATAAAGTAACTATTATTCAAAATAAAGACTGTCAGTCTGGAATTTTTGTGTTTAATTTATTTACTAGAGAACCGCCAGAGCAGGCAGACGCGAAAAGCTTATCTCATTTCTCAATAAATAAAATTGTGTGCATATGACAGTATAAATATACGGTACTCACTACATCAAAACTGTTATTTTTTTTGATAAGGCAGTCTGTTCTGGGTGATCTCCGAAACGGGTGGACCGATTCTGACGAAACTTGGACTTGCTACTTTTGCTGGTAGACAGCTGATGTAAGTAGTAAAATATAAAGAAATTGTAGCCCACCGTTATCGGGAACAAGACCCAAGCTACCAACGGTCAGGGCTCCAAAGAAAGGAATCTTCTTAACAATACGAGCTGTGTCCAGAAGTACCGCTTTTTGTATCAAGCCCTTGATCCAGCTGACTAACGAGAGCCTCCATAAGAGTTGGTCGATGCTCTTAATAATTAAGCCATTGTGCATGCAGCACAATGATCGCTGACTTCACACCCCGCATATCGACAACCTGGCGAGTCAAGACACTTGATTTGCTTATCTTTCTCAGCTTTCACGAGGTTGTGTAAATGTGTTTGTCAACCGTGTCGTCCTTGACAATAAATGTCCAGTAGTTAATCGTCATCATTAATAATTCATCGCAAAGACAAAACCATTGGGTTGTTCTAACAGGTCCCCAGAACGTAGCCAGGCTACGGACGCAAGAATTCTTCCGTGCTTACTCTTCCATGCGGTCGTTAGTGTCAAGCACTACAGGTTTGCGCCAGTTCTCTTTAGCCAGCGGGGCGAGGCCCTTGACCGCGATAACATCACAATGCATTCCCACTTCGGTATCTAGGAAATATTCCCTGGAGACTGCATATCTAACGATTGTGGAGAGTCTTGGCATTAATTAAGTGGGAAAACGAGAGACGTCCCGCTTCTGATTTTAGGAATTGAAATGAAATCACTTTCCAATACAAAAGTTATCTATTAAAACACAAATGTAATCTAATACAACACAAAAGTACTGAGTTTACGTTACAAAACTAATGAAGTGAACAAAATAACAGAATCAAAGGGAATATTAGTAAGTGCGCGCGCCGTATTCGGGAATGAGCCCCTGGGCACACTGCGGCTTTTAAAGGCTCGATCACATGCTCCGGGCTTTCTGGAGGGGTATAGGTTGGAGACGCAGCTAACAATATGTATATATTATATTTATGTATCTCATAACCGAAGAACGTGGGTGATGCATACGATAATTATGTCGTTAACAATGAACAAGCTCGCGTATCCAGGGCGTCTAGTTCTATTTGAGTGTGCTGCAAGAGAACATCAAAACCGGCATGAGTGCAAGACCCAGCCGTTGAAGGCTCGCACCTTATTTCCGCCTGATAAAGACTAGGTATTCAATACTTTTCTCGGAGCAGCGGTGGCCCCGACCTACGAACATTAAGTCGTGGGTTCGAACCCAGGCAGGTGCATTACTTTGTGTAATTTATTTCATCACCACTGCTCTCAGAACGGTGAAGGAAACCTGCATATCCTAGAATGAAAAAATCGAAGACTTGTGACATCTACCTATCCGCACTGGGCCCGCGTGGTAGATTATAGCCCATTCCCTCTGAAAGAGAGGAGGCCTGTGTCCCAGCAGTGGGAACATTAATAGGTTGATGATCATGATGATGGTGAAATACTTTTCTCAGGTCGCCAAAGAAGCGCTCCTTCAACGATTGCTTCCTGACAGCAACGTTGATGACCAGCGCTTCCGACATACCCAAATACTGATATAGGTTTCGGTTGCTGAGAGCTTGTGATCTAAGATTTATGGAATCCGTAATCTGGGTTTCCCACAGATTCCACAATCTCTCCTCGCTTTACATGCATGACGCACATTTGTCAACACCGAAATCCATCCTGATGGCGCAACTGAAAGTTTCAGTTACCTTCAATAGGTCCATCAGTTGCCAATCGTTGGGGGCAAAGATTTTCAGATCTTTCATGTAAAGCTAGATATAACATGGTCTAGTGACCATCTCTCCTCAACCGATATTTATTTAAATTTCATGTGCATAATTGGTACATAATTGGTCAAGCTTACTGACCGAATACAAAACTCGATACTGCGTTCCAAAACTCAAATTGCCGACGTAGGTCACACGGCTGCCAAGCTTAAATGGAACTGGGCTGGCCACATCTGCCGCATGCCGAAGGAGCTATGGGCTAAAGTAACCACACAATGGGTCCCAAACAGCAGTAAACGACAACACGGCAGGCCCAGAAGAAGATGGCGGGACGAACTCGACTCTTTTCGCAGGGATTGGCATTTAACAGCATTGGATAGGGATAAGTGGAAAGAGGGAAGGGAGGCATTTGCCCTGCAGTGGGACATAAATGGCTAGTTTGATTTGAATTGGTACAAAGATGGACTTTGCCACAAGGTATTCTCTACCAGTCAACCTTTGGGTTAAATAGGACAAGAACATGGTGATAGGGAACAAAATAATAACTAAAAAAAATTACTTCTTGGTAATGGATAGCCCAGTCTTGAATCCTCCAGAAGCGTGCTTAGAGGGTTCATGGATAAACTAAATCAAAGTGAACTCAAACTGTTGCCCTGAAAAATATCACGCTCTGTTTAATTCGAATCTGTTCGTTTTTCCAGCCATATATTATGTGGAACCAAGTCATAGTGTAGTGTTTTTAAAATAAAAGTAGAAATCACCACAAGAAAAATTTAATTAGATAAAATATATAATATTGAGAAACTTGAAAGAAGATAAAAAACTAACTTAAAATTATATAATTATTGAGAAAATTTTAAAAAGAGATTCGCTGTGTGATAATTACATTTTTTAATTATGTGACCCTTGGCTGAAGCTTCATCCGTGGTATGATTGATTTTTAATGTAAAATTTAACACAGTTTCTTTAATTCAACAACAATAAAATTTATAATTTAACCTAGACTTAATATTAACTAAAATTATTAGACGAAATCCTTTGAAGCTTTCAGATCTTTTATCATGATAAATTTCATGCGCCGTTGGTATCACTATTATGTAAAGTTAAAAGTAGGATTAGGACCCAAGATAGGCGCAATTCGCTGGAGTTTTCTCACACGTAGAAAAGCAAATATTTAGATTACGCTCCACAAAAAGTGGGCTCAGGACCCACAACAGGCGTTATTCGCTGGAGTTTTCTCACACGTAGAAAGAAATAATTAGATGACGCTCCATAAAAAGTGGAGACGACTCTTCAAGATCAAAAAAAAGGTGAAAATCTCAGCAAACCTTGATGAAGTATATACTAAGTCGGGTAGGACTTCGGGGTAACGGAAGAGGGCCAAATAGCCCTCTGTGACTGGTTAGTACCTAAAGCAAAAATAAAAAATATGATAAGACTAATGAACACAAACCAGTAACAGAAGGTAAATAGGGAATCAACGATCAAAAATACACGAGATAAATACATACCAGAGAAGATAAAAATAGGAAATTTTCCAAAACAGGATCACAGGTAGAAAAATATAACACTGATAGATAAATCAGGACAAAATAGATTTCACTCGGACAAAATTTTAAATAATCAATCAAATTAACTTTATAACGATCATCAGTTCGTATCTCACAGGCGAATGACAAAACAAATTGGCAAAGGATGTCACAAATTTTTACTTTTATTCTTATTTTAAAAAATCATGACGCCAAGTAGAAAAATAAATAAAAGGAAGGTCCAATTACTAATATTTTTTAAAACAAAAAAAGGAGGATTCATGTAACGGAACGCTACAATAGGCGTTATAGTCTATTCAAGATGTCGACAGATCCTTTCGGGAATGGCGAACCAATGACTAATGGCCATATCAACGAGGAGCAGCTCTTTGATACATTTACAAAATTATACAAATAATTATGTTATTATAATCAATTTATTTCAAAAATTTACATATAAATACCGTACATACATGGTTTAAGTTTCAACTTATACTATAATTTTAAAGGAACGTCATGCAATTTATTCTAATAAATTCTAATGTACAAATTAGTTTTACATTTTACCGCCAACTGCCCTCAATATACATTGCAATAAGATTATTTTAATTACATGAACAAATAAAAAAATCGGTTTGCTATTTGCAATATGAGAGCTTAATAACCAAGTATTTATTTTATTAATAAATAACACTTAAGTATACACAAAATATATCTAATTTCAAGGTTGCTTTTGGAATGGTGAATAAATAACAGTGAAGGGAGGTGACACACGCGGAGCATGTAACTCAGTTGTGATGTTTGAGGACATGTTGCAAGCGTGGTGTCATCGCTGTGAGTTAGTAGCGTGTGTGTTGTGACCCTTAACCAAAATAAACATCAGGCGGCACAATAAATGCCTCATATTTCGTAAAAAATATAATTTCAGTCACTTAAACCGCCGTATACATTAAGCTCACTTAACAAATCCGTTAGAACAGTTCGTTGGTCTTCAGTACGATCTACTTAAATAAATATTCGAAGCAAGATTCCGTAACACTGCAAGCGCTTGAAAACATGCCCATCTAATAAGCAGAGTAGAAATTGAAACATTGATCATACAGAAAAGAGGTTTTTTTTTAAAGAGGTTACATCAACCACAGTTAAACGTTTATTTTACACCGATGGAACAATACGCGGAGATATTTACAAGAAAGAGAAAATTAACAATTCGGAATGCTAATAAATTGTATTGTTTAACTGTCACCAGACTTGTAACACCCATCGCGAGGTTCCATAGAGGACAATTCTATTGGACAAGTCCAAGTTTGCTATCGGAGTGAGCTGGTTTGGGATGGTATCGGGCGTTACATAGTGTTGGTCTATTGGGTGTGTTATATCCTAGCGCTGTAAGTGTTTATCGTGTGACACGGATCTAAAGGTGCATCTACACCGTCGCTTCTTGCGGAGTAACGTTGTGCAAGTATTAAAATTTGTTGATAACAACGAACAACAAAAAAAAAGCCGCAAAAGTTATAGAAGGTTACTTTTAATGTTTATGCTGCAAAAATTAACTTCGATGTGGATGCACCTAAAATGAACGCGGCGAAATAAATAGTGGAACTAACATGACCGATTTTGACATGTTTACAAGTAGCGCCGCATCCATTGTGATCGATGTCGGGGTGTGCGAGTGTTGTCTAGATCATGTCGACGCGCAGGTCCTTGCTAGGCCAGGAGTACACCGGCGGCACGGCGGACGGGTACCGCACGTCGTACATCTGTGCGCGGATGAATTCTTCCGTGTCCAGAGGCTGCGGGAACACTGAGGCCTTGCCTGTGGGACAACATGGTACGTCAGAGGATTGTTTACTCGAGGATTTTATATATCAGTCCAAAAGTCATAAGATCCATCCACATAAAAAAAATTAAAAAAAAACATTGAGACGAGCACCTGGGTATTCGTAAATGTAAGAGGACCTATATTTCACGAAACTCAGGAGTCGGAACATGCCCAAAATCTGTTGCTGGGACCTAACCTAACCAAAGTGTCCGATCGCACGAATATCTTCCTATCCTCGCGTTCATTTATGCCACGCATATCGGCGGCAGTCGATTATGATCGCTTTGGTTAGGATAGACCGTAGCCCAAAACGAATGTTTCGTTAGAAAACAAATATTCCTAACTTATTCTAAGTTAAAAGTAAGCTACGTAAAATAAGCTTATCGCTCATATCTGGTATAAGTCTGTGTGTATGCTACTAATGGTATAAGACTTTAGGAATAGGAACCCAAGTACCTATGCAAGTATGGAATGCCAAGTATACTAGCTATTGATTGCAAACTTAACTGGAGACTGGCGACACGGACACTGCACGGTGAAGAGCTTTGCAATAAAGTGAGTAACTCTGCTAATGCACTGTTTTAATTCGCCTAAGTAATCAATACAAGTGCATGACTTATTGCATCGATCCTTAGATTTATTTTTCTGGGAAATGTCTACAACAGGAAACGATTTTTAGAATGCAAAAGCGGTTTGTAAGATCTGGATTTGAACTTAAAAAAAAAAGATTGGTTTAAAGTGAAAATCCAACTAGGGTCATATCGGATATCTAACAGAAACTAGGTGTTCCACGGTCCACCTACCTACAGCCAATTTTGCATTAACCTACTTTATTTAAATCCGTAGTGTTATTTTTTTAGTCTACAAAAAATTACACACGTATATTTCTGAAAACTAAAAATAAATTAGTTTCGTTTTATTTAAAGAGTTTACGTATAAAATTTTCCTAACGCGCTACCTAAGACGCAAATTGTTATTTATCTCTCCCACGCCGGAATTTTTCTCGCGATCTAATTGGAGTAGCAAGGTGGCCAAGACATTAAAACTGTTGACTGTTAAGGATTGCATTTATGGTACCTCGGGCACTACGCGGGTGCGATCACATCATCTTGTATGACCGGCCGGACACCCGAAACTTTCTTCTTTATTTATTTACTTAAGGACAACCAACAAAGCTTACACCAAAATACATTTGCTGTTTAAATGGTGTTAGGCCGTTGTAATCGTAGTACTTGGTGTACTTACCAACTGTGTAAGCGTGTTCGAAGACCTTCTTGGCGATCTTGACGGAGCAGTTCTGAATGTCCTTGAGCGGCGGGTACAGACTGCCTTGGTCCAAGTCTGCTTGGCACACGATCTCTGCTAGGGCCTAGAAAAATGGACAAATATGTGTTTTTGAATGCTTTTCGCCTAATAGACAAGACTGGAGCTATATCGACGGTTTTTTTAATAGGTAAATCGGGACTACTTATTTACATTTGCAATTTAAAAGGTATGACGTAATGATAGATTGTTTAAGTTGTACCTACAAGTAAAATTTGAGCACTTTGGCAAATCGACGTCGTGAAGAGAATTATTAGAGTCACCAACTTCGGTAACATTATAATGGCTCAATCGCGAAAATGTTCTTGAAAATCTCATCATATCATGATGACGTTTATGGCCATACAAAGATCATACGCGAGTAAAATCGGAGCTAACTGCAAGGGGCTACAAGATGGCCATTTACTAACAACGCCATTCAAGAGCCAAAAGATCTGTGCACAGTCAGCATAAGAGTAGATTAACACTACGCAAAGCTCCAAAGCAGGTTTTATAATAAAAACTTAGATATTGCTCGTTACTAACAAGTTATTGAAGAGTAGGGAATATATTAAAGAAACATTAAAAATAATATTTAGAGTCCTGTATCATATCAAGTAAAGCAAGTAAAAAATCCTTAAAGTTAAGCTACTTCTGTTGCTGAGTGTACATGGCGTGACATAGTTACCTCAGCGGCTAACAACATGAAGTCCTCCGAGATGTCGATGATACCGGCGCAGATGACGCCGAGCGCCAAGCCAGGGAAGATGTACGAGTTGTTGCCTTGTCCCGGCCGCAGCAAGCGCCCGTCCTTTGTGCGGTAGTCTGGGAACGGCGAGCCTGATGCGAAGATTGCGCGCTCCTGGAAATTAGACCACTTGGTTATGATATTTGAAATTAAAATCTCTAAAGCTGAGTGGTGTAAAAATGGGTTTAAACTCCTGAACTGTGTATGTAGATAGGTACTGCATACAGACTTACCGAAGTTTCTCGACACACGGTTTTACGTTCAGATCTGACTGATCGTACTTTGTACAAAATTTGTACAAAAAGAGACCCTACTAAGTTAAAGAACCAATTTTGCAACAGTACTCTTCACTATAAAAACAGTTACTTAATGTCAATTAAAATATTCAACCACATTCCTAAACCAATAAGAGAGACACCACTGCATTTTTATAAAAATAAGCTAAAGTCGTGGCTACTTCATAAGAGTTTTTACTCAGTTAAAGAATTTCTCGAAGATAAATAGGTACCTACTAAATATTATTATACACTTTTTTACATTTTTATTAATCTTTTTTATATTTTATTATAGTTACAGTCTGCACATTTTTTTGGTTTAGTTTTGTTTTAAATAGAATGTAAGTTTCATTAGATTAGGTATAGGTATGTAATGTAATGTTAGTTAAAGGTATGTTTTTTTTAGAATGTAAGTTTCATTAGAGTATAGGTATGTAATTTAGTGATGTAAGTGTGTATAAAAATTAACTATAATTATGATTCTAAAATATTAACTTTAGTATCAATTACGTAAATATTCGTATGCATTTCTGTAACAACTTTGTGAATACCGTATCCTACGAATAAATGTCTTTGTCTTTGTCTTTGTCATACATATGCCAGTGGTTGTTACGGACTTAAGTTCTGCAAGCTTACGACAGCCAGATCCGAAGCGAATGGCCAGAGCGACCAGCCTTAGGTTAACAAACACACACACACATCTTTTCATAAAGAAACCTCTTCATTATGTGCCTTTACGTAAAACTGTTACATTGTTTGAGATGAAGTTACTAACAGCGTAGGTACCTGTTTTGGCTGATCTAGTTATAGATACGAAAACATGTGTCTGTCTGTGTCATCTACCATCTCGAATGACCACCGACCACTCCACTCCTCTTCAGTCTACTCTTAGAGAAGAATATCCACCTGCGGTTTACTAGTGGGAATCTTATCTTCTTATCGGGCTACCTTTGTATAAGTTACTTATTCATCTAATAAAAAAAACCCCTTAAAAAGAAAAAAGTACAATACTAACATCAGTGTTGGTGTAGGCATCGATGGCGGTGCACTCGGCCTTGCTGGTGGGGTTGGAGAGCGCGAAGATGACGGGTTTGTCGTTGAACTGGCCCATCTTGCGCAGGATCGACGTCGTGAACGCGCCGCCGATGGCCGCAGCACCTGCACACCAAATTGTTACTTTGAATACTTGATCATGATAGCTTAAGAAATGAGGGTATGGACCATGATGGAGTTCCTTGCCATTTCTGCTCCATAGGAAACGACAAAACCGAACCGTACACCTTCTCTCGGCGTTTTACAAGGGCCTATGTAGGCCTGACAAAATATTTTGATTATGATTCTAAAAAACGTTCGACGAATTTTACTAATGGTTCGGCCATTAATAAAATTCGTCGAACGTCGTTAAATTCGCCGTACACATATATTGACATCAGAGTACCCTACGAGGGAATGTCAAAGTTGTTCAAATAAGTATGGGTTTGTAAAGCACCGGCCATACTATATCTTCACCAAACGGTTAAGTGTTAGAAAATGCCTAAGTCATTAATTCCTCAATAGCATCTTTGTGTGTGATAAAATAAATAAATACGACAACTAACCAATAAGCACGGAAGGTTTGGCGGCATCCACGACCTCCTCCAACGTGCGAATGGGCGCGTGATCCTTCGCGAACTTCTCCTTGTGCTCGTTGAGGCCGCCCTCGGGACGGTTCTTCACGATGAGGCCTTTGGAGTCCACCATCCAGATCTTGGCCTTGGCCTTCTCTTCAGAAGTACCCTCCGCTTTCATCGCCATCACGCAGAGATTCGCGATACCCAGGGATGCCTGTGGGGAGAAGTGGGATTTAATAAGGTTCTAGAGAACTGTTTTCTCAAGAACAAGGGGTAGCGGTGCTGATTGCCAAGGGAGCATCTGTAATAAATTTGTTTACCTCAACTAAGCAGCTTCCTCGTTGGTCTATTGGAACCTATGGAACTGCTGATCAGCGTTTGAACTCGATTTCAGGGTCTGAAGAATTGTCATGTAGGTACTTATTATGAAATTGACAGTAGTGGTCCGAAGTCTGGACTTGTGCTTTGTGGCAATTGCGAAAACCTGACGAAAAATGTAACTGACAATGCAACGGTCTATAGAATATCTAAAAAAATCTCCTCTTTCAACTTCTGTGGTATTGAATAGTAAGTTACCTCTCCGGCTCCCTGGAAGACAATGGTGTTCTCGGACAGTTTCTTGCCGGTGATGCGCAGCGAGGCCAACAGACCTGCTACCGCTACCGCCGCCGTGCCTTGGATGTCGTCGTTAAATGTGCAGTACCTGCGCAGGTAATTATGTTTAAAATGTTGACTGTGATGTTCACCCCACCATTATCTAGTATCGTTATCTCAGTCGATTGCTTCTAGATATTTCCACCACAACGCAAGATTTAAATGTAAAAACTTAAACCATCAGCGTTAAAAACAAAGGACTTGAAAGTGTCAGTGATCATACTGAGTCCTGACTTCTCTGAATATTTTTGCAAACGTCTTTACGGAACTCATTATAAAATTGAATTATTACCAAGAAGCACCAGACTTATCGTTTTCATAAAGTAGATAGTTCAGTTTATAGCATAAAGCGATGGAACCATCGTAAGAAACCATGGGGTTCCATCATCAAACGTTACACTGATACCAATAGCATATAGATATGGTACTCACTTTCCACGGTACTTCTCCAACAGCCTGAAGGCGTTAGCGTTGCCGAAGTCCTCAAACTGAATGAGACAGTTCTGTCCGTAGCGGCGCACGACGGCCTGCATGAACTCATCGATGAACTCGTCGTACTCCGGGCCGCGCACGCGCTTCTGTCGCAGGCCGATGTACAGCGGGTCGTCCAACATCGTCTGGGTGTTCGTGCCTACGTCTGGGGAGCGGTACAAAGATGGCAATTAGATTTAGGCTAAGAAGCCGTTATTTAAGCCAGATTGCTGCCTGTCTGTTGGTTCCTATGGGGACTACTTTATGCGTATGTCAAATCCTAGGGAATAATTGGTTCCTGGATTTTTTCTGTGATTTTTTGTCATGCCTATTAGGTACAGCCATATTATCTTTTTGACAGACAACTTTCCTATTGTGGAATGAGGAGTTTTCCTGATTGTCCATCATTTGGTAAATAATTACAAGTTATCTATTTAGAAACAAAACTAATTTGAAACAAATAGGGTTAAATAAACCACATTGTTTGCTGATTTTAATGTCCTTCCTGCATATTTATGGAAATATGCTGACCTACCGTTGTATGCCTATCACCACAAACTATGCCAGAAGCTTATGCCGTTTTAAATTTATAGTGAGGCTGCATGCAAGATGGTTGGACTGACTGTCAAGTATACAGTGCTAAATGCCTCATGCACGTTTTCGATCACAGATCCGTACATAATACAAATGTTACTGTGTCTATAATATTTATTAATGGCTTTAAAGAGACGTATATCTGAAAAAAATAAACGTTCAAATTCATATTTGACTTACCCAAAGTAATGGGCAAGCACTGGTGCGGCTTGATGCCCGCGAGTGCCGTGTACAGCGAGAGCTTGCCCACGGGAATGCCCATACCGCACGCTCCCAAGTCTCCGAGACCGAGGATACGCTCGCCGTCTGTCACTACAATAGCACGGACGTCGTTTTCAGGCCTAGTGGACAAAAATATTATTGAAACAAATTGAATTATTGACAGTTATTTTTTCTCTCGAGCTACTTCAACTGATTTAGTAAGATGAAATCAGCTAGCAAGTCAGCTCACTGCCACGGAGATCTTTGTTCCATGCTTCGGTGCCCCTAAATATACGTCATACGTCTGTCGTTTCATTAAAATTAATAAATTTAGTGGTAGTCATTACTAAATTGTATACCTACCAATGATACTAAGGCCCATCTTAACTTTGCTTTAATATAATAGACAGAAGTGCCATCTGTTCAACACAATCTTTTCTCAGTCAAAAGTTTCGAACTATTTCTACGAGACTTGACGAATCTTTCCTTGTCTGAAAAATCAAGTGAACAAAAATCCAGTGTAACTCACCAGTTCTTAAGTATATCGTAGACGTGTCCCTTGTCGTGGATGGTGATGAAGAGTCCCCTGGGCCTGCGGTAAACCAGGCCAAACTTCTGACAGGCCAAGCCGACCGTGGGGGTGTATACGATGGGCATCATATCAGCCACATTCTCACCCACGAAGCGGAAGAACAAGTGCTCGTTGCGGTCCTGAAGAATTATATATGCATTTAATAACAAAAGCTAACTTCCTCGTTGCCCTAGTGGTTGAGGTTATCGAGATTCAAAATGCTATTGATGAGTTTTTCTATTAGTAGCCCGGAGCCTGGAACTGTGCCCAATAGGTGACAATCGGCTTATTTGTTTTATCAGTCATTATTGTGTCCCACTGTAGGGCGGCAAAGCCCTCCCTCCCCTCCTTCCACTTCTCCCTATTCAGTGCTGTTATTCGACACTTCATGTGAAAAGAGTCGAGTTCGAAGCAAAAAGCTGCATTCAGCAAATGCTTTATTGCATTGCAAAAAGTGAACAAAAACTGGCAAAATATGGATGTACTATATATACTATACGTAGTCTGTTCATGTTTGTTTTACTATTACTTGAGTCCTAGTCTTGTCTTCTTAGCTAGTTACCGCACATAATGTCGTTTACCTACTCTCCAGTGTTCTACAATTTGCATGCTTTATGTTTTGAGAGATATGATGTAGATATAATATAAACCTCCTGACTTTCTGACTTGGATACAACTGTTCTGCTCTACAGAGCAACTTCGAGCAAAACTTTATAATTACTTTAGTTGGTAGAACTGGCGAGAATATTGTACATCGCCTTGTCCGGTATTCACTAGGGAATTTAATATGTGTGTTCTGGATAATATTTCGGAAATTCGGCTTACTCTATTATGGTTTCGGAATTTCAACGCAATTTTATCGCTGAAACTAATTCATGTTCGTGTTTTGTGTTTGAACCATTGATATAAAAACTAAAGATACGGTCGTCCGAACATTTGCTCGACGCGTTCGCCATACAGAGCATCGGTGTAGTCTGCTCGTTAATGTAACCTTGTATAAGCGGCGTGGTATTTTCGAGGTATAAAGAACATAAATAAAGCTTTTAATAAAATTTACGACCGCACCCGAAGAGAGCCGATCGTGGACTAGTACACTTCGGCTTAGGAAAGACCATTTTGAGACCACGTTCGAGGAGTCATTTTAACATGCCATCCGCCCAGTCTTTACGCAGTAATATATAAGTCAATGGTTTGAACATTGTTTTAATACAGTTTGCAAGCAGTCAGTTTCATAAGTTAGTTACGTACACCATTTTTCAACGTAAAACAACGTATACTTGAGACTGGAATATTATTATGTAGTCTATTTATTTTCTAAGAAATATCTACCCACCTAGGAAGTTTATATCTGTGTTCTTAAGTACAACCATCGCTTAATTCTGCTAATTGTGTAGGTCGTAAGTCTATAACTAGTAATAGCTGGCAGCATGGTCTAACCTTGCATTTGACGGGATCTATGCTGCTTGAATCCCTGTTTGGGCAAGGTTTAAAGGCGTTAATTGGTTGGTTTCGTTTCTAGTCTGCATTTGCCGTTGTAATTTGAACAAAAAAAACTATCTAAATTGAAGTGAATTTCCATTACGTCTACACTTCTAAAATTGGTATTGATTACCTCTACATTTTTTTAGAATCAAATAAAGGAATTCGTTATTTGAATAGGGAATTATGAAACCGTGCCAGTTGTTCTATTTATTTTAAAAGACGTCAAAATTGACTCCTTGGCAGTCTTTTCCCAAATATATATTCAGTTGAATATTAAAATAGAGCCATGAACAAGAAATAACGTCAATCAGTAATTTAGTCACTGAAAACTCATGAATATTCAATTTCAGTGAAGCGAAAGATTTCTCACAATTTATTATGTACGGAAAGCATTTTCTCAAGTAAACATGAAATGAAGTTTCATTATTTTTATATGAATACTTTTTCACATTAACTTATAGACAGCGCTGAGTGAAGTAAGGAAATTATGTTAGTTCACTTAGTTCGCCTGAGTGACGTCTCATTAAGAAAGCAGGGCTTGTAGCTTTTAAAAAAGCTCTCACATCAAATCTTTTAGTACTTATAGAAATTTTCGCTTACACTTGAAGCTTTGAAGCTGCATCGCTTGTAAGAAGAACAAGAAGTGTCAAGATTTCAGACTAGTTTAAAATAATGTCTCTGCTTTTATGAAAGCCACCAAAGCTTTGTGACAATTGATGCAGTACTTACTTAATTACCTGTTGCAGTGCCTTAAGCTTGTTAACATTTTATTCTAACGTATGCCAAATCTCTGGCAGTTACTTCGGTTTAACTTACCAGAAGTCCCATAAGGTACAAGTATTTGTTGAGGGGGTCCTCGTACCGGTCGATGGACAATTTGCACATCTGAACTTGCTCCTCCTGTGTCTTTACCCTGGCTGGTAGCAGACCGTGGATGCCCAAGGTCTGGCGCTCCTCAATTGTGAAGGCCATGCCCTGTGAACAAAAGAGAAATAACGTAAGATTCAGCTTCTAAAATCTGAAAATGTTTTTGTCGATCGTAGGTGTACCACATAGCAACATGAAAATAATATTGTAGGTACCTAATGGACACCTAGTTCAGCCTTGGAATATTACAGAATGTAATACGTTGAGAGCATCACGAGAACTGCTAGGTAGGTACATATATCCAGTTTCGTTGAAAAATCATCCATCGGAAAATCTGGCGAATTGCCAAGTTCCAGCTCAGTACCTAAGAACGCTACAATTCAGGTTATTTTCCGCATTTAGTACAAAATTGTAGTAGAGACACTACAGCTGAAGTGTTGGTACAACAAAAACAGCACATTACTATTGCAAACACTCGTGACAATGGTTGTCAAGAAAAATCAATACACAGATAACGCACGCTACATAAATATGTGAATCACAGCTAGTATTGTTATCTACTAGCACAACTAATATTTTATTATGCCTTTCAATTTAATGAATTATTGTTTCATCTGTACACATTGATATATATTAAAAACTAAAGATACGGTCGTCCGAACATTTGCTCGACGCGTTCGCCATACAGAGAATCGGTGTAGTCTGCTCGTTAACGTAACCTTGTTTAAGCGGCGTGGTATTTTCGAGGTATAAAGAACATAAATCAAGCTTTTAATAAAATTTACGACTGCACCCGAATAGAACCGATCGTGGACTAGTTCACTTCGGCTTAGGAAAGACCGTTTTAGGACCAAGTTCGAGGCGTCATTGTAACATGCGGTCCGCCCAGTCGCAGTAATATATAAGTCAATGTCTGTACACAAAGCTGCATTTCCCAAACCTTTGTCTTCTTCCCTTTTATATTTTCAGACAAGTATTATTCATTTTTCAACCGATTTTCATGTAGGAACTTTTATCTACTGATGACCTCATTCCACAGAAACAGATTTGTCCAATTTAATACTAAACGGTAACCATACGTAATCGAATCAAGAATGTGATCTAAATAGAACTCAATAATTTCGCAGAACTTGCAAAATGGCGAATTGCTTCATTGTTTAGATTGTGATTGACCACTTCCTCCTCAATGCTCCAACTGCGGTACAAATTGACCGCAATGGGCAACGCAGTGCGCCTACACACAAAACATAAGTACTTTCAACTCTCAAAGATAATTATAGATAAATACTTCGGCTTCAATCAAACCGGTTTATATAAATTGTACTATACGTAAATATAAATGGGTAAAAGTATGAAATAAACAAAATTCCGCGAACATTGTTTGTCCGGAAATACTCGCGATCGGCCAACTATCAGCTGTGAGTGACGTAACGAAGGTGACCGCCGCTTCTAAACGACCTTCGATTCTGCATTGCGACCTGTTATAAGCCGACTTTATAACTATGAATATAAAGACCGTTTTTCCGTAGCACGGCATTATCGGGTTAAATTACCGTGCGTAAAGATGTTTTGAATAACATAATGGTAAAGTTTCCGCTAATGATTATGGGAATTAGAATGACCTACAATGATCTAAAGCTTGCTATTTTGATCTAAAAATGCGGAGTAAACTGACTTTTCCATAAATAATCTGGCTTTTAGATTAGACGCGCTTCTATGGATTCCTGGCAACAAGAAGCCAAGAAATTCCGACTTCGGAACAAAAATCTGTAATAAGTTTACCCACAGAGTAATTTCACCATAGAGTACTTTTATATAATATTTTTTTTTGGAAAATTAAATATCAGCAGAGCGCTGGAGCATGTACCTCATCTACTCATAAATTCATAAGCATAACATTACAATTTAAATCGATTTTGTAACGAATCTAGAAAACATTCTAGTTCCAAGTTATTGTAAGAATTTGGTATGTTATTCTTATTCCCGGAATTCTATCAGCCATCCGCGGTGAACAAAACTTTAAATGAAATCGCAAAAAAAACTAGGATGGACGAGATGCATAATAACAGAAATATCTACAATTTAGATTACCTATTCAAAGTGAGGGATTATGTTTTACTACATAAAACGTTTTCAGGTATTTTTTTTTGAATCGGTATATCTGAAAACGATAAATCTTGTCAAATCACTGTTATCATTTATTTGGGTTTTCCAAACGAGACTTTAAATCACCAATCAAGTGAGATGCAAGCAAATGGTGATGGAAACATCAATTACTGATTAATAGCCCATTATCGATCATTGTCCTATTGTCACTGCGCTAACGCTAACGATTGTAACTGGAACCCTGCCCAATCAGTACGTGATAACAGTGTACATTGCTCACCTATATAACATTGAGCTCTCGCATTTCATAATATTTTGCGGACTATTATGACTAGTAAGATAAAATAACAATACCGGTCTTACTTGCTGAAAAATATGACAAAACAAGGAACGGAAAACCTCCTTGTTTATTGCAACATATTGCTTGAAATATTCTATTACGTTCAAAATATTCTGTAGCGACAATCATTCAATAAACTCCGCCTATAATTTTCCACTGGTGGACAATAGCCTCTCTGAAGCTACAAACAATAATGTCAGTTAATTTAATTTAATAAAGTGAGTAAAATGAGGAGCTCGTGGTTTAATAATAACTGCCATTCGGGTCGATCTTTAGGTTAAGCCACGCTTGCCTAGCTTGGTCTGTAGATGGGTGATTGCTTATTACATACCGAGTTTCCTCCGTGCCTCGGAAAGCGGTCCCGGCTGCCATATAATAGATCTTTTGCAGTCGTTACAGGTAGTCAGTGACCTGATAGTCTGACAAACAGTCTTACCAAAGGGTATCGTATTACCCAGTATTAACTGGCTTGTAGAGGTCAGATAAGCAGTCGCTCCATGTAAAATACTGGTACTCAGCTGCATCCGATTAGACTGGAAGCCGACCCCAACACAGTTGGGAAAAGGCTAGGCAGATGATGAATTTAAATTAATAAATATTTTACTGAAACAAAGCCTTATTATAGCTGATGAAAGACTGTCTCAAAGACACGGCTTCAATTAAAAAGTAATGATATAATAAAAGCGTGCCCTCGGCACAGCTCCACGCAAACAGAAGTTAATGAATGTGACGTACATCACGTCTCATTGGAAAGTTTCGAGTTCCGTGAACAATTTATTGCGAGAATACGACGAGCAACACTCCAATTCCAAACCACTTTAATTCATTAGGATTGTGCTAACAGTTGTATAGGGCAGCCATGTTTATTCAATTTATTTCTAGGTATTTGTAGTACCTTCACTACCTACCTATTTATTTATAGGTAATATAGGGTGTAAAAGTACCCTTAACGCATTAAGCGCAACGCAATGCGCAACGCGTTAAGGGTAAGGAGAACAAGTCTTGTTCTCCCCACCACTGCGATAATTTTTTTGTTCTAGACCATACTTGGGAACCTCCTAGTTACGGAGATATTGGGGGTCAAAGTTCCAAATTTTTTACAGCTGTTTTGTAAATACTAGTTTTTCAGGTTTTAACTTTACTTAAATTACCTCCATGACCCGTTTACTATTCAAAGCATCCACTAGCACAATGTTTGAAGAGTGCTGCTTTAAGTTTTACCGTAAAATGTGATTTTTGACCCCAAACAAAAGTCATTTCCCAGCAAAAATTTTTGCGTAGGGGTACTTAGATTGATGTACAGAATGCTTGGTTGACGGCTGTGTGATGGGTTGAATTCACACATTCATTCATTCATCATCATTTCACACATTCACACACACACACACATACACACACACACACACACACACACATCACACATCACACACACAGAAACACACACACCACACACACACACACCACACCACACATTTTTTATTTTTTTTTCATTTTCATTTTACACGTTATTGGAATAGTTATAACACTATTCCAATAACGTTTAAAATGTGGGTGTAGTAATGAGTACACCTCTGCCTAACCCTTCAGGAATTACAGGCGTCATGTAATGTTATATTATTCCAAAGCTGAATCATTTAAAAACACTTATAACTGAACAGTACTGGTCTTTTTCATTTGAATGGTCAAATAACATTTTGTTACATTAATAATTTGCAAAAAACATATTATTCCAATAATAAATTTAACTTTCAACATCATCAACGGGCGAAATTGAGTTTGAAAATGGTTTCTTAAAGTTACGCCAGCACGTTGTCGGAAACGTGACCAGTTTCCGATGAAAACGGGATCACAGTACCTCGTAATGACGTAACATCTTACGGGTGTACTCCTAAGGGTTTCATACAACGTGCCTTTATTGGTTCTTATTCTTTAAAACTGGTAGAAACAGCACACAAAAGATTTAAGTAGACATTTAAGAGGATTACAACCCGTCTACTGTGGAACTGCATTGTTACAATTATAGGAATACCTAGAACTTTGTGACTGATAGTTAAAAACGTTTCTACTTCACATAGAAAAACCGTCATGAATAAACACTATAAAAGTAAAATATATGCAAAGGAATTCCATCCCACACACGTTTATGAGGTTTGGTTTGGAGTGGAAAGAGATGTATACATTGTAGGGTCTAGAATACTGAACCTATCTCCTTACAACCAGGATATTTATCTTTAGCAGTGAAATAGTACTAACACATATTTTGTAAAAAGAAAGAAGGCTCTTTCAAAGTCTAAATATAACGAAAATAATGGTAGAGAAGTCAACGAACCCTCGAATCTAGAGCAGCAACACATTCAGGCACCGAGAACGGACCCCTTTGAGGGGTCAGGTGCCACCAATCCCTTTCCATTTTACACTTCAGTCCATTTACAATAAGTCACTTTTATACCACCATCACTGAACACCCAAGGCCGCACTTAACGTCACTCGAGCAAAACCACTTTTTATATCGCGAAAAAGTAATAAATATGTTTATCGTTCTGTTAAAACTAGGTTTTATATGAAAATTACCTTATTATTTTTTTAGTTTAGTAATAGGTCGATAAATTGAACCTAGCATGCATAAAACGTTTTTATAGAAGCAACTTCTGCTAGCTATAAAGCTAGAACGGTTTACACTTTATCTTAATGGAAAATGCTTTTCAATTTTCAGCGTCGCTGGCGGCGACTGCATTTGAAGTGGAAGGACGGAGTAGCGGGAACAGCTATTATTATTTATTTAGAAGGAATGCGGCACCTCACGATCGATACTTCAACAGTGAAGACTTATTTCTATTCTTTATGAGGTATAGACAGGAAAATTGAGGTCGAATGGGTCTGCTATAATTTTTTGCTAGTTAGCTACAAGCACACATGATGTCTGCCTAAGTTTGATCACCCTTATTTATTTTTTGTAGAGATGTTTTCTGACATGTTTCGTCCCTTTGGATTATCATAATTTAATGCTTGAAGCCTCAGTAAGAGTGTGTTAATATATAAAAGGGTCTGAACCTCAGATTTGGGGCGAGAAGAAAGGTTAAAACGGTGTTTATATGCGTCAACAAAATAAAATAAATGGGACCGTGTTTTATAATTAAAAATGCTTGATAAAGAAAACTTTGTTATGTTACTGCTAGACATAAAGCCCATGGCTCAATTATACTTGTGTACTCGTACTTCAATAACTAATGAAAATACCTACTAATGAAATCAAGTTTAGATTTGATTTAGGTACGCCTAACAGCATATCAATTTGAATGCTTTGATCCGACATCCAGAACAGTTGTTTGACGTGAAATCAAATAACAACAACGTTACAAGACTAACATAATCATTAACATTTCTAATTACATCCGAATCAAAGCAATCAGCATTCCGACCGAGTTCGAACCCTCGCGGGCTTAGCACAAGGTTCGTACGGCAATTGTATCGGAACTAAGACCATTAAAGCCGTCGACAGATCCGATACGATCACAAATTGTCCCAATTACACGAGTAGGTAATCGTCAACCTTCAACTTGATGTAAAGTGCCGACGGCGACAAATCTTGGAAACGTTACTTTCCGTACTTGGTGCGATCGATTCAGTTTTTATGACGACTGACATGGTTCCGGTTCTTTAGAGCAGTTTTGTCAAGTTTGTACTAGCATTGACACTAATTACGTCGTCATTGATAGATCTTAGTAATAGCTAATGGGATTAGTTGTTCAAATAAATTAACATTTCGATTAATACGTAACAAGGAGAACTAATATTAGCACAAAACTGCCGTCTATATTTATGTTAAAGCCTAGAATTCAGTTTGCTGTCCAATTCTGTTTATGGAACAAACATGAAAATACGAATGTGTACGAGAAATTCTGCGAGCAATCAGGGAAAGCAAACACGACTAGCGGTTCTGTCAACATAATAATTTTCAGAGGAAATAACTCATATTTTCCCTTTGCCGACTTTTGTAGGCACGTACATCCGGGCTAAATACATAAATAGTAGTATATATACATAGTATGCATATTATGTATGTATATCTACCTACCGTTTTAATTGTGACAATAACGTTTATTACAATCAATAAAAGTTGCGTCGACAGCTCAATTTTTGAAGCTGAATGTTAATTGCCATTTTCCTGAAACATTACGACATAACTGTGGTTTGATTAGTTGTTAGAACTGTAGGATAACTGAAATTATTATAAGTTAATAGAACTTTACCTAGCTTTGTAATTTTGGTTTAGAAAAAAAACTACGTGGAGAAAGAAAGTGGCTCAAGCTTTTCCTGAAACATACTGGTAGGTAATACTTTAAAAGAGTGTATGTAAACAAGCAACGATCAATCTTTTCGGATCCTATTCTATTCAGCAACGGTACATGGCGCTGACAACCTGACGGTACAATTACGAGTAACGTTTCAATTTTATTTCGTGGTGATCTTCAAATAATTATTATTGACATAGGTAGTAATTCCCTTACGACGTATTAACACCGCGAATTTTAGATTAAAGAAAATGAATATTTTTTAAAGATTGCAACATTTGCATCGTCCTTTCCCGTTTTGACATAATTATGAAACGTCACTTTTCTTTTTCGCGCGTTAACGACACCGCAAGAAAAAGTTCTTTCTCGTCAAATTATTCGCTTAAAAATAAGTTTACGTTATATTCTACCGAAATAACAAAATAGTGAGTGACAAAAAGTGTAATATGTGCAGCATTAGTGAAAATCGTAAACCTGAGACGCAGAAATCTGAGCAAATACCTACAGACAACGCTCGCGCAGCCGACCACAGCGGTGAACTTGGATGTAACCATTAGGCGTAAGAATGCCTGGCTATAACTGACCTATACGTGACCGGATACGTGATATCTACAGTGCTTATTCAAGCGATACGATGGTCATTAACACTGTAAACCACATGTGTGCTGTAAGCTTCTTAAAGCTTTTTCCAGTGGGTGCGCGACACCCCAGTAACATATATTTCCTATGTACTAGCTGGAATTTGAACTATCAGTGCGTGACACGAGATGTCCTTAGCAAAGTCATTGGACTATGCTTACACTGAAAATAACTATACTGGGTATAGCAGGTGAGCTACATTTCCATGTAAGCATATACCCTATGTTATTAACTGCATAGCAAACTATCAGTGTGTGGCACGAGATGTCCTTAGCAAAGTCATTGGACAATGCTAACACTGAAAATACCTATACTCTGCATATCAGGTGAGTTACATTTCCGTATAAATTTTAAGCATATACCCTGAGTTATTAGCAGCTTACCAAACTATCAGTGCGTGGCACGAGATGCCCTTAGCAAAGTCATTGGACAATGCTAACACTGAAAATACCTACAATCGGCATAGCCGGTTTTCGGAGTTCCATCTCCATGTGATGTTTGTGTGTTTTGAGTCATCATCATTCTCTTGCCCTTATCCCAATTCATTTGAGGTTGGCGCAGCATGTCATCTTTTATATTTCTCTATTACTTGAATGATTCCAACGGAAAAACTACCATCCAGAAATATGCTTTGCATGAAAACATATATCCAACGTTACTAACCACATAGCAAACTATCAGTGCGTGACACAAGATGTCCTTAGCAAAGTCATTGGACAATGCTAACACTTAATACCTAGAATAGACATCACAGGGGAACCCTATTCTACTATGAACTTCGGTCAGCTAAATTTATAAATATGCTTTTTAACCTATGAGCATGATGGTTGCGAGACAACCTTGCTTATCCAATGTGCAATATAGTCTTGCTAATGCATATACTCTTGCAGTGAATGGGGACCATACTTTGCCACCTGGTTTCCTATCAGCAAGTAAAAGTTAGGTCAGTGGGTCGTCTTAGGGGCGGTTACTTGGCTGCCTTATTTGTATTCTACTGGCTGACACACATTTGTCATGATTGCACATGCTTTAGTATGAGATATTCTCTGCATGTTATGGCCACATTAAGTGAAATCTTTTCATAGCTTCTTCATCGAGTATGATATTATGGAAGCATCATTGGTTATAAATCAAAGTTACATAATTATGCATGTAACCAACCAAATGAAAAACTGGCGAAATGTGGGTGTCTGACACCTCTGCCTAACCGTTCGAGGATTACAGGCGTAATGTTATGTTATGCAAACAATGTTTGTATAACTGTTTATTTTCTGAATAAATTAAATAAAACATGGTGGTAAATGCACTGTAATGTCCCAATACATAAAAACTATTAGTATTGAGAGGGAAAAGGTTTATAGACTGACAAAATTTCGAGGTCTTAACAGCCTGTCAATGTACAGATGACCTTATCAACCAAACCCTTTTTAGTTCCAAATCAAATTATTTCCACTCCGAGACCCGACCCCCTCTTAGGAAAAGATAATAGTACCATTATATTGTAAGGCCCAATGTAAAATAACAACCCTAATAGTAACTCGTTGCTATACCTAGCAATCTATGGCTTCAATATTAAATTAATCATGTTGTAATTTATTTCTGCCTAAGAGTATTTTCAGAGAAAATCACATAAACCATACTTAATAATAACAGATAACTTGTTATGTCTGATGAATTTATCATAGATACGCTAGATATTCATAGATAACACTCAAGTATTGTATGCGGTAAGCATGTAACCTGCATTAAATAATATTTAATTCCTGAGGAGATGGGCAGACCTAAATTACAGCATAGTAAAGAAGAATGTTAATTTTTTATCTGGGCACAAAATGTACACACTTGATAGTACAAGTAAGTACTAAAGTGATATAATTGAAAACAAGGGGGGGAGGGTGCATGGGAGTGCTAACATGGAGGGATTGTGGTTAGAACATCAAGACATCAGGTGCCATATGTTTTACGTAACAAAATTGCTGGAGCTTTTATTGATAAGGATATTATGTCAGAGAACTCTAATAGACAATGTGTGGGGGAAACTCAGTAAGTTTTCCTATATTCTTTATAATATTATGCTGATTAAGATTATAAATAAAACCGCACTGCTGGTAGCTTACCACGGTTTGGTTGTCTTTACTCTGCAGTATAGACTTATATTTTGGGGTAATACTTTTATAAGTATTATTAAGATAAGTAAATCATGAGCCTGATTGGAGCTCATTCAAAATAAAATTCACAAAATCATGCAAGCATAATTTTTAAAATACCGACAGTAGACACTGTATATTTATGAATCATGTATTTTTGCTAAAAACAATATGCATTTATATAAATCTGTCGAAAGCCTATGTTGCTCAGATAAACTTCACACATTGCTGCATGCATCACAAAAGTGTATATTTTTGCAATGATGACAATCTGGGTGCAGATTGTACACTAAAATATATACGCAAATTAAAGACAGTAAAAGCCTCAATGAATTTAAAAAACAGATTCTTACCATTATTGATAGACAAAGTGAAAACTGTTACAGCATTGACATTTAATTTGCCAAGTTGTTGGTCATCTGCCTCGTTGAGCTATGGTTTGCAAGCACCGCTGAGAATGAGGTTCTGGGTTCTATTCGTGGATCATGCAAAGTGTTATTCCATCAGGAATTTCTCAGTAGCAGCCACAGAGTATGGATTTGTGCTCAGTTAATGACAATAGGCTCGCCCCTGTTACATGGGACTTAAACATGATGATGATGAATGTGATGTTATGTATACTTATGTGTCTATTTACATTAACATTTTTACTTACATCGTCAAAACTTTGACATTTGATGCATGTAATTTTAATTTTTAGTGAACCAGATTCTATTGTAATGTTTTTATTTTACTTTTTTGAAGCAATTTAATTTTATGTACCTAATTGGAGAAACTTTATGTGTGCCCAATAACATAGATATTATTTACTTATGATCACAAAATTAATGAATTTGAATTCCGATGGAATATATTTTATATATTATACCACCTACTATTTACTTATGATCACAAAATTAATGAATTTGAATTCCGATAGATTCAGGGTGATAATATAGAGCAAATTTTAAAACAAAGATATTTGTTATTCTGCAAGCTCTAATTTTTACCCATTGGAGTAACAAAACAGTTGTTAGGAATATCAACCACAAATATTTTAAAGTTTCTTATATTTCAAGTGAAACTGGTTTTTTGAACTCCATATCTAACTTCATACAGTACAACACAAACAGCAGATCAAATCAGAGCTGACATCAGACATATAACAATCTATAATTATTATTTTATTATAGTTATCAATTCAACATGCACTATATCCTTAAGGTTATAATACTAAAGCTCTATTGTACCTAAAGTAAGGAAGTCATAAGTACCTAGGCGTTTTATCACCAAAGAGTGATATAGTAGGCCTATAATGGTAACCATTGTTACTGCTTGTACTATAAAGGTTTTTAACAGAGCATTTTGGTTCTATAAGATTAAATAGAATTTAATTTTTATAGTTTACCTCTTAGAACGCTTACTAGACCATACGAATCGTTAAAGTGTTGCATAGTAAAAAAAAAAAAAAAAAAAAAAAAAAAAAAATGGTCATTTGGTGCTACTTAGTACTAAAGACGACCTAACAAACACTTTTATTTATCTATTATGCACTAATAATGCGTAAAAATAAGTTTTACAGTTCAAGTACTGTAACAGTATCGAAAATACTATTCAAGGATCAATCTGCACTGTACCTTACACAACCACTACGTAACCTTTTAACTTCTTAAAAGTTCTCTCAACGTCGCTATGGGGCTAGTTCTGTAAAAGTCATAACAACTCTTCTAGAGTACTAAATAGGACCCCTGGTGCAGCTGCTACATAACTTAATAGCTCTATACGTGAGTTTGTGTTACTGCTACGAGCCAAGAGATGATCTAATTCGTTTTTGGTGAAAATATGGCTGCCATTTTCTGCCATGATAGCACATTGACAACACGGCAGGAGCCAATGTGTAATAGCAGCCTGCATAGTCGGGACAAGTACTTATTGTATTAATTTAAATTTAATTAAAACATAAAAAAAAAAATATGAAGGCGCATTGTCAAATTTGAAATCAGCGTAATGATTTAATTGATACAATTTTTTTTCGCAAGTGCAAGTTACGGCAGAGTAACGGTCCATGAATGTTTTGTGTTTTATCCTTTTACCCGACTGCAAGGGAAGGGTTTTTCAATACAAATGTTACGTTTAGCAGCAATGGAAAATGACTAAAGCATATGTTACCGATATTATTTGTTTTCTTGGGGAACACTCACGACAAGTGTGATAAAACACATCACTGGAATTGTTTACAGTGCAAAATACAAACATGTTTTGGTTGCTTTTATAGTGCAAATTTGTCACCATGAGACCCTTTATGTAATGTTTATTTAGGGTTTTGTAAACGTTTTTTTTCATAGTAGTAGTTAGTACACTCTAATACATTATCAGGACTTTTATAGTACCAAATTTCGTTACTTGGGTAATGTTCACAAATTGACATCCAGAATTATTTGTGTTTTAATTACTTATTGAATTATTGCAGCAAACTCTAAACATCTACCTATGTCAATAATAATTATTTGAAGATCACCACGAAATAAAATTGGGAATCAAACGAGCTTACCTGTTAAGCGAAGTCTTGATTCTAATTTTATGAGTGGTGATCTGAAAAATAATTATTACCCACCCACCACTAGCTAACAACCCCAAAGCTGCAATAATTAATCTACCTAATTCAATGTTAACCTTTCAGGAAATCAAAATCAATGTAGGCATTTGGAACTACTCTGTATAGGAAACAGAGTTTGTTCCTAATGTTATGATCTCTAAAATAAGTGACGTTTCATAATTATGTCAAAACGGGAAAGGACGATGCAAATGTTGCAATCTTTAAAAAATATTCATTTTCTTTAATCTAAAATTCGCGGTGTTAATACGTCGTAAGGGAATTACTACCTATGTCAATAATAATTATTTTTCAGATCACCACTCATAAAATTAGAATCAAGACTTCGCTTAACAGGTAAGCTCGTTTGATTCCCAATTATACGCCTTTAATAACGTGTTACTTGATATACCTACATACCTAGGTATGTAGGTATGTACTAAAGGAAATAACAATAATAAGTACTAAACGAAAATAACTATTTAGTTATAATCTACGAGTTTCAAATATTCTGAAATATTAATATGATAAGGAGTAAATAATGCCGTGACGTCTGACAGGGGCGAATGGAAGAAGAAAACGTGTTGCGCCGACCCCAAGTAGAATAATAATAATAATAACACGGCGCGCATTGTCAGGAGGTTCCTCTCTCAAGAGCCCTGACTACCGGTAGCTCGGACCCTGTTCTCAATGCCGGTGGGCTACTACTTTTTATATTTTTAAATGTTTTTTATATCTTTTTTTTAAGAAATATTTAAAAATGTATTTAGTATAAGGAAAGAAAATAAATAAAGGAAATAATAATAATAATATAATATTCCACAACTATCACACAACGCCATCTAGTCCCAAGCTAAGCAGAGCTTGTGTTTTGGGTACTAGACAACTGATAAACATACTTATATATTTCTAAATACATAAGATAAATGAAAGAATGAGGGGCAGGAAAATTATAATGATTTATATGATGAGGCAATTTGGACTTAAATGAGTAAATTACATTCTTATCGTTGCCATGGATCTCAAAAAGATGTTGATTTTATCATAAGACAGTGTTCATACCTGTCGAGGCTGCGGGATGTCCGCAAGGGATACCGAGGCCTCGACATAAAGGGCGAAGAAGGAACATGGGTGGTTTTTAGTCAGTAGAAGTCTGACACTCCCTCTCGCTCTGCCCAAGAGCGGGAGGGGTTATTTGATGATTTCCCACCCCCCAAAAAAAAAAAAAAAAAAAAAAAGACAGTGTTCATAATACTATTGTGTATTTGCTGTATTACGCTATACCTACATAACATTAGATACCTTCGTAGCATTTTTCGTTCTCTCTGCTTACGCCCATGGGAAAATGGCGTATATTGCCAAATGGCTCTTCGCTAACTAAGAGCTACGTCAACAACAAAGGGCCTGCCTGTCATGTATACAAATGGCTAATTTTCTCAGTCAATTAATCCACGGAATAGGCAATTAAAGAGCGGACCTCCTTTTTGGAGTTTACAACTTAATTAAGTAAGTGAAGCTGTATCTTCTCTTCATTTTTCTTGTGACCCTACTATTAAGGATAGGGGTTTGCAATTCTGTTAAGTAAACAGAATACTTTCTTAACTTAAGACTTTGAAAATACGCGGAATTTATAGAAACCAATAATAATATAATCATACTAAATCGCCACAACAAAGTGTTCAAAGATTTCATAATCTCGTGGCCATTGTATTAGATAATCAACATAAAACATTCGTAATTCTGCCTTAACTGCATAGACGTAAAAATATTCCTGGATTCTGACGTCAGAAAAAAACAACGTATAAATCATGATGACACGCCATGTTTCAGTAATGTTTTCCTATAATTGCTCGCGAAAATAATTAGATACTTATATCCAACAAGCTAGCTTTACTCTAAACTTGACTATCTACGAGTAGCTTGAAAACATTGACCTAATGACCAGAAATTAGTGTTTTTGTTCACATCAAGTCATGGTCACTTTTTGCGCCCAAACCACAGGCCCAAACTATGCGAAACCTATTTATTTGTGAACTTGGCTATTATTGTATGACGTCAAACATCTGGCTATATTTATTTTCCCGTCTAGTTTACCTTACATCGTTAAGTTACACGTGTTTTGAGAATGAATAATAAGTTTGATCATTCCAACTTGTTTACGTCTAAAAGTAAATGTGTTCAAAGATCAGGTTAACAAAAATGGCAGATTGGCATAATTAATTCAGTTTGGCGTCGTATTGCCAATAAGCGTGCGGGGGCAAGAGATCGCGTCTGTTAATAATATTCCTCTCACCCTGCTCAGCGGCGCGCTTTTAAATGTACTATTGTACATATTATTAAAAACTGACACAGCTTTCATAATGTAGGGCACAAGGCACGAGAAACATCTAACAACGGACTAGATCTTTCAAAGCAAAAAAATAAATTGGTCAAAAACGACAAGTTGTACGGTCACGATTTTAACTGCATTTTCTATGCCGTAACGTTAACGTACACGTTTCGAGTGACGCAACCCGCCCATAAAGTTATAAACATAGATATAACCTCGTTCAAGAGCAAGGGCGCAGTATAGCGAACTGGCATTCTAGCAAGGGTAGCGAGACTTGGCACCGAGTCAATAATCACCACAACGTACGATCGTAGGAACACTCAGCGCTGCATCGCTGACAAAGCGGTTTAATCAAGCTAGACAGAAACAATCTAATGTATTTGTTGACATAGCAATTGAGGAGACTATGTTTAGTTGTTATAGCATAATAAACACTAACCCATTAGCACATAGAACAGTTTTACGTTGCAACGGAAATGTTTACATTAATTTATGAGCCAGCAGGGAGAGAATAACTTATTCATACGTTTAAGTCATTTTATTAGTTATCGTTGTGCTTCACAAGTGCTATAATTACATGACATGAACGACTTGGGGGTGTGGGTAATTTTTATAAGGATTTCAGTCTTTATTACACCGGTATTTTCCCAATAGCGAAAAGGTCGAAAATTCGACGAATTCGTAGCTAAATAGCGTCATGGGAATTTCTGACAGAATAAAGGAAACTAAGCCTATTGTTCACTTCCTTAATAGCCGTCGATATTGGTCATCGACAACGTCTTGAGGTTTGGATGTAGAATTTCCTCTTACGCATCAAGTTGCCTATTTATGTTATCTCGGTTATTCTAATAATTGTTATTTAAAATGATAATAATTGATTATTTATGTTTTGCATGCTCACATGACGGCAGAACACGGAGAACTTATAACACAACATCTATAGGGTGTAAAAATACCCTTAACGCAAACGAAGGGCACTTGTTCTCCCCACCACTGCGATCATTTTTTTGTTCTAAACTATACCTGCGAGTCCTGGGACCTCCTAGTTACGGAGATATTGGGGGTCAAAGTTCCAAATTTTTCACAGCTGTTTTTGTAAATACTAGTTTTTCAGGTTATAACTTTACTTAAATTACCTCCATGACCCGTTCACTATTCAAAGCATCCACTAGCACAATGTTTTAACAGTGAGTTTTACCGTAAAATGTGATTTTTGACCCAAAAAACAAAAGTCGTTTCCCAGCAAAAAATTTTGCGTAGGGGCACTTAGTTTGATGTACAGAATGCTTGGTTGACGGCTGTGTGATGGGTTGATTTACACCCTGTATATACCAATTATTTACTCATGCTTGCAAACAAATAAATGATTTGATTTTATTCGGAGGTTTTAGATATAGTAGAGTTAGACAGAGTTCTATTAGTGCATCATCATCTGCCTAGCCTTTTCCCAACTATGTTGGGGTCGGCTTCCAGTCTAACCGGATGCAGCTGAGTATCAGTATTTTACATGGAGCGACTGCCTATCTGACCTCCACAACCCAGTTAATACTAGGTAATACGATACTCTTTGGTAAGACTGGATGTCAGAATAAAAGGTTACTGACTACCTGTAACGCCTGCCAAAGATCTATATATGGCAGCCGGGACCAACAGCTTAACGTGCTTTCCGAGGCACGGAGGAAACTCGGTATGTCGGGTGGTCACCCATCCACAGACCGACCTAGGCAAGCACAGTTTAACCTAAAGATCGACCCGAGTGGCAGTTCTTATTAAGCCACGAGCTCCTACGAGTTCTATTAGTGTATACTACTTTAAAAACACAAAACTGTTCTTACATGGTTTTTTTAATTGCTATTTAAAATTTTAAATACATAGTTAATTGTATTGCTGTTGTTACCTTGTTACAATATTTTATGTATTCGGTACAAGAATTCGAAACTTATTTTAATATTTATGGTCGATGTCACTGAATAAATCATTTATTTCGGTGTAGCACCCGAGACCGATGGATTAAACAGCTAGGTTCATTTATCACTGTCAGACTTAGATAGTAGAACCCAAGTTATAGCAACTAGTTTATTATTAATGGAAGTTTATTCCAGCTTTGTCTACAAATGAAGCTCTATTGAAACAGTTGAAGCCAGGCCACACAGTTTAAAAGCCGGCTTTGATCAAAGCCAACCCATTTCTGATAATTGAAACATCACTTTGGCTGCAAATGGCTGACTGACAAACAGACTTTGCTAGGCCGTGTGTCGATTCACTAAGCCATCAGCCGAGCATTCTGTACATCAAATTAAGTACTACCTATCTAACAAGTCGTAAAAATATTATAAATCTCCTATGAGTCTTTTTTTGTCTTTGTATGTAGTATAAGCTACTCGTATTAAAACTTACTCTTTGAACCTCAATAGACTCGGTCCTATAAAAAAAACTTATGAATTAACTTGAGCGACGCCTTTGCCAATTCAGTTGTCTGTAAATTAGTCTAATTTAAATAAATTCTTGGAGTTTCAGTTTTAAGTATGAAAATATTAGTAAATAGCAACTATGTTAGGTCAGTCTTGTGCAAGAAAATAGGATGAAACTATCTTCTGTCTGCCTGGTCACACTTCAAGCATTCACGCAACTTTCACCTTTGAAAATAATATACCTACCTTTGACAAGTTCTTAAACGTTCTTATTAAAATTTCTTATAAGGTGGAAATTAATTTGGTAGTCGTAATTCAAAAATTTTAATCAAAGATCGCTTTGTTTGAAACTTTTATCGAAATTTCTTAGGTAAGCGTGCCTTTGGAGGCCATAGAGTTTTAAAAAGAATTAAGATTTCGTTAGCCTTGGCTTTTAGTAGGTATTTACAATACTCTGCGCAAACAATTTTTTATAACAATCTTACATAAAATACAGGGTAATTAACGTGACATTTACGAGTATTTTGTTTAAATTAATGTCAAAACATTGGCCATATATCTTTCAAACTTGCAGACAATATACAAAGTACTTTATGTTGCCCGCACAGAATTTACTGAAAATGCAGTCCAAGAGGGTAGGATAAATCTACGTTGTAGAAAACTTCTAAAGACAATCAAACAATGCAGGCTATTCTATTGTTTCTCATTAAGCAAGTATAGAACTTATACAATCGATAACAACTTTCATGTAAGCACAATGACGACAAAGCAAGGATAAGTGGCGGGCGTGCCGGCTAGCCTAGCTCTTAGGACGCCTAGAATCAGACCGAGGTTACTAACAATAGCCCAGCGAGACCTACATTCGCACACCACGAGGCAAGGAAACCGGAGGACTTTGGAGTTTTATGTTACTGAATTTTCAGGTTATTACATGCGATGATTTTAGACGAAGAAGTTCTCTATTAAGTTCGATCCTGGACAAGTTTTGATAAAAACATTAACCAATAAAATAATAGAGGTTTATTAATACATATTACTGAAGTTTCGGTTATTTTATCTGTTTGTTTTAGACTATTAGAAGAAATTCTTTTCCAAGTTATGAGAAGTTTTGAGAAAACTTTAAACAATAAAATAATAACAATTGGATTGTAATACTGTGGCAAAATACAGAACGCGTAAAGTTCTGTTAGCTTTGTTTTGTTACATAGGTTTTTTTTTCCAATCTCGTCTTATCTTTTCCAATATAAAGTCAAGGCTTTCACAATCTTCCTATCGCTATCAATCTCATTTCGTTAAGGTCGGAAATGCTCAGTTTATCGCAGTTTACCTCTGCTTATGACAAAATAAAGTAAGTTTAGGTTACGATATTCAAACCGTGAAAGGCCACATTCCCAGCTGACTAATTATTATCACTTAAGTAAACAAACAACTCAACGTCATAACCACGCATACAACCACGTAATGTGACCACAGCAATTATAACTTTGTCAAAAACCGCCACAGATACGCAAGAACCACACAAACACCACTTCACACCGACTGCGTGAAGGTTCCGCCGTTTACATAGCTTTTATAACGCGGTAGGACCAAGTAATCGCGTTGCCATGGCAACGGTAAGCCGCCCCACAAACTAAAGCTTAAGGCGTGTTTCAGGATTACAGAGTCGATGATTCAATTAGCTGTGACATGCAACCACCCTTATCCACACACACATACACATAAAAGCGTTAAGTATTGGTTGAGCAAACATGCGGGTATACAGGTCACTAGGTGAGCTTTCAAAGCTTTTCTTTGTTTACAGTGTTTCCCCTCTAAAAATACCAAGTAAAGGCGCGCTATAAAATGGGAAGATGTTTAAACCTGTGAAATGAAAACATTAAGAAAAAATGAAAACATTTACGGTGTACTGAAACGCTTACTTTCAGGTTTTCATAAAATTACCCTTTGTTGTAATAAAAACGTGGGTAGATGTGCTGAAAATTACTTGGCATTTGCCTTGTTTTCTTTGTCGTGGAAAAGAAAATTAGTCGACAAACAAAAAGAAGTTCTTATTGCCGTTCGTATAAATGTCCTATTAAAAAAACTATTTTGATTTCAAACTGAGTGTAGAAATACGTAAGGTACAAGCTGAACTTGATTTAAAAACAAAAATTAAATGAAAAATCAACAAAATCCTCCTCACAGTAATATTCGTCTGTAAAAACTTTTTCGCAGAATTATTCATTACATCAGCGCTTTCGAATAAATCCGCTTATCTCAATGAAGTATTAATATAAAGCGATAACGTAATCCGCGTTCGGATATGACTAATGAAATGCAAATTTTTATCATTACCTCGCGCGGGGGTATTATTGTGACCTAATTCGATAGGCGCCTGCCAGTCTAGTCGTTAAGTGAATACGTAACTTTAATCTGTATTGTGGATGTTGCTCAAATGGTATTTTTCTCGAACGCTTGTAGGTTTTAATACAGATGAAAATGAAAGTTGCTGTTGAATAATTTCATCATCATAATCATTATACCAATATATTTGAGGTTGGCGTAGTATGTCTTATTCTTCCATACTTCTCTATTACTCGTCATCTCAGCATTCACCATCTCGATTTTGTGCCGAGTTTATAAAACTAATTATCATTGGCACGAAAAGTTTGAAATAAAATGTCAAAGTTATAAAATTGAAATCATTCTTCAGATTCTTATATCAAAGGGAAGGGAAGGTTATCTTAGTATTCAGAGGATTGTAATAACACGCCTCTTTTGTCAGATATGACCAAATTATACGACCTTTCCATGTTCAAGTCATGTGGCTGCGCACTTATGTGCCCTTGGCGAAAAAAGAACCACTTATCAGCCTTACTTGGCAAGAAAACACAGCATCTTACGAGTCACTTGAGAAGACACAACGATGCCTAAGAGAGCCTCGCAGTAAATTATCGGATCCGATTATCTCAAGACAACTCACGTATGTTAGCAAGGTTTATTTTATTTACTCGTTCTCGTTTTAATTCTGGGAAAATTCGAACTTAGTTTTTCTGTATATCTTCCCTCTTGTACCGCATCTCGCTCTATCATCTGCGCACTTAATGATGTATTTGCTGCCTTAGTGGGTAGGGTTCGCGTAGCTGAGTTTTTGGCTAAATAAATTAATTTGAACTTATTTGAAATCGATACGCTAAAAATAAGAATCGAGTCTTTCTATCATGTAAGAGTTAAAGACGTTCAATTTACTTATAATTTACTCTAAAAGCAAGAGTATGACAGTAAAATCAAAGCCATGAAATTCAAAGAGCAATAAATTCATTCATCTCCCCACACAATATACAATTGTCAGTCGACTTTGCACATCACTGAAAATCCCCTGAGATTTGAGCGGGAGCCGCAATATCTTTTGATGCGACGCAACCGACAAAGAAATAGATAAAACGAAACATTTCTGTGAACAATCGAGGGGAAGAAAACGTAAAAGACGACTTTGATATTACTTGGAGGCATTATTCTTGGAAACAAATATATTTGTCGGTTAAGGATCTCAAAGACAAAGAGAACTATTTATCTATGCTCAGAATGCGTTCTATTGAGAATTTTGCTTTGAAAGAGCCTGAAGTTAGGTATACGACTACAAAGGAAGAATGCTGATCTCCTAAGGCGCCAGAAAACTATAAGGGGATGGGAATGACGTCACGTGCTAGCCCTGGAGGCTTTTATGTCGTATCTTAAAATGAAAAGCGTTTTATGCTTCTCAATATTAAAGCCATGTGGAGTGATGACGTAAGTTAAAATTGCGAAGTCATACAGTTTACAGTATCGATAAAGTACGACAAAGATAATATTTAGATACGTGATGACTGTTTTATCAATGATGACGGCCAGATAATTGCAAATTCGAAGATGATCAAGCATTTTTGGTTTCCATGGACTCGAGTTTTTGCCTACTTAGTTTATTTTTCGTGTAAAAAAACTTTTGTGATAAATATGTGAGAATTAAAAACATAATTTATAAATTTACTATCAACCTTAAGAAGATACATTATATATATTACGGTAACAATTTGTTAAACTTTACTAATGTTAGTTGCTCTGGAAAACTTAATTTTCCGTTCCGGCGCCGCAAGGAAGGTTTTACTTTAGGGTATTTGGTCGACGGATGAATTAATTAGAAGTTAACACCTAACTTGGGTAAGATAAAGGCCTTAAGTTAAGCTTGACCAGTAATTGAACTATAATGGGTTCTTGATCTTACTACCTACCTTTAGAAAACGATTAAGCACCTACGTCTATTTGCCGTGCGACAACGAAAAAACTTGACCAAAATGTTTGTTAATTTTGCATAACACAGATTTGCGTGTAAAATACGAATGATGACCTTAAAGATTATAAGCATTACCCTAAGACGCTTGCAACCTAGGTCTTAAGACTTGATAACGTTATCGATTTATCATGATCAAAGCGTGTTATGACATACAATCTGATTAAACTGTTACTAACCGTTTGTTATTCCTCATTAGCCTTGCAGGAGGTAATTATTGATTGTGTATATAAAAAAAAACAATATGTTTTCGTGAATAATATAAATATCTAAGAAAGGAACATAATGTGAAGAGAAAAATAACATAAATACCTAAGATGTTCTCAACAATTCGTTTACCTAATATATATTTTCCTCAAATCAAGTTTTTGTTGAAAATTTTAAGCAAAAAGTTAAATTGTTGAACCTAAATCGATTCTACCAGAAAACCATTACCCAGTTAATAGATTCTTACTGCTGGAAATTAAGCACAGGTGTCTTTCGATTAATTTCCTAGTCGATTGTGACACTGCAAGGCCAGGGTCAAAGGCAGTCAACTGCTAATAGCAAGCTGCTACGTTTTCATTAAACCTTCTACTAGAATTTATGAACGTATTTATTTTTAATTGGTATGTCTATGTATCTCTATGCCAATACGGGAATAATGCCAGCGATATGATTAAAGGTTTTTATTTATGATAAATAAACTGAATAAATAAACAGTCTTCCAAACGTATTAAAAACAAATATAAATAATTCATTAAACTTTGTGTGTGTTAAGAATTGGTCTATGCTTTCATTGCTATGCTACGAATAGTTTTTTTCACACCGATATAGCCAATAGGAAAGGACATGATAGTCATCTAGTAAACCCTATAATACCATAATGTATGGCTAACCCAAGGAGTAATAATAGATAACCCAAGACTCTATTCTGTATACCGTTAACTTTAACGGTACTTAAAATGGACAATTAATGACATCAATTAGGGAGTATAACATAAAAAGATATGAGGCCTTAAGCACTTAATGATACGCAATAAAAGTAAACTAGTAAATCAGGGCTCAGTGGCTTAATTACCGGCAGGTTACGTACGGCAAGGTTTTGATCATGAGCAAGCAAATAGCGTCGACCTTGTGGCGTTACGTCACGACACACCCACTAAACGAACGTGAGCTAGTGACGGAACGTGACTGTCCGTTCGCCTGACATGTCTGTATACGTGATGGTACGGATAAATGGAATTTGACTTGAAAAAACGATGATTTAAAGATACTCGTAGTACTTGATTAAATAAAATGAAAAAAGAATAGTTTTTCTAAAAAGTTCGTAACTGGAAATATTAATTAAACTGCATTTGGCTCTATTGTTTTATTAGATATAATGAACTAGCAAAATGTGCGTGTAAATGAGTACACCTCTGCCTAACCCCTCGGGGATTACAGGCGTTATGTTATGTAGTATTAACACAGTGAAATCACATAATAATTATGAATACAATGTACATTGAACTTGCTAGTAAGATTGATAATAATACAATGCTACAATTTAATGTGCAAGTTACACAATCTATTATTTTATGCCTGAAATGTAATGTATACGATCTTACGGTATCGTCTACGTAAAACTAGTTCAAACTAGGTATACCCGGGCTGCGGGTTGTTCGAAAGAGATACCGCGGCCCCGGACACAAAGGGTCAAACCGGACAAAATTTAGTCAGTCTGACACTCGCTTCCGCCCAGAACGGGAGGAGTCATTTGATGATTTTCCAACGTCGAAAAACAAAACTAGGCATACCTATAACTTTTCAAGAAATTGTAGTTTCTACAGCTACCAATGTTTTCATCGTGAAAAATTCAACAGCTGAAAAGTCTTGGAAAATCCCGGAAAATTCAATGCAAACACCTCATTTCTCTAAGTATACTTTAAAAGCAGGATATCAGCAGCTGCAGTAAGCAGCTTTTCCTACGGTTTTCCCTGAAAATACTTGGTGAACAATAGAATTTATTGTGTACTCTTAGGAAAATAAAAACAGCTGAAAGGCTAGGTACCAATTTAATAGATAAAACTTTGGTTCTTCTGTCGAAGAATATTACATAGGAAAATGTTTAAATAAATTCACTAATTGCGGTTTATTTATATTTGTGATAATGATAAGAAGTTAATATCCTCTGTCTTGGTATGGTCATGTAGCGAGGGATGAAACGCATGTGACTAAAAATGTGATGGATATACAGGATTGTGTAAGGAATGATATGAAGGAGAAAGGAGTAAATGCCACCGTGACGTCTAACAAAGACGAATGGAAGAAGAAAACGTGTTGCGCCGACCCCAAATAGAATGGGATAAGGGCAGAAACATGATGAATGATGGTTAGAAGTAAAACGGGATATTCACCATGTTTACTGTTTGTTTCGAGTTCCTGATATTTCAGTGTTGATGATATATTAGCGACCATGTCGGTTCAAAAATTTATGTGGTTTGAGTGTTTAAAACCCTAAATATTTTCCGAAAAAATGAAAATACTGTTTCTATAATTATAATTTGTGCGTATGACAGTAGAGCAGTGAGGCCGGCTTAATCGACGACGTGGAAAATCAATATGGATATTGACTTCAGGACTGACGAATGTTTGCTTGGGGTTGGCACAGGTTACTTGGAAACCGAATAGTCTGACTTACCGAAATAGATATTATTGATTGAAAAGGCGTTCTATTATATCGCAATGAATAGCTCTAAAAGTTGAAAGGCTCCATATTTGAGTATTGTAAACTATCGCATTTAGGTACTACCGAATTGACTGAGGGTCTACCAATTTTCAATCTTATTGTTTAACTCATAAGGGTAAAAGGACAGGTAACTGACGGTCAGTCATTTTTCTCCCTAATTGGTTCAAAAGTGGCAGACAGTCAGTTAACTCAGTAGTATATGTAATTGATTCATAGCAATGAATCACTTACATATACCACTGACTAGTACCAGGGTCTCTATAATCCTGCTGGATTGGTACTAGTCTACCGAATCATCCTATTGTCTATTGTGATGAGATAAAACAATACGAACTTTTATTAAAACATCACTAACAATTACCATGGTACGAGTCAGGAAAGGCATAGAGAAAAAGCGTTTCATGTTATGGAATAAGATGTTTTATAAATAAAGGCATTATTAACTCCTGAATTATTGGAAAAGTATGTTTCTCACGAAGTTTTTAATACATAACAACATCACGCCTGTAATCCCCGAAGAGTTAGGCAGAAGTGCACGTACGAACACGCTCATTTCGCCAGTTATGTTTAAGTCCCATGTAATAGAGGACGAGCCTATTGCCAGTTGAGTTTTTAATAATGTTATTTTAATTGAGTGTTAAGTTTCTCGAAATGCAATTAGTAGATATTTGAATTATTCTTTTTAACGGTAATGTTTTCTACTTCGAAATCTAGACGTAGTAATGAATTTAGAAACTAAGAAGTAGTAATTGGAAGAGAAATGCGCTTTTACGAATATTAATTTTTAGTTTTAATTGTAAATTACTCAAACATGTCGCATTATAATGCTAAATGTTGGAAGCCAAGATTTAGCATTATACTTAAAAAGTGGACAGAAAGTAATTAAATTAGCATGTTTTTGTGTGCACTCTAGTAATTTTCCTTCGTCAAATAGAGTAGGTACGCGAAGCTATCATTAGTAATTCTGTTCTAGGCTAGTAGTGGTGTTTGAAGTGGCATACTGGCACATTGACTCGGCAATAATGTTAGTAGGTAATGTTACTACAAGTTACGACATACTGACATCTGTTACACGGACTTTATGTTGACCAATTAACAGTTATTGCGTACATCACGGGCAAAATAGTTAATAAAAAAGTGGTAATATGTTTTACTCACACAAAAAAAAATTGGTTGCCTGTAAAGTCGGTATACGGGCGAAAGTTTTACGTGACAACGAAAATAGAAGCGCAAGACATGAACCGGTGTGTATGCCTATCTCTCTCACTCTCTCTCTCTCGCTCTGGACGCGTGCCTCTCACTCGCTCTCATTGTGAGCGCATAACGTGAGCGGAGCGTAACGCAGTTTCTTGAAGTGTCACCCGGCAAACCAATTTATAAGACGTTGTCACGTCAAAAGTGATATTTAGTTCCGTATTATTATGACCTACGACTATTTAAGATCTACCAATCAATACGCGTTTCCTTACACTTCAAGGAACATTTTCACAGTGACCTCACAATTTTCAGATAAACATATTGACGCTAATAAATTGTGAAGGTATCGAAAACCAGTTAATATAAAGATTAAATAATGACTTGTCATAATCATAAAGTTAATATAAACATGATTACCAATCTCTCAGGCAACTATGTACTTTAAGATTCTAGATGAGATTTTCAATAGATAATTTTGTTTTGTTCAGTAAAGTTTCTGAATATAATAGTGACTTCTAATTTAGTTAAAAACAAACTCTGATTACAATGAGTAGAGTTTGAATCAATACTTACACAAGGTAACCATAGCAACCTGTGAGTCAATAGAAAATAGATTTTGCCAAGTCAATTATCATACACTAGCAGAATCTTTACGATATTTTGAATAAACGCAGTAAGTTACATAAGTCATAAGTTGCTGCCTTTATTCATGGCATAACTATGCAGAACTCCCCGTCACCCCTCTAGACGGATCGGTGACCCCTTTTAGAACTCGTTCAAATGTGCCTAAGGACCCCTATTATCTGAAAGAGTAGGGAAGCTTAGAGAATGGGTCCCTATAACTTCCCCGAGCCATGTATTTAAAATACTCGTAAAAAGCGTGTACTCTATTTACAAGTGATATGAAAGTTAAATGATGTTTTCAAATATCAACTGGGAACAATTAATTGATTCGTTCCGACGTCGTCGTCAAGCAAACTTGGCCGATTAAAAAATATCCCTACCTGTCTAAAAGAACCTCTAGTAAAGTTTTCTGTTCTGATTCGCAGAATTTTGTGAAAGTAAAATAATACCAGCCAAGAAATTATTTACATTTCAGAAAAGATAACAAGCAACGTTTATCTTTGATATCTTTATAAAGATAGAAAACAGATTTTTATTTGATCAGTTACATCTGTGAATGAGACCTTATTTTTACCGAAATCAATATAGCTACATTAGTTTTAATTTCTTTCCCTATGAATAAAACTTTCATAACAGGCATCTTTAGACGATTCATACATAAACTTACGCCCCTTTCCCATGAGGGTAGGCAGAAACCACCGAACGCCACCTGCTACGATCTCCTTTTGCCTCGTCCATCTTCATACATCTGGCCATACACGCTCACCGGTTGGGACTACTACGCACCTATTCTGAAGACCCTCAACAATAACGATAGTACTTATAAATGTTATTATTAAATCAAATCCGTAGAGTGGCGGGCCGGAAGTGTGCCAATGTCAGGGCGAAATTTATTTCCTCATAGCATTGCGCTCGCGATTCTATTGCCATCATAACACGGAATAATCTAACAAGCGTAGGTAACAAACACTTCCTTATGTAAACATTCATTAGTTTATGTACGTTTGCTAATAAAATCTGTGATTTGTATATTTGTACACGGCTAGCTTCGGAAATTGATATTTATTCCATACATAAGAGTCATGGTGATTCGTCATCGTCACTATATTTCAAAGTTACGACTCTATTTCATCAGTTTTCACTCGGTTCCGTTTATCAAAATAAAAAAATAGTTTTTCATAATTTCCACCAAAACATTAAAGTGTAACAGAGGCCTTGTTTAGCTACCGCAAGTTTGTTGACATTACCGAACCACGTGAACTTTGACGCCGGGCGTAAAGTTCAAAACAAACATTTACATGACAATTGCACGGCGGATGTGAGCTGACACCGGTATTGACACCTGACACTATCATTTCTAAATACAAACTAGACCGATGTACACATAGATAATACGATTTGCCGTAAGAGCTGAACACTTCCGCCAACTCGGAACCATGACCTAAACGAAAATACGCGGTCATCGATCTCTTGATTTAGCCGGTAATAAAATGGAAAAGTTACCTTGTTGAGTCCTGGGTGTCGGAGGCGGTCTAGGCCGGAGACTTGGCTCGAGGCCGTGCTGTCTCCGGAGCCCCATAGTCCGATGCGATCGCGTTCCATGTCGTGCGTACACTTCCCTGCGCTGGCCGCGTGCGACTGCTTGCCGTGGCCGACCGTGGCGCTCGTTTTGTCTCGTTGAGCGGGGGGCGCTGGACTCATCGCGGTCTCGCTCCTGGGAAAGCAGGAAAATTTTCAGCGATAACGTACTAACCGCACTGCGGTCTCTTCCGCTTGATAACAGATGGCGCTGACCCCGCAACTGTACCGTGGGAACTTTGCAGTAGGTATTGTTTTGCATTTATTCGTTATACAGGTCAGGTCAGCTACTTGACAAATGAAGCTGTATTTTTCATTGTTATAGGGAGTTAGAATTTCAGTTTCTGAATTATATAACTATGAATTGGTGTGTTAGGAACACATTTTGAATAAGAATATAGGCATTTGCTACCTACTTATAAAATAATCAATAGTCAAACCACAATTAAAACATGATTATTATTATTGGGGTCATTGACATTATTGTAGCAATCTGAGCATTGGAGGAAACTGCGGTTTCAGTTCTACATGTAGGTATTGTTTTTATTATCTTTTGTGTTAGATAGATATCAGTAATATTAATTAGTTTAATTTCAACCGTACGCTATGTAACACGCGGCACCCGAGATACATAGAATCGTCTCAAGTTATTTCTATTAAATAAAATATTCGAGGTACAACATCCAATGTAAGTTTAAAACATAGGTAACAAACTGTCATACATATCTAAAACTTTTTCTTCCAATAAAATTTTAATTCGCAGATCTTAGATTCTCTATACAGAGATTTAGCTTACTACGATCTAAGCACTTACTTGTTAGTTATGTAAGTATAGTTATATGTATTCGTTTGATACAATACATTAGGGTGTTTTTTACACCTGAATGTATAAATACTGTGATTTAAAAAATACTTACGAAATTATTTCATGCATTATTTAGTACTTCATTCTATTATCATACTGTATTTATCATTATCTTGGTTATCACATGTAAATTCCCTATAATCACATAAACTTTAAAACCAGTAGAACCTTTTTTTTTTGGGGTTTGGGAAATCATCAAATAACCCCTCCCGCTCTGGGCAAAGCGGAAGGGAGTGTCAGACTTCTACTGACTAAAAACCACCCATGTTCCTTCTTAGCCCTTGTGCCGAGGCCGCGGTATCTTTTTCGAACAACCCACAGCCCCGACGGGAACCAGTAGAACCTAAGATTACAAAAAAAAACAACAACTTTATTAAGTTTTTCTAAGTCACAGGTGCTACGCAACTTGCTACGAGGCTACAGCGCTACGAAGCTCTACAGCTAAGGTCTACGGCCTACCTACGAGTTGCGAGACAGGAACGACCCCCTTTCTGACAAGGACAGCTCATACGACAACACTATCTGAAATAATTTTGCTATTTTATCATTCAGAGAAATTATTATTTATTTTATTGCAGATTTTGATAAAACTGTCAAAAACAAAGCATTTATTTCAAGTAGGTCTATTGAACTGCCGAAACAAAGATAACAACATAATGAAGCTACAGTCCCAGTCACAAGCTATACAGGGTGTAAACGAACCCTTCACGCATCCGACAACCAAGCATTCTGTACATCAAACTAAGTGGGCCCTACGCAAAAATTTTTGCTGGGAAATGACTTTTTTTTTGGGGTCAAAAATCACATTTTACGGTAAAACTCAAAGTAGCAGTCTTAAAACATTGTGCTAGTGGATGCTTTGAATAGTAAACGGGTCATGGAGGTAATTTAAGTAAAGTTAAAACCTGAAATACTTGTATTTACTAGTATTTACAAAAAGAGCTGTGAAAAATTTGGAACTTTGACCCCCAATATCTCCGTAGCTAGGAGGTTCCCAGGTATGGTCTAGAACAAAAAAATGGTCGCAGTGGTGGGGAGAACAAATGCCCTTCGTTTGCGTTTAGGGTACTTTTACACCCTATATAAACTTTGAAAATGTAGCCGACCCCAACATAGTTGGGAAAAGGCTAGGCAGATGATGATAAACTGTGAAAATACTGTAGTTGCCAAGAAACTCCATGGATTTTGGACTACTAGTAGTATTGAAACTTTGAATACTGTACTATGATAATTAATATTTTTCAAACGTTGATTAGTTATAAAAATATAAACATAAAGACTGTGTCACAAAGTCGAGTAGGTATTGTTCAGACAGTGTTGACTATGACGTATTCCAGTATTCCGAAAATGGGTTCTTAAGAAATAGGAAAATTCTAATAGCCAAACCTCTAGATTGGCATTACTATTTATTAGTGTTTTTTTAAATCTCACGCTGATAATATCAAAACTAAGATTTTTATAGAAAAGAGATAATTTTGCTTCAAATAGCGGAGAATTCATGCCTTGCATAAAATAACTTTATCTGTCTATAAAACTATTCAGCATAATAAAATAATCTATTAGTTTTATCTTATAAGTATACAAATCGCACTCGAATCACACCGAACCCCGATTTAATCTAAGAGTAAATACAACAATATCATTACGAGAAACTAGATACTTCTTGCATAAAATCCCTACTAAGTGAATTATGGTTAACCTTTCAACAAAATAGTTTGAAACCTTTAAACTCTGGGTCTTCGTGCCGAGGTAATAGTATGTGGACCTCAATAATTGGGTTGCTACTAAAAAAATCGAAAATAAAATCAAAATAAATATTTTAAACCAACAATAACAGTGGCTGAAGCACAAACTGTACGTATCTCATGTAAATTAATTCATGCACAATCATCAACACTGCATAAAATAAAATTGGTAAGGCACTCAGTGAATTATTATTTTTAAAATTACTCCTTGATTACACTAGAAAAAAAAAACATAGTACTTGACAACAATTCTTTGCTGGCTTTCATATTATTGAGAAGGTGTCTTCAAGGAGTTACAGTTAATTTTACCAACTTTTTACTTAACTTATTAACCCAGGTGTAACGTAATAACAAAGGTAGATTTTGAAATGCTTACCGTTTATTTTTGTTACTGTCAGACGAGCCATTCAGTTGACGTGCGTCAAATTGTCCATGGGACTTTACTTTGCGCGACAGGAATTCCATTTTTGAATTATAACTTTTTTTTAAATATAGTTTTTAAAATTCAGAAAATAGGTTTGAATATTTAAGTCTTTCAAAATCAAAATCAAAATCAAAATCAAAATCAAAATTCATTTATTCAAACTAGGCTGATAATCAGCACTTTTCGAACGTCAAAATTTACTTTACTTTACTTATTTACAAGTGACAGTCCCCCAAAACGCCCACCCTTCGACACTTCCTAGTGTTTTTGCTGGAAAGAAGAAGTGGCGGAACAAACTCTCCAGCAACACATCTGTCTGTTTGGTTAGAAGAACCAGACTCGATACAATACTATGTGTAAGTTAATATTACGATTGACTACAATCAATAATAAAAGGTATATAATAATAAAACATAAAAAAAGACATAACATATTACATCAGTAAACTAATTTTGGAGAAAGAACATAAATTACAAACATTGTCTTGTGTTCAACTCAACGACCAGCTATTCTTATCATTTAAGTAGTCGTTAATGGAATAGTAAGCTTTTGAACAAAGATTAGATTTCACTTTGGCTTTAAATGCATTAAATGGCAAGTCTAAAAAAGAAGATGGCAGTTTGTTATAAAATGTTATACCGAGCCCTACGAATGAATTATGAACTTTGTGAAGCCTGTGAAAAGGAGCGCGTAGTTTATGCTTATTTCTGGTGTTAAAGTTGTGAATATCACTGTTTTTAGTGTACAGGTGAATATTTTGTCTAATATATAAAATGTTGGCAAAGATGAACTGAGAAGCAACCGTGAGAATACCAATCTCCTTAAAAATATCTCTAAGAGAAACTCGGGCACCCAGCTGATAAATTGCACGAACGGCTCGCTTCTGCAGAACAAATATATTTTGAATATCAGCAGCTTTGCCCCACAGCAGAATACCGTAGGACATAACGCTGTGAAAATAACTAAAGTAGACTAACCGTGCTGTATCAACGTCAGTGAATTGTCTTACTTTTCTGACGGCGTATGCGGCCGAACTTAGCCTTCCCGCTAGGCTTGATATGTGTAATCCCCATTGTAATTTTGAATCTACTGTTATGCCCAGAAATACAGCAGAGTCGGCAGTTTCCAGCTCTTGATTGGCGAGGATAATATTGGGACCTAGATTTCTGACATTGGGTAAAGCGAACTTAATTATTTTAGTTTTCTTGGCATTAAGAACAAGGTTGTTTGTTGTGAACCAATCCGTGACCATTGATAGCGTGCTATTTACGTCGTCAAAATTGTGTCTATTCCTATCTACTTTAAAGATAAGAGAGGTATCATCTGCAAATAGTACAACGTCACAAAAACCTTTTAAATAATATGGTAGATCATTAATATAAACCAAGAATAAAAATGGACCCAGTATTGAACCTTGAGGTACACCAAGCCGAACCGGTAGTCTGGAAGATTTCGCGCCATTTACGTCTACACATTGGAATCTATTTTGTAAATACGAATCTATCACATTTAGGGCCTCGTTTTGAACACCGTAATGACGCAGTTTCCGTAAAAGCGTATCGTGATGTACGCAATCAAAAGCTTTAGAGAGATCGCAGAAAACACCGATTGCATTTTGCGCGTTCTCCCATGCGTTAAATATGTGTTTTAGCAAAGCAACACCTGCATCCGTAGTCGAACGACCCTTTGTAAAGCCATATTGATCATTATGAAGGAGATTATTTAAATTAAAATGTACTAACAACTGTTTGAGAATTAATTTTTCAAAAATTTTGCTAAATGCAGGTAAAATAGAAATTGGTCTAAAATTGCCAATATCATTTTTACTACCAGATTTAAATAGAGGGATGACTTTACTGCTCTTCATAAGATCAGGGAAAGTCCCCAAATCAACGCATTTATTGAAAGTGACAGCAAGACAGGGGGCTACAATGTCGATTATGTTACTTAATAGTTTAATAGAAATGCCCCAAAAATCACCTGTGTTTTTAGACTTAAGTGAATTAAAAACGTTAACCACATCACGAGGCGTTACATGTTCGAAACTAAATACGTTACCACATTTAGACACGCTGCTATGCAAAAGATCTTCGGCTTTAGACGGCGACGAACTTAGGGAACGAGTCGTCGCTATAGGTATGCTGGCAAAATACTCATTAAAAGCCTCGGCTACGTCGGCTGCTTTATTAACTAATTTGTTACCCACCATGATCTCAAGGTGATTATCTTGTGTAACAGATTTACCCGTTTCATTGTTAATGATTTTCCAAGTGGCTTTAACTTTATTATTAGAATTTTTAATGGTCTCGCTTAAGAATTTTGATTTTGCAATAATACAAATTTTTTTAAATAATTTGGAATAATTTTTAACATACTCTAGAAAAGTTGTATCAAACCTGTATTGTTTAAGACCATACAACTCGTATAATCGGGCTCGACTTTTGTAAATACCTGGTGTGGCCCATTGGTTGAAGCCCACAGAAGGTCCCTTAGTGTTAATAGTTTTAGACTTAAAAATAGATTGGTATTCATTTTGCACAACATCAAAAAGGGCTTTATAAATTTCATTAGGAGTTTCGTGCTCTACTATTGACGGTGTTACTTTAAGTGCTACATTATTTTTAAATTTATTGCAACGACTAGCTGTATGAGGCCTGCATTCTATTTTCTGCGGCTTTTTATTTAATGGCATAGGGAAGCTAGCTTTTAAGCCACAGTGATCAGACGATAAGTCATTTAACACTAATTTGTCCTCGGCAACACAATCACTAAACATATTATCAAGACAAGTTGATGAAGAAGCCGTGATCCTTGTTGGTTCAAAAAACAGGTTAACTAAATTAAACGATCTAAACAGATTGAGAAATCTGATACTTAATGGAGTAACATCTAAGATATTAACATTAAAATCTCCACATAAAATTATAGATTTATTACTAGATTTTAACTTATTAAGTGAATCCTCCATTACAGATTCAAAACGAGTAAAGTCCCCAGAAGGGGGTCTATAAACACAAATTATTAAGTATCGCTCGAGTTCAACGCAAGACAACTCAATAGTGCGCTCAATGGAAAGATTAACTAAGTCTAAACGTTGTTTACATTTTAATTTGTTTGATACAAGAATTAAAGATCCACCGCGAATAGCATTTTTTCTCACAAAGGCACTCTGTACGGTATAGAAATCATCATTGATAAATGCTACTTCATGTTCCTTCAACCAATGTTCAGTTAGACATAAAACCTGAACATCATAATTCTCCATAAACAAACTTAACTCTAATTCTTTGCCAGATAACCCCTGCATATTTTGATGAACAACATTCAACACATGCAGCCTACCTGTTGTCGCACCTAACAGTTTAAACTACAAGGTGTATCAATAAAAGAGTTAGTATCTGTATAAGTGTTAGTTACAAAAGCAGTATTAGTATCACTACTAACAGAAAACGTTGGTAAACACATACCAGTGTCGCTGTGTATATTGTATGCTAAAAGGTTAGCAATACGTCGCTTAGAACTAGGTGGTAAAAACATTGTAAAGTTAGTCAGTCTGTAATCAGAGATAAATTGATTACAATCAAAATATAAAATAGCGTCACTGTGACGACATGTCCTATTATAAATTAACAAGTTTAAATCATATATGTACCTATTTTGCTCAATGGACAAATATTGAGAATAAGGTGGTCTGATTATATGTTAAAGTTATAGAATTTAATTTAGCACATGTTTTATATAAATAATAAATAAGTTAACTGATTGCCAGGGAGCTCTTACGAACTCTAAATGACAACTAAAGGTTGGAGAGTGATCCGTTGAACATAATTGACTTATCAATATCAATAAGATGATACTGGACCAACTGTGAACCTCCAGCCATCACGCGGCGCATAAATAAATAAACCGAACGCGCGTGATCGCTGATTACTTAAGTAATTGTAAAAATGAGCGCTACACAAATATTGATAAATGCTAATTTTGCGTAACTGTGTTTGTTACTAAAGAGATATTTTGATGACACTCACCTGTTTTGTCACTGAACTTTATTTCCCTATTGGGATTATTGTTAGCACAGTGGGGCAGTACGTCCCGGCCGGAGTCGCATACGCAATAAAGTGCTAACTTTGAGATGACTAGTGCTTATAACTGCGATAGATCATCTCCATTCGAGCTTAGAGTGATAGTTCTGGTGGTATGATAAACAGCTGATTCTAATTTATAATCACAAATACAAATCATGAGAGAATTGGAAGTTGCTAGTATAGGTGGAAATACGCCGTCAATTGATGATTGTACTTTTGTGAACTCGTCGAATGAATCGATTTTACAAAAATACATAAATGTAGAATTAACTGAGCCCTTCGTTCGCGTGAAATTATTATTAAAATACTACTGAAGTTTCTATAATATAATAATGGTATTCGAAAGACACGTGACGCCATCTATTATTATAAGAACGTTGTTTTCCTGAACATCACTTTTTTGGGATGAAAGACACCCTATTTCTTTCTTCTATTTTTGTACCTAACGACGTATATTATTATGCAAAATTTCAGGATGAACAATCGGATCAATGGTATAGGAACCTAGAGAGTACACAAACATTCATTTTTATTAATATAGATAGATAGTTTAATTGTAAGTAGGTACTTATGTTGTTGGGTTGTGTGGTAGTTGAGACTTTTCGTGATTACGAAAAGTCTGGTATAAAACTAAAATGTCTTCTTTTATGATTATAAAAGAAGACATTTTAGTTTTATGCCAGTTGTGTAATAAATAGGAAGTATACCATCCGGAAATGTGGGTCGTCCGGCGGCGAGATGGCATCGGGGGAAAAACTTAGATGAGACTAGCACAGAACCGTAGTTATTGGCATAAGAAAAGAGAGGTTTATACCCAGCAATGGGTGAATTCAGGCTGTGAATGGTGATAATAGTAATTCCATCCAGAGCACACAAAATAAGAGCATATTAAACTTTTAGTAGCATGAACAGTGTTCCACAAAGCAAGGACATTATAGACTTTGATTAAAGATATCGATGGTTAATAAAAGTTTTCCTGTACATCTGCTTGGGTCAGGTGTAGGCCGAGTAACAGACCACTTGGCTCCGGATACCCAACGAGGTTCTAAAACAACATGGTACCTTGTAGACTGATCATACTTTACCACATGACACGTGATATTTGGTAAGCCCGCCGCACTCACTGTGACTTTTACAAGTGTATTCTAATCGAGGTGGCACTGGTGAAGAGTTGAGAGAGAAGGATATAAGGGGAAGGAGGAGGCCCCCCTTGTCCAGCAGTTAAGGTGGTATATAAAAAGTGCCTAATAGTAGTATTGAGTGAGTGACTTTTAAATTACCTTACCTAAATGACGGTTCGAACATTACGGGCAACATGATTACATGACGCAACACTTTTAAAGTTTTCGTCATTAAGTAAATGGGCGAACAAAATCGCGTGATAAAATTAGTCATTAAAATATAAATAGATGTATCAGTAGGTATTCAAATGACCTGTGTATGTTATCAACAGTTTAACGGAAATTAACCGGTAACCAGTGATATGGATCAAAACAAGAACTTTAAAGTGAAGTGTTTAAAAATATGAGTGGTGTTAAAAACAACAGCCTGTAGTACTAACTACTACTGTCAGTCAACTCTGTGCTTACGTTACGTATTTCACTCTTTGTTATGAAATCATTGTTTGTAGATTAGATAAGTTATTTTCCTAAAATATTTGCATATTTTTTCAAGGTCGTAGTTACTTTAGCAATTTTGATCGTACAGTAAACGAATAACGGTAAGAAAAAATTACAGGTTGCTTTAGTGGACTCTATATATCAAAGCCACCAACATATCAGCGACTTTCGTAAGCGTTCAGTTGTCACGCCCGCAGACATGTGGCTTTGGTGTGTAGAGTCCATAAAGTTATAAACATGTTGATGTTACCGAAATCATCGTTATCTAACTAGCTTTATCCAAACTTTGTTGGGGTAGGCTTCCAGACTAATCGGATTTTGCATAGAACGACTCCATATCTGACCTCCACAGCCCTTTTATTAGGTGACACAATACCTCTCGGTAAGACTGGAAGATATTAGGTACAGAAATCATTAAACGATAGTCCACCCTCTTGTGTAGTTGAAAAATGACTTTATAGTAGTCTAGAAATATTCACATTGAATCTTCCTAGGTTGTGATAAAGGGAGCAATCCAGGATCAATATACTATTGCAAAAATCATAGACACTTCTAGTGTCTATTAAAAAGATTAGTTACAATGTCACTGTTATAGACAACGAATGTCGTAGAAGTTTATTAAATGCGCGGGAACTGTCATGGCGGACATGACATGACGTTCGCATGACCTGCGTATGCACACGATCAAGATCAGGCCAAGGGTAGGACAACGCATGTTGTAGAGCGTGATAGGGCAACACCTATTGGTAGGTTATATAATTGATAATTAGATATTTATGTGACATAAATAAACACGATTATTAACAATTTTCTTATGATATATAACTAAAATGCTGGAGTAGATCTGTCTGTTCGTATGTGTGGTCGGTGCCAAAAAAATGGGATGAAATTCGTGGCCTTTACTTTCAAGAACTTGGAAAATCCTCGAAGTCTTTTTTTTTTTTTTTAAACTTTGCCCCACACTTTTTTTTTTAACTTTTCTCCTGTGTGTCGTGGGTGCGTTTACAAACACTTAGACTCACATACACAAACACACCCAAACCCGAAACAACTATCTGCAGGCCATACAAATATTTGTTCCGTGCGGGGATCGAACCCGCGACACGCAGCGCAGCAGTCCAATCGCTCAGCCACTGCGCCAACCGTGCAGTCTCCATTGTTTTTCAATTTTCCCTTGTCTTAATTGCCATAACTCTATTCAATATAAAACGACTACTTCTTATTCTTACAATTGGCGTGAAAAGATAAGCTATGTACAGATTAACTCACTCTATATATGTTTCAAACCGTCATTATTACATGTATTGCCATTTTGGTTAAAGCAAATATTCGTTTCTTAACGATAATTTGTGGATTCTTCTATAGAGTAAGAAGTTAACTGTATATTACGTGAAGACTGAAGGCGAAAACGAACGCGATCTTCTCTGCCTGTTACGTTTACAATCAACGAATACATACCGACAGTAAGGCGAGGTTCCACAGGGTCTTTTTTTTTGGAGGCTAGGAAATCATCAAATGACTCCTCCCGCTCTGGGCGGAGCGATAGGGAGTGTCAGACTTCTACTGACTAAAAACCACCCATGTTCCTTCTTAGCCCTTTGTTTTCGAGGCCGCGGTATCTCTTTGTGTATTTCTTACATACCCAAATAAACCTACTCGTTTTTCCCATGGGGGCAGGCAAAAACCAAAGAACGCCACCAGCTACGATCCTTTCAAACTCATTTTGCTTCGGCAATGGGGTCTTACCCCGTGGAATAACTTCTATTTCGACCTTTATATGGGCGAAGTGTTTAATAAAATATATAATAATTCAACACCAAACTTGTCAAAATCAACAATTATGAGATCAATGATAGACCATTCTGACACTATTGAATAGCAGACTCGAGGCCCTGTAGAGAAAATAAAGGAATTAAGTACCCTAGAAGAATACTTATATTTTTCTCAAAATTCAAATTCAAATTCATTTATTTGCTAATATGGGTAATTACATAAAGTTGTTAAAATTTAAAAATAGTTCAACCATATTACGCCTTAAGGCATGCAAATTTAAAGCTTGGTCAAAGCTATCACAACATTATTTTTATTATACAGTTAGTTGCAACAATAATTTATAATTAATAATATAATTTTGGTAATTTCACCGTGATAAATAATAATGAAACATTAGCAAATAACAATGTCACTAGAATAATTAAATAATTAAAATTTAACATATTAATGTATTAAAATATTGAGAATGTCAAGATATATTTGTACATAAATGTCAAAAAATAATAATAACAGATAAATAATTAATCAGTGCAATAATTACATGTCACATCAACAACGCATCTCACCGAATTGAATAATTCGTAAAACGAGGAAGTGGTGAATAAATAAGTACTATGTAGTGCAGCTGATTACGATTATCTACATGTCAAGTGCATAGCCGTTTAACCTATACCAGGCTTATCGCTTGATGTGAGGTCAGCTGTCACCATACCTACACTGTGGTTTGAAATGCTTGCTATTTGTGAAACCACAACAAAGAAAACGAGCTAAAATAGGTTCAGGTTTAAGCATTTTTCCTGGGGGAAACAAAAATAAATTCTGATGAATTGTTTGTGCAAGGTGTGGGTACAAGGTAAAATGCAACGGGTGGGAATCAAACTAACGACCGAACGTGACGCTTTGTTCAGCGATCCGTTGGGATGTTTACCCCTGTTATCCGAGTAGCAAAGAATACAACTCTCTTAAGGACAGGGGCTACGATTCTCCATACAAATTGTAATTCTAGAACATTTTCAGTTTTCAGCAACGGAAAGGGAGGAGAGAAAAAAGGCCAATACGAAATGTCCATCCCGTCAATTTTTTTGTGATAGTTTCGGTCTGAGCTGCAGTTGTCCCTATCGCGCACTATGACGCAGTGCGGCGGTACCCGTTTCTTCAAATAACTACCTTGCCCTGCTTGCCGAGGCTGTGGGTTGTTCGAAAGAGATACTGTGTCCCCGGATACAAAGAGCTAAGAAGGAACATGGGTGGTTTTTAGTCAGTAGAAGTCTGACTCACTCCCTTCCGCTCTGCCCAGGAGCGGGAAGAGTAAATTGATGATATGGCAGCCTGCCTCCAAAAATAATGGCCCTTTTCCCTCTTAAGCACGTTTGAAATGCAGTACACGTATATATGCATCAGTTTGTTGCTATCACGTAGATAAAACGGCTTTGGTTTCTGTTGCGAACAAGATACCATAAGTATAGCTTGCACAAGTTTGCGGTAACTAACTCTTGGAACTTCTAATACATAGGCACATTTGGCCAGTAATAAATAGGCATAAGTTCTATGTAAGGGGACCGTCTATTGCCATCAACAGGGCGAATCCGGGCTGCTACTGAAATATTTCTAATATGTAATTGTGCCCTATTACTGTATTCTGCCACTTTGCCCGACATGGGAATCGTACCTAGAATGACATGCTCAGAACACCAAAGAAGTACTTGGGCACTCAGTCAATCATACTCCAACTATACTTAGTACCGAATAGGTGATGGATGACGTCATCCATTCCGTACTAAGTATAGACCAATTGTAGACCTTGTATGGAGGTAGTTTTTTACTTTATCAAGTTATTTTTTTTTGTTCCATAATTATATAGTTGAACTTTAGGCTCTGTGGTTGTAATTAAAGCTGATTCAGCATTTAAATATTGTCTAGTCATGAAAATACAAATGTCTGTTGTGACTAAAGCGACATCGAAATGAATACCTTAAACCGGTCGACCATCATTGATGAAATCGTATCAATAAATAATTCAACCGATTTCACCAAAATATTTGATCTTTTCTGTTTATAAGGCAAATCCTGTAACGTGTCACAGAAGCCATAAGTTACAATACAAGACCGTGTTAAATAAGGTATTGTTCATAACAAAATGTAACGATCTACCTAGAACACCAGTTTGATGTAACCGGACACATTGGTTTCGCAAGTCAGACATTAGACAAAAAGTATCCGCCATAATGACTGTGCGACGATGACTTTGAGCGATGAAGCAACTCTTGCGCACCGGGGATGATGCCACCGACAATACTAAGTATAATTTTATTCGCTTTGTGTTTTTGAATTGGGATTAAAAGCTTTATTGCTCTGTATTTACATCCGTTCCTGCCATGTCTTTACTATGGTTTCCACACATTATTTAACGGTTAAGTCCTTATGTTTGTTGCCAACAAACACCAATTATAACTAACCTATGTACTGGAAAATGACAAAAGCAAAAGATAAATTAGATACTTTAGGTCAGGGCAGCAACAGTAGACAGAAACCAGAAAGTAAAGTTAGGAAAAACCACCTTAGTTTTTATAGTCCGAGCTAGATACCTACTTTGTTTCTTATAAATCCTGAGTCTCAGGTCATGGTCACTTTAGCGACCAAGGAGTAAATATACCAAAACTTCAAGCATTTAGTTTTGATACTTATGTAACTAATACAGGCTTATCAGGACGAAGCACATGGTTTAATGGCTTTATGTAGTTTTTGCCTATCCCAATGGGAAAAAGTGTGACTTTATGTATGGCTGTAATGTAAGTAATATAGTTACGCTGCCTGTGTAGTTTTGCATGTAAGCATGGTAACCGCAACTTGACGTTGGTGACATAGCTAGCTGAGACCATTTCTTGTAGAAATCTCTAATGATTAACACCTTACTTATATTGCTAAATAGTGTCACGATTAAAGTGCAATAAAGTCATAAAAGATTACCTACACTAGAAAATATAAACACGTATTAAACAAATGCAGTTTATTCTAAAACTCCACTTAACCATAGGTCCATAACAGTTACTCAAATGACTATGTGGTAACAGTATAATGGTAGTCGTGTGGTCGGTCGGTGACTTGCAACTGCACCGCGTTGTGACGAAACTACGCAAATTCCTGCGTCTACGCATAATCATACACATACGCAGGAGAGAGTGTTCTACGCCTGTTATGGTAGAAAGTGAAAATATAAAATACATTATACTTATGTTACTTTTCCACACTTGTTTGGAAAATTGTGGACGCATTTGTTGGTTATTTTCTAAGTAGTGTAGAGTGGAGCTGATGTGGTTATACTTTGGTTACAATAATGACATGTTTATAATGACTGTGGTGACTATTGAACCATGAGTTGTGTGTCAGGGTTGTCGTGCTGTCAGATTATCTCATGGGAACTAAAATCTTTGACTAATCTATTTAATAAACTTTTGGACTTAGGACAGTGAAGGTATCTTTACACTTTGTTTTGGTATTATGTTAGTAACGGTTAGATACAATCAGAGCCCTCCAGCATGCAGTAACAGGGTTAAGAGACTCAGCGACCCCACAGTCAAACCATTGCAAGGGCTTTGTGGGACTTAGTTTGTAAGTTTACTTACCATTTTGGACTAAAAATGTTTGTAAGTTTGTATGTAAATAAGGGGGTAATGTCTGGAACTAATCACTAAATTCTAAAATTCTTTTCACTATCAGTGAAAATAATGTTTGAATTTTTGTCATGCATATTGGCCGAGCTATCACAATTTTTGCGGACGAAGTCGCGAGCGAAGTGCTAGTTTATCAATATTGAAATACTTACCTATCTACCTATTTGAAATAACATAGATCAAAACAAAGACATTCAAATATTACTAACTAGATCGAAACATAGTCATAAGGTCATTTAATAAAACGATACATGGGTATTTCCACACAGTTTCGCTATTTCAAAATCGAGTCAAATGTGAATGAACGAATAAAACATTTTAATTATTTATTTGCTTTGTTAATGTGCATTTGGTACATAAATCTCGATATTATAGGCGATAGCTCGCGCAATGGCCGTCGGTCTGTCTACCTGGTAATTCGAGGCTGAATTAAGACACTGTAGATTGTTTCTATAGTGTAATTACTGAGTTGTAATATACTAGCAGTCGGGTGGCTGCGTACAGTTATGAGTTCCTGGTACCTGCCTTGACCAAAAGTTCTATGAATCGAGCGGTGCAGTCTATTATATCCGGTGTGCGGAACTGTTTCTTGTAATTGGGTCACGTCATAACAATGTAGGTTGATCTAGTTTTTGTTTATATCGAACTAGCTGAAACCCGCGGCTTCACCCGCGTGGATGTCGGTCAAATTATATACTAAAACCTTCTTCTTGAATCACTCTATCTATTAAAAAAACCGCTTCAAAATCCGTTGCGTAGTTTTAAAGATTTAAGCATACATAGGGACGGACAGACAGCGACTTTGTTTTATACTATGTAGTGATGATGATAACTTTTTAATGGAATTTATATGCTATCATGAAAATCATAATATCTGTTACGCCTGTAATTCCCAAAGGGTAAGGCAGAGGTGTACCTAATAATACACCGATTTTTCGTTAGTTATGACTTTATGAGTCCCATTTTATAGGTGGTGAGCTTATTGTCCTCAACCGGGGACTAATCCCAGCTTCGTGGCTGCTTCTGAGAAATACTTGATGGAAAACTACCAACTAGGTAGTTTGAAAGGTTGAGAATATCAATAAAAACTTAAAAACAAACAATAACCTTGAGATAAGAACTCACTGGGTAACAAATAAATCTGATGACTCAGCTACATAACTAGATGAAATAGAAGCAGCTAAGTGTGTATGAATATTAATCAGCATCGGGTGTGCCTAAATCATGTTAGGTAAATTCGATAAGGAAGGAAGGAATATTAGAACATGTCGGCCTTGCATTGGTTTTCGGCAAAAATCAATAAGCACAATTATCTTCAAGTAATAAAATGCATAGTTAATTAAAGTATCGTAAGCTGCAACTGATTAAAAACACGTATGATGATGATGAGGTGCGCACTGAATTTCTGACTGAAACTGCCTTCATGTTCTTTTAAAAAGTCCGAAATAAATTCGGTTTTCACTTGGCTTTTAACTTTGAATTTATTGTAAAAACCGCATGGAAATCCGTTTGCTTAGCAACACGGTCACACACACACACGAAACACGACTTTGTTTTGTAATACGTAGGACTGTTTTCAGAACTTCAATATGAAACATTTCAGAATGAGGATAGCCATGTTTCAATTGCCTCGTCTACGTACCGGGGCTATTTAAGTGACAGGTTACAGGCCAATAACCCAATTTAATACTTTAGTAGTCCTTTCAAATTATCTTCGATCGATGGATTACGCACAACCAGTGTGTGAAACATAGATACCAAGTAACGTTAACCAATTATTTATTTACTAAGGACGAATGATGAGCACCTCATTTCTTCGCTGTGTCTCGCATTTTTTTACTAGCTTTTTTCAGTGATTTCGCTTTCATGCAGGTTAGAAAGAATCCCACAGGTTCCTCTCTACTGGAATCAAAAGAATCTTGAGTTCATGACCGTACCCAAATCAAAATCGAAAAAAGACAACAGACACTACGACGAACCGACGAGAAACTTTCGCATTTTAATTCCTATTACTAGTAATTGTTTTACAAATACAATTAACACTACTAGTCAAAGACATCATCAAAAGTTTCGCCACCCACAAACAAACAACGGCCTTAAAATCCATAGTTTTTACAAGGCCAAGGAATTGTCTCGGTCTGATTATTTGCTTACCTAATGTGACGATGAAGATTCCCGCTTCGTAGCTTATGTTTTACGCTGTAGTGAAATAACCACGTTTTTACAAATATAATTAATTAAATCGGATTGGATTTTTGTTACTGGGTTTTCCCATCAGGGATTTCTCAGTAGAGACCACGGAGTCAGGATTTGTACCCGATTGATGGCAAAACGTTGGCCCCCTATTACATAATTTAGGAAATAGGTGGAAAGACAGACACACGAGTGGTCCTATAAGGGTTCCGTTTTATCCTTTTGAGGTACGGAACCTTAAAAATCCTGATATTCATACACTGCAAGCGTACACGTGGAAATTGGTAATTGCATTTCTCGACCCCATGAACATCCGAGCCGTAAGTGGGTGTACCATGGTACACCTCTGCCTAACCTTTCGGGTATTACAGGTGTGATCTTATGTTATGTTATAATCAAAGAAACAACGCTGAACACAATTTAAGGCGATACCTAAGTGAATGTGCATCTGGATTGAGGGCCCATTTTTTTAAACCTTGCCAAACGAAATAAGACTCATAGGGAAATTACTTAAAAATAGTTAAAACTTAAAGCATACCTATTTCCCCTTGTAAAAAGTAGAAAATCAATTTTCTCTTAAAGTATGATATTTAGAAGAACGGACGATTTGTTAAAATTTAATTAAAAAATAGTTAAAAATCTTATTCTAATTTGCGTTAATCTATGAGGTTGAGCCTAGTCAATAAAGCCGAAAATGTTGGGCTCTCAGTTCAGACGTTTTAGTAAAATTTGACTTTCATTTACTACGTAACAATTAACTTTTCTGTCATTATTTCTTTTTAACTAATTCACCTAAGTATCTAAGTAAAACATGTTAAAGTCGCATTTATATATTTCTTCAGATAAATCCATGTTTTGCAGATTCCTCAGTACAGACACATTTGAACTGAGGGCCCTAGAAATACCGCCATAAATCTGTAATGTCACATTCTACAGATTTGGGAATTTCTTAAAATCTTTAAGAAATTCTTAACTAAATTCCTGAATAAAAATTATGAACCCAAAGATAGGACTTACTGAGATTTAGGCTATGCCACTTTATGCACGCGTCTGGATTGAGGGCCCAAGTTATTTAATCATAACATTTTTAATTCACGTTTAAGAAATTCGTGGCCCTATGCTTTAAGTTTTAACTATTTTTAAGTAATTTCCCTATGAGTCTTATATCCTAAGTGAATGCCTAATATGATTGATGTTACATTAGATGCTCGTATGCCATACGTTCGAATTAAGTTCACTTGAACAAAGGAGGCTAATTAGTTTAAGTAAAATACCGTAAAGTCTGGTAATCAAGAAATTAACTGTTAGTGAAGTTACTTTTTATCTGAAAAATCAATGATCTCTGAAATACTTGTTACGTTTTGTAAGTTGTTTACAAAACGCAGTAATATGGCAAAAGCCAATACTCAGCAGTGAGTAAATCCGGGCTGTTAAGATGATGATGAATTTGTTTACCATAACAGAATAAACTTTTAAATAATCTTCAACACATTTTCAAGATTCCATAATTAGGGTACGTTGTGTTTGTATGATATCTTTTTGTCATAATCCTTGCCTGCATCTTGAGGGGTCTGTCCGATGTCATCTATAACGCTTTCGAGGTAGCAGAGTACGAACTACGAAGTTTTACGGAGACATTGAAATAACAACATAACCCTTCCTTAGCAGTTGGGTAAAAAGAAGAATAATTTTTCTTTGGTCACTTTCTTTTTTGTTTTCAAGGATTATCATAATAACCACTAATACCACAATGGGTTCAAGACCCAGACTTCTCTAAACTTATACCGTCACTTACGGGATATCGTCCGACGTCCGTGATTATCCATTATTATGAGCTCCCGATATTTCGACGCTGTTGCAAGCGCCATGATCGTGGGATGACTGGACCCTCCTCTCGATTGAAATTTTTTAATTTCTTTATTTCAATTGCTTCTCTTGTCAGCCATTTTTTATTTTTGGTGGGTGGGCAATCATCAAATGACTCCTTCCGCTCTGGGTAGAGCGGTAGGGAGTGTCAGACTTCTACTGACTAAAAACCACTCATGTTCCTTCTTAGCCCTTTGTGTCGAGGTCGCGGTATCTCTTTCGAACAACTCGCAGCCCCGACGGGTCTCTTGTCAGCCTTTGGTAGTGTTGACAGAATGGTAAAATACGTGGCGTGTGAAACTGAATACAGTGATCGGGCCCTGACTATAGTTAGTTAGATGTTATTGCACATCATTGTTTTTCACAGCCTTTAATCTGCTATTTGAGCCTATATGTTTTATACACTACTACTACTATCTTCGAGACAGTTCGAGAGTAGTGGTGGCCGGGTAGCGGCCCCGACTTACGACCAATAAGTCGCAGGTTCGAACCCAGGCAGGAGCATTAATTTGTATAATTTATTTCATCACCACTGCTCTCAAAAATGGTAAAGGAAAACATCGTGAGGAAACCGGCATGTCTTAGAACCAAAAATTCGAAAACTGTGACATCTACCAATCCGCAATGGGCCCGCGTTTTAGATTCCCTCTAATAAGAGAGGAGGCCTGTATCCCAGCAATGGGAACATTTATATGCTAATGACGATGCCTACTATCTTCAAGAATGCAGCTTACCGCTTTGTGTCTGTGTGGTATTCGGTGATCCGAATCAGACGATTGTTCCAGAACCCTTGGTACCTAGATGAGTAAATCAGCTGGTTTCTATTGAAAAGTTTACGATCATTATTGCCTTTACCTCATGCAAGTACTTTTACTTTCGACGTCACTACTGTATACGCACGTTAGGTAAAAGTGCAAACAATGCAATTTCATTGTTATTTTATGACTTTAATTCATGAGTAAAACACAGGCTGTGATTGTACTTGTGTAATAGCAGTATAATTTAATTGCTTTTAAGTATTGGCAATTAATAATCACAATATTTATGTAGTATTAGCTGTGCCCCGCGGAAATCAACCACGTGAAAGGATTATAAAAATAGAACTATGTTTATAACTTTAACTACTTTTATTTTTCTATTGAACCCTAATTGCTTTTCTAGAATTAATTATTAGACCTATAGAAACATCAGCTATCTGCCAGTAAAAGTCCCGTCGAAATCGGTCCTGCCGTTTCGGAGAATAGTCGTTTGAATCGAATTTCAAATATTTAAATTTTGTCTAAAATAAAAGCAGGCTAGATTGCCTAACTTCTCACAGCATACATACGGGTAGTACATAACATAAAACACAAATGTACCTTTGACAGATTAGCAGAATATAATGTATCAGTGCAGTTATAGTTAAGATAAAATCTCTGACGAAGAAAAGAAACTGAACAACTGAAAACATCACCATAGTGTGCTAAATATATTAAGTTAAATAATTTTTGTAAGGCAAAATGTATTGGGACGCTCATCAAAACAACATCACATCTGTATACCTACATTATTGGGCAAATAAATGATTCTATTCTATTTTTATACTATTTAGATGTAAAACAAACACGTAGTCCACGTCTGCAACTTCGGCATCATAATATTATATTGATATGTAACGGTATTACGTATTACCATGACTGGTTTTTATTTTTTTACTATTTGTTTTGAATTCCCAATATTTCGGCGCTGTTGCAAGCACCATGAGTAGGGATAAACTGAAGTCATTGCGGGTGGGTGTTTATGAGCAGACAAATCGGTTTACCCTTTTTCTGGTCCGTTTTGTTCCCGTAACAAAATATATATATATAGTAAATATCCCTTTTCAGTGTTAATGATAATATCAGGAAGGTAGTCTGCATATTTCACTGGTTGTATAATTCAATGTGTGTACTTTATAATATGTATTGTGCGTATGAGTAGTAATACCGTACAGGTGTTTGTGGTGTTGTGGATTTCCCGTTGGCATTTCTGTCATTAGGAATGGGAATGACTCAAACTCCTAAGTTTCTTCCTTGAAATATTTTATGAAAAGTATACATAATGCAAAATGATGCCTTATTCTAGTTACTTAGGTATAAATGATGTACAAATAATACCTACATACCTACGAACAAACATTATCATAACTTTATATTTATAAACAAAACAGGTACTAAATAAACATAATTATGTGACGTACATAAAATAGTAATTAGAATATATCTACTGTAGGTATCTCAATAACATCAAAGGGTAATTAGTGAACAGGAAACTACCGTAAACAGAAAATTAAGTACTATTTTCTAACTTGTACAGAAAAATCTGCAAACTCCACTGAACTCCAGAAAAGATATTTAGTATTCTCTTTCGGTAAGCTGTCGCAACTATATTGATATCCTGAATAAATATCGAAGTTATTAAAATAAAGTATAACTTACTGCCACCGCCGTTTGTCGTTCAACTTGACAGATGCCGAGTTTCCCATGTTTTTTTTTCAAGATAACAATAGTTTACACCGACTATCGACGAACCGGTGTTTTAGTAAACAAATGTAGCGTCCACAGTACGCGTCTAACCCACGCCACTACCAGCAACACTTTGCTTTATCCAACGTCTACTTGGAGAGCGGTGGCCATGACTTTCCCTCGCTAACTAACAACTAAGAACTCGGCGTCATTTCCTTTAATTGTTTGAGAAAATCATACGACAGTCATATAAGGAAAACTCGGGATGAAGGAAAAATTATTCCTGCTCAGTTTAGTTCCGGCTATTCGCTAACAGATGGCGCTAACGGCTAAGGGTTAATGAAAAGCATGTAATTATTTCACCCACAGCGTAGTTGTTATTGAGATTAACTATTGATTACGGATAAGAGTATATAATATCCGTAATCAATCGTTAATTAAACTATTTATTTAATCATGATTAATGTTAGCGTTTTTTATAGACACTAGACACACACGACGACGGGTGGGTGATCGTGGGGTTCTGGGTTCGATTCCCTAGATGAGATATCGTTCAGAAGATAGCTAACTGGTAAAGATACAGTTGTGTTGTGTTACATCACTGCTAAACGCTTCTATTATGTAGTTTATTACCTTAATGTTTTACGGAATTGTTAAATATTTATTTCTTTGTTGTATAGATAGATTATGTTTGTATCTGCAGACATAGACAGTGATATTTACCTAAATTTGGACCGATAACCCCATTGCCAGCACCCACAAATCTAGCCCTAACAGATTGCAGATCTCAGAATTTTGGGAAGTGGCCAAATTGATTGGAATTCTGCCCGTAAAAATACTTGATATGAATACAACACAATATCTACCTATTATTTATGAATAATTTACGGTGTCACGCCCCGGTCGCCTCCGGTTTCAGAGTTGCTACGCCCATGGTGTTATATATAGGGTGTAAAAGTACCCTTAACGCAAACGAAGGGCACTTGTTCTCCCCACCACTGCGATCATTTTTTTGTTCTAGACCATACCTGGGAACCCCCTAGTTACGGAGATATTGGGGGTCAAAGTTCCCAATTTTTCACAGCTGTTTTTGTAAAGACTAGTTTCTCAGGTTATAATTTTACTTAAATTACCTCTATGACCCGTTCACTATTCAAAGCATCCAATAGCATAATGTTTTAAGAGTCCTACATTGAGTTTTACCGTAAAAAGTGTTTTTTGACCCCAAAAAAAAAAATCGTTTCCCAGCAAAACTTTTTGCGCAGGGGTACTTAGTTTGATGTACAGAATGCTTGGTTAACGGGTGTGTGATGGGTTGATTTACACCCTGTATAGGTACATTTTTTAACCTAAAAAACCAAACTAAAACCATAATCGTGAATTAACTCCTTAGTGGTGCCTGTATTGGTTTTATATTGATCCATAACATCACACCTGTAATTCTCAAAGGGTTAGGCAGAGGTGTACCTACCCATTAGTACACCCACATTCCAGTTATATTTTCTTAGTCCTATTGTCATCAACCGGGCTCAAATCCAAATACTTTTGAACAAAGTTAATAATTAAAGATTTTAAAATTGTTTTAGAACGTAAACTTTTGAAAGGCGTTTATGAACGAATTAATTGATTGACTGAAAGCTCAGCTCATTGACATTTGGCTGACATTTGCGATTTTGCGTTCTAGGTTATGTTGTGTATGATACGATACGTAAACAAAACTAGTTTTCTTTCACTTAAATTCAATAAAGTCAGTCAATTTTAGGCAACAAAATGAAAAAAGAAGGTATAAAAACACGTATTCAAAACAGAAATGACTGTATCACCGCTAAATACAATTTCACAATATTTTGTCTATTTACGTTTACAGAAGTCCAAGAAATCTTTCTAAAGATATTGAGAGAAGAAGAAGATGTATCAGCGGGAGTGGCTGCTATTAGAACCCTTTTATCTGTAATAGAAAACTACAAAGGTTGGTATTTGTGCCCTTCCTGTAAATAATCACTCTTGCATCAGCCATAGGGACAGTTTTACTTAAAAACTATTACCCATTGACTAGTGGTTTCGCACTAATTGCTGCTCATCGCAATTACACTAGTATCTGAAAACGTCCTTTTTTTAATAACTACCTACTTGAAAGTAATAAGGATTCAATAGAAGAATAGGCCAGTAACTAACATGATAAAAAGTTCCAAGGTCAGCTATCAACATTAAACTTTCTACATTCACTGTTCGAATTAAACAGTAAAGAAATCACTGTTCACCTTATATTGCTTGTGTCTTTGGGAAACTCATTGCCCATACTATTGACTTTTCAATTCCCTCAGTGACAGTGTCTGCTATATTTCTCAAGAGTATCCCTACGGGACATGAGCATGAATCTGCATGATATTAATGAATGTCCCATAATTTAGGTATGTTTTAATATTTATCTTACCAGTGGCAACAGTAAGAGAACTGGATCTGAACCTGCAGCTGGCAGTAGACGCGATGAAGCACAGCGACCAGCCTGTCACCGCTATCTCCTCGGGATGTGAACTGTTCATGAGATTTATTACTTTTGCTAAGCTTGATGTTAAGGTAATTCACTGTACAATATTCGTGTTTTTAGAACACATCTTTTCTTTCTTTCTTTTTAAAAAAAAAAAAAACATTTAAAAAAAAGCACTAGGAATTTCTCCTGTAGCGTGGGTGCGTTTACAAACATTTAAACTCACATACACAAAAACACCTAGACCTGAAACAACTATCTGTAGGCCATACAAATATTTGTTCCGTGCGGGGATCGAACCCGCGAAACGCAACGCAGCAGTCCAATCTCTCAGCCACTTCGCCAACCGTGCCGTCAAACGTCACAAGTGGTGAAGATACATAGGATTAAATTAACCAAACTTAACACTATTACTAAGCTTACTTGCCACAAAGCTCTTCAAAATGTCTAGCTATTATAGTTGTAGAGCTTTGTAACAAGCAAGTTATATTTAGCAAATCATATTTGTTCTGGATTCCATAATGGAACTTGCACATAGATCATATTAGCATTTAAGTTTAGTCCCTTGTAATAGGTGGCAAGCCTACTGCCATCCAACCGGGTACTAATCCAGACTCTATGGCTGCTACTCAGAAATTCCTGATGAAAAACAATTCATAGCTTTGGGATCAGAGGCGTGTATGTTATGTTATTTAACAGGGACCTTTTTATTTTAGTCTTTTGAAGAGTGTGAGCAAATCATGCTGCAAAGGGGTCACATATTCTTGAACACCTTACTAGAAGCAAGAGGGAAGGTTGCCAAACAAGCCATGATACCTATCTCTGATGGATGTGTAAGTACGAAATAATGTTAAAGGAATTGTGTTTCATAAAATAATTATTTACATTTATTTCTCATAACACAAACATAACTTTCGAAATGTGGGTGGTACACTTCTGGCCTAACCCTTCGGGGATTACAGGTGTGGTGTGAAGTTATTTTATTTCTATTACAAAAAAGTAATAGAATGCTGTTATGGAAATTGTAATAACATAGTGTTGTCAACAACACCAATAACATTAAGGTGTTTTTTTGTTTTTAGAAAATATTGACCCACTCCAGGTCAAGGGTCGTACTGCAAGCCATGTTAGAAGCAGCAAAATCCAACAAAAGATTCAAAGTCTATGTCACAATGTCTTGTCCAGACAATAGCGGGTAAGGTTTTTTGCATTACTGAAAATATTAATACAGTCAATGCCCTGTGTTATCTGACTATCTTATAAAGAAAGTTCCTTTTTAAGAGGGGTCAGATAATGCACGACTGTACCAATAACTATATTATTTCGACCCTCATTGGTAAAAAGCAAAAAAGCCAATAATGTTTTTTTTTTTTTTAAAAAACGTTGCCCCACATTTGGAATTTCTACAGTATCGTGGGAGCCCTTAACAAACATTTAAACTCACATACACAAACCAAACACCCAGACCCGAAACAACTATCTGTAGGCTATACAAATATTGGTTCCGTGCGGGGATCGAACCCGCGACACGCAGCGCAGCAGTCCAATCGCCACTGCGCCAGCCGTGCCAATTGAGTTAATAATAAATGTAGAATCTGACCCGTATGTCCGATTCTGCATATTATTATCTAACCTCCTGTCTAGGTAATGCACTACTTCGATATCAAAAAACAAACTATTCAAATTAAGACTATCAATCATGTTTGAAACTTCACATCAAACAAAACTATTGTTTGTACCTTTATTGAATAACGGCAATAAAGACGGAATTTGAACCAAATTTCCTATATCAAAAGTAAATTAGAGATATCAAAGACTAAGAAAAATACATGGAGTAACCATTGACGTCTTATTTCCAGTGTATTGATGCACAAGCAGCTAACGGAGGCTGGTATCGACGCAACACTTATCCTAGACGCATCCATTGGCTACATCATGGAGCAAGTTGACATAGTCATGATCGGCGCTGAAGGAGTCACAGAGAGCGGCGGGATTATTAATAAAGTAAGTCACATATTTAGATAAAAGTACATAGAGAAAGAGATACCTTCCCTTTCAATACGATTCCAGTCTTGCTATTTTTCAAGTTTAGTGTTCAAACAATCTGTATCCAAAGCTTAATCAAACTCGGCTCAGTGGTATAGCTGTTAAAACACGAACCCTCTCCTTTTTTGCAGATTGGAACATACACATTATGTGTGGCAGCTCGAGAACTAAAAAAGCCAGTGTTTGTACTGACAGAAAGCTTTAAATTCTCTAGAATATACCCCCTGAATCAGCGAGATTTACCAAACGAATTCAAATTCTTATCCAGTGTTATAAATTCTGGCAAAGATCTGTCGAAAGAACATCCTCTGGTTGACTACACGCCTCCTGAATATATAACTGGTTTATTTACTGATCTAGGAATATTTACACCGTCAGCTGTTAGTGACGAACTTATTAAGCTGTATTTGTAAATATAATTTTTATCTATGATAAGGTAGTTGATTATTTTTTGGTTCCTCTCTTTTCAATTAACCTTCCATTTTTTCAATACTCCATGGTTATATCCGATCCATAAATTCACGTTTAGGTTAAGGAAAAATATACTGATTTAAAAAAAAGTTAGGCACAGCACTGTTGTGTACGAAATGTTCTAGTTTTTAAACAATCGGGAATGGCCCGCTGGCAATACCCGATTGTTTACCAACGCGTAATTTACACAATAATAAATAATAATGCAACAATGCAATTGCGTAATTGGCACTTTAATATCTCAGCTCGTAAGATACTTTGGCAACATTTCAAATCTTAATCAAAATCGGTTCAGCATGGATACGGACAAAAACCATTCCTATATTGCATTTGCAAACGAGCCATTCTTATATTGCATTTGGCCTTTTTCAAATGGTTGTACCATTCTGTCATTATCTCCAAACTACCTAACTTTCATAAAAACTGCAGTAGAAAGAAATGGCTTGGTATATTATTATTATTGTCATTAGCAAACGTCTAATGGATTTCCACTGGCATGTGTTTTCAAGTACCTTGCATCAACGTCTGCCTAGCCTTTTACCAACTACGTTGTGGTCGACTTGCAGTCTGACCGGATGCAGCTGAATATCATTATTTTACATGGAGCAACTACATATCTGACATCCACATCCCAGTAACTAGGTAATACGATACTCCTTGGTAAGACCGGTTGTCAGACTTTGGGGCTTCTGACTACTCGTAACAAAGATCTACTAACGATAGCCAAGACCAACGGCTTAACGGTTTCGGCCGTCTACGAAACCGTAGTTTCGTAACTGGTTTCGAAGAAGGAATGATTTGTCCTTGTACGTAACTAGTTTCGATGGAAGAATTATTTGTCTTTGTACGAAACCACGGTTACGTACAAGGAATTTTTGCAAAAATATGAAATTTTACTAGTTACGAACAAGGAATAATAATTCTTTTATCGAAACTAGCGATTTATGTCATGATTGGTCCAAGATTCCATAGCCGCAAATGTCAATCTGCAAACCCAAAAATTATACAGGGTGTAACTGTAAACCAACCCTTTACGAAGCCGTCATCCAAGCATTTGGAATATCAAACTAAGTACCTACCCCTACTCAAAAATTATTGCTGGGAAACGACATTTTTTTGGGGGCGAAAAATCACATTTTAGTGTTAAAAAAATATTGAAACCAGCCAGACCAATCGGAGAGGCCTAGTTATGATAGGAGCTTCTTTAGAGTTATGATCTTATTACTCATACACAAGTATGAGTAATAAGATCATAACACTGTCATTTGTGAACCGATTTTTAATTTTTTTTTATTATTCGAAAGAGTATATTCCGCGTTCCAACTAGAGCCGCGCGGATTCTTGAGACCGACCCACGCGGCTGTGCCCCGTGAGTGTGGGACGGTTGTCGGTCTACTTCAAAGAAAGCTGTGTAGCTCTGGGTTGTCGATCAGTGCGCTAGTGCCTCTACATAGAGTTGTGTATTATCTCTCTCTCTCTCTCTCTTTTGTTTTATTTTCCTTGCTTGTTGTGTTTTTTTTTTTGGGGGTGGGAAATCATCAAATAACTCCTCACGCTCTGGGCCGAGCGAAAGGGAGGGTCAGACTTCTACTGACTTAAATCCACCCATGTTCCTTCTTAGCCCTTTGTGTCTTAGAATTCGATTTTTTATTTATTTTAATATAGACTTACTTATTTTTGTTCAGTCAGAATTTCTGTTATAGTTATTAAGTATATTAGATCATATTATTATGTAGGTACCTTTTTAAAAAAATATATATGAATTTGATTTTTTATTTATTTTAATACAGACTTAGGTAAGTTTCAATAATTACAAGATGAAGGTCAGGTTCAGTAGACAGCAAACACGTCTACTGGCTACCTCAATCGCCAAAATAATACCTCAATCAAACCAGTTACGTACAAGGACAAATCATTCCTTCATCGAAACCTTGACAGTAAATTCTTCGTACGTAACCATGGTACACAACCGTGGTTTCGTACAAAGACAAATAATTCCTCCATCGAAACTAGTTACGTACAAGGACAAATCATTCCTTCTTCGAAACCAGTTACGAAACTACGGTTTCGTAGACGGCCGAAACCGGCTTAACGTGCTTAGAAAGTAAGTATCTTTAGGCATACAGCAGAATTATACTTATCTTTATTATTAGGTACAGGTTAGGCCTCTAGCTATGTGTAGCGGGTTGTAAAAAACCTATATAATATAATGACAGCTTTCTGTCTGTACAAATACTGACTTTGATTTTTTTTTGTTCATCTAGAATATTTATACAGTCACACTGAACTCGCTGCTATTGCTAGCAGGTGACCGGCCATAAGTACCAACTTAATTCACTGTAATTGGCACGAATCAACTCCACCTAAATACTGCCCCATGTGCTTCCCAGTCGGGTACGTCTTTCTCTTTGTCGGCCACCACAACTCATCCTGGGCTATTAACCTTGCTATAATCGAACGTAGATCCACGCGAGACACAATGGCTTTTTAATTGTGTCTAATTACACGGCATACGAAAGGCTCATACTTTCTCCAGATCACTGAACACCTTATGCGAGTTCTTGATAGAATGTCTGAACTCCTCGCAAAAGTGGCGCCCTCTGATAAGCATAAACCCAACAAGGTTTGATTTGCCTAAATCAAGCAGCTTATCATGTGTGTTGTATCAGATGTTTTTGTTACAGATTGGAACTTATTCGCTAGGAGTGACAGCTTTAGAACTTAAAAAGCCAGTTTTTGTACTGACAGAAAGCTTCAAATTCTCCCGGATATACCCTCTGAACCAGCGAGATTTACCGAACGAATTTAAATATTTGTCCAGTGTTATTAAATCTGGCAGAGATTTGACAAAAGAACATCCTCTAGTGGACTACACGCCGCCCGCGTATATAACGTTGTTATTTACTGATCTAGGAATATTATCACCGGCGGCAGTTAGTGACGAACTAATAAAGCTATATTTGTAAACAATGTCTTTATCAAATAAAAATATTTATATGAACGAACTTGTGTCCTCACTCACTTGACTGTTTGCTGCTAGAATGCATAAATCGGCACTCCATTCTTTATAAATTCCGTGGTGCATAAGGATTTCAATAGAACAAAAAAAACACAATTCAAAAATGTCTGGCACTTTAATATTGTACGAAATATATTTACATAGTTTTAATAAAAATGTTCCATTAAAATACTAGACTGCCTATACATTTACATCTCACTTTGTGTTAAAATATCAATTTATTATTATATCATGCACTTACACTAGGCAAGAAATAAACATATTACTTAAAATATCTAATCGTTACACTATTCTGTGGAAGCATTAAACATATCACAAACATGACCTTTATTGCCAGAATTAATTATAATAATTATTTAATTTAAAACGACGTATTATAAAATATTCAAAAGGCATTATAGAAGCACTGTTAAAACTGTTAGGAAAGATTTTAAAACATTTCCGTAGTTTTATATATTTGAAAACAATTTATAATTCTCAACATTAACATAAAATTTTCATTAATTTAGTTCTAAAACAATTAACACGTTTCTCTATTTTCCATTTGCTAAATATTATAAAATTTATAATAATAAGTATTTATTTGTTAACAACCGAGTTAAAATGGGTAGAAACATCGAAGTGATTACTTTCGTAAAAAGTATGATAGATAAGTCCCTAATTAATGCCTCTCTCGTACCACACTTTACCTAAAACAAAACTATCTATATTAAATCTTACATTTGAGGCTATACAAACTCAAAACATTTTTTTAAGACAGTAGACATAGATCAAATACATAGCACACAAACAGTTCTAAAATTGTACTTTAGTTAAAACATACATAGAAATTCAGTCAGAACTGATATTATATTGTACTTAGAGACTATTATTTCCATCTATTGCTAAAGTACCATTCGTAAGAGATCAACGCTTCAACTCAACTTATATAGCCACTTACTAGCGCTTTTATAAGTATACCAGACGAAACAAAAGGGGATCAAAAACATGCATCGATTGGAGTTGATTCAGACTTAATTTGGTAAAGTTGGACAGAACTGACCTACCACTTATTCATATCCTAGGAATATGTAAGTAATCCTAACAGGTGCGTTCTGTTGTTTCTGCTTACCCTAATGGAAATAAGGCGTGAATTTATGTACGTATTAGGCTACCACAGGCTAATTCTGCAAAAAGGCTTTTCATCCCCTGTTATCCATTCTGGATATCTCAACATTCCCCAAATCATTACATTACAAAGAGTGCAAGTTATTATTACAATAGATATTTATTAAACACAAATTATTAATAACATTTCTACAAATACTTGATTAATATAATAATCAGTTGCCTATTACATATTGGAAAATGAGTAGATACACACTTACCTAAAGATACATAATTGAATGTTTATCAAAATTACTATTTTAACTTATTTTATTCTTTTGTATTCTCTAATTCTAGAGATAAAAATATCAGGTTTACAAAACTTCATGGACTGGATATAAAAAAAAATTACCCTAAATATAAGATCAATGATGGGGCAAAACTAACTCAAGTGACATTGACATCCATCCACATTACGTCCAGCTTTACTTGACCCCTCTTACAAAGAAAATTAAGAGGGCAAATGGTGTGAGAAGAGAGGTCAGGTAATGCCTGACTATACCAGACTACCTCTAAATAGAAAGAAACCTAAGGTTTACAAAACAATAGTGAAAATCTATAGTGCCAGAAAGGTTCTACCTAGCACGACCACGGTCGATATGTTACAGCAGCGAAAATATGTGAGTACCTACATTTTTTAAAGTCGTTAGTACAATAGTATAGTACACATTATTTCATGAATATGTACCGCATTAAAATTAAGGTAATCATCCGTGGTCGTGCTGGAGAGCACGAGAGGATCACACTATGATGTCATCTAAATACTGATCCACGTAGCATTCAGAACGTAGTGTTACCTATTGTAAATATTGTCGATAATGGTGTATATCTGGTGGAAGTGAGGTCTCTTCTCCGCCTCGTATTCCCAGCAGCGAATCATTAAGGCGTATACGTCTTCCGCACAGCCTTCTGGAGCCGGCATCCTGTAACCTGAAGAACAATAAATTGCAATCAGCTACGCCTTTGACATCATACACTTCACTCCTCTAAATAAACCCCTCATAAATATAAAAAGGTTGCCTTTAACAATAAAAAAACTTAAGTAGGTAAGGTACCTACTATCAGTTCAACAGGTAAGAAAGTTGAATATTGTCCATAGCGCACTAGGCTCGGAAATTAGTTTGGTTTGCAGAACCACGGCAGGTTCAACATGGTGGTGATTATGATCCCTGTAATGTTTGTGTTTTTCTATATGGGTTTTTATTTTTAATTCGCTGCTGGAGTTAGGAGTAGGTTGTATAAGTAATTAATACCTCATTGTACATCGTTATAAATTGATTTCATTTTTAATGTTCTAGAACAAATGCTTCTAATTTCAAAATGTTCGCATGACTGGGAACCGGGTCGTCAGAATCAGTCTACGCCAGGGCTCGGTACGAAAAACATCTCAGCTACGAAGCTTACTAGTTTCTTGAGCAATATAATATAATCTTCATTACGGTGGTCTGCGTCGTAAAGAAAAGTGCCCGAGTGACGACGTTCCTCGGCCCTCCTCCTCGATCCTCCGCTTCGGGTCTCCTCTTCGGCACTCCTAACGTCCGCCGGCTACTGCTACAGCCGGAGGGACGTTACCTTGATCCTCGCGCCTCTTCTGCGTCTGATGGAAGCTGAAGATTGACGGCAGGCTTCAACCGGCCCCTTTGCGAGCTCAACGACTGGAAGGCCTGACCTGAGGCTTTCCATCTGAAGAAACCCCTGGACTTCCGTATCTAAGGACCTTCTACCTGGTTTCCCTGACTTTGTATAGTATTTTCAATTAGAATTCTCCAGCATCCGGTAGGTAGGGCCTGATAGATATTTTAGGTTTAATTGTTTTTATTTTCTTATATTAAATAACTGTTTACTTTTTCCCTTTTTCTCTTAAACTGTGCTCTCCTCCTAGGTAGGAAAGTGTTTATTGTGGCCTTACATTTATCAGGCTTCCCCTGTTAAATGTAACGTTACATCCCCCATCATAAGCCTAGACTCTTATAAGATGGACTGGCTGCTGTATGTACGAACCTGTATCAATCTTCTCCCGGGCGCGCGAGTTGCTCATGCCTGCGTAGGGGGTGTCGCCCTTGGAGAATATCTCCCACATCAGCACGCCGTAGCTCCACACGTCACATAACGATGTGTATTTACCTGAAATGTTAATAAAATTGTAGTTATTGTTCAGTAAAAGGCAGTAAGACAGGAACTCTTGGTAACGGCAGGTCAGCAGCTGCTGGAGACTCGATAAACTGCCGAAGCAATCAGCGGTACACAGGTGACCAGTGCGGTGAGGATACCAGTTATCTAACTAAATGTGATCCTTAAGCGTCAGTCTTTAGGTAGATATTACTTCTCTTAAGTAATCTAGAACCATAAGAGCCACTTGTTGCTAATCGTTGTCAGGAAGTCGAGAGGCTTAAGAGCCAGTTCTGTCAATCAAAATAGTAGACTACAGTTCACAGTTTGCTCAAAAAAACTCACCAAAATTGAGTGCCTCTGGCGCCGTCCACTTGATTGGGATCTGCTTCATGCCTCCCGACACGATATATTCCTCTTCTTCTCTAGACATGCCGAAGTCGGATATCTTGACAATGTTGTCGTCTCCCACGAGGCAGTTCCTGGCCGCTAAGTCGCGGTGGATGCAGTTTTTGGACTCTAGGTAACGCATGCCGCCAGCTGCGTCGCGGCACATGGCTAGGAGGGAACGCGCGCTGAGTGTAGCTGTTCGCGTCCTCAGGAATGTTAGGAGGGAACCACCTGGGAAAAAAGGGTTAGGAGAGATGATGATACATGTTCTGAGTTTATTATGGCAGTGCAATGGTAACGTAACAGGTTATGTCCCAAGGTTGAGGCAGAAAGGGGCGTGTGGCCTATAGCGCACCCACATTTCTCCAGGACATGTCATTACAGGATAAATGTGGGTTTTAAGTCCTACCAAATCCCATGAACCTAATAGGGGCGAGACCACCAACCGGAAACAATTTCGGACTCTGAGCTGCTACCGAGAACTTCATAGTAAAGAAGAAACCACTAACACTTAATCCGGCACGGGAGTCGATCCTTGACTAAAACCTTCAGCCATAGCTTCACGTGTTTATAGGTTAGGAACTCTTTGAGTTGTTTGCGATCCATCGAGTGAAATAGCCCTAACTTTCCACAAGTTAGGGCTATTTAGCTACCGAAATTAGTTTTCTCCAAGTAGTAATAGATATTATAGGTAGACCAGGTACGTAAAATGTAACATAAATCACGTCAACTTTATTTACGAAATGTGCAGTTATTTTCAGTGAAAGCTACCGTAGCTTAATTTTAAACGCATGTTTCACCCGCCCAGTATGAAATCGGTCTAGACTCCCACACGCTGCGCTTTAGAAAACATGTTAATGACACACCACACGGGTAAGCTATGTTTGTAGGTGCAATTGCGTAAATACATTTTGGATTAAAAAGCTCTTACTCGTAGGTACTTTTGAGATTAAATTGTCTGAAATTCAGGATAATAATAGAAACTAGACACAGTTCGGTAGCTAGAGATTTCTCCCAGTTCAGCCCAGTTTTTCGGGTTCAAATGGTGAGGAGACCTAGAACTATCTAAGCAGGCATTCCAACTGACAAAAAGCTATGAAAAACTGTTACTACCTATTTAGGCCTGCACCTACAAAGAAAATGATAGCTAAGAATTAAGGTCAAGTGGGAATGATTCTGTCAACAGAATGTATCGCGACACGACTTTTTTTTATTTACCATCATAATGACGCAAGACATTGTAAAAATAAATGCATATTTTTATAACCAAGAGGTGCCATTTGTATTTTTGTCTTCAGTTTCAATGAGAAATCAACTGAAAGAGCAATGCTATGTTTAGCTTAGTTTAAACGTACATCGCCTACGCTGATTCTGATCTAGATACATTCCAAATTGACTTTAACGAACAGCTAGAGAAAGTTTCCAGATGTTAGGAAATCTTTTACCTATCATTCACTTGTATGTGTATGTACATGCGTTTTAATCGAATGGAGCACAAACACATTAAACACGGACAATGAACCAAGAAGTAGGTGTCATTCTTTAAGGTTGAACATCCTATCTCATAGTTGGAGTTCAGTAAAGATTCAGCACAAGCTAAAAAAACTGGTCAGTGCTGCAGGTAGACGGATGACCTAATTTTGTATCACAAGCAGGATTGGTAATAAATACTTCTGCCGTAACGAAAATCTTTATTTCGATAAATAAGCTGCAATGATACCTACAATCTCCCATAACTTTTCGGGATGCCTGACGTCAAAATTCATGAAGCACATTTAGAATAATGATTTCATCTTACCAGGCACAAGTTCCATGACGATCATGATGGGCTGCTTCTGCACCGCAATGCCAATAAGCCGCACGATGTTGGGATGTTGGTACTGCTTCAGAATGCGGCCCTCCTGTAGGAAGGTGCGTTTCTGTTCATCTGGCAACGCCACTCGGCAAGTCTTCACTGCTACCTCTTGGTTGGTACTCTTGAGGCGAGCCTTGTAGACGTCGCCGAAGTTACCCTGGCGAAGAAGGATGGTCAATGAATTTGAGGAATAATTAAAGATTCAAACAGCATCACAACGCTCAGAATCCGGAAGGAAACAGCGAGATTTAACTAAGCATCCTTAAGTCGTATTTCATATCTTGACTAGTTCTACTAAAACGCCTACTGTCTCGTCTATGAGGCAGCCAGTCCTGTCTACAGTACAGGACCTACCTATGTATTCTTGGTAGGCACTCTACATCCCTAAGGGTATTTCATTGAAATCAAATTCAAAAAGTCACAATTAAATAAATACTTGGTTTACTACGCCTAATTACGTCCCCGCCAGTAAAATGCAACGATAAAACGCTTATCTCTACGGGACTCTACGTAATAATAGAAACGCAAACAATAATTATTCAATAAAGTAACTAATTTAATGTGACGCGTAACTACAACATTGCTGCAATATTTATAAGCCACGCATTCGAAGATTGCAATATGACCAGTCACCAGACAGTCGGTAATGAACTCAATGATTATGTCAAAAACTCATCAGGTCACGGTATCCGCATGACCCTCCGAAACTAAGGAACACAGGAACGATCGAATTTGCGATAACGAACTTTCAGACATCGTGTCAGTAGAAATAGATGGCCGGAGTAATGTCTGACCCGAATACCAACCCTAGCGGCCTTGCCAATTGACCCCAAAAAGTTCCCAAAGCTATTTTCGATCTGATAAGACTTGAGCCCTTGCAGCATACCAAGCTGGTCATCATATCGATCCTAAATGATCGAGACAAGCTTCCTAAATGTGACAATCCCATATTCTCTCCCTCATGCATTTTATCTTTGTCTCTAATATGGCAACACGCGCTATGCTTCAGAAGACTGTGGAAGTCAGCAAGTCTCACTGTCCAGTCATCCCCTGTATACCACCGATTTCCAAAAAATCCTGTTTCCTACAAACTGCAAGGTTGTAATAACAACTTACCCTGCCAATCTTGTCCAATAGCTGTACATCATCATTGTTAAGCTCCCAGTTCTCTCGTGGAACTGCTCGACGTAGCAGGGCTCCTGATCTCGCTGTGACGGGCACCCCGCTTGTACGCTGCCATGCTATTAGCTCGGCCACTGATGGGAACGCTGCTCCTTCGAAACGGTAGTGACCCTGGAAGAGGAGAGAATTTTGTACTATTTGGAATATTAGTAATTTGTCTTCAATCCGGTGACAAATTCGTACAGTTCTTGCTCGTTATTATTCAATTAAGCTTTATCATGTACCTACATCGTGCAGTAGCCTGGCAACAGACAGTTAATAAATGTTTCAAATGCTGACGCATTGATCTTAGAATTCTTAGTTCTACGCATAGATTGAATATAAGTTCAACGTCCTGTAACTAACCTCCGTCCTCAAGTTGATTCTCTGAATTTGGACAGACTGGCAGCAGTCAATCGAAAATAGTCAATGAATTCAATAAATCAAATTAAAAGCCTTTACAAACAAAACGACTTTGCGCAGAGTTGGACTTTTTTAAGTTTCCAAAAACATGTTTGCAAATAACAAAAGATGGAAGATGCACCTCAAAGTCCTCAAACTTCCGAGAAACCGAAAAATTAATGAATTGACACGAAGCAAACTCACGTATGAATCATAATATTTGAGCACAAACGAATCGCGGAAATCATTAAACTCAGTGCAGAATATTAAACAATCTGTGCTCAGAGTTTGCAGCATCCAAATGTTAAAATGTTAGGCGGAGATTTGCATTGAAACCGGTTTGTAATGATTCTTGATCCATATACTTAGCCCACAAAAACATTCCAAATAACAGGTGTAACTAGTAATATTTTTTGTAACACTACCTGCTTTTGAAGCCTGAATAGTTTTACGAGTCTAGAAAGGTCATAGAGCCTAGGTATTCGGACGATCTGAGGATACTAATAATTATTGTTGCTAAGCACCTTTATTATGGATTTCGTTCTCATGGCAATTAACAGCACGTGTTTGCAGTTCGACGGCTGAGTTAATACGGCAATAAACTGCAGTCACAGTTGATTTGGTTAAGTTCAAAGACTGTCAAAAACCGAGGTATAATTCGATGTAAGTCGACCTAAATAAAGCGAAAAGATCCAGTACTCCTGGATAATAAGGATTGACATATCGAGGGCGGGCTGCAGACCGCGAGGCGAGCGTCGAATACTGAGTAATATCATAGGACCGAACCGTAAGTAAATATTAAATTACAAAAAGAAATCGATGGTGTAGCATCATATACGAACCTCTGGAGTCGTTTGTACAATAAAGTGCTTGTGTTGCCCCCAACATACGGATAGCACCAGTTGCCTCGCATGGTTCCTTGTAGTCTCCCGGACCAGGTAGTCGCCATCGGCTCTTAGAAGCCGCACAACCTCTTCGCGAGGCAGCACTCCGTGGAACCACTCCTGCTCGACCAGGGTTCGCTCAGTCTCGCTCACACTTACCTGTGAAGAAAGGAGTATTAAAACAGGTAATCGTTGTGGTACCCCACGTGTACCTGACATGGTGACAAGATCAGAGATCAAAAAAAAGTAGAAGCTAATTGGAACAGTCTAGAATAGTTTACGATTACTTTGACCCAGAAATTGGCCAGTATAAAACAAATCTAGAAGTATTTTTGAATTCAATTTAACTTTTTTAATAAAAGCTGAAATAATTAATCAATTCTAATAGTAAAGTTATTAAAACAATGTCATAAATTCTAACTGGTGTTGTCAGTAGTAACACGATCACATGAAGAGAAAAACATTATTCCACGCGATGCACATGCACTCACCGACTAAATTACATAATGCTACAAAAACACAAGAAAAAACGTAACAACGAAAGCTAACATACGATCTCTTGCTCAAGTTCAAGTTGTAGCTGTTTCAGCCGCTTCTTCCTCCGAGGCACCACAACTGGCGGCGGCAGTTCGCTGTGCGTGATGTACAGCGAAAACGGATCCATTACTCAATCTCATCAGCTCACAACACCGCAAAATAAACCAACACTACTTTATTATCTCTTTAATTTCACCACATGAAGCGAACGTTACCAGAAACAGGATGAACTTGACGTAAACCCCACGACTGATACGTACACAGTCTACGCGTAAACACCGATACATTTCTGGAACGTCGCAAGCGGCTTCACCTTGATTTTGAAACTGAGTTTTAAGGAGAGCCTGTGCTATTTTCATTTTATTTGAAATCTCATTCCCGACAGAAGTTCGTGCGGTGCACGGTGACGTGAAGTGTTTGTGCTAATATTAGCACTGACACGTTGAGTTACGCTCGGTTCCGAGCGAATTTATTGTGCCGCTTCCAGTGGCGTCGTGGAAGATGAAAGCTTCATGCACCGAACAAAATCCATGCCATGCGTGGGAGAAGGATGTCTCTGTTAGTAGTGGCACTCACCACACTGTTAGAACAACTATCGAGTACAACACGGCTCCGTCTTCTTTTTTTGAAGAGCGTTTTGTTGTGAACTCGGCAATGCACATAGATATCCACACGTTTGCGCAAGCGTCGCCTGAGGGCTCTGATCCGTCTGCGATTTGGTTCAGTTACCGAGTCAGCGGGACCTTCACTGCTACTTCTGTAAGTCTTGGGAGGTAGCGCCGGGCTCGAGGGCGCAGACTTGCGTCGGAACGGCCGTGTGAACAGTTTGAAGAATGGTCTCGGTGGTATTATCGAGTGGAGATGCAATCGTAAAACATCCGTCGATGCTTTAGATCCAAGTGAAGAGCGATCCTGATAATCGAATGTCATCTTTAGCATTGCCGCTAGATCTATAGAAGAATCTACACCAAAAATACCTCATTATGTTAGTTGATATCCTTCACCTCTACCTTTACATACCCTTTACAATACGATAAAGCATGCATGGCCTACCTGGTGATCAGGGGAGCTGCCATCCAAACTATCAACGCCAACAGTCTCGGCAGACAGATCAGGGCAACCACTAGGTGCTTCTTCACAACCTAGTTCAGCCAGGGCGGACCTGATCATCTCTGCTTGTTTGGCACATTTGCGTTCCGCTACACGAAGCTCCAAAAGTTTTATGGGCTCTGACGTCGTCACCGGTAATGGTGGCGGTGAATGCCTGGGTAGTCAGAAAAGAAATTGAAGATATTTATTTAACCTAATTTCAGAGAACTTCCCAAAATTCTGACAGTTCAGTTCATTCTCAGTTTCATGAAAATTAATCATTAAATCGCTTGCTGCTGCATGAAGACTTCCAAAAAGTCTACATGGCCATCACTAAGAATAACTATTATTGCTAAAAAAGACTATAATAATCTTCTTCATTTACCTTTAAATGTATATTGTTCAAGTACATTCTTTAGTATTAGCTGTAAGTGTCCCAAATAGGATAAAATTAAATTAAATGTAAGGGAGTGAAAAAATAGTACATAATATGCATTTTTGCAGCCTAGGGCTTTGAAGACACCGCTATTTTGCAACACAACTCACCTGTCAGTCCCATTGACTCCATTGCTCAACCCCGTATTATTGTTCTTACAGACTCCATTTCCTATGATCTCCGGACCCTGCAGCGCCGACTGCTTCTCCCGGTTGTCTTGCAGGGTATTCTCCAGCTCCGTCAGTTTCTCCTTCAACCATTCTACTGTTAGGTTGTCGACTGTCAGCTGGTTTGGTTGCAGCTTCCCGCTCGTGTCCTCAACTAGGCTCTCGTCGAAGTTAAACGTTACGGGCGTTGAGGGTGGCGATCTAGAACAAATTGTACTGGGGTTATGGTGTGACACTAATGGATTGAATAATAGATGGATTAAATAACAAACTATTAGTTAATTTTAGTCTATTAATTTGAGATAGATGAGATCAAGTACAGAAGGATGATTATGACGAAATATAGTTTTAATTATTATCATCCTACAGTCTATCAATTAGGATTTGATAGGGACAGTTGAAAATGTTGTTGTTGTTCAAATGAAAGTGATTAAGATTATATCAGTATTCAGTGTTTTAGCTTGTGTTCTTTCATACATTTCTAAAGGTAAGAAGAAAATAATAAGGAATGAAAAAAAATATACTTAAGGATATTAGAAATTCCTATGACCACAGGTTAGCTGTATGTGTTATGTGTACAGTTCAATCATGAACACGTTTTATAATTAACTTGTTTACTTAGTCAATCCAAACCTACGCTCTGTAATCTGGTTTCACACTAAAGAAGCCATAAAGATTGCTAACCTTGTTTGTACCATATTATAGTTGTGGTTTGGGAGCCCTAAATTCCTACTAAAGACATAAAAGAGGATTACGAAACAGGTAGGTACAAAATTCTCAATTAAAAATATAGTTAGCTTATCTATAGGTAGGTATGCGGTTCATGACTCAGTATCAACCGATTTGTAGAATTTATTGGGAAGACCGTTTCGGGTAGGTACCTATATTTAAATGCGGTTCTTCCCAACCACAGATAAGTAATGAGAAATTAATGAAGTTCGTCGATAAAACTAAATAAAGAATAGTCGGTGAAACAAACAAAACACACCAACTTCCGAAAATAAAGCTACTTTCCACTTTTTAGGGTTTTTTAAGTCAGTTTTTTTTTTTGGAGAAAGTAAGTGGGTATAGTTTTTATTTGAACTTTTTAAGTTGTGGATGTCACACAAATCCTTGTCACGTATTAATTATTTAACTTTTTACCTAGAAGTTATTGGCACATCATCCACATAGACGAGAAAAGAAGAAGAAGCGGGAATAAATAACCTCCTCTTCTATTTACAAATCGGTTCAGATAATTTTGAACATGAGACTTGATCAAAATACTTATGATAGGTACCTAGCAAGTAAATTATACATGCCTACCTACAAGATGTGACACAAATACACAATCGCCAAAATGATGTCACGTGTGGTTTACACATTAGGTATAATAATGACCGCATTATTGGTAGTTTACAATTTAAATATAATTGTTTATTATTTTCATTCATAGAGTAAATACAATAGTGGTTGACAATTCAATTGTTTATACTACTGTACTCGTACTTACTTAGTGAGTACTGCTTCGTTGGTACATAGTGGTCACAAGAGCTACCATTAAGATGATGTGTATAGTAGAAACATTACATATCTACTAAAAGATAACATGCCACACATCCTCGAAGGATACGGCAGAGGTGTTCCTACAGATGACCTATATTGTGCTAGTTATGCTTTACTCACATAGCAGCAAGGGGCGAGCCTATAGCCACCAAAGATTCAGACCCTGGGCTGCTATTGAGAAATTCCTGGAAGAAAATCCAATGACTCATTATTTTTTTTTTCTAGCCTGCTCTTTCCCACTCCTGGGCAAAGGCCTCCCTCCACTCCTTCCATTTCTCTCGAACCCGTGCGTCCTCCTTCCAGTTCTGGCGGAACCTGTCTAATTTGTGCCGCCATCTCCTTCGTAGCCTGCCGCGACCCCGCCTCAATGACTTACCTTTTTTTTTTGGCGTGAGTGTCAGACTTCTACCGACTAAAAATCACCCATGTTCCTTCTTAGCCCTTTGTGTCGAGGCCGCGGTATCTCTTTCAAACCCCGCAGCCCCGACGAGTTGACTCTTTACCTGCCCGGGGAATCGAAACGCACCTTATGCTCAGCAATTGCAATGGCACTTGCGACCACGAAAGCAACGGTGCAGTTCAATGGATTATTAACATCACAGAACAGATTTTATTTGTTCTATGATTAACATCATACAAACAATATCACCTTGCCAGAACTGCCTCATGTCTAGTGGTTGCAATCACCACAGCTGAGCAAGAGGTCCTGGGTTCGAATCCCGGGTCGGGCCAATTGTTATTGGGTTTTTCAATCAGGAATTTCTCAAACAGCCACGTAGTCTGTCAGTCAGTCAGTCTGATTAATGTCCGTAAGTACGTACTCCCTATATAACATCACGCCTGTAGTGAGGCGTGATGTTATGTTATGCTCAACAATATCGCTAGTGAGAAAAAGGCTCAATCAAGAAAAAACAATCGTAATTTACTTCAATGGCCTCAAACTTAGCCTTTGAAAGTAACAGTCAGTTTCTGAATGCCACTGGTTCATACCTTGCCTTCGCGGCTTTACTACGCATCGTTCATTGTCACATCGATACAGCGATTACTTTTAAAATCGAACCGAATTTGAGTTATTTATATTAGTCATTAGTAAAATATTTTGAAGACTGAGATCGATTTCATTTAATTTTAAATGGATTTAAAACTGCAGGCTAATTTCCTTTCTCTTTTGTGTTCTGAATCGAAACGAATTTTATTGAAATTTGAATATACGTATATTGGGGTTGTTCTTCTTATGAAGGTTTTCATACAAGAAAACCCTTTTCGCTCATTGGGTCGCAAGAGTTTTCCCTCAAGGCTTACTGGGTACAGGGCTACTACTTTGCCCGTCGGGGCTGCGGGTTGTTCGCAAGAGATACCGCGGCCTCGACATGAAGGGATAAGAAGGAACATGGTTTTTAGTCGATAGAAGTCTGACACTCCCTTTCGCTCTGCCCAAGAGCGGGAGAGGTTATTTGATGATTTTCCACCCACCCAAAAAAAAAAAAAACTTTCTATGCCTACCTTGCTCATTACTTGAAACATAATTATGTGTATCATGAATATTTTTGCATCTCCAGAATTAAATTAACTAGCTAGAGTACTTTTACCTAAGCACGGTCTACTAAGACGGGAAGTGGGTGGCAAAAAAGTCACTGACACAATCGTCTTCAAGCGCTTTCTCAAGCTGGAACGAACCATACATTGTTTTCGGAGTAGGTGTGTACCAAAATAAAGACATTTTATTGTTCTAATATTAAGATACAGGTACTAATACATATACCTACTTGTTGCACATACATTGCAAAGTCGAAAGTTTTCGGTATCATTTTACTTTCTATTGCATTCTTGGCAAAAGGCTGTTTCGATGATGTTGCACATTTACAGTTGGCTGATGATTGAAATACGAGAATGATTCGTTATAAAAGAAACCTATTATGAATATGTAATTGCCAAATGTTAATAACTACAACGCAAAATTATTTATTAAATACCTTCGTCTTTTCTTTATTGATAAATCGTGACTATTAATTTTATTTCTTTACGACTTCAGTGAGTTTTTGGGTTTCCACAATTTCGCGGGTTTGTCGATACTTCCGTAATGAATAATTTCTAAGTAATTATTAGCGGTTTAATATGGACATGTGATGCAGAGGAATGGGGAATATGTTGAGTTTGAATGTAAGGATGGGAGTAGTTAGGGGAAGACTAAGGAAACGATGGATCGACTGTGTGACGGGTGATATGGTTTGAAAGGAGGTGACTACCGAGATGGCGAGTAATAGAAACGTATAAGAGAAGACATGCTGCGCCAAATTGAGACAAGGGCAGCAGGAGTTAGGAGATGATAATTGTTAGCGTAATCTTTCCCAGTCAGGGTTCATGCCCGTCGGGGCTGCGGGTTGTTCGAAAGAGATACCGCGGCCCCAGCACAAGGGCTAAGAAGGAACATGGGTGGTTTTTAGTCAGTAGAAGTCTGACACTCCCTTCCGCTCTGCCTAAGAGTGGTAGGGGTTATTTGATGATTTCCCACCCACCAAAAAAAAAGGGTTCATGCAATATGTTGTGCTCATCTCATCAGACTTCTAAAGGACTTTGGTTTCCCACCACGGTTTCAGAAATTCAAGTCTAACACTTTTAAATCATTTAAAATTAAACTTTATTGTGTATACTTAGAAGGGGGGGGGGGGAACTAAGAGTTAGGCCTCTCTGCGAGAAGGAACCTGCCGTAAACTAAGTTGGTCCAGTGAGCAAACCATCATCCATGCACCACTATGAGAGGACCCATTGAGGGTTTAGTGGATAAATAAAAGTTGACTCACTTGTACTTCTCTATGAACTCCTTGTATTCGTCTTGTGGTCTCAGGTTCTGTATGGTGGTCTCTATTTTGGTCTGGATCTCCCTGAACTTGTCTGTGCTGAAATCTGACCTCTGCACCACCTCTAGAAGAACGCCTTTCCTGTTGATCAGACAGTATTGTTAATAAACATTATTTATCATTAATTTTAGTGCCATTGCTAGACTCATTAGGAACTGCGAAGGGTATTTACCGAAAGGTTTTGCCATGCTTTCATAAAAACTCATCACATAATTTTAATCAAGCTCGGTCTAAGCTGAAAATTATCACCTTCCTACTTAGCCTAATCATCATCATCCTATTAATGTTCCCACTGCTGGGACACAGGCCTCCTCTCTTTGAGAGGAGATGGGCTATAATCTACCACGAGGGCCCAGTGCGGATTGGTAGATGTCACAAGTCTTCCAATATTATTTTCTAGGGCATGCCGGTTTCCTCACAATGTTTTCCTTTACCGTTTTTAAGTGCAGTGTTGATAAAATTATTACACAAAGTAATACACCTGCCTGGGTCCACCTCACCACCACCCACCCCAGTAAGTCGGGGCCGCCACCACTGACCCACCACTGCTCTCTACTTTCACTCTCTACTTAGCCTAATATTGTTTAATTATAAATTAGTAAAAGCCTTATCTTTTACTGATTAAAAGAGTTTAAAGTGGTGCTTTCGAGATGGATCCATCACATTATCGAAATCCTAATTCGAGATCATACGTTTCGCAATCAAAATTTTATTCTAAATGCGTGGAAATACCTAAGAATATTGATAAAAGGTTTGGCGCCTAAAACCTGATAAAATATGAATAATTATAAAGATAAATCAATCAAATTACATAGCGTTACATCATCCATACATATTAGTTACCAATTACTTATCGTAATTAATCGAAGTGCATACTACATAATCGATTAATAACAGTAATTAGAACAACATAAGTAGGTCTTTATCAAAGTTAAATACACGTGAATATGCGATATCAGATTATTTGGTATTAATAAAATTGGGTTCATTTTTACTTGATTTTTATCACAAACTAGTAAGGGCATAATTCCAGTGGCTTTCAATTATTATCTTTAACTTTTACTTCTACGAAATTTCAGTAGTTTGTCCTGCGTTTATAAGTATTTTAACTCTGAACTACTCTGAAATTTCAAGAGTGTAATGATGCTGCCGTCCCTCATCAGAGCTGTCTCTACCGTCCTCACAATGAGGCCTGCAAAAATCAACCTAACTTAGCATCTTATCCTAATGATGGCCCCCCTAAGGAGAGTGTTCTCGGAGCTTTATGTCGGCTAGGCCCTTACCTCAGGAAGGGCCAAGCCAAGAATAAGCTGTAGATGGACTGAAGGGTCTAATTGAGCATAAACTCACCAAGACATTGCAGTAGCCTCCCCCTGCCGCCGCTGCTGGTCCATGAGGGTCGGTAGCGCAGCTGTCCTCAACGCCCTCTCGCACTCCGTGGCCTCCGCCAGTAGCAGGACATACTCGTTGTGTGCCCTGTGGAGCCGCCTGCAGGCTTTGCCGTATTTGTCTCTGGTCTCGTCTAGCTTGCGGCCGCCTCTACTCGTGGGACCTGAAAGGTGAATAAGAAGATGTTGTCATCGCAAAATAGATTTAAATGATACATTACAAGAGATAGGATAAACCTTTGAAGGTAAATCATCTAGTATCTACATAACTAATAACAGGACTAATATAAACGGTTGTGTTGTGGATGTAAAAGTATAATCAGCAAAATTATTAATAAGTAATACCAATCCACAGCAACATTTGTAGACACCTAAATCGAAGACAGGCCTATAACAGACGATCACGATCATCTTTGAAAACATAATTTAGCATGCAAAATTAACAAGACGAATTAATGCCAGTATTCTAAATTAAGATCCACTTAAGACCACCTACAAAGAATTGACTGCCACATTAGAAGTAGGAAACTATGTTTATAACCAGACTACGAAAATATCTCATTCTGCTGTAACAAAATAATAAAAATGTCTTACATTTGAGGTAGTTCTCCTCGAACTTGGCTCTCATCTGCTTGTAAGACTCGAGGCACTTTTGGTACTCGCTCTGCTTTCTTTGCACTTCCTCGGACAGCTGTGGACAATACAATAAAAATGACATTAGTATTTTAATAAAAAGGAAACAATATCTTAAATAAATGTTAAACTTTTCATTGCCACAAAAATAATTAAATGACGAATGAAATCATAAGAACTGTTTCAAAAGTGAAACGATCATAACAATATTAAACAAAAATACAGCTTTATCATCTACAAATACTGGGTATTTTAACATGGGATCAAAAAGAAACATATTCCAGGATTTCACAATCAAGGCCCAGGTGTTTAAACTGAGCGTTAATAAACCAGTCAGTCTGGATATCTCTAAAAGGACATGCGTACACGCAGACAAAAGAGTAACCTGTCGAACAGGAAAATAACGTAGGAAACCATTTGTGTTTTCCAAAAGCGAACCAGTTTTTTGCATATCAAGTTCTGAATTTTGATAAAACGCGTCAATAAATTCCCACGTGGAAGTATTAATCTGTACATCTATATCGAACTATTAAATAAAGCAATAAATCGCCAATGAAAACAGATGCGCTTGAATAATAAATGAGTGAAGCGGGAGCGGCGCGCGCGCAGGTGTGGGACGAACAAATCATGCTAACAACGAGATTTATTCTCTCATCGCGCCCTCACGTTAGCGCCTTAGTGTTTAGTTGGTACCATCATGCATCACTAAGGCATTTGTTCTGACTTTATTACAGCACTTTAAAACGAACATTGCTAATATAGCTATTATAACTCCCAAGCAAACGCTGCTGGTCAAAATATCAGTGGCAAAATTCTATATTTATTTTCCATCAAATTAATATAAATACCGGTAAGATTGAATAAAAATCATGAATCCAATCATCAATATTTATCAGTAAAAGCCTTATCCGCCAGTAATTTGCCGTGGAAACACATTGACGTATACACATGGCCTTATTAACAATCGTTATCGAACTAAAGCTTCCATTAATGCTCTCAATTGAGAAGAAAATGCGTGTACTTAATGGTTTCAATACGAAAGTTTTCTCACGACCATACTCGTTGCATATAACATGCTTCAATTAAATAAAGAGTTAATGACACTGAAATTATTTTCCTCGACTATTAGACCGCGTTATGTAGGTAGGTATCGACACGTTTTTACAACAACTATTAACAATTAAATGCTAATCTCAAATTGCTTCTTTATTATCAAGTGGGTAAAAATGTCTTCCTACTACTTCATGATTTGTATGTACATATTCATTTATGTAAATATATTGTGTATTATGCCGCCATGTATTATGCAATGCGTTGCTTACTGTAGCTGAAATTAATGATTGTTTACTATAGCTGCTGGAGATTTGTCATGCATTTCGTTTTGGAACCAGAGAGACAGAAAACAAAACACAATTGAAATTTATAGAATTACAATTTTGTTTTGTTTTCTAACTTTCTCGTCAGGAGATACAACAAAATCAAAGATGTGCAAACTTGGCATTGTTTTAAAAAAATACCTGTTCCTAGAAGGATACAACGAAGGCAAAGTTATCTCAAAGATACAAATAATAATGAAGAATTATTAATAAACCTCACATCACTACAGCAAGTATAAACATTAGACAAAACACATGTTCTCTGTCAAATAAAATAATGAAGGAAGTTTTAAATTAATAGCGCCATAAAAATGGCAACAATATCAGTTGCCAAGTCATATTACAATATATAAAAAGAGAATAAAAATGCTTTCAATCAATCGGTAATCTATGAATACTTCAAGCTCCGATAAATTACAGACACATGGATTACAGGAAAATTATGATAATGCTTCCGATATTCACATCGCTTTAGACTTAGTGACTATCTTAACAATATGAACGAAAATGAAGAACTTGCAAATAATATTGTTTTCTCGTTCTATTACACAGGGCGGTGCCGACAATACGACAATAAATGAAACCACTGGTAGTTCTAGTCCATAGAAAGATTATTAAACTATCAAATAAATCTTAACACCAAAATAAAAAAAAAACAATAAAACTAAGTAGCATAAAACTGTAAACGAAATACATTAAAATTTTTAAACAAATATTGGTTTTGTAACCTTAGGAATAATTTGCACCGATTAACGTGTGGAAATAAAATGTAACAAACGAATTTGGCGAAGATATTTAGGTAGGTTATTGTCGTATCGTTGGCACCACAACGGTGTTAGGATTTATTTGATAGTTTAAAAATGTTCCTATGAACTAGAACTACTGGTGGTTTCATTTATTGTCGTATTGTCGGCACCAGCCTGTATATTAAGTACAGGATGGTTGATGTCGATATCTATCCAAAAATAGGAAATAAACGCCACTTCTTTTATTCTCGTTTATCCGATGGGGCCAATATTGATCCTTAGGCAACCGCGTGAGATAATGCCGCTGGTCATTGAAGGTACAAAACATACGCTCGTCTACGTCGTCTTAACGGTCCTAAAACGTATCTTCTTACTAATCAGCTTCACAAACAAAGCATTGTCGTTTCTTACAAACAGTTCGGTAGTAAACATCTTATTGATATTACGTATTTAAGTGATCGTTCTCGTGTGTGTCCGTCATCGTCTCGTCCGGAAATATTTGGCATAACATCACCGCGCCCACCCATGTGTACACTTGTTTTTGTTGTAAATTGGTGTTGTAGCAATAATCAAACTCTTTGCACAAATCATTATTATCTTACTCTTATCCCAATTTGTTTACGGCATCGCAGCACGACTTCTTCTTCAACACTTCTCTATTCTATTCTTCTCTAGTCGTCATATCAGCAGTGAATCCGTTTCCCGCCATATAATCTTTGTCACATTCAGTAATGGATGGACAGTGACAAAGATTTTGTTTCTTTGTTCTTCCCCAAATCTTCTAACCATTCATACTCAAAAATATCACATAAATTCAACAATTTAACACATATTAAGTAGAAGTTTCTTCTATAATGGAACTTAACAAAAAATGTTTATACATAAGAAATGGTAACACATCAAATGCTCATTAGATGAATCATATGAGCTATTATCGCCCGTGAGGAAAACGCATCAAAATTAATTTAGGTTTAAATTAAAATCATATTAAATGTAAAATAACAGACATTGTGGCTACAACCGTGCGAAAATTTTAAATGTTGCTAATCAATCTTATTCAAACCACACTGAAGACATTTTGGAGCCCTTACTCATGCTTCCATCAAAAACGTATTCGGGTGCTGTATTATTATATATTGTATTTATTGTATTTTTCGGTGCAGTAATATTCTCCTCTGAATTCTAACTAAATCGAAAGACAAGTCTTTCGGGTATGCACGTTTAGCGTATATTTTCTTTTGCTCTTGGGCAGAGCGAAAGGGAGTGTCAGACTTCTACTGACTAAAAACCACCCATGTTCCTTCTTAGCCCTTCATGTCGAGGCCGCGGTATCTGTTGCAAACAACCCGCAGCCCCGACGGGCACGTTTAGCGTATCTTCATTTGACTTTTCTTCACTAGGTTCATATGTTAGTATCAGGTAATTCATTCCTATTTTTCACTTTTCTCTTTTCTTACCTCCTCGAAATCGTGAGTAAATTAAGACCTTCAAGAAACCCAGTACAGAACATGACATTGATATTCAAGGAAAAGCTATAGCTAGCTGATAGCTAGTAAAACTCCAGATTGACGTTAGAAAAATAAATCTAAATAACAGTATCCGGTCTTCAGCGCATATTTCGAGAGCTAACGGCAACATTTCGTGGCTGGCCTCTCATATCAACCAAAAAATACTATGTTAAACAGACAGGTTTGCTCCAGAAAAATGCTGGCCGTTTTGATCATAATGATGCTGTTCCTGTACCATTTAGTATAAATCCATTGGTAAGTGCTAATATTAGTATTAATTAAACCGTGTTTACCTCAAAAATACCCGTCTAGATTGTAGTCAAGTGTTGTATAATTTGTTACTGCAGATGAAATCGTCGAAACGTCGTATTATCGTTTTTACTTCTCGATTGAAGTGATGATTGAGCATGATTGACTGGGTACGCCATGACGTTTTCCTTTCCTCACAAGTACTAGCACAAAGAAAGTGAAATTGAACTAATACCACATACAGTTTATATCAGAACATCTTCGGAAAGCCGTAAATAATTATAAGAATTCAAAGTATGTGACTTGCATTACCGTTAAAATTGGACAATGAATACGGTAATTTGCACAACATGATTGTCATGCTAATGCTGTCTTCAGTAAAATAAATCGTAAAGGAGGCTGTCATAATGAGACAGGTACCGTTTGATATAATATACGTTGAAGCAAATCGCATTGGTGGTTCTTGGAAGCTTATTGTCAGGAGTAGTATATTTAAATCACATTTGAATATCCATGCAAGGCTCACATCCAAAAGTTTTACAGAAATTAATATTAGAAAACATATCACTAAGCTATTATTACATAGGAATGACAACACAAAGAAAAATAATCAAAAAATATGTATGTTGGAGGTCCTAGTACAGCGCCCTGTGGTAAACCACTAACAACACACGCAGTTCGTTGACTCAAACACTCTCGCTTTTAGGAAATTAGCGAACATTTACTATATCGTTGAAGGAATTGACCACCTACAAGGCCCAAGGTGAAAAAGATATCAAATCATAGTATTTAATATTTTTAAGTATTTCACCTGTGTCAAACGCCTTAATCGTGTCTTTACATTCTTAATATTCAACTATGGCTGTTAAAATCTCTGTGTATCGTATGTTCTACATATTTATGTTCACAATAAGAAATAATCACTGCGTAAAGACTAATGCTAAAGCACGAAGTGTATCGAATAGTATTATCTTGAGTCATAGTGCACAATAAAACAGCAACATGTTACCTACTCAATAGACATAATGTTTTATGTACATATAGATGGTATGTTAGATAAAAAGTGAAATCGTAAAAATATACGCATCTACAGATGTTAATAACGCATACATGCCAATCAACATTTCGTTTACCTATAGAGAAAGTAGGAGTGCAAATTGCAATAAACTGCAATGGTATTGTGCAAACAAAAACCCTTGCTTGAGAACTATTTTAAGTAACACAAGTGGTACGGTTAGTAGGTGTCGTGAACAAAAGCAGAAAGTAACAATGTCGCATGCACGGAAGGAGACAAAGTAACGGTTTCCAAGAACGGTGTCTGACAACGTAAAACCCTCATTTTATGTTAACGTTGGTTAGATAAGCAGCCTATATTTTTACTTTTACGATAGAAATAAATCTACAAGAGTGCATTTTGTAAATGGGCTACCTAACTGTTCGTATTAGGTTCCACTCGATTGTTCTAAGTAAACAGTAAGTAAGTACCACATTAAGCGCGTTTTCTTGATAAGAAAGCTAATAGTTAGCGCATAAGGCAACAAGGTTATTGCAGGAAGAGAGATCTGTTGCATTCTAAGGCTACCTTGTATTTCCTATAGTGCGATTTGCAACGAATCTTATATCAGCAGATCATAAATCAGTTCAACTTGCAAATGGAACGGAAGCATTAAATAAGGTCGGGATATAATTAGTGTCTTGTGAGTCCCCAATACCTTGTTCAACTCTCAGTCACAGTCTCAGTTACTAAGAGACATTAGCAAGAATGTGTGCTAGATATTTATAAACATAAACACGCAACTCTATTGTCTGTGACCCACATACATCAGATGCGGCCACTCACACGCATTCATTGCCTTTGACTCCACTTGAGGATATCTTTATTTGTATGGTTGCCCATCGACACACGTCATCGACACTAATCGACAGAATGGCAAATTGACGTCATATGTTAAAGGAATTCGAGGTTAACAAAAAATCTTGTGATTGTACACAATATTACCTACTTAAACATACCTAATGTGGTGTGTGAAGTAATTTAATTATCAGAAGTCAAAGATATTTGAGTATTCGAAGATGGTTTTTAAATGTCTTTTGGACGTTGTCAGATTGTGACCCTACAAATAGAATGCTTTATGTGTACACGTGGTTCTGCTTATCGGTAAGAAAATGTAACATTAACCCCGACTAAATATTGACAAAGTGTGGTATTAACGATGAAGGTTACGTCGGCGCATTAGATCAAAGAATGCCTTTATGTATTTGACTTCCAAGAAGCATCAGCAAAAGCTGGTCCCGTGAGAAAATATGTGCATAAAGCAAGGCGTGCCGAATAACTCCCAGTATTAATGACTTTTTATAAACAAATAAGGTAACAGTTGCCGTATTTGATTCCAACTACACCTCGATTTATGTCTCGGAAAAGCTTTTTCTTATTAAATTGAAGAAAGCCGTTGTCAATAATGGTGCTAGAAAGTAGACAAGGTACGTGTTATTACAACAGCTTAAAAATTACAACCGTGTATTTCGAAGTGGTCCTTGGCACATCTTGATCATTTACTCATTAAGGGACTAACGACCATTTATGCAGGAAGTAATATAGCGCAAGTATAAAAATAAATAAGTTCACATTAAACAATCGTAAATACATAAGTTGTAAATGCATAACCACTTATAAAGGATAATCTAAATAGGGCAAAAGGCAATAATCGACTTACAACTCCTAGATTTGATAAGTAAGTAAATATTACTGCTAAGGAGCTCAACCAGGCTATTTCGTTAACCGTCGAAGATTGCTCAAAATCCGTGGAATAGGAGTTAAGAATTAAAACGGTGTGACAAAACCCACTGTACCAATACCGAGCTGTAATGACATTAACCAAGATTCTTTGAGCAATACCGCTGACGGTAGAGAAAGCGTTTTTCGTAGAAACGATAAAACATGATGTACTTTTTACGTTGATTCTTTGGGAACCGGAGTTAAATACTTCTCAAATAACGAACAAGTTATTTTAAATTTAAGATTAAAGGGATACAATGCGGACTAATTGATTGACTGTCTTGATTTTTAGTTGGAACGTTTAATGCAATTTTGGCTCAAATCCAAATTGTAGTTTCCTTCAATGGCTGCCAAGAAATCACTTTCCCCGTGCATCATTTAGTTAGCAATCTTATTCGGATCAACTCGAAATCTTATAAGGTAACTAGATATCTTGAGTATAATATAGCCCATCTACCTACTTGATATAATCTCAAGTGGCCTCTAACGACACTCCTGGGAAAATAGGTGTGCCCATTACCGGCGCCAGCTTCAAGATATATTTACATAACATTTTATAATATAATCAAACTTTGTCTAAACAAATAAACTAAATAACAACATTTATATTCAAAAGCTTCGGTTTTATAAACGATGTGACCAATATTATACTTCGTTTTCAAACTAATGTGAGGTCGGTGGTAGGTCGCATAAAATTTTCATTATTTAAAAACAATACTTTGAAGTGTTAGAATATTGTTGAGAAATAAAATTTTAATCCTAAGCATCCAGTTATACCGACAAAGAAACTTTTACGTTTATATATCTATTTAGATATATGCGTAACAAAATACATACTGTGAGATTTTGTGAGTCTCAAACTTTTCTGAAGTCGTTCGTTTTTTATGTTTCACTTAGGATTAACATGCTTCTTTTTACTCCTGTGTTTACTGATCTTATCTGTTCGTACGGTGTAGGTAAAACCGTCGTTCTAGTAAAAGGACTAAGAGGAGGTGTTTTAAGCGACTTCTTATCCGCAGGTTTTATCTTCTGCACCAAGCTCTTGATATTGTCCACTAGCTGTTGATTTATTTTATCTGAATTCCATTCATCAAGCAAAGCCAATGCTGCCAATTCTTCTTGATAGTAATTCTTTAGAACTGACAAAAAAGTGTTTAATGTCTCTCTCTACAAGTCGTCTCCTTTCTAGAAGTAAATTGTGTGCGATTCGAGCTCTTATAATTCTGTGGTCACTACCAGACAGGCATCCAGTCAAATAGGATGACTCAATGTTAAAGCACTAACTACGTAATATTTACCAGATACCAGTTTATTTATAAACCTCGAAATAAAAGTGAAAAATATAATCGCAGTAAACTCAAAAAGGAAAAAATCAAAAGGAACGGCTTCAACCACTGAACGATAAATGTTTGCGGTCAACGTATGAGAGGGAAACAATTCATTTCACATTTATTGTCTACTGCACACCGTGTGATGGCCTGATGGGTATTCAGAGGACATGGCTCCCATCGAACCAAGTCTTACCATTGTTCACTTCAATCACATCCGACAAAGCTTTATATTTAATAGTGAAACGTGCGAAGGGCTTACTGCATTCTATTTTATTACGCATAAACGTAGATTTTGATATTTGATAACAAATATGTTGAGTGTCTGAGTCATTGTGTGATCATCCTATCTATCGATGAACAATTCTTTGAAGTTGGATTGAGTCAGCCGAAGCTAGCTTCAGCTTGGACTTTGGAGCTTAAACTTTTGGGCGCACCAATGACACGTCGATCGAAGTGAAGTTCCTGTCAACGACGACCTAGATGTAACTAATGAATTAATTTCTTCTACAATCAAGATGTAGTTTTGATTGCGTACGTCTTTTTGTCGATTTTGATATTAATGATTTTAAAATGATGAATTTGGTTTTCATCTTTACCACGCATAATCAAAACCTTTTTCAGATGAGGAAAACACATGACATCGCAAACAAGAATGTCGATCATATGTTCTGAAACTCGTCTTTCTACAATCTGTTAATTGGACTGTTGCTATGAGTCATCGCTGGTCTCCGGGTAATTTCGAATGCAGTTGTTGAACACGTTGCTCTTGCACATAGTAAGTGAAGGGATACGCCCGGGAATGACCTCAGGGCTAGTGACGACACCGCATTTAAAATTCCACGCTCGTTCTATATGCGAACAGGACTCAGGAGACTGGGTGTTTACTAGTCTATAAAACAAATGAACAGCCATTATAATCTATTACTGAATAATAATGAGGTGTTCACGACCGAAGCCACTCTTTCTACTCCATTGTTCTGTGTTGTCTTTTTGCATACCTGTATGAGTATTAACTGATCAGTTTCTGATATTGCATTTCGATTCTTAAAACCAATAACAACAAACGAATGGCCGTTTTACAATGCACAAAAACTTAGTATCTATAAAACAGGCGGAAAACTTCCAGCTAGGTGTGGCAAGCGAGGCTGCTTTCTCTAGTCAGCTGGTTGCCCGCGCCTTGCACGTGCGCTGCGCACGCGCGGCTTCGTTGACAAGACAAGACAAGTGTTTGATACTGATATGTTCCACATTAGCCCAAACCTTGTCAATACCAAGGTTAGGTACATGTTTACAACATGGTGATTTATGATGACACACTCTATTTTGTAATTTGGGTCGGTACAAATGTTTTAAACATGATCATAGTCAGGGTTGACTGGACGTTAGATATTTACATATCTTAAAATTGTATTTCATTGTTAATATCGAAAATTATCTCTTTCGTAATCTAATAACAACAATACCGAATAACCTATCTTTACAATCTGCACTTTCTCAGCAACTACCTGAATTGTAACCAAGGGATTATCGGCTGATCCTAACTGTGCAACTACCAAAACAACAATATCACTTTTCTACTAAACTGTGGCTAGGTCAAATGAAATTGGAAACTTGTAGGTAATTTCTTAATGTAGATATCAATCATGTCATTATTGACTTGATATGCATCTACAAGCTAGTAACTACTTGATGATAAGATAACTTGCCTAGTTCTATTTATTAGCCTTCCAATCATTAGATACGTGACATCGATAAACTGATAGGAAAGTTACATACGACTACTGATTGTATCGCGATTACTTTCCTAGGAAATCCCGCTTTCATCTTACTTATATTTGAACAAGATATTTACCGTAACTACTACTGTAATCGAAGTCATATCATCAGCTGGAAGTAGAGATCTAAACTAGTGCTCGAGTAAAATGTGTGTAGCTATAATGTTTTCCTACATTAATAGAAATTGCAGTTGTTAGTTCAAATGTTTCCTTGTTGCCATCACAATTGCAGAAAGATCGTTTTTCATTACAGCTGTTTCTTTTATATTAACTTTTACTGGTTTGTTTCTGGCTCAAAACTTCCTTAATCATTCTTTGTCTTCTTCTCATGTCATTTGTCAAAACAACATTGAATATTCGAGGAAAATCGATTGTCGAGTCTGTTAATGGGTACAATCGTAAGATTCTAACCCTAAGCACGTGAGTGCGTGAGGTAGGCAGTTACATCACTACGTGAGGTGTTTAGCGAAAAAGAGGAAAACGCATCGAATACTAACTGTTTAGTTTTCCTCATACTAATTATAGTTCCTTTACCGTTAGGTAAAAGGTAAAAAATATATCTATTGTTGGCTAAAACAAGATAATTTTCCGTAAACATGTTATCATCAGAAAATAGATCATTTCATACGATTAAAAACCCAGTACTATAGGTACTGTTTCTACACAATCATTCATTGATGGCTTCAATTCAAACCCTTTCTTAATCAGTTGGAGTTCTCAAATTAACCGATAGTAAGGTAAATTGCATGGCAACAATAGCTTTATTCACGGCCGTGCTCAGGTTCATTGAAGCACCCTGACTGCCGCGGGCGGATTCCCACGACTCCACTCCTGCGCACCAATTAGATACACCAGGCCCAGCTAAGCTATACTTAGGTGCCAATTTATTGATGCAAAAAAACGTTTTGGATGTTGTTTGCAAGGAATGTTTAGCTTTATTTAATAAAAAGAAACGAATCTTTTTAATTTGTGCTTTGGTTTGCCAGTCTGGCATGCCGTGAGTTAAATGACGGTGGTGCCAGAACATTACCGAGGGTTGTAATCGAGGGTAGTGCTGACCTATGCTCAGTTTTTTGCCTTGGATTGCCGGCCTGATCTGAACTAGGTAAATAAGCGCGATGACTGGTGCACAATGTTCGTGTGTTCAGTGTTCTGGAATGTTGTTGATATTAAAAGTATTATGAGTCTTTTCAATGAATGCATTATCATCATTCATCACTTATGGCATTTTTTATTATTGTCCTATCATATATTGCTAACACTATTGAAGTTTCAATTCTCATCTATCTACGACTTATAAATAGACTATTATAATTATCCGATATTCAATCCGTAAAATAATGACTAGAATTGTGACGAACATTTTTAAAAATGTTTTTTCTTGATGAAACAATGAAATAAAAACAATATTACGTATGTGCGAATCATGCATCATTTGACCTGGACCCGCATGGTGGATATTCATTACTCCTCAACAATACGCCTACTCATGCCCACCGCTCTACTTTATAGGCTGATTTGTATCCGACCAAAGTTTCAATTTTGGTCAAAACCACCTTCTTCAGCCAAATTATGCTGATGTTTTGGCCGAAGCCAAAGGTTTCTTGCAAGCGCCGAAATTGAACGAACTATTACGAAAAAGCACCCAGAGTTGGAACCCCACGCTCAGCAGTAGCGATTGCGTCCACGAGACCAATGGTGTTGTCCGACTATGAATATTGGTATGAGGTACCTATGGCTACGCTACGGGCTACGGGTTGTTCGAAAGAGATACCGCGCCCTCGGCTCAAGGGTTAAGAAGGAACATGGGTGGTTTTTAGTCGGTAGAAGTCTGACACTCCCTTTCGCTCTGCCCGGAGCGGGAGGATTTGATGATTTCCCAACCCCCCAAAAAAAAGGTACCTATGAATATTATCCGGTCTGATAAACACATCAGACCGAATAAACAGTATTTCCCCGTAAATAGATCACACTTTGGTATTTAAATCTGTGTGTTCATCATCATAAATAATACCAGTACAGTATATGAATATTTTAAACATGTCATGATGTTGTTTTATGATTTACGTCAACTGTCATGGTATTTATAAAGGTAATTAAAAATAATACGCAGAATTACAGCGGTACTCAGAGATATTTAATGATTTCTTTAGCCGTCAGTTAGTAAAGATTTGACATACTTTTGTATGACAAAACTGTCAAAACCTTTTACTAAGTGATGGCCTAAGTAATCATTAAAGCTCTCTGAGTGCGGCAGTAAGACATTTAAAAAAACGTAAAATATACTGAAACTCCTTCATTTATTAGTTACTTAAACCAAAACTGTTGTTCATTGTTTTGAGTGTTCATTATGTATGTGGACTGCCCAATTGATAACAGGTGAACAATTTATCCTGTACACACTATTCGAATTTTATTATAAACCACAAATAGACAACACACAGCGTGTCTCTATTATCGGTAAATGATTAATTATACCTAATGCTTTATGTTTTTACTGCGCATTACGACTAAGTTATAAAAGATAGTAAGTAATTTTTGTTTGTAGATCTTTAAAAACTGCTAACACAATAAGAGAGGCATGGTATTAAATTATATGTATAGAGTACAATCGTACAATGTACAACGTGTTATGTTACACGTATGTTCAAATAGGTTTGTTTTGATACAATTTTACACAGGAATAAAAGAAGAAGCTACGGAACACGTTCGGCCACCATACCTAGGGATGCCATTTGTATTGTTATGATTTTAGAAATACCGTACTTTTTGCTTTTTTTGTGCAGTAAAATTTTACTGAATTTATTACATAGTAAAAGCCACACGGACCCATCAAAGTTAGGCAGTGCTTGTTGAGGTCACACCGTGGATAGGTGACCAGCTATTCCGCACCGAGTTCCATACACGCCTCGGAAAGCAGTTGGTCCCGGTTGTCATTTTTAGATCTTTCACTGTTGTTACGAGTAATTACTGCTCGAAAGTCTAGCAGTAATTACTCGTAACAACAGTGGTCACAACCTCTAGTCTTACTAAGAGGAGGTCAGATGCAGCCGCTCCATGTAAAATACTCAGTTTCGTACGGTTAGACTTGAAACCGACCCAATCATAGTTTGAGAAAGTCTAGGTAACATCGTATTATCAACCTTTGTTTTATTTTCCCGTTTTTGGACATTCCAGACGTTTTAGAATTCCCCCCACATTTCGGGTACTGAGCTACAATTCGGGATTTGCCCAAAAAAACCCGGCCGTCTGACAACCCTAACCATACCATAGTTCATAGTAAACACCCCAATAAAGATACACGACTTGAATATTTCCCTCTATAGCAGCGATTTATCTTTGTCATATACTGTAAACAACATAGCGAGGACGTTGACTGTACATACGTGCCTGCACGTCCGTGATGATAACTAATACTGCTATGCCACTGAACCCTTTGTTTTTGACATGGGTGGGCTGACTCTACTACGCAGTTTGTTAGCATGTTATAACCAAATATATTATTTCGCCCACCACTATTTTGACTACTTTTTGGAATGGAAACACTTCAATAATAGCGCTTTTGGTTTCGGAACTGGAACAAATTCTAAGGAAGATTTTATAAACTCGAGTCACAAATTATCATGTTTGGCAATCAATGTAAGTATAGACGTTCAAAATTACTTCGACGAAAAGGTGTAAGCAAACAACATTATCAGATTTCACATCCGTAGGTGACTTAATAGAAATAACAAAGATAAATATAATTTAAGTACAACGGTAAGTAAACGAGAAAGTTCTCGGTATCGCGCGTGTTGCTACCAAACCGCCTCTATTTGCACAGCTATACAAACTGCGTGTTGTTATCGGTATCCAAAGTAAGCAGACCCTCCCCGTTTCCCCCTTTAGAGGCAATAATGAAGCAATAAATGGTAATTTAGAATTTTACGGCGGCTCTCTGTTAGATGGTGGAATTGTATTAAGGTATGATGACGATGTTGAGCCAGCTAAACCACCTAGTTCTTGTAGAAACGTCGTCGTGTCGAACAGGGACATTGTTTGTTGTATTCTGGTACACTTGTGCTAACGTCACCCCATCTGTTTAATCGAAAACAAAAAGAAACAATAAAATTGTAACTATATATACATGTTCCTATCATGTATTTTCAACCGCTCGTCGTATCTATCAAACATTTTACTTTTTACAAAATTCTTGAGTCTTTTTAAATCCGAAACCAACAAGTGTCGTTGCCATCAAAGTATTTGCTAGTTTCCAGCTGTCATTTTCCTCACTTACATCAACGATGGGCCAAAAACTTTCTACTACTTATACGTTAGTGCAATACATGGCTAATGTCGCAGACACGCACCTTAAAAAGGCCGGAGGTGTCGGACTATAGTGATTCTTGAATTCCTGTTATTACGAGCATTACATATTCAAACGAAACCTCTTGTTGTATTCATTAATTCACGCATTTTGGAAGCAACTCCACGCTTTTACTATAATTATATACAATAGGACTATGATAAGTCAGAGCACTGATACAAAGCAACCCGATTCAGAACAGTAAGAAATATACTACCTACTACAGTAATTCTCTATAAAACCTAACTTGAAAATAAATTCAGCAGTTCATTCTAAATATTTCGTTCATCATTCCTAAACTAATCTTATAGTTTTTTGAGAACAAAAACGGGGCTATCACGTCGTTGTCCCATTATTTATGTACAAAATATTCCGTTCTACATTTAAAGTGTCACACTTGCTAAATTCTTGATAGATTATTATAATTTCGATATCCGGAAGTGTATTAATATCGTTTCCGGAAATAAAACCAGTTCATTACATAATCCTCTGGTCCTTAGTCGAGACATCTCTAGGTTTATTTTCAAAGTCTTATCATGGCACTCTCGTTTAACGTGTTTTCGTTTTTACAATTAATTATATTATTGGTCTGAGGCAATTCGAAGCATGTTACTGCATTTTAACTATTGAATCAGCATTCTGCGTATTACATGCCTTTATTTTAACCTCCGTTTCGGCCTGTAAAGAATTTCTCACAATTTTTCCTCCTAACGCAACTTAAATTTTGCAGCGCTGCATTTACGCATGCATGTCCCTACACACATTGCTGGCGGCCTTTGTGTACTTACATATTGAGTAATAGGACATGGTTTAATAGATCTATTTTATATTCTTTTCACCATCAGAAATGGTGTAATTATGCTTTGGATTCAGTTCACACCTTGTTCATTTCGTTCGTTCATACGTAATTCGCATAACATATTATTACGCAAAATTAACATCTCAAATACAACATAGAAGGCACTTTTACTTTTAATCGATCAGTATTCAGAAAGTTTAACTTTCCCTCGCTCGTGCTGCCGATGTCGGAGTCAACACTGAAATCTATGTTTATTAAATAAGCTTTCGTTTAGATTTATACAATCATTGATAATGAAGTAGTAAACTCCGCTTGATTGATAGCAGACGAAGTAGTAGAAAAGGCCCAAGCACTCACACAGGTAAATGTAAGAATTTTTATAAATAAGTCATCTAAAAATTCATTTCAAAGCCAGTAATATTATAAAAGGCCGACCCATAATTCCCAGAGAAACGAACAACAACAATAAATATACAATAACAACTGTTAAAGCTAACGAAACACGTTGGAGAGCGGCGCGGGCGCCGGCGAGCTTCTAAACTTACGAGTGCTCACAACAAATAAGTGGCTGACACAGACGCACACACGAACACGGGCAGGTCGTGCGCGCCCGCGGCGCAGCGCCTGCGCAGCCTGGGACACAGGTTTACTCAATGAACTGTACGCCTTAGGGATGGGAGAACTCCATCCATATTTATCGACTGCAATATTATTAATCATCATTTCGACAATATCATCTAAGGGATCGCCAATCTATTCTAGTTGACCCTGACTACCTTTGAACAAGACCACTTCATTAGAAACAATATTATTATCATTAACTTATTCTATCTACATAAACGAGTAGTAGACATCTAACTTATTTATTGTAACGATCTCTGCCAATATAAGTATTTCGGTAGATGCGTCATCTATTTATAATGTGGCCACGACAAGGCAACAGACAAGTTCGTTTACGATCGCTCTAATGTCACTCACTTTTTTAATTTATCGGTCCAATGCGTCACCGCCTGAAATATGCCGAAAGAATCATTTGTGAAGTTCGTCAGTAGGAACTTTTCATACCAGATAATGATTTTATATTGAGAAGGATTTAACAACTGAAGATTGAATTCTTAGACAATACATCAATAAAATCCACGCGGTAAAGGTTCATTAGTCCATTAGAATAAAAAAACCTTTTTAACCACTGTGTGGGATTCTTTAGAGTGTAGAGATTTTTATAGTCTGATACATTGACAACTGTCACTCAACCGTCGAAGCATCGATGATTTTGGGATTGACAGTAACGACAACACTATAGTTGAGTAGAGTAGACGTTAAGTAGGCGAGATCGTTGCACTGACTAGCGGTGCAGTCTTTCATCTCACTCGCACCCAGCACCTAAATCTAGCGGTGCAGTTTTACCTCTCTTTCGCACACTAAAGCAAGGCTCTAGGGTTGCTTATTGAAAGTGATTCAAAAATTTGTAAATCGAAGTGTTAACAGGCTGCTAAAGAATGAGACGGGTGTCCTTCAATCAGGGAATTTATGACTGCAGCGCGGCTGTTACCAAGCATAAGTCAAATGGCAAGCGCGAGCAAGAACCGCAGAGCGATTTATTTCACTGGCAACAGAAACTACAACGGGTGGTCTCGAGTTGCGATTTCTTCGCCTGGGGACTGTATCTGTAATGGTGTTTCTAGTCATAAATACAGGCGCGATAAGTATCGCCCAGGACGGAGCGGGGCGATGGGTGGTCGACGCGAAATTCGGCAGAGCGCTGCCCTCGGGACCGGTTCTGAGAAGGCTCGGCGCGTCGGCGGCGGCGGCGGCTATTGTGTCTGCCCTCTGCCACACGCGCCGCTTCATTACCGGCCCTCCAGACCTCTCCTCCGCGCCCCCTGCCCTCCGCACATGTGTTAGTGGTCAACTAACCCAGGCGCCAACGCTTCGTGATATTTATGCGCTGATTTGGATCACTTGCTACTATTCAAATAAAGATAAGCGTGATTTTATGTTCAGTTGTGATAGGTTCAGAAAACAAATGACGCCTAGTACTACTTTCAATTTTAACATGATCAAAATCTGAATCTCATGAGTAGTATTTTCATGGATTAAAAATGACTTCCATTTGTACACAATGCTAATATGAGACAATGAATACAGCATGCAATTAGTTACCAAACACCTACTTAATGGTTATAAATGAAATTATATTTGTTATGGATTGAGAAAAATGTGGTTTTTCTAGGTCTACGAACTTGTTGAGTATGTAGAATAGGGATTTGACATTTTGGTGAATGGTTTTTGACTCTTTGGTCTAGTATCGACGAAAATGAATACACGATTCAATGAATTTTTCTCGATACAAAAAAATTGCAAAGTTATATCAATTTTTTTACTTTCTTAGAAATCACGGTGTAACACTTAAGAATTATCCAATGGAATTGACTTTGAAACATAGAGAATTATTATATCAAGTATCCAGGAAAGTAATTTAAAATTTTATTTAAATTTTCTGTTAAAAATGGAGAAAATTCTTTTTGGCACATACGTTGTTTTATTCCGAGCAGACGCACATTATTGCCATCTCTTCTTTTGCGTTTCAAAAGTATTTGCATCACTTTCGCTCGCTTGTCAGATCAGTCGCCCGGTGGGCTTCATCGACGCAGGACCTATGACATTTTTTTACAAATCTGTGCCATCAGATTTTCGTGATTATAATAATTGATTATTCGTAAAAGATAGTAGATTGTTACTTAATTAGTGTTGAATAGGTATATAAAGACTATTCTTGAGATTTAACAGTACCTATAACGTATCGTTTTCCATTTGTGATGAGTATTTAATTGTTTATAAATAAAAATGTGAAGAAATATGAAACCAAAACTAAATAAAGTACAACGTTTGAAGTTCCTGAGGGTGAGGGCTCAGAAAATGAAAGAGAATAAGAAGTAAGTATGTAGTTATGTACAATAATTAATAGTTTCTATTTTATCAGTAACTATGAGCACATTTTAGCTGCAATCGAAGTCGCCACCTCCGCTCATATACTTAGATAATCAGCTACAACCTATATTTGCCTCGCAAAGTAATATTGGGTAAGCATTCTATTTGCTAGAGCAAAATATTTATGAAATAAAAATAAAACAGGCTAAAATGTACTAATAAATAATTTTAGGTTAGACATATGTCAACAAAACATCATTAATACGTCAACTTCTATTACCGCGTGTGAAGAGCACATAAACGAATGGAGTCACATTTGAATTGCAAAAAGAGGTGAGTTTAGTCGAAATTATTTTTTTGGTCTTTAGTGAGGTATGGATTTGGAGTTTATTAATCATTTCAGTTTTCCTTACAAGTAGAGTAATTTTTTTTGTGATTTTTAAAATAGTCCAGTCATTTGGTAGTTTTACCTGGAAAGTTTTCCGGGAGTTTTGAAAATTGGTGAGTTTATAGATTTCGACGTGCTCTTTTCGAAATTTCACTTTGCCACCTCGTAACTGTGCCGCTCGCGCCGCCATTTTGGAAAAATGACACTCAAAAATAGTTTTTTGAGAATAACTTCGTTCCGACTCAATTTACGATAAAAATAGTTCAGAATTAAATTAAACTAGAGAAAATTTCCTACGTTTATGTCGTAATAACGTTTTTCGTAAAATCAATAGTGACGGCGTACGAGCGCCGCAAATTGTAATTTAAAATGTGTTTGCGCTAATAACGCGTTTCCACACCACCTTGAGGTAGAGTTAGAAGCGCGTTTTTTAGGGTTCCGTACCTCAATAGGGAAAATCCCCTAAAAAAGGAACCCTTTTATGATCACTCTCTTGTCCGACTGCCGTCGTGTGTCCGTCTGTCCGTGGTTCACCACCGATTTTCTTAGGAAGGGGCTATGCTTTTACTACTATTGTTTTATAACGTTACAATTTGTTCTACTATAGAATCGATGTCCTGAGAGCATAGTCAACTGTCTAATGGTATTCAAAGTGATTTGCATTTCTGCAGAACTTTTAGGATCGACCTAAATGACTTTCAGTAGCTTATGTCGGTCGTTGTATTTGTTGTTGTGTTTCAAAGAAAGAGAATGTTAACGTAAGTAGTAAGTTAATAAAGGCTATTTTTATTTTATTTTATGTCGGTCATAGTCCAGCACCCCCTGGACCAAGACGTCCGCATGTAGTAACATAACATCACTCCTTGTGAACACTGGACACCCCACACACATTTCACCAATTATGTTTAAGTCCCATGTAATAGGTGGCGAGCCTATTGCCATCAACCGGCCACAAATTCAGACTCCGTGGCCTCTACTGAAGAATTCCTGATGGAAAAACGCAATAACACTTCACCCGACCTGGGAATCTAACCCAGGATCAAGCAAAGTAGTCGCACTTGCGATCACAAGAATATTCCCTTTTTTTTTTTAGCGTAGTTGTATAATGGTTTACGGCGCTCGTACGCCGAAACTATTGGTTTTAAATAAGGAAAAAAAAGGTTATGACATAAATTGTAGGAAATTTTCTCTACTATTATTTTGTATAGATATGTTTTTCTTGTAAAATGCGTCGGAAAGGAGTTATTATCAAAAAACTGCTTTTAGGCGCCATTTTTGCAATATGGCGGCGCGAGCGGCAAAGATACGAGGTGGCAAAGTTAAAATTCGGAAAGAGCACGTCAAAATCTATAAAATTACCAATTTTCAAAACTCCCGGAAAACTTTCCAGGTAACCTCTATTTTTTCGACCAAATGACTGTACTAAAAGCCGTAGAACAAAAATTATCAAAGATAAAAAACAATCTGAATGTTATTATGCTCCACTTGAATGTTGATGGTTTTTATTCCAGAAATAAAAGGAAGCAACAACATGATATTGATAACGAATATAAAGAAGTTGAAGAAAACGTGAGTTCTCTCATTTTATTTACTTCTAGCTTTTGCCCGCGGCTTTGCCAACGTAGATGTCGGAAATATCAAAAATGACGATTTTCCATACTACAAACTTTTATTCCCTGTTTCCCCCTTGAGAGTTGAATTTTGAAAAATCTTTTCTTAGTGGATGCTTACGTCATAAGAGAAATACGTGTGCGAAATTTAACGTTTCTTGGTCTAAGGGTTTGTATCCTCGGTCAGTCAGCTTTGCATTAATTTTATATATACAGATATATTAAGATCTTCCCAGTACTAGAGCTTGGCATAAATAGTATTTTTCCAAGTTGATTTATACTTCTTTCAGGGTTCTAAAACTGCCGACATCAGCGGAATAATAATATTAATAACAGTCATCAAATAATTAAATTTCCAAAATGTCCAGCTACTTCTGTTGCTGACCGTACAAATAGATACAAGATGTAGTATCTGACGAATGGGAAGTGATGGCATGGTAAGAGATGAGAAAATCGGGGGAACGGGAGAAAAAAGCGGCAGACAAAGTAGGAAAGGTTACTAAAGATGGTTACCAATAATAGATTTGTAAACTTAGATGGTTGTTGCGGTAAACGTTCATACAGAACTAATTATGCTGCACTATTGGCGATTTCGTAAAGTTCTTTTCATGGAAGTTAAAAACAAATACTGATGTATTTGTGCTTGAGTGGGAAAGGCAAATGAGATAGTAAAACAACATGAGTGTTTTAAAAATTATAGCGGATCTTCGACAGCTATGGAATCCACTATTATCGCCGAAGGATTTAAACAGTCTATAGAAATGCATTCGTATCTATGGAAGATCATAGCTAATGGAGACAGTACCACTTATACACAAATACTTGACAATACTGTATCTCTCAATCACGGTCGAAAAGATTGGTTGCAAAAATCATATATTTAGAAAGAACAATGTGCAAAAATGTATGGACACCGTCCCCGAAAACGAAATCAGTCACAATAATAATAGGGTAGTTCACAAAAAAAAAAATTAGTTTATCAGATACATTTCCAAAAAATAATGGACACATATTTTTTCTTTTTTCACGTAAACAAAAGATGAAGACTATACAGTATACAGTGCTTCGAAAAGTCGTGTGACGTCACAAACTTAGTACTTTTTTACCCTGAAAGTGACGCCCCTCATAGTCTTTGACACGTCTTAGTTTCGTAAATTTTGATTAATTTGATAAAACAAAAAACACGTATCCAATATTTTTCGATAATCTAACAGACGAACTAATTAGATGTTTTTGGTGAAACACCCTATTATGTTACCGATCCCGATGCTTGTTTTTTTTAATTATTACTGTGGAATGATATCGTTCGTAGTGTTCACACCTCGGAACCTCGGAAAACATAATTTAAAAATATTAACAACAAATAAGATTTTAAAGATACGAAAGTACATAAATGTATCGCCATACAAAATCATGGCTTACAAAATCTGCAGCAATCAGACAACATAGAAAATCTGCACCAAGATATTACGAACCCTGCCATTTATCATGCATTTGAAGCCACCTCAAATATTTTTATTACAAGAATCATGGTGATTCTTGTAATAAAAATATTTGAGGTGGCTTGATACAGGTAAAGGTCGCGCCATGTAAAAAGAACGCTGGCGGTCAAGATTTATCGGCCTATTTGGTGGTAAGAGGTGGGGGTGGTATTTATGTTCTTTCTATAAAATTAGTTTACTGATATGTTGCTTTTTTTTTTTAAATATTTTGTGTTATTGTATACTTTTGTCATTTCGTTCCCATTACCTATTGTAGAAAGGAGGCCTGTGTCTCAGCAGTGGGAACATTATATAGGCTGATGATGGTGATGATGATGATGTAGTTTAAAATAGGTTCTCTTAAAATAGGTTTTCTTAAAATAAAGTTTTTATTTTATTTGTTGTGTGGAGCTCTGTCATTTTTCGATTTTATAGTTATAAGTCTGTTAATAAGATTGACATCTTACTATTATGTTGTACACTAAATCTATACGTCTTGGGCTTCCTAGAATATACCAGAGAATGAATTAAGTATTCAAATCGGTTCAGTAGTTTACGCTGAAATTGCGAACAAATATTATTATGCATACAAATAGACGAGTTTTTGAAAAGTAGATTAAATATAGATAAAAGTAAACTAATGTGTTAAAAATATTGATAATACATGCACCACGTTTTTATTATAAGAACACAAAAAGAATAGAAATAATAATTTGTTATCATACCTTCATTACTTAATGAATTCGTATTACATATTAAAAAATGGTTGAAAATTAATTATTTGTATTATTTTATATTTGTCTACTCCATACCTCCTGTGTGCTAATATTTCAAGAATTTCAAGTAGTGCGTGACAAGGACAACCGCGTAAACCCTCGTAAACTGCATTGCGCGCGCGGGGGCGCCGAGGAAATCACGCCCATCGAGCTATGACTTATTTTCGGCATAGCCCGTTAATGATATAAATGATGGATACCATGATGTCCTAAGAAAACATCTAACCTTCGTCACAGTTTAACAGGTGATTAAAAAAATAACACGGTAAAATGCATTTGAAACGGCAAACAGTGCCGCTCCGCACCGATAGACCACAATAGACGAGAAATAATATCGTTCACCTAATCTCTTTTTCGTTAGAGCCGCGCCATATTTCATTCTGGCAGCCATTGTCAATAAGAGCCGAGGTCAGAGGCAAATAGGAGAAAAGAACGTCCAAACTTTTGTTTTCTTTTTCGAACACTCAAACAAAATAAACTCTGGCACAGTTGCTTGAACGCGCCGCCTTTTAAAATTCGAATTCTAATATATTTTTTTCTTTCCCATCTTTTCATTAATATATTACGTTGGACGCTGGCTGTCAATTTTGTTTTTTAGTTAAGTTCGAGTTAGGTACCTGAACGGAGTGATGTGTACCATTTTACGGTGGTAGCTTATTGTGGAATCGGTGCCGTCGTGTGAAATCCCATAAAATATAAATAAATGGTTAAACGCCCAGGACTAATAACTCATTTTATGTTAACAAAACAAAATGGTGTAATGTCAAATCTTTCACTGCAAGACGATTGTTCCACACACGAAAGTGATTAAAATGTTGGCGTAGAAATGTCACAAAATCATAGGTCATCATAAAACCAAGTATGACATGCATATTATAAACGATGATTATGCTGCTATAGGTCAGTAATGCAAGATCTTCTGAAATAGTAACATCCAAAGCACTTAGGAAAAGGTCCATCTTGCTAAACACGATCTAAGAAGAATCACAACACGTGCACAAGGAATTATAAAAAACGCCGGTTCTACAAAACAAATTTACTTTAGCTGAATCTAAAAATTAAACACGAAGCACAACGGACGGTTTTAGGGTAATATATTTACCAGATACCGACTGTACTGGAAATCCTACAAATATAGATACAATTTGCAATCCAGCTACGAAGCTAGAAATATATTCTACTCCAGTTCTGGAGCAGAGCATAGATCTCCTCAATAAGCAATTAGCCACAGACAATCTCAAAGGAAATTGGCAATTGACCTTTTACTTGAACTTTAAATTGACGCCAGACTGGTATTTATTAAATGCAGTAATCACTGAAATATAGCACATTTCCATATAGGATTTGTTAGTACTGATACTACCGTAATATTATTATCTCAAAACATAATATTCTACAAACTTGGCAGTTTTTTATTGAAAATATCAGAAGTTTTGCCCAACATTACGAAACAGGAAATACACCAATCAATATTGAAAACTGAAAATGTAGAAAAGGCTACTACATATTACTATTTCCTCCATCATAAGAAACGAGGTGGCTGGCGCCCATAATAAAATTATATAACATGTTACTAACAAAGTTACTTCTGAAAACGCGTAAACAAATTGAAATTCTTATTCTCACGGCACTTTGGCGCAACCCACTTATTATAACTTTTATTATATCACACTACTATTAACGAAAGCAACAATTCACAACAGCTTTGTTACGTTACGTCAACCGTTACAATTGTAACCACTTACCGAATTGTGTAGTATCAAACTAGGTAGTTTTCGAGGTACTTCATATAATAATATGTATTGTGAGTTGAAAGAAGTCAATACTAATTATAAAGTTATCGAACAGCAAGAAGAAAATGACCTTTATGATAATCCAGAAAGGGATCTTGATAGAGATGAACAAACAATGACGACAGTAACAATTAAAAGGGGACTATTAGATGAGTGATGAGGTAAAGAATGTTCTAGATATAACAAACGGTATGAGTGCAAAATATCATTGTTTTCTTGTCCTTTACAAGAATACAAATGATCACGTTTGCAAGTGTGCGACGACGCGACGGTCAAACGCAATGACAACAAGCCAGTTCATTACAATGACACGCATTCCTCGATCCTTATTCTTTGGGCTACTTTTACTTATCTACTTGCCTCAAGTGACACTAATCATTAGGTATTGAAATCAAACGAGTCGAAGTCGTCTGTGACATGATCACGACTGTGCTGTGTCTATGTCAGCTTGCCACTGACACGTACCCGGGTCATGTTGCACAATGTCTATAAAGTAATTACCAACTTACAAAGGTGAACGGAGTATTTATGTTTGCAATTACAATTTACGGTAAAGCTCAACTATGTATCATACTTGAGAATGCACCATGCTGCAAGGTTGTAGAAGATTTTTCTTTCATTCCAGATTCTTCTATTTAATTTTTACGTACATAAAGTAAAACACAACACAAATCAATAATGGATTACGTTCTAATTAAAGGAATATACGAAATATTATTATGCTAGTCGTCTTGGAATATATACGATAGTTTTAAACTTCATCACTCATATAAGAGTTGTTCTCGGTAAATCAATCAAGCGAGGCACTTTTTAGCTCTTCAGTTTGCAATTAAGATGTTATCAAGACACGCTATTTAAAACAATCTCAACGTCATATTGAGTAACACAAGGCATTACTTCAACTATAAGAAATAGAGTAACAAATAATTATTTTGGACCAACGCGTAATTGCAACGTTACATTAAAATTTCATTGGAGCGGAAAAAATTGAATTACTTGCATCAATAACTGCACGCTATAAATTAGACTTCCAAACGAGTTGCACTGACAACAAAATTGTAATTGATATTCATTATAAATAAAGCAATCAACTGTTATAATTTGTAGCGGATACAATGTGAAATTAAAATTTGCAATAGGTCAGTAGACAGAACAGCAGAAGTCATAGAACAGAACACGGAAATAAAGGCAAAGTAGAACGGGGTTATAACTAATAAGTCTACTATTATAATCGCGATGATATAAAACGAGCCTCGTGGTGTTGTCTCGAGTGAGGTCAGTGTGGTTGGATGTGAGGACAGTGCAACGAACTATTTGGACCGGTGCGACATTTAATTCCAAGAAGCGCGACTCGGCGACTCGGCCGAGAGCCAGCCGAATGTCGATTGAAAGCACGGACTTTGTTACCCACACGCTGAACGGTCATTTTATTGCATTTGCTGTTATTAGCGGAACTGTTGTTTTGAACACCTCATTTGATTTGCGTTGCACGAATAGTAGTGACAACAGCCAACAATTTGCTAGGCAAATGTTTATAACATTCGTAGGTCTCTCTACAAACGTGTTGGCTTGGCTTCGAACACTAACTCCATGCATATAAATCAAGGTTTTTACAATATTTCGCATATTAATTTCGCTAAGCATGATCGAAGCGCCCGGTTATGTTATAGGAAAGGTGACGCAATACCAAACGTAACGTAACGACTTTGTTTGCGATATCGTAACGTAGCCTTTATTATTCTCTAAGTAGATTAATGTGCAACGTATGTATATCGAGAACATAGCCAAAATATTCCCAGTATCATAATCATAACTCTAATGATCTATTGTCATTTCTTCCCGACGATGTCAGCATTCTTTGTTCACATAGATTTTGTCATAAACGGGAGGCCTTTTGGGCCACTGACTTTAAAATTATAATTGTATGTTTTCTGAATTACGGTAGGTAGGCACATTTCTAAAAATTCAGCATAACATAAGGAGGAGTTAGGTTTAGAAGTTCAATCCCAAGTATGAAATAAATAGTCTTTCAGTTCATCACACGTCTATTTACACCTTGCCTTGACATGATGTCAGGCTTAAACCAAACCCCGTCGGGGCTGCGGGTTGTTCGAAAGAGGTACAGCGGCGTCGCGTCGGCACAAGGGCTAAGAAGGAACATGGGTAGTTTTTAGTCAGTAGAAGTCTGACACTCCCTTCCGCTCTGCCCAAGAGCTAGAGGGGTTAATTGAAGATTTCCCACCACCAAAAAAAAAAAGGCTTAAACCAAACAAAAACATGGATTAGGTACGTACCTACAACTGCCAAACAAAATGAAATTAAAGGAGTTGAACAGACGCCGCCGCCGCCGCCGCAGATTGCACGCATCAGATGCGCATGAGTTTAATCTATTTCTGCTCTGCGTCTCGAATTAATATCCGTAATTGATGTGTTCTGCAGCCAGATAATAAATGGTGGGATAGAAGTGCAGCCAACAACAACGCGCTTATTATTGACTTGAGCCTAATGAGCTCGAATATAATCAATAACAGCGCAAGGACCGGCTGCTATATACAATTAGCATAAAGTCATGCCCCCGAGGCAGTTCTTAGAGTCTAGCCTTCATTGACTTCACTGGGAGTATTGACTTCTTCAGAATAATAGGCTATCTTAGTACTGTTGATGATATCTATTGTTATTTGAAACGATAAAATTAATTCTAATCCCTCTCCTACAGATCAAATCTGCATCGATCTTCGGACTAAACCTATCAACTTTTTGTCCAAATAATATATTCATCCGGACACAAAACAAGTTAACAGCAACGATCAAAAGGCAATTTCACGCAAGATGAAAGAGGCGTTCTAGAGTTACCAATAGTCAGATGCGATTGTCGGCGAGGCAAATAACAGGTCCCGGTGATCGTCTAACGAGCAACCGCCTCCTCGCGAAACTAAACCCGAGCCGAGACGGTTATTCTTGACCAAATTAAAATGGCCGCGTCTTCGTCAACAAAGGCGAGTTTAGTGAGTGTTTCGCGCATATCGGTGCACCAGACAAAACAGAATACGTTATCACGATAACGATTGCAAAATTACTACGACTACGATGCTGCTGTTATGATTTTACACAAACCTCCTCGTTTTTAATCATACGTTATTTAAGAACAACACGACGACAGCGTACAATGCTTACGTTGATCTTATCTTGTATTCGAGAATATTCGAAAACATAACATTTTGTTTGGGTGTGGAACTGTCCACGACAATCCAGGTTAACGGCTGTTTTCTGTCTGTTAAATCTGTCTGTTAAATGTAATCAATACGTCTCGTCGGCTACAATAGATCATAATAATCTCAAGTTGAGTATTATCGCACCACAACACCGACACTCACGCATGTTGATAATCAATTTTAACGATTAACGACACATCGAACCCAGGTTATATGGCATGGCACTGACAAGATTTAACCGCTTATATTTTAATGGTTTAATATAACCACCATGCAAATTGCCTATTGTGTAATATGAACTGCAGCGGTGCTATGCACAAGCAACAATGGGATCGTGGGAAACAATACGAATTGATAGAGGTCAAAATCTTGTTTGGTACAAATAAGATTGAATAATAAAGAGATAATATAGAAGCATAAATTATCAACACTAATATTATTAAAACACCGCGATGATTTCATAGCGACCGCGGCGCCTCATCGGGGATTCACCACAAAAATGCCCCGAGCCGACCGACCGTTATGGCTCCAATATAAGAGGAATACAACTCAATTGATAGTTCATTTGTTAGTTTATGTGGTGACGGACACATGTGACAACGTTAACAAAAATATGAAGAAATATTCAGTGATCGGGAGCAATTTGAAGATGGAACTACAGGAGAATAATAATCGCCTGAAGATTATAGGCAACAACAACTACATCAAGATATATCGGAACGTGGGAAGTGTTATGATCATTGGTGACGAGTGCACCATAGACGTTTTTGACAACTATGGAAGTGTAGAAATGATCAGTGAAAGCAATAAAGTGAAAATAAATGTGTGTGTCAGTAACAGTGATCTAAGAATTGAAGATAATATAGATGTGCCCGAAAGAACTATAGATTCAAAGAAGAAAACTAAGCAGAGGAAATCTCTCAAAGTAATTTTCGAAAAGTTTATCAGTTTCTGTATAAAGAAAACATTTCGACCGAAGAAGTATTCTAATTTGGATATTTAGACGTTGTGTGTAAGGATTAAAAACATTTTAAAAATGTTTGGTACCCGACATTGAAATTTAAAAGGACGAGGAAAATGGAATGTGGAAACTCGTTATGTATAACATAATACATGGTGGCTGCGGGGAACTACTTATATCGTAAAGTGCTGTGACGTGTAAACCTGTGTCCTTTTCCCGAAGCAAGCTTCCTATGAACTTTATGATTGGTTATTTATTCGTAGTTAGTCATTCACCGGTACTGTTTTCAGTACGGTACGGTTTAAAGTAAGGTACTATGGTAGGTACTTTACTTATTTGTAAGTTATATTTAAAATTATTTCTTCTCCTGTTATGCAACAATTAAAGATTTGATTTTGTACAGAAACGAGTAAATCCGAACAAGCGAATGCTCTTGGGGAGTATATCTATGTCGAAGTTGCCTGAATTATATATTATAACCTATATTTGTGTAGTATCTTAGTTATATTTATTTAGTTTTAAATCATTAATTTGTTATGTTTAGTACAGAGCCTTCTCATTATCAAGCGAACCTTACCAAGTATGTAAATTGTGTTTGCGGTTATTAAAATATTATTTATTGCACAACTGTTGTCGTTATTGATAAAAACTGTTTATACACCTTATCATACCGTCATGTGGTTTTACTGTTCTACTCAAAACTAAACCACCTGATTACATTGTTACTATTACGAGATAGAAGAATAAAATCATTTTTAACTCTTTCATCACCCACATAACTGTTTTGAACGTTTGAAATTGAACTTCACCTGAAACCGAAGGTTAAATTTTACTAAATGGCAAAATTTGACTTTGACCATGGCTGAAGAACTAACCTTTGGCCGTTTAAAATATTTTAAATTAAGTTTATTAGAAAAATGGCTTCCGTAAACTAACAAGTCGTTGAATTATGGAGGTCAAATCGCCGTCACTTCATGTAAAATACTGACATGATGTCCAGCCAATATATCTAAAGCCGGTAGGAATCTAGGGTTTACCTTGTCTGTAGCTTCAGCTACCGACTGACCCTGGAGAAGCGCATAAAGATGAAGAATGATGTAGGTACTAAAATGCAAACATCTACTAGAATGGAAGAAGCTTACATCCAACAACCTACCAGTGAAACCTTGATTCTAGTTAGTCTAAATAATTATTAAGAGAAATACTTATTTCGTAACATTTAAAGCAAAAACAAACAATTTCAGAGAAAACTTGTAAGCAATTTAATGTGGTGTTGTTAGTACGACGTTTCTGGCACTCTGCCATGCTGCTTGGATTTATAGCCTGTGACTCCATTACATTGACTAAATACTTACAGGTATGCGGTTAAAATTAGTGCTTGTAAATGTGTTTAGTACGTACATTGTATAACGTAAAGATCATAGCTAAAGACATGTGGCTGAGAACAATATGAAAACTAATCTCAAAGATTGTATACTGTGTACCTATTTCAAACGTTTTTAACAGACAGGATAACAAGAATAAAGAATGTAAAATCAAAAGGAAGAAAAACAATCAAATTAAACAGATCTTGCGATTGATTCTTTAGGAATTTCAGATTTCAGAAATCCCAATCTTACGCTAGCAGGGCTACTGTAACGAAGAAATCTCCAAAAATATTTCATCAATGATCATTAGAATCAATGAACGTGAGTTGAAATTTTGTAGTTGTACGTATCTTTGACTGATTAAACTCAACTGTTCTAATGCTCTAATCTAATCGTTCATTTACCTTCTCCTAATTCAGATAAGTGATGGCAATCAATCTCCATATAAGTTACAGTTTCTTCATTAAAAAACTTAACTATGCAACAGTAATTAAATATACTAATAATTTATATAGTTAGTTGACGCACTTGTTTAAATACTATTAGTAGGTAACTATTATTTAGAGGTTAAGTAGCAGTAACACAAAATGTTTCTACCATCGCGGCATCGCCCTAACGTAACGCAAGGGGTATTGGAAATATGCCACGTCTTTGTCACGACATATTACATTTCGTGTTAACTGCTGATTTTGTCACAACATGAGCTCACACATAGACTATAGACATGAGCTATGAGCTCATATACTCAACCCTGACATTCTAGTAAAAAGCTTTTGCATAGTTTGAGTAACATCTCCGCACTTTTCAACTTCTGCAATCTCAATTGACTCATCTACTTCAGGTGTGGTTGTTGTCTGATTACCTTGCATCGAGCTGTGGGGAACCCCAGTTACGTTTTTCGGTATTTCGTCGCCTTGGAGGGTAATAGAGCTATTCCACAGAAGTACAGTTCCGAGTTATGGACGTTTCAAAAATAAGGGTGCGGGTAAAAACAGTTATTTTAACATAAATCAGTGTCATATTGTAGTAGAGGGTTCAAATTTTTACCCTAGACTATTAAAACGTGTAACTATTGAATGCTATAGTTAAAAAATACCAAAATATCATGGTTTTCAAATTATGTGGCTTAGGCCTGTTGACTACTATTTTATGTACAATGTAGTGCTCGTACCGAGTGCTCGTAGTACGGGGTGTAAGTCACTTAACTCTCTTGTCTCATTGACTTTTTAATCTGATGACATATAAACTAACTAGATAAAAAGGCGTAAGTGGAGTAGAATATTTGAAAATAAATACAAAATAATTACTTTTTTATTTATTTTTAATAAAGGGAAACAAATTAAATGAACAGTTAAAAAGTAAGATAGAAAAATGTGAAAGTTAAAATAAATTATTCACTTTCTGAGTTAACACTAATTGGTCTTTTTCCAGATTGTTATAAAAATCATGATACACTGAACCTTCAGTGATAAGAATGATGATGAAGATGATGGATGATGAAAGATCTACTACTATACCTAAGTACCTTTTGCGCAGAGATCTTTCAGATCCTTAAGTTTGTTGGCAGGGATATTAGGTTTTTTGTTATAGTGCTTCTGTAAATCTCAACATGGTGTCATAGCAGATTTGCGTAGAGCTCTGCGCTGTATAGTGTATCCATTTTAATAACAGCCAGTTCCAGAGCATGAACAGCAACTTCTAGAAGAGTATGATTTACACATTGTTCGTAAAAACGAAGCGAGAGAGCATAAAGTTTGTGGCAAAATTCGTACCAAAATAGATTCGGGCTTTGTCGCTTTTGCTATGGACCTGCAAAAATGTGGCATGAAGAAGTGGGTACTAAAGGTGCATCGGAGATTGCCACTTGCATTTGGATTCATTTATCGTCATTGGCTGCAGAGTTAAAAGAAATAACTTTCTTTTCGGACACTGCTTCTGATCAGAACCAGAACACTATTATTGCCGCAATGTTTTTACATGCAGTAACGGTTTTACCAATCGAAACCATCAATCAAAAGTTCATGGAGTCAGGACATTCGGAGATAGAAAGCGATAGTGTTCATTCTGCAATAGAAAACAGAGGGAGGCATGTAGATATCTACACACCAGAGGGCTGGTACACTGTTGCACGTATGGCTAAAACCACCAAGCCCTATTACGAGTACAAGATTAAAGAGTTGACTTATTCTGATTTTTTTGACTTTAAGTCGTATACTAACATAGTTATCACAAATAAAAATAAAGCAGATACTGGTGATAATATGAACTGGCTGTTATTAAAAATGGATGCAATATCGAAAAGGAAGTCCTAAAACAATATTTTTTAAAAACCAATTAACTGAAGAGAATTTTAAATCTTTACCTATAGGTACAGCCCAGAGCTCTGCGCAAATGTGCTGTGACACCATGATGAGATTTACAGAAGCTCTATAACAAAAAAAAAAAAATCCCTGCCAATTAACTTAAAGATCTAGTCTAGAATAAAGTATTACGATATCATTATTTTGGAGGTCAAAAGTTCTATGAGCTCTTACAACTATTGACCACTCAATAATTATTTTCTATGACTTGTTTGCTATTCCTTGCTTGACTAAACACAATGAATCTAAGCTGCATACACTTTTTGACTCTTATTAAAACTACACTTACATTTATTGGCAAATTTAAAAATAACTTGCTTACAGTTATGATATCTATTAGATGTGTCGACTAATATAAAGTATGGCTCTTTGTGAGTACGTTAATGTAGTTAACTCCATTTCGCAAAAACTGTGGCTTAGATCTATTGGCCTCCAAGGCGACGATTTTACTTAAGTCAATAAAGAGGCTTAACCGTAACATTAGCTGAAGCTTTTCAACAAAAATTTCGAAGTGGAATCCAGTACTTTATTCAAATGATGGTGCATTTAAAATGTTGTCTAGTCTAGTCCATAAATCACTAAGCAACAAGACAAGTTTATTTTTAATAATATTAACGTAAAAAAAACGAATAACATCAATATTATCTTCACGTGCACTAGGAGGCAGTGACCTTGATATTTGCACAGTACCTACCTAATGTCAGAAGATAATTTTATCTGTGGTAAAAGGAAATTCCAGTCAATAACGATACAGTTGTTCGGTATCTGTAGGAACTCGTTAAGGATAACAAAGACTGCCCATTGACTCAGCGTCGGAATGCAATTTCTTAGATAAAACCTCATTGTCGTGTGTTAACGCAGTACCGTATATTTTAAAAATTGGAAGCTTGGTTGTAAGTCAAGAAAGATGTTGTTTTTCGTCTTGTTTTGTCATCAACTTGAAACTCTCCGGTCTAATCATCATCTGCCTAGCCGGTCTTAGTTAATACGTAGCTACCTTCTTCGGACTGTGTTAACTCGCATTTTTAACTACCTGATAATAACATGGTTGTTTTTCATAACAATGATTGACGTCAAACTATAGTAGATATGAACAGCTGGTTTTAGATAGAACTACTAGAATTAATACTACCTACTAAGTAGGAATACAATTTCTATGAACGTTAAACACAAATTACCTTGATCTACTTTAGTCTCGATTATAGAATGCCTGTCTAGTAAAATCAGTGCGGAAGAAGTTACTCACGAACGGAAGTGACTATCTAATTGGAAATCGACTCTAACCTGTGCAGTAGCGTAGGTGCTACATAATACCCGTCCCTAATTGATCTTCCCTAAACTGGTCCGAAATCAGATCACCCACGACTAGACGCGTCATAATCACCAACCTGCTATCAAAATTAGATAACTGTCATTGAGACTTTCACTGATCGTCGGTTGATTTCACTTTCCCCGCTCGGCCCACTAATGAGACGATTTGATTCTTGCGCAACAATGGGGCGTCGCAGGCGCAGGCTTCCAGCGGGTCGAACTCGAACGAACCGGTCATGTCATCGACTGACTGAGAATTTGATTATCACCATCTGGAACTATGTCGGCTAAATATATTTTGCATAGGGCAAAGGTGAGGTAAAGTTTGCACTGAAAATTAATATCAGTAAATATTTCTATACGTGTTTTGACAGTATCACAACTATGATGACTAGTTCCACATTTTGTTTTTTCAATAATTTTGATTTTGCCAGGTTCAAGCTATTTAAAACAGCCAGACATATTTCTTAGAAAACTGTAATAATTATAAATATACGGCTCGTAATAATGTGTGTGAAAAAAGTGTATAAATCTTTTATTTTGCCGGAAACGACGCAGGCCTACCATTTTTTACAAGACAACCAACTCGCAAGTTCCTAGTCACATCAATGTCTTCATCTACAGTACAGCTCATACTACCATACGTTTAGCTATTGCCCATTCAATTATTACAATTTACTCAAATGGTTTCATGGCCGTTTATACAAACTGTTATAAATTGCTTTCGACCAACAGACGGGCCGACTGTATTTGGGAAAAAAATATTTGCTCGTATAATTTTTTTGCCCAGTACAATTATTTTAATTATAGGCATATTCTAAATATATCTATGACACAAGTTTACGTTGTTTTATTGCTGAGTCCAATCCAATATCGTATAAAGGGAACGGCAGAAGCATCTGTTTTACATCAAAATGTTGTAACAACGTAAAATATTGGCACAAAATCAAACATCTACGACAAAAAACTAACGCCAAAGATAAATAGATATTACAAAATGAGTTATTTCCGTAGGCTTACTGGTGGAACGGATATTTTGCAATACGAACCAGATAGCTATTTACAGACGTACCTATAAGAAATAAAATGTCGTAGACTGATGTTCACACGGCTAATTGTAGGTTACACAGAGTCTAGCAATACTACGTAATTATTCCGCGTGTTTTTTGCATGACCCCGTTAGCAGAAAATATGCACTTTATGTGGTACTACAGTTATATTTTAATATCAATGTTAATAATATTCTATTATGTGACCTCTCTACTAAGCATACACCGTGAACTATGCAAAACCTGCATACCAATCTAATATTTATAAATTTTATACGATTGTTTGATAATTTGCCGCCATCCTGACATCACTTTATCAGTTACCAGTGGCAGTGTTACCCCACACCACACGTCATAAAGTTGACATTATAGTGCAGTAATAAAATGATAATTTGATACAGTTGACTTCAAACCCTGCAATTATAGCATATCTGCAAAATGATCTAATAGTGCAGTGGATCGACAGAAATGCAATGATGAGTTAATCTGCAGTATCATACGTTATGACATTCAGCTCACAGCCAGCCAGGATGTGCTTATTACCCCGACGACACGACGGGCGACGACGTGAGAAACGTTTCTTAATAATAACAAAAATTGCGGGACACTTATTAAGTCATCAAAGTATACAGTGGTGAACATTATCATAACCGAGTCGACTATACATAACTATGTTACGTCGGTCATCTAGAACCTTCAAGAAACCTCGCTCATAATTGTGTTGTGCCTAAAACACTCCAGTAAATTCTGTAGGTATATTTCCATTATGTTTACAAGGTCAGCACGGCGGGCGTCGGCGACATAATTGCCATTGTAATTTCGACCGTATGCCGAGTGCGTAACGTAACTTCTTCCTTGTTGGTTCTTTTATCTTTAAGTTTATTTTTTAGTTATTATTCTTTGTGAATATTGAATTCATTTTTAGTTAATAATAGGGAATTTTCTCGAACTTCTTTTGTGTGTTTGAGTATAAAAGGACCAACAGAGGTCGGAGCAGTCAGTCTACTTTTAAAGCGAGACAACGGAAGGTTCGAAGAGATATCTAGTGCGATAAAGTGTTCAGTAGTGTTTTTGTGATTGTGTATTAAGTGTTTTGTGCTTAATAAAGTTAATTCGTGTGTTTAATTGGTAGTGTTTTTATTTATCCCATACCCAGCTCGTAACAATTTGGTGTCAGAAGTGAGGGATAAATAATGCCGATTCTACCAAAGGACGACACGGATAGTATCCGTACGAGGAGTCAGCGACAGCAGGGTATGGACCAGAGGCGATTTGGAGACTCCCCGACACAGACACCGGGCGGTGTCCAGCCTACATCAGAGCCAGTCGCTGGCCCATCTGGAGCTACTCCAGAATTAGCGACGCCTGACTTGTCCGCCTTAATGGCGCTGCTACAGGACCAGGCTCGCCGTCAAGAGGAGCAGGCTCGCCGTCAAGAGGAGCAGGCTCGCCAGTTGCAGGAACAGTTGCAACGGGACAAGGAGGAGCAGGCTCGCCGTCAAGAGGAGCAGGCTCGCCGTCAAGAGGAGCAGGCTCGCCATTTGCAGGAACAGTTGCAACGGGATAAGGACGAGCAGGCTCGCCGTCAAGAGGAACAGATGCTCCTGATTAAAGATCTTCACGCATCAGTTGGCAAAGAGCTGAGCGTGATGAAGGAGCAGGTACAGCAGCACGATAACCGTATCGCAAAGGCTGAAATTCAGATCGCCGATGTGAAGAAGGCCTTGAGTGAAATTAAGGTTGGAGAAGGGGCTGTGACTTCAGTGATTGCTGCACCTTCGGTGCGTGGGTTTAAAGTGCCGCCATTCGACGGAACATCTTCGTGGTCGGCCTATAAAATCCAATTTGAGGCCGTTATGAAGGCGAATGGGTGGACCAAAGCGCAAGCCATGACAGCGCTCACCTTGGGTCTCCGAGACCAGGCCCTTACCATTCTTGAAGCACTCGGCAAGGATGTGACCTATGAACAGCTGCTGGAGGGGTTAGAATCTAGATACGGCGACGCGCACCTGGAGCACGTCTATCGTGCCAAATTAAAGGATCGTGTTCAACGTAGTGCCGAGAACCTACAGCAGTGGGCCCTGGAAGTTGAAAAGCTGGTTCGGAAAGCATACCAGTCCGCCCCTGCCCTTATTGATGGAAATCTGGTACAGGCGTTTGTAGATGGAATACGCGACTTGGAAGTTAGAGCCGCTGTGAGACTTGGGCATCACGAGACGCTGAAAGACGCCTTGGCCCATGCCTTAGAAGTAGAGGCAGTGAGGCAGGACCACCGTACGCACCGTGTCAGGGAGGTTGTAGCGTCACCTGTACACGACCGCCCGCAAGGATACAGCCCTAGGTGCTACACTTGTGGAGAAAGGGGTCATCTTCGATCAAACTGTCCTAAACGCAGCTCACCAAGAGAAGACCAACCCCAGCAGGGAAAGGTGGCTGAAGTGACTGCACAGCCACAGCAGGGAAACGAGTAAATGCCAGGACTGGGGGGCGGGTGCTGGCTGGTTTTGAAAGAGCCCCGAGGATCTCGATCTCACAAGCACATGACGGGAACAGCCTGACCATTAAGGGCGAAGTCAACGGAACTCCATGCAAACTGACGTTGGATACTGGAGCTTCTCACACGGTCGTCAATTCACACCTAGCAAATCGGTTTCTTGGGGACTACTTCAATAACCACGACCGTATACAATTACTAACAGCAACCGGTCAGCACATAACCGTCCGAGGGAAGAAGGAGGTGGAGTTAAAATTGGGTGATGGAATTTACCGGCACAATGTCATCGTGGCCGACATAGTGGACGATTGCATCTTGGGCTTGGACTTCATGCGGAAATATCGTTGTGAGATCGACATTGACCAAGGAGTGTTGAAATGTGGTTCCGAGGAAGTCTTCATGGAAGGTGCACCATCAGGGAAAGTGTACTGCTTGAAGGAAATTGTTCTTCCTCGCAGATCAGAAACGATCGTGCCAGTCAAGTTACCACAGAACTCTGGACACAAAGATCGAAGTGTTCTGATAGAAAGGGTGAACAATGAGTTTTCATGGAAGATGGCACGAACTCTGGTAAAGGCCAACAACATCTCAGCTGTACGTATCCTGAATCCAAGTGACAAGGAGCAAGTGATTAAGAAGGGCACCTTGATCGGCACATGCGAGGAAGTAGCTTGGATGCGTCAATTGCAAGATCTACCTACCGGAAATCAAATTCGTAGAGCAAAATTTGACGTGTCAACGCTTTTAGACAACTGTCATTTAACTGAAGGAGAAATGGACAAGGCTAAGAAGATGTTACTTCAGTACGCCGGTATTTTCTCTACGAATGATGCTGACATAGGGAGAACTGGACTAGTTCAGCATAGAATTAATACAGGCAACGAGTTACCTATCCGTCAGCGACCAAGGAGACTGCCAGTTGCACGGGAAAAAGAAGTGGAAACCATGATTGAGGGAATGGTGAAGGACGGTGTTATAGAGCCTTCATCCAGTCCATGGTGTTCTCCTGTGGTCCTGGTAAAGAAAAAGGACGGCAGTATGCGCTTTTGTGTGGACTATCGACGACTGAATGACGTCACGAAAAAGGACAGCTACCCACTGCCTAGGATCGATGACACTCTGGATACGCTGACGGGAATGAAGTGGTTTACCACATTAGACCTGAAAAGTGGTTACTGGCAGGTAGAAATAGACCCAAAGGATAAAGAAAAGACTGCATTCTCAACAGGAAAAGGGTTGTGGCAGTTTAAAGTTATGCCTTTTGGATTGTGTAATGCTCCTGCAACGTTTGAAAGGCTGATGGAGCAAGTACTTGCCGGATTGATTGGTGATGCATGTCTTGTCTATCTAGACGACATAATTATTGTGGGCCGTACGTTTGAAGATCACCTTAAAAACCTCGACCGAGTGCTGTCGAAGATCCAAACAGCAAACCTGAAGTTGAGTCCGAAGAAGTGCTCGTTTTTCAGAAAACAAGTGAACTTTTTAGGACACATTGTTTCGGGGGAAGGTGTTCAAACAGATCCAGAGAAAGTAGTCGCTGTCAAGGATTGGCCAGTGCCGAAAGACAAGACACAGGTCAGAGCATTTTTGGGTTTGTGCTCCTACTATCGCCGGTTTGTGAAGAATTTTGCCGATATTGCGAAACCTCTACACAAACTCACTGAGGAAAAGCAAACATTCTGTTGGGACGAGAACTGCGACGCCGCATTTCAAGAATTAAAGGGACGTCTGTGCAATACTCCTATTTTGGGATATCCTGACACTGAACATGACTTTATAGTCGACACAGACGCAAGTAATACTGGAATTGGGGGCGTGTTATCTCAACGGAAAGGAAATCAGGAGGTTGTTATAGCTTACTTCAGCAAGTCTTTATCCAAACCGGAAAGAAATTACTGCGTAACGAGACGAGAGCTGCTCGCTGTAGTGAAGACATTGCAGCACTTCAGTAAATATTTGTTGGGACGGAAATTCCAATTACGAACTGACCATGCTGCATTGAAGTGGCTATTACAGTTCAAGAATCCAGAGGGGCAAGTGGCGAGATGGATTGAACTACTGCAAGAGTTTGACTACGTAACTGAACATCGCAGTGGCAGAACTCACGGTAACGCAGACGCCTTGTCAAGAAGACCTTGTCCTGAAGACTGCAAGCACTGTGCCAGGCAAGAGACTAAAGAAGTAGTGCCCGTGAGGATGCTTAGAACGGATCTCAGCGATGAATGGAAGGAGACCCTACAACAGGCTCAACAAAATGACCCGGACATCAAGCCAATCTTCGACTGGATTAAAGCTGGTGCTCCGAAGCCCAAGTGGAGTGATGTGGCTGCGATGAGTTCCATCACGAAAAGTTATTGGGCACAATGGAACAGTTTGGAGATCCAGGATGGAGTCTTGTGCCGTAAATGGGAAAACGCTCGAGGGGACAGCTGTCATCTACAAATGGTTGTCCCTAAAGCTAAGGTACCGGATGTTTTACGGCTCTATCATGATGGATGCTCAGGAGGACACATGGGGGTAAAAAGGACTCTACTGAAGATCAGAGAGCGCTTTTACTGGATCCACTGTCGAGATGATGTGGAGGACTGGTGTCGCAAATGTACCAGCTGCGCGGCTGTGAAAGGACCTCACACACGAAGCAGAGGTGCATTAAAAGTTTACAACGTTGGAGCCCCCTGGGAGCGGATAGCACTGGACGTTGCGGGACCATTTCCAGAAAGTGACAGCGGAAACAAGTACTTCATGGTTGTCATGGACTACTTCACAAAGTGGCCAGAAGTCTTCGCCATCCCTAACCAAGAAGCTACTACAGTCGCAGATAAATTGGTTCAGGAAGTCTTCTGTCGTTTTGGAGTACCCTTAGAAATTCACAGCGATCAAGGAAGGAATTTTGAATCGCAAGTTTTCCAGGAGACTTGTCGATTGATGGGTACACACAAAACCAGAACCACCTCTTACCACCCACAATCCGATGGAATGGTAGAACGATTCAACCAAACGTTGGAGAGATATCTGGCAAAAGTTGTGGAAAGCAGGCAAAAGGATTGGGACAAACACATACAGCCGTTTCTTCTGTCCTATCGGAGTGCAGTTCACGAAAGTACGACCGTAACTCCAGCTTTCGCAAACTTTGGAAGGGAATTACGATTGCCTGCAGATTTAATCACTGGAACTCCCCCTGATGTCCCACGCAGTGTAACGGATTACGCGAATGACCTGCGTAATAAGTTAAATGATGTGTATGAGCATATTAGGCATTCCGGACAACAGATGTCTGAGAAGATGAAGACTCGTTATGACCGGAAAGCAAACAGTAGTGGTTTCGACGAAAGTTCGCTGGTGTGGTTGCATAACCCAGTGCGGAGCAAGGGAAAGTCTCCGAAATTGCAAACAAAATGGGATGGACCATACCGAGTTGTGACCAGGATCAACGATGTCACTTACCGAATACAGAAGGGTCCGCGAGGTGCGCCTAAGATTGTGCATGTAGACCGATTGGCGCGATACTACGGGACCAATGATGCTCGGGACGAGCATGTCTAAGGAGGGGGCAGTGTTACGTCGGTCATCTAGAACCTTCAAGAAACCTCGCTCATAATTGTGTTGTGCCTAAAACACTCCAGTAAATTCTGTAGGTATATTTCCATTATGTTTACAAGGTCAGCACGGCGGGCGTCGGCGACATAATTGCCATTGTAATTTCGACCGTATGCCGAGTGCGTAACGTAACTTCTTCCTTGTTGGTTCTTTTATCTTTAAGTTTATTTTTTAGTTATTATTCTTTGTGAATATTGAATTCATTTTTAGTTAATAATAGGGAATTTTCTCGAACTTCTTTTGTGTGTTTGAGTATAAAAGGACCAACAGAGGTCGGAGCAGTCAGTCTACTTTTAAAGCGAGACAACGGAAGGTTCGAAGAGATATCTAGTGCGATAAAGTGTTCAGTAGTGTTTTTGTGATTGTGTATTAAGTGTTTTGTGCTTAATAAAGTTAATTCGTGTGTTTAATTGGTAGTGTTTTTATTTATCCCATACCCAGCTCGTAACAACTATATGAAGCTACTGACATTTACGCATCCGAATCGAATCAAGCTAACGACGAATAAATGGAATAAATACTTATGAATCTTAATAAATTATTCGTTCAGAACTGACTGTCGTCTCAGTAACAGCTACAAGCAGTTATTTCATGGAAAGCTTTTTTTTGTGTATCAACAACGTTGTCATCAAAACTGGGTGAAATGGTAATTATTAGCGGTCACTAGGGAAACTTGAATCTAGAGGCACGTCGCGGTTCTTTTGCCCCAGTTTACCACGTTTTATTTGTTTTTGTAACACAGGCACGGCGTTATCCTAGATTTCGAATGCAATTTAAGACCTAGTAAACCTACATCCGGCACAACATGCAGAATTTGAAGAGTTTGGATTACGATATCATTCACACTGCCGGATTTCGACATATTCATATTGCATGACCAATGTCCGGCCTAAAACCGCAAATTGAATTAATATTCATAATGAGAATAAGGTAAACCGTTGGAATTAAGTATAGAACAATGGGACTTCCTTCTTATCAAAGATTATTGTTACACAATGACATGATTTCATACTTTTGATGCAAGTATAAGATGACTACCCTACATCCTGTTACAAACTCCAATTTAATTTAACTAATGCAAAAATAATGGCAAAAAAGGTGAAACTAAAAGAAATCAGTCGTGCACGCGCCGCAGCGCAGGCACAGGGCCAATGAACGTTGACAGGTGCCGCGCGACCAATCCCGATACAGAATCTCACTTTACGCGACTCGGTTCAAATCACGAAATTATGTCTACATCCTTCTCTGGTGCATTTAAATAATATCGTGTGAAAGAGAGACGCGCAGGGCGAAGGACCTCTCACCTTACCTGGGTTGCTTTTGCAAAGGCTTTGTTTACCGATCAATCTTAAGATTGCTTAACTTATTCAGACATTATTATAGTTATTTTCATTTTCAATCCCTTTCGTTCTTATAACATCTAACAAAATTATTTGTTCCTCCAAAAGTTCAAAGTCATCGTTGCAAGCTTTGATCCAAAAGCTTACGTAATCCTTTGTTAGCTGAAAAAGTTCAAGTAGACAGTGATCTGTGAACGGAATTGTAATTCTCCGGGTATCGTCCCACGCATTCCAGGAGGTCGTTACTGTGCGGTCTAATGTCAGTCATTCATTAAAGCGAGTGCATTCCCTGGCATACAAATGTCCTTCCTGCCGCTTGTAGCTTCGAGTCATGACACTACTCGGGTAACTAACTTTCTAACATTTAGTCACACCGCCTTGCGCTCAAGTCGCCCGACAACCCAGAAAGAAACCTAGAGTTTCTGCGAAAACATAAATCATATATTACCAGTTATATTGGTAAATAGAACGTAACCTAATTTTAAGTTCCAGATAAAATGTTAACAGATGCGTGTATAATGGTGGTGGTAGGCACGGCTACGACTGGGTACGACGCACGGCACAACGGCGCCAATATTGCTTGTTTTATTTACATCTCAGGCAAAAAATTGGCATAAGTCCAAATCCTAAACGAAATGGCGTCCATAATGAATATCTTAGTATTTTGAAATCCTAATCTCGACAAACAGGTTTATGGTTTGACAAGAAGTTTAAGCTGCAAAAATACACTTTACGAAACTGGTCCCTCCACGAGATTCGATCCGGTAAAACGTTAGTTTGTATCGAATAAGAAATCGATTTATGTTATTGCATCTGGAAGTAAGTCGATATAGTCGTATGTTCCTTCGTGCAATTTGTTGTAGACTATGATGACGGCGTGTCATTCATCACCAACCAGTGGTACAAGTGATTGGTTGTCGGATAAGATCGATTAGCCCACATCGAAGCACAGTCGTATTGGAGTGGTAACGTTAACATCTGGTTGTAAACTGGCCTCGACACGGTTCTTTCGTTTGCACCGTTCGCTAAGACCTAATTACGTGGATCAGGTACTGGGAGTAGATCGGCGATAGGAAGTGGACGAGGAACTAAGATTCTAGCCGGACCGGTCAGTAACGGGCCGCGTGTGCCGACTGCTCGGTGTAAGACATGGCCGTTTAGAAAATAAATAAACATTAACACGATAGTGCAAACGGTATTATCCGATTACTCAGAACATTGCGCACTGTAACAAACTACAATGGAATAGTTTTGACTGCTACCAAAAATATTGGTTTTTAGTACAGAAGCTAGAACGATAACTTCGTTCAAAGTTATCAAAGCAAACAAGACGTACGTGATTGAGAGAAAACTTGAGAAATAGTCAAATAGTGAGTGACTCAGAGCGTTATCGACGTCAGACGTGATCCGATACGGTGATAGCACTCGTGATAAGAAAGCTACGACGACTTATGGCTCGAGGTAAGACCCTGTTTTAAATAAACATCAAGTTCTCGAAAAACTTACCATAGATGTTTCCAAAATCGATCAATCAGGCATGTTTCTTACAGGGAGAATCCAAGGACAAAATGATCACAAACAATATTTTGATATGGAGCATCAAGAATAATCAAAATATGCATCGAGAGGACAATCGTAATTATTTCAAAGATGAACTTATGCAAAGACCACACAGAGAGCCACACAACAAATGCAAAGACTACTGGTGGCTTTAGTGGCTTACAACCTTCTCCCTTTCACAAAGAGAAGGCCTTGGTTGGGTCCCTGCAGTGGGAACAATATAGGGTATGTAGAGGGTATCATGCAAAATACTCTGCACTGCATAATATGGAAAATATTATGAAATATATAATAGAATGTTCTTGCTTCAAAACTTACCTGTGTAAATTGCGAATTGATTTTCGAATGGTCCTCCTGGTACACCTTCCTTGATTTCCGTCGCTCTGTCATGAGGGTTGTAAGTCTGTCTAGGGCTTTAGATTCTAGCGCCTCAGCATTGGCCTTGATAAGCCGGCTGATATTCTCCCACTCTTCGGTCATGGCCCTCCAGGCAGAAGCTATCACAGAGCCTGGAACAAAAGGGAAAATTTTTATGACCGACAAATAGCATTCTCGTTTGAACATTTTAAGGAGTTGTAAACAGACTAAATGCAAGAACATTAGAGGACTCATGGTTTTTATATTAATTTATTTCATCCTGGATGAAAAGTTGGTTAAGAGTAATTTACTTATTTGTGGCTTTATCTTTCATATACACACTCGAAGTAAATACAGTGGATGGCATGATCATGGTAGATTTTAGTTGATAGGTAAAGACAATAAGTATAAGAGCTTATTGGCAGCAGTATCTGATGAGTAGTAATTAGATGTCAAGTAATAAAGAAATTTGGAAGAAAAAGACATGGTGCGCCGACCCCAAGAGAATGATGATGGCATCAGTGAGGAGTACAAATGGGTAGACCCAAAAATCTAACCCTATGAACAATCAAACATGTTTCGAGGGAGAAAATGAGGTCATTAGAACTCAAACAAAGGCCATATGCTCCATTTGTCTCAACTCAACTACGCCCATGCATGTTTGTGTAACAGTCATCAGTTATTGACGATAATAACGCTCTGTCTAGACTAGACGCGTATCGAACCTACTGAATGATTTCTGGCACAAAATCTGGCTGAAAGTCACTTTGCTACTTGTTTTCAATCTAAATGCTCTTTAAATATTTCGGTGATAATCATCATTCATTTTCCTGCCTTTATCCCATTCTATTTGGGGTCGGTGCAACACGTTTTCTTTTTCTATTCTTCCCTGTTAGACGTCACGGTGGCATTAAGGAGTAAATGCCACCGTCTCTTTCGTATCATTCCTCACACAATCCATCCATCTTTTGTTTGGCCTTCCTCTGCCTCTCCATCAATCAAAATTTCTATTCATCACTTTTTAGTCACTTGCGTTTCATACCTCCTTTTCCTTTTCCCTCCACATTACCACACCAAAAGAGACGACTTCCTTTCAATTTTTCTGTAACAGGCGCCACTTTCAAACTTCCTTTAACATAGGTACTCATTCCTTATTTTATCCATTCTTGTCACTCCGCACATCCATCTCAACATTCTCAACTCCGTTACATGAAATCGTTTTTCATCCATTTCTTTCAAAGCCCAGCATTCTGATCGATACTGTACGACCGGTCTAATCACGGTCTTGTATATTTTCCCCTTAAACTTGAAGGACATCCGTGGGTCACAAGTTGTTCCAGTGATCCTGAGTTGATCCGTTGCATTACTTCCCCATCCCCTTGGACAAGCAACCCGAGGTACCGGAAGTTGGAGCAGATCGGTATGGGCGTTCCGGTAAGGGTTATAGGCACAGGACTGGAGAGACCGCCGAAATCGCAAAACAAGTATTCCGTTTTGGTTCTAGTAAATTTCAGGACAACATCCTTATAATTATAACATAACATTAAATCTGTAAGTTCTCTCGAAGGGTTAGGCAGAGGTACACCTAATAGTATGCCCACAATTTCCAAGTTATGTCTTAAGTCCCCAAACTGCTTAGCTGCTACTAAGGAATTCGCGATGGAAAAACCCAGTAACAGTTTGCCTGACCCGGGAATCGAACTCAGGAACTCATGCTCAGAAGTCGCGCTTGTTACCACTAGACCAATGAGACAGCCAACTGTATGGTCGTTGCAGCCAACAATGACAAGTCCACAATAATTGAAGTCACTGCTATCCGAAATCGATTGTTGCTACTATACTTAGCTCCCACAAAATTATTTCTACGTATCGCTTAAATTCAAGTTAACTAAGTAAATACAATCTTATTTTTTATGAATTGAAACTCTAGCAAATATTTCATTTTCACAAGACCATCGATCTTTGAATGAATCATGCTTTATCAAAACGCGAAGCGACATGCGATAAAAGCCATACTAAGGGACAAGACCAGTTATTACCTCTTATCAACAATATCTACAGATCAAGACGTAAATTATTGTTTGACTACTAACTTATCAACTAATATTTACGAATGACATACTTCAGAATCTCCATTTAGAAGATTACACAAAATTGTAGTAGACATAGTGTCGTCGTCAGCCATATTAAGAGCGATTTTATTTTTATTATACTTAAATTGTTGTTTATTTATGATAATGATATCATCCAGCCTACTCAAAGTAATTTAATCGGGTCTAACTTAAATCTGTTTTATGGTCAAAGAATTGATCACAATTTTACAGCATGTCGATTTGCTGGTGCTTTTGAGCGACAAAGGGAATAAGATGTTCCCACAAACAGACTTTAACGGTGTAAAGGCAAAATTACCTGTACTACTGTAAGGTCTTGGTCTCTTAGTCTCTTCAAACAAAGCATTTTTTATTCATAATCTTCAAAAACAATAGTGTTACCATATGGTAGGGGCAGCCTACCATAGAACGGTTATGGTGAGAACAATGACAGCACCCACAGTCCCACCTACTATTTGGAATATTGATGAAAATAATTGACATAATTTTTGTGTAAGGTTACTGACGTAATTATAATAAACATACGGAGCAGTGTATGTTTATCTTTCGGGTCGTAATTATTGACGTAAACATGATCAGTCGGATTGTTTCGTAACGTTTTCATTTGTCATTAATTCATTATAGTCTTTTGCCAAATCTTCCTACGCCCCAGTTTAATTTCACTTCCTGTGTCGCCCTTTCTTCTTCGTTCAGTTATCTTCAATCTACCTTCTCCTCTTTAACCGTTTTGTCCTCATTGAAGCAGGTGAGCAATAAATGAGAAATAGGGACATGGAGAAAGAGGGCCTTTGCCCTACAGTGGGAACTTAACCTTCATCATCTGCCTAGCCTTTTCCCAACCTTACAGACCAATAATAAAACCAAACCAGTTTTGCTGTAACAGCTGCAATAGATCTGACGAAATAATCTGTTGTAAGATTTGTGACTGTTTGCTTATTAGCAATGTTTCAATTTCATATTGTGAGGGTCAATCTTAAATCACTACTGCCAACTCAGAATTTTAATTATACTTATTAGAGACCTAATTAAAAGCTCTTCCTACTTCTAAAACAGTAGAGTTAAAACAATCATGTGGACAAAAAACAGTCGGGAAATAACGTTGGTCTGTCTGTTTTGTTTTGATGGACATAAACAACGCCCGAATGCTTCTAATATCTATACCCTCAGCAAGTAATTCTTAAATAGGAATTTAAAATATCAGGTTCCGCTTTTGCCAATCGGTGAGAGATTTGTGTGAATTATAGAAGAAAATACCAGGTGGATGGCCCACAAAATTAAGTGAATATGCAAATAATGTTACAACTTTTAAAGTCGAAAGATCCCAGATAAGTAAAGTTCTTGCTAAGTTTGCCGAATTCGCTCCTACCTACATGACAACAAAGTTTTTTGAACTTCCAACATCATTCTTGAAAAACACAAAGTGTTCCTTGACTTAAGCTGCAGTAATTTTAATAATTAATTATCTCTAGGTACCAATGATTGCTAATACAAACTGGTTGTAAGTTAAGCCTAAGCGGATTCATGTTCAACACATCACATTTAAATGCAACGGTTTCTTAATCAAGGATGTGCCTAACTTCTGGACTACATCTTAGAACGTTTAATGCTCTGCGAGTATCTACCATAGAATAACAGTAATGAAAAGAAGCTTTGACGCAAGTAGACCGTTCAGCGGTGCTAATAGGGTTAATTCTCGTTAAGTGGCGCTGATTTCTTACCGTTAAGTTCTTCACACTTGTCCATCTTCTGGCCTTGCGCGGCTGCAGCGGAAAGCGCGAGGGCGTACTCCCGGTCGCTCTTCATCTTGGCCTGGAGGCTCCGCTTCATGGTCTCCATGAGCCGCAGCTCGGCGTCCTGGCGCGCCAGCAGCGCCTCGTGGGCCGCGCGGCCCGCGCCGCTCGTGGCGTATCCCATTGTAAACAACCCACGTCTACACTGAACCGCACATCACAAACATAAACACAACACTATTCACATCATTCTCCGTTATCACCGGCACAGTGTTCATACGTCTAACTTCACCTCGTAACAAAATTCAATTTATTGGCAAGTACAACAGAGAAAGGAGATCACGATAAAGCTCTTCATAAAATTGTTTTATTTTTCATTAATTGTTTTATTGTAACTTAGTACTAGCACCCGCATAGGAGGCTAACAGTTAAGGCTAAATAAAACTTTACAACAAAAAAAACTTTCGATAGAGATGTTGAACGATCGAGGTGAGCGCGCTCGAAATATCGGTGCGCGCGTCCGCACGGTATCGTCGCGGGACCTGAATGCCATCTATCGCGAGCACATTACGTCTGGTGTGGCCGTGCGGCCGCTGCTGGTGGCTGGCCCAGTCACCGCGCCGTGCAGCCGATGTTCGACGGTGAGGAATTACTTGAGAACAAGATGATATAAGATCCAGACGATCAATTCCGCATGTCCATGTGATATCACCACGAAAAGCGACCTTGTTTTCCTGGGCGAGATCGAGCTTTCGAGTTTGGTCGTTTTCCATTGTCTTCAAGATGTAAAAAGTAAAAGGACATTAGTGTATGTACTAATGTTGTATTTCCTTTCATTTTTATGGTCTATTGATGGTCAAATTCTATACAAAGGAAGAAAATATTTAAAAATGGAGCAGTTGGGTGAACTTGGGTGGGTAAAATTAACGTTTGCATTGATTTAAGCATGGTAGCGCATTGCGACCATGGACGCGTAGTTTCAATAACAATGTAGGCTAGTTTCCGATAAAGATTAGATCCCCCAGATACGGTGTCTTATTAGAATTAAAATCACTCCATCTTTATCTAAGAAATTCCAACACAATGCTTCTGTATGACGTGATTACTTAACTTAAAAAGTCATCTTGGCAAGGCTGCGTAAAGAAATCAGGCATCAAGGCATAAAATAAGGCTCATCAACCTTGCTTTGTCTACAAATGAAGGTGCAGAAAGCATTTTACTTACGTCAACTGAAACAATAGTATGTATTGACATTGTGCTGATACAGTTACTAAATGCGCACGTAACAAAATGAAAATTTTATTATATTTATGGAATATTTTCCGATTATATCGGGAAAAAATCGTGGACATTAGATAGTTAGTAATAAGTAAATACGTATGTTTTTAGGTTTCGCCAAACCAGAAAGGACAAAAGGGTGCAATAGGAAACTTTGGACCGGAAACAAAGATGGGCTGATTGTAGTGCCTAGTGGGAGTACAGCCAGAAAACGTCTAGCTAGTCTAGACTCTAGAATACGTGTTTTAAGGCTTGAAAGAGTCTGATAATTACATTTAAATTATATATCATAGAATCCTAAAGGCATCCAATACCTGCACAATATCTGTTATAAAACATCACGCCTGTAATCCCCTAAGGGTTAGGCAGAGGTATATCTAAATAGTACATCCACGTTTCGCCAGTTTAAGTTTATATAATATGTTATGTTTAAAAGTCCCATGTAAGAGGGTGCGAGCCTATTGACATCAACCGGGCACACATCCTGACTTCGTGGCTGCTCTACTGAGAAATTCCTGATGGAAAAACCCAATAACACTTTACCCGACCCGGGAATCGAACCCAGGACCTCATGCTCATAGATACATATTTATTATTAAAAATAATTATGTAAATCTAATGTTACTAATTAAATAAAGAAAATAAAACCTCGTTGCTTTGTGATCGTAACACTACTGCTGAACATGGGGTCCTGATTTGGATAATCTGGTCGGGCAAAGTGTAATTGAGGTTTTTCATTAGGAATTCCTCAGTAGGTTCAGAGTCTGTATTAGTTAGTACCTACCTGATTGATAACAATAGGATCGCGCCCAATCACATTAGGGGATCGGACAAAAATAAACTAATTAGTCCGTCAGATAGATTTCCAAAAAATGATGAACACGTATTTTTTTCTTTTTTCACATAAACAAAGGACGAAGACGATACAGTGCTTCGAAAACTCGTGAACTCCTCGAAAACGTCAATACATTTTTACCTACAAGTGACGTTACAAACCCCCACTCATGATCTTTGACGCGTTTTATCTTCGTAATTTTTTGTTGATTTGATAAAACAAAAAACACGTATCCAATATTTTTTGATAATCTAACTGACGGACTAAACAGAATCATATTTTTGTTGACCCAGTCAGATCCTCTATTATATTATGGGTGTAGGCCGTGTAGGTACTATACAGACCCACCCCCTAGACCACCGCGGCCGCCGCCCAAACGATTGCCTCTCCCATTGGCGAAAGAAGTACCGTCGAACAAGCTAATAACTACAGGCAAAAATCTTTATAATTCTAGTACACTGACAATATTGATTACAATTTTGTTTTATCAAATGGTTGGCATTAAGCGACTAATGTCAAAGGCGGTTTCGTTTGACATCAGTCTCTAAATGTATCTGTATAATCTTAAAAGTAAATGCAAGTTAACTAGCTGTATACTTATTAGCTTGTTGACTAGTATGACCAGAGACCAAAATAATATGCACGAAGCATTAAATAAAAAAACATGCTCCTGGCCAGTACTCTAGCATCTTTGGCGCTTTGCTGCTGTCTGTCTAATAGAACTCCCGAGTAGACTACTACTTAGACTGTGCTAATATAATGATCTTACAGGTCTTCGCCCCTCGTAGTTTCGCTCAAAACATGCGATTACGAGCCACTGAAACAACAAGTAAGGTAATTATTATTATTATTATGAGCCTATACTGTCCCACTGCAGGGCAAAGGCCTCCCTTCCCTCCTTCCACTTTTTCCGGTCCAGTGCGACAGTAGACCAATTCTTAGAGAAAGAGTCCAGCTCATCCCGCCATCTCCTTTTGGGCCTGCCGCGTTGTCGTTTCTTGCTTTGTGGTATCCACTGAGTGGTAACTTTTGCCCATTGCTCCTCCGACATGCGGCAGATGTGCCCAGCCCAGTTCCATTTTAACCTAGCAGCTGTTAGGCCAGCATCAGCTATTTGGGTTTTGGAGCGAAGTATGGTGAGGTAATCAGGAACCTTAATTTTTTTTTGTTGATTTTCAGGTTTAAATAATTTATTAGAGGTTAAGATTTTTCTTACGACTAATCTAGCACCGCAGCTCCAATCTTCATGTTCATACTTGATGAAGCGAAATTGCTTAGAAAGCATAACCATTAAGTACCACTAACCATTTAGGTATTACTACTGGATCTGAGAGATGCGAGAGATCAGCAAAAAAATAATCAACTTACTGAAAAAAAAAGAATTTGTAAATGTTATACTTTGAATTTTCGCGGGCTTCCTTAAAGAGGATGCGCTATTCCAAAAAAATCAACCCTTTATGTTCATTTAATCCTTTTTATGACTCTTTCATGGAAACGTAATTGAATGGGATTGCTGAAACGTAATGTGAAATTCCTTAACTCATTCGTTTATAAATAACGCATCGTTTAAACAAAGTATTAAAAAGCATTAACCTTTCCTTGCAGTTGGGTAAAAATATTCTAGTACCTAAAAAATCCTCCAACTTTTTGGGTCTTAAAATACTGGGTTCCAAAGTTTCCTCAAAAATTACCAGCAAAAAAATAACATTAAAACACAACCACAACTTTTTTGTTGGCAATGATTCAGACTACTCTAGTTTTAATCTTTTTTTACCATCCATCGATTGATTTAAAGCTGTTTGAATATTAATTGGTTGACAAATAACGCCATGGACATTAAAGTGTTGCCAGCACCCTGATGTCTTAATGTGCAAATTTCCATACATTCCATGACTGCTCTTTATAATTCATTTTCTTTTGAATAATTCACTTCGTAAAAGGAAATTAATTATGCTCGTAATGTACATTCCATAAAATTTTAACTGTACAGAAAAATAATCCTCATTAGAGACATTAATTTACGGTTAAAAATTAGGAACCATACCGCTACTTCATTCTTATATTTAGATATACCATCTTCTTTCGAACTAATATTATAGTCTTTAGTTAATCATATTAATTTTAGAGAAAAAACCATAATTTGTTTTTGTCATACACGAAAAAGAAATGTCAATTTAACAATGAAATTTTTTTTGGTAATACATGGATGTAAACGTCTTTACGTCATTGGCAACACTGACCCCAGCCTTGTAATATGGCCGCTACAGGTTAGTTCTAGTAATTTTGTCACGTGAAAAAAACCCTGGATTTTGCTTTAATTTACTGTTTGTTACCTTATTTTCATACCTAAATTAGTTTGCATGTGAATCAGTTACCCAATACATCCCTTTTGGAGGCTATACAATGTTATCTAATAATGCTAACGTGTCATCATTTCACCTCTGCGGACGTTTGGATTTACCGCGTGGCCACATTTCTCAATACTCCCCATCAATTTATTAGCCATATAACCCAATTTTATGTTTCAATTATTGGCTTTAATTATCTCTAAGAAGGTGAGAAGACCGAGCTAAAACAGATGTGTAACAAATGCTAAATTGTCCTTTCATGTGTCCGCGAATAACCGCTTTCCAAAATCGGAGTAGGTCGTTCACTTACTATGCGTCATCATTATTCATTAAGTTGTCCTCTATTTTTTCAAGACTTCATCCAGCTGTTGCAAATGTTTCATTTAGCATCATCCGATTTTCTTGTCATATTTTTACAGGCAAGAAATCAAAGAAGGCAAAATGGATTCCAGCCAGCATCACAGACATTATTGCAGAACCAACGACAATTCCAGCTACAAACTGGGCAGACTCTGTGGATGAAGAACGTAAGTGAACATAATGTTCTCTTTGTCATACACCTCTGTACTTATCCAAATGCTATAGTTTAGAACTGACCCAATGATGATGTAAAGGGTAATGGCTGGCCAATGTTAATCTCGTACTTGGGGCGCACTCACCGAGTGCTTGTCACTCTTTCCGCCCCGGGAAGGTCTGAGGAAAGGTCTTTGTGTTTTACACATTCTAGCCGGATGCTTCTCTCAAAGGGAAGGCGGGGGAACCAGAAATTACGGTGCGATGTTTAGCCTATGAGACATGGCCTGTGGGGCTAGGTGGAGGTGTGAGCATTGCCACTGTTGGAAACCCCTGTGGCCAGCAATTTTAGCCTAATCTACGAGATGACTCTGGTCACAACTCAATTCAGACTAGTCTTTCATTGGCTTGCTCCCTGCTTTTTCTGAGGGTCCTAGTATATTTTTAAAATTAATAAAAATAACAGTATGTGAGTTGGTTTTATGCTCATGTGTGATTTAACCTTTAAGGAATTCGTAATTATTCAGTCCGTTTGGGTATTTCCTTGACAAACATTGAACTTGAACATTAGTAGATGCATCATTAGCTTCTTGTAAATATTTCCAGTTTAGATAACAACTTACAAAGGTATCGTTAAAGTGTTGATTATAATTGTTTGTTTGATAACATTAATAGGTAAAATGCATTTACTGTTCAAGTAAAAAATAATTACCTGTTTGTATGCAGAATCCTACAATGTTATCTATCTTATAGAAACAATACTATAATTAGGTGATGTAATCCACTTCAAATATTTTAATTTTGACAACTAAACATTTATTTCTACCTAAGATATCAGAATCATTTATTTGTTAAACATAGGTATCAAATGTAAATTATTAATCATAAAAAACCTGAATAATTCTTACAAAGAGGTAAACATTTAATTTTGTCAATCAGTACCCCTAAAGGCCAAAAGAGATGTTTTTGAAATTTATATAAAGGCAAATACTTAATTTTATCAGATATTAAAAATCTTCTATTATTTCTCTTCTTTGATTCAGCTATTATAAATCTTCTTTAATAGTGCAGTTTTGCACTTGATTGGACATAATTCTTTAATTCAACAAGAATTCAATTCTTATACTGGTCATGAAGGAGTTTTTTAATAGATGAATATTTTTTTCAATGAATGTCGTTGAAAATACAAATAAACTATAATAGTTTTCAGTACATACAAAGATAGCAAGGTTAATATTTTTAAATGAGGAATACAACTATTCATTGTTCTTAACTACACATTGATCTTATACATAAATCTTCTGCATCCTGACTATAAGTTCCCTATTAGTTAGTTGATATGTGACAAGGAATAACTAATCAAAGGCCAGTTTGCCATGCATTGGAAATATACAGTGTTGAAATCTGAAGGTACTTGAAAAAATGGTCTTTCTAAAATTTTCATCCAAGTTAAAATCTCATTATTAGAAACCATGGCATAAAATGTATAACACAATAATAATTAACAAGTTAGACAGGGAATTTTCTGCAGTGGTGATTCATTTATATATACATTGAACATGAACATATATGTTAAATATTAATATGTTCTTAGCTGAAAATACATATGGAGGAGGTGGGTATTCCTCGCGCCAGCGGGCACCGGTGGTGCTCCCGTCAGCGTCGCGGGCGGCGCGCGGGGGTCTGGCCGTGGATGACGAGTCCATCCCACGTCGCCCACCATTCACCGCACACATCTCCAATCTGCCCTATGATGTCGACGAAAGCGCTATCATGGAGCTCTTTACTGGACTTAAGGTATTATCATTATTGCCTATATTTCTTCTTACGTTTTCAAAATATAATGATTGCCCTTAGCGGAGTCGAAAGGTACTTCTTCTCCCCGACATTGCGATAATTTTTTGTTCTAGAATTTACCTGGTAACCTTCTAGTTACGCAGACAATGGATTTTTAAATACAAGTTTTAATGTTAACTATACTTTAAATGTCTCCACGACCTCCTACTATTAATGCATCCATCAGCAGTGGTTGGGTTGCTTTACATTGAGTGGTAGGACCGTAGGATTCAGTCAGCGAGCCGGAGTCTGGTCCCTGTTAGGATAAAACTATTGTTAAGTCATAGTCATGACACCTAAATGAATGTATGATATCAATGAGCGGATTTGTCATATTTTAGATCAGAAATTTCAAGCTTTTTGTAAACAAGGATAACAAGTATAAAATGGCTGCCTTAAACTAAATTATTGATCATCTGAGCTTGAAGTCAGAATGTGCGCCTTCGAATTTGCGCATCATACGATCCAATTATTAGCATATCGCGTTTAGCAGACGTGCCTCGAGTATCATAAACTTATTTAATCTGTCAAGCTCTGTAATATAATTTAATCTGATTATGTTAACTTCTCTGCATGACATTCATTTTTAATAGTGACCTACAAAATTTTGCTTAGTTGAACTGTTACCATTTATTGTTAATAAATTATGGTACTAGCTATTGTCAGAATTGGTTCTTAGTTAGAAGCTAAACAAGCCTTTGTACAGAAACAATAAGTGAGGAAATAAAATAATAGCTCACTAATAAAATCATGGATCACTAATTATAGAAAGTGATTTTCTGCAAAATCGTCAACAGCCTTTTTTTTTTTTTTTTTGGGGGTGGGAAATCATCAAATAACCCCTCCCGCTCTTGGGCAGAGCGAAAGGGAGTGTCAGACTTCTACTGACTAAAAACCACCCATGTTCCTTCTTCGCCCTTCATGTCGAGGCCGCGGTATCCCTTGCGGACAACCCGCAGCCTCGACAGGCGTCGGCCCTTGCGGGCCCCTTCCATGTTGCTGACATCTCTTTGAGGCGCGCGTGGAACACGAACGCGCCGTCGACACGGCCTGTTGTCGTCATAAGACGGACGGACGGCGAGCTTACCCATCACTCACCGTCCACAGGCCCGCGTCTACGGTGGCCGGAAGCCATCACGTGGCCCCCGACGCCCGGAGCGCCTCCCGCGGCGATCGTCAACAGCCTTGAAGACTAATTAAAACCAGTTGTTTTACAATACTAGTTTATCATTATACACTTACATACTACTTGAATATAGATCTTGTTTCTGATAGGTACTGTAACATAAATTAAGGATGTTAGATCATATAAAAGATATCTGAAACAGAAATAATGCAATCTTATCTACAAAAATATTTAGATTCATTTCTTTATTTGCAATGTGTGAAGATCTTGCAATAGGCTTAAAGTTAAGGTACAATGATAGACCCTGTCCCTACAGGGTCTAACATTGTACTCTCACAGCAAAAAGTATAGAATTAATGTGAATGAATTAACAATTTTAACACATGCCCTTAATATTATTTACTAAATTAAAACATAAATTTTATTGAGATCAGTTATTATAACATATCTTATAAGGGGCTGTTCAAGTATTACGTAAGCAGATTTACTGCAACTATTTGCCCCCCCCCTTGTCAGCAAAAGTAATCAAAGCTCTCCCCCCCCCCTCATGCTTACGTAAACATTGGTATGGTATACTCATGCATTTTTCTAATGTGTTCCTTTTTTTTTTATTAAATAAGAAAATACGCTTAGGAGAGGACTTGAACGTGTAATTCATTAAAATAAAATTTATTGACACAATCACCGACAATGCGTTTCGTTTTTAAGCATAGACAATGTGTGGGTTGCCATAATTATGTGTAAAAAAGTAAACAACTACTGCTGACGTAAACATCATCTAGACCCCCCCACCCCCCATGTCATCATAAATTAGCAAAGCAGAGACCCCCCCCCGCCCCCATTAGTGCTTACGTAATACTTGATATGATATGGCCCCTAATATTAACTGTGTTTTTTATGTATGAGTGAATTGTAAACGACAATAATACATTCCGACTGTTTGCATTAAATATATTCTAGATTCTAATCTACTTTTATGCAAGCCGGCACGTATGTGTTGCAATGAGACAAAACATTTCCTTTAATTTTAAAAATATTGATTATCATCTCCATATTCTTAAAACCTAAACCTCCTTACGTTTACACAAGTCTCCAAGGGTCATGTGTGTGTCCTTGGTCTAGGTATCTTCTTTATAGATGTCGGTGGTGTATTAAAAGACCGAAATAATAATAATGTTATGTGTTTTTTACAACAGATTATCAACTTGAGAGTCCCACGTGAAGGTGACCGTCTTAAAGGCTATGGATGTGTAGACTTTGAAGACAGGGAGGGTCTCATCAATGCTATGAACATTCCTGACCTGGTAAGCATTTTTATTACTGCTATTTATTACTTTTTCCTTATTATGTAGTCACTTTATCATGTTTTAGGTTAATTATTTTAAGTTGCCTCATACTATCTAAAATACACACGGCGACATGAAGCTATTCATTCTCAGCATAACAGGGTCTCGCTTTGTACACCGTGCCCGTGCCGGTTTTTTTTGGCTTGATTGGTCATCGTAACACTCAATGAATTAATATTCTTCAAAACAAGTTTAAGAAATAACCAAACCGTCACAAAGGTACAAGGACAGGCGCAGCTGCTCCAGAAAGAATAAAGACACCCCTATTTATTTCAATTCCATTATTCTGATAACTTTACATATTTATTTTGTCAATTCAAACCAAAAGCAACCTTGTGACTCACCCAAAAGGGGTCCTATTGTATGTACTACCGATTGTAAGCTAGTTTCGTTTGTTCATAGACAATAGGCGGGAGACGTATAAGAATAGAGGTGTCTACCCAGGACAATGACCGCCGAATGGGTAGGGGCGGCAGATCCGACCGGGACAGGTAAATACACGCATTGTTACTTGTTAAATACGTTGAAAATTATTGTTATTGAATACAAGCAGTTGGATGACAAAATTGGCTGTTAGAATATTACTTTGTATGCCATATTAAAATGTTACAGAGTATTATTTATTACTGTCTGTATCTCAATCTTATTATGGGATAGTAAAGATTTATAAATCACAATAGTTTCCTCACATTTGTGAGACTATAAATATTCACAAATATTGAAATTGATAAATGTGCCCTCGCTGCACTTACCTGTAAAGTTGGGTAGTGCATAAGGTCGGATACATAATCAAGACAGTATGTGTATGTACCCTGAAATTGTCACATCCATCTGTTGTTTTGCAAACAAAAACATTATTTTGTACGAAACTTAAAAGGCTTTGTAAAATCAGGGAAAACAATCTGTATATCAATTATAATACTTATGTGCTGTGCAGGGAATATGACCCAGAACGCACAATGGGCGATTGGCGCTCAGGGCCACGTGCGCAGCCTGATACGTCTGGCCGGGAAAGGGAGAGACCGCGCCCAGAGCGCGGGCCTATGGACCGCAGTGGCATGGCGGAGCGCGGCGCCGGCATGGATCGGGACCGCGACCGTGACCGAGAACGGGATTGTAAGTCCATCTTATTATTATCTGTCTTATAATCGGAAGGATTGGGTCACCTCAATATACTAAAATATGGGTCACGCCATGGTAAATATTTTGCTAGTTTGCAGAGTAGCGTGAACGCATGGTCTCCCTGCGGAGTAAAAGCGTCTTTTCACGCAAAGCACACATTACCAACGATCACTACATAGTATAGATTGTCGCCGGCCTCGGGAATTACTATACTATGTTGTCATAAACACACGCATCTTGGTGTTACATGCTTATTAGTTGGATGACGTAATATATCCTTTGTGTGCTAAGCAAAGCTTAGTTCCCGTTCGCAACTCCTTTGGTAGACTTCTATTGATTTCGGGCTTTATCGCCTTACATACAAAGATGTCGATATCAAATTGTTTCACCACTTGGAGACAAATCATTTCAATGTGATTTGTTTCTGCTCTGAAATTGAACAATTTGCTCGTGACTAAAGTTATTATTTACTGGTAATTCGGTGTGTACAGTATTGTACACACCTTTTACCTACGGGGAAAAAGATCGCGACATATTTTGTTGTAGTTTTTGTCCGCAACTTCGCTTGCGTTATGGTCGAAAATCATCCCACAGGATCATTATAAGTATAACCTATGACACTGAATATCCGAAGTTCCGAAGATTAAATCCAAACTTCCAAACTTTACCTCTTTGTAATATTATTAGAGACATATTTTTTCTACACTTTCATAATATGTATATTTTGTCAGTACAAATGCACAATGATGATAAGTAACCTGATGGTTGGAGCTAACTGTAATGTCACACTTGGGGCGCACTCACAGAGTACATGATCGCCGATTTATTACCTCGCGTTGAATCTTCATTGTTGTTTGTGTGGCACTGAGCCATTCAAAGCTTTGTCATCGTTTGCTTTACGATGCATTCGTGTACATTGGCACTTACTATCTTTTAATATGACAATAAAATCAGCGATCTGGGTTACTCAACCCGCCTCGGGAAGGTCTGAGTAAAGGTCATGCGTGCGTTTTGGCACTTAACCCTTCAGCAAGGGGTACTGCTTATAGCGGTAGAGAGGAACCAGAAACTACGGCTTTAGGGCTTCGTTGAGGACTCCGTATGGACGAGACTTGCCCTCTTAGCCCTTGGAAGCTCCTTTTGACCGGCTGTTTTAGTTTAATCTGTGACGTAGCGTAGCTATAACTCAATTCAGACTAGTCTTTAGTTAGCTCCTTCTATCATGTACTTAAATCTGAGTGATGTTTCAAACAAGTTGTTGTATTACGTTTTTCTATGTGACGCTACTAAACTAATTGTTTGTGTATGTAGCGAGTGCCGACAACCGTCCGGGAGGCTGGCGCGACGGAGACAGGCCTGCACCGGCTGAGCCCGCACGGACGCCGTACGGCGGCCGGGACTCGTTCGGACGCGATCGTTTTGAGTAAGTTCTAATTGCATCATCCAAAAATTGCTGTGCTCATATTTCTGTTAATTCAAAAATTACGTAGTTGCATTTAACTAGCACAAAACTAAAACTTCATTAAGATTTTTACTGCAATTTACGATGTAGTAAGTCAATCGTTTTTTTCACACCCAGATGGCTGTGAAATAATAAACTAGTACAGCACATTTCAAAAGTAGCGAGACTTCCATGCCTCGATATTTATGAGGTTACTAGCTGTTCCCGGCATGCGTTGCAATGCCCTTTTTCCTACCTACTACCTGCCTGTGTACCAACTACCTACCTACCTACTACCTCCTACCCTACCTACCTACTACCCTACCTACCTACTACCCTACCTACCTACTACCCTACCTACCTACTACCCCACCTACCTACCTACTACCCTACCTACCTACTACCCGACCTACCTACTACCCTACCTACTTACTACCCTACCTACTACTCTACCGACTACCCTACCTACTCTACTATCCTACTTACTACCCTACCTACTACTCTACCTACTACCCTGCCTACCTACCTACCACTTTCTCACCTTTTAAACCTTCCCTGGACTTCCACGAATAATTCAACACTATAATTAGCCAAATCGGTCCAGCCATTCTCGAGTTTTAGCGAGACTAACGAACAGCTATTCATTTTTATATAATATAGCTGTACCCCGCGTGCGTTGCAATGCCCTTTTACCTGCCTACGTACCAACTACCTACCACCTACCTATTACCTACCTACCTACATACTACTAATTTCTCACCTTCTCTGGACTGCCACAAATGTTTCAAAACCAAAATTAGACAAATCGGTCTAGCCGTTCTCTAGTTTTAGCGCGACTAACTAACAGCAATTAATTTTTATATTATACGCAAACACCATTTGAAAAATCGTTTTTCTATTGGGAAAGAAACAGTAATTATTTGTGATTATTGTGATAATGTCGTATGGTCTGTTTGAAGTTGTCATTCGTTGACTGAACAACTGAACGTCACTCAATTGTTTTGCCTTCCCGGAACCTCTCCACTAACACTTGAACTTTATGGGTACGGTATTAAAGCTCAAATTGACTTTACGTTTTAGTTAGAAAACGTTTGTATGGGAAAAAGAAAAGGGCTGTTTTTAGGGCTTTTCCGGCCATTATTCGAATTTTTCTCGCCGTAAGAACCATCCTTGAACTTCAACGAACATTTAAAAAAAAAAATCAGCCAAATCGGTCAAGCCGTTTTCATGCCAAGTCGTGACAACGGAAAACGGGTTTCATTTTTATATATATAGATATAATTCGTTATGTAACATGGTGCTAGATTGAATTGGTTAACTAGACACCGGGTCATGCTTTATGCTAGACTCGGTCGCTTTATACCTACATGTATATACTATATTTTCCTTTCATAATATGGTATATCGAATGTTAGACAGAACTAGCTTTTGTCTGCTGAATCCCCCACATCGATGTCGACTTTTATAATGACTGCTCAAATGATGTTGGAATTTAAAGAATTAAAAATTCACATGCCAAAGTCAATTTTAAGAATTTTCCATCATTTGGCTTGGTAAATGATCTTCGATACTCATACTTGTGTGACAATCCCTTATTAAAACTCGATTGTCCATTGTCACGCCCTGGTACCTGGTTTGAATCAGTCCAAATACATTTTCAGTAATGTTATATTAAAGTTGTCCTATTTTTGCAGAGGTAGAGAGCGCGGTGGCGGAGGTTTCGGAGGTCGCGACCGCGAGGATCGTCCCGAGCGTAGCGGGTACGGCGGCCGCGATGGATTCCGTACTGCCGAACGTGAAGGCGGAGGATTTGGGTAAGAGGAACATTCTATCATCATCATTGTTTCAGCAGGTAGATGTTCAGTGCTATTTATTTCAATTAGACCATTACTGGCACTTTTGAATGTCAGAAAAACAAATAAAAACAAGCTACAGTCACAAGGCATAATAACTTCTGAAAGTACTGTAGTTGCCGTTTCCAAAGCGTAGATCTCTATGGACAAGAATGGGCAAGAAACTCTATGGGCACTCTTTTAAATCAATATATTGTTACTAAATCTTGGTTACATCATTCATGTTGAGATCATACATCTGTGAGAATGATGTAAGAATAAGTACAAGTTGAGCGTCCAGAATATAACAAACCAAAAATAAAATAAACCATGGCAACCAAGAGATAACCAGTCTCTACTGACAGCGCCGGTTCCCGAACTTGTCGTAGGGATCGGCACCATTCAGCTCAACCATTTTGAAGGGAGCTAAAGCCCAAGCTTCGACACATCTACGGTCATGACAGTCATCGTTGTCGCATACAGAGTATCCACCGTATGTCTCAAATGACTTTCCAAGACTAATAAAGCAAAAACTATTATAGTATTCGATATAGATTTTTAATGTTTTCATTGTTTTATAGAAGTCGTGAGGGCAGAGGATTCGGTGGTAGAAACTTTGGGGACCGCGATCGTGAACGTGATCCACCTCCCAGAGAAGGTAATTATGACGTTTATGTTGACCAAACAAACAATTTTTTGTATGTCATTACTCCATCAAAGATAAAATGCACAATACTATGAATATCGAGGATATATTTATGTCTCGATTTTTTTAGGTTGTTATTACAACATGTGCTAGATTATAATCGGTTAACTAGACACCGGCTCATGATCTGTGCTAGAATCGGTCGCTTTATACCTACATTTTATACATTTTTTTACTCCTTCCACTCTGGGCAGAGTAGACTTCTGAATAAAAAACACCCATGTTCCTTCTTAGCCCTATGTGTCGAGGCCGCGGTATCTCTTTCGAACAACTTGCAGCCCCGACGGAACATTTAAACTACTTTACACATCCCTTGAAGTGATTCATTTAGAAATAACAAACTTCCTCATTTATTACTTATCAGTCTAATATTTACATCAAGTAGTCTTCAATTCTTTATAACTAATAAGTATTGACTAGTTAATAATTACACTTATACCAACGACATTTGAAAATATGTTCAATATTGAACATTCTTGATCATCGAACAACTCGGCTGAATACTAGCCACTGCTAGACATGGCTACTCCCGCATTGCGCCATGATACCCGCATCTTCTCCACAGATAACTAACACGTGACTCGCGGGGATTATCCCCCGGGCCGCCCCCTTCACAGAGGGTCCTCGCCCCTTTTTCATAAACACTGAGCTTCGCTTCCGATTCGTAATTCTATCCCGCTCACTTTCGTAATGCAGAAAAAAATAGACATACCACTTGTGTGGGTGTGGTTCCAGTTGTCTGAACGTTATCGATTATGTTAAACATTTCTCTCTATTTCCTTAGATGCTAAGCCTCGTGAGCGTCCGAAGCTGAACCTGCTGCCACGCACAGTTCCCGCGGACGGTGGCAGTGCTGATGAGAAACAACCAGAAAAGGCCGCACCCAAACCTGTGTCCGCTGAGAGTGTATTCGGCGCTGCTAGACCTGTGGACACGGCAGCCAAGTAAGATTTACAGACATTTGAATTGATTATTTATACTAGAGTTATAGAGCTGTAGTGGCAGCTGACAAAGCAAAAAGGATCAGGCTTCAATTAAAAATAGTGAAACTAGGCACTATTTAATTATGTATTCCCAGAATCCACGAATAAAAATTCTAAATTAAAATGCTAAATAATTACCAGTGCATCAGTATTAGAAATACTGGTTACTCTTCTATATTACAATGCACATACTGTAAATATCGAGATGTTTATACCTCGGTTTTTATCAAGTTGTTATCACAACATGTGCTAGATTAAAATCGGTTACCTAGACACCGGTTCATGCTTTGTGCTAGAATCGGTCGCTTTATACCTACATTTATTAAAAACATGGATATATTAGTACATAATGTACGAGTATGTATTTATTTAGCTAATGACTTTTTGTATCTCTTCATAGGGAACGTGAAATAGAAGAACGTCTTCGTAAACAAGAAGAGGATGCCAGACGTGGTGGTGGTGAAGAGAAGGAACGTTGGGGAAGAAGGGTAAATTAAAAAGTTATCCTATAATATTTTTTCTAGTTTTTTTTTTTAATTAAAGGGTAAATTTTAAAGTAATAATCATTCATCTTTACAGAACGATCATTCCGGCGAACGTCGTGCCGCACCTAAACGTGGTAAGTAACAATATATATTCAAAACAAGTCAATTTTACGTTTAAAAATTAAATTTAGTCATCTTATTCAATTCAATGTATTCGCAGATGAACGACCCAGAGATTCGCGCAGCTATAACAGAGACAGACGCGACTATTCGAAGGATGACAAAGACAGACGCGACTACAAAGATGATAGAGAAAGGCGCGACTACCGGGACGACAGGGACCGCCGCGAACGGGACGACCGCGACAAACGCGAGCCAGAGCGCCGCGACTTCAAGGACGACCGCGTTGAGAGACGTGACTCTTCTGGCGACAGGCGACGTGACTACTCCGGTGACAGACGCCCCAGACGCGACTATTCCGGCGATCGGCGTCGCGACTACTCAGGCGACAGACGACGCGATTACTCAGGCGAAAGACGCGACTCACGAGATAACAGAGAATATAGAGACGGCTCGCGCGAACGTCGCCCCGACTCCCGCGAGAGAGAGAAGGACAGAGACACAGCCAAGGATAGAGACACTCCCAAGGATAGAGACACACCCAAGGATAGAGAACCACCCAAGGAGAGAGACACACACGAAGACGCCGACCACGATGAGCGCAACGGACGTCCGCGCCCTAGCCGCTCGCGAGACCGGCACGACGAAATCGATGACAAAACCATGCCCAAGATGAAAGAACAGGAAAAACCGGTATGTACAATCCCTTTCTTTTTTTTTTTGGGAGGGTGGGAAATCATCGAATAACCCCTCCCGCTCTGGGCAGAGCGAAAGGGAGTGTCGAACTTCTACTGACTAAAAGCTACCCATGTTCCTTCTTAGCCCTTTATGTCGAGGCCGCGGTATCTCTTGCGAACAACCCGCAGCCCCGACGGGGGTATGTACAACCCTTACGATCTTTTAGTTAGTATTCATACATAAATAAGACTACCCTGCAGCAAACTTGAACTCAATGCATTAATTGGATAATAAACTGTTGTTTTTGTTTCAGAATTTCGTTGCATCGAATAAATTCAGCTTCTTAGAGGACGCCGACGACGGCGCATCCGAATAGCACGAACGTATAGTTTGTGTGCGCGCTACATATTAGTGTCCAATTTACAGTTGACTCGAGTGTAAAGTGTAAATTTACGAGTATCAAAGTGTCTAACGTGTAGAACGGACTCGATAAGCACTAAGACAATCTAAAATTGTGCTATGTAATAGAACTCGATTGATAGTCACTAGTGCGGTGTGGATATACGTGTATATTAATAGGGTTGCTATATGCTCACACTGCTTCGATGCCGGCCCCAGTCTTTGTTGCGGCTTCTCATTATATAATGCTCTAACACTTTCTTCATATTTCAGGGGGAAACACCCACATTGCTTATGCTAAGTTAGATGCCACAGTAAAGGCTGGGGCTCGTATTTGTGACATGTTGTACTGATTTGTGTAAATTTTTCTATGGGTTTGTTACAATTATAATGTTAATATGAATGGTTGCAAACATAGCCAGGTTTTGAGAACTGCAAATATTCCATTTCATTCTGATAACATGAACAGGTTTAGGTCAGGTGCTGCACTTTCATGTCTTTGTTTTTGTGAATAATTAGTATTTCATAATTTTATATTATTGCAATATTGTCCTTTTTGAAGGAAGTTTACTGCAGTTGATTGCAATGCCACCATAGGGAATCTATTTTCTATATTTTAGAATATGTCTTTATGTTAAATATTTAGTCGATTTAGGTTATTAGAACGTTAATTGTATTATTTATCTTTACACTCAAAATTCGTTAAAATAATCAAGTGGTAAGATGTTAAGCTACAATATTCCTATATATTTTGCAAGTATGCATACAGATGTGCCTGCCTTGGTCGTGATGAAATGTAGTTGTTAACTAAAGGTACCTAATAAATCTGATTAGGGTTTGGTCACAATATGTACTTGGGCAAAACGTAACAGACGTTTCATTTGTAATATTGAAGAATTTTTGTTTGGTACACTATGTAATTGTGAATTATAAATAAATAATTACCCTTTTTACAGCACAAAGTCTTTTATTATCAATTATCCAATAGTTGTAGAAACCAAGTATTCGGACCTTTGTTAGGTAAGAAAAGAAAATGATTTATTTAACTAATAAAACATCTCGGTTGTTATCCCTAAAGGGTTATGCAGAGGTGTACCCTATGCTGCGGGTTGTTCGAATATAGAGATACCGAGATACCGCGGCTCCGGACATGAAAGGGCTAAGAAGGAACAATGGTGGTTTTTAGAATTGAATTTTACATTTTGCATCAGCAACTCGGCGACAAACAAATATTGCTATCAGAAGTCAGTTTTCGATACCCTACCGCTACCTTTATTTAAACACAGTATTTTTCGGGTAAGGGGTCATTCGGACCAGTTACCCCTTTTAAAAATTGATAATGGTTAACAGGGGTGTCACTGACTCTGACAGGGATTTCAATTTTGATATAACAATAATTTGGTCAAATTTGTCACCAAATATCAGAATTTGTCGGTCACTGATTCAAAAGATGTAAGGGTTTATAGGTGGCCGATCTGGAGAGTCTCCAGCAGGGCCAAATTTATATCTCAAAAACTAGGGTACCTAGCGAAGATCTGTTTTCTCCTACATTTTGTCCAAATTTGTCACTAAATATCTGAATTTGACGATCACTGGTTCAAAAGATATAAGGCTGTATAGGTGGCCCTGCTGGAGAGTCACATTTATATCTCAAAAACTAGGGCACCTAGCGAAGATGTGTTTTCTCCTATATTTTGTCCCCAATTTGTCCAAATTTGACATCAAGTTACAGATTTAGTCGGTGTGTAATTAAAAAGATATTAAAGAATTAAATTTCCGCATACAGTGGTACAAGCAAGTACAAATTACTTTTCACACCACCTGCTCAATAATGTCAAATTTTATAATCAAGCAACCATAACCTAACCTGCCAGGAAGAGGAAAGCTATTCTCGACACCTTTACTACGCGTGGATGATATTCTCTCGATTTCCTACAAAATCTGTCTCAAATGTTACCATTAACTTCAATTTATATGTAAGTGCATTTATCTAACTAGTTCTAAATATGTTATTCTTACTGTTTGTTTATTTAATAAATACTTTGTTTTTCGTACTATGGCTATTGTTTTCTCACAGTAGGTGTAAAAAGTAGAGTATCATCCTCTGGGCTAAAGGTGTCTTTGCCTTGGGCTAGCTTGAATCCCTCGCTGCATTCAGGATTCTTGTATTAACTCTTATTAACTCCCTCGCTTCGCTCGTGAGTTAAACTCTTAACTCCCTCCCTGCGCTCGGGAGTTAAATCCCGAATCCTTCATTGAGCTCGAGATTCAATATGACGCCCGTGACATAAGACACAACTTTAGCCCCTCGGTGCATAATCTACTATTATGTAGTTTCTAGACAGTATCTATCTATGACGTTTTATGTAGGAATGTTTGTTTCGAATTAAATAAATATAAACTTATTCTATCATTTCAGCACACCAAAGGAAAGCTGTTTTTATTGCCTATAAACAAATCTACAATAAATATGTGTAACTAATTATTTATCTAACACAATGTGTGCACTTACCACCAAGTCGGTGGCAGATTGATCGCTGCGCTCCGTTTCATTTACGGTAACTAAGAAAGAGATGCGCCTTTCGTACAGACGAGCTACTTAGAACGAGTTGCCCGTCACGTAAGTTAAAGTCAGCCAGTTTAATTAAAGTGGAACTTATTATTAATAGTCACGAACTCGAGTGTTGTAATCTGTAGGTATTCTGCAAATACAAAAAAAACGGGCAAAAGGGCGAGATAGAACGAGAATGTCACGTGCTGCAACTCACCAGCGCGGCAGGTCGGCTTTCACGTCGCTCAATTACTATAATAAATAAATAGGTAAATGAACAAGCTTACTCTAATACCTATTAAGGTATTTTGTCCTGGGCTGCGGGTTGTTCGCTTAGATACCGCGGCCTCGACATAAAGGGCTTAGAAGGAACATGGGTGGTTTTTAGTCAGTAGAAGTCTGACACTCCCGCTTTCGCTCTGCCCAAGAGCGGGAGGGGTTATTCTATGATTTTCCACCCGCCAACAAATTAAAAAAAGGTATTTTTTCTTTAGTCATCCACCGTGCGTGAGTACAGCGATAAGGTTTGTTTATGTAAAAAATAAATAAAAGGACAATTAACTAGAACAACCTAACTAACTGACCCGCGCAACTCCGTCTGTGTCACACTCACAGAGATATTTTTCATTGAGGCTCCGCTCCTATTAGTCATAATGTGATCTATCGAGCTTAACATTGTAAACTGGTTACACCCGACTGTACATCTTGACACCAAAAAAGACCAAGAGCAAGCTTTAATATTTTCACAGAAGTTTAAGCCACTCTAATCTTGTAATTTGAAACATAAAAACATGTATTTAATTGAGAATTTATCTCTCTTGGACATTTCTAAGGACTTTAGACCGATAAAAGTAGAAGTATATTACACATATTAAAAGAACTATTTTTTCTTGGCAACTGAACTCTTTGATCTAGCTCTTGGACTATACCTTACTAATTATTGAACTCATTATATCTCCTAAACTAAGACCCGATTAAATTTGTGACTCGGCGACAAATTGCGTCTTATTGGCGACTAAATATGGGAGAAAACACATCTTCACTAGGTGCCCTAGTTTTTGAGATATACCTAAATGTGGCCCTGCGGGGGAAACTCTCTCCAGCAGTTTCAATTCAAGTTTCAACCATTATCAAAAACCAATTTTTAAAAGGGGTAACTGGTTGGTCCCGGGTCCGAGTTCCATAGTGGGTCGAATGACCCCTAACCCTATTTTTCCCCTACGCCTTTCTATAATTTTTCAGGTGTTTTTGTTGCTTTTTTTTAGAACTCTCTGTAAAGGCTTTTTACGCCATCCGTCTTTGATTTTTGAACGCATCCTAAGATAACTCCTGAACGCGTCTGTAGTATGCAAATATCTATGCCTGGGGAATTCCCGTTCCGTTCAGAAAATCGTCTTAGTTTTAATTCGCCTAAAAATAAAACCCACTCAACTGTGTTACATGCTACGTGTATGTGCTATACCTACTTTACAATTACGTAATATTAAAAACGAATTTTCTCGTGAAATAAAGAATAATAAAGCTTTAAAAAAAAAACTTTTTTTGGTAGTGTTGATGAAGTAATATTTCGAAAACTGAAGGTGGTACTTAGTTCACCCATCGAGGCTGCGGGTTGTTGTTCATAACCGTAAGAGATATCGTGGCCTCGGCACAAGGACTAAGAAGGAACATGGGTGATTTTTAGTCAGTAGAAGTCTGGCACTCCCTACTGCTCTGCCCAGAGCGGGAGGAGTCATTCTATGATTTCCCACAACCCAAAAAAAAAGGTGGTAGTTCATACTAAACTTGTAGATCGTAATGTTAGTCATGTTAGTAGTTTTAATACATAACCTATAAACCCCAAAACAGACTGCAATATCACCAAAAAATTAATTGTGCATGGAATTATATAATTATTTTACTTTAAATACTTTGGTCAAGTTTCTTTAAAAATAAGTCATGAATTCTATCAAAACATGTTTGAAGAACGGAAGTTTGAATTATACAAAATAATAATTGTTAATTGCACTATAAATTATGTTGATTTTTACTTGTATTTTTAAAATAATCCTATATTTTTATTTTATTTGTAATATGATTCTTACTGTTATTTTAAATTCGTAGCTCAATGCTGACTTCCGAAAACAGTAATGGCGGTAAAATGTCGTTGGTAGTAATTATTGAGGTACATGACCCAATGGCATGGGCTTATGACCCTTCGGTGATTCCACGGCATTTATCTTTGAGCTACAAAGCGAGTTGGTCTAGATTATCACTGTGTAATACTAAATAAAATAAAGTAATTTTGTAGGAAGAACAGTTTTTGAATTTAAATAACCGTTTCAACACTATACTGGTCGTGCCACAGTCTTCTACGAGGTTTGCCGCATCCGCACCATTGCCTTCTATCCGGATATGTCAGGGCCTACAGTGGCCCACAGCTCATTGGGTGTATGACTGATGTGACCAGCCCACTGCCCAGTGGCACTTCAGCTTAGTGACTTTTTGAGCTATTTCAGTCATCAGTTTTGGAGCGCAGTGTGGACGTGTTGCGTAGTGGTCAGTCAGCTTCATTTACCTACATCAGACTTTCATCTCTTTTCTAGGAAATATTATGTTGTTTGCACAGCAACCAATCAAGCTTTACAAAACCAGTTTATACGGATCTCATATAGTACGAGGGAAATACATACAAAATATACTAAAACTTGATGTCATCGAGTGCACGTTTAGACCTGAAAGTTGTTCGCATTCAATGTAACTATTTAACCCTTTTATCAATAGGAAAGAACATTGCGAAGTAGGCAGACCTTTTATCCCTTTCACGAAAACCATGTTTTTTTTTCCAGATTTGGCAGTAATTTTGAAGACTGATAATTTTTCGAACCATGAAATTTCGGCCATTTTGAAATGTAATAAGTTCGGCCATTTTGTGAGAACGGCATTCAGTGTTCAATCGCTTTGTAAATTGCATTTTCGAAGCTATGATTACCTGAATTACTCAGGTTTCAGTAATGGGTAGATACTTTTATTTGGTTAGCCTCAAGGGTACCTTAAGGGTAGATATCCATTTAGCATCGAAACGACCTGTATGTGACACTGTGTCTAAAATAGTGTAACTATATCATTTAAAACAAAGATTTAGAATTAACTTGCTATCAGTGTTGTGTGACATCTTAATTGGGTAAAGGAATTAAACAATATAGCATTTGAATACAACAATTTTTATTTCAATTACAATTTATAACATACAAGACGAATTTTAATGAAAAAATAAACTTTAAACCATGCATTTAACTAATAGATTGTAAAAATAATTACAATTATATTTAAGTAAGTATAAATGTTTTTTTGTTTTTTTTTTTAACATTCAAATGTTTTATAGACCATAGATTACAACTAATTCAACTGAAGAATTTAAAACTACACGCTCTTACTTAAATGTGTAATATTATAGCATCTAAGCATGCATGGCAAGATCTTCATATCTACAATCATAGAAACGAAACTAATAACATTGTGCTTATTTAAGTTACGATTTGTACTTAAGCACATCTATGAGAATAGATTTGCGAACAATGAGACATGAAACTCAAGTTGCTCAAGACTGAGGTCACCGAAAAAATCCGAGATGTTTGCTCTTCACTTGCTCTTCAGAATAGCAGACATCAATTCATTCTTCAGTCTCTTTGTCATCTCTTCAAGAATATCAGCTCGAACTCTTAGCTTCTTATTCTTTTCTTCTAATTCATCGGCCAATTGTTCCATTTGCAGCTCCTTGAGTTTCCGGTTCATTCGAGATCTCTTAGATGCTTCATTATTCTTATCTCTTAATTCCCTATATTTAAATTCCTGTGTCGAAACGTTTGACGAGTTGTCATCTACACTACACACAGAGGACACTGTGCTCTCCCTCCTCTTGGGAGGCCGTCCTCTTCGCGCCTTGGGTTGACCTTCTAGTGCTAGAATCATATCCTTGATTGGAACACTTGGTTTCCTCTTTCTGTATTTTCTTGATGGTTGTTCGGAGTAGGGCGTGTAAGTCGCATCGGATTCATCACTGTCCTGGCGTCGCCTCTTGCTAGCTGTTGATTTGACGTCATCGTTGTCCGATTCCATGTGAGATTCGCTTTTAGGGGTGATGGGCTCATAGTCGACGGGCGGTGGTGGCGGTGTGTCCACTTCTGTGAATGTTTCTTTTGAAGTGGAGAAGGAGATATCAGTGTACGTCTCTTCTGAAGTGGACAGGGAGACGTTCTGGGCTGGCCAATGATGCTCCGGTGGTTTCTGAATCAAAGGAAACAAAAATTATATATCTGACAATTTACAATCAAATTTTTGATGTAGGTGTCTATCAATATTAAAAGTGTCATAAAAGTCGAATTCATCTGTAAGACTTACCAAAAGCTGTGAGCTGTTTTCTTTCTCCAATTGCTCGACGTAGCTGAGGACCTCCGGAGTGCTGATGGTGTCGTACGGCCAGCCTGGGGCCCGTGCCGACACGTCCACGGACAGCCCCTCGACCCTCCTCGGCAATGCCCGCGCGTCCATCGTTCCCATTAGATTTTGTTCTTTGTTGATAATGAACTCCGAAACAACAACGTTGTTACTCTCAACCTCCCGTGGGATAACAGATCCAAATTTAAGATCTAGGGAGTCTTCTGTATCGATGAAGGGCGCTGTGTTTTGTGGTGGATTAATGTACATATGATAGTATTGGGTGTCGTGTGTGTTGGTCAACTCGACTGGATCCTGGACTTGCCACGGATAAGTATCTGCGACCATATCTGACGCGTCGTCTCCAATAACCACTGGCAGTTTCGTAATATCTAAGAATGTCTCGTCTCTAGACTGCATGTTGTTATCTTTGTTCCAGTCTGGGAATGCAGGCATGTTGGTGTCGTAGTGCGGGAACTTGTCGTTCGGTGACAGCGGTTCGTGCGCAGAGACGTTGTTGTATAAGCCTGCCGCCTGTGGAAACTGGGAGTTAACGTCTGATGTTTCCCAACCTTGCGGTGAGAATGGTGTGTATGGTGTGTCGATTTTAAGTGCCCTTTCTTCAGTTTTCTTAGATGAATCTGTTCAAGAAAAAATATACATGAATTAAAAAATATACATTGTTATACAAAACTTGAGATTACGATTTATTGGTTGGAAACTGCTTCTATGACAAAATAATGACTCTTGATTCTACATTTTATTATTTGTGGCTCTAGATAACTTTAAACTGATTAAAGATACAAGGGTACAAAATAAAACTTACCAATGGTCTGTACTACTTCTTCCTTTGCGGGAGCGGAGGACAACGGAACCAGATCTTGGAAGAACTCGTAGTCCAACATTGCGCTCTCGAACAGGGGCTCCGGTTTCAAGTAAACCTGAAATCAGAGTTATCATATGTTAGCATATATTTCAGATTGTGAGCAGAAACTAATAGTAAACTAATAATAAACTTAGTAATAATAGTAATGCATTATATCTATTCGTACTCACGGTATCGCGTGCCATTCTTACCTCGGCAAAGCTGCTGGTTGTAGCCACTGGCGAAGACGGTGCTGTGTTGCTTGAATATCCGTCGGTAATCACTCCGGTTAGACCGTTTACGTAACTCTTCTTCTCGGTCTTTAAACGATCTAGCTCTACCACTTTCAAAACAGTTTGAGTATTGAGACTCGTTTGCGAAAAAACCATGTCTTTTGGTGTTCGGATCGTATTGATTTCCGATATCGTCGGTCCCACTCGGACAGGTGATCTTTTGAGCAACCATTTTGAATAGAACTACAAACAGAAATGATACGACGTAACATAATGTGTGCATACTCATATGAAGCAGGATATGGGAGATGGTAGGACAACATAAAAAGGGTTGTGAGGGGACTTGCAAATGATAGATAAAAATGATTTCGCTGATATATCTTTTGCCAGTGTTTGAAACATCACACGAATGTTATGCTCCATCATCATGCTAATTAGAGTTGTTTTAATTTGCAATAAGAGACAAAAAAGAATTTAGAAGCGATCAAGGACACGTTGCCCACACGTATGACGTGTTCAGCGACAAGCATGACGTCCGTGACTGTGAGGTCGAGACCTTGAAATCGAAATACCAATGAAAATGGGTTTGAAGGAATAATTACATAGCATACGTGTGTTATATAATGGAGTTGTAAAACAGCGTTGAAGGAATGATGATTGCATAAATATTTAAAATAGAATAAATAAGATAATAAACTGGAAATTCGACAAAGAACAAAATATTTTTTTCCGTTGCGGTCGTTATGCAATCAACATAATGTCACCTGCCCTTAAAATTTTGTCGCTCTTCAGTATAAATAAGTAACGTTCGATGAAGTGTCAAGAAAAGAGTCATTTTAGATTTCGGTTGCTATCTTTAGCATCTAACCGAAAGTCTAAGTCCTGTAAGATTCCTGTTAGTAAAAACTACAATTAAGTAAAACTTATTTACATTAAAAATTAATTGAAGCGTTATCTTAATGATAATGACTGGAAACTGCGGTAAAACGCTTCACTGTAATGACGAAGCCATAACTTATCTATGTACCTATTGTATACTAAGTAAATTAAGAACTATCTAAAGCTATTCTATAGTAATTAACCAAATATGTCTTAAATCTATTGTAATTAACTAATTATGACTAAAATATTATGAAAGAAAAATAATAAAATTATGAATAGGTACTTAGTATACGTTCCAACTCGATTAAATATCGATTAGAACATTGTAATCTCAATGTCCTTGGAACTCTGCGGCTATCTCATTTATCTGCTACTCGTGAACGTACCGTATCTACTTACGTATTTACTTTTATCTTTTTGAGTAGGTAGGTACGTTAGTGTTGGAAGTTTGTGAAGCTGTGGTTTGTGTTTCAACTCGTGTAGAACTAATATTTAAGAGCAGGCGTGCAGTTATTGGGGAAAAAGGCCAACAAAAGAAATGATGTGATGGTAAATAGTGTGAAGGCTGGAATATTATGTAAGAAAATTTTAACGCGTCATAATTATGCACATTATTTAAATTATCGATCAAGAATTCAAGATCATTAATTTTGAAAGCTTTAATATAAGTTAACCAATAAAAACTTCCAATTTTTTTGAATAAAGAAGTTTATAAGTCTGAACTTTATGTATTATTGCTTCATGAAAAAATTAAGGAAGTTCCCGTGAATATTAAGTTTTCCAAATCCACCAATTCAATGTAAAATTAATTTTGAACTCCTTCAGGGTCTGAAAATTTCCAATGGTCCTGTGAACAGAAACTTTAGTTCGAAAAGTAGGGTGAACGCAATTACTTACTTCTTTGAACTCTTCTTGAGCTCCTATAGAAATTGTAAGTCTTTAGGCTCCCAACCAACTAACGGTGCCGAATGTAGGCCTGGAACAAACAGAAAGAATTCATTAATATGAGTCACATTCCCTTTTATTGCTTCCTACGGACAAGTTATCTTTTTATCACGGCTATCAATAAGAAAAACAGTCCATATCGTAAGTGTTCGTCTGATAAAAAAATTGGTACCAAATTAATCTTTTATTTTTTGTCACGTTGTCGATTCGAAAATTGATTGACGTAGGTACGACCTGAATGGTATGATTATTATCGTAGGTGGACGCCTACAGAAAATATTGATCGGTTAAGCCGGAACTATGATACGTGTCTTTTGTTTGACTAAAAGCATCAAGTACGTAGGTACCCTCCTTTACAAAATTAGTTACTTTGTAGTTAGAAAATGTTATAAATAGGTAGACAACGATAGAGAAACTTGTTTGTCTCCACTAAATACGTCTAAATACCGAGGTTTGGCAAACTTCCAACTTGTTTTAGAATAACATTAACCAAAGGAAACATTCGAAGTAGGTACCTAGGTTGGGATTTGGGAAAAAAGTAGTTCCTACAAGCCTAGAATAGCAACCATACAAGAACCTACATGCTGTAATGAATCGACAAGTTTCAAAGTTTCATAGAAACATGAGAGCAGGAAAACCGATTTAAAAAAACCGATTTGAAAATACCTATTTACTGGGATGAATAACAATACACGACCTTTGCTCCCTAAAAATGCGTCATTCGTTCGACATAGAATTTCCCAGACCACTTTCCGTAGTGGTACCTACTAAGACTAGTTAATAACTAGAATCAAATTATTTTACCACCAAAGAACTGGAACTACATCTATCAAAGCATCACGAATTGTTATGCGCAACAAAAATGTTAATTTTTGGGCAGTTATAATCTAAGAGTCAGACTATAAAATTGTTGTAAGTAACAACGAGTTGTTTTAATTTCAGGGTTAAACAACAAGTCCCTAAGTTGAAACCAAATATGCAGGTGATGAATGGAATTTTATAATGTCATTAATTATACATTAGAAGAGGGCACTTTCGCTCCTATAGATAAAATTGTCGCGCAATTTCTAGAACGATGGTGCGGTGTGCGAGTCGATCGAAGACGCAACGTGACCGCGGGGCTTCTCGACAGGTTGAAACACGTCCCCACATTTTGAGCGGAAATAATCATGGTGCAACAATTCACTAACCAACGTGAATTTTGCCACAGAGTTTTCACTATACTAACACAACTTATAGGACTTGAAACACTATTTTAAGACTTTCAAAGGCAATCTTTAACACTTTAAAAGAACACGACAACCTAAAATTAAAAAAGTTCTACACACCAAATTATTGCACAATATTTAATTTTGTGACATTATACGAATTTGGACATAATTGAACTACGATTCTTATCCGAAACCCATCAATTAAAGAAATAAAAAACTGCACCTTGTTTTTCTATTCTTTAGCACCTTTAAACACAAAGTTTCAAACTAAATATAAGTTCAGAGAAAATAATTCGTTTCTAAGACTCACCTTGTTACGAACAAATATTGTAACGCCTCCAGTTATTTATTGATAGTATTCGCTATCCTCACAACAAATGAAGAGGATAATAGGCGAAAGCTTTTATTAACGCGTCAACTTATAAGCGTTGTTGATGAACTTCAGTGGACTAAATAAACCGTTAATCGCAAGCAGCGATACGTGCACTGCGTGCGAACACAGAAAATATTGTGCAATGTTCACGGCAGTGGCGGCCGTACAGTTTTCCTAAATCCCCCCACTCGACATTTGCGTTCTAAAAATATCTTTACTTCCACGCTATTGGACGACGAAAATGACGTCAACTTGGCGGGCCAATAGAATTGCGCGATTACCACGGTCACGAGACCGTAGCGCTACACGCTATTGTACTGTAGAATGATTAAAGTGTTATACATTTTTGTATGTATGTAGAGTTGGGGAATCACACCGTACAAAACAAGAGGGATACTGTTTTTTTAACATGACTCATCCTTAATGACTGCAAAACAAGTACATAGGTACAACATCTTATCATTATTGGCATACAATAGCATTTATAATAGCCATCGAAGTTATTTATCTAGCATTGACTATTGCCAAAAAGGGTGATCATGGCCGGTGTGATAAGAAAATATGTTTTCACTTCATAAGTTAATTAAACTTTATAAAATCAGGTTAGTGACAAGTATTACATCAACATTATTGGTTTATGTCATCATCACATTCATACATACCAACATAATAGTTAGTAGTTTTGTGATATGATCCACTTTTTTCAATTAAGTAACACAGTAATCAATAATTACTGTATGTACCTTTTGTTATGAATTATGCTTCATAATGGTTTTCGATATTAGCAATCGTGTTACGGTACTCACATGGAGTTGGGTAGGACACCTAGCTAGGCTCTTGATGACAGGTGAAATAAGGCTGTCACCGAATAGCGGCCAAGAACTGACAAAAGAAATTTAGGTCGTCAGGCAGTGAGATGAGCAGAAGACATAATTGCCATTGGGAAAAAAACTGGATGAGGTTAGCATACGACTGTGGAGAAAAAGGGACAAGAAAAAAGAGGCCTGTGCTCAGCAGTGGGTGGATTCAGGCTGTGGATGATGATGTTTCATCATCATTCTCTTGCCCCTATCCCAATTCATTTGGGGTCGACGCAGCATGTCTTCTTCTTCCATACTTCTCTGTTTCTCGTCATCTCTTGACACACATCCTTTTTTAGCATAATTATCATCTCTATTTTTTATTTCATGGCAGAAAATAGATCTTGTCTTGGATCTATTGCATGGTCAAAATTTGCATTCCTATTTAGTGAGACATTAAAGAAAGCAAAAATCGTGTAATGATTTGGTGAAGGAAGGAACGAAGCGACACAAAGATTGATAATGTAATTCAGTCATAAATAAACTTGTTTGTTTAGAAAGATGCATAGGAAAAGGAAAATTTATTACGGATAACACCAGCAGAAGAGGCAGAGAGAGGCTGGATTTAGCCAGTTCAGTCAGTTTTTTAAGCTTAGATTATACACTACGTCCTATGCAAACATATACCTGAAATCAGACGTACTGTTACTGCAGTTTGCACATTCAATCTCGAGACTCCCACGAGGTCACGAGGTCTGGATTATTTTGTGATGGCAATAGACTCGCCCCCTTTTACAAGGGACTTAAAAAGAACTGGTGAAATCTAGGTGTACCTATTAATAGGTAAGTACCCATCTCTCTCAATAATACACTTCTATCTTACCCTTCCGGAATTACAGGCGCAATGTTGTTATGCTACTCTTACAAGAAAGAAGGCTACCGATAAAGATATACGAAATACTAAGAAACGTTACGAAATGCGTTATTATGTACCTATGATATAAGATCTCAGGATTATCACTGCAAAGTCATAATAATAACTGTAGATATTTTCCTCTTTCCAGGTAAATCGGAGCAGCATGTAGGTACCAAGAATACCTATTATAGAACCGGCAAACGTAAGGTACAAGTCCAAACATGTCAGATTGATACGCACAAGCACACTCAAGTACCTACGTTGTTTTCGCAGGTTGGGGAATGACTCATTCTCTCCTGGCATTGAACTAGGTTGAATAACCTCTTTTTTGATATTGCCGAGCTATTGTTACTTTGAAACATGTTAGTACCAACTACCAACCATTTTGCCAGAGTTGCTTGTCATTCTTTTTCATTATGTTATAAAGGCAGTAAGTACCTACCTATCTTAGATTTATTCCTATTGAGGTTATTTTTGTTAGAGACGACAATCATTTATTCTCTGACCCTGATCTTGAACACAATCACTTTTTATTCCTAAATGACCTAATAAGAACGAAGTCATTAAAAATTTGTAAGGTACCTATTTAAGAACATTGCGAAAGAAAACTGCTGTTAGCGAATCTATACATATAATAAATCTGTAGAAAATATTTTTTTGTACATCGAATATATGTATTTAAAAAAGGAATTGTCGGGGTGTTACCAACAGAACTCATTTCCAGCATTTTAAGAATTTTTGTCTGTTTGTCTGTTTCGATGACTAAGCATCACGTAAAACTTACGAAACAAATGTAGGTAAATTTTATACATAAATATAGTGTGTAACTTGGGATATTACTTAGTCTTTGTTTCATCGTAATCGGGGATCTCTATCCAAAAGATATATGCATTTATAGGTTTCAAGAAGAAGAACTTATCATTATGGTCAAGAATGAGACATGCAACGACATGTATTAAACGAATATGGTACTTATTAATAAATGCCTTTGCAAAATAACTTTAAAAAAGTTATGATAGCAAAAGGTACTCTGTATGTAGGTATTAGTCTAAATGACGCTACTTTCAAAATCTACATAGTCTAAATCCTATAGGTAGTGTGTTGTTTGATCGCTTTCCATGCATTAAATTTTAGCAGTTTATCTTCGTCTTCGATAGATGGCGTTGTTCATTTGATGCCATTTTCTGAACCGCGGTGTTAATTAAAAATAATTATGTTCCGTGAATAGTCATCAAATAAAAATTTACCAATGGTTCAATTACCAAGGGTTCCGTAGTCAACAAGGAACCCTTAAAGTTTCGCCATGACCGTCTGTCTGTCTGTCCGTCCGTCCGCACTATTGTTCATGTAGAAAACAGTAATTTGGCATATACAGATGAGTTACACCGACAAAGTGGTAAAACAAAATCTCGAAAAATATTTTTTAGGTTATCTCCAGTAGATACACATAAAAGAGGGGATGATTAATTTTTTTCTTGCGAAGCCCATACTGTCACAGTATTACTGTGGGGTAGTGGGGAAAAGGTAAAAAAGGTGAATTATATGATCAAACTTTTTCGATTAAGGGATTTGTTTGTGAAATATTAAGCTATCAAGTGCATTTGTTCGGCTCAAGTCTGGCAACCTAAACCACCTATAAGGGTTGTGTTTGCGCGTGTAAAAAAAATCATGGTATGGTGGTGGTTTTGGTGGTACATATAACGAAATTATAAGGAAAACTATCACAGCTAAGTAGGTTGCTCAAGTTTACGAGTAATAGTCGACCAACTTATGAATATTTTATACAGGTACGATTTTAATTTAATATTTTATGTTTGTTTTATTTTTATAATAAAAATCATAGTTCGGAGGCAGGGTGGTTAATCAGTTTTGTAAGGTCACATATTTTGATGGGCAACTACGGAACCCTACATTGTGTGTGTGGTTCGACATGCACTTGGCCGGTTCTTAAAACTAAATTCAAATGAGATATTTTTTTTTGTTCCGTGTGGGAATCGAACCTGCGACACGCAGTACTACTGTTAATCGTCCAGCCACTGCGGTTGCTAGGCTGTGCTTTGCATTACCCTCTTCTTATTTTCTACAGCGTCAGTAAGTTAACGCAGGGCAATGATTTAATAATGTACTTTTATCTAAACGACGCATTTTAGTTTTCGACAACCACGCGAACGAAGTCGCGGGCACAGCTAGTTCATAATAAGAAAAACAGCTTGAAACAATTTGAGAAACTTGTAAATCGTCCAAAAGCATCGAACCGAATATAAAGAAACTGGTCCAACGAATGCATTACAAAACGACCTCTCCAAGGAAGTCTGGTGTTAGCAACCGATTGATACAAGGACCTGTAGAAATCAACACGTGTATGACTACATTGAATTACGTTGTAGACAGACTGCTCGCCCGCTTGGGCCTCCGAGGCGCGCTGTACCTACGTCATCAAGAATGGTTTAGATAAACATGATAAGAATGATTTGCATTTTTGCAAGTTTTTATGTACTAGGTTTTTAGTATCCACGAGTTTAGGTTTCTTACAGTATCGTTAGATAATTATATTAATAATGTTAATGTATAAACAAGGGCTTATCAGATTCGAGGATTATGGATTTTACTTAAAATTATAATGTTGTACCAATTATAATTTTTAAAGATCATTAAAAACAGCATAGGCTTGGAAATAGTGCAGCGATACTATTTCAGCAAAAGCAATACAATATTAACCATCTAAAATCTTATGAGGGACAATAGAGCACAAGCCAGATAGTAAAACACCGCGCCATCACTATCAGTGTCTGTAACATTTACTTTATGATTACAGTAATCATGTCCTTTGCTGTTTGTTTCAGATTTTTGCATTTTCCTGTTTCGAAACTGCGTTAATTTATTCTTATTTCTGGGTATTACCAATGTCAACATTCTCCGCGTGATTCTGAATACACAGCTGAGTTCTACTTTCCCCGAAAATATTCTGTAGTTGAGCGTGTTGAACATGCTCCAACATTTTTTATAAATTCCTTGAATAGAAAAAAACAGCCTATGACCGAACATTTTTTACCAAAACCTATGCAAAGTTAAGAAACAAATTACTTTTATTGTAGTCCTGCAGGGCTATTGCGTATCTTTTTAAATGTCAGTGGCTATCATAGTGTCCATCGATTAACTGTCAAATGGTTCCATTTTGTACCAAACTGACAGTTAATTGATGGGCACTATGATAGCCACTGACATTTAAAAAGATACGCAATAGCCCTGTAGCTCAGGTGTGTGATGTTAAAGTATAATGTTGATGAGCGTGCTCACGTTTGTAGGTTAGGTGAAAGTTAACTGTATTCAATATTATTTAGCAGGATTTTCCTCAAGCCTTTGACGTCAAACCGCGTGCATTAATTAGCAGGGTAAGGAAAGTTTTATCAAAACATCAAAATAAAACTTAAGAAATGAAAATTCTATTTATGAGGATATCGTGATTGATAAGGTCAACTACATTTGGTACGGACGGACGCCAGCAAATCTCGCAACCCAAGAAGATTGATTTACCGGTACGGCAAGGACAATGAAACCCTAAGTTAGGAAGCTACCTACTTAGCGTCCTATGTATTCAGTGTGAGTAGAAACATCTTGAAACTTTCGAGATAATCGACTTTATTTTTCACGTCACAACAAAATTCCTAGAAGTCGATAGTATTAGAGTTAGAGGTGTTGTTTTGAATAGAACACAGTCATGAGTCGTGACACTGATGACATAACAATATGTACTTATATGGAGTTCCATAGAACAAGAAGCCAATTTATGCGTAGTTCGCCGGCAATAACACGCATTTTAGAATCAACGCTGTTGCATCAGATAATATTGGGGACCTAAGACATTTTTTTGAAAAAAAAAAAAAAAAAAAGGGGAGTCACACATCACATTAGGGTTCATTTGCATCGGTATTATAATATTACCGTGGTATTAGTAACTAATTATGCCTACCTACACTTTATGGGCGTCACCAATACCTGCACTCGACTGAGGTTTCAGTATTTACAGTATTGACAGGTTGGAATTCAGACCGGTTGAGGAGTTCAGGACGCGGCCTAAATTCACTACCTATCTTTTTTTTTCATTACGAAGGTGAGCGAGATAGACATATTATGACTTTCGAATCGAAGCGCTTGTGAATAAGGAGACTGGTTCTTACATGTCATACCAAATCTGAGTCATCGACTCGAGAAGAATGATTACAGAATTCCTAGGAAGCAGTTGGGAAAATAAGCCAGCCAGCCAACCAGCCTAGCCACACTAACTCCACCTATAAATAGTAGGTACCACATGGCCAAAAACCTTTTACTCATTTATAAACGGACGACCAGTCGAAACAACATCTGTTCGTTAAGTGTTTTTGTCTGAGTTTTATGCAAAATGGTTAAATAAGACTTCAATTGATGTTACATATAACTTCATTTCAAAGTTTAGAACCATTTTAGCTGCTACCAATGAGCATGTATGTAGCATCACAATACTTGTAAATGCGTAGTCTCCTTTACATGATAACAACGTCAAATAAAGTGTTAAAATAACAACATGACTTGTAATATCATCATCACTTGCCTCTAATGAAAAACAAAACAGTAGGGACAAAAAGCAGCGAGCATATCTACACAAAGATATTATGCAAACTATCTACTATGATTTCTACTGATAACAATGAGCAATCTACTATAAATTAGAGTAAAATGCAAATCATAAATAAGTAAGCATGGAAACTTCAAATAGTACTTACATCATTGTATGGCTTGTGGAATGCACTGTTCTCAAACTTCTGTACTTCTTTACCTTGTCTTTTCTCTGACAACAATAATTAATGCGGCGCAAAGCGACCTGCTTGTTATTAAAAATATTTACTGGCCCGTAAGGAACTGTGTTTAACAGATTGGTTAATTGTGGGCAGTCCGCGTTGATCATGTTATTTAAATAATCCTTTTCTTCGACCTTATAGCTTTCAGTGTGCTATAAATAATTTAAGAGAAAAAATACGAACGGCGGTCTTAATTTTAAGACCAAGTAAAACTAAAACGTAAAAAGTTACTACAGTCACAATTTCGATCTTCAAATAACTATGCAATGCACTGTGTACTATACGTAATAAACAAACTTTCCGACGTTAACCTTTATCTAAGAAAAACTTATTATACGTGTAATCTTCAGAGGGTTTAAAGTAGGAATGAAATTAACTGGCGCCAACAGGACATCTGCGCTCTAGCTTTTTCAAATCGTCTGACGCAATAACTACGTTCCGTTTCACCGACAAAGCGACCGCGTCAACACTTTTGACGTTCGTGTTTGTTTGTTTGCAGTTTATAATCTTTTTTTAAATTATACTGAACCATTTAATGATCAAACTACATTTTAAATCAGCGACGAGAATTTTCAAGGGCATCATTTCAGCATAATAATTATTAGCGAGTGTAAATTTCCCTGTGCAAATAAAAATATTCTGCGTGAACCAAACACGAAAATACACATCCGTCGTCGTCAGGTTGTGCTATCTCTATCACGCGCATGGCAAATAATATATCTATCTTTGTCGTGCCAAAAAACAATGTTTTCAAGTTTTCATCTTGTTTACATCGAGTTTTCCCTTGTATTGTTTTTCTTTACATAAAGTAATACAAGTTTCGCATAAAAAATACTGTCGATACATCTGATGCAATGTATTTACCGTACATTTGCGATTACAGACAATGATAGAATGATGCAATTCTATTGAAGATGAAGCGAGATCGCAAAGTGGCACACGGGGCTACGAACTTTCAAGAAAAACTTTTTGATGTATTATGTCTTCCCGCAAATTAACAAAAAATAGATACCTACTTAATTGAATTTGTTTTGAGGAAATAGTACCTATTAAAAAGCAAATAATTGTTAGTTATTAATAATTATTATCATTGTTTTATCAACCTACTCTTTGTGTCTTATCTTTACTTGAAAGTTGGAACTCAATGCATTTATAACAAATAGAGATTTATTTGATCAGTTTCCTAATTCTTTGACAATTTCAACAGAAATTCACAATTAATGCTTTATAAATTAAGTATTTCATTTTACTTACTATGTAAGTATTAGTGGCCATTAAGTCTGACAACTAGGCTTGACCAAAGGGTATCATATTACCTAGTACTAACAGGGTTGTGGAGGTTAGATAGGCAGTCGCTCCATTTAAAATACTAATATTCCACTGCATCCAGTTAGACTGGAAGCCAACTGCCACACAGTTAATAAAAAGCTAGGCTGTAGGCTGTTGTTGCATAAAAAAATATTATTATAGTACCTAACACTAATTAACCCAAACAAAAACATTATTTTGTATTAGCATGTAATGTAATAGTTAATGATTTTATTAATTGGTAAGTTAGAGTTACTGTTCTTACTGTTTATCACCAGATCTCAAAACTAACTCATTCTAGACCAATCTAAATTATACACAACTATGGCAACTACCTATGGTATAAGTTTAGAGATATTTCAAAGTCTAGTAATTAGACAAAGGTAGTAGGTAGTTATTCTTATACAGGTATTTGAATAAATTATTGTAATAATAATATACTATAATAATAGATAATATTTAAGAGAGATCAGATCTGGTTTATATTTCTGTAATAAAATCCTTTCCCAATAAAATTATTTATGTAATTAACACAAAATGCAGAACATACCTACCCATTAAGCAGGTTAGTAGGTACCTACAAACTTTATAGGTACACTACTTAGTTATAAGTCTATTAGTTAAGGGTAGATAACAGTACCTAACTGAAGAAAACTTTTATAGGAGTATATAAAATAAACTATGAAAGTACTTACATTTTCTTTAACTTTATTTTTAATACACTTTTGATGTTTACCCCTTTGTAGATACGTGTTCGGACGTGTTCTCTTTTTTGAACGTCGACCGCGGCGGATGTCAATCAATTACTAATCCAAGTCGTGGTTGGTGGAATCTACATGCATGCATACTAACGAAAAACAAGATATAAACCAAACCCACCACCACAAGGGTGAGTCATAAAACTTTTTTACAAAAGAATGGACTAAAACACAAAATCACACATTACTACAACAAACAGCTTTAAGCATGTGAGAACACCTATGCACATCAAGCAATTTTAGTTGATATGGGCGCACTAATAATAATTAGGGGCATTGTATTAAAGTGTTAAATAAAATAGTTTGAGATGGAAAATCGTTTATTTTCACTTACTCTGTCAATTTCGTATTATAGCGCCAATAGACTCATAGACTGAGCACTGACATGACACTGACCAATCGACCGTAGACAAAATCACGGCTAGTAACATAGAAGAATAAGCTCTAGACTTGGCATGGTAAGCAAAGCTCTTTGGCAAAACTTGACTTATCTCTCTGCCAAAGTACAGACGCCAGCGCTGACGTACTGGCGTCCTTGAACCTAATACTTAATCGATAAAGTAGAAAATCTATTAAAGATTGACAACTTGATGCGTCGGCAGCGTCATAGGCTTGGCGCAAACAGAATGTATCTCATTTTTTTGTAAAAATGTGAAATGAGATACATAGGTGGCATCATCAAAATCGATGTCGAAATGTAAAAAAATGCTTTTTGTTTAGTGGCAGGGTTAACGTTCAGGTATTTGAGATGATGCCACCTGTGTGGCATTTTATTTCATTTCATTTATTCATTCACATAACAATTTACATTGTGTTTGAAATATTTAATACACTAATAAATTTATGATAGCTAAAACCAATAAAACATCAAAATCTAACAGTAAATTTCATTAATAATAAAAACAGGAATATAATTATGTCAATAGAAGTTAATAAAATATCAATAGAAATTAAATAGTTATTATATTAGATAACGATTGTAAATATTATCATGTCAAATTATTATCAATGTATTCTCTAAAAGTCAAAAAAAAATTAAAATTAATAAATTTTCAATAAAGTGTCAAAGTAATGTTAGGCATAAAAAGGTAAATTACTAAAATATAAAAAACTATTTATCATCATTTGTGAGCAATTCAGATATGGAGTATAAACATTTATTTAACAGGAATGCTTTAAATTTAGCTTTGAAAAGAGTACCTCTGTAAATCAATGATCTTAATTCAGTAGGCAACCCATTTAATAATTCTACTGCTTGGTATTTAGAGCAATGTTTAGCAATACCAAGCTTAGGTGCAATTTTATTTTTTATAATGTTTCTTCTAGTTTTCTCTCTAAGTTTACGTTCTTCTTGTGACTCATGCTCGTGTATGTATTTCTCAAAGTGGCTGAGTAATACTAAAACATACAAACTTGGAACTGTCAAAATACCTATTTTTTTTAAATACTCTCTGCATGAATCCCATTGTGGGATTCTGACAATCGTTCTTAACGCACGTTTCTGCAGTATGAAAGCTCTTTGACAATAATTATACTCGTAACTGCTCCCCCAAAACATAATGCTGTATCGTAACCTGGATTCCACCAATGCATAATATACTGATTTTAGTTGATTTATATCAATATCGTCCCTGAGGCTTCTTATCGCGTAATAAGCTGAAGATATTGAGGAATCAATGGCAGTGAGCTCTTTTTTCCAATTTAATAGGGAATCTATAACTCCTAAAAATTTGACTTCATTTACCAGTTCAATATTTTCCCTTTTGAACTTTATGTCTATGCTGTCTTTGTTTCGTGACGTTGTTTTAAAAACATCACTTCGGTTTTATTTCTATTTATTATTAAATTGTTTGCTGTAAACCAAACAGAAACATTTTTGAAACAGTTATTTACATTTTCTGTCAACTCATTTAAGTCTTGTGACCCGATTATGGCGGTCGTATCATCAGCAAACATTACAAGTCCTGCGTCAGGTTGGGCATTAATCATAAAATTTAGTAAATCAATAGTGAAAATTATGTTCAATATTGGTCCCAGGATTGAGCCTTGAGGCACACCGCGGCTTATGTTGGTCATTTTAGACTTATATATTACTTCAGTCAGACACTTTACGTCACCATTGCTTGATTTAGTGTCTTTTATTTCTACGTACATTCTACGGTTTTTTAAATAAGATGTCATAAGTTTTAACGCTTTACCTATAATGTCATAATGTTCTAGTTTAGCCAGAAGTAACTCGTGATCTATTGTGTCAAAAGCGGAACTTAAATCTATAAATAAGCCAGCTACCTTCATTTTGTCATTCAGTTTACTAATAATGTCATTTACAAGATTATCTATCGATTATATATAATAGGGTCATACTAAAAATCTGAGATACCTTTCATTTGCCCCAAGCCTGGGTGTTTTTTTCATACTTCGTGAGCATTCTCCTTTGTTATTTGACTCTACATTTCTATAGCTTATTCCTCTGTCGTACCAAGAAACTTATTTTTTTAAAAATTAATAATTTAAAATTAATCGCACCGAGAACCAGTGAGTCAATCTACTAAATAAAATTGGTCTTGTCGAAATCAAAAGTACACGTCCCCCGTGATCCGTGTCCGTGATTTTTATCACGGACCAACCTAGAAATTATTATCTAGTACGTGAAAAACCCTTGAATTTTAAACCTATGATTTTCATTTTATAATCTGTGGTACAAATTTTCTTCAATTTTGTGATCTCAAGTCGTCCAAATGTCGGATTATAAAATAAAACAGTTTTTTACTCGTTAAACAGACAATATTGTCGTCACATTTGGTAAAGATTTCAAGTGAAGTTTCAATTAAATATTCCTAGTGGTTTGTGATTCAGGTGTGAGTGGCTCTACCTATTTTCGAAATGTTTTATTACCACGGAGACATTGAGTCGCAATAATTGTAAATATTTGCCAATTCTGCTGTTTGCTGTGTGCGGAGCTATAACTGAAGTAGTGCGAGGTAAAGACTATTGTTTTTAAAAGCCATTTGACCTTGGATCTGGCCGGGTCTAGAAAGGTGAGGCTTATAGGTCCTGTCTTCTATAAAAGTTGGCTGTGTATCGTCTGACGCACTGTCTACCTATACAACATAATCTAGTGTATATACTATATACCTACTGGTAATTAATCTGTGATGCTTGCTTTTATTTCTTATTTTGATTTGATAACAACTTGTTACATCTAAATGTGGTCAGAATGTAACATATTGTATGTTTGTTTTTGCTCACAGACTAGGCAGATTTGGAAAAGCAAATGGAAAGTTTGTTTATGCATTTATTCAGAGGCATGTAAACTCTTAAACTTGCCAATTCGGGCTCAGCTTGCTGTGGAAACAGTGATTTACCGAACATAGGTACTGTGCAACAAGAAATAATTCAATAGCCAGCTGTCTTACTTCAAAGAGAAGTTGAGAATTATATTATTGTTAATTTATGGAATACCAACAGTACACATATTAATATGAAGTATTGTATTACAAAATAATTTAGAATGTTTGAATACAAGACAATGTTCACACCTCATTTAAATGAAAGTATGTAGTATCAATTAAGTTAGCGAAATCCCAAATGAGATTAAAATTATATTAATTAAAATATTAATTTCGTAAGGCAATTGTCGTCATTTACCCCCTTTATGTTTGATTTATAAAATAATTTCCACAAAAATGTTCTCAAAACAACATTCAATTTAATAATTAAAACCATGGAGCTCTTACGAGGAGAAGGCGGATTGTAGGTAATCGCTTGACAAGTAAATTATTTTTTCTTACCGGCCATAACCAATATTTTAAATAATTTTCTTTACAAGATTAGAATATTTATTTATAAGATTATACTAAACATAGCAACAAAATATATAAACTAAACTAAAAACAAACTACCTATAAAAGGGCATTGAAAAACTCCTTAATGCTGTCAGCAGGTAAAGTACTCAAGAGACTGGCAGTGTTGCCGCATTGTATGGCAACACCCAAGGCCCCAAGGGCAACCCAACCCAACCCAAGGACTGGCTTTTTCTTTGGCCCTTGGGTCAGAGCAAGCGTCAACAAGGTGTTTAGAAATTTCCTTCAAAAGTCATTGCAAACTATTTACCACACAACCAATCAACATTTTTCTTGTCCAGGCACTCTCTGATAATTTTGCAAATATTATCTGTTCCTAAGGTTGGCTGGTAGACACAGCTTTTAACATAAGACTGCCATTTTTTACTGAAAAAAAAAACAAAACTGTTGGTATTTGTTAAAGTTAAACTTAAAATTATGTAACATACATATTTAAAAAATCATTTCAATCAATTAAATATTCTCTTAGCAACAAGTTAAACAATTAAATAATAATAAAGCTCATTTATTCAATATTTTCTTTACAAATGTTATTAATTTAAAAAGTTTTATATTTTATTTGGATATGGATCCCTTTTGGGTAAAAGCCTCCTCCATCCCGTGCCAATTTTCCCTGTTTTGGTCCATCCATCCAACTCGGACCAGCTACTTCAATGATGTCGTCCGCCCATCTCTTGCGACGTCTACCCCTGTTCCTCTTGCCTCTCGGTCCAGACCACTTCATGATTTCAATGTCCACCTTTGATCTCTACTTCTCGAAATATGACCTGCCCATTTCCATTTCAGTCGTAGAGCGTGTTGGAGGGCGTCTGTTAGTTTTGTTCTTTTCCTTATCTCTTAGTTTCGAGTTTTCTGTATTTTTTACTAGCTGACCCACGCAACTTCGTCCGCGTCACATAATATAGCTTTTAAAGGTTCGATAAATCGACTATCCAACATATTATATTAAATTGAGTTAAATCGTACTCGTAACAAACAAAAAATCTTACCTTTCCTCTTTATAATACCTATTACTTTAGATTGGCTTCGATTATATTATTAAAGTAACAATTACTATAGGTATCTCTTACTGTTTAATATACAGTAACACCTTGTACTTGTAAACATTATGGTGCAGTAAATATTTTGAATTTGAATTTCTCCGGAGCCCCCAGACGCCAGAATCCCCACGTACCTACCGCACCGGTCCGAATGACTGCCACGCGCTTAATTATTTTGTCGCCCGTATATTTTTACATTGCGATATCTTCTAAGATATTTGTTTAAACTGTATAGAGTAAAAGGCACAAATATTCTATATTAAATTTCCGTGCTAACAAACACATTTATATAGATATAGATTAATACCATATGGGTTAAATAAGCTTCGCAAAATATCATTATTTTTAACCTAACATTTAATTATTAAAAAATGGTTACAGTGAGTCAATCTTAAAAGATAAACATATGCTATCGCGGACTTTTTTTTAGAACTTTTAAAGGGAAACAATTTCTTTATACATAGTATTTACGTAACTTAAACCGTTTTCGCAGCGCACGCAACGGAAGCTCTCATAAAGGAATATCTTTTCCCGTTTTTGCAACATTTTTCATTTATGCTCCGCTCCTATTGGACGTAGCGTGATGTTATATAGCCTAAAGCCTTCCTCGATAAATGGACTATCCAACACTAAAAGAATTTTTCAATTCCAATCAGTAGTTTTAGAGTTTACCCCGTTCAAACAAACAAACAAACAAACAAACAAACTCTTCAGCTTTATAATATTAGTATAGATTTTGTTAGTATATGTCCATGTTTGGCTTGCATATGTCATACTTGGTAGAATACAAGTGTCCATTATTATTTTTTTGAACTTCATGTGATAGTCCCCTTTTAGGACTTCCTTTTGTAACCAAAATTTCTTCCAAGTGCAGTTGATCCTTCTATCCACTTCAGTTTCGTTATTTCTTGTATCAAATGATATTTGTTTACCAAGGTAGATATATTCCTTCACGTATTCAATCTGGTATCCCGAAACGTATATTTCCTTTTCTGTATGGTTCGTCATGATCTTTGTTTTGCTTGCGTTCATGTGTAACCCCACTTTTTTACTATTTATGCCCAGTTTTTGTATCATTTGTTCTAGCTCAGTTGCTGATTCCGCGAAGAGAATGATATCGTAAGCAAATCTGAGGTGGCTTAGATATTGACCTTGGACACTAAGTCCTTTATTTCTCCAGTTAATTTCTTGAAATATTCCTTCCAACACGGCTATAAATAGTTTCGGTGACATGGGATCTCCCTGTCTGACTCCCTTTCCTATTTCTATCTCTTCTCCTATAGTTTCTAATCTTACTCTACTTTTGCTTTGTGAGTAGATGTTCTTTAAGATATTTGTATAAGTCCTGTTTATTTCGCAACAGGCAAGTGCTTTCCAGATCGAGGCGTGTGTTACACTATCAAATGCCTTTGAGTAGTCAATAAAGGCTACATAAAGAGGTCGATTATATTCTATATATTTTTCGAGTATTTGGTCTAATGTGTGTATATGATCAATGGTGGAAAAACCTTGGCGGAAACTGGCTTGTTCTCTTGGTTGGTTGTTGTCTATAAATGTTGTGGTTAAACAATTAATCAAAGTTAAAATGTATGTAGTGCAAATTTTGTTCCTAGGATTCTAATCATAATTAGGGTCATGCCCTTACTGATTAATGTTATTAATAACTTTGCATTTCTATGTATACAATGCAGAGAAGTTAATTACTCTGTATTACAACATATTTACTGGAATTTACATTAGTATGGTATCGCATATTTTTAATAAATATACATTAACATGCTTGACTTATGACATGTACTTGCATCAACCTAATTATATTAATGAACTTATTTTATGTTATTATTATCTTACATAAAATAAAATGCTTTGTGCCTGTCTCCATGACCCTTTATAAACTTCACTATAGATTTTTGAAGGAGTGGAAGTAGGCCTTTACCCCGGAGTGTACAGAGCAGACTAGAAAAAAAAATCGCAATGCTTTTACATATCACCATTCAACCCGAGTGAAACTGGCATCCAAACCCTTTTTCAATTGTGTAGTTATCAATATTTTAATGAGTAGATATAGTTGTTATGGTGGCATACATGATTACGATATTTTAGCATATTACTGATAAGAAAATAGTCCAAGTGTCATGAGTTATACCATAATGTTCATTCACGACCTGTAATATACCTAAAATACAAAGTAAAGCATACTTTAATGTCCCTTAAAACTTTATGCTGCTTCAGCAAAATAAAATGATTTATCAAGTCGAAAGGTAATGTAATGCAAATTTTTATGCTTATAACCACGTCAAAATTACGACGTGATGTGTTCAATGCGTCACAGCTCACCATCCTTTACTTGTGTCCAACAATAAGAAAGTATCCTTACTTAATAATATTTTTTAAGTGTGTTTGAAGTTTCGAAAACATATACATATATTTTTGTTCTTCAGGTGCCTCAGGATGACTATGATCGACGGTGTTGGTGACGAAGTCGTGCAATTCGTGATCGTAGTACTGGTGGTGGTCGTGGCGGCTCTAGCCTGGTGGTCCACCAACGCGCGGCCAGACCGCTACCGAACAGTCCTGGTGATGCGCTCCAGAACACTACACCCTGTCACTCTCAGCATTCGGACCAGTAAGCAGCTGTTTATTATATTTTATAGGAGACATAAGAGATTTGCTTAAATTATAGCTATCGTCCCAGCAAAATATGCAGCTCATTCTTCATGAGCCAAGGAGCTTACTAGACCGCCATGAGACAAGTATTTGTTACTTGGCGAAATGTTTATTGAAAGCTCGAGAGTGCTCGAGAAAAGTGAGCTTACTGGACCGCTTTAAATTAAGGATCTGGTAAAGCAAGGCCACACGTGTATCTAATATAACAAACATTCACCAAAGAAGACTAGAATCGAATTAAATTATAATAATTAATAGGAATTTATAGCGCCATTTCAAAGAGCAAATCTTATCGTGCCATCTATCAATATCTACACAATTAATTGAAATATAAGGTATTGCCCAATCGGACTTGATGACTGTTTTTGAGGATATATTTGACTTTTTACCCAACTGCGGCGCAGCCCAAAAGGAGGGTTATTAAATGTTCGCTTTTTTGGCGTTAAGCGGTTTTCAATTTTTTTTTTAATAAAGTTTTCTTTTTATCAATACTATAAAGGTGTAAAGTTTGTAGGTTTGGATTAATTACTCTAGTAATTTTAAAACGTTCCTGTGGGGTAATTTCCGGCAATTAACACGAGCGAAGCCATGGGCAAATGCTGGCAAAAAGACCCCACGTGTTCAATATATTAATATAAAAGATGAGATAACCCGACATCTTGAAAAAGTCACGATAATTCCCATAGTGTTGTCCACAACAGGAGTAATTCCAAAACAACTTCACCAGTCTCTTACTTCTTTGAACCTGCCCTCTACAACCTACTACCTCCTGCAGAAAGCAGTGATATTAAATACGTGCAGACTGGTGAGGAAGTTCCTATAATGTGAATCAGACAACCCACACCAACAACAATTTCAATCAAACATACCCCCTTCATCTTTCATTCAACCTACAGCACAAAACCGTGTTGTATCTATTTCTACTTCTTCAACTCTTAACCTAGCTGATAACCACATGGCTTAGGCCCGCGCAATCAGTACTTTCCGGCTTCCCGGATAGCCGAGCACAATAAATCCATAAATAGAAATAATAATAATAAAACTTTTTTATTTATTTTTATCATAAGTAAGTGTATGATAAATATTAATTAAATAAATTAAACACCGCCCCATGCCCCACTGACGTCAATTGAGAAGCAAGATAATTATGTTAAACTTAGATAAGTGATTCAGAGAGCTTGTTCTAAAAGCGTGAGCGTGTCTGAATTTAATAGAATCTTATTTAAGGAATAGGAAACAGTACGTTGAAGTATCTGAAATAGATTTTAAATCTAAATGTGAAAGAATCTATAAATCTGATCTTCGAACACTTACATATGGCGTACCCCAGGGCAGTGTTTTGGGGCCTCCTTTATTCATAATCTATATAAATGACATGCCGAAAGTTACAAGTCATCCTATGTCACTATTTGCCGATGGCAGTACTGTGACCATTAATAGCACAAACGCAGAAACTTACAACGACGAAATCTCCAAGACAATAACGTCCATCGTACAATGGTTAGATAATAATAACTTAAAAATAAATATTGAAAAGACGAAATTGACGATGTTTAGCCAACGTTCAAACACAAATATGAGTATTTACTATGACAGCCAACGCATAACACAAGTAAACACATCAAAATTTCTAGGTTTAACAATTGATAATAAATTAGATTGGAAAACACACACGGAAGAGCTAATCAAACGAATTAGTAAGTCTGCCTATGCCCTGTACAAACTTACCTCAGTGATGAGTGTGGACGCTTTAGTCACAGCGTATTATGGCTTGGTGGATTCCGCTCTGAGATATGGTGTAATTTTTTGGGGTAATTCAACCAATAGAGAAATAATCTTTAAAGCGCAGAAAAAGTGCATCAGAACAATGTTTGGATTACAGGTCACAGACACATGTAAACCATTATTTATTAAATTTAAAATATTGACTCTTCCATCTTTATATATTTTTGAGGTTGCTGTATTTGTAATGACCAATCCTAAATTATTTAAAAAAATGTCGGACATAAATAACAGAAGCCGAAGGGATAACAGTAGTTTGTGCATAAGAAGGTCCCACACAGCTTTAATGTATAAAAGCGTGTTTTGCATGGCCCCAGTTATTTTTAATCATTTACCACGGTCCATCAAGGAATTGAACGTGAACCTATTTAAGAAACGGTTAAAAGCTTTACTAGTGAACAAAGCATATTACAGTATTTCGGAATTTTTAACAGACAAAAATTTTGTATATTGACATACTAATAAAATAGTTGGAATGTTTGTCTATATAAATAAATTTGAATATTGACATTGGTATTGTAGATTGACATATTGTATATTGCTGACATTCGTTTTGTAGATTGACATTAGATTTTGTAAATTGACATTAGTATCTTATATTTGTATAATGACATTAGTATTGTATATTGACAGTACTTTTCCAAATTGACATTAGTATTGTGTATTGATATTCGTTTGGTAAATGACTTCAGTATTTCCCCTGACATGTACCTACTGTTTTGACATGATCACATGGCTATTACAATTTAATTTTACTTTTCTCTTTTTATTGACTTTGATTTATATTGCTATTATTATTAATTAATTTGTATTATGTCATTCTTTAATAATTATTTTTCTCATGTTCAGGATTATTTAATTTAACTATTTTGAGCCTTGATTTATTTTCTACCAAAAAACATTTGTACGCTCTCGGGCATAACATAGCGCACTCATTATTACCTACATATTACCACCATTATTGTACCTATGTTAAACGAATGAATAAATGACTTATGACTTATGACTTATGACTAAAATATGGTTGTTGTTCACAGGATCGAATTTAATGATAGCAGCTGCTCCAACAAACACTTCTTCTGTACAAGCGGCCACAACAACTGATGGTGCAAGTATGTTACTCAAAGCATTTATTTCAATTACTTAGACCATTACAAGCACTTTTGAAGGGCAGAAAAACAAATAAAACGAAACTTGTCAAAGTACTGTAGTTGCCCATTTCCTAGTGTAGATCTCTATGTAGAGGAACGGGCAAGAAACTCCATCTAAGCGTGTCGATACAATCTAAATTGTGTCAACCCAAAACTGAGCTACTAGTTTGACGCTTTCGGTAGCGTCCATAAGTTTTTAGAGAACAAACAACACTGGGCAGTCAGCGAGTCCTCACGCTGACAGGCTAATCCTTTTACCACGATCGTAATCCAAAGTGTGTTCTTAGTATCTATTTTTTTTTTATATGAAAATGGATTCCTTTCTAAGTCTGACTTTTCTAGTCGTCGCTAATTATATATGAGACATATGTATGACTGTGTACTTCCCGTTTTCATTAACAACAAACGCCATGAATACCGAAATATTATTGCACTCTTTGAATTTCAACTCTTGCTGCTGAACCGAGCGTCGATAATCGCAAGTATCGTTTATTTATGGCTTCTAAAAAATGAAAAGAGATTTGCAGACATTTTTGCATCATTTCCCAACCACAAGAAAAAGGTATCAGGAGAGCAAAACATGTATGAGGTTGATTTAAGAGTGTGGAGATAGAAACGAGACAAGCAGAGAGGGTATGAAGTCGAGATGTGGATGAGGACAAATGTAAGTGAATACGAGCATCAGTCCTACATTATTTCAATACAAATCATCACCTGCCAAGTTTTTTCCCATCTATATTGAGGTCGGCTTCCAGTCGAACCGGATGAAGCTAAATACCAGTAATTTATATGGAGGGACTGCCGTTCAAAACCCAGCTAGATTATCGGGCAACTGACGACTACCTACCTGTAAGACTATCAAAAACTTCAAAAACAACCGTGACCAGCGCGACCGTAACAAATATATTAACAGACAGTCACGCACACACAAAAACTTGCTTACAGATAAGTAATTTCGATGTGGTAGAGCTACGTTTGCATATTTTATAGTATTAGTGGACTAGCTGTTGCCCGCGGCTTTGCCCGCGTAGATGTCGGTCAAATTGTATACTAAAACCTTCCTCGAGAACCACTCTATCCATTGGTGAAAACAGCATGAAAATCGGTGTAGTAGTTTTTGAGTTTATCGCGAACAGACAGACAGACGCGGCGGAGGACTTTGTTTAATAATATGTAGTGATATAAACATATATTATAAATGCAAAAGTAGCTCAACTCGTTCAGCAGATAAATAATAATAAGACAACGGCTATGAGCAATGTCATAATGAAATGAGTTTAGATACCGTAGCCTGCGCTTGAGCATTGTAATTCGTCATATTTATTATACAAGTACAGGCAGTGCCTATAACGTAACCTTTGTATGTTATGTAAACACCCCATTCTAGTCTAGTGCATAATTCGCATCGCAGAGGTAATTTGGATACATTCAAAATTTTATTCAGGGTTCCTCAAAATGCGACGTAAGTACCTACTTACATTAGGTACACGTGGAAAACCAATTAAACAGTATCAACATTCAACAAGAAGTCAAGAACGACAAAAGTATCAAGAAAATTCAACGAAAATACATTGAATGTTTCGAAATCGCTGTAGGGTGCCTCCCTAACATAAGTAATCCCAACTAGCACAAACTGTTGCTTAAGAGCTTTGGAGCTAATCCGATTATTCCCAAAGGCGCCAAGCTCAAGTGCCAGAGCGTGCACTGCAGACCTTGTGCAGCCGCTTTGCAGCCAAAGGGGCACAACTTTTTGCAATCTACAGTTCCATTAGAACTTCATAATAGTGGCATAAAAATGCTACAGGAGCTGCAACTAATAATTAACACCACACTAAAGCTCTTGTGGCGCTTATTGAATGAATGACAGGTTTAACTGAACGAATAAAGGATCACTGATCATTCACCTTGTCTCTCATTTATTAAATACATCTGTTGTTCCTGAGTCAGACATTACTGAATACAAATAGATAATAAGTGAAGTGAAGGTAAGTGTTTTTGAGCTATATTTTGTATTATATGCAAGTGGCTAAAAACGCAGATCAGTTTATCGTGCATATAGTTGATATTATTGGAGTATTTTTAATGCGCCTCAATAATTACCTCAGAATATCGTAAAATATGTAAAATATTATTACATAAATATTATTAAATCACATACTACACGATATTGAAATTAAATACTTGACTATATTTGTGTTTAGTAAGTTGCTGGTTCTATATTAAGTTATATTTTACTACAAATTGTGATAAAAACCTATAAATTTCTCAAGTAATGATAAATAATTGTCTTGTAAACATGGCGTCTATGAGAAGCAGCTTTAACTTGCAACTTCAACCTTAATACTTCCTCTCTGCGCGTCAAAGCGCTATGTTTCACTCTTCTGAAGGTCCAAGTAATACCTGTACCACTAATGCAGTTCAAGTCTTTACAATCACTTTTATTTCGTACTTACTGCAGATATCGAACCACACTAATGGTTATTTGTTTAGAGATCCGTAGAACTCGTTGAAAACCCTAAAATACGATGATCGTTTGTTTTTTTCAATTGTTTGTCAACACTTACTATGTCTTACCATGTTTTCAGAATGCCTTTCAAAATAATCCAAACTTATAATGAACAACAAAATAAACAAGAACTTTGCATCTTACCGGCTTGAGCTGGAAACCCAGCCAGGTCCGAAAGTGGTAGTCAATGGAAATGACAAGAGTTTGGCGAGTTTTAGTCCAAAGAATGGAAAAGAAAATGCTACGCTGCCATCGTAGGTGAAACTTGGATGAAGCTGACCCGGCAACATAGAGATTGGCAGAAGCAAAGATAATCACAGCAACATGCTAAGATACACGGATTTAGTTAAATTTGTCTTTGTGCAAATATTGTTTATACTGTCGTTGTTTTAGAATTTACCTAATTTAATAATGTCAATTATGGGCCAATTTGCCAATAAAACAAGTTGATTTTATCTCAAATATTTTTTTATTTCAATTAACCAAATGAGTAGGCAATGTCCATTACTCTCCTGCTTCTATTGTGAAGCCTTAATGCCGCTATTAGTAAAACAGTCGATCAAATTCCTACTTAAGTCTGCGCAAAAGTACAAATCACTTCTGCAATGAAACTATCAGTGGCAGAACAGTGATAAATATATCTTTTATACAGTTCCGTTAAAAAGTCTGAAATTAATGTCTTTATGCAGTTCCGAAGCGTACAGCGGCAGCAATAGAAGCTTTTTTGCCGCTTTAAGCTTTAACATACATGTTTTAACTCTCTTCTAAAGCTATAGACGGCAAATGGGTTGTAAAATGAACTCTTATAAAACCTAGAGTGGCATTTGGTTCAGTTTCTGCTACCCCTAGTGATATTTACAGCTATGAGCAGATACGAAAGCAATAGTAGAACTTAAAACCACTGTCTGAACCCATAAAGCGCTACTGTACAGCTAAAAGTTGCAAAATAGGCTGCTATTTCCTCTAGTGTGCTAGTTGGGATGTCAATGCAGATGTAAAATGTCAAACTTAAACTTAAATGCAGAAAATGTCAGTGAATGCTCAACGGGATGAATCTAAATAAAAATGCAAGTAGTCCGACTCAAACCACGTCTAATTGAACACTAAAAATGTAATATACATGAAATGCATAGAACAATGCAGTATGTCAGTGTCAATGCACTGCCAAATGTAGGTCGCGTCCAAAGTGCAAATACGCGAGCCTACTGGCTAACTTATTGTAATAAATATATTTTAAAAACCATGTACGTGCACCGTACATATTGCCACAACACAGAAAGAGAATAACTACATAAAACAATCCCAAATATGTAAAATAATAAAATAAGAATGTAAAAAATAATGTAAACAATGTAAAAATGCAGGACTCTAATGTAAATATGCTTGACCTACGACTACTATAAAGAAATATAACTAAAGTCTATAAATAGAATGTCACCATAATAATAAATTAGCACACTTCACTATGTGTTTCAGTGTCAAATTTCACTTCACTTGAGGTAGGGTTAGCACACGACACTTTATTCACTTTTGAGTCCCGTTTGTCGATCTTGCTGTTCCTGTCCTCGATGTCATTATCTTCTTCTCGTCTGCTTCTGCTTCTCGCGTCTTGCGGACCCTCCCCGTGTCTTTGGGTGGCCATCTTTTGCCAAAAGTACACCGATGTTACAAACAGTGCAATGCTAATCGCAACAACCACATAGATTGCAATGTAGTGATGAACGTCGTGAGAGGATAAGGTGTCTAGCTTAGACTGTTCTTCTATAGAGCGTAGTTGCGTGTCAATCTTCTTGAAAGTCTCTTCGTGCGTTTCGACATGTAATGATGAGTTACGAATCGAGGTATTGATTATGTTGTTGATTGAAGAGATCGTGGGCACAATCATCGCGTATGGTTCATTGACTAAAATGTTACTTGTATGTTCTATATATGCGTGCAATGTGAATGAGTCGCCTTGCAAGTTGCATCCTTGTTTCAGCGTTATCAGACCCGAGTGACGTAACGTCTCCGATGTCATTTGAGTGCCGCACACTAATTGTACTTCACACGTGTCACAACAATAATAAAACCAGGTGTTTTGTTTATGTAATTTGACCCATTTGTCGGTGCATATTTTTATTTCCGTATGGCAATAAACGCTGTGTTCTTCGTTGTCTCGAATCAGCTGTACTTCGCAAATAGATTTGTGACGATCACCGGTGTTGTATATAGGGTGATTTAGTTTGCATAGTAAAGATTGGTCTTGTAATTTTTGGCATTCCTTAATGTCATTCTGTTCTAGGGGTATAAATGAGTATTGGTTGACGTTAAATGCTATTAATTCAGAGTTGGGGATGACATACATTACCCGATTTATGTCAATACGTTGGGGAATGCTGATAAGTCTGTTAAGTTCGTATAGGGCATCATTCAAGATCGGTACTTTTACTTCCATCAACAGGTAGTGCTGTGTTATGCGTGCATGTATTCTGAACAACCTGTAGATGTCTCTTATGTCATTACGAACTTCAGGTAGTGTAGAATCGCGAGGTAGTAGTCGAGCTACTCTATCTAGTTCGCTTTGCAGTTGGGTTGGTGATAATAAATGTACGTCCATATGTCCTTGGTACATATTTGTCAGGGTGTTGATGAGTGATTCTTGAATATCTTTTAAGTTTTGGGCCATTCTTTCTGCAGCTATGGCCGATGTAATAATGTAGAATGCTTGTGAACTCTCAAGTTTATCTTTGAGGGTCTTGTTTTCTAGGGACGTGAGGTGATCGTTGATTAAAGTGAACTGCTTCACCATTGTTGCTTCGTTACGCTGTACAATGTTGTTCTCGGTTTCCAGAACACTTGTCTGGTTTTTAAGCAGTTGGAGTAGGTGATTTTCATTATGTTGGATTGTGTCGATATCCTGTTCATATTGTTCTGCAAAATGTTGGTCTAGCACTCCAAATAACGAATTTGCAACATATCCTACTCCGTCGATCAATCCTCTTTTGAACCTGTGTTGAATTATCCGCTGGGACCTCAGTAGTTCGTTGTAATAATTTATTTCATTCGTGCTTTGTTCAAGTTGGTTAATCAGAACATGAAATTGCATCAACCACTCTTCGCAACGAGCTTGCTTGATATGAGATACGAATACTTGCAGAGTGTCCACATTGCGCCAATAATTTGTCATGTTGTAATAGAATACGAGTTTCCATTCATCTCTAATTTCTTGTAGATCTGTAATCTTGTCAAAGTAAAGTGTTTGGTTTTTTGTCAGTTGAGTAAGTTTCATATCTTGCTGGACAGTAGGTGTTATCAATGTCATAACTAGCATCAGCATATAACATACTAAGCTGTTCCAGGTAAGCCCTTTAGCTCGGTTTCGCCTGGTTTTGGGTAGTTTGTCAGTGTCACGGTTGTTTTGTTCCTCAGCCTCCACTAGTGGTACCAGTTTTGTAATAGGTCGTTTAGTTTCGCCTTTTGCAGTTTGTAATGTCACAACTCTAGTGTGGCCGTCCTTTCCAGGGTGTAACTCCGCTACACGACCCAGTGCCCATTTTCCTGCAGGTAACCTTTCATCTTTAATGCATACAATGTCATTTTTCTTTATGTCAGTATTCTGTCGTTTCCACTTTAGTCTTGCTTGTAGTTGTTGGAGGTACTCTTGCGACCACTTCTTCCAGAAATCCTTGCCAAGTTGTTGTACAATTTGCCATCTCGTGTTTAATCGGTAAGTATTGTCCATGTCGGGTTCTGGAATTGTCATGAGTGATGTGTCAGTTAAGAAATGTCCTGGAGTTAAACAGTTTATCTCTTCGGTGTTCTCTGACACGGTGCATAGTGGTCGTGAGTTCAAGCAAGCTTCTATCTGACATAGCAGAGTGGTAAATTCTTCGTATGTCAGACGTTGGTCTCCAATGACCCGTTTGAGATGATATTTCATGCTCTTCACCGCGGCTTCCCACAGTCCGCCTGCGCTTGGCCAGACCGGGGCATTGAAGTGCCATTGAACTCCCATCTCTGATATTTTGCCCGAGAAGAAGTTGTCAATGTTCTCTACAATGCATTTGTATTGTTGCAGTAGGATCCGATTTGCACCCACAAAATTCGTGCCGTTGTCACTGTACATGTCCCGTGGCGTACCTCGACGTGCGCAGAAGCGCTTGAAAGCCGATAGGAATGCTGTACTGGATAGTTCTGATACCAGTTCTAGATGAATGGCTTTTGTTGCTAGACAAACAAATACTGCAACGTACGCCAGCAATGTTCTGACGCCTCGGCCTTTACTTGCCTTGATTTCAATGTGTCCAGTAAAATCGACACCTGTATGTGTAAACGGGCGAGATACTGTCACTCTCGGCTCTGGTAGATCAGCCATAATCTGGTTTGTTTGCTTAGCATTAAATCGGCGACATGTTACACATTTGTGTAAGACCTTTTTGACGGCGCGATGTCCTCCTACGATCCAAACTCTTTGTCGTAGATATGTCAGGGTTAACTTAGGACCTCCGTGTAATGTTCTTCTGTGAGCTTGCCAAATTAATAACTCTGTCAGTTTATTGTCATGTGGTAGTAGAATTGGATGTTTAGTGTCTTCGGGTAAGTTTGAGTTACGTAACCTTCCACCTACTCGGAGAATGTCATGTTTGTCAAGGAATAGATTTAAACTCAAAAGGTTACTTTTTGTGCTCAAACATTTGTTTTCCTTCAATCTCATAATCTCGTCATTGAAGGCATGCAATTGAATATGTTTCATAATTAGGTTTTCAGCGCTTTGTAGTTCTGTAGATGTCAAATAAGTAGTAGTACGATGAGTGTCAGTGTTCGAACAGCTGTTTATGAAACGTTTCATCCAAGCAATGACCCTTGTAATACGAGTCAAATCGCTGTTTCTGTCTAATAATTCAATTACCATTGAAGACGGTTCACATTTCACAACATACGTTTGCATTTGTTTTTGTTTCGATTCGCATGTTGTCGGTGTAATTGTAACTTTGTCAAAAGTATCTTCACTGTAATTTTTCATCCAGTAGGGACCTTGCCACCACAAAGAATGTTGCAATAGTTGGGAACAACTGATTCCGCGTGATGCACAATTTGCTGCATTTTCTTCGGATTTGACATAACTCCAGTGTTGTTTTGGAATTACGTCATGCACTTGCTGTACTCTGTTGCTGACGAACGACTTCCATTTTGTGACGTCCCCATGCAGCCAGCCTAATACAATCATAGAGTCCGTCCAGGCGTATGTATTTTTGTGCACATTGTCCCATTTAAAGGCTGTCAGGACCTTTTTCATGAGCCGTGAAAGTAGCAGCGCTCCACATAATTCGAGTCGCGGTAGGGTCAATTTTTTGTTGATTGGCGATAGCCGCGATTTTGAAACGATAAGTCTAGACACAGGCTCGTTTTTGTCATTAGTTGTCAGCAGGTATATAGCGCATGCGTAGGCCTTTTCGGACGCATCGCAGAACCCATGTACTTGGAATGGTTTCGTAATGTCTCCCAGCCACCTCGGTATTTGGTATTCGGTTATGTTGTGTAACTCGCTAGTAAACTGCTTCCATTCTTTTTGCACGCTGTCAGGTACGGTTTCATCCCACTCGCATCCCGATAGCCAGACGTTTTGGAACAGCAGTTTTGCTTTTACTGTCAAAGGTGTCAGCCAGCCCAGTGGGTCGAAAATTTTCGAGATTTCCGATAGTAGTTTTCTTTTTGTCAATTGGTTTTTATTGTCAAATTGTATTTTGTTTGTAAATGAAAATGTGTCAGTTGTAGGATTCCACTGGACCCCTAAGGCTTTTGTCATTCCCTCGTTTGTAAAATGCATTGTCGTTTGGTTAAGATCTGAAGAAGATAAGCTTTCAATCAAGGTCTGGTCGTTGCTCGACCACTTCCGTAGTGTAAGGCCAGCTCCACTCAACATGTCGATGAGTTGTTTTTGAATCTCTTGTGCTCGTTCGATGGAGTTGCTGCCACTTAGGACGTCATCAACGTACATTTCGTTAGCAATGACATCCGCTGCTAACGGATATTTCTGTGCATCATCGTCTGCAAGCTGTTTTAGCGTTCGAAGAGCTAGAAATGGTGCTGCCTTGGTGCCGTACGTCACTGTGCATAACTGGAACTCCTTTAAAGGACCTTGGTTGGATTCCCTCCACAGGATCTTTTGCAAGTGTTGGTCTTCTTCATGGACAAGGATCATGCGGTACATCTTCTCACAATCTGCAGTAAAGACGTACTTGTATAGACGCCATCCTAATAGTAATGTCAATAGATCTTGATGAAGCTTAGGGCCACACTCCATCAAGTCATTCAGGCTGTAACCTGTGTCAGTTTTCTGGGAGGCGTTAAAAACCACCCTCAATTTTGATGTCACTGAGTCCTGCTTTAGGACTCCATGATGAGGTAAGTAGCATGCCATGTTGCAGTCAGGTTTGCTCTCCTTCATATGTCCCATTTCCAGGTACTCTTGCATAAATTTGATGTATAATAATTTGTCATCCCTGCCTAATCTCCTTTCTAATTGCATAAACTGTGCTACAGCTCGTGGCTTTGACTTGCCTAGCAGCTGATTAAAATTAGGCTTCATTGGCAAACGAACTGCATATCTGCCATCACTTAATCGCTTGGTTGTTGCAGTGTAGAACTCCTCACAGTATCGTTCCTCTGACGTCATAGAATTGCATGCATCTCCATTGATGTCTTCCACTTCCCAGTATTTTGACAAGTCGTTAACTTCATTAACTACGACGTTGCAATTAAATGTTTTGGTGACATTGCCTGACAATATCCACCCCAACCGTGTTTGTTGAGCCATGGGTTCATTAACCTCCCCTTTGACTAAGCCATTCATGAGTATTTCGGAAAATACGTGTGCATCCAGAAGTATGTCAATGGGCCTAGATAAGTTGTAATCTGGGTCGGCTAGTGTGATGTCTGTCACATGAGCCCAAGGTTTCTTTGCAAATGTAACGTTAGGCAGACTGTTTACTACCCGTGTCATGATTAACGCTTCCGTTGCAAACTGGAAGTCGTTATATAAGGACCTGCAGGATAGATGGACCTTTCCTTTACTCCTGTTGGATAAAGTACCGATGCCGCTTATGTTTGCACTCAACTGTTGACGCTTTATGCCCAATCTTTGTGCTGCATTCTCTGTTATCAAGGTAATTTGTGAGCCTTGGTCAACTAGAGCCCTTAGTGTAATGTAGTCACCTAAATCTGTGGCTACTTGCAATAATGCTGTTGGTAATAATATTTCATCATCATTATTTGATGCGAAGTTGTTTTGCAGATTTTTATTTGACCTAGTTGAAGTCGATGACGACGGTTTAGGTGCTGTTTGTGTTGCTGAGGGCGTTTGCGCTGACTTCCCAATATCGCTGTGCAGAAGTGTGTTATGTTGTTCGTTGCAGTCTCTGCATCTTTTCTGTGATGCACAGTAACCCTTAGTATGCACATACAAACAATTTTTGCATATTTTATTGTTTTCTATAAATGCCATTTTTTCCGGACTCAGCATGTCCGCGAATTTAGAACATTGAAATAATGCATGATTCGTATTGCACAACGGACAAATAATCTTGCTGAATTGTCCAGCGTTTGATGCATGGAAATTGCGAGAGTAGTTTGCTGAACTTGTATTGGGTTGTGACCTAGAATTTTTCCCGAATGCATGTGGCGTCTTAGAATGTGGTTTTGATGCAGGTTTATCGCCGTTATCTGGTTTTTTCCTGTGTAATGGTTCTAATGCCATAAACTTGTTTTCGACGAAATCCATAAAATGATTGTATGTTGGTATCTCGCGCGGATCCGACCTGGACTGCATGTATTCCGAGTACGTTTCGGAGTCTAATTTTTCGCACAACACGTAAACTAGCATCGGGTCCCATGAGCTTGTATCAATGCCCAAGTTGTGTATCGCGTTTATGGTTTCGTTTGTAGTGTCATATAACCGCTTGAGGTCGAACGCGGATTGTTTTTGCAAATTAGGTTGACGCATAAATAGCTGGAAATTTCTGGTAAATAACAGAAACTTATTATTATACCTATGGTTCAAAATTTCCCAACACGTGTCATAATTTTCGGGTGCTATGTGTAAATGCTGTACGAGCTTTTCCGCTTCACCACGAAGTCTACCCTTTAGGTGTTGCATTTTCTGAGTTTTTGCAATCGCCGAGTTATTATGAATCGCTTCCACGTAGAGATCCATAAAAGTAGGCCATAAGGTATAGTTGCCGTTAAAGATAGGTATGTCAATTTTAGGTAATGTTTGCTGTTGATGTATAGAAGCGTTTAATTTCGTGTTCAGCGCCCGTTTCATAAGTGTAAATGCATTTTCGTGACGACTGAACTCGTCATAATAGTCCTGTGACTCCCCTTCTAATATGCCATCAATTTGTAAATGTAGTTTGTCAATCGCAGTCCACCGAAACTCTACACTCTTAAGCATATCCTCGATTTCCCATTTCTCCTTAACCTCACCTAGGCTTCGATTTACTAACCTAGTGAATGCACGGAAGTTAGCTTGTTGCAACTGCTGTAACTCGAGTAGCTTGTCCTCTGCTCCTGCAGATGTCTCGAACAGGGTTTTGTCGAACTCAATGTGTAACTTACTATGGCCGGCGTTACTGGGTCCAGCAAGAGTCTTCATCTCGAACGCTGCAATCTCCTGACGCGTTCCATGGTACCAGCCTTTAATGACCTCATAAATGTTACCGGTGAAATATTGATGACTTTTCTCCTCTACTGCACTCAGCTCCCGGTTCTTCTCTTCACATTCCGCCCAAAGTACATCTAACCTCTCAAGCCTTTTACGAATGTAATCGGTGGTCTTCCTGCTAGCTGAATCCTTCTTAAAATTAGAATGGATTCTCTTCACTTCCTCGAGGATCTCCGCTTGACGCACGATGAAACCCTCCATTGTAAAGCCGTAAGATAAATAATGAACGATCTTACTTGAAATTCAGGAACTCTCCCTGTATGCAAATGCAATGCAATGTGACGCTCTGGGACCTGGACCGCTGCTACCTCCCCGAATGCTCCTGCACGGCAACACACGTGACACGGTATGACACGACACAAATCCCGCGCGGCGACTTATTGACCGACGTATCGGACTGTATAGTACTTGCAATAGTTACGAAGGACCAAAAAACTATGTAGGGTGCCTCCCTAACATAAGTAATGTCAATGCAGATGTAAAATGTCAAACTTAAACTTAAATGCAGAAAATGTCAGTGAATGCTCAACGGGATGAATCTAAATAAAAATGCAAGTAGTCCGACTCAAACCACGTCTAATTGAACACTAAAAATGTAATATACATGAAATGCATAGAACAATGCAGTATGTCAGTGTCAATGCACTGCCAAATGTAGGTCGCGTCCAAAGTGCAAATACGCGAGCCTACTGGCTAACTTATTGTAATAAATATATTTTAAAAACCATGTACGTGCACCGTACAATCGCGTTGCCCTCCAAAAAGGTCGAGTATACACGCATCCGCAATACCTATTGAAAAAAAAAGATATCGTACAAAATATGTGGAATAAACTATGTCTGGGTTATAATGACTTATAAATAATAATCAGGCCCACACCTTGAACTCGCTGTGAATGGTCAGGTCATGTGCATCTAACAACCGTAATTGTTGTGTTCAATGTCTAATCAATAAGATGAGCACGAGCAGGTAGCAGGCTGGTGTTACAATACATGATATTATATAATTCGGTTCAACCCCAATTTTATAAGGCTCTAAAAACGTAATTGACAAAATGTGAAGATACGGTGAATGAAAGCATGTGTATTAATTACGACTTTTTTTACACATAAATGACTGCCCTGGAGTGTAAATGTGGCACTGTTCCACAAACGATGGGGCACTTAATATCGTGTCCTGCCTGTACTGTTGTTTGTTCACTGCAGGAACTGATGGACGCTACCGAAAGCGCTAAACTAGTAGCTCAGTTGACACAATTTAGAGTGCCATCAACACGCTAAAAAGAAAAGAAGAATTACAACTATTTAAATCAACAAATGCTACTGTGTGTGAACAAGTGTGTAGCATCTGGATAAATGGCGACGTGAAATTCGACACATCATCAGTGAAATCCACAAGTAACAATGAATTCAAGTTCAATGTGTCAAAGTCCAAAAAGTGTCGACGTTTTCATCATAATTATTTCGATAACAAGCGTAATGTTGTGTTGTGTCTTATTGTGCAGATGCCAGTGCTCCCGAGACGACAGAAGAAACCAACGCGAGGGTGATTCCACTGCAAGAGATGGATAGCATAGTGGACGCTGATATGGCCATGCTGGACAACAATCGCCTGCATTTCTATAGGAGAGTTGACTGTGAGTGTTACTTGATACCTTCATAATAAACCTGTTTCAGCCCTCAGTAGCGTAGCAGTATTAAACAGCCACACACGAAATAACATAAACATCAGCACACATAACATAAAATCACGCCTGTAATCCCCGAAGAGCTAGGCAGAGGTGTACCTAATACATACATTTCGCCAGTTATGTTTAAGTTCCTTGTAATGTTCCGGGGCCAGTCTGTTGGCATCGACCGGGCAGCAATCCAGACTCAGTGGTTGCTACTGAGAAATTCGTGATGGAAAAGCACAATAACACTTTTCTGTCCTGGGGGCTGTGTAATAAATTAACTTTTATCTTTCGAGTTTTGATAATGGCTCCTATAATACTGTGTGTGTGTCTCTATACAGGGTGTAAATCAGCCCATCACACAGCCGTCAACCAAGCATTCTGTACATCAAACTAAGTACCCCTACGCAATTTTTTTTGCTGGGAAACGACTTTTTTTTTTGGGTCAATAATCACATTTTACGGTTAAACTCAATGTAGCACTGTTAAAACATTGTGCTAGTGGTTGCTTTGAATAGTAAACGGGTCATGGATGTAATTTAAGTAAAGTAATAACCTGAAAAACTAGTATTTACAAAAACAGCTGTGAAAAATTTGGAACTTTGACCCCCAATATCTCCGTAACTAGGAGGTTCCCAGGTATGGTCTAGAACAAAAAAAATGATCGCAGTGGTGGGGAGAACAATTTCCCTTCGTTTGCGTTAAGGGTACCCTATAGATTATTTCTGTATGTAAATTAAATAACCTTGAATGAGATACAACTAGCAATGTGCTTTAAAACTATTCAAATCTTCGTAAAAATGCTGACTCATGTTTCAGAAATGTCATATTTAAATATTGGTCAGTATTTAAAATAAACACATTGTAGTGCAATCAGTTGTCTTAAATAATGAACAAGTTGTACAAAATAAACACAAAGCATTTTTCCTTCTGATTACGTAAGCAATTTAGTACATAAAGCTTGGGCTTATATTGTAAGGAAAATCTTGGTGCAATTATTATTGTGTATCTTCCTGTGTTTTTGTGTATGATGTGGTTCTGTCTGATGTCAGAAATAGATATATTTCTTTACCTGTTAATGTTGATAACCGGTATACGTTGTAATCTTCCTAAACTTAGCTGTACTAAACTATAATAAGAATGTGTTTAGGTAATGTAACATAACATATTAAATTACTTGAATATTTAAGTCATAAATAGAGCGAGGTTAAATCAATTCTAATAATAAGTTACACTCTATTCTAGGAAATAAAAAAAAACATTAATTGATAAAACATCACATCTGTGTGTCTCGAAGGGTCAGGCAGAAGTGCATAATAAGTAACATAATGTATAATATTTCTTCCAAAAGAGGATCTATGTCTATTGGTAGTTTCATCAAACACTTGTTACTTATGAAATGCGGTATATACACATTTCACAGAACTTGTTCCTCCTTTTCTCAGCTGGGAACAACACACAGAGTGCCACAGAGTCGACTAGCGACGAGAGTGAGGTTCACGAGGAGACCGAACCGGCCAGCAATGCACAGATCAGAGAGATGGATAGCATCGTCAGCGCTATGGAGGCTGACGTCACTGCTGGCTGCGACTTCTTCACAAGAGCCAATGGTAAGACACTTTTTTTTTTTGGCGGGTGGAAAATCATCAAATAACCCCTCCCGCTCTTGGGCAGAGCGAAAGGGAGTGTCAGACTTTTATACTGACTAAAAACCACCCATGTTACTTCTTAGCCCTTCATGTCGAGGCCGCGGTAGCTCTTACGAACAACCCGCAGCCCCGACGGGCATGGTAAGATACTTGGCATCATCATTACAGTCATATAAGGTTTACGTATTGGTTACCAAAGGTCGATTTCTGGCCGAAGCCAAAGAAATATATAAGAAAGCTCAAGATATGCTAGAAAGGAATAAAATATTGCATTTTCAAACTTAGTAACAAAAATTCGGACAACTTAATTAACAATTAATTAAAATGACCTTACAACTAAAATAATATAACACTTCGAAAAGTGTGACCTCTTCCCCCCGCGCGTCGCCTCTTCCACCGCGCTCTCGCCTTAGCTTCGGCCCATTTTGACCGAAACCGAAGGTGGAACCCACGGTGGTTCTTTAGCCGAAGGTGACAAAAGTCGAAACCGGAGCTTCATTCGGGCTCTACTTGACCATAAATTCCATCCAGACCATGCGTCCCAATGCCTCGCCTGAAAGACCGGATTTGCGCTTCTCGCAGTGTATTCCTGCCGCGTTTACTGATTCATTATTCAATCCCTTTTTACCTGACTGACAAGGATATTATTGAGGGTATGTTCTTGAGAGCGTCACGAGAGACTTTTTGCATCCCATCGCCTTCTTCTTTTTAGCATGTCTCATCGTTTGTGGAACAGAACCACATTTGCACTTAAACTTTGTTTCAATTGTTAAATTAATCATTTCAGAAGCAAACCCTACTCCAATCACACGGACTGCAGAGAAAAAAGAGGACAAAAATGAAACGAATGCACCTTCAACAGCGGAAGCAGAGAATAAACCGGAAGTGACCACAAACACTGCACAGCCAACAGCGGGCGCTGGCGACGCGACAACGAACGAACATGCGGAAGAGAGAGCGAGAAAGAGAATAATGATCAAACTGAAATATTTGAACGACACTTTGAAAGAGGTTGAAGGGAGTCTAGATGAGTTATTGAAGGATTTTAAATGGTGAGAATTAAGATTGTCCTTGTAATTGTTTATCCCCGGTCAATCACCAGGAGTGGTTTGACTTGAGATGTCCAGTTTTTTGTTATGTGTAGCGTTGAAAAAAGCAAGAATAAAACGGAAAAATACGAATGAAACGGGAATCTTTCCGTTTTTTCCGTATTATTGGAATAATACATGTTTATACTGGCCAATGTTCTTGAATCTATCGAAAGTTACATTGAAAAAAAAAACCACAATAAGTTTTTTTTTCCGGAAAAAAAAAACAAATTGTAACTTTTGGCTTTTTCAAAGTTGTGTGTAGGAATTATTAGTACGTAACATAACATCACGCCTGTAATCACCGAAAGTTGTAGAGGTGCACCCATTAGTAATAGGGAGCGAGCCTTTTGCCATCAACTGGGCACAAGTCCAGACTCTGTGGCTCCTACTGAAAAATTTCTGATGGAAAAAGTAATTATAACACATTGCCCGACTTTCAAATTAATCAAGGATGAGCTGAATCTGATTGTGGCTTGCACCAATTGGATCATTTTAGTTTATTCAATCCAAACATCCTTTCAAGTTTTGTGGAACGTATAGTGTACATGTACATTCTATTTCACAGGCTTAGTCGGCTGACGGATCGTCTGTGATTCATCTGTGCTTTAGTAAAAGTAATTTTATAACGTACCGTGGATGCAAACGGCAGGTTGCCTTTCTATGGGAAAGGCCTTTGTCCAGCAGTGGACGTCTTATGACTGATGAATTTTATAAAGTATTCAGCTATTTTTTTATTTAACCACATTTTTAAACGTTTCAGGCGTCACTTCTCAACAGAGCTGACAGCAGAATGCCGTGTGCGTTTGATATTCAACGGCCACGTTTTATTGGACGACTCGGCCACGTTGCAAGCTTGCGGGCTTCACGATCGAGCTGTGGTACATTGTCTCGTACACCCCAAACGTACTGGAAGTAATCAGGTGAGGGAATAACTGTCTTGTTCGCTAACTTTTGAGATATAATTGTGGCTATATCAATATCGCAACACAGAAAGTGAAGAGGTCGGTGAGCCCGTCAGACACAACAACATTTTTGTGGTGAGGTTATTTATGGTAAATAAGAGATTTTATACCATACATATAATTAGAGATACAAAAGTGCCAATCATAAAAATTGGTGACAGGGCTAATTGTTTATGGCACATCAGAAGTACTTTTGGCTTCCTAACTTCGCTCAATGAGCTTCCTAATCCTTAGGGTGACCGCCCAGCAGTGAATAGTGTGAATACTACTTATCCAACTGCATAGTGAATTATATTCTTTTATTCATTGGAATACATGAGACGGCTGGCTTTCCGGCCTCGGAAAGTACGTTAAGCCATTGGCCCCGGCTACCATAATAATATATAGATCTTTGGCAGTAGTTACAAGTAGTCAGTGGCCTGAAAGTCTGACAACTAGTCTTACCAAAGGGTATCGTATTACCCAGTACTAACTGGGTTGTGGAGGTCAGATGTAAATTACTGGTATTCAGCTGCATCCGGTTAGGGGAGCCGACTTCAACATAGTTGGGAAAATGCTAGGCAGATGATGACATGAGACGGCTAGAGTGGTTGTGTCTGGATTGGTGTGTCTGCCAAGCAGTTGACAATTCTATGACTAAAAACACGGGACAGCTATAATGAGGGCTCCCAACTAGTTAGTGAAATACAACTGGTTCTTTTTGTTGTTATAATCATCAACTTCCGTTCTATGTTTTTGTTGCGTACAATTAGGTATGGCATTGTTGTGCGCCGAGTCATTATAAAATGAACAAAGCGTTACGCATAAGCATTGTGTTGCCAAACGATTTGGTTACAAAAAAATAATAGATTTAGCTTACTCATACGTAATCATGATGTCATAAAACTAAAATTATGACAGGTAGGATACAAAATCGTAGGTATGTTGTTTTAATGAGGAAAAAAAAACATCTTGCAAAGTTAGGTACTCTGCAAGTTGTAATTTAACTAAACTACGCACGCACCACTAAACTATAACTAAATTACGTCAAGCATTGCCTTCTAACCCAATTTTAATGCGAAAGTTTTTAAATAAGGGGCGTTTTCTATTATTTTATGGCTTTTTACGGTCTACCATCAGAAGACCGTAGAATATAACTTCGTAAGGTTAAGGTATTTATTATCACCACTTGCACTCCTACATATAATCTAGCATTTCGGCACAAACGGCGTACCCCAGAATGACTATGCATTGGCGAATGAAAATATTTGTCAATAAAAGCAAGACAAATAGAAACTGACTGGCCGGGACACACAAGTATTCAAGAATCATCCAGACTATTTAATTAGTTAAATATCGACTTTAAAACGCAATAGTGACCCAGAGCGCAGGGGCGTAGCTAACGCCATATCAGATCAGCTGTATCAATGTTACGGGGCCCCCGGGCTATAGGGCATACGCGCGTATGCCAAAATTCGTAAAATGTTGTCCATAATCTCACTTAAACTCTTAGGCGGTACTTTCCGAGATAAATGTGCCCAACGTGTGATAAGAAGTTTCACTTCAAATATTACAAAAGTTAGTAAAAAAATCTTTACCCTTCATTTGGGCCGCCCAATAAGTCGTCTAAGACACGCTACGCCACTGCCAGAGCGGATTGCTAAACGTCATGTATTTGGTGCTCCTTCATCGCTATGAGAGCGTACTTCAATGCAAATAATACCCTAAAAACACAACCGAGACAATAATTCAATTTTATTTAATGTAAATTCCAGCAACGCGGTGGCATGCCCGAGGAAGGCCCGGTGAACGCGACGCACGAGCTGATCACGGATAGGGCGCAGCCCGAGCGCGCGTGGGACCTCGAGAACATTCTCATGACGCTCGTGTCCGTCGCACTCACCGTCGTCTGGTTCTTCAGGTCTGTATACTAGCTACTAGTAGATACACTATTTCTGCAGACTGCCGAGTGTTTTTTGGTTTCTTCCATTAGGGTGTTCTCAGTACCAAGCAGCCCGGAGTTGCTACAAAGCTGTCGTAAGATACCCTTTTTTTGTAGAAAATCATCAAATAACCCCTCCCAATCTTGGGCAGAGCGGAAGGGAGTGCCAGACTTCCACTGACTAAAAACCACCCACGTTCCTTCTTAGCCCTTTGTGTCGAGGCCGCGGTATCTCTTTCGAACAACCCGCAGCCCCGACGGGACGTAAGATGCCTGTGCCCTGAAAAGTACGTTTAGCCGCTGATCTTGCGCATGGTCTCTTTATCCGGTCGTGTCGTATTGCCGTCCCATAGGATATTTTAAATTGAATGCAGCGGACGGTAAAAAAAGTGGTTATATAAGATCTTGTAGTGAGTCTTAGATGCGAGAAATTCATGAGTTTTTCCAGTTATGTCAGAATCAGAATCTGATAGCACAACTTTTACAAACATCCTTTTTTAATTTTTTTTTAATATATCCTTACAGATGCGAATATTCGAACCTTTTCACGGCGAGCGCGAGCCTCGCACTATTCGGCCTGACAGTGTTCTACAGCGTCGCGATATTCGGCCTGTACCTCTCCGACACATTCCAGTTCGACAGAAGGCCACCACAACCTGTGCCCCAAAACTAGACCCCTTAAGGCCAGCCGCACACGTTCGGTTTCAGAATTAGGGTTTCCAGATCAGGAATTTAGATTCGGAATTCCATGAGACTAGCGCAAACGTCCGGTTTTTTTTCCGTTCGGAAAAAATAAGAATAATGTGCGCCTTGTTGAATATTTTGTATGTAAGCAGAGCTTCCCGTTTCCGAATCTGAATTCCTGACCAGCAAAGGTATTCATACAAACAAGCGAATCGAAGCCGAATCGATCGTGACACTTTTTCGAGTATCAGACTTTTGGATCGAACGATTAGAAAATGCTACTCATCGATCGACATGGTAGTAAACACGCGTGGTAAAAAGTTTTATGTAGCCAATAAATTATATTTAATGAGTATTTGTATAAGTTACTATATATTGTACTGAATATCCCTCGAGTACCTAAACATATAATTAAAAATTATTTTAATTTTAAATGGATACGCAACGACTCTTGTTTAAAGTATAGTACAAAATGGCGTCGTTATTCTGATTCGATTGCACTTTCGATAGCAAATAGCGGTCGGCAGGATTGATAATCTTCTTCGGTTTTGTGAATAGCGATTTTCGATAGTACGATCGATCGATTGGATATGACGGACAATCGAGTGGTTGTGAATAGCTATGCTGGAAACCTAATTCGGAAACCGAACGTTTGCGGCCGGCCTTAACGTGTGTATTTGCCCTAAGGTTTGTAAATTATAGACATGCCGCCTTTTCTACTGTGTTAAAAAGGTAGCGTTTGGATTTCGGCGTACACGAGTAGCACGGCGGACATAGATTGTCTATGGAAAGTAAAACCTCATCGCCCCTCATGTTTATTTATTTTTAAATATAAGTTGACGTGTTTAGTTGTTAGCCAGAGATATTAAAAAAAGGCATTTGGAATACTTTATCTGCTCGTGACTGTTTGAATTCACGATAAGCATTTATCGTAGGAATAGAATAGAAAGTCTTCCTCCTTTTATTTGTCGAAGATTTTATAACTTGACAGGTATTCTCCTATCTCTATGGCTTACGTAGTTTTGTGTTGTTGCCGCCATGCTACTCGCTACAGCTGTTAAAGGTCTATATGCAGGTCATATTGCTGTATTATCCTTTGAAATTAGTACCAAGCGCTTATACTTTAGTAATATGTAAATCATTATTGTAATTGGCTTAGCAAAACAGTCATGTATATAAATAAATGTTGCATAAACTTAGTGTTATAAATAAAGGAATAGATTTTTTTTAATTTTGTGAAAGTAAACTAAATCATTTGCAACAATTATTATTCTTAAAAGTTTAAATGTGAATATGTTATCAGGTTTTGTTTTTTCAAAAGTGTAATGTCATGGACATGTGAAAGTATTTAATTGAACATTTTGTTAATTCTACACTGTAAATACATACAGCTGAAAGCAAGCAACATTTTTAATAGTGAATGTAACAGATCTAATACATAATCATCATCATTCATCATTCATTGCACAACGACAATATTGTATAAAAATAAATGAGACCCCCTTTCAAAACTGTTCAGTAGCAATAATTACGTATAAAACCGAAAAACCAAAAAATATTTCTCATTTCGGTCATTATAATAACAGATTTGATTTGTTTTCTGGTCCTTTGCATTTTCGCAAGCAATACGTGATAATATAAAAATTCACAAACTTGTGATTGTGACAAAAATTAAGCTTATGTTTTTTTTACATATACAGTCCTTGCGCAGTTTATTTTACATCTGATAACCACATACCACCGATATTCTTGCAAGGGAAATAAGAATACCAGTGACTACGACAGTGACTCAAACTCAGATGTAAAATAACTAAAAGAAATGTATGGACTTGTTAATTATGTATCTCAGTCAAAGGAACCCTGTGTTAAATTAAACATAAGGTCTACTGGTCTCAAAAATTGTAAATAATTGTAATAGATATAAACATCTGTTTTATATTTATTTAGACGTAAGTTCTGTCTTTTCTTTTTTTTCACTTAATCATCTTCATCAAAATAATAACATCTTCAAGTCAGGTGTTATATTAATATTTTTCTAACATATTTTCCCTTCATACATTTTAGTAATCAATCAAGCTTACAAAATTCTAGCTAGCTATATTCGGGTACCTAATCGTTTTCTACGCTAATAAACGTTTTATTGTTATTTACTTTTAAGGACATAGATATATTAAAAGTAAATTTTAATTGAAATCCATATTGGCGTTTGTTTTTCCTAGTTATCCCAGACCTAGTTGAAATGAGTTTCTATCATCCCTTTATTTTTGTAGCGATGATCACATATGACAAATTCTGTTGACTCGAGCTGCAAAATAGTTTTCAGTCCAAGTTTTATCCGAGTTCAAGGGCGTCGCCAGCTTTTGAACCAGAAGGGGGCGAGTAAAAATGGATTTTTTAATTTTTACGGCTGCAGCTGAAGTTCTTTGAAGTATCTAAAACACTTGTTTGTATAAAAGTTAGTAATTTTGAGGAGTTATTTGAAAAACTAGGAACTAAATAAGGGTTAGGCAGATTACTTGTGGTCTTTATAGTCGGTTGTAGTCGGGGTCATTGTGGTCTCGACACAACATATTGATCAAGGGCTAGAGATTGCTTGTGGTCTTTAGTCCTGGGCCATAACATTGTGGTCTCGACACAACATATTGATCAAGGACTAGGCAGAAAGAGATTACTTGTGGTCTTTAGTCTGGGCCATTGTGGTCTCGACACAACATATTGAAAAAGGGCTACGCAGATTACTTGTAGTCTTTATAGTCTGGGCCATTGTGGTCTCGACACAACATATTGATCAAGGACTAGGCAAATTACTTGTGGTCTTTATAGTCCGGGCCATTGTGGTCTCGACATGGGCTAGGTAGATTTCTTGTAGTCTTTATAGTCTGAGCCATTGTGGTCTCGACACAACAATATAGGGTGTAAAAGTACCCTTAACGCAAACGAAGGGCATTTGTTCTCCCCACAACTGCGATAATTTTTTTGTTCTAGACCATACCTGGGAACCTCTTAGTTGCGGAGATATTGGGGGTCAAAGTTCCAAATTTTTCACAGCTGTTTTTGTAAATACTAGTATTTCAGATTTTAACTTTACTTAAATTACCTCCATGACCCGTTTACTATTCAAAGCATCCACTAGCACAATGTTTAAGAATGCTACTTTGAGTTTTACCGTAAAATATGATTTTTGACCCCAAAAAAAAGTCATTTCCCAGCAAAAATTTTTGCGTAGGGGTACTTGGTTGGATGTACAGAATGCTTGGTTGACGGATGCGTGAAGGAAGGGTTCATTTACACCCTGTATAGATCAAAGAGGTAGGTAGGCAGAGTAATTTTGGTGTTATAGTCTGCTCTGGCTAGGCAGATCTGCGGGAGACGCTCCGGGCGTCGGGGACCACATGATGGCTTACGGCCCCTGTAGGCGCGGGTCTGTGGAAGGTGAGTAATGGGCTAGCTCGCCGTCCGTCCGTTTGATGAAGGCGAAAGGCCGTGTCGACGGCGCGATCGTGTTCCACTCGCCCCTCAAAGAGATATCAGCAACATGGCAAGGGCCGACGCCCGTCGGGGCTGCGGGTTGTTCAAGAGATATCGACACAAAGGGGGCTAAGAAGGAACAAGGATGGTTTTTAGTTAGTAAAAGTCTGACACTCCCTACCGCTCTGCCCAGAGCGGGAGGAGTCATTTGATGATTTCCCAAACCCAAAAAAAGGGCTAGGCAAATTATTTGTGGACTTTAGTCTGGTCCATTGTGGTCTCGACACAAAATATTGATCAATGGCTAAGTAGATTATTTGTGGTCTTTAGTCTGGGCCATTGTGGTCTCGACATAACATATTGATCAAGGGCTAGGCAGATTACTTGTGGTCTTTGTAGTCTGGGTCTTTGTGGTCTCGACACAACATATTGATCAAGGACTAGGCAGATTACTTGTGGTCTTTATAGTCTGGGCCATTATGGTCTCGACAACATTAATCAAGGACTAGGCAGATTACTTGTGGTCTTTAATCTGGGCTATTGTGGTCTCGACACAACATATTGAAAAAGGGCTAGGCTGATTATTTGTGGTCTTTTTAGTCTGGGCTGGGCGATTGTAGTCTCGACACAACATACATATTATAAAGGGTGTAAAAGTACCCTTAAAGCAAACGAAGGCCATTAATTGTTCTCCCCATCACTGCGATTATTTTCATGTTCTAGACCATACCTGGGAACCCCCTAGTTACGGAGATATTGGGGGTCAATGTTCCAAATTTTTCACAGCTGTTTTTGTGAATACTAGTTTTTCAGGTTATAACTTAACTTAAATTACCTCCATGACCCGTTTAATATTCAAAGCGTCCACTAGCACAACGTTTTAAGAGTGCTACTTTGATTTTACCGTAAACTGATTTTTTACCCCAAAAAAAGTCGCTTCCCAGCAAAAATTTTTGCGCAGGGATACTTAGTTTGATGTACAGAATGCTTGGTTGACGGCTGTGTGCTGGGTTGATTTACACCCTGTAGATCAATGGCTAGGCAGATTACTTGTGGTCTTTATAGTCTGGGTTATTGTGGTCTCGACACAACATATTGATCAAGGACTAGGGAGATGATTAATTGTGGTATTTTATTTATAGTCTGGGTCATTGTGGTCTCGACAACATTTATTATTAATCAAGGACTAGGCAGATTACTTAATGGTCTTTAGTCTGGGCCATTGTGGTCTCGACACAACATATTGAAAAAGGGCTAGGCAGATAACTTGTGGTCTCGACACAACATATTGAAAAAGGGCTAGACAGATTACTTGTGGTCTATAAAGTCTGGGCAATTGTGGTGTCGACACAACATATAGATCAATGGCTAGACATTACTTGTGCGGTTTTTATAGTCTGGGCCATTTGGTCTCGCCAGATTATTTATGTGGTCTTTATAGTCTAGTGGTCTCGAAAACATATTGATCAAGGGCTAGAAAGATTACTTGTGGTCTTATATTGGTTTTCTACTCTTTGGCATTTATGGTCTGGGCCATTGTTGTGTGTAGGACAGCAGGATATAATAATAATATGTTTGAGAAGGCATGTAAAAAAAAACTAAATGATTTGTTTGTATTATTGTAATCTTATGCTTCTGTCACAACACAAAATTCCACGTCTTCCAAATGGCTTTTTCACATGCAGTTTCAGTTAGACTCTGAATATACCTGTGAAATGAAAAGTACTCATGAATTACGGTTTACAAATAGATATTGAGGATGCTATAAGCAGTACATTTGTTTCTCGCCGGATTGAGGTTTACCGAAAATGTACATAACAGTAACCTCACCTAGACAAGATTTTGATCTATCCAAATTCGTTTTCTCGTTAACACTAATTACTTTAACAAGCGATCTTATACGACTTTGGATTGTTTATTATAATTTAACAAAAATAATAATTACCTGAGGAAATTTATGCTGGCACTATTAGTCAGGTCCATCTGTCAAAATAAGAAACTTGTTGTAAAATAAGTTCCAGAAATGGTGATTATTTCTAATCCATTTAATCATGTTCAGCCATCCAAGGAAGTTAAAATGCGTGGTAATCAGGGTTGCGCATTCATAAAGCATTGTATCATCATCCAAATTTCGTATTAATTTTTTTTACCAATTATTGTACATAATAATTGAAATCAGGATAAAAGGGGACATTCTTGTGTGAAATATTGGAACTAATTCAACATAAATACATAGTTAATTTTATTTCATGGAAAAAATATATACTTGGGTAATAAATAATTAATGCTATGTTTAGGAAAATGAGGTAACACACTGATCTCATTCCAAACATGCGAAAAATCCAGCTTTTGTTTCGAGCATGAATAAAATGTAATTGGTCATATTTGTAGGGCAAAGGGGTCAAACTAATCAGGCATTAAAAAGATTTAGATGATATTTACCTTATCGGAAGATGTTCTCTTCTTCTTCAGAACATCTACTATCCAGTCGAGTGGGAACATTGTAGGTCATCCTGGAAATAGAAAGATCCTGATCAAGATTTTGTTAAGTAAACAGGATATGTTAAAGTTATATGTGTAACATGGTATCAGATTAAAATGGTAGGTGAAGATTCAGCAAAACCTTTCAGATTGGTGCATGACAAATGTTCATCATATAAGTTCTTTATTTGTGGGAATGTGACTGGTCTTCAATCAAAGCAAATCCAGCTCTTGTTTGAGTGAAAACCAAAATGTGAATGGTCAAATTTTAAGGCTCCATTAAAAAAATGTTTGCAAGCTTTGAGGATATTTACCTTATATGAGTTCCAAATGTGTGAAGATGTGAAGAATACTGCAGCAGCAAAACTATAAAAAAAATACTTTGAGTACAAAGACCAGGAAGCATAAAATAACAAAACATCAATGAAATCAATACTTACACTAATGTGGCATAACATAATGTGGTCTATTATATGGTACAGCAAAATAAAAAGTATCAAATGTTAAGTAAAATTTTATTAGACACTGGCTTTCCATCTGAGGATAATAAAAAAATCAAATAGAAAGTCAATGGCTTGTCCGATGCAACATTTATCGCTTGCGGTGGAGCTGCAGTGTGTTGCGGCGGATCCAGGTAGCACGGCGGGAACCTCCCTTGGTCTGTGAGAAGCGATGACCCTTGCCAAGGCCACGAGAACTGCGGCCGGCAGATGTGAGACCACGCATCTCACGATGCTTGTGGACAGCATTTACTATCCAGTTGATCTTGGGGTCCCGGCGGATAGCCTGAGAAAAAGGTTATAGGTCAGTATTTTCCAAAAACTTTGTTTTTTATTGTGTATCTCATGGTTCTATCAGATTAAAATGGTAGGTGAAGATTCAGCAAAACCTTTCAGATTGGTGCATGACAAATGTTCATCATTTGTGTATTTATTCTAGTTTCAAAGGTATGGAGAACTGTCTCAAAATTTACCTTGTGTGAGGGGTCAATAAGGATGACTTCAAAGTATTTGTATGAAGAGTCCTGAGCTACCCAGTAGGAGTTCAGCACACGCAGACCTCCACAACGACGACCAACACGCTCCTGTGAATACACAAAAAAAACATGAAATCATAGGTCAAGCATACAGTGGTAAGCTAACAGTACTGCCTATTGTTTTCAAAATTGATGTCAACATAGTTTTGGGTCCAATATACACCACTGTTGATGGTAGGGGTAGTTTTGATGACCACAAGACAGAATATCAATTAACACTGCATGTCATTGTAGTGAACACGTTTTGTGAAAGAACTAAATAACAATTATAACCTATCAGTAACTTAACCTCAAATAAAAATAAAGAAATAAACTAACCTCAGCAATGGACTGTAGGTTGCGTGTAGGCTTCAGCTGGTTCACACCCTGGCTCTTGGGCTTACCGTAGGTAGCACCCTTGGGCACGGGGCGCTTGCGGCCACCACGACGTACACGGATTCTGAAGATAACGAATCCTGCAAAGAAAATATTACATCAGTATCCTGCAGTGTACACCACGTGTGTCAACAAAACATGCCGCTTATAGTGATAAACTCCTTACCCTGCTTAGCACGGAATCCCAGCCTTCTCGCCTTATCGGGCCTAGTAGGCCTAGGGGCGCGATGCATACGAGTCAACTGACGATACTGCCATACTCTGACACGCAGGAGAAATCGCATCACATCACTCAACTTTTTTCTGTACAACTCTTGGATATATCTGTACGCTCCCATCTTGGACAGGTGCCTGTGGCAGACCTAGCAACAAAATCAATACATATTGATCAGAAGTCACATCATCGGTCTGGCCACAAATAGAGCGATTCTACACCCATCATGTATGCCATCACGAAACCACTGAAATATTCGAATCAGATAATAAATACACTGAAAAACTAGAACTTTAAACTGTTACTTCACTTTTTAAATGAAATAAAACTAGGAATGGTGAATGATAACTTAAATATTATAGGATAAAATTTCAACGTACGTCTCGCGTACTCCACAGGTAAACCGGAAAAGAAAACTGACAGTAACTTTGGAATCAATGGTCGGCTGTCAGAGACAAAAATATTTTTTTCTGTCTATGCCAAGTTTTTCTTGGTGCTGGACCTGTGGCAATTGGCATCACAAATCTATTTTTTATGGAACCGTTTAAAGTTAAGAAAATTATATAAAAGGTAAGGGAAGTACGTGAGTGCTGAGAATTAGAAACATACATTTTGACTTAGCCTTCAGCGGTCAGAGATAGGTCTTTCTTAGACGTAACGATGGATCCCTGCCAATCTGCAAAGCACTTCTTGACCAAGTTTTTAAACTGATTTGGTCACTAACGCTATTATTACAAAATAAATATCCCGCTTTCGTGTAATAATAATAGTATTTCTTGACTAAGTTCAATTTCTTGCATTTACCCCGTATTCACAAATGCTTTGGATCGATTTCTATTCGATAAGTCAAAGCTAAGTCTATAGCTACCTTTGTTTGGCATTCGAAAGCGAGCGAGATAGAAATACGACTTTCCAAATTAAATCGAAGCGTTTGTAAATAAAAAATTAGTGCCTGTAATCACAGAGTACATTAGACTATATTGAAAGTGCATGCGCTTGTACTACATAAGTCATAAGACGTAAGGTGATGTTTATTTGAAGATTCTCTTAAAATGCACCAAGCAAAATCATGTTTCTGCAAAACTTGATCATGTTTTCGATAATATTTAAATAAACCTTGACACGAAAACCTTCTTAGATTTTTGTTGAGTTTCTAGTGCTGTTTGAGATACTGTCTGAATATTCTGTCGTATTTTTTATTTCGTTCGCCTGATTTCTGTCCTAATTATTAAAATTCTGTTTGACAGTAAATTTCTGAACGAAAACAACGGTTCGTATTTTGTGGTTCGTAAACTTCTTCTTATGTTACGCCGCCATCTTGAAAGCGTAATTGTTGTCATGTTTACGTTGTGTGTGAAAGGTGAAATTTATGATATTTGATAATTTAACGGGTAAATCTCACTGAATTAAGTAGAAAATACAAGCTTAAAGAGTTTTTATTATGTGAAAATTGTTATTAAGTAGTTAGAGAATATAGGCGTCTCTGAAAATTGTGCTTGAAGATTAGGCGCCAAATTGCTCATCGTCGTTACCAATTATTTTAATAAACAGCCCCTATGGGGCTACTTCGTGAACTCACGTTAATTTGGCTCGTTGTGGACGTTAATGGTGGTGCTTAATTCATACTTTATATTTCAGAACAAGGTTGATGTAAGTACAAGCCGGAAGCAGTAAGCCATCACAATGTTTTACGCACATTTCGTGCTGGCCAAGAAAGGCCCCTTGGCCAAGATTTGGCTGGCGGCTCACTGGGACAAGAAGCTGACGAAGGCCCATGTATTTGAGACCAATATCGAAAAGTCAGTTGATGGTATCCTGAAGCCTAAAGTGAAGATGGCTTTGCGTACATCTGGCCATCTGTTGCTGGGAGTCGTGAGGATTTACTCCCGGAAGGCCAAGTACTTGCTCCAGGATTGTAATGAAGCCTTTGTCAAGATCAAGGTGTGTTTATTTTTATGCATATTTTGAAACACTAAGTGGCTTGTTTGTAAACTCCACTAGAAAGCTCACTGTTCTAAATTATGTTGCTTTGTCAGGTTTCTTTTGATATTTTAGCAGAACTGAATAGAATCTCACATAACACTAATATTCCCAGTATTTTAACTAAGAATTTCTTAAACTGAAGCTTGTTACAAGTTATAATTTACTTTTACAAATCAAAACACTACTATGTCAATTAGCATAAAACACACAATGTATGTTGAAATGATTTGTTACTTATCAGAAAACAGGATAAATGTATGTGGTGTTTCTTGTAGATGGCCTTCCGGCCTGGCATGGTAGATTTGCCTGAAGAGCACAGAGAAGCTGCCATGAATGCTATCACTCTCCCTGAGGTCTTCCATGACTTTGACACCGCTATGCCCGAGTTGAAGTAAGTACTTTTTGTTCTTATGTGTTTTTCTTCTGTATTATCATGATAGTTTAGTTTAGTTTAGTTTAACTGGGCTTTTGTCCGCACTTAGCCTCTTGATTGGGCCATTGTGCGTGCTGTTTAAATAATACCTACTCCAACCAACATAGGTCGTCCCAGAATTTTAGCAGCCTTCCCAGACTGCTGCAGGCTTCTGGGAGAGTTAATGGGGATCGTAGAGTTTGTGCCCGGTGATCTGCCACGCTCCTGCACTCTAGGAGTACGTGCCTTGGCGTTTCTTCCGCCTCCATGCATCCTCTGCACAGTGGGCTGTCTGTTACACCTATGTTATGTAGATGTTTGTTTAAGGAACAGTGACCCGTTAAAATTCCTATGATTTTACGGATTTTGTCCCTTTTAAGTTTGATGAGATTGCGAGTAAACTTCATTGTTGCCGCCGGAACTGCATCTTTTGTTTGCCTGCATCCTTCACTGTTTCTCCATTCGGTAAGGTGTTTTTCTGTGGTTCTTAAACGCAGCCATGTTTTTATTTGGGCCTGAGGTATGGGCAGTAGTGGTTCCGGTCCAAATACTGTATCGCCTGAGCCTCTCTTGGCCAGCTCATCTGCTGCGTCATTGCCCAGCGAGTTGCTGTGTCCTTTGATCCATTGCAGGGTTACACTGTTCGTGGTTGCAATGGATTGGAGTGCATTGTGGCATTCCAGTATTAGGACAGAGGTAATTGTGTTGTTTTTTAGGGCTTGAAGCACCGATGCACTGTCGGAGATGATCTTTATTTTAAAATCTCTGACGTCTCTGGCTGCAACTGCTTGTGCCGCTCTGGTGATACCGACACATTCGGCTTGGAAGATTGTGTTTAATTTATCTAGGGTATTTGATATAGAGATGTTGAGATCATTCGAGAAGACGCCGGCTCCTGTACCATATGAGGTCTTGGAGCCGTCCGTATATATCCTAACTTCATTGATGCCAGAGCTATCTACTGCTTCCGCAGTGAGTTGGATGTCGTAACTTCTATCGAACACATGGTGAGATGAAGTCTTATCCATGGGCGCCTCAAGGAGTGGTATTTCCTTCAGAATCCCCTGTAAAACTTTTGAGTGTGTTGTTTCTGTATTTACTTTCCATAGACCGTTTGATCTTAGTCTTAAGGCCGTTGCTTGAGCTTCCTCTTTTATGACCAGATCCAGAGGTCTTAAATTTAAAAGAAACTCTAACGCTGCTGATGGAGTTGTTCTCATGCATCCAGTAGCTGCTACACTAGCTAAGCGTTGCAGGCTCTGGAGTTTCGTTTTCACCGTGGTCAGCTGAGTTCTGGGCCACCATACAACTGATCCGTAAGTAATAGAAGGTCTGATGACTGACGTGTATAGCCAGAGTGTGATCTTTGGGTTAAGACCCCATCTCTTACCAACTAGTCTTCTACACTGATTAAAAGCTATACAGGCCTTCTTTGTTTTAGCCTCTAAGTGACTCGCCCAGTTCAATTTGTTATCAAGAATTATGCCCAGATATTTCACTTGCGTTGATAGGGAGAGTCTAGTGTTGAAAAGCTTTGGTAGTTGTAATTCTGGTAGCTTCCTTTTGTTGGTAAATAGGATAAGCTCTGTTTTCTTGGGATTTACTGAAAGTTCGTGTTCTTCACACCAAACTTCTACTATCTGCAGTGCAGAGCGCATCACTTTGCACAGCATATCTTCAGCATTCCCGTTTATCAGTATAACAAGGTCGTCTGCATAACCAATAGTAGTGTATCCTCTGTCATTCAGTTTTTTTATGAGGCTATCCACTACCATGTTCCAGAGAAGTGGAGATAAGACGCCTCCCTGGGGGCATCCTCTTGCTACCTTGGCTCTTGTGGTAGTATTTCCCACTATCTGTACCGCCCTCTTGCTGACCAATTTAGTGATCCAGTTTCTTATGACCGGTTTTACACTAAATTTCTGCAGGGCGTGGTTAATGCTGTTGTGTATGGTTTTATCAAAAGCCCCTTCAATATCTATGAAGGCAGCAAGTGTTGAGGATTTATTGGTTATAGCCGTTTCTATTTTGTGCACTACCATGTGTAATGCCGACTCTGTTGATCTGCCTTTCCTGTACGCGTGTTGTTGGGGATGCAGTGGTTTGCTTTTTAGAGCTCCATCTCGAAGGTGTCGATCTACCAGTCTTTCCAAAGTTTTCAGAAGAAAAGATGTTAGACTGATGGGCCTGAAAGATTTGGCGTGTGTGTAGTCCTCTTTTCCTGGTTTAGGTAGGAAGACTACTTTTGCCTCTCTCCAAAGTAAGGGGATATAGTTGAAAGCTATGCAGGCCCGGTAGATTGGTAGTAGGTACTTGGTTACCTGTTCTAGTTGCCATTGTAGTAGGGCCGGGAAGATCCCGTCCAGCCCTGCGGATTTGAAAGGCTTGAAGCTCCTTAGAGCCCATTCTATTCTATCCGCAGTTACTAGTTTGTTAGCCACATCCCATTCGCTAGTTGTTGGTGCGCTGTGGTGGTCAGTAGGCCACTCTGGGTCGGATGTGATTTGGCATCCGGGAAAGTGGGTCTCCAGCAGTACTGAGCTGGTTTCATCGTCGGAGGTTGTATATGTGCCGTCGTACTTTTTAAGGGAGCCCAAAAGGTTGAGGTCGCCTTTAGCTAGGACTTTCTTAATTCTTCCGGCTTGGTTTGTTGAGTTAATGCTACTACAGAAGTTACGCCAGGACTCTGTCCTTCGGTACCTGATCCGTTTTTTGTAGTGTTTCTGCGCTGTTTTATACTTGTCCCAGTCCTCTGTGGTCCTGGAATTTTTCGCTTGGTTGAAAAGTTTTCTAAGGCCCTTGCGCAATCTTTCTAGTTCTGGCCCCCACCATGAACTCTTATCAGGGCTTTTAGGAGTTATGACAGGACATGCCAGCTCGTAACTGTTCAGAAGAGTATCAGTTAAGACCTGTACGCCACGTTCTATGTTTTCTGTACTAAGTAATGCATCAGCTGTTCGTGCATCACTTAGTGCATCGCTCGTTAATTTAGTATACCTTGTTATATCTGTTTTTCGGGGGTTACGATATGGAACAGGGTTTGTTAGCTTATGCCGTAAATTGAAACACACACGGCGGTGGTCTGCGAAGGATGGTTCGCCTGACACGTGCCACTCCTCGATGAGATTTGCCGCCGCATGTGTGGCTAAGGTAATATCTATAATGGTTTGGTACCTGGAGCTTACAAAAGTCGGTTCTGTGCCCTTGTTCATAATGTTAAGGTTTGTTTGGAATAAATATTCGGTTAGTAACTCACCCCTTCTGTTTGCATCCTTACTTCCCCATAGCGGATGATGTGCATTGCAGTCAGCCGAGATGATGAGATCCCAGTTTGATGCCTCACAGTGTTGCACCAGTTCGACGAGTTCGCTTGGTGGAATGTCGCCGTCGCTCGGCATATACACTGAGGCTAGAACTAGGATGGTTTGCGTTTCTGTCACAAGTTTCACAGCAGTGAGGTCTCTGGAACAGAATTGGTTAAGCAGTGTGGCTGCTACGGTGTTGGGCATGTAAATACAGGTTCTCGGTTTGTCAACTGCTGTGTTCAACAGTAACTTACCACCGGTGTTGTTTAAACCGCAGATTCGGTTGTTTCTTATCCAGGGTTCCTGGATAAGGGCGACGGTCTTGTTGTTTGCCTCCAGCACTCTGCGTAAAGTCGCCGCCGCTATCTGTTTGTGCTGAAGGTTGGTCTGTATAATGTTGAGGGACGAGCTATGGGCTACACAGGACGGCATCTTCGTCACTAGTGAGTCCGTCGCTCTGCACCGATGAGTCCATGTCTACCTCACTCGTACCCTGTCGGGGAGCTGAGGTAGATGGCGTCGAGGCTGGCGCCCCACTCGTCGCTGCTGGTACTGTTTCAGCAGTACTCACCTCGTCCGAAGTAAAGAAGCGGATGTACCCACTTCCCGACATGTGGGCTACACGTCGGTCTCGGTCGAGGATGGCCTGCTTTTGATCTTCGGGGATGCCCAGAAGCAGGTGGACCACCTTCTCCTTGGATCCTGGTTCCTGGAGTTTATCATCCAGCGTCATGTCATACAACTGCCAGGAGTCGACTTTGTACCACGGGTTCTGGGCGCAAAGGACCCTGTGCAGCGTAGCAGCTTCCGTAATACGGGTGTGGATGAGGAGCCCTGCTTTGAGCTTCTTCTTCAACTCTGACTGCTTGATGACGGCCAGACTGGTATTGGGAATGGGTGACGGGATGGTTTTGACTGACCTTTCAAGCCAGCTGAGAGCGTTTGCGTCTTCACACCACATCGCTAGAACCCCGTCCATTAGGAAAGGGCGACCGCGGAAAGATGGAGCCGGCGTGCTCGGAGACTGTGGAGACAAAACAGCTTGCAGAATACTATCATCGATAGCTTCCCGCAACTGCTCTGCCTGACTGGTCGAGAGGTCCCTCGGCGGGACGGTGATAACCGCTACCATCAGATGCGATTGAGCCGCATCCGCGTAACTTACCGTCCGCTTCGGTATCGCTCCGGTCTTCGCGCGTTTGGCATCCCCTCTAGGAGTTTGGGTTTCATCAAGGCGAGGACGCTTCGAAGAAGCGCGCCCGTCCAGACTTCCCCCATCCCCAGACTGTTCCTTTTCAGGAGCAGTGGTAGCCGCTGCAGCAGTCCGCCGTCCGCGTTTACCTCTCGGTCTGTGCCTCTTAATCTGCTGACCTGGTGGTGGTGGTAATGGTGGTGGGTTTTGGGACTCCGTTCCCTTGGGTGCCGTTGCCGGTTCCTTCGGGTTGGACTGATTGGGCTCGCGCTGCATTTCTGCGGCTGCGGTAACCGTCACAGGTGGAGAGGGTTTAGGGTTAGGTAAGGGTTGAGGCTTTGGGGCTTCCCCTCCCGCGCGCCTGTTGAGGCGACTACGTTCGGGTAGGCCCTTCTGCCCTTTGGTATTTAATTGTTTACCGCGCGAGCTCCTTTTGCAGGGTCGCTTATGTGCGGCAACATTGGTCCATTGCGACTTGATGTCACAGTCGCTAGGTATGGCCTCTGCGAGGCCCGACAAATCTAAATTTGAGCACGTTTTGTCCCCCCCAGAATACGTGGGACAGACTGAGCTAGGCTCAGTGAGGGATTCTCCGCTACCTGAGGTAGTGGTACCCCCCTGGGGTAGTTTATTTTTAAACTGTGCTTTCATTTTTCTTTTTTGGTCTGGGCACGGGTATGTTAAAAACAAGAACTCACACTTACCTGCCCTTGGTCGGTGTGGTACAACTTTCTGAGGGTATTTAGTGCCCCAAGGCCATGTGGGCCAGAAGTGTGGTTTTACGCCGCCACGGCTCGGCTCAGCCAGATTGTTCGGTTTTAAGGCGCCGAAGGTTCGCCTGTCGCTCTTCGTATTTTGCTACTGTGGTCTCGAGGTAGGTGGAAAGTGTGCGGGGACTCGTTTCAGACCGCAGCATTGCCCGGGGAGGACGACCCACACTGATGTGTGTGTGGGCCCATCAATAGACCGAGGCGTCGGCCTAGAAATGGCGTGGACGTATACAAAGAACTTGTCGGTGCGCGCCTGATAGCCTCGACTCCGCACTCTCGAGGCGTACGCTACTGGTATTCTTAGCACTTTATAGGAGTGTGTTCCCTGGCTGAAGAACACACCCCACTAAGACCTACACCAACCCCCCCCCCCTTGATGATGATAGCTTTATAATTACTGCATAAAACAACGTTTGGGGATAGGTTCATGAATAATTAGGAAAATTATGTTGTAAAAAAAATGATAAAACCTAGCTAAAAATTATAACCTAATTTTATTAAATAAATACCATTATATTATTAAGTGAAACTATATTCTTCATACCTCTTTGCTAGTTTGATTTCTCTACAATGTTATAAAAGAAATAAATAAAGTTAATAACTGTAATGAGTGGTTTAGGTGTTTGCCCTGTAACTCAGTGGTTGTGGGTTTGATTCCCAAGGGAAGCATACTTTGTAAAAATGTTTGGCTAGGACATTACAGGCTTGAATCACCTGATTATCAGATAAAAAGATGATTCCGTGCGGCCATCAAATGGCGGTCATCAAACCATGTAAGAGGATACTTTAGAAACTGTGACACAAGCTAGGGTGTGTGGGGTCGTTAGACTTTACTTACTGCCCACATGATAAGAAAAAAATTGTGAAAATTGAACACAACATGCTAATTATGGGTTGACAATGAAATCTGGAAAGAGCTGCTCCACTGCCAAATCCGTACTCATTCATTTATTTTTAACATTAAACAAAAAAAAAACCATCAGCAAGTAGGTCCAGGCTGCTGGTGGTTAGGGCTATGTGTGTCAACATTTGGAACACGACTATAAAAAATGTTGAAATGCCCCCATCCATATCATTACTGGAAAAAAATATCATGTTGATCATATTTCTCAAAAATAATTTTTTAGTAAACACTAAAAAATTATTTTAACAAACTGTGTGTGTTTTAAACATACTGTTTTACTGACAAACGTCAGTAAAACAGTATGTTTTATCATAAAATCAGGTCATACAAAATTGTAGATTGTAAAATTATTTGTAAATAAAAATGACTCGAAGACTTTGCTCGATGCAAATGATTGGAGCTTCACTCTTTGGGGCAGGACTACAAATTCATCCATAAACATACCGGATTTCACCAAAACATAGCCAGGCTTATCCATAATTATTGAAAGTATCTTTGTCATTTACTGTTTGTTGAGTTACTATCCCGTATATCAGGGGCAGTCTTACCAAAGAGTATCGTATTACCTAGTATTAACTGGGTTGTGGAGGTCAGATAGGCAGTCGCTCTATGTAAAATACTGGTATTCAGCTGCATCCGGTGAGACTGGAAGCCGACCCCAACATAGTTGGGAAAAGGCTAGGCAGATGATGATATCAGGGGCGTTGGAGTGGCGAGAATTTAATTTATTTTTCATTCCCAATTTTGTTGCATTATCTCGTAGCATATCTCGAAAACGGAGTGTGCTAGGCAAAAAAATACCAAAATTTCAGTTTCCCCAGAGGGGGGGGGGGGATGTGAAATTTTTAAAGCTTGCCTCCCCCGTGGTATTGTATTGTGATTACAACGCTAAAAACGAATATGAACTAATTATAAATCCTTTTACTTTCCACTAAAATTCATTGTTCGTGGTGTACGCAGGCTTACACACACATTCTCTCTCAAACTAACACTGACTTACACGCATACACAGCGGAGACATTAGTAGAGCGAACGAGCGGCAACGCCGCGCGTTGAGTGATGCGCGCGTATTTATAAAAAGTTATATTCTAATATTTTGTTATTGTATGACTGTTTTTTTATTTGTTGTTTTATTTTAAGGCAAGCCCAGCTTCTCGGCTAGTATGAGAGATCCGTCACTGCCGTATATGCATAGCTTTTTCGTTTTCCTATCTGAAAATGACCATAGAGATATATGACCAATTTTGATTTTAATTTTGTCAATTTCTCACTGCAGGACAGAGGCATTCATAGTCAGCTTCTATTTTTTTCCTATTTAATGTTAGTTAGTGGGTTAGTTTATACTGGACTCGGCTATTTCTGCCATTAATATGAACCCGGGGTCGAAAGGCCAATTGGTGATTAGCTATGTGATATTAAATTCTAAGCTAGATATTTTTTTAATTTTTTTTTTTTTTCTCTAAAAAATACTTTTCCATTTTAGTGAGGTAGACATTGAAGCCCAGTTCTCTCTAAATCAGTCAAGGGCTGAAGAGATTACAATGCGCGAGGACTATGGCTCCTTGAACCTGGTCACCCATGATGATGGGTTTGGAGACATGGGGTTCGAAACAGACAACCCAGATATCATGCGTGAAGCTATCGGCAATGAAGGTGGATTGGAACAGGTATGAAATATAATTTAGCTAAAACTTAAGTAAAATGTTGTGACTAGATTTTCTGGATATTTCTAGTGCATGCCATCAGTCAGTTTGTAAAAAATTCAATTTTGTGGCCAAGAGCAACGCAATTTCTCCTGATTATTTACAATCCTATCCATCTTTCAGAGTAACTTACTCTTTGCTGATGGGTCATCCCTGGAGTTGGCTGGCAAGGATGGTGGTGTGGGCAGCTTGACAGGCGGAGTGCCCACACTGGAGCCGGAGCACCCGCGCCGAATGGAAGCCGCTCCTCATGCGCCCATGGATGACGGGTTTGGTGGAACTATTGGAGATGTCGCGGATTTTGGACGTGAGTATTATATCCATTCTTTTAGAGACTTATCTATTATTTTTAATATAGGAAAACTAAAAAGTGGACTACTTGTGTAGTCAGCATTGCGAAACACACAGTCAATTAGTTTGAACTTGTCTGGAGCTCTGCCCTCCACGAATTTCGCTTATGCTGCTTCTCGAGTTCAGGACTGACAAATAACAAGACCAAACAAAGTCTGCACAGGACTAAAATGCCTGACAGGTTCTGACAGATGGACTCTATATCATTGTGGATTTTTGGTTTTCCCTAGGTGTACAGGCGACATAATCTATACTTCTATACTAATATTATAAAGAAGTAAAGTTTGTGTGTTTGTATATTTGTTAAATTGTAAGGGGTAATCTCGGGATCTACTGAACCGATTTCAAAAATTCTTTCACCGTTGGGAAGCTACACTATCCCCGGGTGACATAGGCTACTTTTTATCCCTGTATTCCCACGGGAACGGGAACTACGCGGGTGAAACCGCGTGACGTCCGCTAGGTATATAGATGAAAACAAAATGAAATAACAGTTTGAAAATGTCATAGCTTAGTGGATCTTCTTAATAGGTGTAGTGTCTGTGAGTGAAAGAGAAGGAAGCATTATGTCATCTCTAGCGCACGTGCGGTCGTAAAGCAGCCAGTCAGCTGTGAGCGGCGGTAGTGAGTGGGCACGCGCGTCTAAGAGCCGACAATATAGAGGGATATATACCACATTTTGGCGACGAGGATTAACAGGACTACTGTGAGTTAACTTATTATTTTTATCCGCACTTAGCCTCTTGATTGGGCAACTACTACTACTCCAACCAAAATAATTATGTCGTCCCAGAATTGTAGCAGCCTTCCCAGACTGCTGCAGGCTTCCGGGAGAGTTAATGGGGATCGTAGAGTTTGTGCCCAGTGATCTGCCACGCTCCTGCACTCTAGGAGTACGTGCCGTGGCGTTTCTTCCACCTCCGTGCATCCTCTGCACAGTGGGCTATCTGTTACACCTATGTTATGTGGATGTTTGTTTAAGGAACAGTGACCCGTTAAAATTCCTATGATTTTACGGATTTTGTCACAGTTTGATCAGATTGCGAGTAAACTTTATTGATGCTGCCGGAACTGCATCTTTTGCCTAGTATCCTTTACTGTTTCTCCATTCGGTGAGGTGTTTCTCTGTAGTTCTTGAACGCAGCCATGTTTATATTTGGGTCTGAGGTGCATCGCTTGAGCCTCTCTTTGCTAGCTCATCTGCTGCGTCGTTACCCAGCGAGTTGCTATGTCCTTTTATCCATTGCAGTGTTACACTAGTCATGGTTGCAATGGATTGGAGTGCATTGTGGCATTCCAGTATTAAGACAGAGGTAATTGTGTTGTTTTTAGGGCTTGAAGCACCGATGCACTGTCTGAGATGATCTTTATTTTAAAATCTCTGACGTCTGTGGCTGCAACTGCTTGTGCCGCTCTGGTGATACCGATACATTGTGCTTGGAAGATTTTGGTTAATTTATCTAGGGTATTTGATGTTGAGATCATTCGAGAAGAAGCCGGCTCCTGTGCGATATGAGGTCTTGGAGCCGTCCGTCTATATCCTAACTTCATTGATGCCAGAGCTATCTACCGCTTCCGCAGTGAGTTGGATGTCGTAACTTCTATCGAACACATAACAAGGTAACATGAAGTTTTATGAAGTGGTATTTCCATCAGAAACCCCTGCAAAACTTTTGAGTGGGTTGTTTCTGTATTTACTTTCCATAGTCCGATTGATCTTAGTCTTAAGGCGGTTACCTTAGCTTTTTATCTCTTTCTCTTTTATGACCAGTTCCAGCGGTCTTAAATTTAAAAGAAACTCTAACGCTGCTGATAGAGTTGTTCTCATGCATCCAGTAGTTGCTGCACTAGCTAAAGGTTGCAGGTTCTGGAGTTTCATTTTCACCGTGGTCAGCTGAGTTCTGGGTCACCGTACAACTGATCCGTAGGTAATAGAAGGTCTGATGACTGACGTGTATAGCCAGAGTATGATCTTTGGGTTAAGACCCTATCTCTTACTAACTAGTATTCTACACTGATTAAAAGCTATACAGGCCTTCTTTGTTTTAGCCTCTAAGTGACTCACCCAGTTCAATTTGTTACGAGTATCAAGAATTATGGCCAGATATTTCACTTCTGTTGACAGGGAGAGTTGAAAAGCTGTGGTAGTTGTAATTCTGGTAGTTTCCTTTTGTTGGTAAAAAGGATAAGTTCTGTTGTCTTGGGATTTACTGAAAGTTCGTGTTCTTCACACCAAACTTCTACTATCTACAGAGCAGAGCGCATCACATTGTACAGCATATCTTCAGCATTCCCGTTTATCAGTATAGCAACGTCGTCTTCATAACCAATAGCACTACTATTCTCTGTTATTCAGTTTCTTTATGAGCCTGTCTACTACTATGGTTCAGAGGAGTGGAGATAGAACGCATCCTTGGGGGCATCTTCTTACCTTGGCTCTTGTGGTAGTATTTCCCACTATCTGTACCGCTCTTTTGCTAACCAATTTAGTGATCTAGTCAGTTTGTATGACCGGTTATACACTAAATTACTGCAGGGCGTGGTTAATGCTGTTGTGTATGATTTTATCAAAAGCTCCTTCAATGTCTATGAAGGCAGCAAGTGTTGAGGATGTATTGGTTATAGCCGTTTCTATTTTGTGCACTACCATTTGTGTAATGCCGACTCTGTTGATCTGCCTTTCCTGTATGCGTGTGGTTGGGGCTGCAGTGGTTTGCTTTTTAGAGCTCCAACCCTTAGGTGTCGATCTACCAGTCTTTCCAGTGTTTTAATAAGAAAAGATATTAGACTGATGGGCCTGAAAGATTTGGCGTGTGTGTAGTCCTCTTTTTCTGGTTTAGGTAGGAAGACTACTTTTGCCTCTGTCCAAAGTATGGGGATATTGTAGTTGAAAGCTATGCAGGCCCGGTAGATTGGTAGTAGGTTCTTGGTTACCTGTTTTAGTTGCCATTGTAGTAGGGCTGGGAATATCCCATCAAGCCCTGCGGATTTGAAAGGCTTGAAGGTCCTTAGAGGCACAATTACGACGACTTGTTTTAGTTAGATGCTCCTGATAAAGTTGACACTTATAGCGAAGGTTTGGTGGCCTAACTATGGTAAGGACGTGGAAAATTTAGTACGGTCCTTTAAAGGATACACTCTGGTATCGGCACCAAATCCACCACATCCAATCCTAGGTTGATTACCTTTTGATTGTGATCGATTACTATTCAAGGTGGAAATGATTCGCTTTTTAGCTGTTTAGGACATCCAGCTTCCATAACTTCTGATAATGGCAAACAATTCATTAGTACAGAGTTCAAAACTTAATATTGCCATGAAAATTATATCAAATTATTTAATTCAATCCCTAACTGGCCGCAATAGAATGGAGAGGTGTAGCGACAGAATAGAGACAATGCTGTCTCTAAACGCCTCAAAATATGCCAAGTAGAAAGAAAAAGCTGGAAAGAAGCATTGACGGAATATTTGACAATGTACAATACCAACCCCACATAGTGTGACTGGGAAAACACCGCTGAGCTATTCTTTGAAATGAAATTTAGGAACAAGATTCCAATGATAGAAATTGCAGAACAAAGTTTTGGAGAAATAGATGTAAGAGATAAAGACAAAGAACAAAAAGGGTGAGAGTATACTGATAAAAGACGAAGAGCACGTGATGTTGACTTACAAGTGACAGATAAAGTGTATGTAAAGAATGCCAACAAAACGAATAAACTTAATCTTAATTTTGATATAGCCACGCATACGGTTAAGTCAAGAAACGGGGGAGATGTGGAGGTACAGAACGACGAAACAGGACAGCAGTTAAGACGAAACATATTGAATTTAAAAAAAAATTGAGGGAGAATGGAAACCCGTGAACAAAGAAATCAATGGACAGAATTTAGAAATGGTAGTAGAAGAAAGATCAGAAGAGGAGATTGAAGATAATCAAAATTTAAAAAAATCAGAATTAAGGAATATATAAAATTATAGTTTATTAAAAATTAATAAAACAAGGAAGGGATGTAGTGTCTGTGAGTGAAAGAGAAGGAAGCATTATGTCATCTCTAGCGCACGTGCGGTCGTAAAGCAGCCAGTCAGCTGTGAGCGGCGGTAGTGAGTGGGCACGCGCGTCTAAGAGCCGACAATATAGAGGGATATATACCACAATAGGCTTGATCAGTTATGTCCCACAAAGAGTAGTGTTATTGTGTTAAGTTAAGATTTGTTCCCTGTTGATTTTAATATTCTCACCCCCAATTAGATGGGAGTTATAGCTTTGACGCATTGGAGTGGTCATTGTGGCGACACTTGAGAGAAACATTTGTCGTTGAAAAGGAAGAGAATATAACAAAAAGTAAAGGAAAAATAATTTACGTTTTATCTGAGGTCGGGAAGTGGGGGAGAAACGGTTTATCCCGATTTCCGGCAAAACTACAAGTCCTATAGAAAAAAGTTAAAAAGCAAAGTTGTACGTAATAAAAAGATCTACAACTTTGGATTTCACACTTTTTTCACATATCCTCAAAATGTATGTGAAAAATTCAAATAACCAAGTTTCTGGTATTTAATTTTTATTTTTTACAAAAAAAATATTTTTTTCTTTTATGTCCTAAACACACTGTAATTTTTTTGATTAGAAATATTTATTTTTTCAACTTATTATCGACTTATATAGAAAAATCAGCCATATTTTCAATCGAAAATACTCCTGTCAAAATAACTGAAAGGAAGGGAAGTGGGGGTGTGAGGCCACCCCCACTTCCCGACCTCAGATCGACCGTAATTGATTTTTTCTTTAATTTTTTTTTGTATTCTTTTCCTTTTCCATTGGGTTTCATCCTACTATAATTTTGTTTTACTGTTTACCGTTTTTGAAGGCTTCGGCCCTGGTCTATTGAGCGTAAATGGAGTTATGAATTAATGTTACGAATATCACCCGAATGAAATAAAATAAAATATCAGTATTATATTTGGTGCTACCCTTAAACACTTTTCAATTTACTATGTAACTTCTGTCTGTCTAGACGCTGGCGGTCTGTTCGAGGGTGACCTCTTTGGAGAGGTGAGTGGCGGTAGTAGCTCAGCTGCGGCTGCGTCAGGCATGCCCGGCACTTCCGCGCAGCCTCAGTCGCTCCAGGTAATTATTACTTTGTTTTAACCCTTGATTTGAATTGTCTATTTATACTTTTGACCCAATTATTCTAAACTCCATAGTCTAAATGTCCATGCCCCTGCAGTTTTAAGGATCTTATAAACACTACTGACGTTATCATTGACGTGGCCACCTACCCAAACCCAATTGAATAAAAATTACGCACGTATTATTGGCTTAACTTTAGCAGCTTAACACATAGTATACCATAATAAGATAATGTGAAAATATATTATAGTCAAAACATCAAAATGTGGTGATGATACTTAGAAGTTAATCCTTTTTCTCTATAAGTAAAGACTTTCCCTGGTTTATATCGTCCTCATTCCTGTCAGAATCTCAAAAGTCGTGCAACCAGTGTTGCCAAAAGCGCTATTGGCTTGTGGAGCAGATGTTCTTGTTGCATCAAGTTAGACTGGAAGCTGACCTCCATTTACTTAGGAAAAGACTAGTTGTATGATGGTGATACCGTTATCCTGCAAAGCAATAGGGTAGTTAACTAAAAAAAAACTAATAAGACCGTCAGATAGATTTCCAAAAAATATTGTACACATATTTTTTCTTTTTTCACGTAAACAGACACTGAAGACGATACAGTGTTTTGAAAACTCGTGTGACGTCATATTCTAAGACGTAGTATGACATTTTTTACCGGTGAGTGACGTCACAACCTCCCACTCAAATCTTTGACGCGTTTTATTTTCGTCAATTTTTATTGGTTTGACAAAACAAAAAATACGTATCCAATATTTTTCGAAAATCTAACATACGGACTAATCAGAATCATATTTTTTTAAGTCAGTAAACATCCCTATTTATACTTATTTGTGGTACAATAGGCCGAGATAGACGCGGCTGGCGTTGGCGGAGGCGATACTAGCGGTGACGTGGCAGCTGCCGACGCGCCAGACTCCGACGATGACATGGGAGACCACTACGATGCCGGCAACTCTCCGCAGCACAGGTCAGTTTATCATCATCATCAGCCTATAATGTTCCCACTGCAGGGACTCGGCCTCCTGTCTTGAAGAGGGATAGGCTATAATCCACCACGCGGGCCCAGTGCGTGTTGGTAGATGTCACATGTCTTCGAATTTTTTGGTACTAAGACATGCCGGTTTCCTCACGATGTTTTCTTTCACCGTTTTGAGAGCAGTGGTGATGAAATAAATTACACAAAGTAATGCGTCTGCTTAGATTCGAACTCACGACTTACTGTTCGTTAGTCGGGGCCGCCACCACTGCTCATGCACTGCACATGTCAGTTGATACTTACTGGGAATTTTGTCATTTTCACGATAGTGAAACCACATGCCTGCCCCGTGAATGCCTCGTTGGTCTAGTGGTAGCAAACGCGACTGCTGAGTATGGGGTCGATTCCCGGGTTAGGCAAAGTGTTATTTGATTTTTCCATAAGGAATTTCTCAGTATCAGCCACGAAGCTTGGATTTATGCCCGGTTGATGGCAATAGGCTC